>OW028583.1:18306564-19634816 GCA_932294295.1 Alitta virens | reverse complement strand
AAATGAATATGCTTGAAAACTGATAAATATGTATATTCCATGCTTTTTGTTGCACAATTGCCCCCCAATTAGGGGCAGGTCTACTGGTCATTAAGCTTTTGGTGAGATAGTGATTCTACCTTTGATGTACCTCAGTGTTCTCTCCTGGTCTAATTTATCCAAGGTAAGATGCTGCAATGGTTTGTGGGCCTGTCCTGTTGGATGGGGGGTGCTTACATACAACATGCCTGTCAGACCTGGGATGTGAATGGAACAATTTGTAATGTAGCACATCTATTGAGAGAAGTTAAACAGGTGTATGATTTGTAAAAGCTCTAATACGTAACTTTAACCGTAAAAATTTCATGAATTGGTTAATGTTTTTATTATTTTTGGGTTAGTGTTTAACATACAGTAATACCAGTTATGAATTTTGAGCCCAAGCCCCAAGTCAAATCAGTCTTCAAGCTCATACCAAGCCCATCTCAGAATTGATGTGTTCTGCCTTCTCCACCCAAGCTTCGACTTTAAGGGTAAATACTTTTTTTGCAATCTCTTGGAGAATAGAGCTGTGCTGTACTCATAAATAAATTGAAAAACTGCATGCTGAGAATACATGTTGCTATGTTTTTTGTTGTAACTCTGACAATTATCAAATAAATATGAGGCACCACTCACACTAATGAAATATTAGGCTATCTTACAGAGCTAATGGCAGATGACTTTAATACCTATAAATTACATTAGGTTAAGGACAAGTAATTTTCTGTTTAAGCTTCCCAAAGCTGATGACAGGCGGTGCTAGTGGTCTGATTTTATGAAGTATGTGATAGGTATATCAATGTGTAGAACTATTGTTTTGGTTTGTATATAAAAGGTTGAAGAATGAACTATCTTACACCCATGATAAAGAATAATACTGCAAGAGTGATATATAGATGGATATGTCTCCTTACAGAATTAAACACATTACAACATATTAATGGCTGATATACCAGCAAAAAGGAGTAGATGTCTTGTGAACCTCTGTGTAGAATGTCAAAGTTGCTGTGCCATCATATGAATATATAAGCAAACAACTATTCCAAAATACATTTAAAAAAAATTGAGATACCAATAGAACAACTATGCACAACTTTGCACAAATCCTTCCTGTTTTAAACATAGTAGTAGTAATAAAAAGGTTAATTAAGATGTAGTAACACAGAATGTTATTCACCCAGTAAGGCAAAGAGTTTGCAGAAGTTTGGCATTGAAGAAGTAATTATAAAGCTGTTCTATGATAACTGTTTTGAGTGGTAAAGACCGTTTCTAACACGTTTACCCTATGTGATGCCTGTGTTTGTTACATTTGTTGCAATATAGTTAAAAAGATGACTACCTGCAACACATCTAACCATTTCTACATGAAAGTTCATCATGTCTATTGTCACAAGGTGGTTTTTATTGACCATCTGAATTGCTCAGAGGACGTCTTGTGAACCTCTGTGCAGAATGACAAAGTTTCTGTGCCATCATATGAATATATAAGCAGCAAACAACTATTCCAAAAAATGGAGATACCAATAGAACAACTATGCACAAATCCTTCCTGTTTTATAACGTAGAAGTAGTAATAAAAAGGTTAATCACCCATGAAGACAAAGAGCGTCCCGAAGTTTGGCATTGAAGAAGTAATTTATATAGCTGTTTTATGATAACTGTTTTGAGATATGCAAGTATGTATAGCTATATATCAACAGCGAGGTGGGTTACATATATTGAATTATAGTTTTAAAAAAAGGCACCTAATTTTATCTTATGTAATGGAACTCCTTACAGATTGCCCTTAGGCAATCAGTGTTAGTGTGTTCAATGAGATGCTACTCTCAATTTAATGATGCCTGCAGGTATTTCTTGTCCTGTTCAGCTTAAATAGACCAGAGTACAGCACATACAACACTGTTTCTTACACACACATGTATATCAATTAAAAATAAGATAACTTTCCATAGGTCTGTGTCATGTAGATCGTAAGCAACATACTTCTGCTTGAAAGTTATTAACTGACTGAGCACAGTCTCCATTTTTTTAATTAGTAATAACAGTGACTTTCATTAAATTTCCTTATTTGTAGTATAATATTCAACCTTGTAAGCTGTAATTCATTATAAATGGCCTTACTTTCGGTGACATAGGCTTGTTACCAACAATTATTAGGAGGAAGGTTGAAATGACAAGACCGTTGTACAGGTTGATAAGAATGGCTGACATAGGATTAACAAGCTGTTTATGAATGATCTGTATAACTGTAAAACCTCAACATTAAGAAGTTGTCTTCTGATTTATTTTGCATTTATGAGAAAACCAATCAGATGTACTTGTATGAAACAGAGATTGTGAATGTAGAATTGAATTATTGAGAATTACTGAAGAAAGACATGTTAAATATGTTTTAATTATGAACCTTTGTGTAGGTTGACATGGAAAAATAAACTGGAAACTATGCGCAACTTTGCACAAATCCTTTCTGTTTTATAACATAGCAGTAATATGATAAGGTTAATTCAGATGTAGTAACTCAGAACAATTAGTATTACAAAATAATTTGTTGCTATCAGAAAATGTACTAATACTGTTGAAAAGATTTGAGAATTACTGAAGAAAGACATTTCAAACAAACATTAATGACTATATGGAATTATGCCCTTATAGACTCTTCAAAACAATCTGATAAGTAGATGGACAGAAGGACCACACATTGCTGTCAACTTGGATATCCATGTAGTTAATTGGCAATCAAAGCTTTTGGGGCATTTCAGTGTCCGAAACATTGTACCCAATGTGATGCCTGTGTTTGTTACATTTGTTGCAATGTAGTTAAAAAGATGCCCACCTCCAACACATCTAAGCCATTTCTACATGAAAGTTCATCATGGTTACTGTCACAAGGTGGTTTGTATTGACCATCTGAATTTCTCAGAGGACATTTTGTGAACCTTTGTGTAGAATGAAAAAGTGTCTGTGCCATCCTATGAATATATAAGCAGCCAATGGTGATTTTTGCCATCTTGTCATCATCATGGCTGATTATTATGTTCACAGAGAAGCAACAGAAATAACAATGGAGACTTTAGGCTACAGCAAGCTTGAAGTTAGTTGTTATATATACAAGAGATTTTATCTATATTAATGAGCATTTTGGCGACTTCACTGCTGCTTGTACAATTAGTTTCTACATACTAAAGCTAATAATATGCAGCCATAAGTTATGTTAGTGTCAGGACCAATTGTTTTACCCGACTACATGTCTATGCATAATTGTTAATGCTGTGGAAAAGGACCTTCTCATTTGCCTTAGACAGATCTCACCATACTCATACATCAGTGAAATTTAATGATAGGTATGAAAATGACGTACTACCTGTAGACAATAATATGATGCTCCTACCTGTACCTGTAAATACAAAAGGAAAGAATCGAGGTTTTCCATGTCAATCCAGCCAAACATTGCACAAAACACATGGAGTGCAAACAATCAAAAACATCACTACTAAATATGATTCAATGGTAAAAAAATATGATCAAGTGACGGCCTTTTCTTATTAGTAGTTACACTCATGGCAACAAAATTCAGTATATATTCACACCTCCTAAATATGGTAGAACAAGTATCCATTAATATCTGAGGCTATTACATTATATTATTAATGAATATGCTGATTTCCATTGTCATATACCATATAATGTACAATTAACAAGGAGAGTAAGAGATATGCTTACTTGAAATATAGACAAGACGTTAAGGAATTATTTACTCAGAACCAGTATATTTACAATACCAGTATGAATACATCAACCTTGTATCAGTACTCGGAAGACTGAAATTTACCAAATGCACATGAAAGTGTCAAATACTTTGTTGACAAAAAGGAAATGTACATAAAGCACACATACATATTTGTATTGCACATTTGGTTCTATCAAAGGGTGAAATGTTCTTATTAATATAGTCTGAATTCCTGAATTGTCACAGTATGGATATCCTCTGTCACTGACTTTGACTTAAATGATTGAGACTGCTTGCAGTTTTAGGAGTTGTAATATACTGAGTTTTGTTGCCATGTGTGTAACTACTAGTAAGAAAAGACCATCGCTTGATCATATTTTTACCAGTGATGTTTTTGATTGTTTGCACTCCATTTTTTTTGTGCATATCTATACCATGTTTGACTGGATTGACATAGAATACTCAAGTGTTTCCTTTTGTATTTACATCATATTATTTGTCTACAGGTAGTGAACAACAGCTTGTTATTTTCATACTTGTCATTAAATTTCGCTGATGTATGAGTATGGTGAGATCTGTCTGAGGGAAATGTGTAAGTCCTTTCCCACAGCTTTAACAATTATGCATAGTGTGACAAGATAGGTTGGTTGATTTTTGTTTTTTGCCGAGAAATGTGCATTTGATCTTTAAATTATAGGCTTACACTTGTCAAAGATCATGTACCAATATATACTGATTCAGACATCAGATATGATCTCGGGCCTACATTTTAATGACTGCGGGGCAGGGCAGGCTTGACTGTCAGGCTCTGCAGGGCAGTGCGGGTGTGGACAGGATTCCTCTGATGCTGGGCGGGTGTGGGTGAAAAATTAAAATGAACTGCAGTGAGGGGCAGGCTGCAGGCTGCTTATGATGTGGGGCAGTTGTGGGCATTGATTCACTGCCCGTCCTCATCTCTAATACAGACAGCTGATAGAGGTGTACATCGAGTTTGATATCTGGTGGTTGAAGCATTCCTAATATTAACGAGTTAAAGGAATGAGGGCTAGCAACAACAAAAGTATTTCATGAAAATACATTTATATTAAATTAAATTGCATTTCTTCTTAGGCCAGTAGTAACAATCACTTTTCAATTTCCTTGCCACTTGTAGATAGAACATAAGCTTGTCAGCATTAATCTATCCGAAATAAACCTATTATTATAGATACTGTCTCTTCATGTGAGAACTCGCAAACTGAGGATATAGACTCAGTAACTCGAGAAACCTGGAGGGAACCCTGTAAAAATTGTCTTAGTGGATTCAGATTTTATAGTAACTAGCAAAACCTTACTTAAATGAAACTTCGATTAATGTTTCTGAATTTCAAAGTGGAATTATGAGCATAGCAACAAGGAAGTTGCAAATTATTTTAACCATGAAATAAGCAAGGTTGAGATAGATACCTGCTGCTGGAATTGAGATATTTGGATATTGGCATCAGCCGGAGAGACTTCAGTGGTAGTGATTACGTCTGAAGACCTTATTTACAGCTTTGCCCTTAAGAATCATTTCCCCTTCCGTAACTGACACTAGGATGGTGCATGAGGAGTACATGTTCGTCAAATGAATCTTTAGAAGTATAGTAGAGCTGGAATTATTATTAAGATTAGTAACTATATGTTGTTAAGACCACTGGGAAGTAACAAGTGACATCCTACTCTGGATTTTTGGTAAGTTGCAAGCACAACTTACTTTTAGCTGAAAAAGATAGAGCACACCTTGTGTGACACGCTCAAGCCAAAGTGGTTTATTTCTTAACAATTTCTATCCTTCTAGTTTTTGCATGAATCCTACATAAAGCAGAATAGGGGTTGCATTTATTTAATAATGCTTTTCCCTGTCAGCTACACTAGGGCGAACAAGTGGCTGTATAACTCAGTGGACACATGATGTTCCATTAAAGGCATAGGAATAATTATTAAAACAATTGCTTTCAAATGATATGGCAGCTTTAAATTAGCAAATTTTACACTGCCTTAGACAGATCTCACCATACTCATACATCAGTGAAATTTAATGATAGGTATGAAAATGACGACTACCTGTAGACAATAATATGATGCTCCTACCTGTACCTGTAAATACAAAAGGAAAGAATCGAGGTTTTCCATGTCAATCCAGCCAAACATTGCACAAAACACATGGAGTGCAAACAATCAAAAACATCACTACTAAATATGATTCAATGGTAAAAAATATGATCAAGTGACGGCCTTTTCTTATTAGTAGTTACACTCATGGCAACAAAATTCAGTATATATTCACACCTCCTAAATATGGTAGAACAAGTATCCATTGATATCTGAGGCTATTACATTAGATATTAATGAATATGCTGATTTCCATTGTCATATACCATATAATGTACAATTAACAAGGAGAGTAAGAGATATGCTTACTTGAAATATAGACAAGACGTTAAGGAATTATTTACTCAGAACCAGTATATTTACAATACCAGTATGATACATCAACCTTGTATCAGTACTCGGAAGACTGAAATTTACCAAATGCACATGAAAGTGTCAAATACTTTGTTGACAAAAAGGAAATGTACATAAAGCACACATACATATTTGTATTGCACATTTGGTTCTATCAAAGGGTGAAATGTTCTTATTAATATAGTCTGAATTCCTGAATTGTCACAGTACGGATATCCTCTGTCACTGACTTTGACTTAAATGATTGAGACTGCTTGCAGTTTTAGGAGTTGTAATATACTGAGTTTTGTTGCCATGTGTGTAACTACTAGTAAGAAAAGACCATCGCTTGATCATATTTTTTACCAGTGATGTTTTTGATTGTTTGCACTCCATTTTTTTGTGCATATCTATACCATGTTTGACTGGATTGACATAGAATACTCAAGTGTTTCCTTTTGTATTTACATCATATTATTTGTCTACAGGTAGTGAACAACAGCTTGTTATTTTCATACTTGTCATTAAATTTCGCTGATGTATGAGTATGGTGAGATCTGTCTGAGGGAAATGTGTAAGTCCTTTCCCACAGCTTTAACAATTATGCATAGTGTGACAAGATAGGTTGGTGGATTTTTGTTTTTAGCCGAGAAATGTGCATTTGATCTTTAAATTATAGGCTTACACTTGTCAAAGATCATGTACTAATATATACTGATTCAGACATCAGATATGATCTCGGGCCTACATTTTAATGACTGCGGGGCAGGGCAGGCTTGACTGTCAGGCTCTGCAGGGCAGTGCGGGTGTGGACAGGATTCCTCTGATGCAGGGCGGGTGTGGGCGAAAAATTAAAATGAACTGCAGTGTGGGGCAGGCTGCAGGCTGCTTATGATGTGGGGCAGTTGTGGGCATTGATTCACTACCCGTCCTCATCTCTAATACAAACAGCTGATAGAGGTGTACATCGAGTTTGATATCTGGTGGTTGAAGCATTCCTAATATTAACGAGTTAAAGGAATGAGGGCTAGCAACAACAAAAGTATTTCATGAAAATACATTTATATTAAATTAAATTGCATTTCTTCTTAGGCCAGTAGTAACAATCACTTTTCAATTTCCTTGCCACTTGTAGATAGAACATAAGCTTGTCAGCATTAATCTATCCGAAATAAACCTATTATTATAGATACTGTCTCTTCATGTGAGAACTCGCAAACTGAGGATATAGACTCAGTAACTCAAGAAACCTGGAGGGAACCCTGTAAAAATTGTCTTAGTGGATTCAGATTTTATAGTAACTAGCAAAACCTTACTTAAATGAAACTTCGATTAATGTTTCTGAATTTCGATTCACTTCTTCCATGCACATACAACACCTATTCCATATATACAGAACTTGTATCATGACATTATTATAATTCATGAACATGCTGATATATATATATATATATATATATATATATATATATATATATATATATATATATATATATATATACAATACATGACAAGCAATAAATGGTTTATGGTAGAACAATGATCTATTGATACCTGAGGCTATGACATTATTATAATTAATGAACATGCTGATTTCCATTGTCATATGCCATATAATGTACAATCAACAAGGAGAGTAAGAGAACATATCAGTTGATAAACATTACAAAGGATATGCTTACCTGAAATATAGACAAGATGTTGAATAGTAAGGAATTATTTACTTAGAACCTGTATATTTACAATACCAGTATGAATACATCAACCTTGTATCAGTACTCTGAAGACTGAAAATAACCAGATGCACATGAAAGTGTCATATACTTTGTTGACAAAAAGGAAAATGTACATAAAAGCACACATACGTATTTGTATTGCACATTTGGTTCTATCAAAGGGTAAATGTTCTTATTAATATAGTCTGAATTCCTGCTTGCAGTTTTAGGAGGTGTAATATACTGAGTTTTGTTGCCATGTGTGTAATTACTAGTAAGAAAAGGCTATCGCTTGATCATATTTTTTACCATTGAGTCATTAGTAGTGATGTTTTTGATTGTTTGCACTCCATGTGTTTTGTCCAGATCTATGCCATGTTTGACTGGATTGACATGGATTCGAGTGTTTTCATTTCTTTTTACAGGTACAGGAAGGAGCATCATATTATTTGTCTACAGGTAGTGAACAACAGCTTGTCATTTTCATACTTGGTCCTGACACTAACATAACTTATGGCTGCATATTATTAGCTTTAGTATGTAGGAAGTGATTGAACAAGCAGCAGTAAAGTCGCCAAAATGCTCATTAATATAGATAAAATCACTTATATAAAACAACTAACTTCATGTTTGCTGTAGCCTAAATTCTCCATTGTAATTTCTGTTGCTGCTCTGTGAACATAATAATCAGCCATGATGATGACAAGATGGCAAAAATCACCATTGGTAATAATTATTAAGTTAATTGGGACAGAGAGGGATTAAATAGTAAGCTGACTTGTTAGAAATATTTCTGTCCATTTTGTGCTGCTCCAAACCTTTCATATCAAGTGCAATATAACAAGTGGACATATATCATGTTTCCGACAATAGTATTATAGTCAGTGAGACTCTAAAGACCTTGTGTTACCAAGGGGACATGATTGGTTAGCCTGTTAGAAGGTGCATGCTAGAGAAACTTAGTCTGTGAACACACAAGACATCTATAGGATAACCAGAATGACAATGCAATGATCTGGTGGGCGCTAAACAATCGAAATATCTCTACTTCCCTAACTTTGAAGAACCCGCTTAGTATTATTGTTTTCATTTAGGTTAAGCAAGGATAAGAACCATTATCTACTAAAAAGGATATCGTTCTGTTTTCACAGTAACACTGTAGATCGCCAAATAAGCTTTAGTATGTAGAAACTGATTGTACAAGCAGCAGTGAAGTCGCCAAAATGCTCATTAATATAGATAAAATCTCTTATATAAAACAACTAACTTCAAGTTTGCTGTAGCCTAAATTCTCCATTGTAATTTCGGTTGCTTCCCTGTGAACATAATAATTAGCCATGATGATGACAAGATGGCAAAAATCACCATTGGCTGCTTATAAACTTTGTCATTCTACACAAAGGTTCACAAGACATCCTCTGAGTAATTCAGATGGTCAATACAAACCACCTTGTGACAATAGACATGATGAACTTCAATGTAGAAATGACTTAGATGTGTTGGAGGTGGGCATCTTTTTAACTATATTGCAACAAATGTAACAAACACAGGCATTACATAGGGTACAATGTTTTGGACACTGAAATGCCACAAAAGTTTTGATTGCCAATTAACTACATGGATATTCGAGTTACAAATTGACAGCAATGTGTGGTTATTCTGTCTATCTAATTGTCAGATTGTTTTGAAGAGTCTATAAGAGCATAATTCTATATAGTCATTAATGTTTGTTTTAAATGTCTTTCTTCATTAATTCTCAATATATTTCAAAAGTATCATTAGATATAATCCCTCTCTGTGCCAATTAACTTGATAGCAACATTAGTGCATTTACTGTAACTTGTTCCACCCTGGAGTCACTGACTTACTCTTTAACTACAAAAAAAATTATTTAATAATTATGTTTTTTTTTGTTAAAAATTAATGTTATATTGTATTCGGTTGTTCTTGAGTAGGATTTTTTTTTTATTTTTTTATTTGTAATATGTTTTACATGGGTACACACACTCGGTGGGACCGTTTTTCAGGTGGCCCATATAATAAAAAACAGCGTAAAAAACACAAATAAATTATATATATACAGGTATGTACATAAGAACGTTAAAAATATTACTGATGAGCTCAACTGGGTACTAGCTAAAGTATATCTTTGCTTTACATTTGAATAAATTTACATTATTACAATCTTTCAATTCTTCTGGTAAGCTATTCCATATAACTGATGCCCTATATAAAAATGATCTTTTAAAGTACTGGGTATGACACTCTGGTATAACAACATTTGATGAATTTGCTAGTCTAGTATTAACCTCATGAAAAGGATAAATTAATCTATGTATATTTCAGTTATGCTATCTTTACTTTATACATTTTCAGTTAATGTGAAAATATATTTCTGATTGTTAGTTAAGAAGTATATTAACTTCTCACCTTTTAACTTGGTTGAGCTACCTGGAGCAGGCTTTCGTGACTGCCTTCCATGCAAGAAACTCAACTCTTTTACATTGTATAGACACAATCATTATTGCATTGCATCTTAGAAAATGCCTATAGCAATTAATGGATGCATGTTGTGTTAATATTGGGGTAGTATACTGGCATATATCCCTTTGATTATGATGGTACTGAATTATAACCCCCATTGCTGGCCCTCTGATCAGGCAGGTATCTAACCCCCATTGCTGCTTGTGCATAGGGGATGCTTTCCCCAACATATATAAATGGGAAATTATCTTGAGAGTCACTATGGCTAGGAAGCTTGGGTAAGTTTGTAGCTCTTTATATGTAATATTTCATTTTCCAACTTTGATTTTATATTTTCTGAAATACTTTCAAGTGATGGCACTGAGGTTCACAAGACGTCCTCTGAGTAATTCAGCTGGTCAATACAAACCACCTTGTGACAACAGACATGATGAACTTACATGTAGAAATGGCTTAGATGTGTTGGAGGTAGGCATCTTTTTAACTATATTGCAACAAATGTAACAAACACAGGCATCACATAGGGTACAATGTTTCGGACAATGTCTTTACCAATCAAAACAGTTATCATAGAACAGCTTTATAAATTACTTCTTCAATGCCAAACTTTCTGGACACTCTTACTGGGTGAATAATGTTCTGTGTTACTACATCTGAATTAACCTTTTTTATTACTACTACTATGTTTTAAACAGGAAGGATTTGGGCGAAGTTGTGCATAGTTGTTCTATTGGTATCTCCATTTTTTTTAACATGATAGTTCTTCAAACATGTAATAAGATCTGTAAAGGAGTCGTCACTCCTTGCCACTTCTATGTAATGTTCTTCAGCACACATTAAACAGGGCACAATGTTAAATGCAACCCATGTTAGGCTGTAGGTCTCTGTTGGTACAAGTTTGCAGTCTCCTAATTAATGTATTTGTAGTAATCAAGCTATAGCCCCTGGCGCTCACACACAACCACTAACTCCGCCTGTCGTTGACTGCGCAAAGTGTAAATTAGTACAATAAGTGCCTGACAGCTCATTAATCAACAGGATAATTCTACTCTTGATAAACATATCATGTCCTCTAAATCCATAGCTTGTAGCTCCTGGCGTTCAACCTGCTCATCCCTCACTCGGAGCACGTCGTTTAGGCCTTCGGGCACCCTTTCGAGGTACGTCGTCCATACATATCGTCGCAGGTACCACTAGCACCGCCTGTCGTAGGCCGCCAGAAGCTACCGTTTTATCGTAGCCCTATAACTACTCCCGATTCCTAGGAGTGACTCGACGAGTATCGCCGAGAATTGCCGGTTTGCCGTCAGCTTGGAGCCGAGAATCGCGTTGTGTAACCGTTACGTCATACTACGGCTTCACTACGGCAAAACCGGCTATGTGAGAGGGGGGCTTTATATGTTTCTTTTGATGCTCAGTTTAGTTTTAACAGGGGTTATCACACCAAGGGTCATTGTTAATCATCTGAATTCAAAATAAGAGTAATAATAGTTTCTTCTGATGCTCAGTTTAGTTTAAACACGGGTTATCACCCCATGGGTCATTGGAAGTATTGCAATGATGACAGTGTCCTGAAGAGTATAAATTATCTAACAGTTTGAGATACCATTTTAACCAATGGAGGGGTAATCATACCTTTGTGTCAGAAATGACTGGATGCCATAAGTATCACAAATCATACACTTTGTAGTAAATGCTTTCTTTTTTTTCTTATAAACCAATTAACATACAAAAAATAATTTAGACACAAATATCTATGCGATGTGTGGAATTTGATCGGATTCTATACTTTTTAGCCATAAATTGATAGACTTCAACAATGGAAACTTTGTAATAATAAGCGAACTCAGAGAGATTAGTCGACATTCGTAGCAATTCACAACTTATTATCTTTACTAGAAGAGACACGTTAATCTTGTCTGTTTCTCCGTAATGGAAGCCATCAGATAGTTTTTTATCCTTCGCAGATAATCGATGCTATGTATGCGCTGGCAGCTTTGAGATAGCTGATGTGACAACAAAAACGTGCACAGGGATAGCAACATCCTGTGGCAGCTCTACCGATGCAGTTTGTATGAACACTTATGAAGCGATTGGACCAAGAGTGGTGCTTAGCAAAAGGCAAGTTGTTTGTCATCCATTGTAAAATGTCATTTGGCAGCAAAGAAGCTTTGGAATGCATTTAAGTCCAATCTATTTCCTTCCAGATGTGCTGTTGAGAAAGAATGCCCACAGAAGTACTCAATGAAATGTGATGATCTTTCAAAAGCCATACCTCTTCGAAGCAAGCAGTAAGTCCTGGTATTCATATATTAAATTACTAATTATTAGTTCTGAAATATAAATAAATTTAAATTCCTAAAATGTTCACAGGCCTTCTACAAACACTGAAGAGGCTAGGTCAGTTCTACAGAACCTGGATGAACAGTGCATTTTATGTTGCAAAGGGAATCTTTGCAACGAGGATTTATTTCCAGCAGGGCTTTTTCTGATGATGACACACAGCTCCGCATCAGCCAGATTACCTTTATGCACACTGATACATCTAACATTGATTTTGATTATTATATATTTAACTGATACTTAACACTGATACTTATCTTCGGAATTCAGTTTCCTCAAATACCTCATCTGAGCATTAAGAAGTTCAATAAACATACAATAAATGTAACGATGACTGCTATACTAGGCATTCTGCAAAAGCAAGTTAGGTTGACCATAGACTGAGAGAGTCCCACATGCCAGATATGAAATTTACTTTTAACCTATGTTTAAATGTGTGCAGACTGCAGAAGTGATCAATTTTGTCACAAGTAAAATTTCATTTTTTAACCCTTTGGTATCTGACCGTTTTTTTTTTTTATATAAAGTTGTTTTGCAAAGTGGGAGTTTTAGTAAAAAAAAAATTGTGTCGAGTATTTCATCTGTTCAGGTCATACTTTCTTGTAAAAAGGTGCATTTTTATATATAAACAAATTTAAATATGAACGTATTTATTTGTTTTGTTTTTATATGTCTGATAGAGTTAGTAGGTTTAATTCTAAAATTGGTTTTGATTTTGTAAAGTATGATGATCATTTAGTACATCTAATAACATTTATTTTTGTAATTTTGAAGAGTGATGTCAAGTGTACATCTGCAGCTGTACCCCAGACCTCTATACAGTATATAAAATAAGGATAAATAAAGCTGTTGTAGAGGATCACCAAGGTTGGTGTATTGAACCCCTTTTTCGCTCGAATAATTATGCCCAATCCATGTGAAAATTTGCTTCTGGTATATTGTATGTATTTGCCCCAATTTACTTTTGAATCAACAAAAACTCCCAATAAATTGTGTTGTCAACCTGTTTAATGATATTCCCATCAAGACATAAATCTAATTATTAATGTATTTTTTTTCCTAGCAAATATATGCTTTTTATGCTCGGTGCCTGTTATATATGTACACCAAACAAAAAATTCGGATTAAATGGAATGGTTGTTATTGTGAACAATTTACTGTGTTAATGGAGTGAAACAAGGAGGTGTGATTTCTCCCCTTCTATTTTGGGTGTACCTGGATGTACTTATATGCAAGCTGAGAGATAGTGGTTATGGTTGTCACTTAGGGCCTCATTTTGTGGGATGCATGGCATATGCAGATGACTTTGTGCTTATGTCCTCTACACAAAGCTCGGATTAAAAAAAATTATTGAAGTCAAAACATACTCAAAGGAATATCTTTTGGCTTTTAATTGATGTAAAACTCAATTCATAATATTTCAACGGCATGGAAATTTCACAAGTAAAATCAAAATGGTTGATACAGAACTGACTAACATGAGCTCAGTAGAACATCTAGGTCATAAATTATTTGCTAACATCCGATGTACAGATATTGATGGGATTACTACCAAGTTTTACAGACAATTTAATAGCTTCAGTTACAAATTTGAAAATTAGTCTTGCAGAAATTCAGTCAGAGCTTTTCATCAAATATTGCTCATCATTCTATGGTGCATTATTACAGAACTTCAAAGGAATGAAAAACTTTGCTTTGTGTGGCGAAAAGCATTAAGGCAGATATGGAAATTACCATATAGGACTGTGATATTGTAGCATGCCTCACAGACATGCCATGTGCCAGACACATGTTTATACAAACAATGTTAAAATTTGCTAATTCTGCTATGAATCACAAGGTCCCAGTAATTGCATATGTGATGCAAAATGCTATGAGCATTGACTCTTCGTTAGTGAAATGCAAAGTTGAGTACTGTTGTAAGGCACTTGGTACTAGCTATGATGTATCAAATAATAGCAATGTAAAATCTCGCTGCATGATGACATGTAAAACTCTTAATGCCCAGTGTATAACTTGTATACACCCTCAAGGAACTGCTTTTGGTGAGGAATAGAGATGCATGGCATGTTGACAATTGATGAAGTGAATGAACTCATATATCAAATTTCTGTAAATTAAACTATATCTTTAAAAATCATGTGTGAATAAATTGTAGTATGTTAAAAAATTTCCGATTTTATGTGTGCCACTGGGTCCGACATAAAGATGATATATTAGTGAGTTTTAGCAATATTAAGTATTGTTAAGTGAGAGATAGTTTGAGTTGAGCCGGGTCAGGAGTTTGAAAATTCTTGGTAAAAAATGAACATCAAGGAGTCTGTCCTAAACTAAAAACACATCAACTAGAAAAAATGGCGAGCCTCGTTGGCAGGCCTAGGACGTAAAATGCTTGAATTCAATGAGTGACGTCATAAACTAACAGCGGCGGTGAGGCAAGAACGCAAGGTAATAATGATAGTTTATATCGCTTTTGCTTGGGGCCAGCTGCCCCCAAAGCCCCCCTACTCTACACAAATGTATTCTTATTGTGTGCCAGAACGACATCTGGTGGTATGTTCAGCACAACACAGTGATAAACCTGGTATTTTACCTGGAGTCCACATAACTTCTGATGCTAAAGTTGTTTCCTGTAAAAAAATTTCGGGTTTAGTGCAGTATAGCGGACCCAAATTACTGACCATATTTGGCATCCATGTAACATGAAAATAATCACTATTTTAGACCAAATGTCAACTGCTGTCAGACTGCAGGCTTCACCTGGCGTGGGAGCCTCGGGTTTAGCGCAGTGCAGCGGACCCAAATTTATGCCCATATTTGGCGTGCATGATATAAAATAAATGACTATAAACAATGATCACTTACGTTCTTGCCTTGAAAACGATCATCACCGTTGTGACATCACACATTGAATTAAAGCATTTTACATCATAGGCCCAATGAGGCTCATTAAATATGATCATAAATTTGGGTCCGCTATATACTGCACTTTGTCTGGAGCCTCATGTGTGACCATAAAGGAGCAGAGTCAGTCTTGTGGGAGTAGCTGAAGAGTGCAGAAATTTACAAGGCCACCTTGTACATGGTGCCTGTAATACTAGGCACCACAACAGCAGGGGAGTATATACCACCTAGGCAAAAGACAACTAGGGGTCAAGGATGGAGTATACCTTACCACAGAGTCACAGACTACATTTGATCCTGCTAGGTTGTTTGCCTGACAAGAGGCAGGATTTAAACGGAAGTGGTCATTTGGATGATGCTAGAAATATCACCAGCCTTTGATACATCCGACCGGAAGTTTCTTCGAAAATCTGAAGAATATGATCCAATGGCAACTACCTCAAGTACATTTGATCAGAGGTAATCCATTTGATCAGAGGTAACCCATTTGATCAGAGGTAACCCATTTGACCACCCAGACATAAGATGATATTCACAACTGGTCAAAAATTCAGTTTTTATAAATTACAGTAGCACACAGAAACATAGGCTGCATGGCAGCAAACCCTCAGCTGCTCGCACAACACACTAGTCAGCATCATCAACATTGTTCAAGAAACCTCTGTAAAAATGTAGTTGAGCATTATTTTTTCAGAGTCAGAGGTAACCCAGATATTAGATGACATTCACAACTTCTCAAAAATTCGGTTTATAAGGTAGCACAAAGAAAAACATACACATGGCAGTGGTCTGAAATATCTTTTAGTGAAAAAAAGTTACAGATATAAACAATACAAGCTTGTCGTCTCTTGCAATGGAGAGATGGACAAGATTGTTTTATTTGGGAGAATACTTGTTTATTACAGCATGAGATTTTTAAAGGCAAACCAATACCAGTAATTACTGATCATCAAGATATTCCAAACATTTACATAAATAACATAACAAGCACACAAACACAAAAACTAGCGGTGGTAGCAAAAGAATTCCAATTTGATCCGGGAGTTATCACATTGCGTATTATAGTGGATGTCTTATACAGTATTCTAATCACTAGTGAATTAACCTTCCAAAGCACCAGATTGATAAGCTTCACCGTAGCTAGGGCCACCTTCCTTGCTTTCAGGGGCTAACTTAATCATGTCGTCTATTCTCAAAATAGTGATGGCGGCTTCAGTAGCGAACTTGAGGCTTTTAATCTTTGACATAGCAGGTTCTAGAACACCCTGCTTCTTGTTGTCCTTGACGATACCATTATAGAGGTCTAAACCAACCCTGAAAGAACCAAAAATCAACATGAACCTTACGGATAATAACAAGATTGGAAGCAACTTAATATAGTTTTTTTAAACTCTGTTGTTTCCCTTCTTGACACTGAATGTATTAAAATTATTATGTATACACATAACTGTATTGAATGTATCAGTGTAAAATTGTATGAATCATGTGTCAAAAAAAAAAAAAAATATTTAAACTTAAAAGGAACTCGGCAAATTACAGCTCAATAACTTACAAGCTTCTTTGGAGGAGAAATTAATCATATATAACAACCACATGAAAATAAAGCAGTGCTACAATCACTAACACCAAAGCAGTTGTATATTTCCTGAAATCATTGCATAACATTCTTGCTTAGCTACTAATAGATTTCCGCAGACAGAGCTATATGGATTTCCAAATAGACATCAATCCCAAGCCGACAACTAAAACTTTCATGAATCGATAAAAATGTGAAACTGCTGTTGATATCGACAAAAATGTGAAACTGCTGCTGATATCGACAAAAATGTGAAACTGCTGCTGATATTGACAAATATTTATACACATAAAGAATGAAGTGCTCATTTCTCACAATCAGAACTTCATTTATTCGTAAATAACATGTTAAGTCATCACAAATTGTTCCAAGAAGCTGGCGAAATACTAGTATTCAGTAACTATGTCTACTGTAGCAGCACACCATGATGTATGTCTTGTTCAGACATACATACGACTGAATGACTGCATTTTATTTCTCCTGTGCGTATAACTGAACATGGTATTAATGATCCATATCAGCAAATAAAACAGGAATCTTTTAAATCTCATTTGCATATAAGCAGCATTGATAATAAATGTTTACCACTTGTGTAAACATGCCATTACAGCTAATTTTTTTTTTACAAGGACTTGAATCATTCACACGGGACGTCCTTGACAATTCTTTCAAGGACTGAACCGAGCACACATCTTTACTTTATCGCTGCTATTGAAAACGGCTACAACCAAAACGGCTACAACAATTTTGGGGACATAACCAAAGCGGCTACACCAATGTTAGGGCCATAACCAAAACGGCAACAGTGTTTTTCAAGCCTTAACCAAAATGGCAACAGTAGCTTTTTATGCTGACCGGCCTTGACACCAAACGGCTACAACCACAAAGACCAAAACGGCAACAGACCAAAACGGCAACAGACCAAAACAAAGAAAACACTAATCTTTCAGCACAGCTTTAATTAGCCAGGACCAATACTCAGGTGTCAGGCATGGTGCTTACGGTGTGCAGTCAAAACGGCCTATTGCCAGAACGGCCCCCACCAAAACGGCCCCTTACCTAAACAGCCCTCCCCGTTTTTTAAAGTTAAGGGAGTTACCTGCTGCATCATTAATCCAGCATAACTTGGTCATTATATTAATTTATTGAAAAGTAAAGGAAGCCGATAGCGTACAGTATATTCAGCAAATTTGTGATAAGTACTCTAGGAATCATAAATCTATGATGTCTTGTATAATATTGGTGACTTGACTGTTGTTGTTGAATATTGAAGTTGAAAATAAAGCAGTGCTACAATCACTAACACCAAAGCAGTTGTATATTTCCTGAAATCATCGCATAACATTCTTGCTTAGCTACCAATTGATTTCCGCAGACAGAGCTATATGGATTTCCAAACAGACATCAATTTCAAGCCGACAACTAAAACTTTCATGAATCAATAAAAATGTGAAACTGCTGCTGATATCGACAAAAATGTGAAACTGCTGCTGATATCGACAAAAATGTGAAACTGCTGCTGATATCGACAAAAATGTGAAACTGCTGATGATATTGACAAATATTTATACACATAAAGAATGAAGTGCTCATTTCTCACAATCAGAACTTCATTTATTCGTAAATAACATGTTAAGTCATCACAAATTGTTCCAAGAAGCTGGCGAAATACTAGTATTCAGTAACTATGTCTACTGTAGCAGCACACCATGATGTATGTCTTGTTCAGACATACATACGACTGAATGACTGCATTTTATTTCTCCTGTGCGTATAACTGAACATGGTATGAATGATCCATATCAGCAAATAAAACAGGAATCTTTTAAATCTCATTTGCATATAAGCAGCATTGATAATAAATGTTTACCACTTGTGTAAACATTCCATTACAGCTAATTTTTTTTTTACAAGGACTTGAATCATTCACACGGGACGTCCTTGACAATTCTTTCAAGGACTGAACCGAGCACACATCTTTACTTTATCGCTGCTATTGAAAACGGCTACAACCAAAACGGCTACAACAATTTTGGGGACATAACCAAAGCGGCAACACCAATGTTAGGGCCATAACCAAAACGGCAACAGTGTTTTTCAAGCCTTAACCAAAATGGCAACAGTAGCTTTTTATGCTGACCGGCCTTGACACCAAACGGCTACAACCACAAAGACCAAAACGGCAACAGACCAAAACGGCAACAGACCAAAACAAAGAAAACACTAATCTTTCAGCACAGCTTTAATTAGCCAGGACCAATACTCAGGTGTCAGGCATGGTGCTTACGGTGTGCAGTCAAAACGGCCTATTGCCAGAACGGCCCCCACCAAAACGGCCCCTTACCTAAACAGCCCTCCCCGTTTTTTAAAGTTAAGGGAGTTACCTGCTGCATCATTAATCCAGCATAACTTGGTCATTATATTAATTTATTGAAAAGTAAAGGAAGCCGATAGCGTACAGTATATTCAGCAAATTTGTGATAAGTACTCTAGGAATCATAAATCTATGATGTCTTGTATAATATTGGTGACTTGACTGTTGTTGTTGAATATTGAAGTTGAAAATAAAGCAGTGCTACAATCACTAACACCAAAGCAGTTGTATATTTCCTGAAATCATCGCATAACATTCTTGCTTAGCTACCAATTGATTTCCGCAGACAGAGCTATATGGATTTCCAAACAGACATCAATTTCAAGCCGACAACTAAAACTTTCATGAATCAATAAAAATGTGAAACTGCTGCTGATATCGACAAAAATGTGAAACTGCTGCTGATATCGACAAAAATGTGAAACTGCTGCTGATATCGACAAAAATGTGAAACTGCTGATGATATTGACAAATATTTATACACATAAAGAATGAAGTGCTCATTTCTCACAATCAGAACTTCATTTATTCGTAAATAACATGTTAAGTCATCACAAATTGTTCCAAGAAGCTGGCGAAATACTAGTATTCAGTAACTATGTCTACTGTAGCAGCACACCATGATGTATGTCTTGTTCAGACATACATACGACTGAATGACTGCATTTTATTTCTCCTGTGCGTATAACTGAACATGGTATGAATGATCCATATCAGCAAATAAAACAGGAATCTTTTAAATCTCATTTGCATATAAGCAGCATTGATAATAAATGTTTACCACTTGTGTAAACATTCCATTACAGCTAATTTTTTTTTTACAAGGACTTGAATCATTCACACGGGACGTCCTTGACAATTCTTTCAAGGACTGAACCGAGCACACATCTTTACTTTATCGCTGCTATTGAAAACGGCTACAACCAAAACGGCTACAACAATTTTGGGGACATAACCAAAGCGGCAACACCAATGTTAGGGCCATAACCAAAACGGCAACAGTGTTTTTCAAGCCTTAACCAAAATGGCAACAGTAGCTTTTTATGCTGACCGGCCTTGACACCAAACGGCTACAACCACAAAGACCAAAACGGCAACAGACCAAAACGGCAACAGACCAAAACAAAGAAAACACTAATCTTTCAGCACAGCTTTAATTAGCCAGGACCAATACTCAGGTGTCAGGCATGGTGCTTACGGTGTGCAGTCAAAACGGCCTATTGCCAGAACGGCCCCCACCAAAACGGCCCCTTACCTAAACAGCCCTCCCCGTTTTTTAAAGTTAAGGGAGTTACCTGCTGCATCATTAATCCAGCATAACTTGGTCATTATATTAATTTATTGAAAAGTAAAGGAAGCCGATAGCGTACAGTATATTCAGCAAATTTGTGATAAGTACTCTAGGAATCATAAATCTATGATGTCTTGTATAATATTGGTGACTTGACTGTTGTTGTTGAATATTGAAGTTGAAAATAAAGCAGTGCTACAATCACTAACACCAAAGCAGTTGTATATTTCCTGAAATCATCGCATAACATTCTTGCTTAGCTACCAATTGATTTCCGCAGACAGAGCTATATGGATTTCCAAACAGACATCAATTTCAAGCCGACAACTAAAACTTTCATGAATCAATAAAAATGTGAAACTGCTGCTGATATCGACAAAAATGTGAAACTGCTGCTGATATCGACAAAAATGTGAAACTGCTGCTGATATCGACAAAAATGTGAAACTGCTGATGATATTGACAAATATTTATACACATAAAGAATGAAGTGCTCATTTCTCACAATCAGAACTTCATTTATTCGTAAATAACATGTTAAGTCATCACAAATTGTTCCAAGAAGCTGGCGAAATACTAGTATTCAGTAACTATGTCTACTGTAGCAGCACACCATGATGTATGTCTTGTTCAGACATACATACGACTGAATGACTGCATTTTATTTCTCCTGTGCGTATAACTGAACATGGTATGAATGATCCATATCAGCAAATAAAACAGGAATCTTTTAAATCTCATTTGCATATAAGCAGCATTGATAATAAATGTTTACCACTTGTAAAAAAATAATTAGCTGTAATGGAATGTTTACACAAGGACTTGAATCATTCACACGGGACGTCCTCGACAATTCTTTCAAGGACTGAACTGAGCACACATCTTTACATTATCGCTGCTATTGTCTTTCAGCTCACACTCAATTACCCGTAGTGAGTATTATCGTCATGGAAACCTACCACTTAAGATCTCCGTGTTCTTGTTTTGTCTGAGAAGTGTTGTGGTATGCTCTCAACTTGGCGACGAGATCTGTGGAGTCCTGGGCTGCATTTACTGCTAACTGTTTAGGAATGGCTAGTAAAGACTTGGCGAACTCCGCAATGGCTAGCTGTTCTCTTGAGCTCTGCAATACAAAAAAGAACAAAAAGATTTTAGATTTCAATTTATGAAAGAATTACACAGGATCTTGTTAACCCAAAACAGGACAATTTGCAGTTCTTTTGCAATTATCTTTTGGAACTGAATCAAATCAAAACATACTAAAGCCTAAATAAGACTTACATTAACCTAATTCCTGAGCATTCAGCACTTTAGCAGATAAACAAGATCTCCAATATTTTAATTATAACGAGATGATAAATTAGAGGTCTGTCTCCTTTGTCAATTTAATAAAATTTCTGTGATAAAAGGATCAAAATTTCAAATTTAAACCAAGATGTAGGAGTTGATCCCATAGCCAACTATGCAAAATGACAATAATAATTTCTTCAGTTGTCTCAATTGAACTTCCAAGACCAAAGACTCACCAAAGACGTAGCAAAGTTCTCGAGATAGATGGAAAGAGCAGCTTCCACAGCTCCACCTCCAGGAACGACAGACTTCGACTCCAAAACTCGCTTCACAACACACAGCGCGTCATGCAGCGACCGTTCCATCTCATCCAACATGATGTCGTTAGCTCCTCTGAGAATGATGGAAGCAGCCGTACGGGCTTTTGGTCTACAACAAATACATAAAGAGTGAAGAGTCATTGTAGTAACAATAAATTCTTAGGCGTTAACTCAGCAATGTAAGTTATAGAATACAAAGTCTTTTCACCCACCATGTCCCATCTGTACTACCCTTGCCATTTCAATTTAACTATTTCAACCATTGCGATTACAAAAAAGGAACTAACAATGGCCCATGGGTGTCATTAAGTGACTCTGCTGAACCCCAATGACACAACAATAAATCTTACAAGACGGACTGAAAAAAAATAGTTCAGATTTCTTATTACCGGATTGATTTAATTTTTGGCTTTTTAGCTTTTGAATCAAAGCATATGAAAAAAACTTTTTTTAAACAACCCACCCAACTTTTTCCAACAGAATTATCTGAAACAATTATTTCAATCTGCCTGATATCAAAAGTACATACCCCTTAATGAGAATGAGCTCGTCATCGCATATCCTCTCCTGTAACACTTCATCCGCATTTCCTAAGTAAGCAGCCTCGAAGCTCTCCTCTCCTTCCAAGTTGGCTAGCGTCGACAACATTGTGGCTGTTTAAACAATAAAGAATAATTATTATAACCAACAAGAACATGGTATTAGATTGATTTACCAACCTTGCAAAATTCCGGTTTTCACCAGAGGAAACCAACATGGTGGCAATTCAGCTGCACAAGATCGCAGAAATTCATTCATAAAATGGGGCACACAATGAGAAGTTGCTCCTCAAAAACAGCACTAGAGTCACTGCCATACAAGGATGCAATTGGCCGATTTACATCAGATAGTAGACGTTTATTTCCTATCTTGCCCATATTTATTACTCATTTTATATTTTTAAATCCCTTACATTCTTCATTGCAGTATCATATACCAAACCGAGTGAGCTAACAATTTGTACCACATTTTGTATGCAGGGCTTCTATTTCAAAACCATTTAACAAATTGTTGGTTACCTCCTGTAGACTTGGCGATTCTCTTCAAATCTGCCTTGAGACATCTTCTTACAGCCATGGCTCCAGATTCAACGAAATATTTGAGGCACAGATCATCGATTCCTCCAGTTGCTAATATGACATTGGCCCCAGTGGACAGGATCTTCTGAATGCGCTCTTTGGTGATGTCAGATTCCCTTTAGAAAAGAACAAGGCTAAGCTTTAAAACACAACCCAAATTAACAGGTACATCCAGTATGATCAAAACCCTGTCTACAAGTCGACTACCCGCGCCCTCCATAGTGATTTTAATTACTGGGCGAGCACCGCGAGCGTCTACAGATTCGCATTTGGGCAACTCGCCAACATTTTTGCACAACTAACCCAGTCACTTTTGACTTATGGTCATCTAATCAAAGTTTCTCAATATTGTTCAAGGAATACAAAACAGTCAAAATTAGGATACTATACGCTGTTCACGAAGCAATCTAGATTGGTGAACACTGAACTAATTTGTTCAATCAGCAATACGTTGTACATGCGTAGCGATATCATAATAGTAGGTCACTTCAGTTTCCAGGGACCCTGATGATTCAATGGTCCCGAGCAGAGACAGGCCAAAACAACTCATGTAAACACAAACCATGTTAATGAAACAATGACATCTTCCCAGAGGGCGCTAAGCTTTTTAATGACCCAAGCATGCAATCAGCAGCCCGAGGTCATTCAAAGCCACTTGAGTGGAGTGAGGGCTGCAGTGTAATGACGGAAGGTTGCTGACTGCATGCGAGGGCCATTTAAAAAGAATAGGGCATGATGAGATAGTGTTATTAATATCATTTTAACATGAAATCAACAGCTCAATTGAGATAGCTCGGCCTGTCTGTGAAGCATGACGCATGTAGGCCACCCCCATTGTCTTGTCTGGGCTTATACTGGCGAATATCAGCCCTCAAAATTTATATATTGCGCCAAGGAATGGCCTTGCCAAGTCATTATAACAGAAGATAAATATCAATAATTATGGGTTATATGAGAGATATATAAATGGGTTATATATATATATATAAGAGATATATAAATCACATAATATTCGTCATGAAACATCACTCTCCTGGATCAGCCACTGACCTTTGTCTTATAGCGTCCAGTTGAGTGGGATCTTCGACCAGCACTTGGACACCCATCTTCATCTTGGCTTTTTGCAGACTGAAATCGAGACAGGCAATCTTTGCTCCTACGATCCTTTTCGGCATTGCTGAAATATTAAATAAATTAAGTTTATAACTGAGAAACAAGCCATCCCTACAAATTAGCCCATGACATAAACCATGACACACCACTAGATATCAATTGTAGACTGCAGCTGCCTATGTTTTTCTGTAATAACCTTGCAGATGTAGTGACTAAGTAAGGCAAGAGAATACAACTTTAACATCTTGTTTAAACGAAAGTCACACGATAATCTTCCCCTGCGCCTTTGCCTTCTATGCCAGTGGGCTCACAGACATGAAAGCCTAAATAGAGGGGTTAACAGGACAGTTTGCTCAGCACATATCCACGCCTATCATAAAATGCTGTTTCATCCATAAATCATAAGTTACGAGTTGGATTTGAATTTACAAATACGACTCTTTTAATATGCTTAGAATCTTGACTGAAATTTTTCTGTAAAATTAATTCTTTAACAAGTATTACCTGCCTTTCTTAATGCCATTTAAGGATACATTCACAAATAAAAATAACCTCTAGATTGGCATCATGTTCATTATTTTACACATACATCTTCACATTCCTCCGATGACCATTATCAAAGCTATATTACAACCTCAAAATACATCAAGCCTGGCCTAGACTCACCCTGAGAAGCAACAGTACAGTTCAAGGCATATCCGTCAATCAGACGACTCTCCTTAGTGCTACCTCCGTGGGCCCTGAGGACGTTAACGGCCTTGACTGGATACCTGAATCCTCCCTTCCCGTCAGACGTCTTAATGGCATTCGCTGCATCCACACAAATCTCAGAAAAGAAGTCCATATCACTTCAGATTGTCAAGGTTCAAATCGTTAACTTGTAATTTCTCGATCAAACGGACAGAGCTAAGACAGATATCTGAGCTTCTGAATGTTTTCACTGCACAGGAACTCATCCATATTAATGAAGCAAATAATAATGTATATTATGCACAGCTAGGGTCGGTTACCTTCACACACTCACACACTAATTAAAATCATATATTAATAGCAATTTGTAAAGCATACCAAATTGGGTTTTCTTACCCAGGTGCAGTGATTAATGCTAAATTTCAGGTATCTTGAAACCAAGGAATAAAAAAAACCCAGTACATTAAGAGCTGGCAATTTCATTCAAGGATACGGTCCAATGATTTTGCTGGACATACTGGTCTTTGCCGCATTGATCAAACAGTCTCTTCCCAGCTCATCCGTGCTTATGACTAGGTGATCTTGGATGTATCTGCAAGCTTCCCTGTGACGAGACAAACAAAAAATGAACATCAAGAATATCAAGATATTCAGTTGTGATAGTTGTACGAATAGATTATTTGGGAAGGATAAACTTACTTGCAAGCCAATCTGTAACCACTGATGATTGAGGTAGGGTGAATTTTGCACTTCACTAGTTCATCTGCATTTTTTAGGAGTTCTGCAGCGATAATTACCTGAAGGTGAAGAGAAAAGATATCCATGGGTCAACTCAAGTAGCGTAACAGAGCTTCATTAAGTCTGCTAATCCAATAACATTGTAACTTAGCGTAAAATCTTTATTACCACAGAAGTAGTTCCATCTCCTACTTCAGCATCTTGAAGCTGAGCCAGTTCCACCAAAACTCTAGCGGCCGGATGCTCAACATCCAATTGTTTCAAAATTGTAGCTCCGTCATTGGTTATTGTCACATCCTATAAAGGGAAAATCATACAAAACCAACCTTCAGAATATTTCTGTTGCGGGTTACAGACATCTAAAATTGTCCATCCCATATCTACAAGGGTTGTGCAATTTTTCAAGACTTTTTTGAGACCAAAAGTTATCAAAATGAAAACCCAGTTACCAAACCAACATATTATAGACAACATTTATCACAAAGCCCAGCTTTCTTCAGAAATTTCGGTCACAATCACAAAGCTTTTTGAAATACATTTTGTTCTTCAGAAATTGCAGAACAAATGCAAAACCGGCTAATATAATAAATCAATGTCTTCCTTTATCATCTAAGGCTACAGCTCCTCTTGTTAGAACTATCATAATAAAGAGATTAAATATGTTGTATCATGTATTGTTCGCGATAGTAGTGTCATGATGATCGATTATATTCGTTCATCGATTGTTTTGTCTAAAAATTCAATAAACGATAGAAATTTTGTCAAGTCGATTTTTTGTCTCTGCTATCGTGCACTGTTGAATGTACCTTTGCTAAATTAGACTAATGAAATTGAACCCGGACATTTATTCAAATCAGAATAGCAATAATTGACAGAGTGGTTTAGTTCTTTACACTTTTTGTTCTGGTTATACTCAAAGAGTCAATTGCAATTGTTGAAAGGTTGACACTCAAGAAGCAATTAAACCCTAATACCTTTTCTATGCAGTTAATTGCAATCACACTGAAAGATGTGAAGAATAGAATACCTATCAAACAATTGACGTTTGTGGCCTAATATCTAGTGATCTGTTCATTTAGCTATCCATCCATCTGCCAAGTTATATATACTTGCAAAGCTTTGAGAAAATTTTGTTTAAAAATGTTATCTATATCCTCAAATTAAAACACTTCTTTGTCATAAAAAAAATTTAAAGAAACTGTTTCATATAAATACAGAAATATTATAAAATGAGAAATTTTGAAGAGTATTTAAGTCACTCGCACGGCCCATTTCAAATTTCAATGCGTGACTCAGTACGAATTGCTTCGGACCTACTAATAATAGATCATCAGTTTACCCAAACCCATGATCAACTACAAAAATGGAACCGATTGACATCACTAGATCACAAACATTATCAAACCCTTTCTGTAACAATCCTCTTTTTTGAAGTCTTTCAAGAATCAGTGGCCACCTTGTCTACAAAGGCCACACTGATAAGAGCAAAATCAACCAAGTTGTAAATAAAGTGACATGTTAGAACAGGACTCACCCCAACGTCGTCCACCAGCATCTTGTCCAAGCCCACTGGCCCCAAACTGCTCTTGACAATATTTGCGATGGAACATGCAGCCATAACTGAAATAACACACCTCGACCATTAATTTCATTCATTAATAAAATCCGAATTTGACCTAAAACAATTTATTTCCCAAAACTAGGGCCTAAGACTTGACTAATTCAATTAACTGTAAAATGCTTGCATCTCAGTCCATGATTACGACTGACAATATCAAGAAACTATGCACTTGATCATATCTTGGTTTAAAAAGTTTTTTCTGGATTGGTGAATGTTCCAGAACGGACAGAATGACACATCAAAGCACATGCTCAGGCATGCCGGTTCTGAC
This sequence comes from Alitta virens, assembly GCA_932294295.1. NCBI lineage: Eukaryota > Metazoa > Annelida > Polychaeta > Phyllodocida > Nereididae > Alitta > Alitta virens. The sequence continues at coordinate 19,606,754 of OW028583.1, read as the reverse complement.
AGCTAACTTTCCAAGCTGATTTTGCAATGAAATACGCCACGCACAACATTAACTTCAAAGCCATTCTCTACCTTAGAGAAATTATTTCTTATTTTACACATTATATACCATTTTGAGTCCTCACAGACTGCCCTGTGGTGCGATCTCCACCGACACTTAAAACCGACGTTGACGCCATGCTTGTTACCACGTGCTCTCGTCTTTTCTCGTTGCTCAGGAGATCTCAAAACGCAGACGCCACCTAGTGTTTTATCTGAAATTGAGAACTCCCGTTAACTAATTTTATTAAGTACAAGTATTTATTGACATACATAAATCATAAATTTTTTACACAAGCACCCCAACGCTATAAGTTACATCACTGAGCCCAGTCAACCATTTTAATTTACTAGACAAAAGCACAGTAAGCAGCTGGCGACACCTAGTGTAATAAACGTTAACTACATATAGAAAACATGACTTCCACGTGCTGGTCAAAGTTTGTCTTAGGAAGACATTTGAGCGGAATTTCGACTCGCAGAAGTCTCAGATTTCACAGCACTATGGCAGAAGAGTCAAATGGTATCTTAATAATGTCATATGTACGGAAATGATTTACTGTCACATCGTAATCTCATGATTTAACATGTTTTAACATGAACACAATTTATACTGTGCAGTGACAGTGTCTATTGACAAGTATTGTCCCAGTATTGACCATGTTGTTTCAAGTTTTTATTGGCTCAGACCTCTGAATGTGGTATGGAGCGTAAAAACAAATATAAACGAAATATACAGATTAGCACACAAAATGCGTATAATCTCACGATAGGAAAAAGAAAGTAAGAGAGAGAGAAAAAAAATAAAATAATGATATGATGATCTTTCACGAGGAGTCATCCTAAAAGTATGTATAACCATATGATAAAAGCACACATACATAGGGAGCACACATTAGCAGCTGATTATGTTTTGCACCTACAGTTGGTCAAATAAATACACAGCCAGATAGATAAAACAACTACATTTGCACATGACTATTTGTATAAACTTAATACCTTGTACAGAAAGTTCCCTAAAGACCTAATTTCCCTGACAGATGCACCTATCCACTCTGCACATTTCTGCACAGATGGCCTCACTCATCTAGGAGGTGGTATTCATCACGAATGTATTCACATCACATACAGTGCACAGGCGTTCATGCCAAAGTATATTACTGAATCTCCCTATAACTTTCGGGATTCTGTGCAGTTATTTGTATGGAATTTAATCAGAGCTCTAACAGAGTTGTTGTTACTAAGAGACAGGTATTTTTCTCTGCTAAATGTCTGCTTACAGGTTGAATAGAAGTCACAGGACGATTTGCTCTGTAGTCTTCAGCCCATTGTTGGATAAATTGTCTTTCAACGAACGCTCTACAGCACTCTTTATCCACTCAATGCTGATTGGGTGACAGCTTTGCCAAATATTGCAAAGTCCACAAGAATTGAGGATTAATGTGGGTCACCTGCTTTGAGGAGAAGCTTCCTTCATTGTGTTGTTTAATTAGATTGTGGAGCATTATATTTGTCATGTTATTTGTTAATTAGCAGTGGTTAGTAACCGTTTGGCTATTGGCAGATTCAGTGACTATACAGGATGTCCCCCTACTACCCTACTTAGTGAAGGGGCCAGAAGTATTGGTGAAGAGTGCATCATCATTCTAGATTAGAAAACAACCCCGATTCACTTGGTATCCCTTCTTTGGGATGGGGACCAGGGGGCGGAGTCCTGGGGAACTTTATCATCATGATCATGTCAGATGCGTCTCCCTGGGAGACCCGTTCTTCTAGCACCCTCCAGCAAGAAACTACGTGACAGGAAGGGGGATGCGTCCATCAACCTTCAGGGGGTACTCAAATGACGGCCCTTGGGCAGAGGTTGCCTTACCATCCACAGTGCCAATGGCAAAAATGTTATCGCCACTGAATCTGCAGTGCCAATATCCAAAACAGTCTATTAAATGGCAACTCAGATGCAGTATCCTAAGTCTAGTTTATGAGCACTTTATCTGCCGTGCCAATAGACACTCCTTTCTGTAATGTGGGAGGTGATAAGGGGGTGGGACGGTATGTATTGAAACACTTGAACCACATGGACTAAAACACATTTGCATTTGCATTTAAATGCATTTGGTCAAAATTGTACCCTGACTTTAATTCTCCAAAATTTTCGATCTGTAGATTCCTAAGATGTCATTCTAAGAATGTATACGAGATAAATTAAAGAATATTATGGACAGTTGCTGTTGTTTAAATTGAAATGATCTAGTCTTCTTATAAATTGTTGGTGTTTTAGGGAAACTTGTTGTAACTGAAAAAGTGGGCTCCATTTTCATGATTGGAATCAATCGACCTGAGAAGAAAAACTGTGTGTGTCCTGCTACTGCTCAAGAATTATTTACTGCTTTCAAAGAATTTGAAACAACTGATGAACTACGGGGAGCAGTACTTTATGGCAAAGGTCAGTTATTCTATATATATAATATATTATTATTAATCAGTGTTGATTTCATTTGAGTTGCATGAGGTGTTCAATATAAAACCAATCCAATAGATTTCTCAAAATTTTCTGTTTAATATATTTGCATTTTATCCTTTCTGTATGTTTTTCTTTTCTTTATATACTTTTACCTTTCTTTCTTGTAAACTTCTTATTGTAATAATGGAACTTGTTTGTGTAAATACTACTTGTACTTGACTGTGGTAATGGTGATATACGCCATCCTGGTGTCCACCAACCAGCTGTGATGTGTTTATGTATAAATCATTTGTTTTTATTCTAATCAGCTGGTCAAATAAATCGAATTAATTGAATTTTAATGACAATTATTGTTTATTGCAACGCATTGTTCTTTCAGGTGGAAGTTTCTGTGGGGGTTTTGATTTGAAATCTCTTTCACAATTGCATAGTGTGCCCAATTTATTTTCTAATAAAGACGCTAGACCAATGGTAAGTTAGCACTGAAAAGGAGAAAGTTACATATTTATCAATGAAACTATCACAGGTCTTATAATAAAGATCAAATAAGTGTGGCCTTAGGCTTTTATAAATAATCCTTGCAAGTTATATTCTATAGAAAAAAAAGTAGGTTTTAGTTAGCAAAAATTTACAATTCTATACCAGTGTTCCAGCTAGGCCATTTGAGCATGGTGTGGCGCCACGCCCGACGCCTGACACCCGTTGCGCCACGCCCGATGTCCGTTGCGCCATGCTCGACGTCCGATGCGCCATGCCCGACGCCTGTAGCACCATGCTCGTTTTTGTCAACGCCATGCCCGAAATTAAGTGGAGACCCCCTCCCTTTTTTTTTGCTTTTCAACTAGCTGCACGCTCTATATGCCTCTGTTTAGGTGCCCTAATATCCTTGTGCGCCATGCCCATTTCAAATCCTAGCTGAAACACATTCTTTTCTATACCTGTATTCTGATATACTGTGTATAAATAAATGTGTGTATATATATATATAAAAATATGATATAATCATGTATGATGTTTGCTCACAGGGACCTACTAAAATGGTGTTCAGCAAGCCAGTTGTGGCTGCAATTTCTGGTTATGCAGTGGCCGGAGGCCTGGAGTTAGCCACGATGTGTGATCTTCGTGTCATGGAGGAGTCTGCAATTTTAGGAGTGTTTTGTAGGAGATTTGGTGAGTTTGTTAAGTTAACTGAATTGCTGGCATTACACTAAATTTGCAAGTATCATCAAATCTGAAAGTATCTGTTCATTCATCTGGTTATAACCACGATAACTTCAACATATAATGCTAGTTGAAATTTTTTTTGTACAAATTATATAACAACCAAAATTTTTTTAAATAGGTACCCAAAGGTATTTTTCATATCTGTTTATTTAGCACTACTTGATCATAGGTTGTACGTAAAAGCATGCCTTATCTACTTCATTTATCGCTAACTCATGCCATGGTCAACCAGATCATACGCAATTAGCAATATCACGACTCATCACAGCAATATAGTCGATGAGGTAAATTATTCAGTGGTTCAATCAGGAATGGTCATGATAGACCCACTGTATTGTTTTGAATTGAGGTTTCTAAGTGTTTACACAATTTTCATGCTTTTATATATCGTGATAATGTGTCAAATTAATTTGCAGGAGTACCGCTTGTTGATGGTGGCACAGTAAGACTGCCGAAATTAATTGGTCTGTCAAGAGCACTGGATTTAATTCTAACAGGACGACCAGTTGCAGCAAAAGAAGCTCATGAAATGGGACTAGCCAATAGAGTTGTTCCGGATGGAACGGGTAAGTCCAGTCTTGGAATAATGCTGTTGCACATAACTTAGTTCATCAAAGAGAATAATATATTTATGACAAGCGTAGAAGAATATAATGCATGGATTTTTTTTGACACTGGAATTCTAACATCTCAGCTGGATGTCATTCAGATGAGACATTAAATTGGCGGTCCCTTGTGCTCTGTATTTATGTCTATGGCTCTATGCTGAGGCAAGTAAAAGACCCCACCCATGGGGTAAATGTGTAACATGGGTGGACTCCTCCCTGTCACCTCATCAATCAAGAACTTGCCTTAGAGGGTTGCATTTTCCATATCTTATATATTTTCCATATATATTTATCTATCTATCTATAATATCCCTAATGTTTGTCACAGTTTAATTGCAATTTCATTGGGACAGCTGTCTCTTACAGTTATTGACAGGTATTCATGTTAGTTGTACACATTGTAAATACGATTTATATTGAAACAAATTAACATTTTTTTGTAAAAAGTTCATTTACTATGGCGTATATATATGCAATATCCATCTTCATCCCTACTCATTGTTATTTTGCTTTAGCTGTTGGCGAGGCGATGAAACTGGCAATGATGATAACAGCATTTCCCCGAAAGTGCATGGAAGTAGATCGACGTTCTGCGTATTACAGCGCTTACGATTCTACAAGTTTTGATGATGCTTTTGAATATGAATGGGAAAATGGTCTCCCTGTTGTTCTGGAAGAGTCTGTAAACGGTAAAATTGTGACGTCGCTGAACCTTTAATTAGTCGAGCATTAAAAAAATAGAAGTGATGTGATAGGATTAATATATAATTTTTAAATTGTAATATTGTGGAGATAAAAGCTTACAAATGGAAAGAAAAACATACAAGGCGATCTTCTTTTATCCCATATGTTTGTAATAAAAGATTTTTATTTGTAGCTGCAACTCAAATTTTGGAATTTATTTCTTGGGACACTGTAATATGATGATTTGATCTAGTAGTTATCTGAGCTTATCTCACCCACTACAATATACTACTAGTGGATAATACAAAAATACTTGTGTAAAAACTGTTATAATTAATGATTTACAAATATTATACTAATCAATTTACTGAGTCAATATTTAACTCTAATTATTTGTAACCATCTCGTTGACAGGTGCCAAGAAATTTGTCGAAGGAGAAGGACGACATGGAAAATTCCGAGACATTCCAGTTCCACCGCCTAGTTCCAAGTTGTAATTAGTCAGTAAGCTTACTTCTTAAGTCATCTGTAAAGTGACACTTATATTCTTTTTAGCTTCTTGGATCCGCCAACTTGATGAGAGATGTGCGGACAGAAAAATAAAATGTAATGTCCCATTTGTATTTTATTTCTAAATCTTCAACTGAACAATCTATTAGAAATTGACCTGAGAAGCTAAAGATTATAAGTGTGGCCTAAACGACAATTCGGGGAAATACGGTCTCAAAATGCAAGACAGGGTATGTTCCTGGAAATTTGTTGTTTTTGGATTATATATGACTAGTGTTTGATTTCCATTTCTGAAAAATCTAGGAATATAATATATCGTGTTGGTCTTTCCATGTCATTGTGATCATTTTGAGATCTAATGCAGCACATTAAAAATATGTAATCACTGCTGCTTGCAATTTTGATAATATACTTTTTCAAATTAATATTGTTATTTTCTTGTCAGAAGAGTGGTTCCTGAAGGCCCCTTCACACATAGCCAGATCAGACGCCAGAGTGTCCCGGAGTAAAATGTTATTCACTCCAGGGGGTTCCGGGATCAAAGAGCTGTTAAATGTCAACAAAAAAGAAATGTTTGGCGATGTGTACACGATGTCAATACAGTCTCAACAAGGAGGTAACACGACTGTCCCGGAAGAGTGCGGAGTGAACCAGATTTTACACAGTGCCTTCAAGGATATAACCAGTCTTTACACCGTGTTTATTTGTGTGGAACCGTGTTGGTCCTTGTACTCTCCGGCGTTAATGGCGGCGAATTATTCATGCCCGGTTGACGCCGGACGTAGCCGGAGATACCACGAAGTATGCCCGAGTCAATACGGAGATTCCCGGAGATCGGCGGAGTCTACTGGGAGTCTACAAGGATCAACACGGATTAAATACTCCGGGACCTCCGGCATGAAAAATTAAACATGTTTAATTTTTTTCCCCAGAGTCCCAAGGTGGTCCCGGTCGCCCCGGACAATGACGGACAATGCCGGAAATAAACACGAGGTCTACACGCTATTACCGGAGTTTGCCGAAGCTATACTCCTGGACAATCCGGCGTCTGATCCGGCTTAGTGTGAAGCTTATCATGCTAATTGTACACAGGTGCATCTAAGTCATCTACAATATTATGCAATGGTGCAGTAAATCTGCAAGATTAGGCAATGAAACTTTAGTCTTTACAACTCCTGTTTGTCTATGTAATTGTGTGGTTGTATGTGGAGTTAATTTATTCCCACAATTATTTTTGTCAATGATTGTCTTTATGTGGTTTATGAATATTTCATTGAAGAGCTTGAAGTTATTTTGACTATTTGATACAGAATAGACTTGTCACTACAATATTATGGAAATAGCAGCTATGCTGCACTTTAGTAAGTGCAAGTTCTTGCCATGATCCAAGTGCAGTAGATAGTGGTAAAATTTGCCATTAAAAATCACCCCAGGTGATATTTCTGAAATATATAGGCATTATGGCAGCTCAGCAAAGTTGCACTTTAGCCTTACACTCCAGGCAACTTTTACTTTTTTAAGTTCTGCAGAATGGTATGAGGTGCTGGAAAAAATATGAATGAACCAAATCAATCATAGTTAATAAATTTATTAGTAAAAATAAGACAACATTGAAAACATGAGCCCGGTGTCAAAAATAATCATTTAGTTATGTACATAATCAGTGCTTTTTTGATAAATAAATTTTTTGTACAGTACACAGTGATTAATGTTCTTCATTTCCCTGAGGTGACAGCCACAGGTTACCATATTTACATGTAGAATCTTGAATATACATGATAGATGAACATGTATTTGAGGGTTTCAGTCAAACCAAATTGAAACTAGAATGAGGCCCACAAGCAATAGCAGCCTGTACAAGGGGAATATGTAGCGTTAAACCACGGGATGTAGCGGAAGACGACATGTAACTTCTGTTATCACACGACGTACGTTTTTGTGGGTAGGAGACGTCATCTCGCGAGATCGATGTACTAACAAAAGCTCTGCCCACTCCGTGGGGCAGAGCTAATACATGCAAACTTTCGGCTACTTTCAAGTGTAAATTCTGACATTGTAAAAATCAATGTTATTATTTGAAAATAATTTGACCCCACACTGGAGTATTAACACAGGTGTCAGTCAGCAATATTAATTGAACTATGCAGTATCATACTACATGTAATAATAATAAGCATGATAAGGAAACACCAAGGACGTATACATTGCTAATGTATGCGTCTTTGGTGCCACACTATGATCTGGCTGCCTGGGTATGCTTTGGTGCCTTGGAGAAGGCCTTCGATTAATTGGTGGGCGGATTAGGTCTACACGACCCGTATTTCTGCACCTATTGGGCTAATTAGGACATGCAGGGACCATGGCAATGTGATGATGGATATAACAGCCATTAAGGAATCGGGACCCAGTGGTTGGAAGCCCAGCGCAATATCACTGCGCTAGGCCCCCATCCCTGCCTCAGATTAATTTAAAAACGGTTTTCACCTTAGACTAGAGGAACCAACTCGTAGCGTATAATGACACGTGGATGTTAAAGGAGACACTTACTGCCATGCCTCAGGGCTGCTGAATATTCCCAGATTTCGGTAGATGGATCAACCTTGCCATAAATTTATATGCTCTCTGAATAGTTCAATGTTTAAAATCACCGACTGACGCTTGTGGTGTAACTAGGGGTTAAGTGCAGTATAGCGGACCCAAATCTATGCCCATGTTTGGCGTCCATTAAAAATTAAATTTTTATCAAATATTTCACAAGTTTGAAGTTCTAGCACAATTAAAATAACATTTGGTGTAGAATAGCGGGGGTTTGGGGGCGGTAGCCCCCTAGAAAAGCAAAAATAAACGCTGTCTTTACCGTGAATATGAAAACCGCCGTCATAACTACATTAGTTTGTGACGTCATAAATTGATTTCAAGCACTTTTATGTCATAGGCCTGGCAAAGAGGCTAGTTAAATATGGCCATAAATCTGGGTCCGCTATACTGCACTTTTTCCGTAACTAGTATTCATAAGTGATACCTGAGATTTTAATTTACTCTCCACAAAAAAAGTCATTCCAGCTAGGAAATTTTCACTACTATGGTAAAACTAATTTCATCAATTACAACATTTGAAAATAACTATTAAGTATTAACGGGAAAAGTAATTTAGTTATTGAATTTCTGAATTTCCTTCCTAAAGTTTTGATTGTACTCAATGATCATGTTTTAATTTCATACATAAATTTCACAATGTTATTTCAAATTACATGTTTGAGACATAAAATTTGTTCTTGCTATTCTGCAAATTTTCTACAAATTGACTACAGTCAAACTATTATCAGACATTGAAATACTAATTAATGACTGGGAAAAATGAAATTACAGAAAACTCTGCCATCTCAGTGAGTTATTAATAATAAACTCGAAATTCACAAAAGATGACAAGCTAGTACAAAATAAATAATAAAATTGAGCATAAATCAAAATAATTTTCCAATAAGACTAGAATTGTACGTCAAAATTGCTAGGACGCTTTTGTCCTTCCATCTGTAGAATGTTTCCTTTTTTTCCAAAATGTCAGATTGCGCAAACTTTTCCTCTCCGAGTCTTCTCTTTCAAAATTAGGAGAAGTCGAGCATGCACGATGTCTTCGTGTGGCTTCATAAATTTTAGCTTTTGCTTCTCGATACAGTTTTTCCTTTTCCTCATCAGTTATTGGAGGAGTGGAGCCATCGACTGACACGGAGACGGACCGTGATTGTCCTAGAAGATGAGCTCCTAACACGTCATCTTCATCAGTGGTCGCAATCCCTAATGGACACGTAAGGCTTCTCACTGGCCGCGGAGCATTTCCAACTGGCAAAAGTTCTGATTTTTCATCGTCCGTCATTTTAGCTCTACAAAAACTACAGACTAATGGTTCATTGTCCTCTGTTTCCTCCTCTGAAGTGCAGCACCCATTGTCTGAATTTATAACGTCTTCCAAGTGAGAAACGAAAGGATCATCTTGTTCGGAGTCAGTGACAACCGGGCTGTCCAAGTCAAGATGATCTGGGATGGATTCTCCTGAAATTACAAAAATGTAATTTTATTACGAGGCAGAATTGCTGTATATGTACATTAATTAATTCCTATCAGCTTGGTAAGATGACACATTACATGTTAATTCTGTAAAATCATACTCTGGGACAATTAAGACTAAAAGACAAAGTAAAATTTGATAAATGATGTCAATGCATGGAATTCCTAACATGCGAAAGTGCCTGGTTGTAAAAAGTGAGGCAACCTCCAACAAGGTATGTGGCTGTTAAAAAAACGTATACAAAAATATGTTCATGCTCTACATTTTTGCTCTACAACGCTGAAAAAAGACTAATTTTTAAAATGTGTTCGTTCTGCTGTTGCCAAAAGCATGACACTGAGGCTGGTACACATGCATGCCTTTTCACTTTCCAATAAATTGCATTACACCATGAAATGGCTATGCATAACAGCTGTTGGCTGCTGCTGCTGCATCCGATTAATAAATTGTAAACTTTAAGCAAAAATGTCAAATTCACTGCTAGTTTCCTTATTGTAATAATTAGTATTCATTAAATTGATGTAATATTCTTTGGGATGATTTAGGGCTGTTCTATTTAAACAAAGGGTGGTGGGCGGACCTGAAGATTTTTTTTTTGTTGGGTGGGGGGAGGGTCTGGGGATAACTGATATCTGGGGAGGGGGTGGTTGACTGGTATTTTCAATTTCTTAATGTATAAAAAAGGGGTGGGGGGGGGGGGGGGTCTAAAAATGTTCAGGTTCACCTCCCCCCCCCCTTTTTTTTTAAATGGAACAGCTCTTAGGTTAACGGGTGCTTGCACTAACCTAACATGGTACAAACCACAAAGTAGGCCTATGGTCACAATTTCTAGCAAATGTTTATGTCACAAAATACAACATTAGCAAGCTAGACTCTCACATGACAATGACTTCGTTTATGTCAGAGCTGTGATCTGTGACTCGACACAGTTACAATATTGTGGTCAAACTACATTCTGAAATTTGTCAGTTTCATCTTACCGTCAGTGGCACTTCCATCTTCATACTCCTCAGTGTTTGTGGCTGCGATGTTCATGTTGCAATGGTCACCAATTTGGACTTGCTTCCCATTAGAGACGCTGATGTATCTGGGGGGAAAAAAAAGTTGGTATTATATGATTGCCACTAAATATCCCAATGAATATACGTAAAACCAATGCTGGCCGATGTTTCAAGTGTTTCATGACTCATGATGGGTTCACATGATTTTCATCTAACACATAGAGATGCTGCAAACAAATCCACAAAACTGACCCAGAGGTTAATACCTTCTCTATATATATATTTATATAAGATGATGATAGTATTTTGTAATTTTTTTAAAAGGACTGCATATTTCTTGCTTTATGTAGTAATACAGTCATGTCTCGCTATAACGGACATCAGTTATTCGAATGCCTCACTATCAGAACAGCTGTTCGGGACACATTTTTATTGCCTATGTACTGCTTAAGCAGTTAAGTTTTCCAAACAATTCATTATAACGAACAAAAGCCTTGGGAATCCAGGTGTTCGTTATAGCGAGTCTAGACTGCAGTAGGAAATCACTAAAGTGGTGTTTATAGGTGGTGCTGAGTTTAGAATTTTCAGATACAATAATATAAGTTTCTTGGGCACAGTGAAGTGGTATATAGTCTTGATATCTGGGGTTTTAAGTGTTTTCATTGTGCAACGGACAAGAAAATAAACACTCGTGACAATGCACTAAAGTAGAACTCTAAATTGTCTGCGATGACTCATCGCACAAAAATGCAGATGACCACATTTCAGATAATTTGCAGGCATGACATCTCGAACAGGAATGGCTCACTTTTGTGACAGATGGCTGATAATGATGCATATTTGTCATGTTGACATGATTGCCTAATCCCTGCTTTGCATAACTGAGCAGCTGAACAAAATACTGAACTTGCATGTACATATATCATGTGTATACACTGTCACATAGCTGTAAAGATACTGTCAGGTTCTGATGCAAATTCAAACTAGTTAACCCACTTACTCATGTATGTGTCATCAAGGTCTTGAGTTCTAGAATTATGTCATCAGTTGTCTGGCCAGAAGTTTAAGTTAAATACTTTACTAAAATGTATGTCTTCGACTGTTAATTTCACCTTGTGCCATATTAGATAGATAGATAGATACATACATACATATTTATATGGAAAGTGCAGCCCTCTAAGGCAAGTTCTTGCCACTAGCGAGGGTTGATTGATGAGGTGAGAGAGTGAGAGGAGGAGTTACACATTTACCCCATGAGTGGGATCTTTTATTTGCCTCAGCATAGACAACGAGTAGAAGGGACCGCCAATTTAACGTGTCACCCGAACGACGTCCAGCTTGGATGTAACTCGTGAAAATTGCCCAGGCCGGGGATCGAACCTGGGACCTTCAGCAAAGCATGTACAAACAAGACAACCATTAACTACTATACCAAAACCCCAACTCCGCCATTTCTTTATAACGGCTACAATACGTAACAATAACAATTTATCAATAACTTAAAATTTTTATCGCCATATTATCATAATGTTTTATCAACAATAATGTTTCAAAATATGAATGTCTAAATATGGTCATGACTCACAATTGACAGATAAGCAGGTTTGCGTTTTTGGACCTAGATCTGCATATATGAATGTAGATTGTGCGATGTGCATTTTCGATAGTTTTTATGAATTTTTAATTCAATTTAGTATGGATGGCTGCACTAACGAGTATGCTGATAATTATATCACTAAATATTAGTAGAAGACATATGTAATGTTATAGTATGATTTATCGAAGTTCTGTTTCATAATATTTAACAAATTAATATAATTTTCATGTATTCTACCCGACATCTATCACAATTATTTTGAGAGGAGCGTTTCCTAGAATTTAGAATGAAGTGTTGTTTCAAAAGTTGCCCACACTCTATCCTGGTTAACGATTATTTAGGTTAACATGATGACATGCACAGATATTGGGCTTAATGCAAAAATATGAAATACCTGCCACAGTTACAGATATTATAGACAGATAGATAGGTAGATAAATAGATAGGTAGGTAGAGAGATAGATATAGATAGATAAGGCACGGATCCTGAGGGCGCCCCCCGCCCCACCCCCGGGTCGTTTGGCACTTTACAAACACTTATTTTTACATTGCAATAATAGCCATCAGTATTAGGCCACGGTTTTTTGATCTTATGTTTCTCGGAACTTTCTCAGACCGTTTTCATGAGACGGTCAACAGAAAATTTTAAAAAAAAACCCAGAAAGTGTTTTTTTTTTTTTCATAAATTAACACAGGTGATGTGATACTTTGAGATGCAATACACATATTTGCCCAGACAATTGTTGATTTATTAATTGAGCGGCACTACAAAAGTTTGGCCGGCGGTGTCGAGAAACAAAAGATAAAAAAACCGTGGCCCAAGGGAGAGGCAGTGACAATTTAATAAGGGCGCCCCCGTTTAAAATTTTCTTAATCCGCCGCTGTAGATAGCTAGTTAGATAGACAGATAGACAGATAGATAGATGGTTGTTACATTGTGAAAGAAATGAACTCTTTAAACATTGAGTTATTTAACATAGAATGTAGCAATTTTTCTAAATAGTCATTTCACCAATTACATGAGCCCTACCTGCCACAGTAGAAGACAGTAGTTGCCGGAGAAGGGTCACGGTCAGGCGTCCTTTTCACCCTCCCTCTGAGTTGTGAGTCCGCCTCTGACCAAGAGGTGCTTTTGCCTGCAGTTCTGCATTTTCCGCACACGGATAGTCTTTTAGAATTTCTGGAGCGCCTCTCTTCTCTTGGCGACACAGCTGGGGAGTTGCCAAGACTTCGGGGCGAAAGTGGTCGGCGAATGTTGTCGTAACTCCTAAGATCATTCCTGTCTGAGCAAGGGTTATCGTAACAAGGCAGTCGTGAAGTGGGGTTATGTATAGTATTGCTGTGAGACAAGGCACTGTGGTTTTGGTTGAAACGAGGAATAGTGAGACATGGTAAGCTGGTTGCATTATTCTGCTTTGCAGCGTTTTCAAAAGTTGCTCGCAGTTTTAAGAAAGTGCTGCTGGAAATAACAGGCGATTCACAGGGCTCGGAGTCTGTGGCAACTTCAGAGGACAATGGCATAAGATAAGGTCCAGAGGCATGACTAGAATCCAACTTGAAATCCAAACTGTCTGATTTAATTCCTGGCTTGAGAACAATGGTGGCTTTCGCTTCATCTGAAGTTTCTGATGAATTTGACGTTCGTAAACTCTGCTCTGCGGTCCGCCGCTTCTCTTCATCTTCTAGACCTGAAAATATAGAACTCCACATTTATATTCACGTGCTATTTGCGTAGTATATCACCTACAGTATTTAACACACAGTGTACACTCATCTGATTACCATATATTTCTACATGAATTTAGTTGGGGACAAAATTTAATATCAGTTACCCTTGAAACTTTTAACTGACTTTCCAAACATGGAGTAAAAGATTTAAAGAACTGTAAATGTAGTCTATAACAGTAAAATATTATTTGATCTACAAAACAAATATTCCAGGAGTAATTGAAGATATCCGTCACACGCGTTCACTTACTTTTCTGTATGGAATAGAAAAACCACCATACAAGTCCAGCCAATAGAAGAAGATATCTCTGCGAAATCACAAACCGAAAAATCTCTGCAAGAAAGTCTACCACTGCCAGGAGGATGTCTGCCATTGTCTGTAAATAAAAGTAACATCCATAAATGTTTATCATATGGTTATTCCTGTTATTGTGAAACAAGTATAGCTAAGTATTCCCTCTAATAGGAATGGGCGTAGAGTATTGGTTTAGCCGTATGTGTGTGATTCAGCGAAGATCAACCATTAGAATGATTAGAAAACAGTGTATCATCAGGAAGCGGATTTAACTTAACTATTTAGAATTGTAAAATTCCTGGTCTTGTGTGAAACATAGTCAACAAAAAGTAAAAATTTAGTGAAACTAAAAGTAAATTCAGACTGCCTTAGATTCTCTATAGCATAATAAATATTAGTGGTGTTCTGTGCCTAATGGTTGATTCTACATGTTATTGCAGTTTACATTTTACACATTTTACACATAATCGCAACTCATCCGGAGATTTAATGAGACGTTTTATATATTAGTAAATCGTCAAAGTGCGAATGTAATCCACTATGACTAGTCTGTTGTATACCAAACCCTTCACATTCAGAAAAGGAAGCTAAAGACATTTCAAACAAAATAAAAAAAACATTCAATATGACAGCAGTTCAGCCAATTGAAAAAAAACTTTCATGTCGTATGAGCCCCTCTTCTTTAGGTAACAACCAACCAGTGTATTTTGAAATTATTAAAACTAACCAAACAATGCTGATATTTTAGCTGGCAGTTCAGAATATGTCCATATATGTGAATTATCCAATATATTTCTGTTATATTTCACAGTGTACTTCCTACAAAGTCAAGCACTGATATCATATCATACCACATGAATGTTTCAGCGAAGTACCATGACCCAGTGCGTTTGAGTACTTTGATCCGTTGATATGTGTACCTGTCGCCGAAAGATAAGCAGAGCATGTAGTTCATAGAAAATAAAACATTCACCTATCGATAGAATGTGTGGGATCTTCAGATAAGAACTTGTTTACACCAATTTAAATTGAAACCACTAACTAAAAGACCCGTGCTCAGTTTATCTGTCTAATCTATCAATCAATTCCATGGTATTGAAGTCAAATGAATATGTGCCTAATTTTCCAATTTCATTGTAAGTTGGCAAAAATCAACAATACACAACTCTAATTTCTTGTTGAGTGCAGTGTACTATGATAGTGATATAACTAATATGAAGAAAAAATTATTTAGAATTCCTCAATCAACCAATATAGCAACCATATGGTATGGTTCCTCTATGATCACCCCAGCATGGTTCCTATATGATCACCCCAGCATGGTTCCTCTATGATCACCCCAGCATGGTTCCTATATGATCACCTCAGCATGGTTCCTCTATGATCACCCCAGCATGGTTCCTATATGATCAACCCGGCATGGTTCCTATATGATCACCCCAGCATGGTTCCTATATGATCAAAGCGGCATGGTTCCTCTATGATCAACCCGGCACGGTTCCTACATGATCAACCCGGCATGGTTCCTCTATGATCAACCCAGCACGGTTCCTCTATGATCAACCCGGCACGGTTCCTACATGATCAACCCAGCATGGTCAACCAATAGAGCAACCATATGGCATGGTTCCTATATGATCAACCCGGCATGGTTCCTATATGATCACCCCAGCATGGTTCCTCAATGATCAACTCAGCATGGTTCCTCTATGATCACCCCAGCATGGTTCCTATATGATCAACCCAGCATGGTTCCTATATGATCAACTCAGCATGGTTCCTCTATGATCACCCCAGCATGGTTCCTATATGATCAACCCGGCATGGTTCCTCTATGATCACCCCAGCATGGTTCCTATACGATCAACCCGGCATGGTTCCTCTATGATCAACCCGGCATGGTTCCTATACGATCAACCCGGCATGGTTCCTCTATGATCAACCCGGCATGGTTCCTCTACGATCAGCCCGGCATGGTTCCTATACGATCAACCCGGCATGGTTCCTCTATGATCACCCCAGCATGGTTCCTATACGATCAGCCCGGCATGGTTCCTATACGATCAACCCGGCACGGTTCCTATATGATCAACCCGGCACGGTTCCTACATGATCAACCCAGCATGGTTCCTATATGATCAACCCGGCAGGGTTCCTATATGATCACCTCAGTATGTTCATCTATGATCAACCCGGCATGGTTCGTCTATATATGATCTATCCGGCCCTGGCTTAACGAATGCACTTGTATGCATAACATCAACAATTGCGTTATTCAGCGAAAAAATAAAGGAAATCCAAAAATTTTATAAATTGCAAAAATGCACAAAATGCGATAATATCAATAATAAAAGTCACAAAGTGCATTCAACCAGGGCCCCCGAGAGAGCAAACACACCAGTATAAACAGCTGTTGTTATAATGCGCGTCAATACAGACATGTCTGATGACATCATCCACTTAAGCATATATATGAAAAAATATATATATACACACAAGCTACAGCGGTGATCAAAAGCTTCTGTACTGCAAAATGGACAAATCTGGTCGCTTGAATAATGTCACTATAGATGTATTAGTAATAGTTATATCCCTCATAGTCGGGAGTTAACTAAATTATTTCCGGTTATAGTTAACTCCAGACTATGAGGGATATAACTAACTAATACTCCATTAGGCATACTTACACTAATTCATTTGATTGTTGTTGTTTTATTAAAGCCTTTATCATTTGTTTATTACAAAACAAATTCAGTTAAATTTGCACTCAGGAGGAAGTTAACTTACATTTTTGTTGGTTATTGCCTGCTCAGAACAATAGGAAAACAGTCTTAAGTGAAGTATAATTAAATTTTGTGGAGTATAAATTTGTTAGGCAAGTAAGACTGCAAACATAAAATTCAGTGGAGTTCAGTTATGTGCATCATCTCATCATTATGTCTGCCTCTGCCCACTGGCCTTGCAACATAACTAATAACTAAACTTTTAAAGATCTGTTATGCAAGGACAAAAATACAAATGCAACATATTTCAATACAATGAATGAATGAATTTTATCGACATGTAGAGGTCACAAAATACTTATAAATATGTACATTTTTAAAATCTTTAAACTTCAAATGTTTAGTAGGCCAGGAATGCGTCATCCAGTTTATACTGTTTAATGTATTTTTAAATTGTGATTCATATTTTCTAGGTGTGTTTTTCAAAATGTGGTTTTTGGGAGAAAAAAATTTAAGTGACAAAATCTGTATCATAAATTTTATCAGGTTCAACCAAAGACCTCACATATATAGAACTACAAGAGTTACTCACAGCTTAAGAATGTGCATTACTACTAGCGAGAATTAGTAGTCCATGAAGATCAACACGATTTAGATATTTGTAGAAGGGAGATTTCGAAGAGTGCATATCTCATAGGTGCATGGTTCTGTTTTTGACCTTCCTTTCTCGAAAGTATATTTTGCATATCTCATAGGTGCATGATTCTGTTTTGACCTTCCTGTCTCGAAAGTATATATTACAGGCCCGTAGCCAGCCGCTAGCATTGGGTGGGTCTTTTTCATGTAATTGTGGAACCTTCGATACAAATTTTTAAAATAGCATTCCCTGATGTTGACCAATGTGTGGACATGGACCAAGTTGGGTGGACCTGTATTAATATAAATGAAGTTTCTGAGCACTTCATGCATGATATATACTGTATATATTTTTGTAAGTGCTAGACAACTTTGTTATATATGAAAATATTATAGACCTGGAAAACTAAATTTTTTAAAGTCAGGCATATATGTCATTGCTGTACATTGCTGAAGGAGCTTTGATTAACTTTTGAGTAACTTGTACAATGGTTAATTAGGATTTTTGTTGGTTTAAATCAATCATTATCAATCTGGCTTTTTCTCAGTCTGCAACAAATTCACCTGACTGACTGACCGACTGACCGACCGACTGACTAACAAAACTATGTACTCTTTTTTTACAGCGGCAATCACAGACTTGCGAAAACTCATGGGAGAAATAAACGCCAGAGGACGTCAGGTGAATCCAGGTCTCCCATTGGCTGAGGGACTGTTTAACGTCCTCAGGAGTTCAGAGTTTCTAAGTCCATGAGTTCCGCTTTATAGTGCTTTTAAATTTAATAATTTATGGATTGCCTAAGGATCTATAACCGTTTGAAAGGATTTTGCATTGAATTTCATGAAAACACTATCTTTTTTGTCAAGTCATTTGGAACCACTTTAGGGTTTGTAATTGCAATTGCTTGGGTAGACATAAATAACTGTGGTTCCCTCACTAACAGCCGATTTCATGGACTTGGAAAAAAAACTCTAGAGGACGTCATGTGAATCAAGTACTTCCTTTGGCTTATGTAATCCCTCAACCAATAAAAAGGATTAAGAATTTGATAAGAGTTCTGTAATGTCACTAATTTCAATTTAGTATAATGCGAAGGAAGACAAATTATGAAGTGGAATGGCCCACCAGGATCTTGTGTCATAACATAGCTTTGAGGACATACTACACTACTGAATCGCATTTTGAATTCTCCCTTTACAGCCAATTTCATAGACTTGGAAACTAAACTCCAGAGCAAAGAGAGCTGCTGCAGAGAACTTCATGGCAGCTGCATGGGTGATCTAGTGGTGGTGGGTGGGTGGATTATAAGGGCTTTACGTCCTGTATTTCTGCACCTGATGGGCTGGGGTGGGGGCCTAGCTCAGTGGTAGCGCGCTGGGCTTCCAACCACTGGGTCCCGGGTTCAATTCCCGGTCGAGCCTAAGCTGGATGGCTGTTTCATCCTTCGTCTCATTGCCATGGTCCCTACTGGTCCTAATTAGCCCATCCGGTGCAGAAATACAGGATGTAAAGCCCTAATCCACCACCACCACCTGATGGGCTAATTAGGACAGGCAGGGACCATGGCAATGAGATGAGGGACTCACTGCCACTGCAGCTTTAACCAATGAGAGTCCTGCATTCGCATGACATCCTCTGGAGCAGCTCTCTCTCTCTGCAGCTCTCGAGTTTGGTTTCCAAGTCTATGAAATTGGCTGAAATACAAATTCAAACACATCCACCATATGTTCGTAAGATACAATGTAACTCTTGCACAATGATTATTGAGAGTTCAAGTCAAGATCAAGACTGCACATTACACCAAGGTATATGTATATAACAGAAATGGACAAGATGGGTAAAATAAAACAATTTAGTAAAAAATAAATTGAACACCTGCCCATTAGAAGAGTCAAACCTAAAATTATTCAGACTCGCCTTTCACTACAATGCTCTCCAGATTCTTTAACTGAACTTCAGAATTTTAATTTGCATCTAAGTCCAGATCAGTCTGAATAATTTTTGGTTTAGCCATGTAGCCCACCCACCATGAAGCATGTTCATATCATACCTTTGAATGCATACTCGCTACTCTTCTGAAATAGAAACATAATCATTTGAATTCTACCTATACAAAATTCTGAAACTTAACGTTACCAATTCAA
Source organism: Alitta virens (assembly GCA_932294295.1). Lineage (NCBI taxonomy): Eukaryota > Metazoa > Annelida > Polychaeta > Phyllodocida > Nereididae > Alitta > Alitta virens. Next base: position 19,587,035 of record OW028583.1, on the reverse strand, counting down.
ACGCATCCACCAGTATAATCCGAAATATCATGCTTAGGCCGCCCGTGTGCGATGCTTTTATAACTATTTAAACCATGAATTTAATCGTCAAATAAGTACGCGAGTTGATATGTGAATTTATTGATTGCGCAGTGCACCAGATTTTCACTGGCTTTCATCTAAAAATGTATATGCCTCATAATCTTGCTGCAATAAATGTATAAGCAATACATCACCTTAGAGTTGGGTATTGATCGGTGAAAAAAAAATCAAAATGTTATTCACGACCTCGAGTCAAACATATAAACAATTTCACTGCAGTTTTCAAATTTGGTATATGCTAGGCAATGTTAATATTACTCTTACGTTTGAACATTGTTGAGAATTGTGTTTGCTCTGGATATATGTTTATATTTTTGCTTTAAATAATGCGTATATTTTTGCTTCGATTTGTAATGTATATGTTTGTGCTTTGGTTAAATTTATTATGTTATTTGAATCCTACTTTTTTGTAGATATTTTGAGGTGTCAAAAAAAGAATATATATATAATATATATAATATAAGTATAATAGTGTTTGCAAATATTTTGCTGTTTTAAATACGGTATTTTCCCACCTTTAAGACCACCTCACTCTGGGGCGTTGATACAGGGTACCGAAATTCACAAATGAATAGTACCCTTTTTCTGCACACTTTTGAATTGGAACATTTTGTGCTTTGTTTACACATACCAGTACAGGTTTGTAAAATAGTTTGGCATCAATGTCTACGCGTCAACTGCCACCTCTTGTACAAGTGAGGGCCGGAAAGTCACAGTGCAACAAAGTACCTATTAAGACTGCACCTTTGCCATTTACATGGGAAAATCACAATTTTTCTCTTTTTTTTTAAGAAAGGCACCTTGCTGATTGCAGTGTTCCATAAAACATACAGTGGTACCTAGATGGCGTATCTATCCTCTGTGATATATAAATGGTACCCCACACATCATATTTTAGAATCATTGCAACTTGACAGGTGTTAATTGCAATTTATTTGACACTACGATAGACAGACAGAGACAGACAGAGACAGATAGACAGATAGATAGGCCTAGATCTTGACGTATTATATACCTTGAATGATAACAGCTTTATCAGTTGCGCTTTCGCTACAAATTTGCACACAATTTAGAGAGATTAAAGTCTGAAAATAATTTGATGAGTCATTTGATCCATGAACTGAAATGGGCCATGGCCTGATCATTTACCAGAACGCGTAGGCCTACACGTGTAAAGCATAACGGATAACTGTATTTAGCTACATCAGAAAATTACGCTTTTGATTAGACAACAATTCTAGTCATGAATCAGAATAGGATTTAATAAACTGTAACTCGGTTGTGATGTTGACCAGTTAGGGTGGCATTGATATCAATTTTTCATGCGATATCGATATCAGTATTCCACTTTCGATATTGCAATATCGCAAAATTGCGCAAATTTTCGTATAATCAGCAAGCGTAATTAAAAATGGAACCATTAGTCAATGGAGTATATTTCCCAAGTCATTGTGAAACCATTTACCTTTAATGTGATAACTACTAAGCCATTTTGTTAGGCCATTTAGTTTGCAATTTGGGGTGGGGGGGGGGGGGGGGGGGTGTGTAGTCAAGTGCTCAGCATGGCACAAATGTACAATTATAGAGGATAAACAAAAAATCGACACATGTATGCATTTTTTTAGATTTTTCAATATTGATATCAATATTTTGTCAATTCATTGATATACAGTGCTCATATCGATGACAACCCTAGTTGACCTCTGACTGGACTGAATAGTGACATTAGCAAGACAATGGCCATTGTGACGTCATGAAGACAATGAAAGGAATAATCTTCGTCAGCTCCCTCTTTCATTGTGATCATGTGACCATAACAAATGCATGGTTGTCATGATGACGGGCAATAAAGACAGAAAATTATCATTAGAAATATTAGAAAGCAAAGTTTATTGTGTCTTCGAATAAAAAAAAATGCACTCCACAGGTTCCTGGTTAAAAATTGGGCTTAACTTAAGGCTCAGAAAGTAAATCTTCTTGGGTTGGAAGTTGGAACTGATGGAAGTAGTGATGAAGACCGGACCGCCTTTTGTGGGGTGGTCCGATATTCCTTAAAGTGGTCCGGTACTGGTCCGGTCCAGGGTCAGGTGGTCCGGTATTATTACTGGACCGGTCCAGAAGCGATCCATCAGCATTTTTTTAAAATATGATAAAAACAAAGGTTTAGCGAAAGTTTTTTTTTTTTTAAATAAAAAACTTTTCCAGCAGTCCGGACCGCGGTCCAGGCACCCAGTACCGGTATTTTGTTGCTGGTCGGGTACCGATGCGGTCCAGGGTCGGACCGCGTACATCACTAGATGGAAGTTCTTTATGAAAAATTATAACGCAAATCTTGTGTATATTCTTTATGAACACTGCTAGTTACTTTAACATTGTTTAATTTACTAAGAAGTTCACACAAAAAATTATAAGTGTCATATTTATATTGTTAAAATTTTGCAGTCATCAAAATATTCTCTTCCTTCCACTAAGTACAAAGTTCATTCATTTCAGTGCAAGGGTTGGAAAAACAGCAGGCACACAAAACTTCCTGGGTCTCCTTTTGAATTATATTGTATCGTTTATTATTGCTGCCTTAAATGCAAATATTTTTCTCATGTTGCTATTATATGTTTTTATAAATATTGACTTTTCGGGACAATGTAGCAACTGATGGATTAATTGGACTAGAATGGAAGTTGACAATTTGACACCCAGGTCCCTGCTAGTGCCAACAAATAGAGTCTTTCCACTGAGCAGCCCTGAGTTCAGCAAGACATATCTACTCTTATTACTCATTTTGCTTTTCAGACATAGAAGATAATCACTGACTTATTCAATAAATATAACATTCTCAGAAAAATAACAAAAAATCAACTGAATGATAAGGTGTCAAATATACATTAAAACGCACTAAAAATACTGCCGCTAGGATGCACTTCGCTTCAGCCAATCACAGCCAAGGGCGGGAACTTTTTCAGCCAATAGAATTGCAGTATTCTGTCGTAGCCACCTGGTGGAAATATAGAAAACCTTCTGTGAAAATCCACTAATAGTGGCTTACAAACACATCTTTGTACCTGTCCCATTGCATGAAAAGCATTCATCATTCCTGTGGTAAGACCTATCCAAGCAAGTATTGCCCTCATTTGCGTCCGAGTTCGCAGAATGAGGGCCATGCAGCAGTCTTTATATTTTTGTGTGGGATTATATGTGCACGCAGTTTTACAGCCTTCTATCTACCTTAATCTCTTTTATACAAATAATGATTGCACACACTATTACTAATCCTGACATGCTGTTATTTTTCCACAATAATGCGGTAATTTCAAGTTCTGCTTCCTAAAAATTGTTTATGATATCACTGAATGACTTAGTCATCGCTGATAAAAACCTAATTACTCATCTTCAATGATATGAATTGATGATAGTTGGCACAGATCCGTGTATACATACTATCCAGACAATATTTATTCCTCCGGTTGCAAAATTCCACGAGAAAAGGACAGGACTGCTGCCAGGCTGGGTAAGACCACAAAGTTGAACAGGCATTTTAGGGTTACATTACAATTTTATTGTAACTAGTTATTTTAAATTATTTATAAATTTCATAAATCGTGCAAACAAAAGGTTTTGGTAACTTTTTGCTTTAAGACAACATTATGCCCATTAACAATTATCATATTATCTATTTGACACATTATTACAATTATCATATTATCTATTTGACACATTATTACAATTATCATATTATCTATTTGACACACTGTTACAATTTGCTATTTATTACTTTCATTACCTCAATTAACTGGGACCAGAAACTATTACTTAATCACATAGTTACTTATTCTATTAATAATGATTAATTTAATTGTGCTTGTTCTAATACTTGAAATTGCATGTATTGTTAAAATTGTAGTATTTGTAGTATTTGTTTATTGTGTAAGACGAATGTATTTTACCATGATTCAAAAACTCCAATAAAACATTATATATATTTATTATGATACCTAACACAAGACAACTAATTTATGGATACAGGATTCCAATTATATATCCTATTATGATACAAATAAGTCTGTAGATTCAGGGTCAACTGAAATAGCACTGTATCATAAAACCCCATGTACTGGTACGCAGAAACCGAGACGCATAAGCATCATTTCATAATTTTTGCAAGACCCTCAAGTTGATATCATTCATGGCAATTACTTTGGGTCACCTGTGACCTTGACCTTTGATCCAAGGTCATCCATTTTGGAGTCACAAAATCCCATGGTCATGTACTACCTGTAGCCCAAATTCCCACAGCTGGGTATTAAGTTTTGCTGTTGCAAGATCATTGCAGTGCTCTGCTGAGAGAATAAACCAAATTTGGTGAAGATCTGATCATTCAGACTGGGGTTATAGCTTTTTACCCTAAAGGGGGTAATTACCCCAAAGCCCCAGTAGTTAATTGCCTACATTTCATAAATAACAATTGGATGAAATACCTTCAACTAACCAGCATTTTGAATGCAAAACTGCAATCTTGAGAATGAGTAAAATGACCAAGTTTTCATATTCAGATTGACCATGAACTTGACCTTTAATTACCCCATACAGTAAAATGCTATATGATATCTGTGACGTTGACCTTTGACCTAAGGTCATATCCAATGTAGCACAAAGTCTGTCAAACTAATGTAATTTGAGTCCTGATAACTCAATCTATATGCACACCACAGAACAGAATCATTCAGCGTTCCTGTTAAAATTGCTACTTATTGACTCTGACCTTACAATACCTCAAGGTCAAATCATATGTGTACAGTTACCATGGTAACCACTTTGTGATACAAACATTTTGATATCTTGTTCCACTCAGAACCAACTGGTCTGGGACATGTCAATTACAGTGAATGCCCCCCCCCCCTCCCCATTGCCAGTCCCTAGACTAATTTGACTTCGCCCCCCCCCCCCCCGCAGGTCTTTGGAGGCTCCTACGCCACTGCAAGCACGTATAGCAGTATATAGCTCTTTTAAAAGTTATTGAAAATATCGTTACTTGAAATGTTATGTAATCACTACTTGAAATTTTAGAAATTGAAACTTTAAACTGACCTGTGACCTTGAGCAATAATATGGGTCAAGATCACTGATATTGGGTCACATCCATGGTACAAACTGACACTGTATAAATTTGCCTATGTATATCATACGTATATAGGCTATGCAATGTTATGAATGATTGTCATTGATTGCAAGCAGGACTAGAGCTACTTGCAATAAATTGATCAGCGAGTCATTTTATATCATACTAAATGTTGTTGTACAGTTGTTGACTAGTTTTGTGACATATGAATCATATGTACATTACAAATATAAATATACTAAGCTGGAATGTATATATATCTGAAGTGCCATAGGGCATAATTAATAGGCTAATGCATTTGATAGACTAGTGCATTATTGATTTTTGCATGCATGAATCATGAATGGTGATAGCCTGATAGGCACTTTGCTTAGTGTCAGCTTGGCCAGTACTGGCAGTAGATAGCTGAAAATGGCAACATGTGCACTTGTTCTGTTGTTCAAGTGCTTGCCAAGCAATCATGAATGGTTACATCAGGTATGGATGTGCTGTACACATGTAGAGACTTACTTGGCAACTTGGCAACCACTATTCGGAAGCACTCATCAGATCAAGTAGTACACTGATCTAGGGCTGCCACGTCCCTCCCGTGAAGTCTTTCCAGTGTTGAGTCCTGCAGCTCTGTGTTGTCTTTAAAGTGGGATTCCCCATCTCATTAGCATAGCGCTTCAGCACGTGCTGTCACTGTAAATGGAACGCGCGCGCGCGCTCGTAAATTGATCAGGCCTAGCAGTGCTCAGCAGCTAGTGAGTCATCCAAACAAAAGTGACAGTCACTGAAACTAGAAAACGGTCAAATTTTACTGGGTCAAGATGCGTGATGCCATATTTAAAACAGCACGTGCGCGACGCCCCACAACACTGGAGCTGCAGCAGCACCCTTTAATATGACCAGGGGCGTATCAGGGCTCGCCCTTTGCTCGCTCAGTGCCCCCAGTGGCGTAGGTATCATTGCAAGAGAGGGTCTACGTAGGAGACAGCTAGTAGACTAGGACCTGAGGGGTTAGACAAAAAAAGGGGGGGGAGAAACAAATAACCCGGGGGGGGGGGACAAATAACCCGGGGGGGGGGACACAATTACTTAAATACAGACTAGATCTTTTAAAAATTGTGATAGGGCCCGGGGCCAAAATTTTATGTATGGCCTGGGGCGGGAAAAGTTAGCCCCATATATATATCTCGACCCCCTCACCCCTTCGTGCCTACACCCCTGAGTCTGAGAACGTTTGTCAACAGTAGAGAATATATCCTGGTTAATATGAAGACCATATATTGTCTGTTACTTACAACCAGGGGGTGGATATGGGCATTAGTTGGAATTCCATGCTAACCACATCCAGGGTCCAACACGACTACAGTACAATATATGCTGCATGCAGACATTCCAGCTAGGGACATGTGCACATTCTTAAAGTGCATCATAAACATCAGTGGTGGTCAGAAACATTGCGCTGGCTATGCAGCAAACCCTCAGCGCAAAAAGGAAGATAATATGGGTCATTCACAGAAACGGCGCACATGCACCCCACCCCGTTCCCTCAACTTTTAATGTTGTTAAATGCAAAAGAGTTTTAATAATATAAATGTGGTATGAGGATGGGCAGACCAATGTTAAGATATAAATACATACAAGAAATTTTTGCAGGAGTCTGTCATAACTGGATATTGGCTATTTGTGCTGTAAAAGCTAGGCAGCGCCTGGATACCACCGCACTAGGCTTCAGCACAGAGAGCTGAAATATTAATTTCATTTTGTTCTGTCAAGAAATACCAAAAGAGGTTAACTTGAAGTAGCTATACAGCTGACATGTGTAGTCTCTACACAAGCATGCAATCCTAGAATTGGGACTATTCAAGGAGCCACACCAATCAAGTTCACTAATGATAAATCAACGCAGCGGAAATATATTAAAATAGATCATTCTTACAAAATATTTATTTACAAGGACATTTATATAAAACCAAGCACACTGACACAGATTGATTCAAATATTTGCATTCATATTTTTATACCTAAAACCCAAACTTAGCTGATGATATATATAATCTTAACCTCGCAACCTCGCATGCTTTTAATGTCTGACAAATCAGAAATATCACTTATTAAACTTTCTAACCAAAAACATGTCTATGTGTCAAAAAAAAAATTGCAAGCTCCATGACCATGATGACAAAGAAATAGTCTCATATATTCCATTGCTTATTAAACCAACTTTAATGTTTGCATATAGTGGAATGTAAATTAACTTTATATTTATAATAATATATACATGACAGCTTTTGCTGTCAAAAAACACACGCATTTAAATCATGATAAATTTGCAAGTTGACATAAAAACCGGGAAAGGGAACTGACAACCACTAGCCATTATAGCAGTGTTCCAGCTAGGATTTGAATTGGGCATGGTGCACAAGAATATTAGGGCACCTAAATAGACTCACATCGGGCGCCCAGCTAGTTGGAAAGCAGCATGGTGCAGCGCCATGCTCAAATGGTCTAGCTGGAACACTGATTATGGCATGTAACAATGGATTCATTTCCATCTATTTACACTGCAAAATTATATTACACTGTATGTAAAACACATAAAATCACAGCTCAGATACAATGACTCATACCAAATATTAAGAAAAGGTTTGTACATGTAGCAATCTTTAGATGAACAACTGAGCATCATCATATATATGCAAGTAATCATGAGATCATACTGCAAATAAAAATATCCATATTCAAATAATTTAATGATGATAATTGAGAAAAGATTGAAACAGATGGGGCGGATCCAAAAGTATGGTCATATTTTGAAAGAACAGAAAGAAATAATTGTAGTGTTTGCATGACCACCGCTCTCCCCACTGGCTCTCAATTGACACAATTGCAGCAGTTTAAATTCAAATTACAAATAGCACCTATTGCAAAGATATTTTATATCAACTGTGAATTAAAAGTTATTTTCACAACTCTCATTTTCCCTCATCAAACTGTGTGGAATTGGATAAAATATAAATTTACAAGAGTCACAAGACTGCAGTTCATGACAAAAGGTGATGTCAGATGGGATTCGCACACAATATTGGAAGATTGTCTTTTTGGCAATGATGACCAATGATGACAGTAAGTCTGTTTGTACATTAATAATAATCCCTCTCAAACGGTGCTCTTCGTCTTCGCCATAAAGTAATTCCTAACGCGCCTATCAGAAATATGAGTAAAAGGGCGCCACATGTCATAGACCATGTGGCCATCTCAAATTCACGCAGAGGTCTAGGCGTGGGACGTTGCGTTGTGGTAACTGAAATGAAAAAAAAATACCAGAAATGATGGTAATGTAAGGTTTCAATTAAAGAATTTTCAAACAAGAATATCAATAGCAAGTTCATACATCTAGACAAAAGATGTTATACTAACTCGGCCATTGTGCAGAAAGGTGTGGAAAATAATCACGCCAAAAGCCGAAATGATTCTGGCGATAGTTTATGTCCATGTACGACATCTCCATGATCCTTAAATAACTGAGATTTGTAAGAGTGAGAGGAAACCATGACACATTGCGAGTGAACTCAACTGTTGGAATTCTGAAATTAAAAGGGTAGTCAAGTTCCGTTATTACAGAAGCAATAATCTATTCCATCTTTGATTAAGACAAAGAAAAGAAGTTTACGACTCATAAGCATGATAAGTGTATACAATGTACAGTAATACCTGACCTATCAACCACCTGTATAAAATGGCCACGTGCTGTAAAGTAAATGAGCGCTGCTCCAAATATATAGCCACCTGGTGTCAGCAGTCACAACTTTCCAGCATAAACAGTCATCTTTACCTGCCTTATCGTGTTCCACCCAGGATTTCAATTGGGCATGGTGCAGAAGAATATTAGGGCACCGAAATAGACTCGCATAAAAAAAAACACTGCCTTAGAACACTGCCTTAGACTGCCAGCTATTGACTGCAGCTATGTACCTGGTGCTTTTAAATCAAACAGCCTCGATCCTGTCTTATAATAATGACCAGATTTATGAATTCCCTTGGGTGACCACTAAAGTCAGGTTTAACTGTACTATTGACTTTCAGCTTAGTGTATCAATATGATAAAAACTCACGAATATTTTGAAAAGTTGGCCCACATGTCTTGGACAAACTCAGAAATATTACGATCATTGTAGTGGTATTCCCATTGGTTTGGAATAATCCCCGTGATGTTTCCCCAGGTGTCGTTAATGAAGGGATAACCAAAGAGATATTCCACGTCTTTGTGGTGTGGGATACCTGGAAGTGAAATAAAATCATTCAATAAAGATTTACTCTATCAAATATGGAGAATGTATGGAAAGATTGACAACTTACGGGTTTGAAAATCTAGTATTTTATAGGCTAACCCTACTCCTGGTATTTTAGAAAATGTCAAAAAAACAAATGCAAATATATTTTTAACATTAGTTCTAGGCAGTGAACACGCATGGTTACCCTTACACTTTCTGTCTACAGTTTTTGCTGAACACATGGCAACACATGATTTAAGAAATAGTTTGACATGGCTGAGCATTAACTGTCAGTCTTGTTGTCCTACACGTGTAAAGGTGTTGGTTAAATCTGAACAATACAAGTGATACAGAGAACAAAATTAGTGACTCCTGATATGCTCTGACTCGTTCCGGTCTCAAGTAAGGAGACAGGTCGGGTCTGTGAATTGCAAAGTGACGTCACAATTTGTGATTGCTAGATATCAACCAATCAGATCACAGAATTCACCTCACCCAACCTGAGTGTTTCTTCACTCGGGGAACCAGAGAGGATATGCTTGATTGAGTATCCGTACAGTGATGGACCCAAAATATGTATAGTGGCTCATTGAGCTGATTGAACGGAGTTCCTCAATACTAATAGGACATTATGGCATCTGTCTAATAAGGCCATCACATACACATAACTATGGATACAAATTGGACCCTAGCACTCTAGGGAGACTGGTCGCTAGCATTTCTTTCATGGTTTGAGATTGGCAGAGGATAAGCAGGGCTATGATTGGTCATTGCATCGTGGTTTCTGAATGGTTGATTTGAACGACCCCCTCTGGTATCAGCCAATCAGAAACAGGAACAGCATCAGCCAATCAGAAAACAGTCAGGATCCTGACACAAAGTCACGTGGTAATGGCAGCCGAGACCCGACTCCTATGCACTTGTGCGGAAGGAGGGGACCAACTTAATTGGACCCTTTCAATAAAATCTCCATAACACATAACCTCACTACTAAAGGCTATTTTACATACCTTGCCACTGCGGAATAACTTCATATGGTGATCTATATTCAAAAGTGTAAGCGTAGACCAAATTGGGCGTATTATAATCATCACCTACTGCCGAGGCGTGAGATTTGAGGACGGCATCCACACACCAACCATACATAAGGTCTGACCACATCTGAATATAAGAACAAAATATTGATTCATTATTGTAGCTGTAGAAATTATTAGAAAAAAAAGGGACATTAAATATTTGTTTTCTTCTCCATCATGAAAAGGATCTCATAGGAATTGGGTGTTACACCCCAGGCTATTAATACTTATAATCTATTATTGCTGGTCACATGGTACAATTTCTGTGTTGCTGCTGTGACGTCATCAAGTTAGTCTCGTCCTAGTCTCGTGGCTGCTTGTGTCATTTTATCAAGTTTTCAAAGGACTCTATCTCTGTTCCCGGGTCAGATTTTTCAAAAATTTTGGAGAGTTACATTTTAGACGTCATACTTTAAATAGACTTTTACTTCGCATTCATTAGGCTTGACCTTTAAAACTCTGGTTTCAGTTGGACCAACGTACTAAACTGGATTAGTATCACAATTTACACAACTTACATCAATGAGATTTTGTCGCACTGCAGTTTTGTTGTCAGGTCTTGACCAGAACGTGTATTCAAACTCCAAGGCGTTAACTGTTTCATCAACATTTCGGAGAAAAGCTCGTCTTTCATACACCATGTTGTACAATATGTCACGGAATGTTCCGGGGTCCATTCCCTCTTCCATACGAAGACCAATTATTTCTTTGGTTATGTTTTCTGTTAAAAAAAGTTAAATGTATGTTGGATGCAGAACTGTTAATGTATTAAGACACTTACAATTTCAATGCAAGTCACTTCTAGATGGTTGCAGGAATCAGTGTTTGAAATTATCCAAACACAGATTCCAAGGGCATTGATAAGAATGAACGCAAGATTCGGATTATCGAATTTGCACCGGCACTTCACTACAGGCCATTTTTGGAAAGCCAAATAAGTGAAGACAATACTTCCTCCATAAGGCAAACATACATGCTAAAATTATGATTTATATGATTATCATCTTATTTTATAAATTGTAAGTTAATGCCACTACAGAAGAGAACATAGTTGTCTTTAATCAAAGTATAAAGACTAACATGAGTTACATGCAATTGGTGTAGATTACCTCACGATCAATTTGTCACTCTTTTAATGGCAATTTGACGTTGAAAGTGCTTTCTGTTACCCATTCAGCTAGAACTTACCTACAATATAAGCCCCCTCGTCCTTGTTGACCCCTGCCAATATAGGGATCTCCATGAATTTCTTTGCAGCTCTCAGTTCTTCAGGGTCTTCTGGGATTACTCCACCAATTTTGGTTCCTCTGTATCTCTCATAGCGTGGATCCGTTGGCCAAATTTCTCTCTCATCTCCATCGATAACAGGACCAAATGGTCCAGCAAGGCTTCCATACTGCAAGTCAAATCAATTTCTTATTCAGTAATATTCCAGCTCGTCATTCTTCAATAAGTAAAATATTCCCAAATTAAATTACAGAATGATCATGCTCCATGATTTTTTTTCTCTCTCTTCAGTAGTTCGCAATTATAAGCCCTGACATATTATTATAACTAAACATATTTTATCAAACAATAATCAATAGCACACCTGTGTTGGTTGGGCCAGGGAGTGAGAGGGCTCTACTGGTAGCCAGCCTCATCATGCTAATACCATAGAGGTGTGTGTATGGATGGGCTTTCACTGGTGAAGTGATTTAGACCAAGTGAGCGCCATTGCTTTGGATTGATAATGACGCAGCAGGCGCAATGCTCTGGTAATGCCACAAGATGATGTCATGTGCAGAATGCATAGCACTAGCTGGAATGACAGGCTCGTAGCCAATCGCTTTTTTATAAAATTGTTGACCTTTAATACAATTATCCTAAAAAAGCATTCCCTGATGTGGACCAATGTGTGGACATGTACCAAGTTGGGTGGGTCGAACGACCCCCTCGACCTCCCTTGGCTAAGGGCCTGAATGATATTATGCCCGTTGCAAAATCAATTGCGCAGAACTGTGGATAAATCTAAATGGTTAGGACCACGCAGAAAACTAATCAGTCCTGCTTGACAAAATATGAATCCCTTCGCAACATTCACAATTGATGTCAGACATAGGGAATCCATTCTCAACATATAGTGCTTGCGTTCAAGATCCCGCAAATATGGAGGGGCAATTAATCTTATAAATGTTTGTTTTAACAGTATGTCATGCTATGCAAAATAATATACCCAAGATAATATACATATTATTCCCCAATCGCAGCTTTATCACTTGAAATACCGGGTGATATGGGCTAGGTGATCTGCATTTCATACCATACGGAATGACATTAATGTAATGCCCAAATAAAGGAACTAAAGACATTGCTATTTCCAAATTAGAACGAAACGCGTACTGTCGAAAAACTGCACCCACCTCATCTGATCTGTCAAAACAGATGAGGGACTTGTGTGGTTTTTTTTTATAAGATCTACACCACTATGCCAGCATTGGCGTCTTGTATATATATATATATATATATATATATATATATACATCATTTGACTTACTGCTTTATATATTGTGGTCGATGCATTGACAATTTCTTCAAAATGCTTATACCTCAAACAGTCAACCATTTTGTCCAGAGGGAGGCCATAGTAGGGATCACATCCCACCTGAAGGAAAAATATATATATTGTCATCAGAATAAATTCTTCAAATCACATTGACGGCAATCTGAATCCAAGTTACATTGTGAGGGGACAGAAATGGCAAATTGGATTTTAAGATTTTGATTATATTATGAATATAATAATGATTTCAATTTCTACATTGCAAGGGTGCAAGCAATCACCGAATAACTGTGACAACTGGATTACCAATATAAATAACTTATTACATAAATTATTAATGGAATACTTGCCTTTTGGCCCAAGTGCTTGGCATATTCTCTTGCATTCATGTTCCACACTGGTTTGACCACCGACCACTCACAGAAGTCTGACCCACTCATCATAATAGCTCGATGGAAGAAGGGACGGTCTGTCAATCAATATCATATCAATATATTCAACAATAATATATATATATATATATATATATATATGCATTCATTTGAATCATATTCTTTGTTACTCCACAAATGAACAATTATACACCATATTAAGAGCATGAAACTTTTATAACCATAGGTATGATGGCATAGCATTATAGATTAAGCCAGTTCTTCACTTCTATCCTTTTTGTGAGTAATTAACACTCACACAAGCTCTATAATTTCACACAGCAGTGTCTGTAAAGTATTTTTTCAATAGTCAGACAGTGTCAAGACACCATATCATTTTGTGTCTGACATTTGCATGTCTCGGCCTCGTCTGACACAAAAACTTTACAATAATCTTTTCGCAACCAGGTTAATACACTTGACATTTTAAAATCTAATAAACTAATGTATCCTGTCTATTCTGAGGCAAGTAAAACACCCCACCCATAGAGTTAATGTACGTGTACCATGGTGTTGACTTCATGCCTATCATGTCATCATTACATCCGCTTCAAGTTTAGTAGCATTACGACATTAAAGCAAAAAGAGGACTCATACTAGCTGTATTGAATGAGTAAAAATATTGGAAGAGTTATGAATGAAACATAATTTTAAAGGGTAAGCAGAAAACTTCAGCTTTTTGTCATTTCTAGAAGTAAAGTTCTGCTATTTCCCACTTTTTGACTGAACCGATATCTTTCAGGTAAATCTCGTAATTATTATTAATAAATATAGAAATGCAGGTCAAAGGTCAAGTCTAGTGCACAATTTTCAGAATTTTTTTATGTCTGAGCCATTTCTTGTTACATTATGTATTGTTACTGCTTTTTGGTTACATTGTAGACCATTACCACAAAAAATGTTACAACACCTGTCAATCATTGAAACTTTAAGCAATCAAATTAAATAACATCTGCAATGCCCCTCCCTCTCTATACATTGGCCTATGGGCTTACTTGAATAGGCGAGAAAATTTGTCAGACACGTATATATATATGCCTGCCATCAGACAATTATTTTGCTGGTAAAATCCGGTGTCCAATGTGATTTTGCAGACACTGATTTCACATAGAATTTTTCAACAGTATGTTGAGACTCATCTCCTGAATATTTAGTACAGGTTCATGCTTTACTATTACAACTTACTTCCATCATACTGATGTGATTTTGAGACTGTTATCTCCTGGATATTTTATACACAGGATTGCGTTTTACTATTACAACTTAATTCCATTATATTGTGTTTCACTATTACAACTTAATTCCATTATATTGTGTTTCACTATTGCAACTTACTTCCATTATATTGTGTTTCACTATTGCAACTTACTTCCATTATATTCAAGTGACTTGGGAGACACAAGCAGAAGACCAACAATCCCTGCTCCTGACCCTGCACCAGCTAGCGTTACTTTTCCTGGATCTCCCCCAAATGACCGGATATATTTCTGAACAAACTCCAAGACTTTCAGAACATCAAGGATGCCATAATTCCCAGATGCATTGTCATCTTCAGTGCTCAGAAAGCCTAGGATAAAATGTAATAAAGAAATATCAGAAAAAAATATCATAGGTTATAACACTTGACAAATACTATATTTGCCCTGCTGTTGGGTCATAAAAATTCATCAGGTCATCGAAATTTTGCCACTCGAAATAAAGTATCACTAACACTTCTAAAATGTCTGTTGAGGTGTTATACCTAGGATTATTTAATATTCCTAGGTTATACCATTGTCAATGACGTGAATAGTTAGTTTAGTAACAACTGACATGTGTGTTATTGTGTTTGTTGGGGGGGGGGGGGGGGGATGACCTGGCATATTTGGATGACTTGGTTAATTTTTAATTCATATAAATTTGTGCCATACATTACATATTTGACTTAAAACCCAACATCTCGAAAGAAATTTCAAGAAAATTCAAGCGAGAAAGTAATAACACTATTTGAGAAGCAATCAGGCCTTACCAAGGGCTCCTAGGCGATAATTAAACGTGACAACTAGCACTTCTTTCTTGGCTAGAACATGGCCAGGATAAAGCTGAGCATCGCCCAACTTATAGTCATCTCCGTGAACAAAAACAAAGACAGGGTAGTCCTGGTTCTCCATGGGTGTCCTGTCCGTATGCTGGGCAAAAGAAAGAGGAAAACTACGAATTATTAATAAGAAATCATTTTCAGTTCAATAATTTGTGTGTGGGGGGGGGGGGGGGAAACAAGTCTGAAGCTCCCAGATTACCGGGGAGGGGGGGGGGGGGGACCAAATCATGACTGAAGGCGGTCCCTACCAGTCAGAAATTATACAAAGTACAGATGCACTAGCTAACAGTTGGACTAACCAAGACTTGATTACGTGTTAAGACTATATAACACGGTATACACTAGTTATTACCAATATTTGTGATCAAGTATATTCAAAATGCTAGTCATCAATGCCACTAATGAATACCTACATTAGGTCTGAAGATATTGAGGTAAAGACAATCTTCAGAGATATTACGAGGGTCCATATAGCGTTTGTCTAGCTCCCAGATTTCTTGCGGACATGCTGGTCTGTAGTAGGAAGCATCCCAATCCGTGACACCTAAGTCCCACCCAGGTCCTGGATCTTCAGGAGCCTGAGGGTGCAAATAATAAAAAAGATCAGCATTATAGTCAGTCATCTAAAACATTTGCTTGAAAAAGTAAGAATGTGTGAAATTGTAAATATATAATAGGGCCTATAATAACAGTTGAGCTAAAGAGCAACTGCCCACTAGTCAAGTGCTATAGACGAGGTGGTTGTGTACCGAGATCGTAACAAGTATTATATTATATTATATTACATTATATATTTATTGTTATATTACATTATATTACATTATATTATATACAGTACTGTATATATATAATATAATGTGATGTAATATAATATAATATAATACAGTCAGAAGCATAATCATGCCTATATATAATGTCCCTGTTATCACAAAAACTTTTTCACAGAAATGACAGTCTGAAATTGTGAGCAGGTCAGATATTGTTGTACTTGCAAAACAGACAAATAAAATCCTACTATACAACAATTAAATAATACAAAATAGTAGTATAATATAAGACAATTTTTTTAAGAATATTCATAATTAAATACCATGCCGCTCAAGCAACAATAATACATTGACATCAATAATTGATGACAAAGCAATTAGGGGTTTTCCCAAACATGTCGAATGCTTACCCTGAATCTCCTCTCCACAACAGGAGGCTTGGCATAAGGTACTCCAAGAAAAACGTTGATGTATCTGCTGTCTGAATGGTAAATCATACTTCTCCCTACCACAAACCCTATGTCTTTCACTTCTATTCTTATTGGGTCATATGGAAAGAAAGGGGGGTCGCAGGGCCATGGGTTTTCTATTGAACAATCAATAGGCATTTCCTTATTCCCAGGCCATCTGTCCCACTGTGCACGCTGGTCCCATTGGCAGCTACAAAAATACACCAAAAATCCGGCGGAGTAAATCAAAATCAAGTCCTTTGCAGCCATGTTTGGGTTTCATTCCATCATCTTCGAGGTAGCATGTCTATTTCTCTTGCCGCTCCATTTAGCACCTGATAAGAAAGTAGGTCAGCCTAGCATCACCTGCGACGCACGCCTTCTGGCGGACAGGTAAGGAAATGTGTCATTTAGTCCTAACAACAGCAGTCTGAGTTTTTATTAGCTTTAAAGAGAATCATATGCATGTACAGCTGCCAGGACAACCATGCTTTTTTAAAATTAGATCAAGCAACAAGACTTTATCTAATTCATTCTGGCTAATTAAAGAAAAAATGTTGGCCTCCACCCTGGAGCTGGAAGGAGAACTAGAGTATCCGCGATCTATATAAGAAGGGAAATATTTTAATGATGGAAGACTTAGTGAAATTACATTTGCTTAAAATATCTTATAGGTATGTCAATAATAAATTACCTGTGCGATTTGTAAATCTTTTTGACCACCAATACCAAACAAGAAACAGATTACCTTAGAGCCCCACACCATGCATACATACAATAATAATAAAAGTTACCTTGGAAAAGCTCCCCATTTATGGTAACATATTCAAGATAGTTTAAAAAATTGAAAAAATGTGAAATCTTTTGCAAATAACACAAGGGTATTAATTTTATCGACGTGTGTATAATGGACGCCTTGCATGTGATTATTATTATTGTATTGTCAAATTATGGTTGCAATGGTATTGATGTAAAGGAACTTTTTGTTTGTGGTAAAGGTATTGACTTAAAATGTATATATAATGTCTGGTATGTAGTTTAAAACTATTGTCATTGGATTTAATGTCAGTTTGTTACACATTCATTACATCATCATCATTTAATTATCATCAATTACATACTTTGTAATTTTACTTATATTTTTATAATTAATTTAAGGGACCAACTTTCAAGATAGTTTTTCCAAAAACTCAGTTGTGTCCCTACTTGGTGGTTGATAGACTTGGTCTGATCATTATTGTCATTACAATTGTTATATGTATGTAAATGTCCATCAAGTGAATAAAAAAACCTTCAAACCCTCAAAGCTAAGCTCCAGATGATGTCATATGAACCCAGTACTCCCATTGGCCAAGGCAGTCCCCTAACCAATGAGATTGCTGGATTACCATGACATCATCTTCCAAGTCTGAGATAGTTTCCAAGTCAACGATTTTTCGCTGTAAAACAAAATGTATGTTTTTGGAAAATTGAGATGCTTGACCTTTTTAATGTTTGATTTATCACACCACAGAGAACTTCATGATAACCAGGCTTAGAAAACAGGAGCTAAAGGTGTACACAAAGGGGGGACGTCTATGTTCTGACAATCATTAAAAAAGGAGTTATTAAGAAATCTATAAGGCAATAATGATGTATGATTACAACTGTGTAAAGAAACAGAATATAAATTTGAAATTTTGTAGTTTGAAAGTTTTAATAACGCAATTTTTTTTTTCACCCTATATAACAAAAAAAATGTATAAGAAGTACAGTCCATCTTATTTTACACTGTATGGCTAATTTCTATCAGTTGTGGTAACTTAAATCTGTTTTTCATTGCTTATTGTCATAAAATAAGCCCTTAGAAATGCAGTTAATGACCACAAGGAGAGATATATGTCCTTTGCCTCGCATCAATTTTGGGCATGGACTGGATTACTGACTTTAAGGGATATTTTCAATTTATCATTTGTCCAAGAAAAAGTTATCAATAAACAGAATTTAATAACTCATGATTATTAGTATTGATTTATAACAAGCAGTATCCAGCACTCAGTGCTGCTCAATAGATGAAGTAAAGGGTAAAATTAAAGTTAAGATTTAACATACCACAACATTTTGCAAAGAAATTAAAAGATTCAAAAGATAACAAGATACTATTAATTGTGTGATTGAAAAGTGCCTGTATAACAAGTGCATGTGTGTGATGCTGATTCACTGAGTGCCAAGATTGCTATATCACTGCCCACTGAAAGTGACCAATGTCAATCAGATATTTATAATTCATATATATAATAACATTAATAAATTTTAATGTTTTCCCCTTTATTTTATTGAAATATTCTGATGCAAAAAACTTTCTATTGACCAAATGGTATTTGATAAACATTGTACCCATCCCAGGGCGCAGATCCATGGGGGAGGTGGGGGGGGGGGTGATCGATAGTGTTAATATCCCCCTGGAGATTTAGTGTATCAACGGCAAATTTCAACGTATGTTCTTGCAGCCCTTTAAAATGTTCAGTCAGTTAAATGATTAAATTTCAATAATGCTGGCATACGATGTTTTGAACTTGGAACCATTGATCAAAATTTATTGAGGTTCTACTCGTACTTATAGACATAGATACATGTGCATCATTTGGGAAATGGCTTGTTATTGCAAATGAAAATCATTACGATAGTGCACCCATATTCCTTTGTGTTATGAGCAGTTGTCTTTCAAAGGACAGAGATAGGTTTGAATAGTTCCAGCTTGTATTGTATGCTGAAAGTACAACATGTTACCCATCTAAATTGATCTAAGGTTATGGTTATTGGTAGTACAACAATTTTGGCTAAATTGGCATTGCAGAATCAGTGCCATAGAATCTGTACAGTAGATAATGACGTATGGCCCAACCCTGGAAGGCAAGCTGGCCGTTTCACTGAAAAATTTGACCCCAAACCAGGAAGACTCACTGAAATTAAGACTGACCCCTTCACAGGAAGCTCCAGCCCAGGGAGGTCAATTGGCCCTGACTTCAGGGCCTTCACCTCCAAGGTTGGCCTTGGTAAGGAAGTTAATTGGCCCCTCACCAAAGAGATTGGCCAAGGAAAGTTGAGAGACGCTGCACCATAGTCAGTCAATAAGGCTGCACACCCCCCCCCCCCCCCCCCCCACCCCAAATGATGGCCCATTCAGTGCCTTCACCAAAAGGTGCCAAAATGTTGTGAATTTATCCACGAACACGTTTTTTTTTTTTTTTCATTAAAAGCTTGATTGTCACTCAGTATGACAGTGGCCAAAATCTATTGCAACACTTCATCAGTCTTAAGCTTAAGACTGATACCTACCATCCATGCAGAGCCTTGCTTGGTTCACTTTATCTAAAATAAATAAACTTCAACCCATATTTAATTTTCATGCCATCAAAAATCCAATATGTAAACAAACCAAGTGATGATGTCACAATACTAAACAATGGGTGATGATGCTATTTCCTTTGTATTTTCAATGTTTTGGTCTTGATTTCTTCAGATTCATTAGCTTACACATATTTAGTGTGCCTTGATCAAATTTATATAAGGTGATTTTCAGGTGTTATTTTTACAGACAGTTGAGTTTAAAAGCTGTAGCATTGCAGACCTTAATTCCCCTGTTTTATGGTCAAGGGGACTTTATAGTAACAAGGCGCGGATCAAGAGGGGGGTGGGGGCTATTTTAGTAAAGTGTCTCCTGTCCCTTGGTAAATACAAATATATTAAAAAAATTAAAATTGTCTATGTACCAAATTTATGCATCTTTGGTCAATTTCAATTTAACAATTAAAATTTTCTACTAATCTGTGGCGAGCCACCTTGTAGTCTTAAGAAGATAATGAACAAATAATGAAGTGATGCAATAGATTTTGGCCACTGTCATACTGAGTGACAATCAAGCTTTTAACTGACAAAAAATAACATAGATTTTTACATCTGTCGTCTAGACCTCTAACACGATATAATAATGACCAGTACCCCATATACTGCTATGACTCATATAGACTTTAACAAAGCCAGATATATATCACAAACAGGATCTAAGTTCTGTGACAAAAATTAGGTCAATGACTGATAGGAGATTGGGATCTGTGGCGTACATAATTGTTAATTATAACAGTTTGGTTGGTGAAAATTATATGAATCTCTTTGAAAGACAAATTAAACTGTATATATTATGTTGTAAATAATGTCAGATGAAGAAAAGATATTTTGTCCAATTTCTACTATCCTGACGATAACAAAATCATGTTAATTCACACAAGTGCACTACAGTGACCAGTTTTAGCTAATTTTGGATAAAGTCCTTTTGGTTACCACTTCCAAAGTTCATAAATTAAGTTTTAGACATAATTGAACTGGTAACCATGAAATTTTATTGCAGTAGAACAAGGTAAACGTGACAACATCAATTTTTTTTCAGGCAGTTGACCACATGGCCCATTACTACCAGAAAAGTTAAGCCTTGCAGCAAGCAGCAAGGCATTGGTCTGTTTCAAAAGGGCTGGGTTGCAGCAGTTCAAGTCCAGTCCAGGAAAAACTTTTTTTTTGAATGAATACATATATATGTATAATATGTTAACTTGTCATTATAATACTACTATCATAATTACGTCTCTTTTTGAAGAAAACTTGTTATAATTTCTTTAGATTAAAGCTTTGCATTCCATTTCACACTGGACAGTTAAGCACTCCCATTTCTGCTGTTCAATTCAATTAAAAAAATTCCCTTGGCTCTTGGAAGGTCCTTTCTGCCATCAAAGTTTGATAATTCATGGCCACGCTAGGGGGCCAACCAATATTTGCGCCCTCTTGTGTCAAGTAGGAGTACTAGTAGCTGGAACTCTTGCTCTGTCATAAGCTTTGTCTTTGGGACCATTTGGATGCAATTAACTGAATTAGGCACATAGAGGTAATGTCTATTAATAAATGTGTAATATAATTGTATTCCATTGCAAGAAATAAGCAGAAGTATTTGTAATACTACTGGTTTGTCCAATTTACATGTATTATCGCCCTATGGGCAGGCCTGCGCCTGCTTGTAAATGGTAAACATACAGATTGAAGCATAGGCCTACATGTGTGTACCAGCATAGAGGATCCCTGTTAAATGCTGTTAAATCTATAGTACAAGTTAGGTTCATTACTGGACGCAGTTTTATATCTATAGCTATGTCCAGATCTTCATATATGTACTCTGGTCTTGGACGATATGATAAGGGCATGTTACAACAAAAAAGCTATTTACAAATAAACATAATAAAATTATATAGTTTCACTGACTTCAGGTTGCTGGCGGACAATGGCGACATAGGTCTACTACAATGTACCCCTCTCTACATGGTAGTACCGATAGCCTAAGCTGCTAAGGGTGTATCTACAGTGTTTACTTAAACAAATCCCCACCCCCCCCCCCCCCCCACATGGTTGTAGGCCTAATGCAAACAATTTATGACCTATGAACTTAGCAAAACAATAGAGGTCCACCTCGAATAGAGGTCCACCTCGAATAGAGGTCCACCTCGAATAGAGGTCCACCTCGAATAGAGGTCCACCTCGAATAGAGGTCCACCTCGAATAGAGGTCCACCTCGATATGCTAAACAATTAACAGGAGGGCTTCTATTATAGTTAACAGGGTTCTCGCTAGCAGTAGCCACGTAGCATTATGCTAATCCAATAGCCATGTGGCTATTCTAATTTTGTACATTATCATTTGTGGCTAATTTTCAGATGACCATTTACTGTACAATCTATCCAACTGTGGCTAATCATTTTCAAAGTTGGGAGAGATCCCTGAGTAAATATAGATATTGCATTGGTTAATGGCTTGACGTTACTTTTGACTCGGGCAACCAAAATACTTCAGATTCGAATGACTTTTTGTTTTTCTTCATAAAAAAAGCATGGCCATTTTGGTGCATTCAGAAAAAGTATTTAATATTGCTTCATTGAAAATTTGATGAAATTTATATCGCGTAAGTACCGTCAACTTCTTATTAGCCATGATTGCATTGTGTTAAGCCATGCATACCAATACATGCATTCATATTCTTGAGAAACATTGCTTTTTATTATTGTTCATGACCAGACGCAAATTAAAATCGAATCAATTCTTCATCTACATACAATTAAAATTCAGTACATGGTGGGCTGATGCGACTCGCAAACATGTATACGCCCTAAAAGCATGAAAGAATTTGGAGTAAGGATTAAGCCAGTATAGTAAGTAAAACATTTATACAAACCAACTGTGTAGTTGATTGCAATATTGGTGATTGCGCTATTAAAAAAATTAGGATCATTCTGTTATCACAGACTGACCTCTTGAACACTCAGGGTGGTTGCCCAGTCTGGCAACTGAACTTTTGGTTTTGGTTGCTCTTAGGAAAGAAATTAGGCAACAATTTATGTAGAACCTTTGTGATAAGGATTAAAGCATTTGTATTTTATATGAAGAATTTGATGTTTCTTCGCTTAGTAGAAAAGTTTTATTTTGATGTATTTTTTGGTAGATGGACGACACACCTCTCAGTAACCTAAAGCTCACTCCTTCTCAGTTTCTCCATGAACTTGATAAAAGGACCCCATGCAGCAACTGCCACAGGTCACGGAAATTCTATTGCTACAGTTGCATCTTGGCACTGCCTGCAACTGAAGATAAGATTCCTAAAGTGAAGGTATTTGTGCTGTTATTTCTAATTTAATGCAAAGTTAAGAGAAAAATGGATAGTTAACTATCCGGTCCACAAGCCCTTGAATTTATTAACTCAGACTATATATAGGTCCTATACATATTAACAACATCAGATATCCAGGCTTGGGCTCAAAAATAACTTCAAGCGCTCGTGGTCAGGTCTCAAATTATCTTTTATGCTTTTATTCCAGTTACCAATTAAAGTAGATGTCATCAAACATCCGAACGAATGTGATGGGAAAAGTACAGCTGTTCATGCGGCAATTATTGCTTCCGGTGATGTCAAAATATACACCTACCCTGTGATTCCAGACTACTGCAAGTCTGACAAGGTATTGTTTTGTTTAGGGCTGTGTCATGTTAAAATTTTGGATCCACTATTTCCTAATGGGGACAGTACATGGTGGGCTGATGCATACTTCTTTGGTTGTTACCGTTTTAGAGATGACCTTAAATCAGCAAACCACCTCTTGCTCCCAGATTCATTAACTGGTCCTGAAACCTTATTCTACCCCAAGCTGTAGGATCGGCAGCTGACGCCTATAATCATGATAATGTTGGGCCAACTAGGTAAGACAGCCCATTTGTCTGGGTGACCCGAGTTGGCTTACTGGTGGCTCACTATACACTGCTGTAGACCAACAGGCTGACACTGACCACTACTGACTGGTTGGCGACTGTTATTTGGCCCAATGTTGATTCACTGTCTGGTTGGCCCATTTTCGTGATCGTTAGGGCAGCTCATTTTGGCCGTCGCTGACCCAATGTTGGCTCACTGACTACTGACATTGTCCAAAAATTATTGTGTCATCACATAAACACAAATTGCATTTGTCATCAAAATTCTTGTATTAAGTATCATTTATGGTAGCTACATGATATAATCATCATTTATCATGATTATAGCATTGCGTCAGAAATCGAATGATTCAGCCAATCATATAAGCAGAATACACCAAGTGATGTCGTGGCTTGCAAGCCAAAGAAAGATCCAATACCTCGTAATTCTTATGGGGAAAATTATAAGTCTATGTCTTATTTCAAATGGCTACCCGCTTCATATTATCTTGTTTTAATTTTACAGGTTGTCCTTGTGTATCCGGGTGAAAAAGCGATTTCACTGAGTGAGTTGAAAGACATTGATCATTCAGCAACATTCGGTCAGTCTGTTACAAGTTATGATAATAGGTCAACAGACCAGATGAAAGACAATAACGATAAAACAGCTTCCGGGATAAGTTCCAGTCTATCTGAGGCAGGAAATAAACAACAGAAGTATGGTGCGTGTCATGAAAAAGATCAAGAATCAGAGACAAGACTGTGTGATGAATCAACCTCCTCTGGCAAAAGGTCATCGGATAATAGTGAAGAGGGGTCGTCGAAGCGAATGAAATTTACCCAGAGTTCATTTGATAGGGTGGTCTTCATTGACAGCACATGGAGCCAAACAAAGAAAATATATGATGATGAAAGGATAAAAGGTCAGTGAAACTCTATGACAATTTTGATTCATAAAAGTTTACACGCATTAAGAAAATTATTACATGACTTAAGTTGCATAATACATAATTATAATGCTATAAATAATGTCTCTTATAACTGTGTATTTCATCTAGAAAAGAGTCCCGACTGATTTCTGTTGTGGTCACTTGGTTTAATATATACACAGTAGTCTCTGTTAAACTTTCAAAGCTTTAAAAGACTCATATCTATTTGATCTCTTTTAATATTGTTTAGCTTGTGATATCAATTTACTATTTAATTTTAATCTTAAAATTTATCCAATTTTATATTTTATTTCAAACAGTGCTTCTGAAGGTTTTTAATCATAGACAGCTCTATATAAGTTTTATTGACATAGTCCGCCCTCATTTATCATTATCAGATTATTATAGTCCCATGCTGATCAGGCTTAGAATAGAAAATGCATTTCTATGTCACTTTATCAGCACCATCAAAGGCTGTTCCAAATGGAAGTCGAGAGAGTGCAATGCTATGCATTGGACTAATATGTACATTTTCCTGTTATTGAGACAGATCTGAATTTGTGAAACTATATAAACATGATAAATAACAACAGTCACAATATCATACACAATATATGAGTGAAGGGTTGATAAGCTTTAATTGATCAGTGGTGCCATCTACAATAGTGCTGAAAGTCCGCTTCAGATATCTGTTCATGCACTGGTGACCTCACTTACAATCCACACTATGGACTGAGGTGTGCATTTAAGCAAAGGTACATTGACTGCAGGAGCGATTTCAGAAAATTCTTAATTACCATTACATACAGATGTAAAGGAAGTGATATTATTCAACTATGTTTGTCTTATCTAAATGCACAGGAAACTCTTCTGTTTTCCACGGTATATATCCTGATTTTTACCTCGTTCTTAAAGATCAACCAATTTCACCGCCTCCCATATAAAAATTCCTAGCCAGCCCAAAGCCAATATTAGATTAATAGTCTTCCAATCAGATCTCATACAATGAAAACCTCTGAAGAAGCTGCCAGCAGTGATCTCTAAATGTTTCTGAACTGCCCACAGACCGCATGCTTCACTCCTTAAGCATTCGGGTTAAAATGATGTCTTTTATTCATGCGTGTTATATAATTTTGATTTTCAGACCTTCCTCAGGTGAAATTGAACACCCACAAAACAATATTTTGGCGTCATCAAAAAGACAAACCGGACACTTACTTGGCAACCATTGAAGCCATATATTACTTCTTGAGAGAATACCATGAACAGTTTATTGATGAGGATTATGATGGACAGTATGATGACTTGTTATTTTTCTTCTGTTTCTTTTACAAACAAACTAGAGAACTGTATGAGAGTGGGAGAAATATTAAAGCTTATAAAGATAGAGAAAACAGAGGAATTATGAAATGAAAATAAATTGTACACATTAAAAGTACCTATCATTGACCAATGTTTTTGCAATTCTATGTTAAAGTTATATGTTAATTTCTTGATATACAAGCGTAAGCTTCAATAATCTGTCTGACATCAGCTGCATGGGTAAAGCATTATCATATGATTATTAGGACAGGTGCCGTATGGCATTTTAGATCTGACTGACATGCATCATGTGTCTGGTTATGATCAGCAAGCAGCTTTAGCAATATATGGTGAGGATATTATCCAGGTCATGTTCCACCACATCATCGCAAACTGACAAATAATCGCATGCAGGGTTCTGCAGTTTCTGAGAACCCTGGTTAGATAATGCACTAATTTAAAAGTTCTTAAACATCTGAGCTGGAATTTGATTCACTCAGTTCTTGATCTTCAGAGCTGGTATTTTGCTGAGATGATCCAGGACCACCAGAATAGTATAATTTGCTTCCGTTTCAACATTTCGGAGGAATAGATCACTGCAGTTGCAGCCATCCCCGTTTATGTGTATTCTGCTGAGCTTAGAGATGGTGACGTAGTAACATTGGCACTTTTGACTTTGGTCACTGGTGGTTATCTTTTATTACTTGGATTGTGAGTCCAGTTGGACTCTGCTAATCTTGAGTGTCTTGGAGATGACTGGGTCCTGGGAACAGTACGATGAAGTCGTTTGACCCACCCAACTTGGTCCATGTCCACACATTAGTCCACATCAGGGAATGCTATTTTTTTTAAATTGTGTCGAAGGTCCACAATTTTATGAAAAAGACCCACTCAATGCCAGCAGCTGGCTACGGGCCTGCCTTACTATACAAATAAAAATCAAATCTCAATGATCCTTGATAAGACCAAGTCACGAGATAAATACTGATAAATGAAATTTAATCTTTGTGACTTGACATTGTGATATGCACAGTCACGATACATACTATCTAGCTTATTGTGCGGCCATATTCCAGAGGTGTAGCTATGGGGTTAAAGGGCTACTTGTTAACGCAGCCGCATCATGCTTTGACATTGCTGTAACTGCGAACTACACAACTGTCAGGCCTATATTAGTTGGTTATATATATAAGACCTGTCATGAAGCTGCAGTGTATTTTATTCACATCACTGCTGCAGCATTAGTGAGTGAAATTTACTTTTTTTTATCAGTATCAGAATATAACATGTAAGATGCCATTGGCTGACAAGTAGGACAATGCCAAGCTCAAGCTGCTGTGGCCAAGTGGATAAGGTGTACGTTGGACTCGTTCGCACATCGTCCTGGGTTTAACTTTGTTTAAACCAAGCCACGGCATGGAGGAACAAAGCAGTTTCTCCTTGAACCACTGCTTCACGATATACCACTCGAATGATGGAAAAATGATTGATTAAAGCATATATATTTGCTATTTCAATAAATTTTACAATTGTAAAATTTATAAATGGTGAAATATATCATTTCTTAGCCAACGCCGTCAGAAATATTTTTTTCTGTTACGTGCAGTGCACATGCAAAGTAAATTACTTCTCTTTCACGAAATCTTAAAACATCTCATTCTTAAATCCTAACACTTTCACACAGACATTCTGGGAAAGAACAACACCTGGACCTTTAATTCAGGAACATATAAATATTTTCTAGCTATTAAATGTGAATTGAGAAAACAAAAGGCAGAAGACATCAGCAATGTTACATTTATTTTCAATTTGAGTAGGTGCACCACCCATGTTTTTGTCATTAAATATTTTTCCTACAGCTGTCTCATGAAGGTCATCAAAATGTTGTGTTAAAATAGCCGATTTCGATCCCTGTCAGAGTGATATATATATATATGAAGTAGTCTGCATGCTGCACTGAGGTCCATCTTCAATTCTTCATCATCATGATCATAGACTGCAACTGCATCATTGACAGCTACCTAAGCATCATAAATACTCTAAATCTGGTTGTCAAAGGTTTAATAGAATCAAGTCGAAAAGACCATCTAGTGGGGACAAAGAATGTTGTGTAGGGCCAAACATCCTTTACTAAGCTTCTAAGTACAGTCCAAGAGACAATTGGTGGGCAAAGCTGAACTTACCAAGAAATGGGATTAGGGAATTACTCTCCAAACTTTATGGTTTGACTTTTTTTTTAAACTTTTTGTTAATTAGTTGTATGAATGAATTTGCCCCTCGCTGCATGCCTTGGTCACGAGAACTCGTTAACATTGCTCATACAGGTCTTGTAACAATGTAAGCATTTTTCATTACATAGGCCACTAAATTGTAAAACCCCCCCCCCCCCCCGCCAAAAAAAAAGAAGATATTGCAAGCTCCATCAATTTTATCTAAGTGGCCATTAACTTTAATTAGGACTTTGGATGCTAAAGCTTATAAATTAAGGACCAATATTGGCACAGGTCATTAAGTAATTATGTAGCAGCGCCCCGATCCAATGATTATTGTCCTATAAACTGTCAGCCAATGGAAAAGCGCCTCGATTGTAAATAGGACATAACGCCGGTTCCAGTACAAATCAGTTTGCAGCTCAGTGCAGTCATGATTATCTTCCTTTCTCATTTCCTCTGCTTCTCAATTCAGGCCTATGGAGTTATTTATGATTTTGTATACGTTGAAGGAGGAATAAGTAAGCTGTGGTTCCTTACGGTATGGAATATGGTGAGTTATAAGCAGAGAGGAAGTATTATGTATTGGACTAGTGGTAGGAAGCTGAAATAGTATGACGTCACGCGGAATCCCGTACGTGCGTTTTCTGGGAAACCCCTCACCCTCAGCCACAGAAGTCAGTGAAGTGAAGAAGAACCAACATGTCGAGAACGGGCGTTCCTCTGTGTTTGGCTGTTCTGTTTCATGCTGCGGTGTTAGTAACTTATTTAGTTGCCATCGTGTATGATGAAATCAATGTCTATATCCCTGAAGTGAGAGACACTTACGCAGGAAGGTTCAAATACCTCACGTTCTGGAATGAGGTAGGCTAAGTTATACAACCCAGCACTGCAGTGTCCTGATCGACCTGCTGACATTGAGAATAAATACTACCAAATTTTTACTAAAATGTTTGATGTGATTCAGAATAATTAACCACCAGGTAGCCTACCAAAAGTGGTTTAACCACATGGGCGCAAATGCCAGGGGGATGAAGGGGATCTTTAAAGTTTAATTACGAATTAATATTCTTTTAATATTTTAATGATTTTGTCATATTTGTGGCTCTGACAGCTTTCACCCCCTCCCCCCCCCCTAAAAAATTGCAAATCTTTGCCACTGTTTAGCCAGCCAACACATGCGTTAGCATAACTGGATATTAAATAGTAATGTGCTGTACTAATACAGTAATACTTTCATTACTAATACTATATATAATTAAATTTATATTTAGATTTTTTGAGAATTATGATGGCTTAAAGCACTCAGATTAATCAGAAACATTTATAGATAGATTGATACTAAATGATAGAAAGATAGATATGGAAAGTGCAACCCTCTAAGGCAAGTTGTTGAGTTTATTCCAGGTGCTAATCCGATGGGTGTAGTAGGGCCTCAGTGTAATTTATTTTTTGGAAGGTATTACAGAGAGTTCCATGAAAATTGCTCTTTAGCGCAGCACTTCGGGGACCCAACGCCGTGTTCAAGATGAGCAGATCATTCTTTAATCACTGCTTAACTCCACCCGGTGCAAATGGGTTCTTCAACCGTACTTACTAAGTTAAACTTAGCTATAGGTAGTGACTGTATTTGTAGAGTGCATTATATATAAAAATCATGTATTTCATTCACATGCAAACACTGGAATATATGGTTTAAAGGTGAAATATGAAGAAATCAAATAAATATCACATTGTACATGTAAATTCAAAATAAAATCAATAATTAAAATTATTATAAATCAAAATTAAAACCATTAATCACACAGTCACCATTTCTAAAATCAATTAATTCTAAAATCACAGAGATCATACTATCACAGTCTTCATATTTCTTAAGTCTTGCTCCCAATAATTATCTTCACAAATCAGGCATAAATTTGACACATTGCTGATGGACTTCCTATGAAGTAATGGCTGAACATTGGGCATATACTCCCCCAGGGAGTTGAGAGAGACTCATGCTTGAGCAGGCCGTGGCGGAGGTTTGCGCTCGCTTGAGTCCCATCTACATTATTGATCTATTTGCTGTATCATGTAAATTATTTAACACAGTGCCAATATTGTAATACGTGGCCATCTAGGCTTGCAAACTTGTCCTGATGCGTAGTTCAGTATCTATTCAACAGGTAGTGCAAATTACAGTTTCAGGTCTGCGTTGCTGCCACCTGTTGCTTAAATACAAATGTATGCATTTCACCCAATCCTAACTTTAACAATAACCCATCAGAGCCTCTTGGGCTATAAGTAGCTTGACCTAATGTGAACCAGCCTGTCACATGGCTAACCATAACAAAATAGACCAGTACATAAGTTGGCTCACAGAGCAACCCGTGTGAGGCTGGATTATACAAGTCGAAAGCTTTTATGTAGATATTTTGTCACATGCTTAACATGTTTTTATTTATACTTTCAAAGTAGTTAATATTTTTATGTGATGAACTGGATTTAAGCCAGTAAACAAAACACAACTTGATGTTCGACTATTGGAGGTTATAATATGCACAGGACATGATGGAATGTATTTGTTTAATGTTTAAAGTACGAGAGAAAGGAAATGTTTCGAAACAAAAGATTCACGAGTCAAGGCTAGTTGTGTCAGTAACTCTTTAAAACATATCGTAGAGTCTTGGAAATGTTACCGACATGTAGATCTGTATAATCTTTTGTGGTAATGAGGTATAGTATGGCTTTTGTTATTGTTTGGCAGCGTACATGTACTTCCCATGTATTTTGACGGTTCTCAAGCAAAATTTGACATTGCCGTCAGGAGGCCACCAATTTATGAAGCTACGATTATGGTCAGGCCAATTTTAATTTAATAGGATTTATGTGTCGTCAGTTCATAGGTCAAGGTGTCCATTTAGTGCATATGCACTACACATTTCCTGCAGCACAAAAAGTGTCAAACAAAGTTTTACTGCAATTTTCCATGGTCCGGTCTGTCCTAATTAGTCCATCAGGTACAGAAATACAGGACGTAAAGCCTTATGCTTAATCCACCAACCCTCACTGCAATTTGTGAGGAGTTCTTTGTTACTTTGTGACAAGCATGATATAAAAAGAAATGCATACAAGCTGTTAAGAGTCACTTACTGGGAGACAAGCTTGTTGCCAAGCGCTAAGTCAAAACTAATTTGTGATGTAAGATAACACTATTCAATCAGCTCTCATTTCGAGTCATTCTGAGCACAAAAATAGACTTTCGATATCAAGATAGGTTGTAACAGACAAACCAATTAATCCTCAGGTGTTCACAAAAAAAGTTTGTAGCTCCGGAACTATGTTGGGTAAAATTATAACTTTAGGAGGTCTGTACAGATAAAAGGTATTTTAGTTAGTTTCTTGTTGTCTTTTTCAGTCAGTTTCTTTTTGTCTTATTCAGTCAGTTTCTTTTTGTCTTCTTCAGTTTGTTTTGTCTTATTCAGTTAGTTTCTTTTAGTCTTGTTCAATTTCTTTTTGTCTTATTCAGTTAGTTTTGTCTTATTCAGTTAGTTTCTTTTTGTCTTATTCAGTTAGTTTCTTTTTGTTACTATTCAGTTAGTTGGTTTTTGTTTTATTTAGTCGGTGGCACTATGCGAAACTACTACATGGTAGTCAAAATGAATAATAAGCAAGAAGCTCTAATTAGAATAGATCTGTCTGACAGGATTTTAGCCCATTTCTGACACCACTGGTTTTGATTCATTTTATTCATAAAAAATCTTGAATTATATATTTGATTTTGAAAGAAATTTTTATCATCCTGTAGGAACGAGAATCATGTACATTAAAATCAGAATTCATCTGACAGGAATGACTGTCCACTGCATTATATTCACAGTTCAGTTATTGACTTTGATTTACGACATCTTGTATCTGCACAATGGATTAAAGGGGGAAGGCTGGGAGTTTGTTGTTCATAGCACCTTAAACTACCGAGGCTTCCCTGGAAAATTCAAGCATCTTACATTCTGGTGTCAGGTAAATGAGACGACGATGCAATAATGATAATAATTATTTATATTTGTATAATTATTATTTAATGTTTTTGTATTGGAATTCGTATCAACCTGTTACTGTAGTCTGAAGCTAAGTTAACCAGAAGCTGAAGTAATAATGAGATGTCGAGGTTCAGAGCACATGTAATAGGTGGAGTCTTCCACATGCCCCAGCAGGTTGACTCATAATAAAGATCCAGGCTAAAAGTTGAACCCAGGACCTTCTGAGGAAATGCCAGCACCATTACCATGCACCCTTTTCACGTGGCAGCCATGTTGGCATTTTTCCTCATTGACCTCATTTTGATCACGTCATATATTATGACATCATTACTTCTCTATTGTTCTTGCACTCTGTGACCTCACCCTTGCCATTGTCTACTGATACGTCACAATACTTAAGCGTAATCATAGATTATGACATCATTACTTCTCCAATGTTCATGCACTCTGTGACCTCACCATGGCCATTGTCTACTGATGATGACGTCACACTTGAGTTCAAAGAGAGGTCAATGACCAACATGGCTGCTCTGTGAAAAAAGTATATTAAGCCCAACATTTGTGTTGGTATTTTTTTAGAGGATATGTGTCATCAACATGGGTCATAATTTGAGACATTGAACACTGAACGAGTGACTGCATAATTCTCTCGTATAGGTCAATGTAATGCCCCCCCCCCCCCCCCCCCCCCCCTGACAGGGTCACTAGTAACAAGTACGGTGACTCCCAGGGCTCATACAGCAGGTGTTATTATGTAATTGGTCAGCAAAAGGCAAGTACAGCCCTCCAAGGCAAGTTCTTGTTATCAACTCATGGGAAGATAAAGGCCTCAAGTGCTAACTCATTTGTACTCAGCTGCTCAGTGTCTATGCTGAGGCAAGTAAAAGATCCCATCCACGCGGTAAATGTGTAACATGGGTGGACTCCTCCTCTCCCTCTCACCTCACCAATCAGCCCTTGATAGCAGCAAGAACTTGCCTTAGAGTGCTGCACTTTCCATATCTATCTATCTATCTATTCATCAATCTATCTACTATCTATTCATCCATCTATCTATCTATCAGTCAGTATATCTATCTATCTACCTATCTATCTATCTCATGGGTAGATAAAGGCCTCCAGTGCTAACTCATTTCTAAGAATCTCTGCTCGGTCCGAATAGAAAATGTTCGATTACCTGTTCTTCTGATTTTAGGTTTCACAGAAAATTTATTGCCACTTCAATGCAACAGATTGTGTGATTAATTCGTCATTCTGTATTTCCATGCAAATTATCAGTTATTGATCAGATAAATATTGATAAAACCTTTGATAAAACTTGACGCCACTGAATGGTCAATATTCATGAATCATGATATATGAGACATAGCAGGTCCAGACGTTTAATTAAGTCTGGTGGAAGATGTAGATCTTTTCGATTTGCTGTCTCAGATCTTTTTTTCTTTTCTTCTTGTTCTACATACAGTATAACCCCCGTACTAGGAACAAGAGTACACCCGTTGTGGTCCTTGGGGTATTAAATTTTAAATGACGAGGCATGCACTGTTGTCTTAATTGTGAGGTAAATTACAGCCATATTTGATAGCAGTAGTAATTGATACTGATATTTTATTTGGCAACTTGGGCAGTTGGAAGTTACAAATATAATTTGAAGAATATAAAATAATGGAAAAGTTTTAATATATTAAAAACAAAGGTAAAATTAATCGTTAACGTTGAATTTGTCTTATTAAAGGTGCAGTGTTCCAGCTAGAATTTGAATTTGGCATGGTGCACAGGGATATTAGGGCACCTAAATAGACTAATACAGGCCGCCGAGCTAGTTCAAAAAAAAAAAAAAAATAAAAAAAAAAAAAAATATATATATATATATATATATAATAAATCGGGCATGTTCAAATGGCCTAGCTGGAACACTGAAGGTGCATTTCCACTGTCAGGGATGGGAACGTCCTATATTTTCCTAGTTTTTCCTATTAAAAAAAAAGAAATTGAGCAATTAAGGTAGGTGTCTGTCCATTTTTTTTCAGAATATGTCATTTGGAACTATGCTAAATTCAGTTTTTCGTCAAGGATTGCCAATATAATATTATTCCTGTATAGTCCTATATTTTTGGTTATATTTCCTTAAAACTCCTATATTTCAACGAAAAAATTCCTATTCAAGCTCCTATATTATCAATCCTGCTCATTCCCATCCCTGCACTGTTCACTTGGTCTGTTTATTGCCATGCCTGCAGTTTGAGATTGGTAACAAGAACAATTCATGTGGGTGGCTGGTTGATTTGTCTCAATGTTTAGGAAAACAAATATTAGGAGCTATTAATAGCCTTCTTGGTTGGCATATCGTGATAACTTACAAACTTCTGATAATTGATAATTGCCTTGACAAATATGAGTAATATGCGTATTGATTTTTTAAGCCTGGCTTAGGCCACGGTTTTTTGATCATATGTTTCTCAGAACATTCTCAAACCGTTTTTCATGAGACAGGTGATGTGATACTTTGAGATGCAATACACATTTTGCCCAGACAATTGTTGATTTATTAATTGAGCGGCACTGCAAAAGTTTGGCTGGCGGTGTCGAGAAACGAAAGATAAAAAAACCGTCACCTTATGAAGAGGTCCATTGTATCGCTGGTCATTATTAATTGCTCGAGATAATTAATGAGTAATTGTCTCATTCAGTGATTGCCATGATGTCATTTTATAAGACCATAGGCTGTTCAATCTATGATAAGATTAAGTACTGAGGTCTTGATTTTGTTATAAAATGAAAAATATTTACATACAGAAGAATATAAAATAATGGAAAAGTTGTGATATTTAAAATAAAGTTGTAATATTTTAAAATTAAATTAGAGTAGATTCAAAATAAAAGTACGTAAAATAAATCTTTATAAACAAAGGTAAAAGTAAATTTTACGTTGAATTGGTCTTTTTAAAGGTACAGTGTATATTTTATTTTGCTTTGTTTTTGTCATGAATTTAGTGGAGTTCAGTGCATCAAAAAAATATTTATAAACGTATATAATAAAATAGTGCTTTGTACTCTGCAATATTATATACATTTATAACGGACTCTACCAACTTCCTACTGATCCGATGACCAGGATGCTTCGCCCTAAATTCTGGAAAAGTATTAGTTGTGAAAGTCGCTGAAATGTGATCAAATATCATATGACTGTTGCTGCTGTTAAACAGCAAGTAATAGCGAAACTTTTAGTGCAAACATGATCAAAATATAACAAATTAAACATGTTAATAACTTTGATTATTATAGGATGTTGTAGATGTTATTTTTACTCATTAGTATAAATTATGTATATTTTGATATATATATGGTAATGTGGTATAGTAGTGGTTACTATGGTTATACTCCACAACATGACCTTTTCTATTCTTTTGTTCTTTTGCGGGATATAACCAACGAAATGTTAGTTAACTCCCTCCTGAAACTGAACTGTTATGTGTAATAAAGGCATTAAAACAAAAACAATCAAACAAATGAGTAAATATGCCTAATGGAGTATAAGTTAGTTATACCCCTCATAGTTGGGAGTTAACTAACACCTTTGATGTCAGGAAATAACAAAAATGTTAGTTATATCCCAAATAGGAAGGAATTAACAAATACTTATGCAGTGAGTTGGTCATACACTGAAAATAACCATGCCAAAGTGATGTAATCAATTTTTGCTTTGTTTTGAAACAGTCAAAACAACTTTCCATTTCAGGCCATTGAATATGCCCAACCAACCAAGATATTGGGATAATCCCTCTGTTGGTCAAATAAGTTAATTATTACTGTGTTTTATAAACATTAGTTTCTCTATTCTATCCGTTAAATGAAAAAGAAAACCTCTTGTGCTGTACAGCGGCGAAGATTTGCATTTTTTCTAGGGGGAATGAAACTCCTAGAGCCACAAAATGGTAAAAATTAACGTTTAGATATTAAGCAAATATGAACTTGTTTGGGGGAGGGGAAATCCCCGGGTTGGGGGGGATCCCCCAGGAATATATCCCCTCCATCCTCCCCCAGGATTCGCGTCCCATAGTTGTGTGTGTGGTGCTTTGTTTTGGAAGCCGAGGTTCTATACATAAATTTGTCCTAGATGTTATGAGTCATGATCATATCATCATGGAAGTATTGGTTTTCATACATTTTTTTTAATAATTAATCCATTTATGCAATATAACAGATGTTAAATTTGCTGTGTACTTGTGCCTTTTGGTTAGACTTGCTGCATGGAGCTCACAAAATAAATCCATTTAACATATTTAACCACAAAAATAGGTCATGCCTGTAAAATACATTATACATTTTGAGTATTCTATACATGACTTCAGTTTTACAGATTTTTTTCCAAAATATTAACTTTATATAAATGGAATAACTCGCTGATAAACATGATAAATTGTGATAATAATGAAAAAAATATTGAGTAATTGTATTGAATAATTGAGTGATCAGATTTTACATAATTATGTTTGATTAAACTTCAAACTTTTCCAGATAACAAAACAGTCAAAGGTTAATACTTCAAATTAATATGGTGGGTGGGTGATTAGGGCTTTGCGTCCTGTATTTTTGCACCTGATGGGCTAATTAGGACAGGCAGAGAGCATGGCAATGAGATGAAGGATGAAACAGCCATCCAACTTAGGCTCGACCGGGAATTGAACCCGTGACCCAGCGGTTCGAAGCCCAGAGCGCTACCTCTGAGCTAGGCCCCCCGCCCTCCTTTAAATTAATATGTAATATGCGCTGCTACATAAGGCTGGGCTCCGTACCAGTACCTTATATAGTATTGTTTGTCCAAGTACAAGGAGAACGATATGGATATTGATAATTGTTATTATATATACCGATTTTTAAACTTTAAACAGCTGTCAAAACAATATCCAGTGTGGCGTTTTTGAGCAAAAACACATCTGCTTCCCAGATATATGTTTTAGTGTTTTGAAAAAAAAATAAAATGACCCCACACTGACGCAACACAACAGTATGCAATTATTTGATTGGGATTTGTTCATTTGATTTAATTGTCTTTTTTCATTAATAGTGGATTTTCACAGAAAGTCTTTATATTTCAACCAGGTGGCTATGACAGA
Organism: Alitta virens; assembly: GCA_932294295.1. Classification (NCBI taxonomy): domain Eukaryota; kingdom Metazoa; phylum Annelida; class Polychaeta; order Phyllodocida; family Nereididae; genus Alitta; species Alitta virens. Next base: position 19,549,397 of record OW028583.1, on the reverse strand, counting down.
ATATTTAAATTCTATTGGCTGAAAAAGTTCCCTTGGTTGTGATTGGCTGAAGCAAAGTGCATCCTAGCAGCAGTGTTTGTAGTGCATTTTAATGTATATTTGACATCGTATCGTTCAGTTGATTTCTGTAATTTCCCTGAGAAATTATATTAATGGAATCAGTTATGTATGATCTATTATGTATGAAAAGCAAAATGAGTAATAAGAGGGGAAGAAAGACTTATGTCCTGCTGAGTTCAGGGCTGTTCAGTGAAAAGACTATTGTATCGTTGTAACGATAAAGTTTTACGGCCCTCGTCGTTACAAAGAGTTCAGTCAGTGTTGAAGCTTAATCTGCAGTGGGCTATAGCTCGGTCAACACGTTTGAATCAAAGATTATTAGACCGTTGTAAAAATCAATAAATTTCTCTCAAGTAGATTCTAAAGCATTACAACCCATTTTGAGATCGATTGATATGATTTGACATGATAACGAATATTTATTGTAGCTGGAACCTAGTTTTATGCACTACTTTTCTCTTATGCTTTCATTGTTACTGTTAGTGTATAATCAATCTTACCCTAGAGAGCCTCTACATAGCCCACTCAGGTGCTGATGAGGCGTTAAACAATAACACTACCTACCTACCTATGTCATTTACTTTGTATTTTTTGTTTACATTGTGACACATATGGCTAAAGCTGTCAAATATATATATATTACTTTTTTTGTGTAAAAAATACCAGGGTTTGGAGGCTGAACTTAAGTGTGTCGACTTTTAAAAAGGATTCTGTTGCTTGTAGAATGTATATTTTGATTGATCGATTGCGAAGTTACCTTTATTGTCCTTAAACAAAAAATTAGCACAAAGATAAAATACATCATTACAAAAAAGGCAGCCTGACACGCAAAGGGTGTATTTGGCTTTACCTGGAAATATTGCCATTTACAAACAGTATAAATACAATGCTTTTCAGTTTATGTCCAATAGACTACATTGAAATTGCTCTAAACTTGAGGAAAGTATAAATACAACTGAATAAAGAATGCATAATATCATCACGTAATGACAATTGTGAAAGAATTATATTCATATTCACACAAAATATGTACATGGCAAATTGTGCCACGTGCGTTTTCCATGCGTTTATCCAAATGCATGGTTTTTGCCTCATTGTAATCAGCTAAAAACCAATACGTTTTTGATGCATTTATCCTTCTCATGGAAAACGCACGTGGCACATTTGGCCATGTATATAATGATTATAATTAAGATATTGATAATTTTGTGAGTGAGACAGAACACATTGGCTTAAAATATGTTCACATGTATCAGAGTTCGAAATTCGCAAGAGTCCGTGAGTCCGAGACTCCCTAAATTTCACTCGGACTCAAAGTCCGACTGCAAAGGAGTCCGTCTGACTCCTATAAATTTTATGTAGTTTTTTCAGATTCTGAATAAATGTTTTTCAATTAATGGAGTTTCATAATTGCTTGTTTGTTTATATGGCCCGGCAAATAACCTGTTTCGTATGGAGTTGACTCCCTATATTTAGAGACGGACTCCTAAAATCTTTTTGTTACAAGTCCGTTCGACTCCAAAAAATGTTTAAGCGAATTTCGACCCCTGTAGTTAGTATCCTTGCTTTTCATGATCATATTCATATTTTCACTAATAAGTGACAGAAAACATTGTCCGAATTGATAAACATGTTATGTTATTCAATCTTGATATCGTCATTGTCCATACAAGGTTATAATCTGTGTTACCAGTGGTTACTTGATCTTGATACACAGATATTGAATTGTTTGAATATAGATTTTTTTTCCTCCTGCCAAAACTCTTAATAATATAATAACTAAATGTTTAGAGTTGGAAAATGTCCAAAAATTAGCTGGTCCTAAATTTTGTGATCAATATTGATTGTATACAGTTGTTATGCTTTTTTCTTGTTCAGAGATCTGGATTAGGGCCTTCTGACAACTTACTTTTCTTTTTTCTTGCTTTTTTTGGAAGACTTACTTGAAGTGAATGTTTATTATATCTAATTTTCGTAATTAAAAGATGATGTTTATTTAACCCTGCAATAACCATATGATAACAAACACATTGTGATGGCCCTGATTTTCTAAAAGCTATTTCGAAATTCAATGACTAATGCTGCATAAATACTGATGAGTTAATTTATATCATTATTAGTACCCAGAATGCATACCTCGGTTGTTATTTATAATGCCTGCTCACTAATTAATTAATTTTTTCTCTCATTTCAGATTATTCAGACTGTGTATTTTGGCTTCTGTCTTTACAACGACTTCTTCGGATCCAACCTAAAACCTTGGGATGATCAGAAAAAGCGACACAGCTTGCAGAGCATACGAGACAAATTCTTCTCTGCTATAGCTTTTCCGTTAGGAACAGTACGTGTTCTTTAATAAATACTACTATATATATATATACCGACTTAGGCCCATAAGCAGCAGCATTTAGCCGCAAAAGTTAGTGATATTTTGTTCAAGTCAATCAAGCCACCACATTTATTATGATAAGCAGCAAAAGTCAAGTCAGATTTGAAAATTCAACTTAGCCACAAAAAAGGCCGAAATAAATGTATTTTGTGGATCAGCCACTACACTGAATGATGAAAAGGACTAATTTGCAAATATACTATAACAGATTACCCTACCCTGGTCATAATTCCACATTTCCATACATATTGATGAACAGGATTTGTGGGAAATCTGATCCGGTACATTTTCACACCCACATGTTATCATTTTTAAAACTTGTGTGTGTGTCTTTCATGGAACTGTAATGCATTTAGTCAGCTTTGGGTTCAGAAGCAGCATATAATTGGCAACAAGCAGCAGTTAGTCATAAATTTATGACTTAGTGAAGTTAGCAGCAAAATTTTGGTAGAATCCGTCAGAATTTGAAATTCAACTGACTTACAGGTTTCTACCGACTGTTGACAGATGGATTTTTGGTGTGACTGTGCTTGCAATTTGTAAAATAATATATTTTTTGCAAATTTTGTTAGTATAGTATATATTACATATTGTTTATTTTGCATTGCAGTTTGTAGTTCTGACATTTTGGGGAATTTATGCAGTTGATCGGGATTTAATTTACCCGGAACACCTTGACAAAATTATTCCAACATGGCTGAACCATATAATGGTAAGTTCGTATTTGCATCATCTTGTATTGAAATTTATAAAAAAGATTATAAACAAGTTTAAGGTAAAATGACGAAGTGACGAAAGTGTTGCTTGATAATTTGAAATTTATGATAATACATTGGTATATTATGATTTTTAAATACACACACGTACCTGTGCGCAGGATTCTAATATGAATACTTTTGCATTTACATTTGTTTTGAACACAGTTAACAGTGTTTCGGTTTTTTTTTTTTTTCTTTTCAACTAGCTGGGCACCCTATATGAGTCTATTTCGGTGCCCTAATATTCTTGTGCGCCATGCCCAATTCAATATCCTAGCTAGAACTATGAGTTAAGGATGCAAAAAAAAAATTGGAATAACAAATATTAAGAAGTAATTAACTATTATCAGAGCTTCTTAAATTGGACTGTGGCACTCTTTCGCCCCCTTTTGGCTGTGGGCAGCATAAACAATGATAAGATAAACAAGTCAATGACGTCATACCACTGAGCATATTTCTTGTGACCTCACGGGTAATTGTCTGTCCACCACTCCTAGAAGAATAATGAGCCTGAGTGACGTAGCTTGTACTGATATTATTCCTAGATTATTTTGATCTGACCAGATATTTAAAAATAAGTATTATTAGCTGGATTCTAAGTTCAAAATGCAGAGCAACGCTGCCAGCGCGGTTTGTTTCTTGGATGCTACTTCCAACGCATTTTATTAAATGAAATACATAAATATTTTGCAGCACACAACTGTACTACCATTCCTGCTTCTTGAACAATTCCTTGTGTATCATCACTACCCTAAAAGGACCAAGGGACTCTTCATTACATTCATTTTTGCTGCTGTCTATTTAATATGGTAAGTATGGCAGTTGTAGTGCAGTGGTCCTGGTGTGAGCAGAATGTTGCCCTCGCACCAGAGAGTGACTCTTCGGTACAATGGTTAACGTTCTGGCTTTTAGTCCCAGGGACCAGAGTTCGATTTCCCACCCTGAGAGAATTGTTACACTGTATGTAGTATTTGGTCATTGAAGTTTTAACTACCGGCATAATAATATTGCTTGATTATAACTAACTAGAGAGTTTAGAGATGCATCATAAAAGTTGTATTATTAGACATGCAAAGTAAATGTTGTGTACACATTAAACCAGTTATCAAAAATTTGAAATAAAATCCCTGCAACATATTTCTTTTTAAAAAATAATAATATATATTACATGTGATTGATGGATTGCTCTCACAGAACCTAGTTTCCTCTAAATTGCTAAATAAGTTTAAAAAATAAAACTAAACAACAGATGTACAACGTATAAAAATTATCTCACTTTCTTAACCAAAACATATTTCCTCTCTTTGAATACAGGATCCTGTGGATTGCGTACTACACTGGTATCTGGGTGTACCCAGTTCTTCAAATTCTCGACATTAATGGGAAAATTATGTTTTTTGCCGGTCTCCTTGCCATGCTTGGTGTAATATACTTCGTTGGAGAAGTCATCAATAAAGCTTTTTGGGGTATGTAGTGGCATACATTCATATTTTAGTCTAATCTCATCATTAAAACCTCATCAAAGTCACTAGTCTTATCATTAAAACCTCACTTGGATCTATAGTTGCTGCAGTATCCGTCACGAAAAATGTCTTCGTCAATAGACTAGTCGGTGCTAATAACGACGGCCAGAGGCAGATCCAAAACATTCTGATGCAAAAACTTCTGGTCATTTAGAATGTTTTGGATCCACCCCTGGCTGTCATTATTAGTACCGACAAGTCTATTGACGACGACTTTCGTGACGGTTACTGTACAACATAGTCTGGTGTAAATTTTATAATTTTAATGGTGAGGTTGCCCTAAGAGGAGGTTGGCATTGAAGTAGAGTCTTCAAACTAAGTTTGCTTGAAAATTGCATTACTTAAAATGGTATTTCTAAATTGTAATTATTACTTTGTAAATGCTCCCAAGTAACAGGGTGTAACCAATTAATTTAGTTAATGAGGGAGCCTGGAATGAACAACATACATTGATGGCGTTGGGAAATGTATATTGATTTGGTACATATTAATTTGAAGTATTTTATTTCAGGTGTTCCTGAGAAACAAAGTCTTGCCAAAAACCGATAGACCTTTTTGAAGTTCTATTCAGATTGGAATTGAATTAGCATTAGCTTTCTGTACATTGCACATTCTTGTTTTTGCTCATATGACTTGTTACATGATAATCTTGACTGTTAACACGAAGTCACGAAATATAATGGTATTATAACCTGTCATTTTATGGAATTTCCATGTTTTGCATTTGTGAAAGGGTTTATTTTAAAAATGGACAAGTTAAGACTAACAAGCTTTATAATACAAGAAAAAAAAATTTACGTATATTTGTGATATTATTGACAATCATCTGTCATTATCCTCATCCGGTTGTATTAATTAGGGTTTATTGCAGTATAGCGGACACAAATTTATGCTCATATTTGGCGTCCAGTAAATATGAACAAAAATCTAAAATGTTAACTAAATTTAGTGTTGGAAAACAAAACAAAACCTTTTTGTTTCCCGTACCGGGGGTTTGGTGGCCGTCATCTATGGATTCGGTATTTCTACGTCATAGGCCTAGCAATGAGGCTAGCAAAATATGGGTCCGCTAAACTGCACTTTTTCCAATAATTATTATATCAATGTAAATGATTAATCATTCAGAGTTGTGATATCAAATATTAAATTGTTATAATAATAGTCACATGATTTATATGATATATTTAGGAGATGTAATACAACAGGAAACAGAAGGTTCGGATTTTGAAAAATCTTTGTTAGCTTATTCAATTCATTGTTTAATGTTGAGGTGTAATTTACTTTATATGCCATTATTAAAATCCTTGCAGACAGGATGGTAACTTGTACTAGCTATCATTGAATATCACCGATTACAACAAAAACGTAATTCATAGGCGTAGTAGGAGTTTGAATTCCAGGTAAATGCAGGCTAAAAATTGAGTACATTTTGGAACCCTTAAAAAAAGGGAGGGGGACAAAACAATTAACAAAAACTGTGAGACAACTATATCACAACCATGAGTCGATGACAAAGAGGGTAGCTTTTAAATTAATTATTTTTTGCCCGCTTAAAGATTACCTCACATTTTACACTTAATTAGGCCGATATCATGTATATATATGCCTCTATTTTTTTTACCAGATTAAACTATAGGACCACCAGAGGTCTCATTTACTAATATAATCACCAACAAATGATGTTTCTGACGTTTCTATTTCAAATCTGATATTGATGTGCAGCCAATCTTAAATCTACTGTGATTGACCTCACGGCATGGCTCATAAAAGATGTGATATTGGGTGGACATTTATTTTTTTTAGTACTGCTTTATTTTTTATTGATTGCAATAATTGTTTTTGGTTGGTTTTGTTTTGCAATATTTATTTTTTATTTATAAGTGAGAATCCACTGTGCATGTAACATTATATCTCTGAGAGAGGAATACAAACTTATGGCCTGATCATATTATGTATATGTTTCATTATATCGATTACAGCACCTTTTCAGGTCTATATCGATCAGCTAATAGTGAATTCTGTTTTAGTTGTTTTTTTGTGATAAGTTTTCATTTTCATTTGGTCTCAGGTCAATTGTATATATATATACATGTATATATGTATTGGTTAATCTTAATCATATATATTATTTGATGTAACATGTAAATTGTGTCTTTATATGATCTGTGAATGAATTAATAAAGTGAGTATTAGAATTTATTGAATGTTGTATTGTAAGATACATATTTTTGGCCAAACATGTGTATTTATGTAATCATTTAAATACTTACCGTAACGGAGGGTATTATTGACAGGGCGGGTATTTTCGACACTCGCATTAAAATGTTAAAATTTTTTGTTAACATTTTAATTTGTCGAAAGACCCGCCCTGTCGATAATACCCTCCGTTACGGTACGCAGAATACTAATGAGGCCTTCTCCTGGGCATTCAAGCATTCCCATGTAGCCAAATCTGGGCTTTTTCATTGTTAATTAAAAAAAAAATTAAAAAAACCCAGGCACCCAGAGAATAATTTCTATAATTGCAGGAGTTTGGTAAAATCATGACTGAATGTGCCTCTCAGTCAGGCCATGATTAGACATTAAAACTGGTATGGTGGATCGGTCTAGGTGTATAGCACATATAATTTTGTGTGGCACTGGCGTGAGCTCTAAAAAAATGCACCCGTATCAAGTCTGAATACTTCCTAGCTGTGGAGAAAGACTCAGGTTAGCCCAGGTGGCGCATGCATACAATATTGATGAAGGCGCCCTCTGTGGGATAGCTTAATAGACCATGTTGACCTACTTGCGTTGCACTTGCAGAGGGACAAAATTGTGTTGATGTGGCGTCTTTTTGAGTTGAAGTATTTTCATATATATTGAAGATGGAATTGAGAAATAGAAGTGTAGAGTCTATTCTGACGTTCCTTATGGTCCTACCTTTCTTTGTTTTTGGCAAGAAAGATAATCTGGAGATAATAACACAGGTGAGTGCAGAGACTGCAGAGTACTACTACCAGCCATGTGACCTACTTTCATTTTCACTGATCCACTGGATCATGCAGCCATGCAGTTTCACTTTTCTTTTAATCTTGGGTTTACTACTTAGTGACAGCTCATTCATTATCCATGTATATATTTCTACTATCCCACTCCGGCTCTCAACTGTGATACCAAACTCTGACCAAAACTGGTCTGATACCAAGATAGCTCAAGATATCAATTCTGAAACAGGCGCTATAAAAATACATAGACATTATTACTTCTCATTCCAGTTCAGTCCACCTGACTGTGGGTTGAAAGCAGAGCCAGGGGATGAAGTTTCTATTCATTATACAGTAAGTATTTATTAATGTAGCAGTATATATAGTAGCTGCAATAGCAGTGACAGTTGCGGAGCCTGCCAGAGGTGATCAGCAGGATGGTTAACATTAATATTAATTTTGCACTGCAATGTGCATCATGTGTGACAAAACTTTACCCGAAATTGCATCCGTGCCTTGACCATTTCCACACTATGTTCAAAAATTTTCTTTTTTTTTGTATAATGACTTGTAAACAAGTTTGAAAATGGTCGAGGCACGGAATCAAAAAACAATTTATTTAACGGCCACTCAGCCAATCAGACGTGGCGATTCATCAAAAGACTTGCCTGCTGAACAGCGCAAAGGCGTTGCAACCACTTTTTTTCAGACTGCTCAGTTTTCTTAGTGTGTGCCTTTCCACAAATTCCAGTTTTTAATTCTATAATTTTTTCTGTCACATGTGACATCATGATTTACACATGGTTCTGGGAAGGAAAAGTAAAATTGTATATAACTTTAAAGAAATTTTATTAACTGAAATCACTTTTTACTGTTTCACAGGGCTCACTTGAAGACGGTAAAGTCTTTGACTCATCTGTCCAACAGAACCGAGATCCTTTAAATTTTATACTTGGCCAGGGAAAAGTTATTCCAGGTAATTCTGCAATTTTGTTAAGACTGATCTCTTGGGACTCGACTGCTTGTCTTTTCTAATGTTTTTCTAGTCCAGGCCTCCGTAAACTTCTGTGTGATGACACTTGAGCAATTGCAGTAGATTAAATTTAGTGGCTTTATCGTGATGCATAATTTTATTGTGAAATGTGAACTATGGTAAGAGTCAACAATTTTCTGTGGTTTTCAGGATGGGAGCAAGGTATACAAGGCATGTGTGTAGGGTAAGCTTATCATTAATAACTTTTTATGCTTCATGTTTACTTTTGTAATGAAATACACATATCCTGGTTAGATTAAAATATACCAATATTAACAGTAATCTATTGACAGCCATACCTAAAGTCAATAAACTTAATGTAGTTTTTTGTTTATTTTACAACCATAGACCCATTATTTCAAAGACATTAATTTTAATCATATATCGATTTCAGGGAAAAGCGGAAACTCATTATTCCTCACCAATTAGCTTACGGAGAAAGAGGATATCCTCCTGTTATTCCTCGTAAGTTGAAATTAATTTTGGAAGTATGGGGGGGGGGGAGGGTGTTTTTATTTTATTTAATGAGCAGGGGAGGTTTTAGTTAACATTTGGATAAATACTGTTGATTCTGTTCTACCTAAATTTATAATTTCTCGAGAATTCAATTCACAAGCTTTCATGAATAATGTAACTGTAAATTGTTTAAAAAAAATCTTTCTCGAGTTATAAGGCAAAATTTAATATTTAATCCTCCTCCTTGACTCATCATACAGGTGACATTTTCAGTCACACTTATACCCTTTTGGTTGCAATTTTACATTTAATTGTAATATTAAAAACTTTGTTTACTTTACAGCAAAAGCAACGTTGACATTTGAAACGGAACTTATGCAGCTGAAGAAAGGAGCAGACCCGTCGTCTTCTTGGTTAAACCAGCTTCCACAGATTTTGCAATTTTTGTCCATGCCCGTCGCGGTGGCAGTAATTGTTTATTACATGTACAAAAAGTATAAATCGGAAACATCTAAAGAAGAAAATACCAAGGCAGAGAAAAAGAACAAAAAGAAACGCTAATGAAAATATGCTTACACTTTAGAGATTAATAAGTAGAAGGAGGTGGTTGATTTAGTTCTACACAATTCTGACAATTTTAATACCATTAGTATCTCATTAGGGTTGGTCCATTTAAAAGGGGGGGGGGGGGTGGCCGAAAATCCCGCCCTCCTCCCACACCCCCACTTTTTCCTACATTAAGATATTGAGAAAAATACCAGTTAACCCACCCCTTCCCTCCTTTTTCTCTTTTGAAGAACCCTCTCCCCTTAACCCCCTTTTGCAAAAAAAAAAAAAATCTGTTCGTCCCCCTTCCCCCTCTTTTTAAAATGGAACATCCCTTACAATCATGGGGTTTATGAGGTTTTAGTTAAGGAAAAGAAAATATTGAAAAATTTAATACAATTGCAAGTAGAGAAACCTATTATTTTAATATGCATTTTAAGCATTACAAAGTTTTGATTATTACAGATTTCTATTTTGTTATAAAGTTTTACGTAATTAGTTCAAGAGTTTTATATTTGCATTCATTGTTTACGATGTGGTACACTGCTTTGGGGGTGCTATTCCTTAATTCTTTATAAGGCACTTAATGATGCAAGCATGCAAAGGATTATTACCAGAACTGCTGTACAGGCCGATTTCACAAAGCGATTTTTGCTGTAGTAATTACGGCGATAAGCTGCATGGTCAATTAATCTACATAAACAGATAAATGCCTGTATAACACTAGCACTTGATAGTCTATGAGATATTCTTCACAACTTTAATTTACAAGTTGTAATGTTGAATCTGAATGTTTTGACTTAGGGTATATCTTATGCAAGTCACTGCTTTAATGGGGAGAAAAAGTACCATAAGAGGGCACTGAATTTTTTGCTCTTCAACCAGATCTGCACCCCACACCAGTCTATTCAGGTGCCCTAATCTTCTTTAGGCCATGCCCAATTCAAATGCTACAATGGTGTAGTGACGTCATCTTATTGTCTTTTTAGGTACGACGGTCGTAGTGCCCCTTTAGGCTCTGTTACTTTTTCTCCCCATTGTTGAGATTTTGTATGTAAAACTTGTCTTGATCAAGCAATCCCATTAGCATAACCAGGTTGTTATATTATGCAATGTTGAAGTGATGAAGTCAAGGTCTTAATTCCAGTTATGGTGATTGTAAGTTGTTTATGTTCCAAATCATTGTTAGTTCAAGGTTTGTTCATTTGACCAGTAATACTATTAAGCAGTGTTACGTCCAACTGTGCCATGGTACACAGATATGTTAATTAAGTGCTTCTGAAGTGATGATTTAATAAAACACCCTGTATTACTCATTAGGTGACACTTAAGTTTTATCTTCTTGGATCCGCCATGATGAGAGATTTGCTGACAGAAAGATAAAATAACTTCCAGGGCTATGTTATTCAATAGGAAATGTTATGTTATTTTTGCATTTTATTTCAACCGATCCATTGAACATAGCACTGCGAGGATCCAAGAAGCTAAGGATCAAATAAGTGTGACCTGAACAAATGCCTAAGTCGCTGAATAATCATTACTCAGTAATGTAGATCACTGGTAATCGTAACCTGGGTGGCCACATTTTGTAACTTCACAAAATAAAACCAAACAAGAAAGAAATATATCGTCTTTTGATTTGTTTATTTTATAAACAGTTTGGTTAGCAATCATTTTTCATTCATGGAAACTTGTGCATTCCTTACATAAAGCCTGACATTATAAATAATGATATGGTGTGGTATAACGCTTGTTCAATAAATTAATTAATTCACCCTTTTTCATCATTGGCCCATCTGCTGACAGTGCAAAAAACAGTAACACCAAAAGTGATTTACACCCCTGAAGACTGACACAAATTCAAATGTAATTAATGTGAATTTTAAGTTTCACTTGTCATTTGAAATTGTCAGAGGCATGGCGTTCAGTTCATATGAACTTAACAAGTTTGGGAAAGTTGGATATTTTGTAAGACTCAAGAGGTCAAAAAAGTCGATCACTACATTATTTTTGGTGTCACTGCAATACAATTGAGCAATGTAACTTCTACTTGCTGATTACAATGCGTAAAATTAGGCTAATTCACAAAATAGCTGAGCAGCTGCTGAGACTAATATATTATACATATTTACAAGCATAGATCTACACTAGGTAGAAAGCAGCCATTGGTAAACGTACTGGAAAAATATGAATTTGAGGAAAAAATATGATTAAGAGTAATTTATTCTATAACATGATATGTGTCATATTCATAGCTGGGACTATTGAATTATAAAATAGCAATACAGTGATTCAGCCGAAAAAAATATAATACCACTGTCATGAACAGTTTTAAATTTTAAGGATGACACAAGAAAATCTTTTCTAAATACTTGCATAATCAGGAAACTTGAAAATAGTGAAAGCAATATTTGTTGTCACATTCATAATCCATCGTAACATTCTCACAGGCAAAACAAAAAAGTATCAGGGCTGTTCCATTTTGAAAGTGGGAAGGACAGGAAAATTTTCAGACAAATTTTTGTATTTTGAAACAACCCCCCCCCACTCCCCCTTTGTAAAATTGAGATATGAAGAATATACTGGTCGTCCATCCCCCCCCCCCCCCTTTTTTTTCTCTTTTGGAGAACCCCGCTTTTTCAAAAAGCTTCCTGTTCCCCACCCAACACTTTCACATTGAACAGCCCTCAGTAGATTCTTGAACATTTCCAACAATATCTGACACTATATGGGTCGACAGGGTTCTCAAGACTCAATTTATTAATCAGAAGCTATGATAAATAAACACACGCTCTCATCTTAGACCTATTGCTTTGGCAGTGGGGCTTTGGGGCACTTTTTAAAATATACCTGAATATAAACGTTAAAACACAACAATAAACAGTGCAACTAGTATACACAACGCTACCACACTACATAACATATTCAATGTCATGCTTCCAATAATGAGTATCAATCAAATAAAAATCCGCTGTCCCTTTGTATGCTTAATTTATATTTTACATATTTCATTTTTAAGTAAACACAACCGTTTTGCTTGTTTGATTAGAATACACATATCTTTTCACGGAACAGTCATTAATGCCGATACTGACCAAGGTGACCTGGTCAGTTTAATGTGACACCATAATTCGATCACTAATTATTTATATATTTGCGCAGTTTTAACAGTCAATGTCAGTCATTGAAAAAAAGATACGGTCACGCTAATGATCACAGCATATTTTTCATGCAAAATAAGCACTCCATGAAAATGAGTATTCAAAGACTTCGTCCATGAATTACTGATTTTGGAAGTGGATTTCACGATATTGGTCAATATTTGAAATTGGTACTTTGCAGAAGACTACTTTATATCCGAGGTCATATATTGATTTTAAATATACACATGTACCTCATTAGCGTAATACCTATTATTATTAACTGAAGAAGCTGATGATTTTCATTTTGAATGACAAAAAAAGATCCTAGCATTTCACACTTAGTTTTCGTTTTTTGCTTCCTTTCATATAAATTTAGTCACTTGTGTAACACCTAGACGCATTATCATATTAACCCCAAATTGATAACAATGCATGAGTAATATACTGAGAAAGTATCTACTAATTCCATGACTGACAAAAATATATTTGCTGGGCCATAGCATGATGATCATTGATCAATGCATTAAAAATCAATGTAATAAAAATGTATAAAACAACAAAGTACATGACTATTTACATTTCAATATATCGTAATTACTATCCCTTGAACAGATATATCATTGAAATAATACTGGAAAGACAAGTAATCAACATCACTCTTCAAACCCCATTTTCCCGCCGGTAAAGATCGCCGTGGAGCTGACACAGTGACCTTTGCCCTGGATGGCCTTATTTCTGAGAATTGCAACTGGATGGATAGACTTGCAGGTGATGTCCTCTGGTGGATAATATCAGTGTTTAAGCCAATAAGACACCAGTTCACACGACAACCAAACGACGCCATTTTCCAAATATGGTAGTGCTTTCTTAGGCCCTCTCTGATTGTGCAATAAGAAAGGAGATGAATAACCACACAAATTATGGTCATTCAGGGCAGAGGTCGCTGTGCCAGCTGCCATACATGGCGATCTTTGCCGACGGGAAAATGTTCAAACCCATACCACTTGACATGATGGTACTATTATTAACACCAGTCTTCAAGCTTTTCAATATAAGGTTATTTAGTTAAATTAAGTTCAAGTTGGTTTGCAATTAGTGAGCGTCGTCACTTGTCAGTATTCCGTGATCCACAGATTAACATGATTTAATAGGGGTAACGAGGAAACAATGTCCAATGTCGCCATCTAACAGAAAATCTAATTGTCTCATTTCACTTTTAAACTAAATAAACAATAACTAAGAATATAAAAAAATGTTGTCTGTATCTTTTTAAGGATACAGTGTACTGAGTGTTCCTGTTATGTCCGTCATTATTTATGAGCTTCAGTGTTACTTTGTCCATGTTAAGAAGGGCAATGTCACACTACATTTTAGTCTTGCCCTGATCAGTATATCTGTAGGGTGCTGCCACCTGTCCGTTTTGAACACCAACAACTCCCTCTCTCTCATTATAGCGACAAATCAAATGAGCAATATTTACAGGCAGTCACAGCAGGAGATCACGGAATACTGCAAAATCACGGTAAACTGATGATACTTTCGAGCAATTCCAGCCAACAGAGTGTTTCCTGCATAAACAAATAGGGTAATTCTCTTCTGAAACTTTTTAGAGAAATGGACCTTTCCTCTAAGCATGCAGTTGGCTTCACTGAAATAACCCCAAATGAATACACTAATACTGGTGCAAACAAATTAAAAACACACTAAAAATTTTGTTGTCGTTTCTTTTTGGCAGCGATGGCGTCTAAGATCGGTTGTCTTTTAGCAGCATAACGTTGACGGAGTTCATCAATTTCCCTTTCCATCTCTGGATCTAAAGCTTTCATTCGCGCTTCCAATTCTTGGTACGTCAAGTTGCCCAGCTGAAAGTGAGAAGCAATCAATATAAGCAAAGTTGGCAGACTTACCGCAGTTTCACATATAATTATGTTGAAGTTCCTGAGACCAGGAAGAGAGACAGAATTATGTTAACCAAACATTAAACTGTGAATTTTTGAACTTTAACCATTATCATAACTTCGAATACATGCAATGCCATGCATTATATCACATTTTACGAGTGTATGATAATTACTACCAACAACATCAAAAATGTTCTTATCGTGTATAGCTTAAGACTAAATATATACAGTTAAACTCGTTAATAAGCAGAACTATTGAAACATCTTTTAAATACTATTTTGGTACGGATCCCAAGCAGTTTGTTATGCGAGTTTAACTGTATACATAATCAAATGCATTTTTCTTAAGACCTAATGTGCGTACAGGGTCATGTAGAAAATTTTCGCTTGGATTCTTGGAGTACAGCTCCCACTACAAAGACAAAAGTTAGTAAAGTCTGTGTTACAGTGTGACCAACTGTATAACACATTCCATATCTTTATTAATTAATACACACAGCAAAATTGGTTTCCACTACACTAGGCCTGTTTCGAGAAGGCAAATTCTTCAGTGTTGTCTAGAAAAGGCTGTTCCAGATGAACGGATTCCGAATATTGTTTGTAAGGGTGTAAAGCCTATGAAATTGACTGGATCAACCAAGATAAACCTAATGTGAACAGTCACAATCTAAAATGATTTTCTTGCAATATCTTTCCTTTTAAATGTGCCAGCAGCTTTGCAAAACAGCAAATTTATATATATAACAAACTAGATAGGGTATGGAAATTCTGAAGCTTAGAGTATAGATGAATGTGAATGTTGCCCTCAAAAAACAGGCCTAGTGACTTTACTACCTAATGTATTCACCACAAAAGCAAGTCATTTATGAAAATGCAATATTCAGCAATCGGTGTCACCTTTCATAGTATTTAGTCACTTCGAGTTATTGCCATTAAGCCTAAGAATTGCTAAAAGTTCAGATCACCTTGTGGATAAAGCATAATATCTATATATCATTAACGAAATAAAATTACACTATTTAATGGCAGGACCAGGGGCAAACAGGAAGCCACCCTCGTTTCATTGATGATTCACAGGCCAAGGTATCGAGAGTTTGGAAATTAAAGTCAATTTTAGTGTTCAATAACTATTTAACCCAAATGAGAAATTATTTCAGATGGGATGGGCCCAAGGAAAACCATTTCAGCATACCCTGCCTTATTCAAGACATTCTGGTGAAAACTTAAAACAATAAGTGTTCAAAATAAGGGCTTTCCAGTTGTCCGTGCAGACCATCGTGAGATTATTGCAGCATTTTAACTAACAATGGACAACTGTTTAAAAATGCCCTAATTCTAGCACCGTGAATGGATATGACTTAAGTGCAGTTAGTGCGTAATAGAAGCGATTAATTTTGGATACTTACAAATTCGAAATCTCCGTCCACCATGAAAGGCGATTTGTAAGGGGAAAAAGGTATGTAGGGCGGCTGTTGGATCTGCTGAGGGGGCTGTTGTTGGGGAGGGGGTTGAGACGGGGGTGTGGGCTGGGGTGGGGTGTGATGTGGAGACGGAATATGGGGTGCAGGAGAGCTCTGAGGGGTCCCGGAAATGGGACTGGTTGGGGTGAGAGACGACTGCTGTTGTTGTTGCTGTTCCTTGTGCCGTTGATCCCGCTGTTCTTTCTGGCGTTTCTCCTCCCTCTCTTTCGCCTCAAAATGTACCAGGAAAGCAGGTTTGTATTCGGTCTTGTTGTTTGTGCCATGCCCTGCAAAAAAAGATGCTTGATCAAGTACCCTAAAGATAATGCATGAAAGTAAGTTCAGTTATCGCTGTTCAATAAAAGGTACACTAGTAATAATTTTTTCATAAATCTGCATAACGCTGGTGTCAGAAATGAATTCAGCTCACTATAGCAAGTGTGGTACAGCAATCCTTAAAGACCTAATTCAATTATTAATATAGGTAAAAAATTCTATGATCACCTAACAGCAAGACTTCACAACAACAATTATAATTGAATTTCAGTACAAACTCTATTCCAATCATTGCAAGCGTAAATAGGATGAGCATAATATCATCATGCACAGTCCTATTGACAAGTATTGTTGTCACTTCCAGTTGTACAGTACTATTTAGAGTCCTGATTCTACTGAAAATGACCATGATTAAATTGTGTGTGAACCATGGATGTTGCATAGTACCTCCTGCAACTTACAAATTAAATTCTTACTTTTCATGGTTGAATCCTCGTCATCTGAGTCCTCGTTAATAACCATAGTTCCAAGATCTTCCACCAGGGTGCTAGCGCCAGAGGGAGGGACCATGGTTCCATCATTTGGAACCATTGTTCCTAATAACAAAGATAATTGAATGGGTGCATCAAACTAATTTCAATGAGGAGTTACAAATAAAGAGCATTATACTCCACTACGTGACCTTTTCTATTATTCTTTTACGGGATATAACCTTGCTTTATTTGCTCGTTCGACACAGCCCTAACCATAATATTATTTCTTAAATCTGCTGGCCACTTACAACACTTTCAGGGGGTATTTTCTTTTTGTTTTTAATTTTGCTTTATCCATATCAAATTACCTGTGTCTGAGTTTTTGACCATGGTACCAGAGTCCACTTCATTCTTGACCATTGTCCCTGAATTGACCTCATCCTCTTCATCCTGTGCAATACATAGAACATTTACTTTAGCAATTAAAGACAATATAATTGTCATGGCAACTCGATAAATTGGTGTTAAATAAACTTTATTGCCTGGATGTGGTGATTTGTCACAGTAATGAGAAGAATGTTGCAATATGAGAATATGTTTAATAAAAAAAACTTGCGCCAAGATAAGAAGGAAGTACAACTCCAAAAGGAAATTTAAATGACAAATTGTAAATAAAGATAAGTAATAAATACGGTGCAATGCAAACATTCTAAGGCGATTAGTTATAACTTCTCCAAGATCCATGCATATATCAACTGAATGAAAAACAAATTATTTAAAATAATTGCAGTGACTGGGAAAATGATGCAATAACCTTAGATCAGCTGTTATTCAAAATAATCGGCATAATGCGTATTTTTGTATATGAAGTTCTGCAGTTGATAACATTCAAATATGGCAGTTATGCAGACATGCCAAGTTTCACACATTCGGCGTGAGTCTCACTCATTTGGTTGCCGTCTCACTCCTCTGGACCTGAGTATTTTTGTCATATTTTAATTTGTCTCACGCACAGAGGACCAAAATAAATCTTTAACATTTTGATATACACTGATTGAAAAGGGCCAAAGCTCACGCATTCACCACTCCAGAACTTGGCATCTCTGAGTTATGATAAGATGCTTTCATTCCATCACTCATATTCTTATAACTATCATGCCGTCACAATTATCCATGCTGTAACTATCACAAAATATTTGCGGATGAAAAGCTGTATATTGTAATTGTGTTGTAGCCATCACTTTGCCTTTAATAGTCTGTAGAAATCTAATCCATGAAATTTGTTGTGTGATAAACTTCGAGGCACAGCAGTTACCTCAGGGGTGTTCCATTTAAAAAATTGGGGGGGGGGGATGGACCTGAAAATGTTTTGACCCCTCCCCACCCCTGATATCTGGTTTATGACAGACCTAGCCAAACCAGAAACACTATTTGATGTCACTCCATTTATTTTATGGTTGTGTAAAAAGGCAAAACAAAGGATGCTTCATGATCAGCAAAACAATTTGACGAGACAAGTTCACTTCAAGCTGAAGCATTCCTGATGTCCATGCACTGAACCTAATCCATGCCTTGCCCAAGCTCTGCTGCTCACTTAAGCGCCTTAATTTATCATCGGTAATTTGTAGTGAGCGCCAGTTCGCAGAGGACATTGCATTGGCTGAGTTGGCGCACCTGAATTTATGTGTCGCATGGGTTTCGGGGTAATTTATGGACCTGCAAGTCCCGAAATGTGTGCCGCGTGATGAAAATACTACTGTATACCAAATTTTATCGTTTAGAGATGACTATTAACGAAAAAATTTTCCCACCCGCAGTGTTGTTTATCGCGCTAACTCAGCCTATGCAATGGCCTCTGACAGTGAACAAGTGCCTACAACAAATGACCGATAATCATGAACAGCGCTTAAGTAAACAGCTTGGTGTCTCGGGCAAATCGATGCCATCATATACAAAGGACTGTACACACTTCTCAAACGTTTGATAGGTTGAAGGAACTAGCTAATGAATCACATCATATCTCAATTAAAACGCACTACTGGCATACAGATCCTGAAATGTTAGAAATTCTACTGGGTTCCTTTCAAACGACTTACCTGATTGGTTGGTTGACCTAAATCTCTGGGGGTCTGACCAATCACAGGCAGTTTTACTGATAATATTCACTTTGAAAGATATTCTAAATATTTTTACTTTCACCTGTAGAGTACAGGTGAATATCTATATACAAGGGAATGGTTTATAAGAAAGAAGTGCAATTATAAACGGGTCTCTTCGACTTAAGTTGGAGTAATGACCGAGCAAAACAAATGAAACTTTAATAACAATGGGTCCACTCTCTAAAATCCTTAATTAAACCAATTACAAGACAAGTGCGGTATATGATGAAAGATTATTATTCTACTTCTTAAATTTTACTTAAAAATCCATACTTACAGATTCTGAATTATTGTTCAATTTAGCCGCCTGGATTTCTGCTGCATCCTGGATCATCTTTTGTAAGATGGTGCATTGCTTGGAATTCTTTATAAAAGCATGCTGTAAGCAAAAGAACGGACAATCATTAACATTCATAAAACCATCACCATATATGCAAATTTAGTTGATCCGTTTTATTTTAAACGTTTTCCTCATATTTTCAAGGGACACATTATTCTGTGCTATTTCTTCTAAGGATATTGCAATTTGGGCTGTTTGTTCCATTTAAAAGCGTGGGGTGGGGCTGAAAAGGAACATTTTCAGACACACCCCTACCCCCACTTTTTTGTTTTTGCAAGAGTCCCTATCCCATTTTTTTTCCTCAATTAAGATATTAAGAATTACTGGTCTACCCCCTTTTTTCTCTTTTTAAGAAAGCCCCCCTCCCTCCCAAATACTGGTCTACCCCATCTTTTTCTTCTTTTAAGAACCCCCACACCCCCTCCCAAATACTGGTCTACCCCCTCTTTTTCTCTTTTTGAGAACTACCCCCCTTCCCCCGCTTTTTCAAAAATCCTCCTGTCCCCCCCCCCCCACCCCACACTTTTAAATGGAACAGCCTCTTTGTATTTAGCCAGCAATACAACATTCAGTTTACTATCGTTTACAATCTCGTCTCATTTCAGTTTTTGTCTTACTGACCTGTAGCAACTGCTTTGCGATCGTTCTTTGCTCTGGATTTTTGACTAGACACAAGGAAACAAAATCGATAAACTCTTGAGACCATCGGTCAGGGTGACGAAACGAAGGTGGCGGTTTTGTGGGAATCATGAAAATTGCCTGAAAAAAAAAAAAAAAAATTATTGTAAAATCAAGAAGGTCACAGGTTTTAAACAACGCTATGCAGCAAACCCTCAGTGAACAATCAGAAACAGCCGCAGATGAGAATGCCCGTAAGCTATCCTGCCTATGTTCTAGGCACTGAACACTATCTCAGTCTTAGTCTAGCAAAAACTAAATAAGAAGCTTTTCTCATATACATCACAGAAAAACTGGACTTTTTTTTTTACCAAAGAAAGCCAGATTTCTGGCAAAAAACTGTGGACAGACATGTATACATTATTCCCAGTGATAGCAAAATACTGTCATGATGGTAACAAATTCACACAGATCTTAAATTGTTGGGAATTCAATTTTTGTTTGTGTGTGCGCAATTCAATAAATTAACCCATAAATTTCTTACTCTCATCGGATGAATATCTCCATACGGTGGTTTTCCTTCAGCCATTTCTAAAGCAGTAATTCCTTAAAAATAATAAAAAATAAGAATATATATATATACGGGGCATTTTTGCATCAAAAGTGTTTCTATATAAACATTAATAACTGTTCATGTAACCCTTAGCTTGGTGTTACCTCTTTGTAATAGTGTACACTTTTCTAATACAGACGTGCAGTTAAGAAGCGACTGATTCATTAATGCTTTATTCACTCACCTAAACTCCAAATATCAGCCACACAGTCGTAACCAATTTCTTGGATGACTTCTGGGGCCATCCAATAAGGAGTACCGATCACAGTATTTCGCTTGGCCATTGTGTCCTGAAATTCAAACAAGGGTATAAATCATGCTGAGGCAGTGAGGCATGGTGCTGCATTTTCATTCCGAGCATTTCCATTTCAAAGTAATTTTTATGATGAATTGGAAGAAAATCTGCGCTGAGATATACTACCAATAGGAAGCAATAGTACCTCCAGAGGTAACTGCCACTAAAGCATTGTTTGATGAAATCATCTATTAAGTGAGGTCATTTGTAACAATAAATGATGATGTCATATAATAGACAATTGACCACATAACGAAAATGACGCTTTAAAATTACAATCATTGATAAATTACCAGTGGTCAGGAGACGCCCATAAGGTTACATATTAGTAATGCTATCATCAGTGCCCTCCTTTACATTATAACATTTTAATAGTGCTTATCTACTTCAGTGCCCTCTGGTGGTGTTTCTCCTCATTCCAGAATTCACAATGTTCGTCAAACGTCATTCAAGCCTGTATCTGCCTTTACAATACAGAACCAATTTTAAACTCACATAATGTCAAATAACTCCAATGCACTCACCGTAAGTTGTCCAGCTACACCAAAGTCAGCCAGTTTCGCGTGTCCCTCGGTGTTCAACAGTATATTGCCGGCCTTGATGTCTCGGTGGATTTTCCTACGTTCATGAAGATATTCTAGCCCTTTCAAGGTGTAGTGTAATATTGTAGCAATTTCATCTTCTGTCAGCTGAAAATGAGCACAACATCCAGTGAATACATTGCACACAATTTCCATCCTCATCAGATATAACTGTGCTATTTTAACTACTTTTGAAATCAAATTAAAGACATTTTACTTTATAGAAGATTTTCGTTTATCTTTTATTAATTTTTTCTTATTCTAATTTTAACTTATTTTATCATTTATATATTTTACTGTCAAATATATTTTTAATCTGAACCTCTTTTTCTGTAAAACGCATTGATATTAATTTTATTGTATTTACTTGCGCTATATAAGAATAAATTATTATTATTATGTACCAAAAGTCACTTCACGACCAATTTACACTACAGAAATAACACATAACATAAGTGGAAAAATTAATCTCTACCCCTAGTATTGCCACAAACTAATTGTCTGAATAACATTAAGCATTCTGCATAGTAATTGACATACATTAATATACAAACTAGGAAGTATAATTCATCAAACTTTCACGGCAATCAGGACCTATTGAAAGTAATCTTTTCAACCTACTGTTTTATTCCTAAGTCTCATTATGTCGGATACAGAGCCAGCTCCACAGTATTCCATAACAATCTGAAATTGAAACAAACAATTTACTTGTATATCGCACGATAATGTACAGTATAACAAATCCAAAGCTCATTACTTACACTGCCCAACAAAAATTAAAGGGCAAATATCTTTTTTTTTGTATCCTGCCATCGACGCCACTGAGCGAGCTCCAAGATTTCTATTTCAGGGAGATCTAAATAAATTCTTCTGCTAGAAAGTTCATGACTAAGCACCAAAGCAGATAAGCTTTTTGCTAAGGCCATCAAGAGCAATTGGAGGGTTAGTTCAAAGGCAAACGGGATAATTCAGAGGAACTGACTGACGATACGATCTTACGAGTGCAATTAGCGAAGTGTTATCCTTTGATCATGGAACTGTAGCTACTGTTCCAAGCTTTAATAGTTCAAAAGAGTGTTTGACCGAGTTAAACTGTTGTAAGGGTTAGGTCGAGTGCGTAAGCGTTCAACTTCTGCTCCGCAAATGAAAGTGCCACATCTGCCCACTCAACTGCCCAGTGGACAGACACGCATTCTTCCCAGCGAAAGTAATATCCTCTTCAGACTTCACTCGTTGAGGGTTTAAAAAAATAAAAATAAATGACTCACCCATAGGTCAGTGTTCTTGAAGTAACTGCCATAGTATTTCACGATGTATGGACTGTCACATTGTTGCATAATAGAAATCTCTTTGATGATTTCTTGCAGGTCTGTGTCAACTGGCACCTGAAAAAACACAAGTACAAGAGTAAATATTTCATCAAATTCAAAATGTGACCATGGAGAAAAAATAATGTTGAGTGTTCCAGCTAGGATTTGAATTGGGCATGGCGCACAAGAATACTAGGGCACCTAAATAGACTCGTATAGGGTGCCCAGCTAGTTGAAAAGCAAAAAAAAGTCTTCACTTAATTTCGGGCATGGCACTGACAAAATCGGGCCTAGCTGGAACACTGATGTTGCAGTGACACTGTTCACACTGTTCACAAGGATACAACACAGGTCTGACTGAAGAGGAAATGAACTGGTTTACTAAACCTCTTCACGTTTTTCAACTTTCTAATCATAATTGACATGGGCACAGATCCTGATCATAATTGACATGGGCACAGATCCTGGAGATACTTAAATCTCTATGTTTAGGCCCTTTCATTGAGCTTACAAATAACCCCAGTAGCCATATATCACAAGGATATTTAGGCCTCGTAGGGCTATGTTACTGAGTACGGATGGAAATCTACTTTTCCTAATTCCGAAGTCCTTTGGTCATTCCGAAGTCTCAATTGCTTTTAAAGCAATTCAACTGAACATACAATAGATCCCGGTAGATCGCCCCACAACACATGAATGTGACATTGGTAACAGTTTGTCATTATAGTGCCCAGGCATTTCTATCTTCAAGACTCTCTTTTATTTACTCACCTGTTTGATAGCCAGGACCTGTTTTGATTCTTTGTGTAAAGCTTTGTAAACACTGCCATAAGATCTATAATCAAGAAGAATAAAAAAAAAAATAGATATAAATAGGATAATTCTGACTTTAAGATAAATCCAAATTTAAAGTCTCTAAATTCATTTAACAGTACATCAGTCGAAAAGACTACTTTCTATAACTAGAAATTTACTGTAAACATCCATAATATTATATTCAGAAATACCTTTACTTCATAACTTAATGTCATAATTTCATATCACAAATTTACGTGAAACAACATTTACCAAATTTTTTTAAACCTAAATGAAAACCAAAGGTTTAACAGTCTTACAACAACATCAAAACTATTCTAATATATATTTCTAGTCATAATATGACATTTATTATCATCTAATAGCTTAATATAAAAGGGTTAGATAGAGGTTGTAATAATCAGAGAGTCAGAGGTTATGTTATGAACATGATGAAAGCACTAATAGCAATTAAGCATTACTTTAACACTCGGCCACTACCCAAAAAAAATAAGCCATAAAAAGCCTAAATAATCTGCAGAGGCGAAGCTACCTTATCCATATAAAGTTGTAAAATACCATTTACATACTGTCAAACTTCCCCTTAATATATTTTTCATTCATAATAAAAAAAATTAACATCACAGTAGCAATGATACTCTTCTGTATAAAACATTTCTGCAGTTACACACTAATTTGCTGTAACTTTCAACCACTAATTGTTCACAAAATATTTTGCCCATTGCCAATTTCTTATCGGTTAGATTGTTAAATACTGCACAACTGTTATATATATATAAATGATCATTACTGCAAACAGTTCCAAAATTTGGTATATTACCTTAACTCCAATTATCCTTTCTATTGCTACAATACACAAATTATACAAGGCAAGTGACCTTCTTCCATTACAATGTACCATAATTATTCAGGACTGTAGTTTGCAAATGTGAGTAGGACAATTAATAATACTGAAAAATGATTCACAAGTTCGATTAAACCATTCAGCCCAGGGATGTTGTGTAGTGGGGATTAATCTAGACGTCAGTAATTTCAACAAACATAAATCATAGGAGTAGTTAATTGTCGGTGAGTGAATCAGGCTTAGTACAGATTATCTACATAGCTCTCTTACCCTTCTCCCAGTTTGCCCGTTATGTCAAAAACCTCCTCAGGGGGGCGCTTCAAACTCGCCTCGCTCAAGCGTAACATGCCTCCACTGAACCGCGACCATGCAAAAACCGAATTAAAGTTAAACCAACCCAACAACACATAACTAGTCTACAACAAGATAATTATCAGCTTCAGTGACACACCCCAGGCACCATGCATGTGATGCTAGAAAAATGGAGAAATAAAACTTATGAATCTCAGAAAAAAAAAGTGGCATACAGCGGAAAAGTATAATAATTCCTAAGGAATAGAGAAGGCATATATTTGTTGCAAACCGCATATTCTTTGTTGTCTCTCTGGGCACCATGAAATGTTTTTCAGAGCTGCATGTTTTAAGGTTTTGAGTAACAATTCATTTATGAATTGTCTGCTGTTGGAGGTCAACGAAGTTTCAACTCAGTCTTATAATTTGTGTTGGAAGAGAGCATTCAATATTGTCAGTGAACAAACTCAGTTCTCATTATCATTGCAATCACTCACTTAAAAAACTGGGAAGATTATCACATATTTTTTATAGGTACTACATTTTTGGACATTTCCATAACTTGTACATCAAGTGAATAGCATGTTTCTGCAAAAAAGCATGCGGCGTAATAACCTAAAGAGCCCGAATGAAAGCAGCAGTGACCAAAAAGGCAGTTTTGCAGCGACCTGCACAGGTTAATATGATAATAATCATCTATTTATGGTGTTGATATTCGTTACACTATTTTGCAATAAATTCAAGGGAATAAAGCAAATTTTGCATGACGCATTTATGTAAATTTTAAACATCATACTGCAGTGTTCGAAACAAAGGGTTTCCGGTTGTCCGGGACAACCAAATTTTCAGCCGGACAACCATTTTTAACCACGGGGTTTTCCGTCGGACAACCACTTCATAACCCACTGTACGTGATGCTGCCTTCACCCTGCAGACAGTGGCGCCTCACTTACGAACGTAGTGGCAGCTTTTGGAACTTATTTGGAGCTAAAACAAAAAGTCATATGGATGAACTATGTATGTGTTGGTGTTTTTTTTGTTTTTGTTTTCAGACAACTTAAAATCTGAGCGGACAACAAAAAAATTTGGCCCAGTTGTCCGGTGGACAACCACTCCAGAACACCTTATTTCAACACTGTACTGTCAATACATTATTAATTAATTATCTTTCACAGCTGCGATATTGCTTTTATGCTAGATTAAAAAAAAAAGCTTTTACCCGTTTTTGATTTTATCAGATCTATTCACTATATTTTTATTTAACATTTGTAAAATGTTATATCTTTATTTTCGTACTAAACATAATTTTTTTTTATATTTACAGAGGCCCTGCACTTTATAGCCAATTAACCAGAATTACTAGTTCATGCATGTCTGTTCTACTTAGAGGGAATCTTAAATTGGTGACAAAGTCCAATTTTGAATAATCATCACCTGTCACAGTCTGGTTTGGCATCTGTTATGATTATACCTTTATATCAGTACATATGGGTTTACATCATTTTGTTACCCCTGATAAACTATGTGTGAACATTCATAAAACTACAAATTACGTCCTAAACCCTGAGATGTCACAACAACAGATATATTTTCATCATATTTTAACCCATGTAGGCTCCTTGTAACCATGGCAACCCAGAAAAAAAAAGAAGAAAAAAAACAGATCCGCATGCATTCTCATGCAAGAAACACCACACGAAAGCTCTGAAAGCAAAATAGAGGAGGAATACGAAACAGAAGTTGGGAGATGATGCATAACACGGTGCCACTCATTCTGCTTACCCTCGACCAATTTTACAAATTATATCAAAAACTTCGTCAGGTGAGAGTGCAAGATCGTTGTCATCAAGTTTGCGAAGTTCAGAGCTACTGTTGCTGGTAAAAGGCAATACAAGAGTTATTAAGGAATGGTAAAGACATCAACATGCTTTCATAAACAATTCTCTCGATGCAGTACACATACAGAATCATCGAGTCAGCAATGCATCAATATTATTATCACAATTGAAATAAAGGTATTGACATTAAGTTTTATAACATTCAGTAAGAACAGTAAATCTGCCATTAATTGCAGCTTTTGATGAAATGATACACATCGTTACAGAGTATTTATATATTTTTAACATAATTTACTGATAAAAACGCAATTCCAGAAACCCTCTAATTCTAACTTGTTGATTACAGCTGATACAGGTCTATTTTTAGTGTTTTAAGTTTCACATTTCTATGTTTTTAATTTCTGACTTAATTACGACAGACAACACATGTACAACTCATGACACAGCAGTAACTTTATTTTATACATTGTCGTGAGTTCTGTAACTGATTAAGTTAGAACACTTGATCATGTTGATGTAATCAAATGTCAAAATCAGAGAGGATGTTGGAATCACCATTTTTAACTCAAAGACAGGCTCAAAACGGAGTTAGAAAACCAAATCATTTGATAAAAACGTACCTTCCCGAAGACATTATGTAGCTCTACGTGTCATACAACATTACAAAATATTTAAACTGATTCCTGATTTCACTGCAAACATCACATTTAGGAACACAACGAAACTTTCTTTGATCTTGGCTGCAAAGTTGCTGAACAGGAAGTTGCGATTTCCTATTTCGCACAGAAATCTCGCAAGGACGAGATCTCCTCCAAATTGTTTTTCTTTTTAGAAATGTAAAATAATGGAACGATATATTGCTTGTATGGCATTATTTAAGAAAATACTAACGAAAATGACAGTCCATGTTTTAAAAAATCCAGGCTGGCTCACAAAGCCAAGGTCAAGGTTTATTTTGGGTCAAAGGTCAGCAGCCAGCAGACCCACATGTCATGTGTCCTATATAAATGTCCGATTTTTATTTCTTCATTGTGCGATGCTGGCTACCATGGCAAAGACATTTATACCATCCATTGAGCAGTTGACTCCTAGAGTTACAAGAATTCTAGGGTGCAATCCTGGGCCATTTACTCTTCAGGGCACAAACACCTACTTAATAGGAACTGGTGAAAAGTGAGTTGTCTAGCTGTCATTGTCAAGTTCATGAAGTTGTGTTTTTATTATTTTGTTCATAGTATGTCATGTTTATAGTGACTTCATACGTTACATGCAGATGAGTTTGGCTAATTTATGTGCTCATTATCAGATTATATTAAGAGGTGACATTTCCTATTTTGTCAGGTTAGTAGTAAATTTCTGAACATTACAATTTACATGTACCCTAATGATTTATATAATGGAAGCCAAGACTAAACCGCAGAAACGTACATGTTTCAATCCTTTTTTTGCAATTGTATTTTGTTGTTTTATGCTTCACACCACATTCACATGATTCAGTGGTCTGAGCCAACAAAAAACTTTGATTTATCTATGGGGGAGTTCATTTTATAAGAACTCTATATCCAACATAGTATACAGCTTCTTTCAAAGTTCTAGGTTCTAAATATAGGGACATAAGCTCGATCATATAGGTCACACACATGTTGGTACTAGGCCTAATGTAAATACTGATTGTAATTACGTGGAACATATCGATTAAATTGAACACACAATTTTAAAGGAGGGTAAAATTTTCCATAACCTTAGAAATTTTATTTATATACACATATGTCAGCTTAATCGTTGTATTCTCTCATTTTTTAATTTGACAGACGTATATTGTTGGACACAGGAGAGCCCAATAAATCAGAGTTCATCACCAACTTGAAGTCGGTTCTTGAAGAGAAAAATGTGACACTCCAAGAAATTGTGTTGACTCATTGGCACTATGACCATGTGGGAGGAGTGCCTGACATCTTTCGAGACATATTAAAAGGTCATAACCATGCATCAAGTTTGAAG
Organism: Alitta virens; assembly: GCA_932294295.1. Classification (NCBI taxonomy): domain Eukaryota; kingdom Metazoa; phylum Annelida; class Polychaeta; order Phyllodocida; family Nereididae; genus Alitta; species Alitta virens. The sequence goes on along the minus strand of OW028583.1, from coordinate 19,520,707 downwards.
GGATCCAATATATAATATATCGATTGAGAAAAGTTCTGGGTATATGTGATTGTATCAGTAATGAACTTGCTACCTGTAAATTTCACTTGATCATTGCAATATTAAAACAATTTGCAGGAAAGAAAATAACTGTGAGCAAACTGCCTAGGACTTCCACAGAAGAAAAAGATCCAGTAGAAGGTCTTCCTTACAGCTATGTTGAGGATGGACATTTTTTTACAACAGAGGGTGCTACACTCAGGTAATTCTAACCAAAATTAAGGGTGAATAACAGTGTTCCAGCTAAGATTTGACTTGGGCATGGCACACAATATTAGGGCACCTATATAGAGTCATCTAGGCCGCCCAACTAGTCCTAACTTTTTTTCGGGCATGACACTGACGTGGCGCACCGGAGTTCGGGCATGGTGCAGCGCCATGCTCAAATGGCCTTGCTGGAACACTGGAATATTGTGTGCAGATGGTTTTCTCAGCTGTCATTATTTGGGTGGAGCAAACGTGCTATATGCATGTTCAAAAACCACTGGAGATAAAATTCTCAATCTTCTGTTTCTAAATTTGAATTTTGTCAGGAAATTATTATTCTACACAAGACTGCTATTTATAAGACATTTAATTGTGTGTTTGATATTGTATTCATTTTGTTAAATACGACTTCTGGGTTTCTCTACAGAGTAATGTACACTCCCGGCCACACAGATGACCACATGAGTGTGCACCTCAAAGAGGAGAATGCCATATTCACTGGCGACACAGTTTTGGGCGAAGGCACATGTGTAAGTTAATTGGCTGATACATTTGATGCGATACCCAATAGATGGGAAAATAGATATATAAAGACTATCAATGATCAAAGCTAAAATGAAAATCTAAGGTCACATATACTAAATGGAGTTTTCAAGGGGCACACTTATATTTGAGTGTATTAATTATGTTTCCTTCCTTATTTTTTTTCCCAGTTTTTTTTGGTGACAATTTTCAATGTCCTTATGACCTAAGGTGGCATCCCGATAGCGACAATTATGTCTTTGGGATGTCTCCACCTAATTACTATATTTCCTGTTTCTGTTACATGTGATAATAATCTGTCATTTTAGGAAATAAATTATATTCTGACTCTATTCTTGCTTTCAGGTTTTCGAAAATTTGTCAACGTACATGAAATCCTTGGAAAAAATATATGAAGCCAACTGTTCAACCATCTACCCTGCTCATGGTCCCCTGGTCACTGACCCCAAAAGCCACGTTGGAATGTACATTTCGCACCGAAAGCAGAGAGAGCAACAGATTTTGGAGGCTATGAAATCCCAAAAAGTGCCAATTAGTAAAAAAGAAATAGTTGCCATAGTTTACCCTGTAAGTTATTATGTTATATTATAATGTGCACATTAAGTGAAATAATGCACATCTAATTAACTTGATCAAGTTGCACACATAGAAACACCTTGTTGTATACAGTATGCATAGCCGTTCATAAAAAAAGTTTAATACAACGGAAATAAAAATTAAGAGGCACTGGAGAGCAAACAATAGGAGTTTTTAATACATTATCAAATGCTCGTCCACTGTGAATACAACCGAGATATAACAACACCGAATTTGCAATTGGAATATTTAATTGTTTAATATTACAGGTTTCATATGATTTTGCCATTGCAGGGTTTAGCAGAAAACTTAATCAGAGGGGCACTTGGGAATGTCAGTCATCATTTAGAGAAGTTAATAGCAGAACATAAAGTTGGTGAGTGTCTTAACTTGGAAGTATGGATGATTAAGTCAATTTTGTACACGTAAAGGTATGACCGTAAGGAAATTATTTTCAGATGCATCTAGCTTAATTACTTATATCTGAAACACAGCTTTGTAATGTGGATCTAATGATAGCAGATCTTAAATTGTTTGAATGTCATCAAACAATTAAGTACAAGAAACTATTTATCTTAAGGGTCATTAATACGTCAAGTCCTATTTCAGAGAAATCAAGATAGATTAAAACTGCACTCAGATTTTTTTTAATTTTCTCGTTTCAGTTCAAACTGAGGAAAACGGTGAGAACAAGTTCAGAAGCTGCAAAGTGAACTGTGATCAATTTTAAATGAAAGCGGAACAATTCTTTGCTCTTATTTCTCTTTATTTGCTTATTCACAATCACAATGGCAGTGTAAATATTGTAAAAACAAATTATACTACATTATCAATATAATACAAATTAAAAAAACTCAGCATCAAGAACACATCATTTGCTGCAAACGGTACGGAGATTTTTTAACCTAATTATGCTCACTGACACAAATTGTCAATAAATATTTGCGAGATATCAGTTTCTGTTGTTTTCTGTGACTGGATTGGTTTTAATATCATCTTGGTTTTGATTACACATAATAATGATGATCATCCTTGTGTATTTGCTTAAAACTTTATAACAGCTGCAAATTGTCACTGAACCCGCTGTACATAATGTAATACATACTATGTTTGTGAAAGTACCATATTTTCTTGTATACAAACTGCAGCCTCTATAAATTTGGAGACAGCTCTTTGCTCCTGCGTCAATACAAGACCAGCGTTTGTACGAGATTTAAAATGATTTAGACTTATATAATTCAAGGCGACTTTCGCTGACCTACAAATGAGACTGGCTTCTATTTTAGACCTGGCTTGTCACAGTAAAATCAAGAAAATACAGTCAGTGTATAACTTCAGCTGTGCGAATCTGTCTCAACTCGTTGAGGCCAGTGTTACGTAATTAACAAGAGCTACAATGGCACAAATTAAGGACATTGCTGAACACGCTAAAACTAACAAAGATTGCATTAAAATTTGTAAACAATAAGACTAACACATGAAGTACACTCTGTGCCCATATTCACAACACGTTTTCCCAATATATACTTGTAACACAACATTTACGCATATATATATTTACGTTAAATTATACACTGTGTATTACAGTCATTTTGATTCAATTATATGTAATCTTTATATATATATACACCTATACACTCTAATTGTAAATGGTTATAAAATAAATATTACCCTAATTTCAAGCATAAATTTGCTTGAAACTCGCAGTATATCATTACATTGTGGAAGTGTCAATACAATTAATACTTGTGCAAATACAATTCTCTTTAACACAAATCGGTAAATATATTTATATTTATAGATACTCATATGGAAAACATATATTTCGCACTAGTTTGTTCCGCCATGCGAACATGAAATATTTGACAGCTGATCATTAATTGTAGAGTGTCACTGCATTGTCTTTGGATATATTTTTATCAGAATAATTGAAATATTTGATGCGAAAGCAGAACGAGGAATCATTTTACCACTAATAGTTGCCGAGAATTTTGATCAGACCGTTGCATATCAACATCATGTGACAGGACAAACTGTAGTTTGTCTAAGTTGTCTCAGCATCTGATGAATACATAAACATAGGCTGCTGCAGCAGCATACCCTCAGCAAATTTGAGAAAATTAAACAAATAGTGGCTTTGGCTAAAATTTTGACTATAGACCTGTGATGTCATTTATTTAACGGCCGGGGCCAAAAGTGAGAGACGTATTACAATAACCAGATAACATTTTGCAATGCACCATTGAATGGATAGCCATGAGTGAAGTACCTAATAGTAATTAATAGATAGTCTCATTGACAATGGAATAGGATCTAGACTTGATAAATGCTCTCATATATATATCATAATACATAGAGATACACAATTTTCAGCGTTCTTTTTTTTTTGAAAATTTGATTATTATGAAAAAAGGAAAAAATTTATGTTAAAAAGAAGTTTTAAAGTAAAATATTATGATTCAGACATTTTTCAGCTAAGTTTATGCATATGGTAATAATAGTACTTGAGGTGAAGGTTTGGGAAAATATTAATTTTGCATATTTTCCCGTTATTATTGTAATTATTCATGGCCATGGATAAGGCACAACTACACTATTTTAGACATATTATGATACTGAAATTTTCACAATACCTTTGGCAAATGTTTTTGCCAAGGGTTAGAAGCACCGCACTAGTCAACTAAAAGACTACATTTCATTTATTTTACTTTGTAAACGCAAGTATATAGTTCACTGTCAGCTAGTTGTAATACTGAATATATCACTAAGTAATGCTGTATATTTTTAAAGACATCTGTAACAAAATTACAACACAGTAAAATCTCAGAAAAAAAGTACAGCTTTGTAGAAAAGTACACAATTTGAAAACTCAGGATCATATTGATTTTCTGACTGTAAATATTGATAATTCAGGTGACACTTATATTATTTTTAGCTTCTTGAATGAGCCGCCATGATGAGAAATGTGCCGACAGAAAAATAAAATAACATGTACTTAATATATGTTATTTAATTGGAAATTTTATTTTATTTTGGCATTTTCGACCGACCAACCCATTAAAAATGGCCCTGAGGGGATCAGAGAAGCTCAAGCTCAAATAAGTGTGACCTTACAGTGAAATTATTTCGTCTTAAAAAACATAATTGAACACAATGATAGACAGTCAGACCAAAATAATTTAAGAAAACCTCTGCACATCAATAAACGTAGTTCATGAGTTAATGAGGCATATCATACTGTCCATTATTATGGAATTTATGCAGAATCTGTTGACGGTATTAATTACTGTATGGCTAATTAGCTTCACAGTGTCTCTTCCTTGCCACAGGAATGAAACAATACAGGGAAAGTCAGAAGTGTTTGAATAATTTTTGGCATAACTATCGCTATTAGTGTTAATTGGAAAAGGTAATATAATTAAGGGGACTTAAATTAACCCTATAAACCTGTCAGATCTACCGAAGACTAAGGACTTTATAACTTAAAGTGTTTACACCAGTACTGGATTTTGTAAATAAATACTATACAATGAATAAGATGAGTATATACACTTAGTTATTTTTCACTGGGGAAAGTCTGTAATTATGTAGACATATGAACTGGCATTCCATGCCACCTTCCAAAATTAAAATTTACTCAGTCCACAAACATTTCCGTGCCTTCTCACTCAATGTATTTCAGTGGACTGTACATAAATACAATAAATATGTTAGGCCATACACATCAATCGATACATTAACTATGGACATTTACAACTTCATATACATAATAGAAATAATTGTATTTTTCGACATGAATTGCAAGCACTGTCACTCAGGCAATGTGATCTCATTAAATTTTCAGTCACCACATTCTTATTCAGACCTGTCCTTTTTGGTTCCTCTTTCGCCCTTTTCGATTTCTGCGTCTAGAGACAGTCACTTCTACATCTGCCGTTAAATTGTAGTTTGGAAATCGGTTCAAACTGTGGTGGTCTGTGAGAAACAGGAAACTGCTCTTTTCTGTTTCCCATCCTGAAGAGTCATCCTCATTTTCATCTTCACGACTGGAAAGTTCTTTCTGTTCACCAGTTTTTTTTTCAGGTGGGTTTGGTTCTTTCGTTAATGATAAGCCATCTTGGTCGCCATAGGGACCAGCTCTGTCATGGTTACTGTTGCCAGGAGCAACCACATCCTCGGGAGCAAGGTCTCCCGAGCTTTGTTCATCAACTTCAGTGTCCCAATCCTCCAGTTCGCCATCTGAAAATCCAATGCCAATGGGAAAAATCAATTTTGATAGCAAGAAGAAGTTGTAGAATTAGTGTACCCAATTCTGTTAGGTCCTAATTTCATGGTAACCTGCAACCTTAATCCATAAGTGCTGAAATTTAACTTTTCACTGCCATTGCATCACTACACTACACCTCAAAACTTAATTATTTTGTTTATTTATGTGCCTCAGGCACTAGCCCTGAAGACCCCTGTGCACCAGTTGTTTATTGGTAATCATGGAAGTATGGGTAGTCCCGGAATTAGGTCCATCACGGAATTAAGTACACCTACTCTAATGAAAACAATGTAAATAAGAGTGGATCAAATAAGGAACTACAAAACGTTTTTCAGGTCTCTTAATTGTTTGCGGTTCTTATTTAGTGAATGAAGTTATTACTGTGCAGTCCAGTGTGGACACGGGGCTTTTTACTTCATTTAATTTAGCGCAAATGTTGACAGAACTGCTGTAGAAACTACCCCATTTAATTAGCCAAGCAGGAATAAGTTTAGTGTGTCAATAATTATTTACAACGAACAAGATTCCCAGCAAATTGATTTTAATTGCTCAAACAGTCTCATCAACCATTCAAATACAAATCCAACATCAGCATCAGAACCATTTTGATTATCCATGGTGAGAAAAAATGTTCAGCATAAAATGATTACGCAAGAAATGATTACGCAAGCTGGAAATGAATTTAAGGGGTTTAGTGCAGTATAGCGGACAAAAATCTATGCCCATATTTGACTTCCATTAAATCTGAAAATAGTCAGTATTTTTTTACCAAATGTTGGGGCAAACAATAAGAATAACATATGTGTAGATTATCGGGGGTTTGGGTTAGAAACAGCAAGAATAAACAATAATAAACTGCGTTCTTGCCTTGAAAATGGTCACAGCCACGGTATGTGTGACGTTACATATTAAATTCAAGCATTTGACGTCACTGGCAACGTCGCTTGTAAATATGGACATAAATTTGGGTCCGCTATACTGCACTTTTTCCAATGCAAGTGAAAAAATCGTATTGTAAAACAAATGATGAAAAAAAACCAGAAGATAAATTAGGTAACTAAAACCCACACAACCATTCTAAACTCAACCAGCTATAAGAATCAACAGGCACAAAAAAGTTGCCATGGAAACAAGCTAGAGATGGCAGAACCAAGCCGAATCAAATCAACATAGCTAAGCCGCACAATTATGGCAGATTTATGAAAAAGACACTATGGTCCAGAGAAAAGAATGAAAATCAGGGGGGAAAATGCAAAGTTAAAAACAAAATACTGAAACTAAATACAGCGCGAGAGCTTTTGAGTTAAAGGTGGAAGCAAAGCAATAAAAATTGCAAGTGCTACAAATATTAGGTGGCAAATTTCCATAAAAGCTACACAGCAAACACATTAATAATTTGCCAAAAAACGTACGTCCAGGGCAGATCGTCTAATGTCTCATTATCATCATCATCATCATCCCAATCATCTCGGCCCTTAAGTTTCTGCTCTGAAAGTTTTTATGTAAATTTATGAATTTTCACCTCTACAAAGAAACATGAATTCATGCTTCTTATTGTGCGTCTTCCCCACTCCTCCGCACGGGTACGGCGTGTGCAAGCTGCACGGGGTGTCGACTTGCCCTGGGAAGATTCTTAAATATTGTGATGCTTCGATAATTATGTTAACCAATTATGTTAACCAATGATGTTCATAACTCTTGTACAATAAATGTAATCGGCAGGCCCTCACGCGAAAACGTCTTACACAATTTACACTAATTTATAGACCTACACCCGAGAAAACAAATGGCTCCGTATAGCAATAATAATATAAACCTAATAATGGATGAAGCCCCTAAAGTTCAATTTTTTTAATTACATCATATTTGCGGCATGACGAATGTCCAACAATGTATTCGTGGTCATTGGTCAATTTACATTTAACGCATATTGTGACTAGGTTTTGCTGACTTTTATGGATTACATTGAAGTTTGCTTTATGCTCTTTCGTCCACATAAACTGATTTCTACAAATGCAGGACTTGAACAAATCAGAGCTTACACAAGTTTTTATCCTTATTAAATATATTGCTTACATTAATACTTATTGTAAAACTAAAAGCCTGTTATATTTTAGTCACTCACTAAAAGCCAAACAAAAACTTTTCAAAACAATACTTAGCAAGTGCTTGAAATATTAGTGCAAAGAAGGAATTAGAAAGTTTCACACAAACCATCACTGGGCCTTGTCCGCAGAGTGCATTCCCTCTGTCCCTTGCACCTCTTCAACTTGCTCAAAGTTTTGTGAAGTTGTTGAAGTCTTCCGTAGTCTAAATTATGAATCACATTTCGAAGCTGAAATTGTAAATGGATTCTTTGTTTTTTAATTGCTACTGTAGTATAACTTGCTACCATTCCTAAGGGCTGTTCCATTTTAAAAAAAGGGGAAACCAGAAATTTAAAAAAAAAGCAGGGGTTCTCCAAAAGAGAAAAAGAGGGGGATGGAGGGGGGGGAGATGGTTGACCAGCATTTTCTTAATATCTTAATAGAAAAGGCAGGGGTTGTCTGTCCAAAAACCGATATCGGGTATGGGGGGGGGGGGGGGTCTGAAAATGTTCTGGTCTACCAGCCCCCCCCCCCCCCCTTAAATAAAAGGTCTACAAGCCATGAGAGGGACACTCGTAAACAGTTTGATTGGTACAATTATGTGACGTCATAGTTTATTTCCAGAGATCTGCATTAAGGCCAGTCTCATTTACAGGCCAAAGCGCTCCTCATAAACATATAAAATTAAACACCATTCTATAAATAACCCAACGAGAACTGTAAAAATTACATCATTGATGTCTGCGACTTAGTGTTCATTTAGCTCAAAGCCATGCAATGAATTTAAAAATAAATCCATCAAGTGCAGCAAATCACAAACCTGATATGGATCAACAGTCATGTTGTAAAAACTGATAAATCCAGTAATAAATTCACAATAGAGGAAATTGTGGGTTTCGTTGATGGTTCGCAAACACCAGTAGGTGTTGTTGTTGGAGTTGGGGCAGAAACAGAAAGGTCCCACTGAAAATTAATTGTAGATGAAATTATAATTTCATTTTTGTGATGAATGGACATCTCATTCAGTCATGTAAAAACATTGGGCCAAAATTTCTGCAAAAAAATAAAAATAGTTAGCCTATCCTGTATTACAACAATGCTATTGCAATTAAAAGTCATCTTCAATATTTTGCAAATCTGGCTAATATTCACACTTTGAAAGATAAAATCTGAAGATGCCAATAGAAAAAATAACAGTCGAAACTACATTAATTTTTTGGATTTCATTAACTTCCAAAGTAGTACACAGCACAAATAGGCAATAGCCAAAGCAAATACCATCACACTATATATAGCAATTAGATGCTTAACAAATGGCTAACTTCAGCTGAATTGTTTCACTTTTTCAAATCCAAAGTTCCCATAGATACTGACATAGCTCCCAAGTTTTAGAGACTGGTTTGCTGGTCACCTGAGTGAGGCCGCGGGGTCCGCGGGTGGCACCATACCCCCCGGAAACTTTGGAATCTAAGATGCTCTGTGGTGCATTTAAGTGCTACTATTAGTTAAGATTTATGGAACTTAAATATTGTATTGTTTAATTTTGCTGCCCACAATTGCACAATAGGCAATTTTTACTATCTATCTATAGCATGTTTGCTGGTCTGACAGAGGGTTTTGAAATTAAATGCTGGTCAGACCTGCCAATAATTGAGGGCCACTTGGGAGCTATGATACTGATGACAGTAGCAGAGTGGCACGAGGGGATAAAAACATTTAAGGACATTTAGTAAAAAAACTCCAACTGAAAAATGCCATACAATGCACTGTCAATGAAAGAAAAGAAAATATCACCCTGCCACAAAAATAAAAAATACTACAAATAAATGTACAAATTTACCAAAAATCAATGTCAAAACAATGTTTTACTGATTTTTAATGGAAATAAAGTTATTCAAGGCAAAGCAAAATTGTGGAAAAAAGTCTAGAAAATGAAATTATACACTTATGTGCAGAAATTGACACGTTAATTACACAATTGTTTGAAATACAAGGTTTCGAAAATGAAAATTGACTGTCGATTGATACCTCCTTTGTTATTCTTGATCAGTAAAACATGTTTTTTTTTTTCTTTTAAAAAAGTTTTAGTCGAACAACCAAGCATGTTAATACCGTCTACACGCAAGCTCTTTTGTACAAAGCTGTGGGTGGTTTGAAAATTGTTGTGACCCTTTTGAAAGTCAAAGATGTGAAATTCTTAAAATTTGGCCAACTTGTAAGGATGGAAATTGGCTTTTCTTCAAGTGATAGTGTAGAATAATAGAGGTAAGACCATGACTCCATGGTAAGACTAAGTACCATGTTCATCACAGTCAAGTTCAATTTATTAGAAGCCTGAAAATATCATGAAGTATAGAAAAAGAGTCCTTATTACTATAGGTGGGAAAATTTGCAAAGAGTTTGCTTTAACAGAGATGTGTAACTTTTGCAATATACAGAGAGGACAGTGTAATTGCACAGCCCAGCGACCCAATTATGGACATTCTTTGCTAGTTTACCTCGTTAAACAAAAATGATTGGTTAAACTATGTAGCCGATAGGCTGAGACTTAAGAAATCTTCTCTTAAAAATACAAGAGAAATGGATTCATATTTTTTTTGTTTAGGCAATTTTTTTCGATTGCCTGCTTGTCAGAACAAGAATTGCGTAAAGTCAGCACATGAACATCTAATTATTCTGTAATTTCAACGTTAGACCTTTAATACCATAAGCCAGCCTATAGACTATAAGAGAAATTGATTAATTTGCTTTAGATGAGTAAACGAGCAAAACGTGTACATAATTAGGTCGCTGGGCTGTTAGGTGATGACACAGTGTACTTATATCAGCCCGTTCAGGGTTAGTTTTTCAAAACATGACAAGCATGCCGAGTCCTGGATTCATGATGGAAACATGAAAGAGTTGTCATTGTTGCATTCAAATACACTAGAGACAAAAGCAATTTCTTAAAGTTAATATGGGAAACACATGATTTATAAATACTTCTTTGTGGGTCAGGGTTAGCATTTCCCATTATTTCAAGCTCCCAGAAATATAATGTAACACATAAAGCAATCACAATGACAATACTTGTATTGCTATTGTGATGATTATAACGTCACTATCTTTAATGTACATCATCCACTAACGAGCTGCTTACCCTGGATGGCTTATGCAAATAAAGAACTGTCCAATCTGTGCGCACTTAATCTGTGGGTCTACTGTATTTAATTTGAAGAAGAATTTGAAGAAGAATGGCAGGTCTCTTGAATAAGGGTCACAACAATCCAATTTTAAACATCTACTGGGTTACGGCAGGGATTGATTTTGAAAGCAGCTTCCGCCAATAAGCATTATAGACAGATGAGGGGCTTACGGGTCCAGCGCGGAGGTGTCCGCCAATGATAGTTATCCATGTAGTGACACTCCACCCCATCCACGTGGCACTCCAGGTCTCGCCATTTCCCGTTTTTAAAAGATCCACGAGAACCCATGGCTAGGAGGACAATTGTACAAGTTATGCGATTGGATTTCATAACATTTGATATTAAATTTTTATCTGCATAACAAGGAGATATCTATCATTTACAGAATACTATGCACTGATGAGGAAAATAGGCAAATTGCAAATAAATAATACCAGGTACATGAATCTAGTGGTAAAATAACCAAATGGCTTCTTTAAATTATACTATAGCCTTAATTGAAAAGTCATATATCATGCAGTCAATATCTTTTACTAAATACTAAACACTCCCCTTAAGGAGTAGTGATTTCATAATAAATTTGAAAAAGGTTTGAGACCTTCATCTCAAATGGTCATGACTTCAGATGGACTTCATGACATGTGAAATTATATCGAAATTATATCAAAATATTGTCATTGAGTGAGGTGATAACCTGGCGCTACCTCACAAACTCCCTATAGTGCTAAAATTACAGTTCCATGATATCATTTTGCTACTTACATTTCCATAATGGTGGAGTTTTCCAATGATCATCTGTCTGAGTAAAGCATTTCATGTTCGGTGAATTGCAATCTTTGGTAACTTCCTTCCTGCGTCCTTTTTTTTTCTTTTTTTTCTTCTTCTCTGACCTTTCTCTCCTCCTCTCGTCTCTCTTTTCAGCCCTCTCCATCTTCAATTTCTCTCTTTTTGATAACCTGCAAGAAACAGAGGTAGGGCACTGAGGAATTATTGAATTTGCTAAACCAGCCAAGAGTCTTGACTAGCAGAGGGATAATCCTAAAATGTTGATTACTTTTTATAATCAATCAAGGTTGGCTGGAGATAATAAATGGTCTGTGGCTTAAATCTACATCTACAAACAACAACGACCAATATGATATGGCAGAGTAATTTTTTTCATTGTCTGCCAGTGTGACCACTTTTCCGCCAGGCATTATGAAGGCTTATAATAGAAGACATTAGTGATAGAAAATCGGTCTCAAGACTGACATCGATTAATCGGTAAGCTGTTCGATGCGATAATCAATTTATTTTTCCATGGACTGAGAACAAATGCAAAGAAGAACATTAACTCCTAAACGTTCAAACTTCAATGACACCTTAATTTAGTATACAAAGTCCCACAAACGAAAAAATTGATTTTTCAACACTAGCATTGATTATCGGCTGTAACTTAGTTTTGCCGACGATAATCAATTGAAATCAGCGAATTGTGCCATCACTGGAAGACACCACTATTAATGCAAACATGACTTACGGCGGAAATAATTCTTCATCCAAAGGGTATTCCTCCTCATCCCACGCCATTTCTTCATCATCTGGACAGATGCAGTCGCCGTTTTCTGACTGACCGATGGACGTCTCCTCAATTCCATCTTCCTCATCAACGAACTCACTGTATTCCCACCCAGATCCTGAACCAAGAAAAAAATTACTCGTCATTGCCCAGTACCAGTCGATATCCTACTCCACTCTATTCGAGAGGCCACCCAGTCGTCAAAAGGTAGGCTGAAATCTCCTGAGTCACCAGTTTCAGTGTTTATCAAGTTAATTGAATATTTCAAGAATAATAACATAAAGAAGACACTATTTTAAAGACCTGTTCTCATTAGTAATAAAAATAACTAGTTCATGACAAGAGAGAAACATTGATTAGCGAAATACTGAATGAAATTCACATTCTATTGTTACGCAAGCATTTTCTATTTAGAAAAAGATAACAATATAAATTCACATGCCACTATTACAGCACTTTCTGCACAGGATTCCCAACGGGTCATTACAATCATCACCACTAGACTATCAATCAGCACTGCCCTACATACATCTCATTAAATCTTTAGTTTGCACATGAGATACTCTTTCAACCACATTATGATGAGTAGACTACATACACTCACGCCAAATGTGCTTCAAATTAGCGGCCACTGTCAAATAAATGTTACATTACTTCTCACACCTTGATGTGACATGGTCAATTAGTTTACAATGACAGTATAAAACAGTTTGTTCATAAATCTTCTCAATTTTGAATTGCAAAGCACCCCCGGCCACTATTTCTCTTTTTATAGAAAAAAATCTCCCAGTATCAAGCTGGTCTAGGTGATTTTACTGCCATTTTTAGCCATTTCATCCCACCTAATCAATGACCATTATGAAAGCCTTATTTTCTTCCTTTTCAATCCAGATGATGTTTTCTTAGCTTTTCATTTCATGAAACAGAAAAATGAAAAAGAAATGAAAAGAAAATGAAAAAGAACATACCACCTCCCCTAGGGAAGCCACTGGGTTCGGGCAGCGTTCCAACAGGTTGTTGCCAAGAAGAATGCTCAGAATTGGTTCTCTTCCCTTCCTCTCCTACCACAAGGGGGCGTATCTGGCGCAGGTGCTTTCTTACATCCTGAGAACGTTTGTGAAAAAGTTTAGATAATGAAAGTCTAATTGATAATATTGCACAAAGGTGATCATTTGTTACTACCTTTCAATCAGTTTACCTTTAAGCTGTCCAGCCGTTCTCTGTATTCTTGAATCAGCATGTCCAAAGCAGTTTTGTGTCTTTTCCATGAGTCAAAACTTTCATAAACCTCTCGACCACAAACGACTGTGTTGTTTTCAAGGACTTGACATTCAACTCCTGTAAGTTTTTAAAACGCACCAATATCATACGTTGTATAATGGTACAAAAAGGAAACTTCTGTAATTATTATTATCAAGATGTCGAGAAGTGAAGCTAAGCATTCCTATTAAGACCACCTTACAATTACAGTGGTATTTTAGACCATTCTGTAGTCCCACTATCCTAATAGATTATTATAACACAAAAATCAGCCATGCTAACCCAGACTGGAAGGAAGAACATCTTCTCCAAATATCGGCTCATTCAAATCAACAGTTTTCAGTTCAGGCGGTCCGACCTTGTCATCTTCGACACCTTGGGCAGACCTGGATTCGAGGTCATCACCTTCATTCAGTGGGTCAAGGTCAGGAACTTGTACTTCATCCTTGTCGCTCACGTTTGGAACCTTTTCATCCAAACTATCACTAGGTGGTTCTTCAATTGTGAAATCAGAATCTCCATGTCTGTGTTCGGCTTCCCCTGCCCCATAAGGTATAGATTCATCTTCCTCACGGCTGGATGCGTCACTCGTTGCAACCAAGGACTCAGTGTTGTCATCTCCTAATGGTACTTCTGTGACATCCCTTCGTTGCCTGATAAATTTGGGTCTGAACTGCTTGGCTGTGAGGTGAAAAAAATAAAAATTATGTGACTATGTCTTGCAAAAATTGTACAAACCTATCAATGTTTTCTTCATGGAATAAAGCTTTAAAGGCAACTAAGCTACCGTGTAAATAAACTGATAAAGACAAGTCATTTAAGTGCACCCCACTGTTTAAATCATCAATTACAAACCAACAATAAATCTCTCGTTTGATCTTTCATGCAATAAAGACACTCTCACTTTCACACATTATCTTTCATTCCACTTCCCTTTAGAAATTTTCTGTGGCATTGATACATTTTTATTTATTTTTGCAATAAATACTTGCACTTAAATTTTGTGTTTTCACTTACGCTGGGTCACGTGATCCATCAAGAACTTCCTTTGTCGTTCTTTTTCCTGTTTCTTCAGTTTATCACTAGGGGGACAAACACATCCTGTGTTTCCTTCACTGGAAGCGTGGTTCTGTTTATGCCTCTTGTTGTGACGGCACTTGTACATTCGCAGGCGACCATTTTCATTTTTGGCACAGTACCATTGCTGCAGTATTACAAAACAAGCATGATGCATTATCATGCAGTTATTTTCCATCATTGTGTTGCAACAAAATCATTCAGTTTGCACTTACATCAAAACAGTAAGCATCTGTCAGATTAATTTTCATAATTATATAGACTTACAGTAGCTTTGTGTCGTGTGTTCTGCTAAGGGTTGTTCCATTTAAAAAAAGGGGGGGGGAGTGGACCAGAACATTTAAAAAAAATCAGGGGAAGGGGAGGGGTTTTCCAAAAGTGAAAAAGAGGGGGAGGGGGGGGGTGATTGACCAGTATTTTCTTAATGTAGGAAAAAGGGGGGCTGGGGGGAGGTCAGTCAAAAAAACATAGCGGGGGTGGGGTCTGAAAATAATCTGGTTCCCCGCACACCCCCCCCCCCCCCTTTTTTTTTAATTAAATGGAACAGACCTAAACGAACACATGGTTACAGTTCTCTCTGCACTATATAACATCTCAGTTAAACTGCCCACCTGCTCTCCTCCACAAGGAGGTTGGTATTCAGCCTTGGAACATTCCGTGACCAACCGCTGTTCTTTGGTCTCGATCAGTCTGTTCTGCATAGCTTCGTTTCTTTCTCTCTCTATCAGTTTACGAGTGGTGATCTTTCTGTAGACACAAAGCACAACATAAGTGCAGGCAAATCTTATACAAAATCCATTTGACAACAATGGGGAGGAAAAGTGCCACCAGAGGTCACTGAGATCATAGTTGATAAGTGCCAAACTTTGATGACGTCATCTATTCTGTGACGTCATCCATGTAACAATTATTAGTGACGTCATCATATTATCTTTTATGTGCAACGGTCATAGTACCACCTGTGGGCTCTGTTACTTTTTCTCACCATTATATTCAATTACAAGTACACAAGCTCATGGAATCAAGGAGTAACACAAAAACTTAATGCGAAGAAAAATAATTTTTAACAAGTTTAAGTGTGAAAAACAGTGGAGCCCAAAAACACCTAATCTCACTTGCCTAAAAAGCATGTGGGCGCCTCCATTGAAATTCTTATCATATCATATCACATTGCTACTGAAGATAATTCTGCAAAACTTACAAAAAGATTGTAATGCTCGATAGTTTCAAAAAAGAACAAGCCAACAAAATTTCCATGGACAAAAAACATAACTGCCATAGAACACAAGTAACATACGAAGGGTCAGAATTATGATCAAGAGAGTCGGAAAAACAACACTATCAGCGTGTAAGGTTGGACCCAGTGTATTAGAGTGAGACCTAAGTCAAGCCTTAATTGGTGATAAATCATTTGCAGCTGATTTCACTGACTTGCAAACCCCAGATGACATCATGTGAATGAAGGACTCCCATTGGCTAAGCTAGTGCCTCGGCCAATGGGAGGCACATGACATCGTCTGGTGATTTGTATCCATGTCAATGCAATCAGCTGTGAAGTTATAAGATTTACAAGGCCTATGCGTTTAATTGCAGAATGACCACTTACAGTCAGTTTAATAAAAAACGGTCGACTCGAGCTGTCTGTAGCGACCTGTACCTGGCTGTGGTCTAAACATGCTAAAGCCAGCTGCTTCTGTCCACTTCTATAGCTAATAATCGGCTTACATCTATCACCAGATAAATATTGCTTCGTAAATGTAAGAAATTAATCTAATATATATTAAATACTTTTAGATCCAGTTTTAAGAAGCCAGCTATGACAGCTTTATCTAAGTTTCAATTTAACGGGCCGTTTAATGAAACTTATTGTATCTTACCCTCTCTCGACGAGAAAAGTGTCTCTCCAGGCCTTTTTCCTTTTTAGAGTATTTCCAATAATACTGAAATGAAATAAAGCTATTGACAGATCCTAAAACAACCAATTCATTTCATCTGCCTCAGTGAACAGAATTTTAAGTGACGCAATTCAAGTACACATGTTTCGCCGACAACATTATTATATGCAAAAGCTAAATTTTCACGATCGCATGAAATTAGTACTTACCTTCCTTTATCATCAACATTTTCAAAAAGTTTGAGGATCGATCGTCCGTCCATGTGTGAAGGAGTAGGAACTCCGGCAATGTCAAGCAAGGTCGGCGCTATGTCCAGGTTAAGAACCATGTTTGGCACCCTGCAGATTGCATAAAAAATTATAACAGTTACTAAATTTGATCATTAATCAGTTTCCGAATGCAAAATGTTGCTATCAGTGACTGCAATGAGTCACAGGTACAGATTCCAGGCACTGATAGTAACTGTCATCTGGCTCATTTGTCATCTCTTAAACCTCAAAATTTTCAACATTATTTGTCGGATGAGATGTTAAATTGGCGGTCCTTTGTACTCAGTATCTATGCTGAGGCAAGTAAAAGATCCCACCCATGGGGTAAATGTGTAACATGGGTGGACTCCTCCTCTCCCTCACCTAATCAATCAACCCTCGATAGTGGCAAGAACTTGCTGTAGAGGGCTGCACTTTCCATATCTCTATCTACCTACTTACTATCTATCTATCTATCTATCTATCTATCTATCTATCTATCTATCTATCTATCTATCTTTATCACAAATTTATAAATTTGACACATACATAGCTAAATTAATTAATACTGGTAATCGCTAAAGGCTTTAAATCATATCCTCAGCATAAACACTGAGTATAAAGTGCAATCAACATTCCTTATCTGCGACTGAAATCAAACATAGCTCCTTCTCATAAGTTACAGTCGGCGACGTCACCTACGTAACCATATTTCTTATGGAGATGCTCACAAAAGATGAGCAATAGGTAATGCAAGATGTTAACAGGCAACGCCAGTCTGTACCTAAATAACCTATCTAACAAATTGTTCACAGAATTGGCAGCAATCACGTAAGTAATGTCATCACATTGGTGAAGTATTGTACCTAAGGTCAGGAACTTCCCTAGGCCCATCACAATGAACCATCTAAAGAGCTGACCAACAATTAAAAACAACCTAACTACCCATGAGTCTTTTTCAAACATCATTTAACATTCACCTAATTCTAGCAGGAATCCCAGGACCCATCATCAAGAACGGGACTTTAATGTCGAACTCGTAAGGCATGGCTTTGCCCTTCAACAAACCATACTGGCCAAGGTGGTAGCCGTGATCTGACGTGAATATGATGTAAGTGTTCTCAAGCTCCCCCAGCTGCTTCAGTTCCATGTACACCTGTAAATAAACGTAAAATGAGTTAAAACATTGTTTTCAGAGCCATGACGTTTCCTCTGCTGTATTCTAATTACACATTTGCGAATATCTCCCAATTTCTGGATTTGAAACATTACCGGAATCATGACATTGAGACCTTCAAATAGTCAGTTCAGAATCAACTCGAAGTCATTCACTTATTTTTCTTTTCTTTTCTTTAAATCATGCTTATTCGCCTCACACAAAACACAATGTAAAGATGGCTGTTCATAAACCATGGCTTTAAAATTCATTGGTGAAGAAATCAAACATCTACATTATATTATAATACCCAACTCAAATTAATCACAATTTTTAAACCATTTCACAAAATTGTATAATGTTAGAGACTCACCTTTTCCAGGGCGTCATCGACACTCTGTAGAGTCTGGAGTCGTTTTTGTTGTAACATGTCCACAAATTCCATGTGAATCGGCTCCATTTTTCCTGTATGTTGCAATATCCACTGCTTATCAGGGTTGGGTGCGTAGTTCCAGCTTGGCGTCCTGAATGAAATAAACGGATTAACCATGGCATTGATAACTCAGGGATAAATTACAACATTGCAGCCTGCGCATCATGTGACGTCATGATTACAGGGTATCCACTAGACAAGGAAAACCGGGAAAATAGTAAAAAAATATTCCCTGCAGGGAAAATTCACGGAATTTGATGTTAGGTTATGAATTCAGGGAAATCAGACGGAATTTTGTCATTATATGTATAATAATACGTTAAATGCTAACAGAATTTTGATCGGAAATGAATAACGCTGGATGGCAGTGTGGCTTATTGTAGATATTAAGTTTCTTCATAGGTTGAAATGGACTCTGTTGATTTAATAATTACATTAAACTTAGTGGTATTTTGGTGGTGAAGGTACAGCTATTGGGTACCAGGAGGCCGTATAATCATCTGGGAAAATATCTCATGAAACAGGGAAAAATCTGGGAAAATACAGGGAATTTTGTTTTCAAAACTGAGTGGATAACCCTGTGATTCGATTCAGCGCGAACTGACAAGTGTATGTACCAATGCATTAAAGTCTAAATTTGGTTATCTTTTTTATGGGGTCCGTTCCTGTAAATGACAGAATCACTTCTCATTCATCTATTCATCTTTCATAATCAATATTTACATTTCATTCTATTTTTTTGTCTAACATGCAACTGTGTCATGTTCTTCGTTTGTACAGATAGATCTATAATACATTTAAATATATCTGTCATATATATTTTTCTATATAAATAGCACCAACCGATGAGTGGTGACATTCTTGAAGAGATGCTGATACTGGGGAGCTGCATCTTCTGGTCCATGGGGAGCTGGCATGCTCAAAACCATAGCAACTGGTCTGTAATGAACATCAGCAATATACTTAGTAGTTTTACTTACACAATTGGGCCGCAACTACTTGATCTTTATCTTCTCGCAACCTCTCATGGCAATCATTAAAGGGTCGGTTTGAAAATTCAATAATAAAATTAATTTTCATATTTATCAAACATTGAGTCACGCTATTTTATTTTTCTGTGGGCACATTTCTCATCATATCGGAAGGTCCCAAAATTTAAAATTCAAATAAGCATCACATTATATACAATGGAAGCTCTTGTTTTGCACTAAAGAAAATTAAGCAATTATGATGAGTTCTGCTTCCACCTCAGGTTTATTTATACATGCTTTCATAACCACTTTCAAGAAATATGATTGACAGATTAGCTGATATTATGTGAAGATGAAAATTGTCCACTCTAGCACAGTTCCTGCTTCTAGTGAAGCACACTATGACGTCGAGTACACCCCTTGTACAGGACAATGGCTCCGATGGAGCTAATTTTAACAGCGCTAAGCTGGCCAAATGTTGTAACCAATGACTACATATATCAAATCATAAAACTTAAGTTTGTTTAGAAGAGCATACCTGTTTGGAAAGTATTGTTTAGACTGCTTTAGGAATGTAACGCTGTCGTTAGCAATCAGGTCGGTGAGGTAGTCCTTATAGTAATTATCGCCATGTTTGATCTTTTTGCCGTTGAAGTTAAGAGTGTAGTTGTAAAACCGAGTGTTCCTTATCAACCCAACCCACTCGGACCAGCCAGGCGGGATGTGGGTTCCCTTGTACTCATTCAGGTATTTTCCAAAGTATCCTGAAAAATAAAAAAATTGGAAAGTGTATATAAAACATCATAAATTACCAAACCACAAAAAAAAACAAAATCTAAAATCATTACCATTAGTCATGCATAACAGAATAGATGTGAATGGAGCTTATAAAACTGGGAGAGTAAATGCATTTCACATAAATTTCAGCCCAAAAGAACTCTAAAGGCGCCTTCACTCTTAGCCGAATTAGACGACGGAGTGTCCCGGAGTATAGCTCCGGCAAACTCCGGTAATAGCGTGTAGACCTCGTGTTTATTTCCGGCATTGTCTGTCATTGTCTGGGGCGATCCGGGAGCACCTTGGGACTCCGGGGAAAAAAATTAAACAAGTTTAATTTTTCATGCCGGAGGTCCCGGAGTATTTAATCCATGTTGATCCGTGTTGATCCGTGTAGACGCCAAGTAGACTCCGCCAATCTCCGTGTTGCCTCCGGCATATCTCCAGCTACTTCCGGCATCAACCGGGCATGAATATTTTGCCGCCATTAACGCCGGAGAGTACAAGGAGCAACACGGTTCCACAAAAATTAACACGGTGTAAAGACCGGATATATCCGCGAAGGCACCGTGAAAATCCGGTTCACTCCGCACTCTCAACTGGACAGTCGTGTTAACTCCGTGTTGCTCCTTGTTGCCACCGTATTGCCCTCGTGTACACACCGCCAAACATTTATTTTTTGTTGATATTTTCAGCTCTTTGATCCCGGAACCCCCCGGAGTGAAAGAAATATTACTCCGGGACACTCCGTCGTCTAATTCGGCTAAGTGTGAAGGGGCCTTAATTACACACACTACAGAACAAAAAGTTGGGCTTCCAATTTTGTTAACACTGAAATATCATGTTAATTCTAATCTTACATATATACTAGAAAGCTATTGACTAAAATTTTTCAGGTCCACCCTCCTATTTAAATGGAACAGCCTTGAAATATTTAACATATGCAATATGTTTAATTACCAGTTCTGTATCCAGCATTGGATAAATAAACGCCAAAATTTCTCGTCTCGTACTGTTGCTGCCACTGGAGAGATGAGCAGTTGTCGTTGTTGGTGTATGTATTGTGGTTATGGACGTACATGCCTGCAAAAAAATTCAGATATAACATATTTCTCTATAAGTTCTACACAAAAGTAGTATTAAGAAATTATTTTCGTAGGAACTTACAATTGCTTTAAGAAGCTTTCGACCATATCACACGGTCATCATCAGCCTTCTGCTGATGCTTGAGCGTTGCCCAGCAGAAGGCTGACGATGACCGTATGAAATGGTCGAAAGCTTCCTAAAGCAATTGTAAGTTCCTACGAAAAGAACTTCTTAATACCATGGATCTCCAGCGACAAGATAACCTCCATGGAATTATACAAAAGTAATAAAACATACTGTCTCCATGGTTGTTATATGCAGTACAGAGGGAAAAATTCAAAGGATTATATTGGGCTAGGCTTTTACAATATCTCGGTGGCTGGTATCATAGTCTAACAAGTCACCAGGGAGGTGGGATTCTTTCTTTTGTGAAGACCGTGGATTTTCAATGACACTTCAAATATGAAACAAACTATGTGTTTAATGTAAAATATCCATGACATCAAACCTATTTAAGCCCGTTAATCCATAACAGAAATATTTTAATCCATAACAGAAATATTTTAATCCATAACAGAAATATTTTAATACATAGCAGAAATATTTTAGTACAGGCATCAGTGCTTCAATAGTAAAATATTAAGTAACACAGGGGGTAAAGATATAATCTTATTTTTATGCACCATGCGATGTGTTCTAAAGCATTGGTAAAGTGGTAATACTTCATAATTTACACTTATAAATATAAATATAGATATATAGATATTGTTCCTCTTAGTTTTGGTTTGTATACTTGTTAAATTGTCATGTAAGTTTAAACATGTCTGTGGAAAATAAATAGCGTCTGAGTCATAAGTTATCAATTTTTAACTGTATACATTTGTTTTTAGCTTTTTACTTGTGTTTTTACTGTGCAACAATTTTAAATAAAGAATTTCAAACAAACCAGACCCTGTCTTAAGGCAGTTTTAAGCATAAAGAGTATTTTTACGATGTCTACAACGCTCATTACCTGTCAGCATGGAACTTCTTGATGGACAGCACATTGGCGTTGTAACAAAGGCATTGTCGAAGGTAGCACCACCCTCGTTTAATAGTCGTTGGAGTTTCGGCATATAATTCAAGGAACCTGGAAAAGAAATATACTATTATTAAACTTTTAATCATGTGCGGTGACACCCGACAGCCTTTTTGTGAGCATACAGTTGTGACATTCACGCAAAAATAAGACAAAAATAACCTTGTACAGCATGTAACTTCCAGTATTTTAATTCCATACCTTCCTGACCAGTGTCCATCTATAAGTTATTTGATTGCAACCATGAATAAAAGGCCACTCTAATTTGATCTTTAGCATTGGTTCGCTTCTCAAATCATCTCCGGTAAATTTTTAATGGGTCGGTCAGTAGGAAATTTAAGAATAAAATAAAACTTTATACTAAATAATAAATATCATTAGGACATGTTATTTTACAAAATAAAATTTCATACTAAATAACATCAGGACACGTTATCTTATTTTGTTGGCACATTTCTAATCATAAAGGCAGTTCCGAGAGGCTAAACATTTTAGAAGTGTCCCCTAAATTTCAAAATGAGCGACAATGTATGTATTATATTGGACGAAGGATACAATAAGGAGTAGTACCACATATTTGGCTTTTCTTCACCCTGCAAAGCCGAAGGTCAAATTGCTCAAAAAGGATATAAATTGAATTCAACATACAATGCCATACATTTGTATCTTCCCTAACTTTGCTCTCATTGTTTTTTTGTTTTCATCAAAAAAGAGAAAGACATCCAGCTACATTAGCTTTTGGATTTGTTGATCCTATAGAGTTTCATCGCAAGAGTGGGCTGTCGAACACAGACAAAGGGGTCATTGATGCAAACTCCCAAACACACACACTTGAGGTGTTAAACACGTCAAAAACCGTGCAAAAAAAGGTGGCAAAAAACCAAGGGAAACCACTTGACATGTGTCTCACACAACCCCCCCTGCTGTTCGAGTCTCTTATAATCATTTATTTTTATATCCTAACATTTACAATTCCAAAGCCTTTAGGTTAAATGCGTTAAATGCAAAGCATGATCTCATCACTTTTTTTTACTTCATCTCATTGTGTGACATATATGGTTCATCTGCACCATACAACTATCACTTGGTTCTCTAATCGCATATAAAAATGAAAGATCTCTTTCCGATTGAAATGAACTGAAAAACACGTTCAGTTGTAGGCAACAAATATTTTATTTTCTGCCACACTTTTATGTTGGTTACCATAAAATGTGGTGTAAATCATACAACACTAGGGCTGTACACCTTTATCTTTAATACGATACAATACGTATCACGATACAGTAAAACCGATACGAAACGTATCATGGTACATATCGTTAAGTTATATCAATAGGAGAATAAAGAAAGCCTACAATATTGACAATTCAAATTGAAATATAATGAACAAAATTAATTCCAGAATGATGTTTAATGTTGATGCAATGATAGTGGGCTGATATTTTCTTCAAAATCACTTGGAACATCTGAGTAGCAGGTGTCTTATTAGCTCAAAAACGCCGCTCAGCATATCGTTTAATTGTATCGTTATTATGAATAACGGTTATCAATATCCGTATCGATATCCTTGTACCGGTACAAACGGTATATCGAAAACCAGTGTAACGGCCGATATAGCACATGAGGTTTTGAGACTGTGGCTGAATATCCATCTACCCAGTGGCGTATTTAGAGGGTAGTGTACGTGGTGCCTTATATATTCCTGTGCGAAACTAAATGTTAGTGTTCAAATGGTGTTTGACACCATGTATAATTTTTAAGCTAATTAAAACATTTTTTTTTTAAAGACAGAAAAATTTTGCTATGCTTACAGTAAATTTATTAGATTTATACCAAATTAAAATTAAGGGTGGTTGGAGTCCTTTAAGTCAAGGGAACAGTTCCACTGGGAATATACATTGCATAAAAAAATTATTCAATCTCCGCAGTGATGAAAAGGAGGAGTTGGTTATTGCTACTGGATACATGGTCACTTGGCAATAGCTCTCAGAGACCTGTCTTCCTGGCACAACAACATCACCATGAAACATTAGCTGATCACTTAACTTAGTTATTTGTTGTTGTTATTTTTACTAAAATGATAATGTGAGTGTGCAATTTAAAGAAATATATAGAATGTCTGGTAATTATTCTAAGCCTGAAGTTTGTGTAGTTTTGGCCCTTTCAAACAAACACTCACACTTCCCAGAATCTATACCCCCAAGGACTTCAGAGAAGTTGGACCACTCACAAGCGGACAGACAGACAGACAAAACGACAGACAGAGAGACAGACGGAGCAGATTTTGTATATCCTCCTCCTGGACTTGAGGCTGTTATTCACTCGTGTTATTCCAAGGGATTTTCTTGGTCGGCCTGTTGTGAGTATTTTATTGTGTTGCCAATGAACCATCAACACTCGAGGTGAAGTCCTTCACCCTGAAAGAGTGCAGAGAGCACACAATTCACAAAGCCCAATCGGCACCCCACTTGAAAAGGTTTACAGACCAACAATGAAACAGGGGCACCAACAGCACACACCCAAATAGGGAGGGGGGGGGGAAGAGGGGGTATTGCTCATTGATAATTCAATTGTTTCAGCTAGTTTTCTAAAACATCATTTTGAGTGGGTGTACATCCGGCAATTCCACATTGGCCAGCACTGCAGAAAGTCCCGGGTTCGATCCCCGGTCCGGGTATTCTTCATGAGCTACATCCCAGCTGGATGTCGATCACATGAGACGTTAACTTACAATCATTAATTGAAGGTGCCTTGTACTTGGTGTCTATGCTGAGGCAAGTAAAATTCCCAATCCATGGGGTAAATGTGTAACATGGTATGGACTCCAAGCCTTACCATCTCATCATTACGTCTGCCTCTGGTAGCTGGTCATATAAGCAGATTAAGCTTCAGACCCAGTAAGAATTGAACATTGATCTCCAGCGCCAAACAATTACCATTTTACATCTGGGAACCCTCTCATGTCACACGATAGTTACGCCACTGCACTTGGCATAACCTGCACAATTCTCACCAGTGGTTTCTAGTGTTTACTTTGTCCAACCTTCAAATAACATTCATGTCACGGTGTAAATGAAAATGTTTTGTTAACCTGAAGTAGCTCCGGGTTAGAATTTGGACGATTCTGAAGTTGGGCAATTCCGACAAAAAAGACTAAAATCCCTTACAGCAGGGAGCACGCTATCAGTTCAAGATGAAACTACTTCAGTACATACCAAGAAGACTTACTCGATGCTTATCTACAAAATAAACTATTTCAAATCGCCAATCCCAGATATAAAATAGATGGGTTTTTCTTTTCTGTGGGATCCAGCTCAAAACAGAAATGGGGGGTGATAAAGCGGTTAATATTTTTTCTATTTCAAAAACCATGTTCATCCTTACTGTAGTTTACAAGTATTGTATCCAAGCTGCTGGGCTGACTAAGTTTGTATATAGCCAAGGCATAAGAAACACTAGATATTCTGTACCAATTGGAAAACGTAATTGAAACCTTCAAGTTACTCCTTTAAAGTAATCGAGAAACTTGCTTACCAAAGCTAAGCTGCGCTTCCAATTTAGAGAGAATTTACTTAAGCAAGAAAATCATCATCCCCACAGCTAATTAAGCAAACCTTTCATTGCTTCCTTTGACCTGATCAATCTTATATCTGATTAAGCAACAGCGACTAATTACAGTTGCCCAGATAACCCAGTTACGATAACATTGAGTTGAGTGGTTGCCACATAATTGAAGCACTAATGAATCTGCTCAATGCTGTTGAAGCAAAAAGTTCAGAGACCACCAAGTTCTCAAAGGATAAGTGCAAAATTACTGGCTGTACTATGATTGGTTTTCTCACCAAAACAAAATTAAAAATTAGTATATGGAAGAAAGTTTAGGTCTTTTCAAACTTTTTTCTTGCATGTTTTTTTTTTGGTTTTAGATTTTTTGTGAAAGGTTGGGGGGGGGGGGGGATTTTGAACTGCGGTACTTGATCGAGTTAGGTCTTACAATCTCAGGGCTCCAAAGTGTATCTCCAGTTTAACATAGAATGCTGAATCAAATTGAAAATTGGTTATATCCAACATTTTCCAACCGGCAAAAATCGCCGTGCATGGAGCTGGCACAGCATTCGTTGCCTACCTGGAAAGATTTTCTTGAGGATTTGTAACTGCTGCCATCTATAATATGAGCTGGCGATAGTCATTGCTGGACCAATGGATAGACTTGCAGGTGCTGTCCACTGGTGAAAAAAACATGGGTATTTGCCAATCAGAAACCAGCCTACGCATGGCGCTATGATACCATATTCCAAATATGGCAAGGCCTTCGCTGATTGTGCAATAAGTTTCTGTTGCATCAAATAAGAAAGGAGATGAATAACCACACAAATTACGGCCATTCAGGACCAAGGTTACTGTGCCAGCTCCCAAGCACGACGATCTTTGCCAACAGGAAAATGTATATCAGACTCCGGTAGACAACTCAACAAATTTTACACAGCTAAAGACAACTTATCATACACACAATACAACAAAATGTCAGTTATTATTCAAATCAAGCGATTGGTTTTAAAGATGTTAAAACTTCAAAATGGCAAAAACTAAAATTTCCATTGATACTTCCTAGGTATGACATCATGTACCAACTCCGA
Organism: Alitta virens; assembly: GCA_932294295.1. NCBI lineage: Eukaryota > Metazoa > Annelida > Polychaeta > Phyllodocida > Nereididae > Alitta > Alitta virens. Next base: position 19,493,627 of record OW028583.1, on the reverse strand, counting down.
ACTGACCTTTTTCTCCTGGAAATACTGACCTAACTCAATGTCGAGGTCATCGGCCATGATCATCACAATGTTCGGCTTGCTGCTTCGTCGTGGTTTAACTTTATCTTTCCTTGAGATCTTGGCTCTCGCTTCGTCTGACATCCAGGTGTCACCACTGTCTCTGTTGCTATGTAAACGTGACCTTCCAGCCTCATTTTCAGCAGCCAATAGGAGCAGGAAACACCAGAATGAGACCAGGGGTATAATCGAGATCGTCTTCATACTGATGAAAGATGGAGCAGGTTCAGTCTATCACATCATCAATCTGAAAAAAAAAAATTAAAGTACAGCACTTTACAAACAAACATTAACTTTAGGTTTGGGATACAGTTAGTTTCAAATTGAACCTAGACAAAGCTAGATAACTTCTACTATACAATGCTACCTGACACTAAACTAAACTGTCTGGCCTATAGCTGGCTCCTCAAAGGAAGATCTAACAGTGCATGCAGCACCATTTGGTGCATAAGTTGAGAGTTATGCGTATTCGCCATTCTCTGTTGAAAAGATGCATGTCTATTGCACATACATATTTGCGATATATTAGATAAATTTCTTACATATACTATCATTAATTGAAGGTGCCAATAAGAAGGTTTATATATTTTCAGTGGTGATAGGTGTTAAGCCCACTATAAGCTTGGATGAACTAGACTCTAGTTCATGAATCCAAGCTATAAGCTAGCAGTGGACAAAAATGGATGGCTTTAGCCAGTTATAGCTACAGTCAAGAATAGAGTCAACCATATTTTATGAGAAACTAACTAGATTTCACAAAAAAATTAAATATTTGCTTTGATACAAAAAAAGCCATCAATGACACGTCAAGTTGCCGAGTGAGAAATCAACCAATTTCATCTTTAATTTTGGGTATGTTAATTTTTTTTTAAACCTGAGGGTTATCCATGTAATGGCGATTTATCCCATAAACATTCCAGAAATACAATATTACACAAATTGTTGATTATAAGATGCAAACAGAAGATTTTGTACAATCTTACTGACATGACTACATTAGATCTTTTGCATATTGGCAATATTGCGCATGTTTTTATCATATTTCATCCTCGTACTTTTTTATGCATTTGTACAAAACATACATTCCCCGGAGCGGATGACCATGACCAAATTTTCTTGACTAAACATGCACTTGTAACCTCTTTGATTTTTCCTTTGGCCCTACAAATTACCACTTTCTAAACACCTTTTTTATTTATTTTTTACTCCTCGGGCAAATATCATAGTTGGCCGCCCCCGAAATGGACAGAAATTACTCCGCGTGTTGTGAGCTCGGGTGCTGAGTTAACATTCAACTTGCAAAATATTGTTCAGGATCAAACTATATTTTGAAACGTCAACCGCATAAAAAACTAAAGAGTTGGAAAAGTGGAAGCTGTTTAAAAACACCGTAATCAGATGTAATATCGGCTGTGCGAAGCTATGGACCATCAGGGCCATTTCGATATCTTGTAAGAAATTGAGCTTAGTTTGCTATTATCTAATTAATTATAAATAACATAAAATATAAAGTTGCACCAAAACAAGATTCAGGTCCAATTTTTCTTAAACTTGTGAACTGCAATGATAAAAAAGTGAACTCAGAAGCAACAGTACCCACTGATATGAACTTTTGAATGATACTAAACAATATTATATTACTCAACAGTATCATATTAAAAATTGGATACGTCAGAAATTTGATTTCGCCTGTAAGTTACAGCAATCACTGGCGGATCCAGCCCTGCCTCTATTGGGGGGGGGGGGGGGGGGGCAAAAGCCTGGCTGAAAGAGGGTTCCAGTCATTTCATAGAAAACATATAGTAATTAAGTAATTAAGGCTGCGATGGGGAGGGGGGGGGGGGTTGCATGGCCCCAATGACCCCCCCCCCCCCCCCGGGACCGACCAGTGACTGCAATTACAACATACCGGTATATATATACAATTTACAGTTTTGAATTTGCATATAAATGTGTAAAATGTCATTTTCCTGTATCGAAGCATTCCTAAATACAATTATGTTCAGATTCAGATTATGAAACAGTCTTCTACATGTTGTCAACCAGTGTTACTTTTATGATGACACATCCTGGATCAGCACAAATATTTGCTGGTATGAGTTTTCTGAATGCCATGACATTGTCCATTCCACCTTTTTAAATTTAACGGATGGTGATGCATCTATACACGACAAGTCAGACTGTTCCAGATATTTCATTTATATAAATTATATAATGATATTTGTAGCATAACTACTGACCAAAACACTACATTGCCACTTCGTTCAAAGACCATTCCATGGCCGAGCCATCCTGAGTACTCGGTATTTATGCCGAGGCAAGTAGAAGACCCTACCCATGGGGTAAATGTGTAACATGAATTGGACTCCTCGCCCATCTCACCAATCAACTCCCATGAGCAGCAAGAACTTGCCTTTTCATATCTATCTATCTATCTATCTATCTATCTATCTATCTGTCTATATAGTTAGCTTTCTATCTCTCTATCTCTCTATCTATCTATCTACCTAAGACTATCTATCTATCTATCTATCTATCTATCTATCTATCTATCCATCCATCTATATATCCATCTATATGTCTATCTATCTATCCATCTATCCAGCTATCTATCCATTTACATATCTATTTATTTATCTGAAAAAACTGTAATCTAACAAAAGGTTACCTTTTATTTGGAATAAGTTCAAAGTGAAGGCAATAATTTTTGCAAGATAAGCACTTTTTACCACAATTCAATTCAAAAAGTTAATTGATCATGCATAGTATGCTAAATTTACCAAATTGTTTACAAGCGAATCATGATTTCAACTACGTGTAGCATATTTGGCCTTTATTAACTTTTGCTTATATATTTGGCTGTTACCAGCAATTAGTGGCCCAGAAGGAGTTAAATTGGAAGTGCCTTATATTATGTGCTCATGGTGGGAAAGTAAAAGACATCACTCATAATGCTTATGAGGTAATAGTGGATTTTCACGGAAGGTTCTCTGTATTTCCACCAGGTGGCTAAAACAGAATACTGCAATTCTATTGGCTGAAAAAGTTCCCGCCCTTGGCTGTGATTGGCTGAAGCAAAGTGCATCCAAGCAGTAGTATTTTTAGTGCATTTTAATGTATATTTGACACCTTATCATTAAGTTGATGTTTGTTATTTTTCTGAGAAAGTTGTATTTATTGAATCAGTTAGTTATTACCTACTATGTCTGAAAAGCAAAATGAGTAAGAAGAAGAGAGGAAAGACTTATGTCCTGCTGAATTCAGGGCTGTTCAGTGAAAAGACTATTGTGCACCAACATGAGGTATACTCTTCATGTTTGTCTTGATTGATATATGGCCTACCCACTGCCTACCACATATATATATCTAAATGATAAATGTATTCAGAATGTATCCAGCAGTGCAGCCACAACTTGGTGCACAATCTTAATGGCATTTTAATATGACATATTGGAGCCCTGGGGGGAGGGGGGTCCGCTCAACACTTCAAAGGTCGACTTGACCTTGACAGCAAATACGACCTTGATTTCACCTTGCAATGACCTTGAGGGCAAAGACTTGTGTCAGGGCATGACCTGTTGTGATCAAACACATTGTGAATGCCCTCCAACAACCAGATTGTGTCAAGCATCTCATCAATACACTGTAAAATCACAAAAGATGGTGGGTCAGTGAACCCCACAATAAGACCACCTCACTATTAAGACCGTCCCAACACCTATTCTGGACCCCACCTATATATTCTTGCCAATATATTTTCTCACTTTTACGAGGTGGGTGGGTGGCTGGCTTTACATCCTGTATTTCTGCACCTGATGGGCTAATTAGGACAGGCAGGGACCATGGCAATGAGTTGAAGGATAAAACAGCCATCCAACTTAGGCTCGACTGGAAATTGAACCCGGGACCCAGTGGCGTTGGAAGCCCAGCGTGCTACCACTGAGCTAGGCTCCCACCCCTCACTTATACATTATATATATTAGAAGAATACTTATAGAGAGGTTGGTTTTAACAGTAAAGATTCACTGTACTCGTGTTTTATTGTAGCATTAGTGTAGCAAGTACCATCATGATATAGTCATGAACCTCACATAAAAACAGTCTCGCTAGCCGGGTCACTTCTAATTACTTACTCAAATTAACTCAATTTATAACTAACTCTCCATATGTCCACCTCATTAATGAGAACAAATTGGCATGAGGCCTTATATCGAATCTGACATTATTGACTTAACGATTTATAATTTTACGAAATAAGGAAACATCAAGCTTTCAAACAGTTAACTCCTTTCTGCAAACACTACATGTACATGATGCATGTACTATGAATAGTTGAATATCTAGTCTACCCTCGACCAGCCATTCTTACACTGCCTATTTTTAGTGCACAAACCTGGGAGGTATACATGCAACTAATACTAATGTGGACAGGGTTCCTTATGCAAGTTTGCTAAAACCTTGTTAGGACATAGTACAAATATTATCACTGCATGTATATCGACGCTATGCTCTTAAAAGGTAGTTCGGTCAATGTAAATGAACTCTTTACTGCAGCGTTCGAACATGTAGAAGGAATGATTATTTGTGTCACGCTGACCGTGTGATAGGATACATAGATAGATACACAGATTGATTAATCAATCAATCAATCAAGCAATCAATCAATCAATCTATCTATCTATCTCTTCATCAATTATCTATTGATCAATCTATCTATCTATTTATCTCTATCTTTCTATCTATCTAAATCTATCTATCTATCTATCTATCTATCTATCTATTTATCTCTCTAATCTCAATCTATCTATCTATCTAATCTCTATCTATCTATCTAATCTCTATCTATCTATCTATCTAATCTCTATCTATCTATCTATCTATCTAATCTCTATCTATCGATTTATCTATCTATTTATCGCTCTATCTCTCTACCTACCTATCTATCTATCTATCTATCTATCTATCTATCTCTCTAATCTCTATCTATCTATCTATCTATCTATCTATCTATCTATCTATCTATCTATCTATCTATCTATCTATCTATCTATCTATCAATCTATCTATCAATCTATCAATCTATCTATGGTGACAAATATAGTAACCATTAATGACCTGGTTGGCTTGGCAACATGCAGGTTGGTAGTAAAAGATACATGGGCCAGCATATATGAAAAGAAATAGTTTTGTCACCAAAAATAAATAAAATAACATAAAAAAATAAATTAATAGGCTAAAGATGTAGTATAGAGAAGAACATTAACAGTATTCATCAACATATTATGATTAAATTACACCTATCAGGCTCATCTTAACAAACCTTCACACAAATGATCTCTCTAAAGGTATTTTTTCAAAACAAATCTACAACTGCCAGAATGTAAAAATTCGACCAGAGAAGAAGAGGGTGAATTATTCGAAAAAGAAGAAACATGAGAGCAATACAAGGTTAAATGATGTGACAGGAGCTGGGTGATAGTCAGGGAGTGAAAAGGGAACTGACAGAGGGTGGGCTACTCTTGCATCCATTTATCACCCTGTTAAACATGTAGCATGTAGGAGGGACCTACCACATCTTGCCTGCTCAGCTACAAAACATTTACAATGTATTTCTAGTTTGTTCAAAAGTCAGTACATTGTGATTCAACTTAAAAGGTCAACATGACTGATATCTATTGTTGGAAAAAAATCTCATATACTTGGAAGCTAAACTCAAGATGACGTCATATGAATCCAGGACTCCCATTGGCTAAAGCACCCCCTTAACCAATAAGAATCATGGATTCACATGACGTCCTCTGGAGTTTAGCTTCGGAGTCCAACACTATGGAATTGGCTGTGAGGCGACACTTATTTCATTTTTAGCTGCTCAGATCTGCGGACTTTATCTGCTGGACATGATGAGAAATGTACCGATTGAAAAATAAAATAACATGTCCCAATGTTATTTATATTACATATTAAACAGGAACTTTTCTTGCCTGACCAACCGCCCTACAAAAATTTCCCTAAGAGGGATCCGAGCAGCTAAAGATCAAATAAGTGTAGTCTAAACCAGGTTGATGTAATGAAGAGATGATACGGCTTTGAATCTACACCATGCAAGTACTACTCACAAATTTTACTTAATTAGGGGTTTCACTCGCTGACATTATACAAACCAGACCACCTAAGTTGTCGACATTTTTGTGGTACTGCATTCATTTATTTCCAAATAAAAAACCTTCCAAGTTCCTTTAACAGACAACCTATGATTTTATGTGTATGTCCTAAACATAAGTTACATGCTGGGTGACAAAATGTAATGTATGGGTTAAAATAGAAGGTTTCAACAGCCTAGCCTGGCCATATCACTTCATCAAAGTGGAAATCGTTCGGCTGAAACAACATCAAAAAGAAATTCCTACCACCTCCACATTTAAGCCACTTTTTACTGTGACCAACTTATTGCATGTCAGGTGACCCGACTTGTTAGAAGTCATGATTTATGTTCAAATCGAGGTAAAGCAGCTATTTTGAATTCCGAATATGTTCACTTTCTATGAAATGTTACACACATATCTGTTATTGTTATGAACATTTTCTACCTAACATTACAGTATGAATGAGGTAGTCTTCATTGTTAGGCAATATATAATGCTGTAAAAAAATAAATAAATAAATGATCCTTATTGTAAGGTGATCTTGAAGTTGCACTGTCTGTCAAATTTGCAATTTTCTAAGATGCTATCAAACAGTTGAAAGTTACCTTTATTAATCAAGGCACACTAAATTTGTGTGAATTAATGATTTTATAAGACATTAATTACTTAAAAATAATTTATACATTGAGAGAAAAATCCAGACCAAAACATTGGAAAAACAATGGAAATGACATCATCACCATTGTTCAGTATTGTGACGTCATCACTGGGTTTGTTTACTGAGTTTTTGATGGCATGAAAAACTCATATTTATATTATTTATTGTACATGTTGTGCAAAAGTGGGTATGTAATGGTGAAAAATATCATGAGACAAGAAGGCAGTATTGAGTTATATCATTATTTTAATGTGCAAATTTGACAGACAGTGCACCTTTAATGTTATGGAAACCTTAAAACAGAAATCTTGTCAAATAACAAAACCTCCAGAATTACAAATATGGAAGGAACCTTTATAATAAATTATTACGGAGCTTATATAGAATTGGACATTGCAATTTACTCTGTACAGCTAAGAGCTGTACTTGAAAACCAGCCATCATACTATCACTCAGTAACTTCAAATCTGCTGTGACTAGCTGGCTGAATTCTCAAAATAATACAAATATAATTTTTTTATAAATGTAGATGTGACAGACTAATCTTGTCAAAATTTGTGCATTGAAATATTTAAGAATCATTTGTGCAATCTTTGTTTCCTCTAAGGTGCTGAATTGTACGATGGAGTGCTTTATATGTGTGCTGTTATTATTATTATATATACTATATTGTGGAATAGATTTGTTTTATAGATTAATTCTATACTTATACTTTCCAAACTGTATATCATTGTTCCTAATATGTCGTACAGAAGCTTCGGCTTGGGTCATATATTTTGTATTGTACATTGAATGTGACACCGTGATTTAAAACAACTTCAAATAAAAATATACTACTACTACAAAGCCCATGCAGATTTTATGAAACTTATCACCAAACACCCCGGAAGTGGTTTCCTAGCTGTTTCCTTGGCACCAGGCGTCGTTTCCATGGCACCGAGCACTTCCGCCATTTGACATAAAAAGGGCATTGGTCTCAGACATTCAGTAATTCTCTACAGTCATTCTCAACTACAGTACATTTCCCGGGTGTTATTCTCATGTCCTTGCTTTAGAATTTTTATTCGTTCGTTTCTAGCACTTAAATGTTGCTATAGCAAACGCACGGCGGCTTCTACTGCTGGAATATCACACAGATGAATATCGAGTACCTTGTCATGTCCTCATTACGTTTGCCTCTGCTTGAGTATCATCACCGAGAGTCTGAGACCATACAAAACAGCGGATAAATTCCAGGTTTACATTCTTGCAGACAATGAAATATTGGATAGATAGATAGATAGATAGATAGATGGACAGATAGATAGATAGATAGATATGGAAAGTGCAGCCCTCTAAGTCAAGTTCTTGCCACTATCGGGTGGATTCATGAGGCGAGAGAGGAGAGTCCACCCATGTAACAAATTTATTTTACTTGCCTCAGCATAGACTATAGACACAAGGGACCGCCAATTTAACGTCTCATCCGACGACATCCAGCTCGGATGTTGCTCATGAAAGGTTCCCGAGCTTGGGATTGAACCCGGGTCCTTCAGAGGAGCAGGCGAGCGTCTTACCACTAGACCACCCAGATTACAAACTTTAAATAATTTTTGGAACATTGGTCGAATATGACGTCATAAACAATTTGTTAACTCTTCCATTCAGTCAGCCAGAGCACATGACAATGATGGCATGACATAATATTTCATTTAAAATCAAGTCTCAATTTCGGCTGCACCATCCAAAAGTAAATTGCCTAAAGTAATTGGATCCACCAAACAATTTCATGCCATGAATCAATTGATTGCTAATTAGCAAAGAACTTAATTGGATCAGATTCGCTGACCATGCCCTGATGTGAATTTAATAGGGCTGTACACCTTTATCTTTTTATTGATACGATACGTATCACGATACAGTAAAACCGACACGATACGTATCAATAAGCTGCATCAATAGAAGAATTAAAGAAAGCCTACAGAAAATGACAGTTAACAATGAAATATCATGAACAAATCTATATGCAATAATTCCAGTCTGTTGTTTAATGTCATTGCAATTAAATCTGGCTGATATTTTTCTTCAAAAACACTGGAACATCTGGGTAGCAGGTGTTTGTATGCAAAAAACGCCGATCTGCAGATGGTTTAATGTATCGTTATTATTACATAACGGTTATCAATACCCGTATCGTTACCCTTGTAGCGGTACAAACGGTATATCGAGAACTGGTGTACAGCCCTAGAATTTAATGTAAATCTTAGGTTATGATACAAGGTACTTTACAGTGAGTTCACCAAAACTTATGCGATTACTCATAAATCAATCATAAATACCAATCACTTAGTTGATAAACCATGACATCCATAATTCAAAATAATGAGACATGTGAAGGGAAATTCCATGATCCTGGGTACCTACTGATCGTGTTAATATTCAACGGAACCATCATGTCACAGTCTTTAGACCCTGGCAAGGTTATGTTTGTAATACATTACATTGCTAGTACCAGAGGCAGAAGTAATGATGCAGTGACAAGGGTACGTGGCAATCCATACCATGTTTTGGGGAGAAAAAGTATCTAGAGAGGTTACTGAAACGTAGCAGATTAGTAGCGTTTGATGACGTCATGTAGTGTGTGACGTCATCCATGCAACAATGGTGTGGTGACATCATGTTATTGTTTTTTTTTTTATAAATGTACTATGGTCATAGTGCCCCCTGTAGGCTCTGTTACTTTTTCTCCCCATTATACAATTATCCAATGGTTACGTGTGGGACATGCAGATACATGGCCAATTGTGCCACGTGCGTTTTCCATGCGTTTGGATAAACTCAAAACGCATGGTTTTTGCCTCATTGTAATCAGCTAAAAACCATGCGTTTTCCATGCGTTTATCCTTCTCATCAGGGTATAATATAAGCGTGTAACGATCCCAAAATGTGCAGTGATCAATATGAAATGTGCAGTGATCATCCTGATTTTGTGCAGTGACATGCATGCATTTGATACTTTGATTCTCGTCTCTAGTTATATTTCCCTCATACTTAACATATATGTGAACTGGCATATTGATATTTTTGACATCACACTTTTCACAACATTGTTAATAACTTTCTATTTCGTAACTCGCACGATTCGGTGTAACCGATGGCGCTGAGGTGTTTTCCTTTACGCGCAGATATTTCGTGAAATGTGCAGTGATCACTTTTTTTTTATTTTATACCCTGCTTCTCATGGAAAACGCACGTGGCACATTTGGCCATGTATACATGCTGGGTGAACCCTCAACCCTATAGCATGTATACATGTACACTCGAAAATGTCAATGTACAACGAGGGTGCAGGATGGGTTGTACATGACATCATAGGGTTTTGTACCACTGAACATCAACATTCAATTTCTCAGCTACAGTATGTGTTATATTGGAACAACGTTACATTACGATTACAAGAGAAAATTGACAAAAATTGGAGAATAAACTCAATTCGCCAAGTCATTGGATTCTGAGGGCACAAACGTCATGGCCAACTCAGCCTTCTAAACTGACAATTTTGGGTGCACATACCTTCATGTCCCACATGTAATCATTTTACAATTGTAAAATGTCTTCACACAGGTTTGCAGATTTACACAGCATTATTTCGGTGCATTATTCAGGAAAATAACCCACTACAAACAGAATCAATTTAGTAAAAACAAAAAAAAACATAAAAACCTAATTATCCAAGTCTTAAATCTAACCCTGAAAGGGTAAAACAGTGCCTTTTTTTTTTTTAAAGTACAGAAGACTTTGAACATCAGGTCTACCCATGAGTTATGTGGGAGAGAAAAAAAACCTTTCCACACAAGTGACGAAAAACCGACTTACAAGTATCCATTTTTTTGTGTCAGGAAAATGCTAAAACTGACAGAGACATTCTCAGAGTGTGTTCACCAAACAAAATAAACTGTGAGACAACACGCTAGGACAACACGAGAATGTGTGCAAAAGCTGGGCTTCCTAATACAGCCCAACTTCACAATCAAGTCAACCCCTATATCCAATGTCTCAATGCTACTGGGTATGACAGCTGCCAGTTATATGTAATGATGAGATGATAAGGCTTGGAGTCCACCCAATGTTACACATTTACCCCATGGATGGGGTCTTTTACTTGCCTCAGCATAGACATTGTGCACAAGGCACTTCAGGTTTAACGTCTCATGCGATCGACATCCAGCTGGGATGTAGCTCATGAAGAGTGCCCGGGCCGGGGATCGAACCCGGGAACTTCAGCAGAGCTGGCCGATATGTAATTGGCAGACACCTTAACCATTTGGCCACCCAGCTGCTAAAAAGGAAAAAAATTGTCATCCAGAACTTCAGAAACGTCTAGAACATTGGAATCTGGGTGCGCGAAGCCACAAAAATAACTTTACAATTTTGGTAGAACGGATATTCGGTGGTCTAAATTAGTCAATGGGATGCATTGTAGTTGAATTTCTAGCCTGATGATGCCACCCTTGAGTGAGTTCTTAAATATTGGGTTCCCCTGTAGCACCCATGGCAGCCCACTATGCACCGCTATGCATGAGTCTCAGACTTTGAATTGGACCAGCGCCAAAGTATCATGTAACAAACCAGGGTATCATGTGGATGAGATGTTATCAATGGCAAAAATAAAAAAGCCAAAAAACAAGCATACAAAGAATTTGATAGACAGAAATGTGAATCAATGAAGTGAAGGAATTCTCAGTGTACGCATGATTCTCATAGACCAGCTACAGCTGCATGAAAGGCCTTGGGAGTCAAGGCCAGTTCCTCTGAAGGTCCATGGTTCGATCAAGGACCTTACAGTTAGTTTCATTAAAAACGGCCTGTCAAATTGAAACTAGACAAAGCTATCATAGCTGGCTACTCAAAACCTGATCTAAAAGTACATATTTGATATATTCGAATAATTTCTTACATTTACCAAGGTTTATATTTATCTGGTGATAGATGTAAGCCGATTATTAGCTATAGAAGTGGACAGAAGCAGCTGGCTTTAGCATGTTTAGACCACAGCCAGGTACACGTCGCTGCAGCAGCTAGAGTCAACCATATTTTATGAAACTAACAGTACAGAAATACCATAAAACTAAACATGCATTTCCATTTACGCACCAAAATGGGTTAAGGTACAAATTCAAAATCCAAATTTATAGTGCAGAACTAAGGGGAAAAAAACAACACTACAAACACTCTCTTGTAGATGTTTGGTGGAGAAATGTTGAAAACCCCCAATATCCTCTATTTATAGTAACCACCAGGTTTGATACGAACAGATTGGCCCGGCTGCCCCTGGGATTCCCTAATGACAGGCCAAATTCTGATTTAGAGGTTTTTGTGACAGCCCAGAAATCAATATGGGCTCCCCGCAGAATAATAATCGGTCATTACTTGCCGAAAGCTCCAGCACTACAGGAAAACCTTGCTTGTTTGAATTGGTGGTCTCTTCACATCACGAAGGTAGCTCTTAATAATACTCCGGATGACGTCATGTGAATGCAGGACTCCCATTGGCTGAAGGACTACCGCAGCCAATGAGAGTCCTGGATTGACATGATGTCATTTGGACTAGTGTTTCCACATCTATGTAAGTATTTTGGTTGACCCGACATCTATATGGTTGACCCACGGAATTATGTTGGCTTCACGGTTGTTCTCCTAATAGACCGATCAGACCCACCAGATGAATTAGGAGCAGACGATGACTGACTGACTGACTGACTGACTAACTGACTGGCTGCCTGAGTGATTGACTGGCTGACTGACTGGCTGGTTGGCTGCCTGACTGACTGCCTGACTGACTGCCTGACTGACTGACTGACAAGCTGACCCCTCCCCTTCATCCTGTAGATCATTGTCTGGTCATTCACTCTAGGGGCCATCACCCCAAGTCGTACTTCAAACTACTTAACGATAATAACAGTATATGCTCATACTAAATCACCCTCAACCACAATAACCCTTCCACTTCATTTAATCCCTGCTATGGGGTGACAACAAACGCCCCCTGAGCCCCCTTTGTACTGCTAATGGTTGCTATGGTAACCTATTATCCCTTTGAAGAGAGATCATTCCAGTGATGTCACCAACATGGGCAAACAATAAAGAAGTGAAAATTATGAAGAAATAACAGCAACTAACCCTACAGATTTGTAGTATCAGCTTCAATATTCAACCAGGCCTAAAACTGTGAATCTGCAAGTTATAATTATTTTTTTTATATAATTTCTGATCAGGCATACTAATACGCTCTTTGCATGCAAACTTGAACAGGTGCAAAGCTTCCACCGTAAAAACTATAAACCCCAATCTGTTGAAGGGGAAAAAGCTTATCGCACCCCCCGAAAAAAAAAAACACACAAAAAAAAACCTAATACGGCTGATTTTGTCATCTGTCAGGTTCACACCCCACTGCTTCTAGAGCCATCACTGTTACACTTGAGTCACCATGGTAACAAGCTCTCTAATGCGGGAGGCACGGTTCGTCTGCTTTTCATAAGAGAAGCAGACGAAAATGGCGCTCCCCACTGTCACTGAAAGCAGACGATAAATATTCCAATAAAATGGAAGAAACTCCCACAAAAGCCTGACAAGCTGTTGATAACATGTCTTTCCATACAGTTAGACTCTCATTAAATTGTAATAAAATGTCCTAGGGGGTAGTCAAGGGGTCTTTTGAACGTTGACAATGAACTTAAAAGTTACAGACCCGATTTCATCAAATTAACGTTCTCACTGCAATTCATTCAACCTATAGAGCCCATACTTCAGGATTTTTTCACACCACAGACTGTATCTTGATTAAAGCCTTGAACTGACACTGATAAATAAGCAACTTTGGGGCTGCCACACTGACAAACATTTTTGTTAGATTTTGTGAAAATTCCAAACGTGTGTCATTGAGGTAAGTTACTTGTATGGTTAAAAGTGGTTTCGTAGGATGCTAGGAGAAGCAGTCCCACCTAGTAATATTTTGTGTGTTAGTAGTAAATTACAAAGTACACGAAGTGGCTCAATTCCTTTATATATTAATTCAATACAACTGACAGGCATTACAAGTTGCCATATTGGCATCTTGAGGAATTACTCCTGCCAAGCCTTGTCACCTGGACAAACGATCCTGGACCCTGATAACTTGCCCAAAGAGCGAGTTCAACTGTTGCACTAACTTAGAGTGGCACAGTAGATTCTTCAATATATTAGGTCTGTTATTACTGGATTACTGCATTCGCACTGCAGTTTACAAGTTGATCAGAAAGGATATTTGCAGATATTTAAAAAAAATCTATAGAGTTATTTACGCTAGCATATCGTTTAAGACACAATTCGCAGTCACATTTTGCCCACAAGATTCCCAATTTATAATTAGTGTAGGACCTTTGCCTCAGAATCTTTTTTATTGCAGCAATGCAGAATCCACTGCAGAGGATCATCCCTCCAGCAGATTCGAACCCCAGGTCCTTTTGCCATGACTGGGAGTCAGTGACATTTTTTTAATGGAGTCTTTTCACTGAGCAGCCCTCAATTTAGCAAGGCATAAGTCTTTCCTCTCCTCTTATTACCCATTTTGCTTTTCAGACATAGTAGATCATACCTTACTGATTCCATAAATTTAATTTTCTCTGGGAAATTACAGAAATCAACTAAATGATAAGACGTCAAATATACATTAAATGCTAAAGATAATGCTGCTAGGATGCCCTTTGCTTCAGCCAATCAGAGTCAAGGGCGGGAACTTTTTCAGCCAATAGAATTGCAGTATTCTGTGGTAGCCACCTGGTGGAAATACAGAGAACCTTCTGTGAACATCCACTATTAGGGCAGACCTGTATCTCGGATGCTCCACCATTTGGGTGCCTTTTGACCTTAAAAAAGTTGTTGATTGTAATTCTCTGGGACTTTATGTCCACCACTAGTAACTGCCTTATTGACCATCATCCACTGACCATGATTGGTTCAACGATTTGCTTGAGCTCTCGATATATATATCATCCAAGATTTTCAGCCAAATCCGAGTATCATTCGGTCAGAATATGAGCAATGCAGGTCTAGACAAGGATTCAAACCCAAGACCAGCAGATGAGATGCCACTCAAAGTCTGTAACCACTAGGACAGTCACCCACAGAATTCTCCTACATATTTATGAATTAGTCCTTCCACCAAGTAGCGGATTTAGGCGGGGGGGGGGGGGGTTAGGGAGTTTAACCTCCCCCCCCCCTTGGCCTAATACATTTTAATTTAAAAATTAAATACAAATTCAGGGTCCCCGCAATTCACTTTAATTTGTAAACCCCCCTGTGAAAAACTTTTGGTATCCGCCCCTGCCACCATATAATAGTCATGATAGTTTCAAACTAAGCTACATGCCCTCTATGTTTTGAATAAAAGGGAGGATTACCAATTGTTCCTGTTTCAACCTGTTCTATTCTATGATTCACCCTGAGAGATAAAGTGCAGGACATGGAACTTCCCCTCATCTCATCTGCCAGGAAGCCCTACTTTTAGTGTCTTCCAAGTTGCTTGCGTCATTTGTACCAGTAGCGGATCTAAGGGGAAGGGGGGGGGGGGTTAGGAGGTTTAACCCCCCCCCCCTCCCCTGGCCTAGTACTGGATCGACCTGCCTAGTGTAAGGTGAACGTGCACTCTGGGCCTTACCATCTCATCATTACATCATCTTGCCATATAAGTTTGCAAAGCTTCAGTCCACAATCATCTAGACAATACAATTTTCACATTACATCAAAGTACTATAAGATAAATTACAACCACATTTATGCTTACTCTACACTAAAATGATAAAAAAAAACCTTAAAGAGTTTGCATGCCAGAAGTGCATAAATGCATTGTCATGAAATTTGTAGCATTTGGGGATGGCACAAAAATGACCTTATTTTGTCTGGAATATTAGGAGCGTGTCACAGAATGAACTCGATTCATTTGAAAACATGAGGTTTTTTTTTTTTTGCTGTCATAACATGCTGAGGGGTGTGTACTCGTTCTAGTGGGAAGGGCTAAGGTTCTAGGGTGTTTCACTACAATGTGTATTTACTCCATGGGGTCATGACAAAAAATGTATCTGGTTTAATCAGCCAACAATGAGTACTATCTTTCATCCTCGCACTCTGGGACTGAAGATAACCATTGTTTCAATATACCAATAAATTTCAAAAATTCATATATGCAGTCAGATTATTTTAAAGGCATAATAAAAAAATTAAGAAACATTGAGCTTTAATTGTGTACCAACAGGGGTTAAAAGTATAATATATACCATGTAAAAATATCTGAAAAGCATGTAGGCCCTGTAGGCCCTAAGATCGTTCAAAGTGAGAAGTTACTATAATTCCATTAGCTTAATTGGACCAAAAAAATTTATACAACAAAAAGGTCCAATGACTGGACTGAATGCCCCTTTTTAATATGCCACTGACTGGAAGTGAATAAAAGATCAAGTAATTATCAATTAATATTTAAGATTATTAGGCCTATTTATGTGACTGAAATCTAATGATACAAAGTCTGAATTTAGTCATAATTAAACGAATTGCTAGAATCCAATTGAAAACACATGAATGATCAAATTGATTTATCAATCATCTATCGTGTCAATATTGACCTCTGTGGCATCTCATAACACACAATTCTAATTCAGCCTACTTAAGAAAATTATTTTACACCGAGTTTTTTTTAGACTGCAATAAATAATTAACTTACCTCAATATAAAAACATGTTGATAAAGTAAATCAAAAAATAATTAACAATCGAATAAATTTTCCTTTTATGCTGTGCAGTCTCCAACGAGAAAGTTCATACTGAAGACAATTGAACAATGCTCACTGTTCGGTATCCAGTATCGAACTCCCAGGCTGAAGAGTTCATTCATGGATTAGTCCATTGCAACGGGGGGGGACAAGGGTGTTTCGGGCTGAACCACTTAATAAGGGGGGTGGAGGTTGGAGCAGTTCTATGCAATAATTTTGGATCCTAAACCACCAAAATAATTGTAAATATATATTTTGCATGATTATATGTACTTTGTGCTTTTTATTTTCAGATCACATTTCTGTATAGAGACCACAGACAGCCACCGAATCATTGTTATTCAAGTGAAAATTACAAAGAATTCCAACTGAAATTTTGCAGACAGAACATGACATCACTTCAGGTCTTGTCCGCTAATCCTATTTAATCCCTATTTTGCAGCTACAGTTTCAAAGTTTTTATAAGAGTACAAAAGAATGAAAACAAATCTCAAAGGAATAACTATATACAATAAAACAACCAAACAAAGCAGATGATTGGTCAAACTCTTGTCTCTGTCATGTTCAGTTTTTACATCAGAAAAGTTGAGAATGTCTTGTGACATGTCTTGAAATGCATGGATAGATGTCAGCTGTCAACTAGGAGCAAAAAAATACTTAATAAGTAATTATTACGGGGATAATAAAAGTTTTTTTTTTCTCCGAAACTCTCGCACTGGAAAATTAGTCCATTTAAAATCCTCATTTCAGGATTCCCAAAATCAAATTTTCTACTGAGCTGCTGATTGCTGCAATAGTGGTTCTCTGTATTTCCCCCAGGTGGCTAAAACAGAATACTGCAATTATATTGGCTGATTCCCGCCCTTGACTGTGATTGGCTGAAGCAAGGTGCATCCTAGCAGCAGTATTTTTAGTGCATCTTAATGTATATTTGACATCTTATCGTTCAATTGATTTCTGTTATTTCCCTGAGAAATTTGTATTAATGTAATCATTTAGTTATGACTTACTTTGTCTGAAAAGCAAAATGAGTAATAAGAGGAGAGGAAAGACTTATGTCTTGCTGAATTAAGGGCTGTTCAGTGAAAATCCTCTATTGCAATTGCAATAATACAACATCCTATGTCATTAAAAGTAGTGATATCCTAGGATTATATTGGATCCAACAAAGGACCGTAGCCAAAGGGGGGGGGGGAGGTAGAGGGGGTCGTTCGACCCACCTAACTTGGTCCATGTCCACACAATGGTCCACTTCAGGGAATGCATTTTTTTTAAATGTATATAAAGTCTACAATTTTACGAAAAACACCCACCCAACGCAAGTGGCTGGCTATAGGCCTGCAACACCCTCATCAAATTCTACACGAACATCCTTCACAAAAGAACCAAAGAACCATTGACCCCACATGAAAGGGCCAATCGATCAGAGACAGAAAGAGAGATCTGTTACGAAACCTCATTGTAGCCAAGGTAATCTGTCAAGTCCCAGGAGAGTGATCAGTTGGTGTCAATTACCACCAGATGTCTCTGCTGGACAACGTCATGACTCACTCACAAACTGATAGATGGCAGCACTGACTCATAGTGCTTCTTGTTCAATCATTTAAAGTTACTCACAAACTGATAGATGGCAGCACTGACTCATAGTGCTTCTTGTTCAATCATTTAAAGTTAAAAAAATTTACTCAACTCAATCACTACAAGAAATTTGAGCTTGCATGGCAAATATGCACATGAATTATCCTTAGTCCCGTTTCAGAGGAAGTCCACACGAAACAATATTTCTTTTAAAACAACGGGTGACAACATTTGAAGGATTAATGAGCACTGCCATTTGATGTATGTACAATGACCCATACTCCACTGAATGGTCACATTGCTAGCCAGGCACTCTAGAGGATTAAAAAAAAAGCTTCTTATCCCATTCTTAAGTAACTTTATTTAGCTATTTTGTCTAAAGGAAATAAATTGCTTTCCCCTTAGCAGCTGCTCAGAGATGGCAGGTGTCCGAAACCTGGCCAAAACAGAAAAGTTGAGAGTGTCTAGACACATGTCTTGAAATGCACATACAAGCCCGTTATTCGAAAGACTAGCTGCCCTAAAGTTAGAACACTTATGTATTCTGCATGAATTTGCCTTCTATTATAAATTTGAAAACAATCTCTTACCGGGATATTTCAATTTGATTAAAAATACTTGCAGGCAGGTAGATCACAACTGATATAACACACTCGAAATCAAAGCATTTATAGAATACCTTTAGTAAGACATGAATTTGCGAAACAAAGTATACACCCATAGCTTTTTTATTTTAAAAGTATGCCAAAAAAAAAAAAAATCCAATCATATTCAACTGACTGCAACATTCAGAAATGCTTTGTTTGTGGTAATTCCTCATAAAAAATTAAATATATAAAACAAATTTTTTAATATTTATGTTTATTAGAATCTGACTGGAATCTCCACTGGGTGGCTCCCCAAGAGCGACATGACTGTCTTAGGGGAGTCTCCCAAAGGCACACATCATTTTTATATATTTCATTTTGTTAAGTTTGCCTAAATAAATCATCATCATCATCATCATGAACCAAAACTGTTTTGGACAAGACGGTTTAAACCGGATTTTACCCAGCTTTGCCCGTAACTTGCGAACCATTCGGCATCATTTTAGTGACTCAATGCACACAGGTGATGCAAATATTAACACAGTGGCACTACTATGACTTCACAGCAGATCATTTACGAAAATCAACAGTATTTCCTCTATCTACAATTTGTTTGCAATATCTTAAGACGCAATCTTATCTTTTGTGAGCACCTGTGTAATAAAAAGCATGAATATAAACGAGTTAAACAAACTTACAGGATCGCTTCACCTTTTTTTTGGTGCAATTTTTACCGCGAATCAAGGAATGGAGAGCGTTCCACATCCTAATGTTATTTCTTAAACCAACACTCTTGACCTGAAGCCACAAATGAGGATTTCCTATGACAGTTTTATGAATGAATTCATTTTTTAAAGCAATACAAATGCATTTCTACATTTCGAGCTGAACGCCAATGCCGTGTGGTGTGTAGACATATATAATTATATAAGCAGACTTAGAAAAATTGTGATAATAATCATTGGACACTGAGCAGGCTGGACTATATAGCTATATAAGAGGGACATCTACATTCTAATGGCAGCAAGTACTTGATGCAGAGGGCTGCACTTTCCAATCTATCAATCAATTTGCTTGTGAAATATTCCTAGCTGCTGATGATACTATCGACAAAGACTTAAAGCACACTTCATTTCACAAAAAAATATGGGCATTGTATTGTATGATTGTTAATGTTCTGAATCTTCGCTATTCGATAGGATTAGCTGACAGAGGAAGACATAATGTTGTATCATCCCATCATTATGAGTCCACACCATAATGACTATCATCATGTTCATTCCTTGGCCCAGCCCAGACACCCACTAGTTTTTGGTCGTTATACAGAGCTCTATCAGCTAGCTCTTTATAAGGCTATACACTTATAAAATTAATGTAATTGAGTCAAAAAATGTTTAAATGTATGTAAATGTGTGAACTGTTACAACTGTTTTTTCTGTATTTTATAATATGTTTTTATTCTGGGCCAAAAGAAAAGACTCTTGTGGATGTGTTACGCGTTCAAAATATTTTTTAAATAAAAATAATAAACATATGGTCAACAATTTTTTTTTTCATCATTCCAGGTTTTTTGCCGTTGCTTTTATATTATCTTAATAAATAGACTTATAAAAAATATCATAAATTAATAAAGCTTTTTAAGCATCGTATAAACCATGCCTCTGGTTCCTAAAATTTTTCCTTCATAAATATGAGTAACACAATGACCATAAATCTCCATCTCTACTTTGACACTAGCCAGACACTCTATACTGCAGCTGGATCACTTCATCACTTCCATTCTTCACAAGCATACTCTAGCTTCGAACGCTAACTTTAAGCATGATCTTCCCCTCTAACATGGACGTATTGCGTTGTCTCAACAATGCTTAATGCTACTGGTTTTTAGTTAGAGCTATTCCATTTAAAAAATAAATTTTTCAGACACCCCCCCCCCCCCCATATCTTTTTTTTTGACACCCTGCTTTTTCGTAAATTATATATGATAAGGTAAATACTGGTCAACCGTCCCCTCCCCCTCTTTTTCTCTTTTGGAGAACCCCCCCCCCCCCCCCCCCAAGCAAGGGTGGGGTGGACAGATATTATGGATACCTATAGAGGATGTCTGAGGGATAAAATGATCAAACGTGGCTTGGCTAACGGAGCTCTGCCATAACACTTGGGTGGTGGAACTGGGGGGGCCACTGCCCATGTGTTATGGTCCTATAATTGGCTGGCCCATAAAACTAGATAAAATTATATTTTTTTTTAACTTGAACTTCACCTCCCAAATTAATGAAACCACAAAATTTGAATGGGATTTGCAAAGTTTGGATTTGTCCTCTAAACATCAGTTTGAATTTATTTTATATTTTTCTGTAATCATTATTTTTTCTGTACGACATAATCTTGCCATGTTCATAAGAGGCCAGGAGGGAAAGCCCCCCTCTCCCCTCGAGTCATATGGCCACATGTATAAAATTACTAAATTACTATGTGTAGTGAACATCACAGTACAGTACTTACAGACTTGACATGATCCAACGATTTATATAAGTATAACCATCATACTCCTTATTCATTGACTATAAAAGGGGTGCGTTATGTTTTGGTTATTTTCCATGATTATCTTGTACAACACTGTCAACAGTGTGAAGATAAAAATGCGTAAGAAATGTGCCTGCAAATTCAAGTAATTGAAGTTCTATGACTTGAGATTCTAATTGTCTGTGCGAAAAATATGCTTAAAAGACTGCTTACCACGTTAATCTGGTTCAATTAGCTGTCTTGAGCCTGTGCTTCTCTTGTCCCATTCACGGGATGGAAACTGGGTCAAGTTAAATAATTAGGTCAACTTTAGTTCGGAGTGCGCACACCAGAGTTCAGTATGGACTTGGCCACGCCATCTGTGAACCGCAACTGACATGACACGGAACACTTATAATTAGTGTACAATACATTGTACTTTAATTGCATCGTATTTTTGTACACATTTGTGATAAATTACCTTTCAATATTTATGAGATTTGTGAAGTATTACAACCTTGAAGTAATTATTATTGGCAAGTTGCATTGATTTGGAAGTTTCCGCTAGATGGCTTTCATGCGCAATGCAGCGCCCTCTCTTGAAATTAGGTACAACTTCGGGTTGATCATGTGACCTAGTTTTGCTGAAAATGGTGGACAGTGGGAGGTGCTGATAGCTGTTTGCCTAAACAAAAGTGAACATGCATTCATAGAAAGTCTTGGAACTGTCCAGAGAAAGTGAGAAAGATGCATTTCTCGATTCCTGACACAGAAGAAGTTCAAGAGAATGGCACCTCGCCTTTCACGGTAGGGAATCACGTCTGATGTTGGTGACAAAAAAACAAAACAACAACCAAAAAAGTTTCTTTCTTTTGACAGATGGTATTTATGATATTTATGTCCCCTTAAAAACTAACCTGGTTTCTGCCTGACTTACTAATCTGTAGAATTTGCGGTACTTGTGCATAGTTGTAACAGACCTTTGGATAAAGGGGGAGGAAAGGGGGGGGGGGGGGTGTGTTTTGTGTGGTATAACTTGTACAGTAATGTACTTGTCACTTTGTGTATTCAAGTTTTGGGATTTTTTGCCATGAAACATGGCAAATGTTTGTGGAAATATATCCTATATATATGTTATGGCTTTTGTAACTGCAGCTATTCAGTGCACATTTCATATTGAATTCAGTTGTTGGTAGAAACAATACTTATTTTTTTTGGGATTGTGCCCTTGCAATATGAGGATGCACATGGGGACAATTCATTAAATCCCTGTTATTTCCAACAATGGTGGTAAATAAGGGATCGAAATAAGGTTCAACACTGGTAACCCGCTTTCCGGTTACCATAAATATTGATGTGGTAACCACCCCTAGTGGCAACTGTTGTGACCAAATAATTTGACGCATTTCGTGGTGAACTGCGGTCCGCTCGAATGAAATAAAGTATGGTAACCTGAATGGTCGTTCTTGACTTATTTTGATCCTGTAAACTACTAGTAATAATGATAATGTGCTACACTAGTGCTCCATGTATTCAAACATCAGTATTGAAGAAGAGGATGGCTGCTACCACAAATTATCCCATGCATTAACTTCACTATCCGATCTTCATACAATAATTGTAGCTGTGTTCAAGTGTGTTGACCTGCACACCAAGTTTATGAGCTTTCTTGTGATCTGAGTTTAAATTTGTCCTTTTTCAAATTAAATCATTTGAAGTACAACCACAAATATAAAAAGAATTGTTTCAATGACGGTGCTGTAAAATGTAGTGGGATACACCTCTCGACTCAGATTCAGATTAATTTATTATGCCAAAATACAGAGATTTTCATTTAATAAAATATTGAGCAGGGTGAGCTATTCTGATCAGAGTTCCTGTTAGGGTGTCAAAAAAGTGGGTCACAGGCTGACAGCACTTGCCACTCTGGCCAAAACGGTCCATAAGTTAAAAAAAAACCACTGCATCCTCAGGACGCCAGTGATGTGTGAAATTTGCATCCTTTCTAATTTTAATGCGTATTTTTGCAATGGGGATGGCGTCAACGGGAACTTCTGATGTTACATTCTTAAGAAACATATATTTTGTTTTGTGGTCCTATAACATGTTTTCCATTATCAGTAAAATTCAGTTGATTATCTATGAACATTCCAAGATATTTATATAGTTTTCCAAAATTTTGACATCTTCAAGATGGCAAGGTGTCACTCATTGACGCTCGCTAGAGTAACACCTTGACCTCTTGGGCCTGAAACATTGAGGATTTCAACTGCTGCCATCTATATAATATCAACTGGCGATAGTCATTCCTGGCCCAATGGACAGACGTGCTGTCCTCTGGTGGATAATGCCAGTGATTGGGCCAATCACAGACCTGCTTACACCATGACGCTATGACACCATATTCCAAATATGGTACTCTTTCATAAGGACTTCTCTGATTGTGCAATAAAGTCTTGTTGCATCCAATTAGAAAGGATATATGAATACCCACACATAATTAAGCCATCGGAGAGAAAGTGTTACTGTGCCAGCTCCATAGAGACCTTGCCAGGTGGAAAATTGACATCTTCATTCATTATAATATGTCATCTCCACTTCTTTAACTAATATATTTTGTCAATTTTTTCCAGATTTTTAACTTATATGTGAATGGTGTACACCATTGCTCATTGAGATACAGACAGCTTCACAGTTTTCATGAACAGGTAAAGAGAATCATTCTGTTTTTAGCAACTTTTATTTTTAATGTAAATTAATTAAACCCTTATAATTAGCAATTTTTTCTTTTTGTGACAAATACATTTATGATACTTCTTGAGCGTCTCAGTAAGCTTGAAATGTTTCCTGACACCTTGTTTTGTGTGATTGAAGTCAATGGTTGTAATGCTCACTTAATATATTGCGAACATGTATCATAGACTGCAGTGTCTGCGAACAAAACGAAAGACCTTTGCTGCCCGATCCTTTAGTGCCATGTTCCCGCAATGGTGGAACCAGCTCCCGAATGATCTCAAGCAGTGCCATACTATTGATGACATTTTTATATGGACAATTTAAAATTTTACTTGATATTTTATTTTAGCTTTTAAATTTTCATTCATTCTATTTCTATTTTTAACATTGTACAGCTCGTCTGAAGATCTGTTTTTATTGAAGATCGCGCTATATGAAATAACAATTTACAATTTTTAGAGTTCTAAGATGATTGTCATTTTGCAGTTAAAGAGAGAATATGGAGGAAGTAATCTTCCGCAATTCCCACCGAAGAGATTGCTCTCTCTTACGCCCAGTCAACTTGAGGAAAGACGGCTAATGCTTGAGAGATACATCCAGACCTGTAAGTTAAAACCCTGACAAATTTTTTGGATTCAACTAATTCTATCATTGTTTATTAGATTACAAAAAGTTACTAATTGTCTGGTGCATAACATAGTATTGTGAAAGAAAAAGGTGGAAAAAAAAGAACAAGTGAATGTAGAGACAGTCGGACCAAATGAAATTACTAGAATCTGAAATAATAATAATAAAGTTCATTAGCTTTTTTTGCAACTTTACAGTTGGCTTTGTACAATGGAAATGTAAAGTATTGTTGGTAAAAGAGTAAAATTAAATTTTTTTAGAAGAGACAAAGTAAAAACTATATGACATTTGTATAAGTGAGAATTGTTAGTTCAGGCATAACACAGGTTACCAAAAGAATTTTAAGATGGGCTGAGGCATTGTGCATATTATATGAGCTCTTGTATTGCTAGACTAGCCATAAAACATGCGTTGAATATGTCTTCAATCGCAAATTGAACTTGACGCACTAGTGTCTTTTTATTCTTTGGCAGTGAGTCAGAATCCTGTGATTTCGAACAGCAATTTTTTCATCAATTTTCTGCTGAATGCTCAAAGGGTAGGTGAATGCCATGGTCAATTTTTTCTGCATAACATTTACATCATGGTGTGTATTTGTGATTCACGATGATATGTATAATATATTGATATACAGGACAGCCATGGAGATGTTCCAGAGAGTGTATCGCTGGACTTATACTTGATGAACGGTCATAAAATTCCATTGACGATTATGTCAACAGACCAAACTGATGACGTCTTAGAGGTGAGTTGAGTGATATTCCAAGAATTGTTTGTCACCTAAAAATCTGACTATATGATAGAGGAGGTATAGAATCAGATTGTAACAGTCCTGACTGATTGTTGATAATATTGGCAGACACTGGCCCAGATATTTTGATTCAATTTAGTAATATTTAACAAATATATGTTTAATGAAGAGACAGAAAAAGTTAATCAATATTGATGCGCTCATCATTTGATTTGCCAAAATTATTAGGTCTTGTAACTATTAAAGCAGAACTGGCAGACTTGGAAACTAAACTCTAGAGGACTTCATGTGAATTCAGGACTCCCATTGGCCAAAGCAGTCCCTAAGTCAATAACAGACTGATTCGCATGATATCCACTGGAGTGAGTTTAGTTTCCAAGTCTATGGTATCTACTGTAAATGGTCTTTAATATAATTTCAAGAATTTGAATGTTTTAGCTAAGTTGAGAACTTGAGGTAATGATAATGTTGCCTTGTCCTTGGGCTTGTGGTGATCTTTCAGGCATGTTCTTTTGAGAGGAGGAAAATACAATAATTTTGTTGCATGTTCATTGCAGGCTCTCGCTGCTCACATAGAAATTCCGAATGACTTCGTTTATTATTTTGGGTTGTTCCTTTTGAAGAAGGAGGAAGATGGGGAAACCGCCAGTGAGTAGATCATTTATATAGCTTAATAAATTCATAAGTGCGGTTCTTGATTCGCAACTAACATCTGCCAATCACATGTATTTGGTTGTATAATAAAAATAGCCAAGTGGTTATTGTGGTCTTAAATACAATAAAACATATTATTGTGACATAACATAAACACAATTTTGCAGTTGTCAGAAAACTTCAGGAATTTGAAGCACCCTACGTATCATTGAAAGCTGCATTGACCACGGGCGTCCATCGTATTGTTTTGCGGAAAAGGTATTTCTGATTACCCTTGAAGAATGCCCGTTACTTTCTTTGTCTTGTTCATATTAAAGCATTTAATAAATATTTTGTATTTTTCAGTTTTTGGGAACCAAGTTACGAAGATGATTTGCTCGACAATCGGGTGACAATGAATTTGCTTTACGTCCAAGCGGTCAGTGACATAGAAAGAAACTGGGTGATCGCATCGAAAGAGCAAAGGAAGCAATTGGACCAGCTGCAGCAGAAGGGCTCCAAAAAAGAGGTATTACTTATAAGTACACTGCATATATAAAATCAACATGGATAAAAGTTAAAATGTATAAAATATATAAACTCACTAAGTAGTGATTTAGTGGATGAGACATAAAATCTCATCTATGTCTCCAGATTTAGCATAGGCAAATAATTATATAAACCAATACTACCTTCTTGTCTCATATTTTTTACCATTACATGCTCATTTATGCACAGGAATTTAACTTTGAGGTATAATAAATGATAGAAAAAGAGTGATGAAATCACAATATGCGGGGATTTCCGACGTGATCGCTCAACCGTAACGATAGCGATTAGGCCTACATGGCATGTTACACAATAGCAATTAAGCAGCAATAACAAACAAAGAAAGCTTTTTTTTTAAGAATCATGGCTAACTTAATTGCACTTTGTAACTGATGCTTAAATTGCACTTTAGAACACTTTTTGGGTCAGTGCAGTTGTGTATATTGCTATTAGGCTAATAACTTGATAGAGCAATTATTATATATAGCGATGACCTTGGGGGACTCTATTTCTTATGCACTTCATAACGATAAGAGACCCATCACATTTTTTATTTTCTAATTTTATTCAATTTTTCAATTTCTTTATTGATCATGTATCATATGAAAAAATAAAATAAAAATAAATAATTGCATTCATCGAAATTATCATTAACACGGTTGGCAGACACTATGCAGTGTATATGCCATTACCAAACAATATTAAATATACATATATATGACAAATAAAACAATCAAAATTACAATTTTTATCGTAAATGTTAATTGATAACAATTAAAAAAATAAATATATATAATATGTATGGTGGCAGAAGGATACATGGTTAAATATAATCATATTCAATATAAAAAAAAGAAAGTAAAATGAACATTAAATATAATGTGCTTGTGAAAAATTTAAAGTTCCCTCAAATATTCAGACATATATTATACCAAGTGACCATAGGAACAACTGTTATCTTTATGTTATGCTATACCTCATTTATGAGTGTATGAAATAAAATGTGATTATTATTATTAGTCCAGAATTATTCAGCCAAGGTGTTCAGCGACGCCGTTTAGTCTGTATTACATAACGTTACATAATCTACGTCCGGTCCGTTCAAGGGACGTGCGGGTACCGCGAATAACGGAGGACCGCGTTAATTAGAGGCGCGATATAGGAAGGTCCGACTGTACTGAATAATGAGTGATGATGCCATTTCCATTGTATTTCGAATGTTTTGGTCTAGATTTCTTTCAATGTATCAATTATTTTTTGTAATTAATGCCAGATGGATTCATAAGCTTACACATATTTAGTGTACCTTGATCAAATAAGTTGATTTTCAATCATTTGATGAAGTTCTAGAAAAAAAAAATTTTGACAGACAGTGGAGCTTTAAGTTAAAATAGTTCAGAATATTAAAATCATCTCGGATATTAATTATCTTATAACATTGCAGGTATTAACAATATCTCAGATTGGTTTGTTAAATTTCTTATTACAGCAATACTGCAAGTTGCATCTATGTCACAGATTGAAGACCATTTTTGAATCCGATAATCTTTAGATTTCTCTTGTTGATTCGGTCAAAACTGCAAGATAATAAAATATGTATTTCAGTTAATACTGCTGGATATTATTTTTAGAAGGTATATAGTTCTTGCTTGACAATTTTCTCTTTCTTTTTTCTCTAATTAACTGTCAAAGCATCTGTATGTTTGGTTTCAAAAGGTTGTACCTCTTATTGGTATTTTTTGGTGAAATCTGTTATTCGTTGCTTTTACATGAATGTTTGTTTCAGTTTTTACCTATTAACTATGACAGAGGATATTGACACCTCCCGCATGTGGGTATAGGAGAATTTCGTCTATTTACACAGCCCGGCTGTGTGACACCTCCCAGATGTGGGCATAGGAATTTTGTCTATCGGCACAGCCGATCTGTGTCATTAAGAAACTTTTGTCTATCTGCACAACCCAGCTGTGTGATTAACAGACCTTTGTCTAACTGCACAGCCTGGCTGTGTGATTAAGAAAATGTCTATCAACACAGCTCGGTTGCATAATTAACAGACTTTAGTCTATCCACACAGCTTGGCTGTGTCATTAAGAAATGTTGTCTATCGGCACAGCCCGGCTGAGTCAGTAACAAACTAAAGACGATCTGCACCGCCCCAGTAGTGTCATTAACATAATTTCATCTATCTCCACATCCCAGTTGTGAGATTGTCATGTTTAAAAAGCATGCAGAAAGCACATGCACAAGACAATACCCAGAAAAACCTCTTTATCGTTTTCTCATATACAGCCCAGAAAAGTCTCATAAACAAGTTGGAAAGAGAAATTATAATTATCTTGGTATAATTATATTACATGAAAATGCACGTTGCTATGGCAACCTTCAACCCTAACCTTGAGTCAAACATCCTGGCAATAATACCCATGTGAAATATCATCATTCTAACATATTTAAATTTTACGATACAGCTACTGTCCATTTTTTGACCAGTGTGTCCTAAATGGTGCAATTTGTACAAAAGAAGATCCTGTCTGTTTTTTCTGGGTATTGTCTGATATCCCACAATAACCTGTATATCTCATAGAAAAGCCATGTGGTATAGCCTATGTGGTATACATATCTATATTACATGGTTTACCTTACTTGTTTGCAAGGTATGTGTGGCAAGCAAGTGACAAAAATGAATTCACTATTTGCCGCTAAGCGCTTCGCCGTTTGAACTAGCACCGCCGCTCCAAAACAACAGTCGGAGTCACATGTTGACCACCAGTAAACAGATAAGAAACTTCGAATTTTTTTTAATCGGACCAGTATTAACGATTGTAGAGCCAAAAAAATGCCACATGAAGTCAGTTGTCTGTTCAGTCCACAGATACAATCTGTTGTATATTTGTGTTGCTGAGGGCAATGTCAAAGCAAAGAATAAAATTCTGACAAGAAATATTTAACAATTTGTTTGTAAATCTCCTTCCTAAGATCCTTTATTAATCTTAAAATGACTGGGAAAGTTTTGAAGTTGATGACATTGTATTGCAGTTTTGTGACGTCATGCAGTGATCTGATTGGTTGATAGGTTATAATTAATATTCATGAGTCTTTTTATACCTCATGCCACTGAGTACTAAAGAAATTGTGCGATATAAGTAAGACCCAAGTGGATATGTGGTATATTTTTATCTTCCCTCACTCGTGGACAGATTGGCTTCAGAATTCACTCGTGGCTAACACCACTCGTGAATCCTGGCCAATCTGTCCACTCGTGGGGAATATAAAAATATACCACATAACCACTGGGTCTTATTATAGTGCATGTGCTTCCTGGATGCTTTTTAAATGTGACTGTTGTATGACAAACACAAATATATCTGTGAGATCAATGTCCATTGTTTGAAGATGTATCTGACTAATCTGAAGTGTGAGTTTGTACCACAGAAAATTTGTATTTTCCTGGAAGATTGACTTCTGGTATTTAAGGAAATTGTGCGTACGTTATGCAACGTGGATAACACATTGCGACCATGTCAGCAATTTTTCCAATTTGCCACTAATAATGCAAAGTAGAAATAACATAGTGTGCTAATTGGGATGCCATGTTTATTTGTATATGTGATGGGAAAAAAAAAATTAAAGAAAATCCACTTCTGTACAATGTACATGTGGTGTGAGAAACAAGCAAAGAAGTATTTTCAATCTCACAGCTGGGATGTGCCGATAGATACAATTTTCTTAATGACACAGCCGGGCTGTGCAGTTAGACAAAAGTCTTAATCACACAGACGGGCTGTGCAATTAGACAAAAGTCTGTTAATCACACAGTCTGGCTGTGCCAATAGAACTTTGTTACTGTTGGCACCTCCGGACGGTGTGCATAGGAACTCATAAACGGTTCACACAGCCTGATTTTGGGCTGTGTGAACAGACAATAATCCTATGAGCACAGTCGGGCTCTGTGAATGGACACTTCCATAAACTATTGGAGCTTGATAATGAAATTTCGATTACATTGAGTAACTTTTTGTTGACATCTACTTGACAATCTGAATTAGATCAATTGATAATTAAGTACAGTTTTATTAGTTTCGAGTTAGTCCCTGATTCTCTCTTTAGTTCGTTTAAATGAAATTGAATGATCTTTAATTTTCATTGCAGTATTTGGAACTTGCTCAGACACTGAAATATTACGGCTACATACAGTTCAAACCGTGCCACATCGACTATCCTCGTCCAAATACTCGTGCCTTGGTTGCTACTGGCAACAAAGAACTTAACGTCAGACTTCAAGAGGGTGAGGTGAGTGAACAAGAACTGCTGGTTTCAAATATCTCTATGCAAATTTTAATTTGTGCGGTGTTCCAGCTAGGCCATTTGAGCATGGCGCTGCGCCATGCCTGATTTTGTGAGCGCCATGCCCGAAATTAAGTGAAGAGTTTTTTTTGTTGCCTTTTTTACTATCTGGGTGGCCTATATATGAATCTATTTAGGTGCCCTAATATCCTTGTGCGCCATGCCGATTACAAGTCCTAGCTGGAACACTGTTGTGTACTATAATACTTTGCTTAAACAGTGTACATTGCAATACCTATATTGGATCCATAACAAAATCTGTTTCTGTCCTATTGTGCGAATTGCTGATTTCAATAAAATAGTGTCATTGCACACGTTCGTTTTTCAGGTTATGCGAGATGTCAGTTTTAAGGTGACTAGAATGAGGTGCTGGAGAATAACAACAACGGTAAGATATCTTTTTTTCCAATTAAAGGTAACAGCTCAAGTAGCGTATTCCGCTCCAAACTGTGAATCTTTCTGAATAAAGGGCCTCATAACAGGTCAGTCCCTCTTTCTTTGACTAATCATGCTTTTATTCAGTGAAGGAGTGGACTACGCTACTTGGACTGCATTTTTGTCTCAGAAACCAAAGAGGCATTTGCAAACCAGATATTTTAAGTAAACTTGTAAACTGTGTGTTATGTGGAATTTATTGCTTTCAAGTATTATCTTAGAGTTATTGTGAGTAACAAATTTAAATGTAATATTAAGAATATTTCTACATGTAGCTGAATGATATAGGATAGCACACAACACTGTAACAAATTACTTCAAGTTCCAGTGTAATCCTGTAGATGCAATTACACTTATTTTTGCCATTGTATTTTGTAATTTAATGTGGATGTGTACGCAATGAAATTTGGTTTAGCAGCGCTCCTTTGGTCAAGTACTTTTCAATTGCCATCACTGCCTATAGCCAAGTACCCATTTACACCTGGGTGGAGTGAAGCAGTGGTTCAAGGAGGATCTGCTCAGTTCCCCCATGCCGTGACTGGGTTTGAACCCATGACCATGTGCGTATGAGTCCAGCACCTTATCCACTGGGCCAAGGCACCCACATTTTGCATTGGTTTCTTCGCATTAGGACCTGTGGACCACCTGATAAATAAATTCCACACATTTGCCCCAATATGGGTTGTTTAATGGTTGATTTTCGCTATATTCACCAAAAGAAAATAATGGAGAATGTTGCCTATTACTGCGCGCTGACCTAGAGTAGACACATTTGAATAGATTTTATGTGTGGATGAGTTTTGAGTTCATTTAACATTGACCATCTGACGAAAATGTCCTGTTTTGTATTTGAATATTTTAGCTAGTAAATGTTAATGGTTAAGTCCTCAAATGCTAATGCTTCAGGTGTGTTGTATAAATTTCATGCGAGTACCAGTAAGAGACAAGTGCAATGTGGTACTCGTTATTTAATGGCCCTTGAAGTACAAAATGTACTCATACAATGTGTTGATAAGCTAGGATTCAAGGGGCTGTATTTCTTTTTGCAATGCGTTTGAGAGCTGTGGTATGCAAACAATCCCTGACGGAGGTACTACATTGGCC
This sequence comes from Alitta virens, assembly GCA_932294295.1. NCBI lineage: Eukaryota > Metazoa > Annelida > Polychaeta > Phyllodocida > Nereididae > Alitta > Alitta virens. Next base: position 19,461,136 of record OW028583.1, on the reverse strand, counting down.
TTTTAGACTTACATAATGTCCCATGTATGACAAATAGGTCAGAACAAACCTCTCTCTGTCAATAAAAATCGATCTATCTATGTACATTATATATATATATATATATATTTATTTCATACACTTCTCAAGAAGGTATAAGTGTGTACATTTTAATAGCTAGAGTGATGGTTAATTCACTGAAACTATGTCCAGAACTTGCTCAAAACAACATTGGTATTGTATATTGAAAGTTACCTTCATGGGAATCCTAATTTAAATCCAAAGCAAAATTTCCAGCAGTATCTCACTGCCTTCTTCAGTGCTAATGACACAGGGATGGATCCAAAGGGGATGATGCATCTCTCCCCCTCCCCCACCAGCCCCCTAAAAAAGGAAAAAAGTAATGAAGATGGGAGTCAGAAAAAAAATTTTAAAAAATTGTAAGAATAAATAAATCTAAATTAAAATTGTTATATCTTTCATGGTGATGTTCAAAATAACTTTAGCACTCAGCGAACTAAGTTCGAAACGGGTGGACCGCCGTGGGCACCTTGACACTTGTTTCTTGAGCAGAACTCCAACGCTTATACTAACAAAGTTTTTTTGCTGGTAATACATGGCCAAGTTGTGCTTTTTGATAGTCACATTGCCATATCTTTGCTATATTTTACAAAAAATTATTAAAAAAATTTATTTTTCATTTCCGGAGCAGAACGCGCGAATAACCTAAATCAGGTCCCCCCCCCCCCACCAAAAATTTCTGGATCCCCCCCCCTGCACAGGGACTTTGTCTCCTGTGTTTGTTGTTGTTCACAGGAGAAAAGCGAATCAAAAGCAGCTAATCAATGATCATAGGCTAAACTTCAAATCTAGTGTTTTATGTTCATGAAAAAGGCATTGAGGTACTGCTGAAAAATATGCTCTGGATTTAAATTAGGATTCCAGGAAGGTAACTTTCGATATACTATATGGATTCGGAATCAAGAAACCTTCACTCAACAAAACATAAGTATTGTTCCATTTTTTGAAAATTATATAATTGGCAAACTTGACTTGAACTATCCCTGTTTTTTTTTTGGGCCTCTTCAGGAGTAGGCTACTGATGAAATAAAATGCCTTGTATTGTGACTTATAAGAGGTTAGTTGAATGCTAGCAGACATTTGAAAACCTACATGTAATCTTTTGTTAGAAAAGTTTAAACTTTTTCTGCACAGCAAAAACTGTTCTCACCTGGGAGCTATCAACCTCAACCAGAGGCCTCAATCATCCAACTGAATAATCTTTTAATTACAACTTATGTGGGATTTGGTGAATAGACCCCTGCACCTTAAATAATCATATGTACTAGGAAAATGTAAGTTTTAAATTTACCAATATTTTGTATTTACAGATGATGGAGTCCGAAGATGGGGAGGCTGAGGCTTCACCTTTCTTGGAACTTTCATTTGAGTATTTAGTCGCAAGAGACACGCTGAAATGGATTACAATATCAACTGAGCAGGTACGGCAAAGTCATAAACTCTTGATAAACGTAATGATGAAAATCAACTCTTTTTGATGTTACGTTTTACTGGCGTTTGTGAGACAATTTGACAAATGATAATTACTAATTAAGTGAAACTATAGCCACAGACATTGATTGTTGGTATACCTACAGTGTAATTTGCTTCAGTTACAAATTATATCGGCATCATAATTTGAAAGTTTCTGAATAACTGTAGATATGACTGTGTATATATGCGCTTTATTTTATTTTGTGCAAATTATTTTCTTTCAGGCAATACTGCTGAGCATGTCTTTGCAAGGAATGGTGGATGAACTAATTCACAAAAAGCAAGGAAAAAGAATACGAAGGGTGAGACAATACTCTGATTGAGAAAACAATTAAGGCATTATGCATGGAGCGTGTAATCTTTAGAATTAGACAGATTGGACCAGTCTTTATTTAATACAGAATTGTCTCTTTTCCATTTTACTTGTGGAAGATAGCTAGGTCTATGTTTCTCATGTTTCATAATTTCATTTAATACATTGTGTAATTGCATTAGTAGTAAAACGATGACATCCTTTCAGATGATGGATTGGTGGTATTCAATTTTATTATTTTTTTACTTTATTTATTTAACCGCACATTAATAAAAAAATACAAGGTGGTTCTTCATCTGTTAGATGTGTTAGTAAAAACATTAACACAATAGAGCTTTCATATTTAAGGTAAACAATTATTCATATGCATACAAGACTGCATTCAATAATAGCGTGACGGTTAAATATATGGAAACTCAAACTTAGGAAGTTCCTGAAGTTTCTTTGACATTGCAAGTACACAAGGTTATATAGGGCGGGGGCCTAGCTTAGAGGTAGCGCTCTGGGCTTCCAACTGCTGGGTCCCGGGTTCGATTCCCGGTCAACCCAAGTAGGATGGCTGTTTCCTCCTTCGTCTCATTGCCATGGTCCCTACCTATCCTAATTAGCCCATCAGGTGCAGAAATACAGGACGTAAAGCCCTAATCACCCACCCACACATGGTTACACTGACATAGTAGGCAGACTTCCAAAGATATCCGTTACATAACAGTTTATTCAAGCAAGCATATGAACATGATTTAGTGGAAGGCTCCACAATTACTGCATAATGTAATAATATTTGAAAAAAGGGTACTCAGTGTCAATGCTTAGTTGAGTAAAAGACTCTAACCATGGGTAAATGCAACATGCACAGTATGTGGACTCCAGGCCTCATCATCTCATCATTACGTCTGTCTATGGCAGCTGGTTACATCGAGAGATTGAACGAATGAGAAAAAACTGTAACTTGCCATTCAAGGAATTTTCTTTGTATTTTTCAGCCTGGTGACAGAACGAAGAGTCCTTTGTTGAAGAAAGAAATCAGCATGTCCTCGTTGAAATCTTCACCTTCGAGTCCAACTGAGGTATGATATTTTGTACAAATTATCTGGATGAAATTTTTAGTCTCAACAAAAAGTGAACAGCGACCAATGTACTACTGTCTTCATGCCCATTGCCCAATATAGTCTGATCATGGGTGTTCTAAGTTTATCAGATAGTGGATACATTGACAATTTTGCCAATATTTACCCATATTTACTCGAATAAACACCCCACTCAAATAGAGGCCCACCTCTAATAGAAGCCCAGCGTAGCTGCCTTCCCAAAAAAACTATAAAAAAAAGCCTCCCTCAAATGGAAGCTTCCCTTTATCAAGTAGACAAGTTTATTTATCATTTTTTATTATATCGTGTGAACTGAGCTCAAGTCCAAGAATTTGAGGTCTTTCAGAGCTATGCTTTTAAAATGTTCACATTTTTCGGGTGTCCTTCATTGCCTCTAAAATAATAGAAGCCCACCTCGAATAGAGGCCCACCTCAAATTAAGGCTCCGCTGAGATGCTCTCTAATAAAATAGAAGAGAGGCTTCTTTTCGAGGAAATATGCACCACATCAATTAGTCCTAACGTTGTTGTTGCGGTTGTGTGTCTCATAAGTGTGTTTTTAATACATGCACAATCACTGTGTATGGAAATTGCTTCTCACATAATCCTCTTTGAACAGCTTTTTAGGATACCCCTTGCCATTCTTACGCTTTTTTTGTATGAAAGTGTTTTCAAGTCATAATGCCTCCCACATCGAGAAATTCCGCATTTTCTACATTGCACACTCAGTTTCTTTAATGTGAAATATTTTTAGGAGTCGGGGAATTATCATCCTTCCATTGGATTTGAAAATTTAAGAAAGTTATCCGTAAGTTTCTGATAAAGGGTGTTGTTTTGTAGTTGCATTTTTTTAATTATTTTAACAAATTTGCTTTATATTAAATATGAATACTTATGAAATGCAATGGAACCTCACAATTGAAGCCTCACAATGGTAAGAAAAACTCAATTTTAAAGCAGCTGGTTCAAAACTGTTATGACATTCGGTGACATAGAGCTTCTCCACGACATCGAAATTCGCTACCCCCCGAAAAGAAGAACTACACACCTTGCAACTTCATAATTTGTCACACAACCAACTCTTCAAATCTAAACTACGTTCTGTTACTTCGACGGTCATCTTAGAAGTGTTCATGACAGTTTATTTAGAGTGGCAAGTTTCGATGTTGTGGCGAACAGCCATGTCGCGGAGTGTACTTTTTGAAAGGTTCAAAGAAAAACCCCATTTGTTAGGGATCATCAGTTGTGGTCGTTAATTTTGGGGTTCCGCTTAGTTGCTATTTTGCTCATCAGAACCATTTACACCCTATATATATATATTATTTATACTCCACTTAGATAGTCTTCCTATGGGATATAACCAATGAAAATGTTAGTTAACTTCCTGTTCGGATATAACTATTTACTTATTTACATTTATGTTTCATCTCTACCTCTACTGACAGCAGTGCTCTAGTCTTAGAAGTGGTGTGTGTTGATCAAGAATAGTGTCCTCCTGAATTACATTTAGTTATGTTGTAGTGTAGCTCCAGACTGAAGTATTTTCAGGCAATATCATTGCTTGGTCAAAAAGATTTGGAATTGCCTTTAACTTGTATAGGGCTGGTCACTTCTCATGTGACCTTATACCCGGAAATACCAATACAATACATGACATCACCACAACCCATTTATTGATGATGTCATCTAGTATTGTGTAGTAGTGATGTCACAAAGTGTCATAGTATTTCCGGGTAAAAGTTCACATTAGAACTGACCAGTCCTACTACAAATCCCAGCTTTGTATCTTACCGTACAACCAGTGTTTCTGAAAAACAATGAAAGGGCAGATTTTATTGCCTTTTTTAGCAGTGTCCTGCAGAATTTAGGCCCAGGCAGGCCTAGGCAGGCTCAGGCTGGCTCAGGCAGGCTTCTCACTGTGCCCTCCACCCTACTGAGTGTTACGGAGTGGAGCGGACGTATTCTGAGCAGCTTGATGCAGGGCACAAAATCCGAAATTTGCCACCCCCGAAAAGCATAATTACACACCTGGCAACTTCATAATATGTCACAAAACTTAACTCTTCGTGTAGTTTACGTTCTGTAACTTTGACGGTGATCTTAGAAGTTCATGACAGTTTATTTTTCACTTTCAGAAACACTGGTTAAAGACATAGAAATTAATGGAAAATATTTCACCTAAAAAGAAGTTTGCTCTAAGTTGTATTATTATAAATACTGGCTATTTTTATATCATCTTTCATTGTATGTATATTTATGTTGTTATATGTTTAGCCATTTTTGTATTGTTCGGTATTATATTATTTTTATTTATTTTTTGTAAAATTTTGTCTTGGTTCAATGATGGATTTTTTAGTCATTTTGGTGGAAGTGTTGAAGTTATCATCTTTTTGTCTTGAATTTAGAAAATATTGGCCTTGAAAATCTTAAAAAGGTCTTAAATTTGACCTCAAAACATGAGAGACAGGTGAAAATTTTCCTGTGTGCCCCTAATTTTTAATGGAACAGCTAGCCTCTGCAGGGTTTTCTCAGAGACACAGCCAAACAATGCTCTCTGTACAAATCAGTTGACAGTGGCTTTCAATGGGCTCGCTAGAGGTGCAACCAAATTGGGATAAAATTAAATGGATGATGTCATCATATAAACATGGTGCAGACTCACAAAATTTATCACGTCATCAAAGATGTTGAGTTGTTGACGGTGACCACTGGTGTTGCTGAAATTCCATAATGGAAAATTAGGATTAAATTTGATCCTTGTTAAATTATGTTTTCAGGACAGGCCATCTGCTTTTGGTGCCAGAAATTTGGATGCTGGCGTGACGGACAACGATGCCTTCGACGGCATTGGGGACGACGATTTGTGATATGTTTTTAAACGTTTGATGGTTACCGTGGCAGCCAATAGATATATGTCAGCAAAGAATTTGTGCTATACATCAGCCTGTGCAATGTTTAAAGAACATTCTTCCATTGTCTTTTTATGTAACAGTCACTGGTTAAGTTTGATTGCCATGTGGTTTCCATAGTAACAGACAAATGTTGTACATATTAATGAATTGGATGTTTTTGGCTAGTACCGCACAACACAACAGAACTCTGAAACAGAAATGTGTATGAACTTATTTGTCATTTGTCCTCCTTTGTCCTCAACAAATGTGACACTCTTATGATGTTACGGACAGAATTGTGGGATCAAATCTTTAACCTTGGCAATGAACTAATCAGTTATCACGTTATATATGATATTTGTGTATACCGTTGTGGAGGGTATTATCGACAGTCTATTATCGACACCCACGCCAGTTAATAGGCAGTTATGCAAGAAACATTGTTTATTTCCTACCGTCATTAGTATCTATGAATAGAAACACTACTTGTGCAAAGTGTGCACTCCTTTTTTGAACAGAATTTGATAGTGTATGCCGCACTTAAAACTACGTTCAATCAAAAATATTACTAACCTTTTTATGCAATGACAGTAAAATATTAAATTTAAGCAGTTGGGATTAAAGTTGCAGGTTTTATTACGGAATTAGGTACACTAGCTAACTCTAATTCTTTGTAATGTAAACATAACATTGCAATTCAAATTATATTCAAAGTTTCTCAAAACAAATTATATACCTGTTGGGAGGGGGGGGGGGGGGCTATCAGACTAATACTATAATGTTACCCCCAACAGAAATAATTCTAATTTAAGACGGCATTCATTTTCTACTGCGTATGCTCTTTTAGGTAAACCTGAAAAAGAGGAATTCCAAAGTGAGAAGGGGTGAAATGAACATGGTACAAATTATTGTTGGGTAGATAACAAAATATAATGTATATTGTGTGATCAAGGTACTTCCATTTAAGTGTAGTGGATGGATTTAAGTGTCCTGTGGTGGTGCATTTAGTCAAACCAAAAAATATTCAGACGCTTTAGATTTTAATGCAAATTCCAACATTGTCTTGTTTGTGACATTGTGCCATCTGATTCTCATTATAAAATGTGTCATTTACTGTCTACGTTGTCTATATTTGATATTGTAATTAGGGTAAGATACACACTCAGCAGATAAGCATTTGTGAAAAATCAAAAGTGTCGGAATAATCTAGAGTATGGCGGTAAGCTTAAATACAATTGTGCTTCGTCTAATATCAGCTTATTTTCAATGGACAATATGTACATAAAATGTATGTTGATATGGTAGATATATTTAGTTACTAATTGATAATTGCCACACAACTTCACTGATTGCTAAATTGTCTGTCACGAGTGGCGAACGGGTGATACTGTATGTATTAATATGGTTGTGATTTTGCGATGAAGAAAGCCAGGTTTTTTATTTGGTGGAGATACCCCTGAGCAATGAATTTACCTGTGGAAAGATTTTTTATGTTATCATAGTATGAAGACTTGTAATGTTCGTGTCATTATGAGCTAGTATGATATCTGTCAATTAGAATATATTAATTTTGAAGAATGATATGTATTATAATTAAGGTGCGATACAATATCAATGACATGATTTTACTGATGTTCAAGAAATACACATTATTTGTATCTTGTGCAATATTTTTACATACACCACCTTAATCATTATTTAAACCACAATGCAGTAAGTTTCTCAATTGTGTTAGTTGAAAATGTACAACATTGTATGTATACAGTAATATATATAGATCTGTATTATTTGATGGTATATGCCTAACAATAACTGGTTTGTATCCAGACACTGAAGAATAATGGCATTTGTTAAAACAGCTAAAGACGTGTGTACATTTATACATAATACATGAAATATACAAGATCCTGGTGTTGTCGCTTTGTGTGATTGAAAATATATTTTATAGGTGTTTAGACTTTGAAGATACCATCGGACTCCCAGTATTTTTGAATTCATTTCAGTGGCTCTCTGCTGTTATGGGACTATTCCATTTATAAGTAATTTGATGTTACGAGTATCAAAAACTTTTAATTAAGCAATGTTTTTTAAATACTCATCGGGGGATATGCAATCTTTCTCAGCATCCCAAAACTCATCAAGAAGATAATAAGTTTTACGAGATTTTTTGTTAGAGTTGAGTAACTTACACAACTCGCAAAAATACGATCTGCTTCGATCATGTAGTACAATTTCATACTTGTCTCTCCATTTGAAGTATTCCTTGTATAATGTGATGTTGTTGCTTAAGATATTGAGATATTCGGCCAAATGTTTGGGCGATTTGAATTTGGCAACCTCGATGTAAGAACCAGGTGGCAGCACTTTACTGTAGTCAGCGCCACCTAGTACTACTGGAATGAGTGAAAAGTTTAAAGCATTTACGAAGACCTTTTCAGTAATATAATCTTTGCAAAGACTATTTTCTGCAGCAAAGTAAAATTTGTATTCCTGCAGAAGCGATCCAAATCTATCCGATGTGATATTGTTCTTGTTCTTGTCTTCTGCACATTGGCCGTACATGCTGGCATCAATGTGTTTTTGTAACCTTTTGAAATAAGACATTCTTGGACTTCGACAGTAGCAATGGCTGACAATCCACAACAATGTTCTTCTTCTATAAAATAAACTGTTGTTGAAATAAGTATCATCACTCCATTTAGTAACCGGATATTTTCGCTTGTAAGATCCGTAACGTGCCGGGATGTCTGAATCCGATTTATAAGTTATTGTCAGATTGAATAGATTGTTAAGTACTTTCAGTCGAGGTCCATTTGGTGAATTTGCTGGCGACTCTTTGTTGAAGTAAATCCAGTACTGGTCATACACGCTTCTGCTAGGCATAGTCCGCTTTGTAACAAGGGGATCTTGTCTGCCTGAGAAAATTAAGGCACTTGCTTTGTTCCATATACTCTTGTTTCTAGAGGACACACAATTGTTGACTTCGCAATGTTCAAAATTTATGCTTCCAAGTTTTTTAGTTAAGAATTGCCAAATTAAGACAATTTTTGTTTCCTGCGGTCGATATTTGGCCTTGGATGATCCGGAAACTTTACCGTTCATTGGGCTGCTACATGGATTTGTTGCATTCAGCTGAAAGAGACAATTCTGGATGTAATTTATCATTTAATGCGGCTGGGCAGCCTAATTGTTTAGGCATATGCCAATTCCACATTGGCCAGCTCTCCTGAAGTAGACCCATAAGCAGCATCATTTAGCCACAAAAGTTAGATATATTTTGTTCAAGTCAAGCCACTACATTTATTATATGATAAGCAGCAAAAGTTAAGTCAGATTTGAAAATTTAACTTAGCCAAAAAAAGGCCGAAATAAATGTATTTTGGATCAGCCACTACAGTGAATGTGATGAAAAGAACTAGTTTGCAAATAGACAATGACAGATTACCCTACCCTGGTCATAATTTCACATTCCATATATTGATGAACTGAAGTTTGTAGGAAATCGGATCAGGACCATTTTCACACCCATAGGTTATCATTTTAAAACTTGTTTGTGTGTCTTTCATGGAACTGTAAAGCATTTAGTCAGCTTCTGATTCAGAAGCAGCATAATTGGCAACAAGCAGCATTTAGTCATATATGACTTTGTGAACTTATCAGGAAAATTGTCAGTCAGAATGTGAAATTCAACTGCCTTACAGGTCTGTGCTGAAGGTCCCGGTTTTGATCCCCAGGCTGGGCACTCTTCGTGAACATCATCCCAGCTGGATGTCGATTGAATGAGAAGTTAAGTCGGTGCCTTGTACTCGATGCAACTAAAAGACCCCACCTATGGGGTAAATGTGTTACATGGTGTGGACTCCCAAGCCTTATCATATCATCATTACATCTGCCTCTGGCAGCTGCCTGGTCATTATAAGCTAACCTTCATACCCAGTGGCTTTAATTGAGACTTAGACATAATTTTTTTACACGTATAAATCCCTGACCTGTACAGTGTGCATCATAGACAATACGGCATAGTTTCTTTGCTGCAGTAGCTGAATGACAACTACGTACAGCCAATTTCAGTGTGTCCCAGACTCTTATTGTTTGATGGACTTCTTTAACCAATGGGAGTGCAATCACATGATGTAATCCGGAGTTTAAGCTTCCATGTCTATGGAATTGGCTGTAAGCCTGTGAGAAATTATTTTGGCTTCTCCAATCCCAGCCAGATCATCATTAATTAGTACGTGGTATATATATATATATATATATATATATATATATATATATATATATATATATATATATAATGTTTCATTGACGTTTTGGAATCATGGTAAGATACTTTCGTAACAATACATGCAATTTCAAGTATTAGAACAATAATGGTTGTGAAATAATAGCATAACATAAACTATATACATGATCAGAAAATTGATGAATGGTTAAGATAAAGCTAAATATATATATACATTAATTGAATAAGTAACTATGTGATTAAGTAATAGTTTCTGGTCCCAGTTAATCAAGGTAATAATTGTACAACAAAATGTCACGGTAATGTTAGGGAGCTCAGCGAGATGAGGTTATGTTTTTAATTTTTATTATTTTATTTATTCATTTTTTTAAATTTTTATTACTATTATTTTTAAAAATCAACTATTAAACTTTATTAAGGAAATCACCAAGGGCATGTATCAGTTTAGGTTCTTTGCACGATAATATGGCTTTAAATTGCTCTGTTCTACCTAAGATGAAAAAATGTGGAATCACATGAGCCGCTTTTGTTATTAATTGGGTTCTCTGTATAATATTTGCGCTACAGGTTAGGAGGCAGTGCAGTTCATCTTCTATCCCATTGCTTGGACATTTATCACATATTTTGTTGTCTAACGGTATTTTTGGCGTCTCATGTCGACCAGTTTCTATTAAGTTTATGTGAGCTTACTCTAAACCTGGCTATATTATTGTAAGTTTTCTTGGGAAGGTTAATAGTTAAATATGGTTCAATGCTGTGGCTTGTTTTAAAGAGTTTATATGTTCTCAATTTAGGGTTTTGATCGGAGTCATTAATCTCATTAAGGATTCTACTTCGCTCATAAGTGTAAAGGTTTAATTTTACTCTGTTAGCTAAAGCTTCAGATGTTTCTGATTCCAAGTTAGTTATGCCACATTTGTTGATGATATGTATTACATTACTATACCAGTTAGTTTGTTCCCTGGCAAAAAAATAAACTGTGTGTTTTCACATAGTGGACAAAGCTATGAAATTTAGTATAGGGCACTAACCTGCCGGTTAGTTATGTGCATGCTATGTCTGAGCTTCTATAGGTGGGCATCTCACACCCCAACAATAAGTGAAACCTCAGTATTATGGGGTTTTTTTTTTTGTTCATGAAAACTGAAAATCATGTTACCATGTAATATCTGCCATGATGAAACAACCAAAAATGCATATTGTAACTTAGTACAGGCAATAGTATTTTTATTTTATTTTTCTGATTTATTTCAAATATATTTCAAAAGCCAGATCAGCTGTTCAAAACAGCTTTGCATCCGGGCCCGTTACATCAGTAAAAACAATAAAAATCCATAGATATCAATAACAACTAGGTCTCTGTAATTGGGGGGCGGGGGGGGGGGGGGGCAGTTACTAGGCTTCACCCATAGTATTTAAAGAGTTACGAGTGAAAACACAGGTATAATCATATTATATGAGCAGTCTAATATAGCCTATATTGCTTAATAAACAAAATTTCAGTATTATAGTTATAGTGGTGTATTTCACCACAAGATTGCTTACTGCATGGGAGGTACAGTGTACTCCATATAATGGTGGAGTCAGCGCCGGTCTTACAGTGTGCGAGACCCAACGCGGTGCCTATATGACCCACTATTGTTTCCTTAATTCTGAATGTGAAGAGGCTTTTTTTTTAGTCCTCACATATCTTTTGGTGGCCTAATATTTCGGAAGCACGGGGCCTATTCAGGCGTGGGGCCAAACCCAGCCGCCTTGCTCGCATTGCCCTTGGACCAGCCCTGGGTGGTGTGATACGATATTGAGGAAGCCTGCCATCACCACTTGCTTACCAAAAAGAATACTCTGACGCTATACAATATATGCCTGTTGCATAACCTGCAATTAACCTGCGGAGCATCTGAATGCCACTGATAACAGTAGTAGTAGTGGGGTGGGTGGGTTAGGGCTTTACGTCCTGTATTTCTGCACCTGGTGGACTAATTAGGACAGGCAGAGACCATGGCAATGAGATGAAGGATGAAACAGCCATCCAACTTAATTAGGGTCGACCGGAAATCGAACCCAGGACAAAGTGGTTGCAATCCCAGCATGCGCTACCACTGAACTAGGCCCCCATCCCAGTAGTAGTAGTAGTTGTAGTAGTAGTCATAGTAGTAGTGGCAGTGGTAGTAGTAGTAATAGTAGTAATAGTAGTAGTAGTAGTAGTAGTAGTAGTAGTATGATAGTAGTAGTAATAGTAGTATTAGTAGTTATAGTGTAGTGTTAGTAGTAGTAGTAGTAGTAGTAGTAATAGTAGTAATAGTAGTAGTAGTAGTAGTAGTAGTAGTAGTACAGGGCCAATTGTGACACACGTGTTTTCCACGCATGGAAAACGCATGGTTTTTGCCTCATTATAATTAGCTAAAAACCATGCGTTTATCTTTCACATGGAAAATGCACGTGGCACATTTGGCCATGTTGTAGTAGTAGTTTTTCCAAAGGTGCACAAATGGAATAGTTGGGAGTAGTTAGCTCAGAACGACCAGTAGTAATTGTAGGTTGAGATTAACAAAGCGTTAACCACCAAGGGGTCGTGTATTCATGCCAGGGCCGTAGCCTGCGGGGGCAGGGGCAACTGTCCCCCCACCCCCCCCCCCCCCCTCAGAATTTTGAATATAGTACTTTTATGGTTATTGAAGTGAACATCAGAACATCAGAAGTGTGAATTTTGACCTAACTGCCCCCCCCCCCCCCCTGGACTTTTTCCCAGGCTACGACCCTGCATGCCATTCTTGCCAGGAGTGCTTAGAGGACAAGATGGCCAGAGAGCAATAGTATAGGATACAACTAAAAATGTCAAAATGTAAAATTTGAGTGTGCACATAAAATATTACATATCTTCATATGTCTCACATGTAACCATTGTGTAATTGTACCACAGAAACCCACCCCTGTATTACACCATTAGGATTCAATCAACATAAATAGCACTCTTTCTTTAATGACAAAAATAAAAATCAGAAATGTCCGAACAATGCATGGTGTGATTTATGGATTTATGGTTTGTCAGAACATGGCCAAGTGTGCCACGTGCGTTTTCCATGAGAAGGATAAACGCATGGAAAACGCATGGTTTTTAGCTAATTATAATAAGGAAAAAACATGTGTGTCACAATTGGCCATGTACTACTGCTACTATTACTACTATTACTACTATTACTACTATTACTACTATTACTACTACTAATACTACTAATACTACTAATACTACTAATACTACTATAACTACTACTACTACTACTACTAATACTTCTATTACTACTACTACTACTACTACTACTATTACTACTATTACTACTACTATTAATTACTACTACTACTACAACTACTACTACTACTACTACTACTACTACTACTACTACTACTACTACTACTACTACTACTAATACTTCTATTACTACTGCTACTATTACTACTACTATTACTACTATAACTACTACTACTACTATTACTACTACTATTACTACTACTACTACTATTACTACTACTACTACTATGCATGGAAAACGCACATGGCAGAATTGGCCATGTAATTAGTCGATACAAATGCCATACATACCTTAAAATTAACCGAACTTAAGTAATAAATGACTCCTGCAGTGAGCAGCAAAATCATCACCTTAAAGCCAGTTCGTTTGTGTGCCATATTACAGTTGTGTGTCATGTAGTCCTGTTTCTCATGGAGTCCAACAAGGCTGCTTCTCAGACTATACAACAGCATCACTCAATCACTTAAGTAATTAATATCTCAAATGTTGAGTGACTGACATGTTTATTTCTATAATCACCAAATTACGTGTAGGCCTACAGCTGTACAAATAAGAATACAACTACTAATTATTCATGTAATGTCAAAAATTCATGACTAACTGCTGCTTGTTGCCAATTATGCTGCATCTGAAACAGAAGCTGACAAAATGCTTTACATTTGCATGAAAGACACACAAACGAGTTTTAAGAATGATAACCTATGGATGTGCAAACTTCAGTTCATCAATATATGGAAATGTGAAATTATGACCAGAGTAGGATAATCTGTCATTGTCTATTTGCAAACTACAGTCCTTTTCATCACATTCACTGCCATGGCTGATCCAGAAAATACATTTATTTCAGCATTTTTTTGTGTCTAAGTTGAATTTTCAAATCTGACTTGCGGCTTATCATAATAAACAGGGTGGTTTGACTTGGACAAATATCACTAACTTTTGTGGCTAAATGCTGCTGCTTATGGGTCTAAACGCCAGTCTGTCATTGAACAACTTTCTAAACAATGTATTGAAATAAATGTTGCGGCACAATCACATAGGTATTGTCGCCATGTCGGTGATGGTACTACCTGCGTAACAATTCTCCTGGAGCTGGAATCGAATTCTGGTCCCCTAGACGAAAAATCAAAGAGTTCTCTCTGTGGGCCATGGGAGGACTAACACGGTCCTGCAGGTACTACAGGGCATACAGTCTTGGTTCAAGTTCAAGTTTTTTATTGTGGTAAAGAATGATGAAGTTTAGTCAAAGTTTCAACTTCAGTTGGTTACTCTCAGCATACTGGCGGGGGCCTAGCTCAGAGGTAGCGCTCTGGGCTTCCAACCGCTGGGTCCCGGGTTCGATTCCCGGTCAAGCCTAAGTTGGATGGCTGTTTCATCCTTCGTCTCATTGCCATGGTCTCTGCCTGTCCTAATTAGCCCAACTGGTGCAGAAATACAGGACGTAAAGCCCTAATCACCCACCCACCCACTCTCAGCATACTGCCAAGCTAAGCTTAACTGCCCCCCCCCCACCCTTTCCATGCAAAATGCCTTCCAACATCCTGTTTCACACTAGACTGCAGCAGCACATTCAGGTTGCCCCTATCCACTACATATTTTATGAGTTTTGTAATCTAGTTGGTCATGGCTGGTTGTGCTAATCACTAAGGTGTCAAATATACATTAAAATGCACTAAAAATACTACTGCTTGGATGCCCTTTGCTTCAGCCAATCACAGCCAAGGGCGGGAACTTTTTCAGCTAATATAATTGCAGTATTCTGTCATAGCCACAAATCCACTATTGTCATAAACATAACCACCCTTGAGACCGTTGTCAGTCCAAGGGATGACAAAACTCTAGGTCATAGGTGGTAAGCCATGTCAGCTCTTAATCATAGTCATTTTGTTTTTGTATTCCTTGGTGCAATGATATTATATATGTTGATTATTTTCTCAGCTGCTGCCACAGGTATGTACAGGCTCATAATGCCCTTAGACTTGGCTGTGGAAGTGGTCCTGGCTAAACTAAAACGGGTTGTATGCAGCCTGATATCTAGCCTGTGGTTCATCTTGCTTTCATGCCCTGTATAGATCTGTCCATTGGTTCCTTACAGCCAATCTCATAGACTTGGAAACTAAATGCCAGATAACGTCATGTGAGTCCAGGACTCTTATTGGTCGAGGGACTGCCTTAACCAATGGGAGTCTTAGTATGGGTTAAACTAGGAATACTAAATATTCCTAGGGTTAAAGGTTAGCTCTTAGTTTGCAAGTCTATGAAATTGACTGTAATGAACCCATTAATCACTCCTAAGTGCAATGGCCAGAACAGGGTTCAAACCGGGGATTTTCAGAGGAACAGACAAACACACCCACCACTGTGCCACGTGCTGTAATTAAGATTAAGTTATCCATGTAATTTCACACCAGGTGTCAGCACAAGTCATCCATGAAATATTCAACAAACAAATCAATAAGACACAGCTGTGTCAAGAATTGGAGATCAATTTCTTAGTCAATGCTCTGACTATCATCGTTGGGCTATGTTAGATAACATTACTCATCAAAACTGTACAAACAATTAGCTAATAACTTAATGGACTTATCACACCACACAAGATGTGATCAACTTTTGGTAAGTGGGATATCACGATATATATTATATATTATGTAAGAGGTGATGGATGTTTGCTGATTCAGGTGCATGTAAATTCTGAATGGTGCTCAGTTCAAAACATCAAAATGTTCATAATGGAAAGAATAGATATAAAAAACCATATGTGAAAATATATTTATGAATCTAATTTGGAAAATACCACTAAAGCGTGTACAATTTAAATTTATATACTTCTGTAATTTTTTATACTTGTTGAATGTTTTAATATTATATTGCGTGATGTATTTGATAGATAAGAAAAGATCAGATAAGATCAGATGAGATCAGATGAGATCAGAGATAAATCTTTATTGTTATAGTTCAAAAAGGAGGTTTATAGAAATGTAAGAATTACAAGAGACCACTGACTTCATGTATAATGAAAGAATAGATGGGTGGGGTCTTTCACTTGCCTTTTACTTGCCTCAGCATAGACACAGAGTAGGCCTACAAGGGACCGCCTTAACGTCTCATCCGAACGGCATCCAGCTGGGATGTTGCTCATGAAGAGTGCCCAGACCCGGAAGTAGCTGGATGCCTGCGGCATTATGGTAATTTCAAGATTCCTGAAGCCCCATGATTTAAAGAAATAAATAAAATTACGTCCAACTCTCCTGTAAAAGATTAATTTGACCACTGATGTATTAAACAGGAACATACGGGTTTTTATACAATTCAAACAATTTATTAAAAAACGAAATCCAGACTGAACTCCATATATGAACTCCATATATGAACTCTCCTATTTAAGTGGGGTTATACTCCACTTATAATATATAGTCTGTTTGCCTTTTGTTCAAATTAGTATATATGCCTAATGGAGTATAAGTTAGTTATATCCCTCATAGTCGGGAGTTAACTAAGATTTTTGTTGGTTAGATCCATTTGCCTTCGGCGTCGGAACATAACCAACGAAAAGTTAGTTAACTCCCTCCTGAGTGCAAAATGAACTTGTCTTGTATAAAATAATTAATAATGGCAGAGAAAACAAACAAACAATCAAACAAATTTGTAAATATGCCTAATGGAGTATAAGTTAGTTATATCCCTCATAGTCGGGAGTTAACTAAGATTTTTGTTAGTTAACTCCTATAACTATTACCAAAACGGCATAAAAACCTGCACATTGTTAGTATGTACAATGATAATCTCATTTTTAATGCTAGCTATAACAATATGACACGAAGTCATTGATCTTAATAGTGGATGTGCACAGCTGTGGGAGGAGAGTATACCTGCCCAAAGATAATCAGAGTGCAGTGCTGACCTAAATAAGTTAATGGTGTCACCAGATGGGGGAAGGACCATTGAGGAATACTTGGGAAGACGAGCAGGTAGATATTGTCTTTGTTTAATGAAAATTACCTTAAGAATTAATTATTTACTCTTTGGATTTATTGGCTGTGTCTGGCTTTTGTGAGAAGAAACTAATGAAATTATTAATCATAGGATTTATGGTATATATTTTGATGTTCAGTTATCACCAGGAAATGGCATAATTGGATTTTGTTTTTCATTTGGAAAAGAATGTTATGTTAGTAAAATTAATAAACATTCATCGTCTTACAAAGAAATGGCAGTTTTCCAAGTATAGGTTTTTGATTTGTACCAACATTGAGTTTGGACTATTATGGAGACAAGCGTAGAAATATTTAAAAAAACTCTCTCACCAGATTAGATAGGTTATACATAAAATATTATACGTATAACAAATAGGCCTATCACCTGTGTGTGTTTGGCCAATGTTTCTTGTGCTTAGACTCACAAGAACAGGGATAAACAATACATGTATATATCTAGATATGCTGGTTATTACGCAGCGAGTTTATCACAAAAATACATATATATGGATGTACATACAAACATTTTTAGTTTATCATAAATCACAGTTTTGTTCCATTCATTCATTGCATGATTATATACCTGTGATATTGTAAAATGTTGTAACAGCTGGGTCATTCAAACACATATATTCTGTTTCTACAGTTGGGAGTCTACGGGCCAACTTTGTTATTACATCGTCCACAATTAAGCTTTGTATGTACTCATATGCATACAGTGGAAGCCAATTTTACGGCCACCTCACTATTGACACAAGGAAACTTAGTGTAGCGCTTCGCAATCAAGACCACATCACAATTAATTAATTAATTAATGTTGAACCAAAGGATGTTTGAATGTCTATATATGTGTATAGGCCTAATGTTTTCAAAGGTGTGCAGCTTTTGTACAAAGGACACAACATTGAATATGCATGGTATCTTTATCAACCTGCGTAGGCGAAAATAGATAGATAGATGGACAGAAAGATAGATAGATAGATAGATGGATAGATGGATAGATAGATATAGATAGATAGATAGATATAGATTGATAGGTAGGTAGAAAGATAGATAGATAGATGGATAGATGGATAGATAGATAGATACATTGATTGATTGATAGATAGATAGAAAGACAGATAAATAGATAAATAGATAGATAGATAGATAGATAGATATGGAAAGTGCAGCTCTCTAAGGCAAGTTCTTGCCGCTATTGAGGGTTGATTGATGAGGTGAGAGAGAGGAGGAGTCCGCTGATGTCACACAATTACCCCATGGGTGGGATCTTTTACTTGCCTCAGCATAGGCACTGAGTTCCAAGGGACCACCAATGTGAATACTGTCAACCTTCTGTTATCCAGAAGGGTTGCGCATGTGTCAGATTTATAAGACATGCTTCCTCGCAGGTCTCCCAAAGTTCAGTATCATATATTTTCAGTGCTTTGGGTTTTTTTTTTAGGTTAATTCGAGATTTTGTCTAAGTTTTTCTATGGGATATAAAGTCTTTCCATGACATTGAATCTTTACGTCTTCTTCACTGAAT
Organism: Alitta virens; assembly: GCA_932294295.1. Taxonomy (NCBI): domain Eukaryota; kingdom Metazoa; phylum Annelida; class Polychaeta; order Phyllodocida; family Nereididae; genus Alitta; species Alitta virens. Next base: position 19,442,250 of record OW028583.1, on the reverse strand, counting down.
GCCTAGGGTCATTATCCTGCTGGAAATAATCATTCTTGTAACCCAACAATATCTGCATTCTGGCAAAGACCTTTTCATAATTCCAATGTACTTATGGAAATCCCACACCATGGTATTGCCACTTAGCTGGATGTTTCACATAACAACGAATCTTGGCATCATCTTGGTTGATATTTTTGTATTTTCCCCTTATAGACATTATATGGTGCCTGTCTCAAGTATACCATCTCTTGAGCAACAGGGTATGGGCACCTTGGGTAATATATATAAGGCTGGTGCTTGAATTTTCTCTATAACCTTTCAGACTATATGCAAGTCAAATATAGAAGACCAGAAAACGAGTTTGGCACCACAGACTAAACATTAAACATTTGGCCACTTTGCTATATACTATATACGTAGACCTACTGTATACATCATAACTAGTTTCTGGGAACTGATTAAAGTTCTTTGCTTAATATATAAACGTATCTACTTTCAGGCCACAGACTGCAGGAGCAATGAAGAAATAGCTGACACAAATCATGAATTCCGGGGTCCCACCATGAATGGTTTTGGAAGCTACATTTTCAACTTGCAATAAAAATGCATAACTTAATGCTGCCAACGTGATTAAAGCTACTGACAGTTACATTTGTTGACTGCCTGAATTTTACAATATAATAATAACTAACTGTGATGTTTATTATAATTAATACACATGTTAATTAGAACGAATACACATGCAGAGTGTTACATGACCTCAACAAAGTGTTTGATGTTGTTCTTAATGAGCATAAATCATCGTCACTTAGGAGTAACACATTGCGCTCAGCATCATTCACTGAAGATCAAAACATGAAGGTCTTTTTGATACAAGTAAATCAAAACACTCTCCTCATAATGTGTTAATGAGTCACATGTTCAAAGGTGATCAACCTCCATGAGTAACCTCATCACTCAAAAACGTCAACCGATGATCTTAAGATGTATGGTCATGTCATAGCCTTTCATTTTCTGACCATGATCGAGCCTTTGACACCATCAACTTCAATCGACAATATGGCTCCGTGACTGAACACAAGTGTTTGTTGTGTATACATCAGCCTGATGAGGTGAGATCATTGTTCATTGTGTGGCTATCAACAGGATCAACAGGGACGTGTAAATTGCTCATATCAAGAGGTTCAACTTATCTGGATTACAACAACTGGGATTACAACATTAGAAGTATAATTGTTATATTGCAAATGGAAACTTAAAAGTTTCATCGACATCGGGAAGTTCCGTCTATTTCACTGGACAAAGTATCATTACATACAAAATTGGAAACTTTAAAAAAGCAATCCAATATCATCAGCATACTCCATTTGGATCAAACACTTAGGATGTGCAATCAACGTATCAAACTTCAACGAATGCAAACTTTCTTGCATGACTTTGTTGTGAAATAATCTCATCAAATTGTACAGAAGTACGCTTTGCCAATGGTAATTAGATACTTCATAGCAGGGAAAATAGATAGATGAAACTTCGACAATGGAAGTTGATCCAGTCGACACCGCACTTGCCTATGTTTGGATTATAGCCACAATACTTGTTGTGCTGGTCATCGGACTATTTTATGCCATTATTCCAAGACTACCTTCTCGACGGGACTACTTGCACGTCTTTGTGGCATCATTGTTAGCCACCCGAGTCTTGTTCTGTGGATTCGTGTTGATTACAGCAGCTGTTGTGACCTTGAAGAAGCAAGGCTGGGATGTCATTGCATGTCAGGTAGGTTGAAGTTTGGATGATTTCCTTTCTGTATCAATCACCCATTGACTGAAAAAAATATTGTGGCAAGTACATGCAGTGTAACATTCATGCATGCTTTATATTCATACTCCTAAAAAAAAAAAATATATATATATATATATAGAGAGAGAGAATTCATTTGACCAAATAAAATAAAACAAACAAAAGCAGCAAATTACAAAGAACAACAATAAGCAGTAAATAAATAAAATAAAATAAAAAAGTCAAAATACATATAATCTCTTTACCTTTGGTCAGGAAACATCAAAGATTAAGATTAAGATTACTAACAAACATGCTTTTACTTTCTCCACCAGGTGGCATTCTGGGGATGGACTGCATCATGGCTGACCGACTGCTTGACAGTTCTTGCCTCTTTAATCTGTGGTTTTTTTCTGTTGAGGTAAGATTTGCAATTACTCATCACTCCTTTAATCTATGCCATCGATTTCACTGGGGGAAAAAAGATTGCTGAAGCTTAGAAAAAATTCTTAGTCTCAGTGACCGACTCCAAGTGAAAGTCCGAAGACCAATACGACAAGTACCATAGCTATAATCCAAACATAGGCAAGTGCAGCGTCGACTGGATCAATTTCCGTTGTTTAAGTTTCTATCTATTCATCTATATAACCCTTAATCAATTTTCATGACTAACCTCTTACAGTAATAATTTTGACTTATGGTATGTAAAGTGCTGAAAATAACTGCATAGACTTTCATCACTAGAATTTATGACGATGACCAGTAGTATGGATTTTGATGGATGAGAAACTTGTAACCTACTGCAAACTGCAGACAAACGTTCAATTGCATATGTGAAACAAACGCTTTTTTATTCTTTCGACACCAAATCTCTGCCCGCCACATTGCCATTGATTGTTCATTAAAATATCTCCTTTTAATTTCATATAACGGATTCTTGTGTGACAAAAAATTAACCATTTCGCCAGTGACTGTAGTATATATATATATATAAGCATAGTCAATAATTTGACTAGGGGTTTTTTTTTCAGTGATGGTAATTTTTTGTTAAATGTGTCTTTCCAGGAGAACAAAGACAGACAGAAGAACGCATTCTGACGTCACTGTGGCTGCAATATGGGTTGTGTCCACAATCGCTGCAAGTGGGTTGATGTTTGCTGTAATGACATTGTATATGTGTAGATATATAGTCGATACATATCTCACTAAGAAAACTACCTGAAATGTACACAACTATGAAAGTGGTCTGTCCGCGGAATCAAAAAAAAAAACATTTAATGGTCGTTCAGCCAATCAGATGCGGCACTCCATAATACGCGCCCACTTAACATCGCGAAAGTGTTGCAATGCATTTTCTTCAGAGCGCAAGTTTTTCTTAGTGTATCTGAAGTGTTTGGCAAAAGTATAATTATGATCAGTTTGACAGTTTCATTGTTCAAAAATTAAGGCTAACATCATACCGGTTTTTTTTTTCAGGTTGTCTTATTCTTGTCCGTGATGAAATTGATGACAAAAGCATTGCAGGAAAATACAGCAGCCATTGCTGGACCCTGCCATACACCCATCAACAATTGTTTGGACTGAGTTTCATCCTTGTGTACCTAATTGCTAGCATCTTCATCACTTCACTTGTCAGTATATTGGGAATATGTATACTGCCTGTCTATAAAAAGCTAGAATCCATTTCAGTTAGTGATGGTGAGTATATTTAATGAAAGATGAGCTGACAAATGACACACCGTGTATCACAAACGTAACATTTTTGCTAATTAGTTTGTGTATTATTTGTAAAAGATCATTACAAATAATGTAAAAATAAGGTGATCAAATATTAAATCACAGGTGCTTGCCACTGACAGTAAGGGCGGGGGCCTAGCTAAGAGGTAGCGCCCTGGGCTTCCAACCGTTGGGTCCCGGGTTCGATTCCTGGTTGAGCCTAAGTTGGATGGCTGCTTCATCCTTCATAATATTGCCGTGGTCTCTGCCTGTCCTAATTAGCCCATCAGGTGCAGAAATACAGGACGTAAAGCCCTAATCACCCACCCACCCACCCTCTTCAGCGCTTAGCAATTCTGTGAATTTGTTGGCCTGTACTGACAGCCACTAGAGATGAGAATGTAATTTCTAGAACAAAATTTGGTGATTTTCTTATTTTCATGTTTAACAGGCCCACAATTGACCCGCTACCATAACAATGTGAACAACTGTAGCAATGGCAAGAAACAAGTGAGTTTTGTTGCCAATGGTGATGTCCACGTGACCAGAGTAGACAATGGCATTACCCATGATGCAATTGAAACAGGAAGAAGTGACACAGAAAGTGACCCAAATTACACCATTGTGGAAAGGACGAAACGTCCAAGCTTTGTGGAGCCTTTGGATTTGGATACTTTGAATCCTGCTCAGTTGACAGATGCAAGTTATGTACAACCCAGTTCTACCACCGAGATGGATAGGCTAGACAGAGTGAACATTCTGTGCCTGATTTCATCTTTAACAGTCTTCCTTAACCTCATTCCCCAAAGTGTGAGTCAAGGTCACCTTCTATCTGCATATGGTGATGGAATGGATAAAAAACCAGGAGGTCTGAAGTGGGCCATTTTTTTTAATAGCAATTTGGTATTTATCACATTATATGTTTTCCTGGATTTTTCACGATAGGTCGATCCGGTGAAACTACTCAATGTTAGTACTGACTGGCACTTCTGACCTTCTGGTTTTTATCAATAATACTGAACTTCTGTTGCCCAAGTATATTTCCCGTTCTATGCAGATGAATACCAAGGATATCAGGCTATAACATTGTACAATGTGTGTGTGTTTCAGATTGTCCTAGGCATAAGCCTCTTAAGAGAGTCCCCAGTGGCTCATGGGGAGGACATCCTCTTGGCTTGTGGAGTTCTTCACTCCCTTCTTCTTCCAGCAGGACTCAGTATTGCATCCAGGCCTTACAGAAAGGCTCTTGTGCAACTGCTGACTCCATCTTCCACGAGCGAAAGATCCAGAGGTATTCAATGTTTGTGCAAGATTATTTTTGTGAAAGAACCAATACTGGTGATTGGTCTTGCCAATACCTCAGCTGACTAAACTATAACATAATGTGTGGCAAAAAAGTTTCATGCACAATTTTAAGAGACTGGAAAACAGTTTTTACCCTTTTAACTTCTTATAAGTACATGGCCAAATGTGCTACGTGTGTTTTCCATGCGTTTATCCAAACGCATGGAAAACGCATGGTTTTCACCTCATTTTAATTAGGCAAACACCATGCGTTTTCCATACGTTTATCCTTCTCATGGAAAACGCACGTGGCACATTTGGCTATGTACTTCCATAATCATTTTAAGAACTGGCAAATGAAGAAAAAAAACGAACTAAGTCTATTTTGACAGGATCTGATAGTTATGGTGTAAAGTGCCAACCAATTTCTAAATGCTAAGGAAAGCAAGGATCAGTACACTATTTGTGCACTCTGTTCTGGCCTTCATTTTCATCTTTTTTTCTAGTCTATGGTAGTAACCAATTTGTTTTTGGCCATTTTAGAATATTATTTCTTCTTCAGATTCTACAGACAGTAACATTGCAACCGTTGCTCCAAACACAACAAGCGGTCCAGCATCCTCATCAGTTTTAGATGAATATGTTACGATTGACAGTATTCCAAAGATTCAGATCATCTCTGCAACTCCAGAAACCTCTGACAGGAGTAACCATTCAATACAATCTAAGTCAGCATCCTCACCATCAGTGTCCAGGAGACGACCGAACAGAAGCGCATCCTCCATCTGGTCACGTGATGAAGACAAGAGACGTCGCCGTGCAATGGCTTCCGTAAAGCGCACACAATCTAATCAGACAATGAGAGAATGGGTGCAAAACCTCAGAAACTCCATTATAGAAGGGGATAAGGTTGATGATGATCTGAAGAATAAGAGAACTTCTAGTTCTCAAAAGAAAGTTATGCGCCACCAAAGCACAAAAAGTGAAAACTCTGACAATGGGGATATAAGCTATAATGATTCTGACATCAACGATGTTTTGGATACCCTTGATGAAGAAGATGAACATGTTATCAGGAATGTCCTAAAAGAGCCTGATGAAGCCAACATATCATCAGATGCAATTTCTGCCAATTCTAGTCACACAGAAAGTCAAAATGTCTATGATGAAGTTACTTCAACTCTGGATAGGTCGTCTACCCCAAAACTAGACAACTCCGAGTACTGTTGTTTGGAAGATATTGAAGTCATGGTTCAGACTAAAACACCTTTCCATGTGAGTCAGAAGTATACTCCATTAGAAACTGACTCAATAAATGAAAGACTGAAGTACATAATCCAAGGATTAGAAGAAGCAGGTGTGCCATTCATAATTGACCATCGTGGCCTTGTTCATGTATTCGATAACCCTGATAGCTTGCCACAAAGTCTGGATACCACTTTAGACACTATAAACCGGTCAAACAGTCCTGTAGACTTCAATGCCTCTGAAACTCCACAGGATGAGGCTCTGTACATAGACTTGTATGCAAGAGCAACTAATCCTTTCAACAAAGAATGGCAGCCAGTGTATGCAGACTCGTCCTCTTTCAACAGCAGCAATGCATCGGAAGCTGAAATAATCGCAATAACATACAGAGGCAGGCGACCTTCTCGTCAGGCTCCTTTGATGCCGAATAAGAAAAAATCCACTAATCCCTTCTTGTCTACAAGTTTTTTGAAAAAACTGGTGGGTAAGAAAGGTAGACATGAATCTGAAAATGCGACCAATTCACACACGAACAATGCCTATGTGCCAACAGAGCTGGATTCGAGAACTTTGAATGCCAGCATTCAACCGGAAACTACGCATCAGCTTCAGTACCATACATTGGGTTACCATGGTGCTTATGTGACTTCTAATAATCCCTTTATGACTTCATCACCAATTGAGTCTTCCGCACTACCAACCAACCCATTTTATTTGCCAAACAATGCCAACTCCTCCTACATGGATGAATCCAGAACAAGGCAAAGAACTAATCCTTTCAATACTGCCACACCACCTGGTGGTTATACACCTACGACCTCTGGTGGATATAATAAAACTTTTGGTTCGATTGGAAGGAGACATAATGAAAAGAGGCGGAGAAGCCTGCTTCCATTTTCAATAATGGATCTTCTGCGTTCAAAAAGTGAAAATTTGGCCATTTATGACAATGGACAAGTTGGTCATGTCTATCCCTCAGACAGTAGTCACCATGGCAACACACCACATAGTACATCACACGACTACTATAACTACAACAGGACTGTAAATGGCAACAATCCGTTTGTTATTAGATTCCCTCAAAATGAAATGTACACAACAGACTATGTGTAATATAAGTGTAAGGATATAATGTGATTCAGTCTAGCTGCCTGGTGAACTATTTATTTTCACTGGATCACTTATCTTCTGTTAATGCAGCCATAAAATGGTTGGTATTGTTTGTAATATTATATTGTGCCTGGTCCAAAATGCTTTCAACATCCTTGGCAATGCAATACATACTGCTAACTAATGTACAAGAAATGATGATTTTTTGTTGTGAGATCTGCTTTATATAATTGTTTAAATAATTAAAAAAATCTTTTATATTCTAAAAGTGATCCGAACTGTACATATAATACAAAGTTTCCTTTTCGGCCTGTAAAATCAATATAGATACATATATATATATATAATTGTTGTTTTTGGTATGCTATACCCATTGGCCTATATGTAACAATGTAAAAGAAAAATGCATTTACAATTTTTATTCAAATGATGTACAATTTTGGTTATATATGAAGTGGACGTTCACTGTAACTTTTTGGCAAAGCATAGGGATGAATAACACTGCTCATTCAAAATGTTTGTTTTATGTATAAATATAGATAAATCACACCGGACTTTAGCATTATTTATAACTATTACTAAAATTCATTGTCACAAAATGAAGATTTAACTCCGTGACAATTGATTTTGTTTGGCACTACACTCAAAACTTCAAATACCCTGTCCTTAGTTTACACCTAATTACAAAATATTAAGTTTTGTAAATTGAAATACTATATTAATTAGACCTTTACAAGAAAAACATTTTCAATATTTCAAACATTGCCAATATACATGACATTGGACAGTGATGACAGCTCCTATACTTTAGCTAATGCCAAAGCTCCTGACTGCCTTAACTTGCTTCTCATCTCAGGCACCAAGGAAATGTACCCCAGGCAAATCCCGCAAAGTTGGGGTATTATCATAATAATATTCACGTGGTCAGAGCTGTCAAACTAACAGAAACAATTAGATGGGCTTGTCCTCCGTTCCCAGTTTATGATATTTACTCATATGGAGTGTGAGAACAATGTACATACTTCAAAATAACTTTTAATGGCTTCAATTGATGTATCCACATCATTTCTCCAGTAAACAACACCCTCGTGGTTGATGGTAGTTGTATCCAATGCAACGGTATTTTACCCTTTTGAGTTGAAGGCCTGACCTCATTGGCCAGGGGTAGTTGTCAGGCATGTCACGGCAGGGTCAACTCATTTAAATATAACATTTGGCTCTCTGCTGATTGGCTAGTTTGGAGCCCTATCGTGACTTATTTACTGGAGCCTTTGCTGGAGTGATCTCAGGAGGCAGTTATGTCATTTGCAACAGCCGGTCAGAATGTACCTGAATACATTAGGATATGCCCTAAGCAGCTAGCCAATTAGAGGCTGTTTTGCGCAACAGTTAGATCACAGCTACCTGGATTTTAACACATGGTTCTCCAAAGCAATAACAACCACATTTTAGGTTTGTGGAACACAGCTCCTGAAAGGTTAACAAAAATGTAACAAAAATTCTGTATATTGTCTAACCTTTATTTTGATGCAAAAATTGAAAATTTCTGTTGGAAAAATTATAAGATATTTTAATTTAAGTGTTTGGTTTATCACACCCAGAGCACTTTATGGTTACTGGGTTTAGGAAGCTGAAACTAAATGTTTACTCCATGAAATGGAATTATATGAAGAAATCTATCTGGACAATTATGAGATATGATGAAATTAATATTTTGGTTTATCACACCCATACAATAAGCACAGTTCATGTCAAATTACATTGTAAAGTAGATTGCTATAATAATAATAATCATTAGGGCTGGCAAAAATCTGTTTCTAAGATGGGTTAACCTCAATACCCTTCAAAATAAGCATTTGCCAAATAGATTCAGCAATTTTGCTCAATTTGTCATAAAATGGATTTTTATTAATGTTGTGATTATGGCCACATGTGGATAAATCATTCCTTTACTTTGCACCTATCGATTAACCTGTTCTGACTGTATGAAGTTTCTGAGTTATTGAATTTATGAATTTACTAAATAATACCGTTTGGGAAGAATACAGGCCTGCACTAAAAATCACAAATGGGTTTTCATAAAGAAGTTTTATTATGTTACATCTAAGTTCTAATTTTACCCATTACTTTATCTTGTGCTGTATTATAATTCAATAAAGATGAATGTTTGTTATATTATCAAACTTTATTTATTAACTTTTTTTTCTTGGCCAAACAATAAATTGAAAGTAATTCTGAGAGTCAGCACCTCAATAAATGTCCATAATAATAATATTATTGATGCAAGGTCAAGGAAATTGATATCCAAGTTGTGATTTATATAACTACATTTCTTATTATCACAAAATATGCAGTATTATTGACAAAGTCTTGCTGCTTTGCAAGAACATTGGGCTAACCCCTCTAAATGTTATCGATTGACTTAAAAACAAATTTTGTTTACAGTATACTGTTAGTTTCAATTCAATTAAAAATGGCCTATTAAATTGGACCTAGACAAAGCTAGATAACTTCTACTGTATGATTCTGCCTGCCACTATATGGAACTGTCTGGCTATAGCTGGCTACTCAAAGCCGGATCTAAAAGTACATGCAGCAGCATTTGGTGCATAAGTTGAGAGTAACGAATATTTGTAATTTTTGAAAAGATGCATGTCTATTGTAAATGCACATTTATGATATATTAGATACATTACCAAGGTTTATATTCTTTCAATGCTGGTGGATGCAAGCTGACTATGAGTAGACAGAAGCAGCTGGCTGTAGCCAGTTATAGCTTCAGCCAGGAACAGTGTTGGTGGGCAGAAAGTGGCTACTTCCGGAACCAAAGCTGGGTTGAGCGCCATAGTAGTGAATAGGGCTGGTCAGAATAAAGGTCGATTACTCGTTAAATAATTCATAACAACCAATAATTTCCACTGTCGTGGCACTACGAAAGCCTAAAATATTCCTAATAATCACAAATGAACCAAAATACTCCCTAGATTTTTAGTTAATGGCCAGTGGGAAAATATAAACAAATGACCGTCTCTCACCTTGCTGATAATCTCCATGATGTGAAGGAAATTCTGGCTTATTTCCCTCTGATAACACTTGAAACATACTTAGGCATGAAAAATAGTAGCCATTGCACTACACTAGGGACTTGGTACCAAAGCTGCTGCTATAGGTTGCTACAGCTGTCTGGAGTCGACCATAGTTTATTAAACTAACTGTAGCAAACGTCACGCATTAACTTCAGTTCAGTTTCAGTTATTAATTGTAAGATATATATAACAAGCGAGATAGCAGGCTGGACACCAGTGGCGTATTGTGCCTCGCAAGTACACAAACTTATGTTTACAAAGCAAAGTGCAGAAATCTGTCAAGATGTGCTGTAAGTCATGGGAATGGGATGAAGGTCAATGATAAACTGATACGATATTGAACTTCAGCTGTTATAGCACATCTTTTAGCGATCCAAACTGAAGTACACTATATGATCTGAGACCAAGGGAATTCACATTCATTACAATATCTTCTTTGATATCCGTAGTTTTCTTACTAATCTCTATATAAATCGAATTCTTATCACCATCGGCTAATTGTCCAGTCTTGTTGAAATGTATCACAGGCGATACTGACTTTCTGACCTTGTCAGGAACTTTATGGTGATCAAGGAAGACACTTTCACGAGTTAATGATTCAGGTGGTGGGTAACCAAAACAACTGACAAAGTTGCATTTGTGAGGCCTCGTTTCGTTTTCGCCGACACAAGTAAACTGAGGCAATATGACAAATCTTTGTAAAGCAATACCAAGCTGAAGGGCGAAGTTGTACGCCCTAAATGCACCACTTTTACTACCATCAGGTGGTGATTTGTACGTTAAGTATTTGTGAGTATCGTTCGAATAATATCCATCTCTGTCCACTTCCCACAATAACATTTCTTTAACTCTGTAAGTTTTTTTGTGAATGCCAACAATCCAGTTGTTGTGGACCATCACTATACCATCGTTCTTTGCCTCAGAGGCAAATTCCACCTTCCGGAAGTATTCGCATCCTGGCTGGAACTTGTGCACATCGAGTACTTTAACCACTAACATATCAAGTCCAAGGTACAACCGTAAAACTTTATTCATCATAAGCTGGTCATGAACTAACATGCTGTCCTTCGCTATATCCAATGATTTTTTTTGTAAAGCGAGTCCTCCACGTGTCGGTTTAATCAAATAAAATCCAGTGTTCAATTCACGGCCAGTGTTGTTCTGGATGATTAAGTCACAATCTTCACAAGTCATGTAAGGCATTGGATTTTGGAAGAACACTATATCCACATCGACTATCATAGTATTGTATCCCATCTTTAAGATATGGAGGCATAACTTAGTCTTCATCATGACCTTGACATTGTAGTTCATCGTTCCAAATGGAGACTCGTCATCCTTTATGTCACCCGTTTCCAACAAGAAACATGGAATGGAGTTCTCCTCCATCATCTTCTGAGCCTTTTTGCTCAAGCAGACAAAAAGATAATTGGTAATATTGAATCTAACGTATGAAGTTTCCCACAAGTTGAGCGCTGTGTCGACATACCCGGAGTCAAATACAGATATCAAAATAGTTCGATTAATGACTCTCTGTTCGATCATTTTTCTTAGATTATCAGAGTCTATACCCTTTTCCCAATCCGTCTCTTCATGTGCTGTGTTGTCTCCAACTAGAAATATCCTTGATTTGTCTCTAAGTTCTTCCAGTCTAGACTGATCTTTGCCTTGTTTGTATGTTCCTTTTGGCAAGTAAATCACAATAAGGATCATTGGAAGCAAAGCCAATAAGAACCACTTGCTTCTTCCTGCTACTGAAAAGAAAGAAATAACATGTGTGTATCCTTTCATACAAACTGAACAGAAAACCTTTACTGAAAATCATCATTTTTCTAATAACTTCATACTGACTTTAATTTAACAGCGCGTAAATGAGTTACCATTTGAAAAGTTCATGATCTTCCACAGTTCCACAGGTCCACAAAATTCTTTGTTACACTAGAGCAATGTGGAAAAAAACGCGTTAAATTACACATATACGTAAACATGTAGGTCCAGTGAAGTTGAAAAGGTTCTATCGGCGTCCGGATATAACCAACAAAAATTTTAGTTAACTCCTGTGAGGGATATAACTAACTTATACTCCATTAGGCATATTTACTAATTTGTTTGATTGTTTGTTTTGTTTTAATGCCTTTTTAACACAAAACAGTTTGCACAGAGGAGGGAGTTCACTAACATTTTCGTTGGTTATTGTCCGCTCAGAACAATAGAAAAACGGTTTATATATAAGTGGAGTTTAACTGAATTTAATCAAACACTTTTCATAAAAATGACAGACACATTAACCAGTGATTATGGCCAATATTGGATAAACTGTTTAGGAGCAGCTTTTTATGAATTCAATCTTAAACATCTACATGGATTGGCACGACCGAATGTTTTGCAACTTCTTAATCTGTTAAATTTCTTTTTCGTTGTCGTTTAAGTAGTACATCTGATTGTATTACATGGTTGTCTTCGCCTTCTAATTATGGAGGAGTTGGTCAGATCCTCGTGTAAACACTGCTTCCTCAGTGATGAGATTGGTGTGAGACCTCAACAGAAAATTCGTGTCCAAGCCCCAACATTATACTTTACACATAATATGCATTATACAAGGTCTGAATGGCAAGTGGTAAACTGGATTTGATGAGCACTGACTGAGGTGTCTGAAATCGATTCATTATGATACAATGTTGAATACTACATGCATTACAAATGGCAGTAAATTACCTGTGGTACTGAAATTAACTGAATACATGTGTACTCAAAACTTCGCTCCTTGGGGTTGTTCCGCATGGGTGCATCCATGCATTTCCAGGGCAACATGCACCGTTGACTTCTGAATGAGTAGAAACCCTCTGACTCATTGCCAAGGCAGGGTAACCAGTAAGAATATCCTTATAAATTTGCTTTTTAAAATACAGAATTGATTTATGACACTTCTGAAACTGAATGCAATTAAGTCCCACTGCAATATACATAATCATATTTTATCCAATCAATATTCCGTAAATAAAACTATATATTTATCATCCTATATTCAATTAAATTTCAATTAGTTTATTAAGGTGAATGCATGTATACATACAAGAAACATGCCCAGCCCTACTGGGCTTGCAATCACTTCAAAATTGACACAAGCAATATATTTTTATATAGGTGGCATTTTGTCTTATAGCATAAGCTTCAAAAACATATAGGTGGGCAGTTAATTTAATTATTCATTTAGACATGAGGATTTCTAGTACTTTTGGATCTAAAATGTCAAATAATAGAAATTTACTCCTTATATTATTGAACAAATGGTACCTAAGGATGTTGTATATTTCACAATATAACACGAAATGGATTTCTGATTCAATGCAATAATGGATTTTCAAGGAAGGTTCTCTGTGTTTCCACCAGGTGGGTAAAACAGTATACTGCAATTCTATTGGCTGAAAAAAGTTCCCGCCCTTGGCTGTTATTGGCTGAAGCAAAGCGCATCCTAGCAGCAGTATTTTTAGTACATATTTAACACTTTATCACTCAGTTGATTTTTGTTATTTTTCTGAGAAAGTTATATTTATGGAATCAGTTAGTTATGATCATAATATGTGTGAAAAGCAAAATGAGTAATAAGAGGAGAGGAAAGTCTTATGAAAAGACTCTATTCTGGTTACAATATAAACAAAATCGATATTCCTATCAGTCACAAACATTTGTGCTGATCACATTTTGTGGCAAGTTCCAGCTCAATGCATGCTGAAGAAATGTAACCTCCCAACATAAAATTAGTTAAAAGGTGTATTGAAACGGTTTATTGTTTGCCACACCCATCTTCAGGGTCAAAAGTCAATAATATTTCCAACCATTCGTTTGAACAAAATTCATACCCACTTAGCCAACCATCAGCATAAAATTGTTCTGCGCAAACACGTGGTAAGTTCTCTCAAATCTCTAATTGACAAGTTTTGTACATTCTTTGAACACAAGGAATTTTAATAACAAGAAAAACTTGGAGAATATGACAATTAAAATAACCTGCTATATAAACCCTTAGCTTGCCATTCGAACGAGTTGTATTTACTGTATGTGCCTACACTTGCTTTTCAACATGGGATTTATGGTGATTGATAACTTTTCTATTATTGACATCACAACATTTTATGATGACGTCACAACAGAATTAGGCGATGACCTCACAAACATGGCAATATTAGAGGACAATACTAAGACTCAAGATAATGATAACTCATTCCTTATGGGGATAATATACACTATAGTTGGACTAATTGGTATATTGGATAATGCCTTTGTCATAACTATTATTGTATTAGCTAAACATATGAGAGAGAAGTCTACGAATGTTTACATACTAAACCAAAGTATCATTGACTTCGTTTCTTGTATTATGATGGTTGCATCCAAACATGTTTCCCAACCTCCCGTAGATACCAGCTGGTTGGCAGATGCAGGCTGCAAGTTGTGGACATCAAATATGATTCAGTGGGCACTCTTCACAGGGTCCACTTATAATTTGGTAATAATGACCATTGAGAGGCAAAGGGACCTGGTCAACCCACTAGGTCACCAGAAATCTTTTTCCAAATGCAAATTGTACGTTACTTTAATATTTCCTTCCTTATTTGGGTTTGGTTTCCAAGCTCTATGCAATTTCCCTGCTACTCACATTGTGGATGGCTCCTGTATCTATTTTTGGAATGATGCTATGCTGGGAACCGTCATTGGCTACATAGCGGTGATGGTAGAATGGTTTTTGCCAATGATGATATTATTCTACGGTTATGGGAGCATAATAAGATTGTTACATAACCAACTTGCTGCCAATAACACTATTGGACCAAATGAAACCAGGGACAGAATCTACCAACGGGGCATGCGCAATACGATCAAGATGCTTATTCTCGTCGCGACATTCTTCATCGTCTGTTGGTCTCCGAACGAAATTTTGATCTTATTACATCGAACAGGTATTGAAGTTGACTTCTCTTCAGATTTTTATCACTTCACAGGCGTTTTGGTGGCTACGAATTCTGTAGTCAATCCAATCATCTATTGTTTACAATATGAACAGTTCAGAAATGCAGCGAAGAAGCTAATTGGTCGGGCCGAGTCACGTGATTCTTCTGTGACGCAAGTTTCGAATGTTTCAATGACAGAGATTTCTGGGAAACCATAATGAATATTAACCTGAAGACCTAAAAAGCTATGAACACCAACTGAATTATGTTCAATAAATAAATTTGTGTATGAATTCATGACAGAGCCTTACCAAAATTACATGACATTTTGTAACATCACATATATATATTGAAATTTAACTTTCCATTACTTGGAACTGGAGTGATACAGAGAATAAACTCATAGACTATTGATTCTAAATAATAAAGCAGGAACAAATGTGAATTGTCACCTTTTTTCTTAAATTTCAAACCTATTACATTATAAAACCTTGACTTCAACCAGTAACTGCTGGATAAATTCTTCATCAAGAAAGAATGGTATAATTTTGGCTATATGGGCCAGGATTACAAAATAAACATTTTCCCCTATACTCTGCACCAAGAATTTTGCAAGCTCACTACGGTAATATTATAAGGATGTCAACACAGATTTTGGTTTTATCATTGCATGGGGACCTATCAGCTGTCACACTAAAATTTCTTATAAGCCATAAACCAATTTCTGCTAATAAATAAAGGACTCTCAGACATAATCAAGATTTTTTCAGATCAGAAAAAAGGCAACCAAAATAAGGGTATAATTTTTATATACACTACTGGGTAAAAACTGTAGAAAAAAAAACACTCCTGGGTAAAAAAAAATAAATAAATAAACACTCCCGGGGAAAAAAACAAATAAAAAAAAAACAAAGCAGAAAAAAAAACACTGGGTAAAAACTAAAAAAACTCTTGGGTAAATAAAAAAAAAATTGGGTCAAACCAATGTCAGTATGTTAGCGATACAAAGTCTGTAAGTGCATCAGAATCCCCAAAACTGTTGTGATAAGGGCTTTTGTCCCACTACCTTAAAATTAATACTATTCTCAGATGAAAAGTCAAACTTCAACATTTCATGAATATACTGTGCCAAGTCACTCAGCAAAAGCGATTAAAATGGGCTTTTGCCTAATTCAACCAGTTGGATAATTTTCTTTTGCAGAGGGCTTGTCTCAATTTGAATAACATCTTAGGGGCAGACAACAAGGTAAGGCTAGACAGGGGGAACATTTCAAGACAAGACATTTGGAAGGCTTTTGCAGTCTGAAAAGAAATCAGTCTTTAAACTGAAACATAAAAGGAAAAATAACCATTCCATTTTAAACTTTTCTAATTATTTTAGTGATATATGATTGTTTTAAGGTTTTGGATAGTGTGATCCTTGCAGACAATAATGGGCATTATCTGGCTCATTTGTTAAATCCCACTAGTGCAGGGCTTTTTGAATGTCTTTCAATTCGATTTTTTTCTTCTTCTACTAGCCTGTGTTGTGTGCCCATAATGAACAGAGGGCGGATCTCAGCTAGCTGGATGTTATGGGCACACAACACAGGCTAGAAGAGGAAGAAAAAAATCGAATTGAAAGATATTCAAAAAGCCCTACACTGGTGGGAAACAAAAAACTAGCCAGATAATTAATGCTCCTTATTTTCTGCAAGGAACCCACTATCCAAAACCTTAACACAGCCATAATTATCTGAGTTGTCGATAAGCCATATTTATCACTAATGCCATTTGGCTAAAGGCAGCATCATCCTGGAATGTTAAATTATGACTGATTTCACAAGGAAATGGTATTTCGCAGCTATGTGAAAGCCCTAGTCGCTAAAGTTTCATGTGTACTGTTGCTATTAACTTTGTGCTGCTAGCATACTGATGCACATTGGCTTGGCCCAACAGAAAGATCCAAAACTGAACCTTGCAACATCAGCATGATCGAGGAAAACAGCAAAATGCAGAGATCTTAATTTTTTTATCAAATTAATAATGGGCCTAGCATGGTGGGTGGGTGATTAGGGCTTTACGTCCTGTATTTCTGCACCTGATGGGCTAATTAGGACATGGAGGGACCATGGCAATGAGATGAAGGATGAAACAGCCATCCAACTTAGGCTCGACCGGGATTTGAACCCGGGACCCAATGGTTGGAAGCCCAGGCTACCTCTGAGCTAGGCCCCCGCCACGGGCCTAGCATGACACAATAAGTTTTATTTCACAAATAAGATTCAAGATTTGCGATTCAACGGTTTATTGACCATATAAAAAATACATGAACATACAGAACATCTTTATACATGATAGCATTCTGGCAGCCCATTGCCAAGAAGGCATAATTTGTGGCCTTTACTAATAAATAAAACATCAAAATAGTGTATATATCAATAACACCCACAAATAAGATTTCAATTTAATGATACGTAAGTCTGTTCTCAATTAGAATTGTTTACAAACAAAAAACCGTTCTGCAACGCGTCGGGCTAATCCCACTGTAGGATGACCATCCTTGAACACATCTGGCTCTATATATACAATAAACAAGAGGTATATACCTTAAAGATACACTATAATATAGCATCGTTTGCACTACCATAGCAAAATGCAGTAATTTATACGAACTGTACCAAAAAAAAAGAAAAAAAAGAAGAAAGAAGATACATTATATATAATCATGATAATATAGACCTATTGCAGTCCAATTTAACATGTAGCTACATTTCAAAACGCAATACTGAACTATGATAGGTTTACCTGAATTTTAGGTCGCGATGGGTCACGGTTTACACTATATCCGAAAATTATCTTTTTCTATTTGCCAATTTAGACAGGAATGATCGTCGACCATCACGCCAATAAAAAATAATAAATTTAACGGCCTCTCAGCCAATCAGACGTCTTGAATCTTCGAAATAAGGATACGCAAAACGTCGGACAAGTGTTGCAACGCCACAAACGGCACCAACCAAAGTTCATAGTGTACTGGCTGGTTTCGCTGGTAACATGTACAATGATGTACACAGTGAAGCATGAAGCATGTACACCCATGTATGGGAAATATTATATTCTCTCAAATTAAGTACTGTGCCCTTCAATATATTTTATGACAAAAAATCAGCGAATCTCAAATGACTAATGAGGCATGATTAGTGGATTGCAAGGTCAAGTGAGACAGGAACTGCTCGATAAGTAATGGTACTCGAGTGACAACAATCACATCCCCATCGACATCACACAAGTTTCAAAATGAGCAAAAGCATGAACACTGGTGAATTTACAAGAATTGTAATCACCTCTGATGAAATACATCCACATGAAAACACATGCAAATAGCTATATAGCATGGTCACCACATAAGTTGGCATATAATACTAATGCTGTCTGATGTTATTATAATGCTTGTTAGGTGCTTACATTCACTGTTTCTGGTCAGTCAAATGCATGGCTACACAAGGCAACATATGGCTCAGGAACGATGTTATCCCGTTGTACAGGTCTGACTGGCATGGCAAATGCTTAGCTGATCCTGCATAGCTCTCATATAATTGTCATG
This sequence comes from Alitta virens, assembly GCA_932294295.1. Taxonomy (NCBI): domain Eukaryota; kingdom Metazoa; phylum Annelida; class Polychaeta; order Phyllodocida; family Nereididae; genus Alitta; species Alitta virens. The sequence continues at coordinate 19,423,510 of OW028583.1, read as the reverse complement.
CATCCCAGCAGAAAAAATGACAGACCTAATATCAACAGCCAACCTACTGCAGACTGGTGGTTCAGCACGGTGTGGATTTACAATATTTATCATAATTTGTTGAATGTGTTTCATATTTGCTAGTCTTCCTCTGAATCAGATGTAGCTGACTCTTTTCCATCTTCCTCTGTGTCATCGTTCAATTTTACACTTTCATCAGAGTCACTTTCCTCCTCAGTCTTTTCCTGAGCATGACTCTCCGCTTCATGTTTCCGCAAGTCTTTTCTAAATTCAAAAGATTCTCCACACGTCTGGCAAATAAACCATTTTAGCATGATTTTGTGTGTTTTTAAGTGTGTTTTAAGAAAAAAGCTCTGATTGAACGCTTTCGAACAATACTGACACTTGTATGGCTTCTCGCCAGTGTGAGTCATACGATGACGATCGAGAAGAAACTTTGTGTCGAATGAAAAATCACAGAAGTCACAAGCGTATTCCTTCTGCTTACCGGTATGGACTAACATATGCATCGTCAGCATATCCATACGCTTATATTTCTTCCCACATTTCTCGCAACTGTAGCCTCGTTCACAGCTCCGCAAATGCTTTTTAAGATTTCCTTCAAAAGAAAATTTTTTCCCGCATTTGTCGCAAACGTACTGCTTTTCACCGTGAGCCCTTACTCTGTGTCTCTTTAACAAATCCAAACTTTTTCTTTTTTGGCCACACACCTCGCACTGGAACTGTGTATCATGCTCTTTCATGTGACACTTCAGGAATGCACTACCACGAAACTTTTTGTGACAAATTGTACACTCAAATGGTGCCTCTCCCTTGTGAGCCATTACATGCCATTTCAAAGAACTCTTATGTCTGAATCTCTTCCCACAGATATCACAGAGAAATGGTTTATTAGCACTGTGAATCCGCTTGTGCTTTCTTAGACCGCGCTGACTGCGTAACCTGGTTCCACACAGCTCGCACTTGAAAGATCTATTGGCATTATGCCTCCTGACGTGTTTATCTAATGAAGTTAAATAAACGAAACCTTTTCCACAAATATGACAAGTCCACCCATCCTTCAATTTAGAAGTCTTCTTTGTTGCCAACACCGCTCTTCCATCCTCCTCATGTGCCTTGATATGAAGCAACAAGTCCATAAGAATGGCGAAATTCCCACCACACATAGGACACGAGTGAACATGTTCTTCTTCATAAATTGGTTTAACCGATTTCTGAAGATCCTCCAGATTTCTGTTCTGCTGATGTACCACTTGAAAGTGATGCCGAAGACGTCCAAGAGAGCTTAAATATGATTCACAAATTTCGCATTGATATTCTGGCATTAAATTACCTGTTTTCAAGGTCTCATGGCTTCTGATATGTGCCTTGTAATGACCCAAATGGACATAGATCTTCTTACACGTTTGACAAGTATATTCTCTCTTCCGTTTCTTTCGTAAATTCGATGTTTGAATGTCACTTGATATCTTGTTATCTCTGCCTGCCATCGCCGACTTTTCTTCCAAAGGACTATGGCACAGTTCTTCCTTATGCCCTAGGTCATTCTGGCCCTGCTGTTTAGCCTTACTCTCTGTTTTGGCATCTTCATGCCCTCCGACGTCCAGATTTAAATAATTTGCATTACCACTGAATATTCCCTCTCTGCCATCAGTGGCTTCATTGTGGCCATTCAACATTGTTTGTTGACTCGGGTGGTGTTGTGATAAATTCTGAATATCATCACTGCATTCAGAATTGCTCAGGTCTTCCTGACCATTTGGCTCATTATCATAATCCTGCTGGTCATCAATCTCCGAAGCTTCACCCGCTGCATTATCACATGTCCCGTGTACCCCTAAAGATATTCGAGTCAGTGCAGCAATATCAAACGTATTGCCAATATCTTCAACTGTTGCCTTTTGATTACAAGGTGTAGTATCAGTTTGTTGAATGACCTTATTATTTTCCTTGACTTCCACAGACTGATGCTCGAGTTGGTCCCAAGTTTGCAAATTTCTGGTATTTAGATCCTTCTTTGTGTTATCTGTATTGACACCTCTGTTGCTCTCTGGAACTACAGAGTGTTGGTGACCTTCCTTAAGATCGCTCGCTCCTATGTCGGAGAAACTTCTTTTGTGGGTCTTCATGTGATTCTTAAAATGGGTCTCCCAGTGGAACTTACATTTACAAACACTACATTCATAATGCTTTTGCTGATTGTGTGCTTGATGATGACGTTTCAAGGTTGTCTGGCAAGCAAATCTACGGCCACAAATGTCACACTTGTGTGGTTTTTCTCTTGCACGCACTCTCATGTTGTCATTGTGATCATCTTTTATCTGACAACCAACAACTTTGGTTCCAACTTCTGTTCCTGGAACTGCTGGAGAATCTTTACAGTCATGTTGCTTTACAGGTAACTGCTTATTTCTTGAATGCACTGGCAGATGACCTATGACCTGCTTCATGTTGTCAAAAACTTCACAACAGACGCTACAAGGCCACTTTCCATTCACAGATACAAATTTCATTGTGTGTGTTTCAGCTTCGTCTGGTGGTAATGCTACTTGGTGAGCGAGCTTCATGTGTTTTATCAGAGATATGCTTAGCTTAAAGCCCTTGGAACAGATATCACATTTGAAGATAAATCCTTCCTCGGGGTGACTTTCACGAAGGTGCTTAACCAGGCGTGGGCTGTTGCAAAACTCCTTGTCACAAAAATAACATTTGTGCGACTTTTTCGTGGCATGCGTTTTTAAATGGTAATCATAACTTACCTGATTAGTCATTCCTTTCTCAGAGCCTTTGCTTGGTTTTTTGATCAGTTCAGTGCGAGCTACAGTTTTGGGGTTTTGCATCTCTTCAAAAGTGCAGACATCGGGCTCAATATCTTTGTTCGTAGTTTTAGCATCTATGCATGGAACAGGAGTCTCAGATCCAGACTGATCAGAAATTAACACCTCAAAGTCGCTGTCTGCAGGTTCAGTTTCCTGGATATTTTCTGAATGCTCCAATTTATGCAAAACATGTGAATTTCCAGTAGACTCAACATGAATATCAGTGCTATCTCCTTCTGCAGCGATATTTTGGGGCCTAGTGGGTTGCAGGTCACAATATTGTGACTGTTCATGATTGACTTCAGTAAAGTTAATTTGCGTAAAATCTGTACTTTGTTGCCGGCACATGTCAATTGAACAGGAAGATAAATTATGCAAATGTGCAACTTCTGTAAAAGGTGAATTTTCGATGTCTTCAAACATATCGTGCGGTGATGATATTTCATCACAGTGTTGTGCTGATTGATAAACTTCATAGTCAGAATTGCTTGGTTGAGAAAATTCAAGCTCAAATGATTCTATTGTTGCAGTGGCATTGCTAAAATTCGATGATATCTCAACTGAATCTTCAAACAAATCCTGCTTTGAGGATATTTCTTCATGTTTATCATCTTGACGTGTTGCTGATGCGCTGTCAAAATTAACGGGTTGAGAAATTGAATGCTGAACTAATTCTACATCGCTGCAACTTGAAGATATCTCAATTGAATCTTCAAACAAACCTTGCATTGAGGATATTTTATCATCTGGCGCTTCTGCTAATGCGCTATCAAAATTGCTTGGTTGAAAAAATGAAGGTTGAACTGATTGTATTGATGCAAGGTTGTAATTTGAAAATATCCCAGATCTCTGTTGTCGATTGATGTAACCATCAACACCAGCATATGGTTCTGAGTTCTTACCACTGCTGTACAAGGGTGCATCTGGTAATTGTTGGCTCTGGGATGCGAATACACCATATGGCTTTACCGAGTCCATGTTATTTGTAGGCAACTGTGATGTATAGTTGCTGGCCACACCACATTGTGACTGAAGAGAAATCGTACTAGTTTCTTGCAATACACCCTGATTAGTGATTGGCCACTGGTGGGCACCATATCCATACTGAGTACCGAGACAAGACTGTTGCAGACTGTGCTGGTTTGCTGCGAATTGACAGCTAGAATTGTGCACTGCAAGTGACTCACTCTTATGAAGGACAGACTGGCCAGCCAATGGATGACGCTGGGGTACTACAGGTCCTTGATTACCAGGAAATCTCGGGTACATATTTGTAGGTGGAATTGAAAACTGTTGATGACCCAAAGTTGACAGAGAAGAGCTGAATCGTTGCTGACCTAAATTATGTTCAGCAGCCATTGATGACAGAAGATGCGATGAAAAATAAGGACGTGTGCTGTTTTGCGATTGAAATTGCTCATGTATAAGGTGTGTACATCCCAATTGGTCAGTGGGTAGACCATATTGCAAACAACCTGGTCTTTGGCCAAATATTTGAGAGTTAGTAGATGAATGCTGTCTTAACCACATGTCAGTCTGGTTAACAGGACTATCCCACCTCACAAAAGGATCGTTTCCAGAAAACTGACTGTGTGGCAGCATGGTTGTAACTCTAGTCAGAGCTATGGGGTATGGTCTTACATTTACAGTATTCTGAATACGAAACCTACTTTGGAAACATTCAGGATACACAGCATTGTTTGCAGGTGCTGCATACCTGTTGGCATGAAATGCGACATACTGACCACCCCTTGGAGTATTTGGCAAGCGGTTCTGGAAGTTGGATGAAGGTTGTGCACTGTAGGGTTCGGACGGTTGCTGCATGTTGGGGCTTTCTTGCATTGAGGGCGTGTACTTTGCATATGAACAATGAGACACATCAGATGATGTCACAGACCGCATAGCATCATCTGTGCCACAAAATGACATACGGTGAGATGGCAGTTCAGTCGGCTGAATTACAGGCATTCTGTCATTGCTTGGAATACTTGTGAAATCATTACCTACACAATTTGCACCTAGGGTTTGCGTGCAAACCTGTGCTGTAGAGCAGGAACTTGATATTTCACTAGTTTTTTGTGGCTGACTTTGCCAGGGTGCACCAAATGCTTTTGCCTTTTCCCATGCACTTTGCAATGACACCTCTGATGAACTGGCCATAGGAATGAAATTTTGTTGGTCACTCTCCTCAGTCACAATAGAAGTTTGTTCTTCGTAACTCAATTGCATTGTTTGTGGAGATAAAATTTGCATGGCTGGTACAAGGTTTGACAGAAAAGCTTTGTTGTCATCAACAACCATTTCAGAATCCTTGACTTCGGCGCATGAATCCTGATTGACATCATCAGTTATCTTTAATACTGCGAAGTTTGTCTGACCACATGTGGGGTCACTTGGCATAGGCTGCAGAGAATTAGATACACTGTCATGGCCCATCATAACATCTATATTGCTGTTATTGCACTGAATTTGTGTGACCTCACTTGTTTCAAGCTTAGCAAGACGCGTTTGAACCTCTGAACCTTTGTGCATAGTATCATCATGGATATCGTCAGGCTTAATATCCGCATTTTGGGCCTGGTCTAACTGCATTAGACTTTCCCCAGAAACATTAGCAGCGAAGTTACAAACAGCTACATCCTCATTTTTGCTGTCTTTGTCAGGAACATTCTTCTGAGACTCATTTGAATTTATGAGGTATTCCAGAGCCACATGACTCTCCTTATCTACCTCAACTTGAGTAACATGACAGGCTGCGTTTATGTTACTCTCACAATCACTCCTTTCATCAGAAATTGATGTTGTGGAAATTGATGTTTTGAAAGGTGATGTGTGATTCTTTTCGGCATAGTCGTTCGAGTCCACTTCATTGGCAACAACAGTGGATTCATTCTCTTCTTTATTGGCAGAAGGTGCCAGACCTTGATCACTATTTTCTGTTGCTAAATGTTGAGAAACCTCATGCAGAGCGACATGTTTAATCAAGGTAACATAGCGTCTAAAACGACGCCCGCAGTATTCACACTTGTGACACCTGCCATCATCCCCGTCTATCTTCTCTTTATCAACATGCGTCTCACTAGAGATTGTGGCCATTGCATCATCATCTGCAATACTATTCCCTGAGGATTCAACTATGGTACTAAATACCTGAGACTTGGTCGGAAGGGCTGCAATCGTGTCGGAATAGCCAATACCATGGAAATCTAAATGTTCAATGAGACAGTTCATTTCCTGAAACCTTCTTCCACAAATAATGCATTTCCACTTTTTCTCAATCACTTTCAATGTAACATCTTTTGTTTGCAATTTGTTTGAACCATACCTCCCACTATTTTCTTTGTTCAACACATCGGCACCATCTGCAGCACTGTGTACAGACGCACTCAACTGGGACAATTTGTCATAATTTTTTAGACCTGTTCTGGATGTCACTGTACCTGCTTCTTTAACCCTATGAACTCTCTGAGTTGAGGAATTAGCATCTTTTTGGGATGTTTCAATTTTATCTGAACAAATTTCAGCACCTTGTAGGCCTTTCCTCCTGACTCTTAACCCTCTAGGCTGTTGAACTTGAGTACCAACACTACCCGTTTTTTTGCGACAAGATCTTTTCTCAACACCATTAATTTCTCGTACATTAGCCCCCTTAATTGAATTCATATGATAAGTACCATCACATTTTAAGAAGTCCTCAATGACGACTCTTAGTTCTTTTGAGGGTTGCTTTCTGATATTTGATCCATTATGTTGTTGGCACTCTATTTTGTTACCTAGTTCACTGACTGATGACTGACCTTTGCTTAAATTTAACGGCTTAGCGCTATGCATTCTCAGATCTTTTATCACAACCCTGACATCTTTACAAAGCCGTTTGACAACATTTAACCTCTCGTTTTTTACTGAACTGACATCAGCAACAACCCCACCAGAAACTCTGTCTTTCGCATCATCAGAGTTCTGTTTTCTTTGGATAACTTCCCCTTCAGCTTTTTTCCTATTTCTCAACGCTCTATTACAAGCGTTAAGTTTCAATAATTCATTACCAGCATCTACTTTAACTTTTAAACCGCACAAACTCTTACCATTTACACACTCATTGGTACTACAGTCCTTGCATAAAGTGGAAGCAGATTCACTTGTGTTGGGATCTGCGTTCATGACATGCATCTTCAGGTGACCAGTCAAATTCATCTCATTGTCAAATTGTGTCCCACAGAGGTCACACTTCACTGACCTTCCATATTTCAATGCTCGTGTATCTGAATCCTCGTCTTGGGTAGTACTGTGACGTTTACTTGTGCGAATGACATCTGATTCTTGATTTTCCCAGTTTCTGGTTGCCAAATTATGCTTCACTGAATCGGTGATTGAGGTATTTATATGACAAACACTTTCTGTTTTTAAAGATGGCCGCTGACTCAACAATCGTTTGTCAGTCATTGTTGCAAGGCCTGCCATACCAGTTTTTGATGTCTGACTGTGAAGCACAGATAATGTCCTGGGTCTGATATTCCTTCGATCTGATTTATTAATTTTTTTAAGCACTAGGTTTCGTTTACCGCTACATGAATTTGTACCAAGGTTTATCATCTTTTCTCCTGAGGTAATATTTGCACTGTTGGTGCTGCTTTCCGTACCTGCTCGACTAGGTGGGTGAATGTCCTGCAATCCAGTGTGTTCTTGGTGTTGTACACGGGTCTTCTTTTTAGCATTAGATGGCAGCACCAACTCATCATTTCCAGTTGCTTCCACTTGTGCATAACGGCAAACTGACTTGCCAGAATCATCACTTTTGGCAGCGTCATTGTCATAATGTGAGTTCAAGTGTTGTTTGAACTCATGTACTTCGATGAACTTCCTGCCACAGACATCACATTTCTTCCAATCACCCTTCTCCATGTCTCCACTTTTGTCGAGATTCATTGATCCATGCCAATTTGCTCTCCGCCAGTTTTCTTTATAAGCTGATTATGCGCCACACCATACCTCTGTACCATACTGCATTCGGACACTGAAGCAAGAAATATGACACAATAAGAAAGAAATCATATATATTTAAAACGAATTAAACTTTATCCTAAACAATAAGTAAAAATATTATTTTCTGGAATCAGTTGTGGAAGTATATCTCAGAGTCATATCAGTGCACATCAATTGGTATCAAAGTATTTTGAAGTTTGCGGTGAGTTAGCCGAAAATACTTTACCAGTAAAAGAAGTACTGCTTGTTTGGCACTACTTCAACTAGAATGTCGTCATAGCCGACATTTGTCAGAAGACTGCACCAATTATAAGTCTGCAAAGAGTGGAAAAACTTTCAGGTAAAATTTGCCAAAAATACACAATTGTGTGGTAAAGTAAATTCTCCTTCATCTAATTCTTTCTAATGAAAAAATAGGACCTAAGCCTACTAATGTGGTTTATTTACTGGTTCATGGAAAAGGGCCATACTAGGAATTTCTGCCTTTACTCAGATCCGCACACCAGTACAAGATGAAATAGAAGTCACCGAAAGAAGTCAATAATGAACACTAAATACAAAGGAAAATCACACCAGACGGATTGGTGGTTCACCTGACACTGAAGCCTTGTGAAGAAGCCACTGGCGGATCCAGGGGGTGGGATGCCCCCGGTACCAACCTTAAATTCTATACGTGGTCCATGAAATTACAGAGACACCTAAAAAATTATGCTTTTGGCCTCCTGTAGAGGCAGGGCTGGGTCAAGTGGCATTTACATTTAGAAGATGAAGAAGGAAAAAATAAAAGATTCAGATTCAGTTTACATTGCACGAGACAAGCAGGGTTTTTAACACATCTAAAGAAGTAAAGTGCTAAAAATTCCACGCAAATAGGAGAAATTATCCCAGATACCGGCCAGGGTTAATGGACTTTGATGTTCATGTTATGTAACACCACTGTCACAGTCATGACATACCTTTCTTAACGAGGATCGTTGCACATGATTGGAAATCTCGCGTGTCTGTTGTCAAACATTTGTTGACACACTAAAGCCGCATTATCGCCCTCCCTTCAATTTCCGACAGAGGGCGTGATTGTTTGAGTCACCTGGTGGCAATAATACGTGGCTGTCAATGCCAGGAGTGAGCGAAGCTATGTATATGATATAATTTTATTGACAAGCTATTATCATCATTGACTTCTTAATACATTATAATAACTAAGGTTTAGCCAACAGTCTATACTACAAGTTGTAACTATATATTTTACAGAAGAATGTTAGTCCTGGTGGTGACTGATAAAGATAATAATAAATTAATTAAAACAAACAAATATATTGCTTGTGCCAGTGGTTCCAATTTGGCTATCTATATATGTACAGATTTTAAATAATAGTAGGAGCCTAGGGAGAAATAAAGATAAAAAAAAAAATCTATTTAGAGGACGTGGTTTAGAAATATGCCAAGGGCAATAATTACACCTACTGACAACTTTACTGTTACAGTCTGTAATTAGACTCTATGAAGGTTTTTTAATTTTCAAAATCGGACAATAAATAGAAATTTTAGAGCCAAAGAAGTCAAAAAATTGTAATGCGTACCTTCAGCCACGCTGTGGTCGCTTAAGCCCCCTTCACACGTATAGCCGGATCAGACGCCGGAGCATCCCGGAGTATCACTCCGGCATATTCCGGGTAATACTGTGTAGACCTCGTGTTTCAGGCATTGTCCGGCATTGTCCGGGGCCATCCGGGACCACCGTGGGGAAAATTGAACATGTTAAATTATATGCTGGAGGTCCCAGAATAATTTAAATACGTTGATCCGTGTTGATCCGTGTTGATCCGTGTTGATCCGTGTAGACTCCCAGTAGACTCCGCCGATCTGGGAATCTTCGTATTGACTACGGCATACTTCATGTTATCTCCGGCTAAGTCTGGCTAAGTCCGGCATCAACCGGGCATGAAAATTTCACCGCCATGTACGCTGGAGAGTACAAGGACCAACACGGTATATATCCGCGATGGTACCGTGTAAAATCCGGTTCACTCCGCACTCTTCCGGGACAGTCGTGTTACCTCCAGCAACAACTGGGGACATCTCCACGTTGCACCGGGCACCGCCATGTTTCAACCGTACATGTCCGTGTAGCGACCGTATTCATCCGTGTAAGGACCGTGTTGCTCCTTGTTGACACCGTATTGCCATCGTGTACACACCGCCAAACATTTCTTTTTGTTGACATTTTTAGCTCTTGTTTCCGTGAAAGAAATTTTACTCTGGGACACTCCGGCGTGTGATCTGGCTATGTGTGAAGGGGGCTTGACAGTTACACTGCCCTCTAGTGTGATAATGACGTCATCAATCGAGCGTCGTCGATTCAAGAATTTTGTCATACGATTCCGTTATGGAGCAGACATGGTTTCAAACTTCAAGTAAGTTGTATCACTGCCGTGATTCCATTGTTATAAAACTAGTGTATACGCTAACGGAGAGCTTAGAAAAAGGTAGAAACATTATTGAATCGATGACGTTTTGACGCCACTGAAGATGTAGTAACGTCATGACTCGTTCTGAATAACCAAAGCAAGTGGCCAATGATAAAATAAAAAAGGGCGATGATAGGCGAATTCAATTTTAATCCAGTTCCAGTTGGGCTGTCCACTGTGTGACCACCCATCTACGGGAAGTGAGCTGCACTTGGCGCCTGCGGTGCCGATAAGCTTCGCTCTATTCTGAAGGCCAATATGACTCCTGTCCTGTTTTGTGGTATCATAGAGTAACCATGTACCCATGGTAACTCTATGGTGGTATTTTGCAACAGGATGTAAAGTCCACTGCCCTGTATCACTCACTCATATGAAATAGATAACTTCTATGAGATGTACATCTATAATGGTTCACAATTACAGTCACAGAGACTTTATCAGCACTTAATTATCTTAGTTATTGATCACAGTAGTCATATATTGTTTAATGTAGTTTAGTCATGCAAGATGATTGCACTTAGTTATTAATTACATTGTTCTTAATAGTCAGGCATGTTTAGTAGGGTCAGTCATGCATGAGGCTACAGGTGCATGACTACCAGGCTGAATGTTAAATACATTGATTATTACAGTTGTACCTTGTCAAATGTAGTGTATAGTTATGTCAGACTACTAGGCTGATTGTTAAATACATTGATTATTACAGTTGTACCTTGTCAAATGTAGTGTATAGTTATGTCAGACTACTAGGCTGATTGTTAAACACATTGATTATTACAGCTGTGCCTTGTCAAGTGTGGTGTATAGTTATGTCAGAATACCAGTTTGATTGCACATTGCATTGAGCTCATTGTATTTCCCCATTGAGGCTGCCTCCCCACTAAGGCCAGGCAGGCCTTTGATCCTGGAGCAATGCTGCCTCCTTAATTGCTCTTTACTGCACCCCAAGCCAAGCTACCTGCCAATTGCTGACACTGCCATTGTGTCCCAGTGTCAGCTTGGGCTAAAAATAGCCATGGTACAATGCAGTGGCACAGAGAGCCCCTTTGTCTCTGCAGGCCTAATCCCTGCCAGCTTAAAGTGGCATTTTACCAGTGCTTGCAGTTAAGGGGGGGAAACCACCCCCCCACTTATGTGATTCATGCTCTACTGCTCCAGGGAGAGCAGTCCAGCAGCTAATTGTGTATTGTTCTAGGATTGGTTAATGAAATTCAGTGCATTGTTTTAGCACTCATGATTGGTTGAAATTAACCCCACCCAGTGCATGCTGGGTGGGGAAGTGAAGGGCCCCATTGTTAATATAAGGCTCTGCAGCAATAAAAAGATCAGTTTTTACCTTACCAGGAAACATCACTGAGGAAGCAAACCTACTGTCTTACAGAGTTCTCATTTCACATATCAAACTTGGAACTTGTACAAAATGCCTGGATGGAGAACTGACTGAAGGTTACATGACAGATCAGCACAAGCCTTGGAACTTGTCCTTTGATGCCTGAGATTGCTTCTGCAGTTCAGAGAGGTCTGTTGTATGCCTCTTGCTAGAGTCCAAGAGGAGGAACCTTTACATTGGTGACCCTGACGTGATCTTCATTAACTGAAGAGATTGAGGAACAGCTCTTCATGAATCCTGCACCCCAAATGGGAAGTCTACACAGGACCAACATGCTGAACCTGGAGTAAATGACTTGTGATGCCTAACTGACACCCTGTGGTTGACACGTCACATTCTCCCCGTATATCGCACAATTGACACCACACCAGCACGAAAATGGCAGTCCCGCTTGGTGCGCAACAATTTGCAGAATTCATCACACAATTTACACTCCAAAGTGAACAACAGCGACTCGCCACGAAAGGAGAGCATGATGAAAGGGAGACACGGCAACAGAAAACCAGTGATCACTTGGCCGCCGACAACCTTGCCAAGCGCATCTCCCCGTGTGACGGAGCCAACCCTGGGACAGTTCGAGAATGGTTACAAGAGGTAGACCTGACGATCCCTTACTCGGAATTATCGGTCTACATTGCAGCACAATCGTCACGAGGAGCCCTCAGACGCGAGTTAGAGCATCACTTGAGACTGCAAGACGACCGCCAAGCTGTCACATGGCCCACCCTGCGAGCCCACATGGAAAAAGCATTCTTGTCTACCCATGAGGATGACCGCCTACGACACGAGCTGGATAAACTCAAGCAAGGAGCATATGAGACATCAGCCTCATACAGCAGGCGCTTTAGAGAAGCGGCTGATTTGGCGTATCCACCCCGCGTCATTTTACCACAGGCAGAGCCGTCAAGGAATGATGCTGAGATCAGGATAATCCTGAAAGCTTATTTAAGAGGGCTCAGGGACCGTCATATTGTGGAGCGCCTCCTCAAACATGGCCGCCCAGAGAATTATCAAGCGGCGATGAAACTAGTAGAGGACTACGAGGGAGATGAATATCGCATCCGCATGGCACTGGATGATGGCATCTTGCTCCGGCACGAGGAGCCAATGGAGATTGGCGCCGTCGCCCCGCCATCAGCAGCAACCCCCGCCCCTGTCCGCGCCGCGGCCCCAACCGAGGAATTGGCAAAAGCCAAGGACTTGGCACAGCTGCAACGTCAAATGAATGGCATGACACAACAGTTTACCAAATTAATGTCAACACTGCAACAGTCGAAGACATCGGAGAAACCCAGCACACGCACAGCAATCGCGACACAGCCGCCTCGCCATAGTGCCAATGAGTCCTCATACGCCTACACCGAGGAAGGGACGCCCATATGCAGCTACTGCAACAAGATAGGCCACGTCCAGCGCCACTGCCGCAGCCGCAAGGCGGCCCAGCGTCCTCAGCGCCCGGCCCAGGGGGGCCAATAAGCGCCGCACCCTCGGATGAGCTCAAGTATGTAGAGTTAGAGTTCTATGGATATATCATCCCGGGACTAGTAGACACTGGAGCCTCACGAAGCGTGTTGCGGCGCTATGAATTTGAATTATTATGTGCAAAAACTGGGCGGATGCCCATTCTCGAAAAATCGATACCACTCTGTGGAGTGACTGGCCACGGCATTTCTGTCTTAGGCAGCACTGAACTGTATGAGTCAAAATTTGGCACAATCAGGCTGATCATAGTGGACCAGATCGCCCACCCCCTCATCCTTGGCCGAGACGTACTCCGCAAGCAGCACGCCAGTATCAACTATGACGAAGGCAGGCTATCTTGGAAAGCCACCTCCCTGCCCTTGCTGCCTGCCCGAGAAAACCATGCCATTGATTCCTTGGGGGACCGGCCGCCCATAATAGGGGACTCTGCGATAGCCAAATGCATAGCAGACAATGAGCACTTATTTGCGGCAAAAGGAGAGCATCTTGGATGTCACCCTGACATTGCAATCCGCATTGAGACAGAGGGCAGACCTATCAAACGAAGGCCCTACAGATTGCCCCTCAGCAAGCGTGATGCCCTTGACAAAAAGTTGGATGACTTACTGGAGCAAGGCGTCATAGTTCCCTCCTCATCACCTTGGGCATCTCCAGTAGTACTGGTGGAGAAAAAGGACCCATCAGAAGGTCCCCGCTTTTGTGTTGACTACACCCAACTCAACAAGGTCACGAAGAAAGATGCATACCCCATTCCACTCATAAGGGACATCTTCGACCAACTGCAAGGGGCCACAGTCTTTTCAACACTAGACATGAAGTCAGGTTTTCATCAACTGCCCCTGCACCCCGAGGACCAGGAAAAGACAGCCTTCGTCTGCCACAGGGGACTATTTGAATGGACCAGATTACCGATGGGCTTGTGCAACGCCAGCCAGCTGTTTCAAAGAGCCATGGAAGTCGTCCTTAAAGGCTTGATTGGCACCATATGCATGCTTTATATAGACGACATAGTAGTATACAGCGAGGATGAAGCTCAGCACGTCACGCATCTCAACATGATGTTGGAGCGTCTAGACATGTACAATCTACGCTTGAACCCAACTAAATGTGTGTTTGGACTGAAACAAGTGAAACTGCTTGGGTATGTAGTCAGCCAGGCGGGTCTACGAGCAGACCCAGACAAAGTGTCAGCCATCGTCAGGATGCAAGCCCCACAGAATCTAGCGGAGACACGCAGCTTTCTGGGCATGACTGGCTACTATCGCTCCTGTATACATGACTACGCACGCATTGCTGAGCCGCTAGTGAACTTCACTCGCAAAAACGTGCGTTTTGATTGGTCTGGACGTCATCAACTCGCGTTCGATCAGCTGAAGAAGGCCCTCACCAGTGACAGTGTCATGGCACACCCCCGCACTGACCAGCCATACCAGCTGTACACAGACGCCTGCGATTATGCAATTGGTGCTATTCTCTGCCAAAAAGATGCCCAAGGGGTGGAACGCCCCATTGTATATTTGTCCAAGCAATTGTCGGACACCCAGCGACGCTGGGCAACAATCGAGAAGGAGGCTTATGCGGTAGTATACGCCCTTAAACAATTAAGGCCCTACTTGTGGGGAGCGCAATATAGGACATTTACCGACCACAAGCCTCTGACTTGTCTATTTACAAAAGACATGAACAATACCAAAATACAAAGATGGGCAATTCTATTGGCAGAATACAATTGCAAAGTGGAATACCACAAAGGCAAATTAAACATAAGGGCAGACATGCTCTCCCGCATTAAGCAATCTGAGGAATTAGCCACCTTTGACGCGGATTACTGGCAATTAGGGGATGCCCTGCCAGACATGCCAGACGACGAAAGCCCACCAGATGCGTACGGACTAGACCTGCAATTGCTGTCACAACAACAGCGAGAAATGACTGAATGGACTGAGCACCACGACGATGACAGCGACTATGATGTCATCAATGGCCTATTGTATTCGACAAGGAAGCCATACCAATATGCCGCTGACCACCCGCGTCTGGTAATCCCGCAGGGACAACGCGAAACAGTCATCTCGCGAGCACATACAGATGTGGGTCACATGGCCGTTCAAAAGACCATGAGAAAACTTCAGGAGGCCTTCGCATGGCCCAGAATGAAGGCAGACGTAAAAGCCTTTGTCGCCAAATGCCCAACATGCATCATTCACAGCAAAGCGACACCGAGAGCGCCGATGGGCGAGATGCCAATTGCCACAGCGCCAGTACAAATCATCGCTGCAGACCTCATTGGCCCACTGGTAAAATCACCGGCAGGCAACCAATACATCTTGACTGTGATTGATCACTGCACCGGCTGGGGAGAGGCATTCCCAATTCCCTCCAAGACGAGTTATGAGGTGTGGAAACAGTTGACCAGACTATACTTCCCCCGCCATGGTTATCCAGACGTCCTCATAACAGACCAGGGTCTGGAATTTGGCGCCATGGCCATCAGGGAGTATCTAGCAGCGCTGGCAATTGATCATCGACGCACCACAAGCTATAACCCCCAGGCCAATGGCAAATGTGAACGCTTCAATGGAACCCTTAAGCAAATTGTGGCTCGCCTAATTAACAACAGCAGGGACAACTGGGAAGACAAGCTTGGGCCAGCCCTCCTGGCCTACAACAACTCAGTCTCCGACACTACAGGACACACTCCGTACTTTTTACACCACGGCAGACGGGCCAGAATACCCATAAATCGCATTCTTGGCAACGACAACATCACAGATGACCGCCTGCAGCACCTAGCTGATGCACTAAGAGCGGCTATGGCGGCCACAGAGCAATCAAGGCGTCTCAACAGAGAGCGTCTCGAGCGTCAGGCCAACGTGGGGATAGTGAAAGTGGGCGACACAGTGGTAATCAAGGCTCAGGAGCCCCTATCACTAACAAGCAAATGGGACCCGCAATGGACAATAACGCGTGTAAGAGGCAAGGTGGTGTGGCTTACACACCAACAAACAGCCAAGCAAAAGACACTAAATATCAACAAAGTGAAAGTGGTTGATCCCAACATTGCCTGGGACGAAGTCAATTGCCGACCCATCAGAAATTCACGACGCAGCACAAAGACCACAGGCGTCATGAAAATGTACCCACCACCAAAGATCACACACAAAACCCAACTACACGCCCCGGTGCCTCCGCCCGCCCCCAGACAAGCGGCCGTGAAACGCACAAGGCCTCTCAGCGAATCAAGTGACTACAGCAGCGTCACACCCCAGTGCAGCCCCGAGACAGCTACCAAAAGGCAGTCACAGGGAGCTCCTGCAACACAGTTGACACTCGCCACAGCACCCGCAAGGACCACTGCCACTGCCAGAACTGCACCGCTGAAGCTTGGAGACGCCAAACGCCTACATCGCACTGCACCAAGACGCCCACATGAGCCAGACCAAGTGACCACGGCAAAGCGTCATCAACCAGCACCTGAAACCCCGCTCCCACAAGCACAGGCACCAAGCAGAGCCCCCGCTGGCACGCGTCCAGCCCCAGAACGCCAAGCAGACTTGAAGCGTCTTCACAGGTCAGCCCCCCGGCGCCCACACACGCCCGACCCACCTGCCCAGTCGAAGCGCAACAGGGTATACCTGCCACGTGCCTCAAAGCGACCACTATGCCCCGACACAGCAGTGCCCACGCCGGAACAGCAAAAGAAGGCACGTATCGACCTCCTCCACGAGGTAGCCGCTATGCTGGCCTCATACTAGCCTGCTGCATACTAGCAGGTCACCTGGGACACCCAACTGCGGCCTCAGCAATAGCCCTCACCCGCTTACCAGATGGAGTCAGCATCAGGGGAGGAGAAACACTACATCAGATCATCGCATCATGGGACGTGTATGTCACCCTGGATCCGCCCCCATTTCCCGCCGACCTCGCCCAGCAGGTCGCCTCACTCAACTACACCTTCAAAGCCCTACAGTCACTGTCAGCATCTGGCATAGATATCAATCTTGCCACACAGAAACTACGAAGAGACAGACTGCAATCGATATTGGCAGAAGGCACCTCACGCAACAGAGTGAAGCGTGGCCTGTTAGACATAGGCGGATCAATTTTAAATGCTCTCTTCGGTGTGGCGACATCATCGCAACTAGACAGATTCAAAGCCGCATTATCAGAAGTGAGCAGCCAGCAGAATGACATGGCTCATGCCCATAACAACTTGGCCACAATATTAAACCAGACAAGGTCTTATATTAGCCAGCTGGCCGTGAAGCATCATCAGTTGGAGCTGCATGTGCTCCAGATTAATTCTGCCATCAACCAGCTCACTAAAGTCATGCAAGATCATGCGAAGAGGATAAGCCGCATTGAACTTGTGACCGACTTGGACAGATACTTAGACGTCCTCGACCTTGCTACACAACTCTACGTCACCCAAGTTACCTTGTTTCACAGGCAGAGAGCAGAGTTGGAACTAGGCCACCTAACCAGAGATCTACTGTCAGAAGAACAACTGAAAGAGATTCTACTACAGGCTGCAGCAAAGCATCAGGTAATCTCGTCCTTGGAGTGGTATTTTCAATATCTTACTGTGACACCTCTGTGGCAAGACACTGGCAGCCTTCTGTACAAAGTTGAGATCCCCTTAATTGCGCCAAGACCGTATTTATTATATCAAATTTTAGCGCATCCAGTGCCCATTTCAAACACTTCATATACAGTAAATCTGAAAGTTAAGAAGATTTATGCTATGGACACAGTCTCAGGTAATCTATTTATACCCAAGCATTGCTTGGGCCACAGGCCAACAGTATGTCAGACTGGCCCCGAATATGGCGTAACTCTCATGCATTGTGCACGTGGTCTACTGACCAACCGCAGAACCCTTATAAACAAATGTCAGGTTAATGTGGTCGACTATGCTGGTGAACCATTACTGGCCACCATTGATGTAAACCAGTATGCCCTAGCTTCACAAGGAGAAACGTTAGTCATAAGATGCCCAGGTCAAACCGAGACACATCAAACCGTGACTCGCGGCACATACAACTTAACATGTCTTGCACCATGCACCATTAGTGGTGCTGGCTGGTCCGTCACGTGCATCGACAGACTGTATCTAGCTAGGCGTTATGTTCCTCCGGCAGTGCGGGTCACAGCCCACTTTAACTTTACAACCATGGTAACTGTTAAAGCTTTACACATCGCCCTGCCGGCAATGCAGTCAGCCGATGCACATCCAATGATGGACGTAGATGTAGCTTTATTGTTGCATCCTCTGACCCCCAGCCCAGTAACCAAGTATAAACTCATGCCATCACCACTAGCAATCTTTAACATAGTGATCATCTCTATAGTCTGGGCCTCAATCACCATTTTTTATATCAGGTGGCGGCGCTTCAGATCCAAAATCATACAATTTAGACAGTCTCCACAAGAAGTGCTTCCCCTGACAAGCGCAACCGCACCTGAGCCAACCACAATCCCCAGCTCTGGTCTTTGGCCAGTACTTCCGCCACTAGCTGAGTGCCTAAAAGGCACTAGCTGCAACACCACAAACCCCCCCCCCCCCCCATTATGATCCTCAATAACATGCCAGTCTTGTCACAGACTAACTCTCGCAGTTCCTTTCACCATGACTAAACCCACTCCAAAGTGAAATACCACCTTCAGCAGCACTGGAGACACAAGCATCATCCACATAACGGATTACACCGGCGTGATCAACCAATCGACACTGGCCCTGGAGCGAATCCCGGCCAGGCATTGGACACCATCTCTAACAAGTCCCTGGAGCATCAGAATCCACAAGTGTGGCTGTTAACACTCGTGTTATTAAACAACACAAACGTAATTATTACTATACCACATCATGCCAAAGGATAGACAAACAGGTCACCTTTGCATCATGTCACAACCAAGGCCACATAGGGCATAACATACAGTAGGGGAGCCATTAGCTATATAGATTATTAAAATATCATTTACTGGGTCAACGCATGTTGCCAGCCTATTGGGCGCAGTACAGCGCAACATGAAACTATAATCGAACAAGCCTAGTCATGCGCTCCCCTTATAGTAAACAAAATTACATGTATTTTTGTATTGTTCTAGCTAGTGTTACATCATGCATATACACTCCACAAAATGCTTCCTTCAGCCTATCTTCACATAAGTGCACCTTCTTCTTCTTTTCCTTGTATTAATATCATGTCATCATTTTTTTTACTTCGCTCCTTGCTGGCTAGCATCAATGAGCTGGAAAAAGGGGGGGAGTGATGTAAAGTCCACTGCCCTGTATCACTCACTCATATGAAATAGATAACTTCTATGAGATGTACATCTATAATGGTTCACAATTACAGTCACAGAGACTTTATCAGCACTTAATTATCTTAGTTATTGATCACAGTAGTCATATATTGTTTAATGTAGTTTAGTCATGCAAGATGATTGCACTTAGTTATTAATTACATTGTTCTTAATAGTCAGGCATGTTTAGTAGGGTCAGTCATGCATGAGGCTACAGGTGCATGACTACCAGGCTGAATGTTAAATACATTGATTATTACAGTTGTACCTTGTCAAATGTAGTGTATAGTTATGTCAGACTACTAGGCTGATTGTTAAATACATTGATTATTACAGTTGTACCTTGTCAAATGTAGTGTATAGTTATGTCAGACTACTAGGCTGATTGTTAAACACATTGATTATTACAGCTGTGCCTTGTCAAGTGTGGTGTATAGTTATGTCAGAATACCAGTTTGATTGCACATTGCATTGAGCTCATTGTATTTCCCCATTGAGGCTGCCTCCCCACTAAGGCCAGGCAGGCCTTTGATCCTGGAGCAATGCTGCCTCCTTAATTGCTCTTTACTGCACCCCAAGCCAAGCTACCTGCCAATTGCTGACACTGCCATTGTGTCCCAGTGTCAGCTTGGGCTAAAAATAGCCATGGTACAATGCAGTGGCACAGAGAGCCCCTTTGTCTCTGCAGGCCTAATCCCTGCCAGCTTAAAGTGGCATTTTACCAGTGCTTGCAGTTAAGGGGGGGAAACCACCCCCCCACTTATGTGATTCATGCTCTACTGCTCCAGGGAGAGCAGTCCAGCAGCTAATTGTGTATTGTTCTAGGATTGGTTAATGAAATTCAGTGCATTGTTTTAGCACTCATGATTGGTTGAAATTAACCCCACCCAGTGCATGCTGGGTGGGGAAGTGAAGGGCCCCATTGTTAATATAAGGCTCTGCAGCAATAAAAAGATCAGTTTTTACCTTACCAGGAAACATCACTGAGGAAGCAAACCTACTGTCTTACAGAGTTCTCATTTCACATATCAAACTTGGAACTTGTACAAAATGCCTGGATGGAGAACTGACTGAAGGTTACATGACAGATCAGCACAAGCCTTGGAACTTGTCCTTTGATGCCTGAGATTGCTTCTGCAGTTCAGAGAGGTCTGTTGTATGCCTCTTGCTAGAGTCCAAGAGGAGGTACCTTTACAAGGAGGAATACATAGTATACACGGATCTGTGCCAACTATCATTGAAAATGGGCGATGACTAAAGCCTAGATCTCACATGGCCGTACAGTGGTGCGTGGTTGACACGTAGACAAAGCCTAGAACTCACACAGCCTTAAAGTGACGAAAAATCTGTGGTTGCTACGTAGACCAAGGATTCTCGATGAAAAAATGTGTGAAAAGGGGCATGGCTAGGAGTTGACATATGGCTACGTATGCGTTGATGTATGCAACATGTGATCCACGGAAGTCTAGGTATGATCCACAGAAGTCCACGCTGTCCACGGAAGTCTATGTATAATCTGTCGTAACTTTCTTTGACTTTCGTGAATAAGTGGGTGCTTATACAGCTCCTGCCTCGGAAGCCACGTAAGGGGGATCTTACATACCCGGATGATTCAAGACGCTATAAGGCATGTTTAACTGACGGAAGCTGACGTTAGAGTTGACGGAAGCCGAAGGAAGCTAACGTGGTCGTTCCGTTGCTTTCCTTTGCCCTTTCCGGCTATGTGAGATCTATGCTTAAGTTGACGTATTGGCCAAACTTTCTCGACAAAAATATGTGTGAAAAAGGTGCATGGCTCGTCATTGACTTATGGCTACGTATGCGTTAGGGTGTGTGTTGGATATCCGGCAGATCATACGTGGCTTACGTCAAAAGAGACACGGAAAAAGAACAGAAGAACGACGTACACTATCTGTGATCCAAGGAAGTCTAGGTATGATCCACGGAAGTCCACGGAAGTCTATGTATAATCTGCTGTGAACTTCCATGAATATGTGGGTGCTTACGTAGCTCCTGCCACAGAAGCCACGTAAGGGTGATCTCACATAGCCGTATGATTCAAGACGCCATAAGGCACGTATAACTGACGGAAGCTTTAAGCATAGATCTCACATAGCTGGAAATGGCAACGAAAAGCAACGGAAAGCAATGGGAACGACCACGTTAAGCGTTCTGTCGGCTTCCATAGATTACGTGGGTATACGTGAGTTAACTTCACTTTCCCTCGTTGACGTCGCTGATCCATCGAGTTCTGGCTGTTTTGACGGAATGCATGCATGAAAATTCTGTGAAACTGAGCAGGAATGGGACGGAAAGATTGTTACGTAATTAATACTTGGATGATACGCCGCAGTTGGTGGAATGTCTCCGTCATCTTCCGTCGAATTCCATCAGTTTCCTTCAGCTTCCTTGGGCTTCCGTTAGCTCTTACTTTAGCTCTTACTTCAGCTTCTGTCGTCTTCCGTCATCTTTCATCGTCTTCTGTCAGTTTTACGTGCCTTCCAGCGACTTGAATCATCCGGCTATGTGAGATCCCCCTTACGTGGCTTCCATGGCAGGAGCTTACGTAAGCACCCACGGAAGTCAAAAGAAGGTACGGGGGATTATACATAGACTTCCGTGGACTGCCGTGGATCATACCTAGACTTCTGTGGATCACATGTCGTGTACGTCGTTCTTCGGTACTTGTTCCATGTCTTTTGTGACATAAGCCACATATGATCTGCTGGAATCCGTAGCCATACGTCAACGCCTAGCCGCGCCCCTTTTTCACAAATTTTTCGTTGAGAATCCTTGGCCAATCTAGGCTAAATTTAGTCATTCAATGATAACATCAACAATTTTTAGAAAGCAGAAGTGAAATTGCCGATTTATTGCATGGAAATGATGATTGTGGAAAAAAACAAAAACAGCATGTCAAGAAAGGTAGTAGTGTGTTATTATTTATCAGTATAGATAGGAAGGCTAGGACGCAAATGTGAGGGCAATGTTCGGCTAGGCAGGTAGGCCTATATATATATATATATATTTCTGTATATCGTGTAAAGGGCCTATGTATTATTAACTCCACCACGTGACTAATTTGAAGCTTTCTCATGCAATAAATTATCATACTAGGGTCCTCGTGTATATTTTTGTCACATTCCACAGGTTAAAAAACACTTCTGGGAAAGAACTAACTTGAAGCACAGGCGCTGTCCAGCTCAATGCTATTCATGTCAAGATATAATAATTTATTCTATGTCTTGATAGCTCCTGCTAAAGGGCGCCTGTGCTTTTAGTTTTGCTCTATTCTCCTTTGTAATTTCGGCTGCTTCTTTGTGAGTCATAGTGACCATATCATGATGATACAAAATGGCCATAAAGTTATCTGCAAATAGGAAAACTTTTGTAGAGAGAGGTTTTTTATGGGTTAAAAAGCTATGGTTTTACCCTTTGGTAACATTAAAATATACATAGGCCTATAGGCCCTATATATGTGACTAAACTAATTAAGCAGCTAAGACCATAGTATTGAGGCCTCACTACTTGGCCTATTAGACTAACCACTGTATTTTGCCTGACTATCCAGACTGCCTTTCTATTTAGTCCAAGGGCCAGATCACTTTTATTTATATTTTTATTCTCACCAATGACTTCATTGATCCCAGTGCAGAAATTCGTCTAGTTTTCCAGAATTAAAATTCTCAATAAAATCGCCTTTGGACAATTTTCCTAAAATGAGCTTATTAAGACCTCTTAAATTTGCACCACGGGTTGTCTTAATTATGGAGTCCTACTTTATTTTCCTCATTTTTAGGTATTGATTAATATGTCGGACCAAGGGAAATAGTCTTATTGGGAGTAACACCATTAAAAAAAAAAGCCATATATATTGAAACATGAAAAGTCTTTTCACTGACCAGCCCTGAATTCAGAAGGACACAAGTCTTTCTTCTCTTCTTATTACTCATTTTGTAGATCATAATTAACTGATGCCAAATAAATATAATTTTCTCAGGGAAAAAAGAAATTAAGTGAATGATAAAACGTCAAATATAAATTAAAATGCTAAAAACTGCTGCGAGGATGCACTTAGCTTCAGCCAATCACAATCAAGGGCGGGAACTGTTTCAGCCAATAGCATTGCAGTATTCTGTCGTAGCCACCTGGTGGAAATATAGCGAACCTTCCGCGAAAATCCACTATTAAGAATTTTTATTTAGAAATGATCAAATAATTAATTTCGTAAGTTAATTTCACAAATGATATAACTACATACATGGATTAAGTGACGTTTTTTTTAAATGAAGTGACAATGTGCCATTTTAGCAGGAGGGCAGTTGGCATTTACTGGTGATCTTTGCATAATGTCGAATTGTTATTCTGTAAAAAAAATTAATAAATAAAAAAATATAAAAAAAGAAAAAAAAGTTTACATTTGATTCTATATATTCAATAATATTTAAGATTATTAATTGCTTATTGATTTGCAGCATATGCTGCTGTCAGTGGAGGAAATTTAGCTATCTCTTGGCTGCCCATTGTAATAATGCAGGGGTAGAGAGAGACCTGCAGTATTCTAAAATTCTGTTAATGATAAGACTATTTCCCATGCGAGACATTTCCTCAGCGCAGGGCCCTTTATTCAGCAAGACCTTCTGCAGGACCTGGGCCAAAATGGACTCTTCCAAGCACTCTGGAGCAGCAGGGGGGCAGGTTGTGCTGCAGGTCCCAGAACTGCACAACGTCCCGTTGCAGGAAGGAAGGCAGCCACAACTCTCACAAACCAAATCACGAGTAATCCATGAAAACTTACGAAATGTCTTGGCTAGTTCTGGCGCTGGCAGTTCTTGCTGTTGCTCAAGGTGGGTGGACATTTCAATTTATTATTTTATTGATTTAGAAAGAGTGTTGCGCAATGGTTAAATGATATATTCATTTTGGGGGCAATAAATTCTGTTCTGGAAATTTCAACGACGCAATTGCATGAACCTGTTGATGTTAAAACATTGTGACTAGATGAAGGTGGAAATCTGCTTGGGTTTGAGTCCTGTCAGCTATACAACCAATTTAATTTTTTTTGGCTGATTACTATCTTTCTGTCAAAGCATTCTCAAATATTCATGCTGCAGCCACTTGTTGTAAATAAGGTAAAAGAAAATTCCAAAAACGTTTCGTCAATAGGCCTACCTCCTAATAAAATTCCATGGTTAAAGAATTAAATGCACAACGGTGATGCATCAGTCTCGATACAAAAAGCAACCTCTACCCAAAACTGCCCCACAATGATATTTATAAGTTCAAATTGCTGAAATTATAAATCCAAAAGCCCCTCTTTTATCCTGTCACCTAATATACTTTGGCGCAGATGTCGAATTTTAAAGATTCTTGAAAAATTACATCTAAATATTTCTATTCTGCAGAGTAGACTCTACAATGTGCTTCCACTCTACAGTTGTGTCTTTAAAAGCTAATCTTTCCCAAAAGTAGAATAACTCACGATGGAAAAATATTCATGCATTAAAAACAAATACTCATTAAATAAATTTCTTTAGATTAGGCCTACTCTAAATATATCGTACAGGCACAAGAAGTAAATAAATTATGTTGATCACAATTTTTCTTCTCTATGCTGAATCACATTGCTCATGTAGCTGCCCGATTCTTGCACTTGGAAAAATATCCAACTGTTTGTCAAATATATTCTCGGAACATACCATCAACCTCCCCAATAAGAAGACCTTCCTTGATTAGAATTAACTGGTCTTGAAGTTAGGTTCTAATTATATGCCTTTGTTGGGTAAAGATATATCCAAAGTCTCTGGGCCATCCTCTAGCCATGAATGCATATCAGATCCTAGAAGAAATCTTTTGTTGAATGATAATGCATGTAAGCTTTACTCTAATGAACATTTTATCACTAGTTTGCTTTTGAAGTCATTTTTACACATTATTTTTTTTAACCAATTGGTGCTATTTTTTATTTATATTTTTATATATGTATATATATATGAATATATTTTCACTTTCCCATTATTGGGAGTTTAAATGAAGAAACACAACCTGCCAAGTAGTCTTTCTGGGTCCTTTGCAAATGTCGGAATAAACCAATAGATGTGTTCCATAATTCCTTCTTAGTGACAGAAACAAAAAGATAACAGTGATGGTAAGCTTTGTGCTAGAGTCCTTTCTAAATAATTCACTTGTCTTTTCTTTGTAGTTCCTTTGATAGAAAATAGGTAATTATCATAAACATGGAGCACATTGCACAGAGCCTTTGTCTCGAAGCAAGCAAAGAGAAGAGACTTTCCTCATGAAGCAATTATCTTCGGTGGTCATGTTTCACAGGAGTGCCACCAGGGCTGCTATACATATTTTATGAGGCTGATGTTAGGCCCTGCCTGCCAGCAAATGGCAACTGGCTCATGTTGGTTCACTGAGGGTTGGTCAAAGTTAATTGGTTCTTTTTTTAAAGTTTTCATTGCTGGGTTATTGAATTGAAAATAATTTATTTGGCAATTAAACAAGAATACAGCATGATATTTTGTTATTTTTTTTGGGATGATAATCTAAAATTATTACATATATTCTATTAGTGGTAAACTTGCCAGGAGACCCCAAAGAACCTCACTGGGTTGTGTCAGGGGCCACCTTAAATTGATACAATATTAATATTATAATACTAGATAAAAAGAAAATAGAAAGGTTATCTCTACGGGTAAATAAACCTACAATTACCCTGACTCCAAATTCAAACTTGTATTGAAGTTATACACAGCATGGAGCCTCAATTTACCATTGGCTACATGGCCAAATGTGCCACATGCGTTTTCCATGAGAAGGATAGACGCATAGAAAAATTAATTATAATGAGGCAAAAACCATGCGTTTTCCATGCATTTATCCAAACGCATGGAAAACGCATGTGGCACATTTGGCCATCTACATGCTTACAGGTGTAATTCATCATGACATCATTTGAAAAATTATAAACATAACTGGACACTGTAGCATCCAACCAAATGGTTAAGTCATATTATATAGCTCTTTTTAATTGTACCTTAAACCTGGGGTATCTTTGGCTGCCTCGGAGTTGCTTCGGCTACTTAATTATGACCAAAAATAAATTAAAAAAAGTTTTCTCGAGGCTTACTCTGAAATGGCTTACTAACGGTATTTTTTGCATTAGTGACATCTATATAGCTTATTGGCTTCGTAAAAATAAAACATTATGACCATTAATGCCGCATATGCTCCAGGGACAGGAGGGCATGTGGTTTTCAATGACACTGCAGTTGCTGTCTACAAACAGATCAGATTTTTTGCACAGCCAGCTAATTTAAACTCTTTAACTATTTCTCGGAATATTAGTTCCAGCTTAGTAGTAGCTGTAAAATTGTAAAGCCGAAGCTTCTGTACGACATATTAGGAGCAATAATATACAGTTTGGAAAGTATAAGTATAGAACTAATCTATAAAACAAATCTATTCTACAATAAAGTATATATGATAATAATAATAGCACACATATAAAGCACTCCATCGTACAATTCAGCACCTTACAGGAAATAAAGATGATTCTTAAATATTTCAATGCACAAATTTTGACAAGATTAGTCTGTCACATCTACATTTATAAAAAATGTATATTCATATTATTTTGAGAATTCAGCCAGCTAGTCACAGCGGATTTGAAGCTACTGAGTGATACTTTGCTTCTGATGTTACTTGGTATATTCATCCACAATTTACTTCCATAATTCCATAATACCGAAAACTTTTTTTGCCATATGTCATTGTCTTATCTTTGGTCATGGCCAAAAGTACCTCAAGGGTCTCCAATTTATGTGGTATACTGATGCAGTCCTCGTGAAGTAAAAATTTTGATTGCATTGCAAAAACAATGAGCGACCAAAGTAACCTCGATGCAGGGTAATAATTTTGTTAAATAAATCTCATATATATATATGTATCATCTTTATTGTATTATACAATACATGGTTTGTACTATAATAATCAAAGTGCAAAGATTAATTGAGACACATGTCCTCAATAATTGATCTAACTTCATTAGAAGTGAAGTCTACTCTGCCAGTCCATCCCTCACCATTGAAATTTCACGAACAGTGTGTGCTGCATGCAAATTAACAAGTGTTTTGCAGTCGCATGTGCATACTGGAAGCAAAAACAGAAAGTCTTGCAGTCTGAAACACTCTGAATGCAAATGACACCTCTTGGAATATCATGGTGCAGAGCACCAACAGCAAACTTTAAAAATGTTGACATAAATGCATGACTTGAGCATAAAGTCTGAGATAAACCTGCCAACACTCCCCAGGGAATATGATTGTCAGTTTCTAGAAGCTGTACTATGCTAGTAGAGAAATAGCAATAAAATTTTATTTATTTAAAGTCGTTTTAAGTGCCACATTCAATGTACAATACAAAATAAATGACCCAAGCCGAAGCTTCTGTACGACCTATTAGGAATAATATTATACAATTTGGAAAGTTATCAGCACCTTATAGGAAATAAAACTGCACAAGTGACTTATATATTTCTATGCATAAAGTTTGACAAGATTCTGTATTATCTACAATTATATATATAAAAAATGTATGTTCGTATTATTTTGAGGTGCCATGAAATGATATATATTTGTTGCTATGTATGTTTAGTAGAGCTAATAATAATGTTTGCCAAAATGACCAAACCTGGTTTACAATAAATGATATTTTGGTCAGTAAGAGGTTCAATATTAAATCTTAATTATTATTAGTTATTATTATGATTAAAAATCCATTATTTACAGTGGAACATTGCTATTAAGACAACATTGTTGCAAAATTGATCTGAATTTATCAGCCCAGAAAGCCAGGTCGTCTCAACAGAGAAATGGAGACTATTAATTATACCATAATATATAGAGTCGTCTATATATATAGTTTTATTGACAAACTTGATATCAGGAATTGATAAATGTGTCATATAACATTACAAAACAAACAAACAAAACATACAACATTACAAAACCAAGTCTAGTGTCTACATCTACTCTAGTGTATACAATCTATAATCTACTAGTTTTTCCAAAGATGTACTTAATAAACGCAAGTCAGTTTCTTACATATATATATATACATGAATATAAGACTGAGTTAATACTGTAGGCCAATACTGCAAGTGGTCACAATACAAACTAGAATAAAAAGTCAATTGCAAATGGAAGAAGGTGTCCATTGGTTGGGTCAGTGGATGGGGTCTTCAGAGCAACATTACGCTGACCTCTAGAATGGCTTCACAAATTGACGACCTCGTTGTGATTTGCCAGGTTGTCTAATAAGGATATAAGGAGGGGGGTTACACTGTTATGTTTAACAGTTATCAGACAAGTATGGCAGCGGAGACCAAGTAAGTTATAAAGCACATGAGCAATATTGCAGGAAAGCTGGCCGGCTTGGTGTGTCGCAAGAGATGTAGGCTGAAGATAAATTGTCAAGTGCTACTACCGGAGTCAGCAGAATTGTGCACAACACCACTGCTCCTCAGACCAAAGCTTCCTGTTTATATTACTGCTTAAATTCTCTGACTTGTGAGTATTTGAAATGAAAACAAATGATTTGTTATTTCACTCCAACAATTATTTTGTATTTATTTATTAAATTTTTGTGTGTGTGTACAATGAAAGTAGGTGGATGGCTTAATGGTTAAGGCACCAATTCCATATTGGCCGGCTTTACTGAAGGTCACAGGTTCTATCCCTTGCCTGGGCACTCTTCATGAGTAGCTGGGTGGTTGGTCTAGCTCGCCTGCTCCTCTGAAGGACCCGAGCGCAACCCCAGGCCTGGGCACCCTTCATGAGCGGGATGTCGTTCGGATGAGACGTTAAATTGGCGGTCACTTGTACTCGGTGTCCATTATGAGGCGAGTAAAAGATCCCACCCATAGGGTAAATGTGTAACATGGGTGGACTCCTCCTCTCTCTCACCTCACTAATCAACCCTCAATAGTTGCAAGAACTTGCCTTATATCTATCTACATCCCCGCTGGATGTTGATCGCATTAGATGTTAAATTGGAGGTACCTTGTATTCAGTGTCGATACTGAGGTGTGTAAAAGACACCACCCATGGGGTTAATGTGTAACATGGGTGGACTCCTCCTCTCTCTCTCACCTCATCAATCAACACTGAACAGCATTGTGCAGTGGTCAGCTCAGTCCAGCAGCCATGAACCCAGACGGCATTCCAAATCGGGCCAGCATCGTTTCTATGCCGGCCGTCGTTGTTACAACATCGTTTTGACATCGCCGACATCTCTGATGTTGAAACGATTTGGAATGCTATCTGGGAAGTCCATCGTCAGTGCTAAAATGTACTCAACGATGAGGCAGTATTGATAGAGCAATTCAGAATTATAATCTCGTGTGATGTACAATGTACAATGAACTACAATAAATTGGGTTCAGAATTTGTTCCATTGCACTGCCATTTTCAAGTATAGGTTTCATGCAGGGTATGTTTTTCACCAACCATTGTTGAGAGCTTGCAAATTGTCAGATAGCATGACTCAAGCGTATTATTCAGATCATGTGATTAGCCGGATCCACTACCCTCTGTTTATGATGCTGGTCAGCACTATAGCGCCATCTGGTGTTGGAACGATAAGAGTAGGTTCGTGTATAATCGTCTTGCATCGGGCGTCTTCGGTCATTTTCGTAAGCATTCGGGAATCCACGGTGAATTTATCACCTTATCAACGTCGCTGGAGACTCATCTGGCCAATGTATAATCGAGTCAACTTGGGCCTATTCTGCCTGCAATATTGCAAGCAATTTACTCTCTTTTCTCTCTGCGGAATATTGCTGTGAATTCTGTGGGGATTCATTCAGGCTTGCTCGAGTTCTGTCGAAGATTAAAACAACTATAGATCTAAATCAGCATGCAGAACTTTAGATTAGCAGTGGTAATATGAAATTCAAATTAAACCCAGACAAAGCTAGACAATTTCTCCTATATGATATGTTATACCTGCACTAACCAGAACTGTCTGCCTATAGCTGGCTACTTAAAGCTGGATCTAAAGGTACACGCAGCACCATATCAGATAAATATACAGTTATCAAGGTTGATATTTTCTTGGTGTTAGCCGACTATAAGCTAGGATTAGACAGAAGCAGCTGGCTTTAGCCAGGTATAGCTATAGCCAGGTATAGGTTGATAGAGCTGTCTAGAGTCAACCATATTTTATTGAAATAACTGTATTGTGATTGCCAGGTTGTAAAAATATAAATGCTTATGGCAAAGGATATTGTGAGGTTCATTTTGGTAATTCGATTACTAGAGCCAATCATGACATGGCAGTGTAGAGTACCCTGATTACATGCTTCCAATTAAAGCATTAACAAAAAGTTGACATCTTTAATTGACAGATTAGAAATATAATTCGTGTTTTTTGGCATCAAATTGTAGTTAACATTGCAGTGGTATAGATCGAATCACTCCTTGTCCTTCTCAGGCTTGTGTGGAACTCATCTCTAAAAAAGGAACGGTTTGCATGATTTGTGGCAATATTTGCTGGAAACTTGTTTTATTTGGGTGTAAGTAGACATTTTCTCCATATATTTCCCCATCGGTGGTGGTCTGCAGCAGCTGGAGGATGTATTTTTGTATATTATCTTATAGGGGGTTGGTCAAAACGGCCAAATTCATAACGGCCAACATACTAAGAAGGCCAATCACCAAGACGGCCACCATCCCAGGGCGGCCAAATGAAAAAATGGCCAATTGTATTTTTTTAACACAGTTTCAGTAAATTATAAATATTTGGAAGACAGATGCAAAAGGGACCTATGGATTCCTAACGTTAATGCCGATCTATAGTGGATTTTCACGGAAGGTTCTCTATATTTCCACCAGGTGGCTAAAACAGAATGCTGCAATTCTATTGGCTGAAAAAGTTCCCGCCCCTGGCTGTGATTGGCTGAAGCAAAGTGCATCCTAGCAACAGTATTTTTAGTGCATTTTGATGTATATTTGACACTTATCATTTAGTTGATGTTTTTTATTTTCCTGAGAAAGTTATATTTGTAGAATCAGTTAGCCTACTGTGTCTGAAAAGCAAAATGAGTAATAACAGGAGAGGAAAGACTTATGTCTTGCTGAATTCAGGGCTGTTCAGTGAAAAGACTCTATTGGGGACAACTACTGTAGATATATATATATATATATTATCATTTATATGACTTCTGCTACAGTGGTTTAGTTCAATGTCCTCTGAATTGACTGTCTTGATGTTATTTTTAAATTTTCTTTATGTGCAAGACCCAAGGGAATAAGCTTAAGCACTGGAAGCAACCTGCCTTGCTTTTACTGTATTCATTGTTATAGTTTTTACCTCTGTTCCATAACCACCTCGCCATTTAATAGCGTCTTTTGGCTAATACACTTTTTAAGAAGCTTGGCTAAAATCACGAATATTGACAAATGCAGCATTTCAGAATCAGAACACACCCTACTCAACGTATTATTCTCACTATGAAACGAGTGGGAATGAATATAGAACCTCTTACACCGAGTGAATAATGAGAACCCCCCTAAACAATATGCTGAACAATGGGCATTGTTCTTTGTGGCTCCCTCTAGTGAGTGATGGTGGCCTATTGGGAAAGGAATAAAGCAAGGAGGAAAGCTATTCCCTGTGCTAGTCGTGAGGAAAATACCCACAGGCCTCAAGTGACTGCTACAGTCGGACTAGAAAATACTGAAACACTTGCATTTTTCACTGCAATTTAAGCCGTAATGGAAGCAACTTTGTTGTGCTAAAGTTGGTGTGAGAAAAATGCTTGGTGAAAGCGAAACGCCTTGTTGAAACTGGCATCTGTCAAAAGTAAAGGCGAGGCAAAGACTTTTTATTGAAATCAACAGTAATTACAAATTTATATAAGACTATGAAATTGTGTAGTCCAGAGTTTAATGGTGCAATGTATTGAAATTAATAAAAATTAAATACATTTGGTAAGAATTTGGGTCCAAACTGGGAAGACATAATAGGTAAAGAGGTATTTATATGGTATTAGTAAATTCTATAGTGGGCAAAAAGGCAAAGGCGAAATAACGTACTGCCAAAATGATGCTTAACCCCTTTAGATTGACTCTAGCTACGCCCTTTTACTGCAGTCCTGCAGTATGTCCACTGTCTGCTACAAGGGACCAAGCACAATCTGGCCAAAAACAGCCGCGCGTGATTCATGACGCAGGGCGCAGCTCCAAGACGCCAGGGAAGACGCTACGACGCTGCTCACTACACCACTAAGTACGTCAAGACGCTAGTGCTGGGTCGTTCCATCAGTTTTTGTTGGGCATATGGCAAATTTAGTGCAAGATGAAATCT
This sequence comes from Alitta virens, assembly GCA_932294295.1. Lineage (NCBI taxonomy): Eukaryota > Metazoa > Annelida > Polychaeta > Phyllodocida > Nereididae > Alitta > Alitta virens. The sequence continues at coordinate 19,390,688 of OW028583.1, read as the reverse complement.
CTTTGTTGAAGAGCTTTCGGAATGTTTTCAGTTTTGAAACAAAACAAAGCAATGATCAACATAATCAGAGCATGATTGCATGGTGGCATTCCATATACTTTCACAGCTTTTTTCTTTTAAAACTACAAAACATTAGTCTTTTCACTGAGCAGCCCTGAATTCAGCAAGAAATAATACTTTCTTCTTAGACACAGTAGATCATAGCTAACTGATTCCATAAATATAATTTTCTCAAGGAAATAACAGAAATCAGTTGAACACTAAGGTGTCAAATATACATTAAAATGCACTAAAAATACTGCTGCTAGGATGCACTTTACTTCAGCCAATCACAGCCAAGGGCGGGAACTTTTTCAGACGATTGAATTGCAGTATTCTGTCATAGCCGCCTGGTGGAAATATAGAGAACCTTCCGTCAAAATCCACTATTGCAACCAAAAGGAGGCTCTTTGAAAGTCTGGAAAATTAAGCATCGTTTTAACCACTTTTCTGGCTGTAGGCAATATGATATTTTCAATTTTCTCCAATTCACGTAACAATTGGGAGTGGCTCATTAATAAGACAATTAAATTTTGAGTGATCTAGGGTGGTCTTAATAGGTAAAGTACTGAAACTAAAAGGTATTTTGATAAGACACGTCAATTATTGTGTCAAATGTTTTCAGATTTCAAATTGAAATTCCGGGTTAGTGCAGTATAGCGGACCCAAATTTATGCCCATAGATATCTATATAGGCCTATTTGGCGCCATGAAATATGAAAATAATCACTATTTCTTTTTAACCAAATTTCGTTCCGGCACACAATAAGAATAACATTTGTGTAGAGTAGTGGGGGTTAATAAATAAATGATAAGTTGTATTCTTGATCACGACTGCCGGTTTGTTTGTGACATCACACATTGAATTCAAGCATTTCTACGTCATAGGCCTGCCTGGCAACAAGGCTCGCTAAATATGGTCATACATTTTGGTCCACTATACTGCAATTTTTCACAAATGCCAACTAAATTTAAAACGTTATATTTAGCGCCCCTATGATGTCATTTACAAAGTAGGCTAATGTCATTGTTGTTCTATGTATGTGTACTATAATGTAGTTCTCTACCTGGCTTGTGTAAGAAAAAGTAACACAATATAAATTTAAAACGTTATATATAGCGCCCCTATGATGTCATTTACAAAGTAGGCTAATGTCATTGTTGTTCTATGTATGTGTACTATAATGTAGTTCTCTACCTGGCTTGTGTAAGAAAAAGTAACACAATATATGTCTGTAAATTAAATGAAGCAGCTGCAGTTCAGGCAGTTCGACCGGACCAGGGGAAGATTTTTCATGCAGTTAGATTGCAAAGAATTCAGCACTTGCTGGAAAACGCGGATGCTTGCAAAACAACTCTTGGAATTAATGAGTATCCCGCAAATAGAGATTGTATCTTTTAGAAACATTGATGTTGTTTTTCTGGGGGGGGGGGGGGGGGGGGTTCCGCAGGGATCTGTCCTTTAACTGCGTCTAATCAGGTATCTGGTCTGATTTCTCGTTTCTGATGCCATGTTTTTGGCAGATGTGAGATTTTGAACTTAGATGAGAGAATAAAATACTATTCCGAACTTAGGAGCAGTGCAATACAAAAACATTTTAATTAAAAACCTCCATCTTGCACTAATGCACTAATGCACTAAAAATGTTGTTTTATAGAGGTTTTTCAGTGTGGAAAACAAGCTGCACATAAAGCCCGGTTATGAAGCAGCCATGCGGCGCTGCATAGCTGCCTTCATATCTAGGACTATTCCCCTGATATTGCTGTGCGGATTGCCACGACGTTATAAGCACGTTTTATGGCCGTCTGTGCGCACGTTTGTCACGTCAAACCGTACGTCATGACGTCACAGACGACGATCTGTCCCTTGATGTAGCGTTATCGTTCATGGAACACCAAGCTTCGGGGCTTGTTTATGCTGTGCACATTTTGTATGCCACACTCCCTGTACATTCAAACACCTTTTGCAGAGCACATGGTTCAGTGGTCCAGGCATTAGCCAGCAGCCGGGCTGTGGGTCCAATCTGAAACTTTGAGTGGCCAGCTATAGCCAGACAGTTGCGTTTAGTGGCAGGTAGCATCGTATAGCAGAAGTTGTCTAGCTTTGTCTAGGTTCAATTTGACAGGCCGTTTTTAATATGAAACTAACTGTATTTTTAAAATGTGTCAAATTCACCTAGAAATTTCATGACTTATATTACAAGCGTAGCAGATATCTACATTAAAAACAACAACAAGATGACGTCACTACACCATTGTTGCATGAATGACGTCACACCATACATGACATCATCAAACAATACTTATCCGCTACGATGTCAGTGACCTCTGGTGGTACTTTTTCTCCCCCATACAGGGATGGTAGTAGCATAATCAGCCCGAGTCCCACAAGTGACCACCTAAATCAACTGGGATGTTCACCCAGACTGCCTCCATTACTATCATTGCTTTAACCGAGTTAGGTGCTGGGGTAGGGAGCTGCAGGGTTTGACGTGTTCTGGTGCTTTAAAGTGCACGAAAGACAGACAAACACATTTCTGTGTCCGGGTAAAGACAGACACTGATCTGGTAGATAGACAAACTGACGATTTTCTGATTAATTGAGGAAGGCAATATGCAAAGTAGAAAAACACAACCATGCAATGATTCATTATGAGATAACTGTTGTTGTGCAGGCTCATTCATTCATTCATTCATTTCCTGCTCTCATTCATTCATTAATTCATTCGTGCTCTCATTAATTAATTAATTCATGCTTTCATTCATTCATTCACTCACTCACTCACTCACTCACTCACTCATTCACTCATTCATTCACTCATTCATTCATTCATTCATTCCCAAGTCTTGTAGGTATATATACATTTCAATGATGAGGTAAAATATTCAGACAGTCGACAAGTGATGGGCAGTTATAAATGCAAACAAATCCTTTTTGGATCAGGAGTCAGACAGACAGTCTGCCCAACAAATTCCACTGACAGTCAGATAGCTTAACTTGTTGGCATTTCGCAGACATAGGGCGACCAGCCATCTGGGATGGATAGATAGATAGACTGATAGAAAGATAGTTAGAAAGATAGATAGATAGATAGAAAGACTGACACATAGACAGCTAGGAAGATGGATAGATGGATGGATGGATGAGTGGATTGATGGATGGATAGACAGATAGATATATAGGCCCAGATAGACAGACAGACAGATAGCCAGATAGATAGATACATAGACAGATAGATAGATAGATAGATATATGTTCTTACTAAATTGACTAACTGTAAACTTGTAAACTACAATGGTGGATATGAGCCCCTATCAGATAGATAGATAGATAGATAGCCAGATAGATAGCCAGACAGATAGATAGAGAGATAGATATATGTTCTTACTAAAATTGACTAACTGTAAACTTGTAAACTACAATGGTGGATATGAGCCAATATCAATTTCGTTTCATCGCGAGCTACCGACTGTTCGCCATTTGCATATTGTTTATCCCAACAAATGCGTCCCATTCAGAAAGGCCTCCTCAACAGGAGCCCACAGCAGGTGCCCCAGAATGCTACAATATCAACATGAATGGACCATCTAGTTATTAATCCTTTTATCTGAAGCAGGTCAGATCAATAAAGAGGTGGCCCTACGATCGATCTTAATCAAAGTGACACTCCGCGAAAGACTCTGGGAATTGTGTCATGCCAAAGGTCAAAGTCACGCGAGGTCAAGGTCACATTGACAAATTAGGTCAAGCACTGTTTTTATAATCAAATTGCTGGCTGCTTGGGGTATAAGGTTAAAAGGTTTATATCATTGATTGTTTGAAGAAACTGCTGCTGTCTTTATTAGATAAAGGGTGAGGATGGTGCAGTCCTCTCAGGCAGGTTCTTGCTTACCACCTTTTATGTTTGAATGCAGGACTCTCATTGGTTAAAGCAGACCCTCTTCTTCTTTCTTTTTCTTTCTTTCTTTTTCTTTATTCTTATTCTCTCTTTTTCTTCCTTCCTCTTTCTTTCTTTTTCTTTCTTCTTCTTTCTTTCTTTTTCTTTATTCTTCTTCTTTCTTTCTTTTTCTTTATTCTTCTTCTTTCTTTCTTTTTCTTCCTTCCTCTTTCTTTCTTTTTCTTTCTTCTTCTTTCTTTCTTTTTCTTTATTTTTCTTTCTTCTTCTTTCTTTCTTTTTCTTTATTCTTCTTCTTTCTTTCTTTTTCTTTCTTTCTTCTTCTTTCTTCTTCTTTCTTCTTCTTTCTTCTTCTTTCTTCTTCTTTCTTCTTCTTGTTTCTCTAGAAAGTCCGTCCCATGTGGAACCACCTTCTAATGAAGTATGTTCTCATTAATCTTCAAGTTTCTAGTTTTGTGAATGTTAAATATTAGCCCACTGCAGAGGTACTTCAAGTCCTTGCAGCATTTTTCATTATCATCATAGAACACCCCCCCCCCTCCACCCCATTCAGAACAATCTTCACCCTCTCAGTCAAAATCTGTATGTTGCTTGGAGTCCATAGCACTCTGGTTTTCTTCTAATGCAGGGCATCTGGTTCGAAAGTGCACCACATCTTCTTCTCCACCACAAAGAAGGCATTTGCTAGTCCTGCTCTTCCCAAGTTTCACAAGTGTGTCTTGTAAAACATATGTGCCTGTAAGCATACTTGCTCTTACGGCCCAGAAGCATTCCAAATTGTTTCAACGTCAGCGTGATGTCAGCGATGTTGATACGATGTTGTGACGACAGTGGCCTATATGGAAATGATGCTGGACCAATTTGGAACGCTATCTGGGTGCAGTGGTGGTGGATTAGGGCTTTACGTCCTGTATTACTGCACCTGATGGGCTAATTAAGACAGGTAGGGACCATGGCAATGAGACGAAGGATGAAACAGCCATCCAACATAGGCTTGACCGGGAATTGAACCCGGGACCCAGCTACCACTGAGCTAGGCCCCTACCCGCAGCCTTTCGTCGATGCTGTACAAGCTGATTCTCCATAAGGGGTGTGCCTAGCCTTTCCTGCAAAGCTTTTGATCCAGCCATTTCAGTGACGTCTTCTGTGCTGCTCCTTGAATTAAGCTGGCATGATGGACACCACAATCTCCTTGATGTATCCTGTCCATGCTCTTATAGACCAGGGATATTCCTGTGAGCTCAGCATGTCAATTTTATATCTCAGTGCTAATTGTCTCACATGCACACACCAGCTGCTATCTTATTCTGGAAAGGTTCCTGTCAGCAAGTAGATGGATTCTGTGGCCACCCTTTCTGGTAGACTCTGATATTGTACATTCTTGTATGCTCTTTTCAGAGAATTAATCTCTTTGTTTCTTAGAACTGTTACCTCCAGGCCATGTATCAAGCAGCTGAGTGGTCTGGTAGTAAGATACTCGCCTGCTCCTCTCAGGGACCCGGTTTTAATCCGAGGCTTGGGCAACCTTCCATGAGCATCATCCCAGCTGGATGTTGTTCGGAAGAGACATTAAGTTGGCGGTCCCTTGCACTTAGTGTCTATGTTGAGGCAAGTAAAACATCCCACCCATGGGTAAATGTGTAAAATTGGTGGATTCTCTCTCACCTCATCAATCAACCCTCGATAGTGGCAATAACTGTTCCCATATCTATCTATCTATCTATCTATCTATCTATCTATCTATCTATCTATCTATCTATCATTTTTGGTATGATTTGCACTGCCATGACTTGTAAGGAAGTAATCGGATTAATCCCATCCGTTCCGTGTATGCCCGAGCCAATAAGCATGTATACTGTTCGTCGACCTAGGGATATTTCTCATCTATAGCTGGGGATGGGCTTCCTTGAAACCGGGTCATGCCCCCAGAGTTAGTTGAAGTTGCTGGCTTCTTGTAGTTAAACCAAGTGGATGTGTAGCTATAATTTTGTAACCTATATTTGTTCTCCTTTGAGTGGGGGTAAGCCTCATCCAACATCGCTTGTGTCTGATTGGCTAGGTAGTAGAGCATCATCTGCGCAGGTATATGCTCCCTAAGTTGAGACCCACTCTACCTTTCTCGCAGTCGATGAGGAGATTGTTGATGTACTCCTTGTATAGGGTTGCAGAAAGCACTCCTCCCTGATGAACACCTTGATGTACTTCCTATGGCTCGCTGTAATTCCCCTGCCATCTCACCATCTCGATCCTTACAGTCGTTGTACAGACTATTGACAAGTAGCCAGTTGCTGCCTCTCACACCTGTGTGGTATAGCTTCCGCTCAAGAACTTCATGGTCGATGACGTCGAACGCCTTCTGAGCATCAAGGGAAGTAACATACAGGGGCTGCCTCAGTTCAGTAAAACCAAACTGCAGACTGCTAATGTGGCCTCCATACTCTGGTATGCTGACCTCTTGAAGAACATGCTCCGGTAGCCGTTATAGTTATACCACGGTGGTCACCGTTTCTCTATCCTTCTTTGGTGTAGGTACCTTGTAGCCGGTTTTGAGTGTTGCAAGGATGTGGTTTTTCTTCTATGATTCTGTTGATGATGGTGGTAACTGCTTTAGGAAGTCCTCCTCCTCCACCTGTGAAGTGCTCAGCTTGTAAACCCTCTAGATCTGCTGCTTCCCCTGAAATTAATTAATCTTAATTGCTGCTTTTTTTTCTCCTTAGTGATGTGGGTACTTTCAGCTTTTCTTGAAATCCAGTGTATAGTGTCTATACTAGTTGTTCATAGTAGGGGGCCCAGCCTCTTCTTTGCAGGACTGGGCTATATCCTTATTTCCTTCTCAGGAGTCTATAGAATCTGCGCACCATGCTTGAAGCCTTCCGCTCTTAACTGTCAAGGGGTGGTCCTTATGTGGTCTGCCTCCATCCTTCCACTGATGGTGTGCCTTCTTTGACCTCGAGATGACCTTTACAAACTCAGGGAAGAAGACATGTCATTGTTTACTCGCTGTTCGATCGAATTTCTTTCACTGCATATGCCGCTGAACGATAATTCTCTCAAGTTTTGTTACTGCTTCTTCTATAGGACTGGAGTTGAGGTCTTGATCAAGTAGAGCTGCCAATATTTCTTCTTGGTACACAGCAGGGTCGCCCTCCTTCCATTTGACAATTCTCTTGGTGGTTGTTCTGTCGCATGTGGTGCTCTTATCCCTGAAGGGCTCTACAAGTAATGTTGCCATTACAGGACTATGTGAAGAAGTATTGGAGGCACAGTCACTAAGTACTTCAAGCTGCAGGTAGATGTCCTGAGGGACCAAGAAGTAATCAAGATGAGAAGTGACTCCGTCCTTGAACTTGTGGCAGAAAGAATGTTTTCAAATTTGTTTCATTTGCAACTTTTAAGTTGAGGTCTCTTTATCAGTGCAGTTATGTAGTTTCCATATATGTGAAATTGGCTGTAATATGATATAAATTAATAGAGTCTTTTCACTGAGTAGCCCTGAATTCAGAAGGACAGAAATTCAGGAAAAAAGAAGGCCTTCAACTCTTCTTATAGGGAAAAAGCAGATATCAATTGAATGATAAGATGTCAAATATACATTAAAATGTCAAATATACATTAAAATGCACTTAAAATACCTGCTAGGATGCACTTTGCTTCAGCCAATCACAATCAAGGGCTCTTGAGCCAATGGAATTGCAGTGTTCTGTCATAGCCACCTGGTGTAAATATAGCGCACCTTCCGTGAAAATCAACTATTGCAATTGCAAAATGTTATATTCCATGTTGGAGCCATGAAGTGAGCGTTTCATAGGGGGGGGGGGGGCGGGAGTGTACAGCATGTGGGTTCATGTGTATGTAGCAATGGCCTCTTTCCTGATCTCTCCTCGGACACATCTTTTGTATAGCATTAGATAGAAATTTTATTCTGTAAAAAATGTAAAATAATATTTGAAAAAAAATCATTCCAAAAGTTCTAAAACATCAATATGCAACACTTAGTAAAAAAAGAAAAAAAAAGAGGTCATTTTCACAACAGCTGTTCAGACATGAAACGATGACGTGACTGTTTGCAGGAAGGAAATTTTTGACAATGTGAGGGGAATAATTTTTGAGTTACCTCTTTTCCTTACCAGGCTTGAAAATCATTGTGCATTCTTTTAAAAGCGATTTTGTGGTATATCTGGAAAATTATAATCACAGTTTTTTTGGACCTCATCAAGATGGTGTTTAAATGCAAGAGGTCTTACAGCTAAATTCATTGATTTGGAAACCAATCTCACAGACGTGGAAGCTAAACTCCAGATGACGTCATGTGAATGTAGAACTACATTGGTAAAGGGAGTAACTCAGCCAATAGGAGTCCTGGATTCACATGACATCATCTGGAGTTTTGCTTCCAAGACGATAAGATTTGTTTCCAAGTCAAAGAATTTGGCTGTAATATTGATGGTTTGAGGAACATGGGCTGCCATCTTTACCCTATATTACAGACCAACATTATGTAAGGCAATTTGGCATCATTGTGAACATTGTTGAACATGCTGAGCACACTTATCATGATAGCATGGCCATGAATTGCAACATGTTGCTTGCGGTGGAATATTTTGCACAAGGAGAATGCTTTGCTTATGAAATATGCAGGGCAATGAGGAGCCCAGAGGCATGGGCAACCTGCGGCAGCTGCAGTTCCTGCAGGAGCCTGACAACGATGCATAATGCAGGCCTAATTCAACAGGAGCTAAGAGTGATTAATGGTTTGGTGCAAAGGTGCATAGATCCATACTGGCGCCCCGCGCTGTGTCATGCGAGGAGGCTGGTATGTTGTGCAGCCTGCAAACTGGCAGTTTGAGGTGTAGCGGATCGCTTTTTGCCCATTTGGTTGCTTTTTTGCTTCGTTTGTTTGTTTGTTGGTTGCCATTTTGGTTGAGCTCACAGCTGCAGTTTTATTGGCAAGAGCTGAAAGTAGCTCCAAGTAAATGGTACTGTTTTGACAGAACCAGATTTGATCTGCAAATTGGCAAAATAGCTTTTTGTCTGGTTTGTTGCGGGTGACCAAGGTTGGTCTATGGTGGGTGGGTGGATTAGGGCTTTACGTCCTGCATATCTGCACCTGATGGGCTAATTAGAACAGGCAGCAATGAGATGAAGGATGAAACAGCCATCCAACCTAGGCTCGACCAGTAATTGAACCCTTACATCGCTACCACTGAGCTAGGCCCTCACCATGGTAGATCTCAGTTAGTTTAGGTTTTTTTCCAACAGACTGCCCAAAGGCAGTGGTCTGTACCTTGATTGTTTGGTTGCAGTATACTCCGTGTTTACATTTGTTGCCAGATTATTTATTAAATGTGACTTTGTGGCTGGTTGGTCGGATAATGATATATTGTTGTTACTACCACCACCACTACTACTACTACTACTACTACTACTACTACTACTACTACTACTACTACTACTACTACTACTACTACTACTACTACTACTACTACTACTACTTACTACTACTACTACTACTACTACAACTACTACACTACTACTACAACTACTACACTACTACAACAACTACTACTACTACTATGATTCCGTCCTTACATCTGAGATAGTGATCTTCATATATTTACTGGTCAAATTGTCCATCACAATATCACTTCATGTAATGCACTCCTTCCATTTCGGATGGTACCATTAATTTCACAACTTACTGGAGCCTTCAGTTTATTCCTTAGCCCAGTTTCTGCATCAAGGAGATGCTCTCATGCCAAAGATCCATTTAGCTCATGTGATATTTCATGTTTTAAAGCCATTCTGCTGAGTGTCCTTCTACCATGGCAGACATACTGCAGTAAAGCAGGCTCTGTTTCCTGTATCACTCCAATGTCCCATTTGGGCTCACTAGGCCCTGGCCTTAATGGCCTCAATTGGCAGGCTTGTCAGACACAAAGGCTAAGCCTCTTTTGTGAGGCCAGAATATTGGACACACATTCTCTTTATAAGGGTGACCTGTACAGCGCTATTTTACTATTTGCCTTTGTAAATATAGACAGTTAGTCACTAAGAGCAAAGTTGATTCATTTAAAAATTGATGAAAAGTTCAGTAGTACTTTTTTTATATGTGGGTGTTGTGGCCTAGTGGATAGAGCATTGGACTCGTACGCGCATAGTCGTGGGTTCAAACCCAGACACGGCATGGAGGATCCTTCTTCAACCACTGCTTCACTCCACACGGGGAGGTTGGCGATAGGCTGAGATGGCATTGGATTGCCCCGTGATGGCACAGCATGATGTGACAGCTGTATGCTCCCCAGGGAGTTGAGAAAGTTCCAAAGAGAACAGAGTCTGTCTACTGTGTGAAGTCAGATGAGAGCTAAATGCACCTACCAGCCTGATAGCGGACTATAAATCCCACCTTTATCTGTACACTTCATACGCACTACCTTCATTTTGTCGATATCTTATCCTATCCCAGAGCAGGGACCTAGCTCAGTGGCAGTGAGCTGAGCTGCCATCTACTGGGTCCTGGGTTCAAATCCAGTCCGCGTTGGAAGGTTGCTTCATCATTCGCCTCATTGCCTTGACACCTGCCTGTCCTGATCAGCCCTATCTGGTTAGAAAAATTACAGGACGTAAAGCCACTCTCACCTACAAACCACCGCCTTTCCCATTGTATCGTAAGATTCTTAACTAGTGATTTAATAATGTTCTTACAGTGTGTTACTTAAGAAAAATAATAATGCCACATTGTTTCTCTCAAGGTTAAATCATGGAAGTGTTCAAGTCTATTTATCATATGAATCCTGTAATAATGAATTATTTCATGTCAAGAAAGTTAAGCATGATCTCCGAGATCCTTGTATACTTATGTTACCTAAGTATAAAACTGTCATGTATGGCAAACAAACTAAGAGTTAATATGGTGCACATTTATGGAATAAGCTCCCAAGTAGTTACAAGGATGTAATTGATGAAAAGATGTTTAAACAATTGATATCATTGTGGGAAGGACCTGAATGTAGTTGTAATAGTGCATTTTACTTTGTTATTTTATTATTGTATTACTGTTTTTATTGTTGATTGTCACTTAATAGCTCTATGAGCTAATGTTATTGTTTTTTTATAAATTCGATTTGAATAAACATTTATTTTATCCTATCCTATCTTATCATATCCTATCCTGTCCTGTCCTATCCTATCCAATCCTATCCTATCCTATCCTATCCTATCCTACTATCCTAGTCTCTTATTAAGGCAGCCTTTCCTCCCTTGTCTGTCACCCTGCCCCTGGTAAGGCAATCTTGCTCATTAAGGATGATATATAGTTTAATCTTTTCCTGGGGATTAATTCCTCATGGCAAACTGAACCCCATTACACTGCTTTATTATCCCTTGCTAAAGTTTTAGTCCCTATAATTATCTGTATTTATCACAGGATGGCTCAATTTTGTTTTTACCAGAAAGCAGCTCTTCAAGTTTATCATCAGGTTGTATTAATGTTCATAATGAAACTTCTCTTTCAATACTAGTACAATGAAAACGAAAGTTGAACTGATCTGGATCATAAAACATGCAAGAAAATAGTCATTTATTAAGATAAATGATAATCTGGCGTATGGTATACTCTATGAATTCCCAATACAGGATATTCACAAAGGATAGAATATTCGATAATAATAGCCTATTGGGAGAGGATAGAGCAATATAAGATAAGACATCCTCCTATCCTATCCTATCCTATCCTATCCTATCCTATCCTATCCTATCCTATCCTATCCTATCCTATCCTATCCTATCCTATCCTATCCTATCCTATCCTAGTGATGGTCTCTTATTAAGGCAGCCTTTTCCCCTTGTCTGTCACCCAGGGTGTGTTTAGAATATTTCGACATGTGCTGGGACTAGATTGGATAGTAGTGTTAGACAGAAAAGGTCAGGCTTAATAGGATAGGATGGGTAGGATAGGAGTGGGGGAAAAATGGCACAATGTGACTGTAGGATGAGTGTAGGGCATCTGAATAAGTTCCATTCCATGTTGTGTGTATTTTTGTTTATTGCTATCGTGCAGTGGCAATGCCAATATTCACTCAGCATGCATCTAATATCTGCATGAAAGCAGTCTGGGTAACAATGACCAATAGGACTGGGTCCAATCACCTGTTGGATAATCATCTTGAGTCCTGGAATTGTCTGGCAAATATCTATATGAGAGAGAAAGAGAGAGTATTTGTATACAATAAGTTTAAATATGGTGTTGAGACAGACATTTTGGCATACAGCTGCTAGCATGTCTGCCACCAGGGGATTTCATTTGAAAGTACATTTTAACATTAGTAAATACATCACTATGAGGGGATTAGATAAAAGATAAATAAAACTGAATTAACATAGAAAGTGGTTCATAATTAATGGAAAATGTCATTTTTGTTATATACGTATACAGTGGAGGGTTTGAGATGGGTCTGTTTTTGCTGACAGGATTAACTTAATCATATTAATTTGTGAATGGTGATTAATCTTTATAAAGTACTAAATTTACTTTATTATCATGTCACTAACTATTTCCAATATTGGGGTGTATATGAACAAATGTGTACCCTTTTTCGCTGCCAACCACTGGGTCCTGGGTTTGAATTCAGCCGCCCATGTTGGAAGGTTGCTTCATCATTCGCCTCTTTGCCTTGGCACCTGCCTGTCCTGATCAGCCCTATCTGGTGCACAAATATGGGACATAAAGCCTGTTTCACCCCCACACCCACATTACCGTAGTCGTTCAAAATTCGTCGTCTCAAAATATGTTTGTAGTTAACTATACTACCACTGCTCCACGCATACTATTTGCAAAGTACAGACCACACAGAAACATAAGGGTGTGGGAACATTATCTCTGTTAAGTAATCGTTCCCCCAGGAACAATACACATTGTTACTTGGCAACGACATGACAGCGTGGCATTAGTGTGTGCGCGCAACAGGAAGCTCTGAGCGGCCATCTTTGTTGCAATAGCATTGAAGGCCCAGGAAGTGGTAAGCACAGATTGGAGTCAATGGAAGTGTGAAAAGTGCATTTATAAAGTATTTGTCACCATGCATGGGTTTTAGTTTTATGATTTTTAGTTTTTGGTGCAATTGATGTTACTTAGTCCAAGTGGATACCCTGCAAACTTGAACAGATTTACCTTTGATATTGTCAAATGTGTAACATGATGGAGTGGACTCTAAAAAACTAGTAATTTTGCAAGTAATATTCCCAAAAAACGATAACCAGAATATCTAACATTCAATATTGTAAAACGCGTCACAATGTGATTACATGGACTCCCAAAAAATGCAGTAAATATTATTATTATTATTATTTTGACATTTGTAAAACACCCCAACCAGAAGAGTCTGCTCTGAGGTGATGTACATAACATTTGAGATAATATTTCTCAAAGACATTGCCAAGATATTGGCAGAACATTTGTATCATTATTTAACATTACATAACATCAATATATGCAGAAGTGTGGACCCCAGAACAGCCTGCAGAAATATTATGAATGATAATTTACCAAGCAAAAAAATTAATTTCACTATGTGTTTGTAGGGTATGAGGGTTCTCCTTTTAGCACTCAAGCTTTGAGATTAGACACATTTAATTTTATTTCATGTAAGACTGCACTATCATCCTCTTTGTAAGCCTGCCTGTATAATATGTCAGGAGTTGCAGTGGCGGTGTGCTTGCAGTCTCCTCCCAGGCCAGTGTTAATAATGCAAGCCTCTGCTCTGTGACCCGAGTGCAGCTGACACTAAGAAAGATTTATTATTAACCAGCTAGCTGCCCAGGTTTGTCCAGTCCACTGGGAGCTAGGCTAATATTGCTTCTACAACTCTAGCAGGCTCACTTTAACGATGTCTGTCAAGCATTACTTCTGCTATAGTGGTACAATGGAATTCACTAATATTATTGATCATGTATCTGAAAATCCAATTAAATGCAGTGATAGACATTGCCTCAAATAAATGAAATCCATTAGAATAAAGTGCAGTCTTCAAGTGCAATATCTCAGATGGGTGTCGTTCGGATGAGATGTCAAATTGGCGATCCCTTGTAATCAGTGTCTATGCTGAGGCAAGTAAATCCCACCCATTGGGTAAATGTGTAACATGGATTGACTTTTTCTCTCAACTCATCAATCAACCCTCGTCAGTGGCAAAAACTTGCTTTACAGGGCTGCACTTCCCACATCTATCTATCTATGTATTTATCTATCTATCTATGTATCTATCTATCTACCTATATACCCATCTATCTCTGTCTATCTATCTATCTATCTATCTATCTATCTACCTATCTATCTATCTACCTATCTACCTATCTACCTATCTATCTCTGTCTATCTATCTATCTATCTATCTATCTATCTACCTATCTATCTATCTACCTATCTACCTATCTATCTCTGTCTATCTATCTATATATCTACCTATCTACCTATCTACCTATCTATCTATCTATCTATCTATCTATCTACCTATCTAACTCTGTCTATCTATCTATGTATCTATCTATCTGGATACTGGATAGCACACTTTGTGACGTTCCAAATCCATAAAGTTATTTGATAGTTTCTAATAATTGAACTAGGTCGTCTTTTCATTTCACCAATTTGCCTTCTGGCAGCTTAATACAATGTCACATAGAATGAGCCCAGTTTTAAGGCTAAATCTCCGCTATATACAGATATTTCAAAGAATTATGTGTGAAGTTTTCCAGAAATCAGGCATGTTGACTAAACTGTGTAACTCAAGCATTGGTGATTAAATTTTTCAAGATCAACTTCGGTTTGACATCCAGTGTGATCTTTATCATGAAGTGGCCTTGAATACGATATTAATAATTTTTCTGTCAGTATATTAATAGGCTAGAACGTATGGCAATTGGTCCGAAATCTGAATGTGATTTTACCCTAAAAGTGAAGTAGTCTAGAGAGTTAAAGAGTAAGATTCAGGACAAATCTTGTCAGAATTTCTTTATCCGTATCAGGCTTCCTGACAAATTAAAGTCTTTTGAAGTGAACCGGATAAACAGGCAGCAAATTATAGTAAAAAAAAACAACAACTACGAAACCTTTTGCCTAGTATTTCGGGAAATAGGGTGAAATCGACTCTGTTTTACATGAAACCGACATCGGAATAACTAAAATAAGGAGATACAATCTTCAACGCGAGAAAACCCATCTCACAAACACTGGAGTTTCACCAAAGACAGAGACCAGAATGAGAGAACCAGATCCAGCCAAAACAACACGGCTTGGTGAGTCATGACTGTAATAGGGTCTTGCCTGGCCAATGTCTGTGTCTATCAGAGATTAAATTCTGTCATTTGTCTCTGCTGGCTTCTGCCTAGAAAATCGATTGCCTACTCCCTCCTCAGTTGTGTGCCTAAGATCAGCTCTTCTCATGAAACTGTGTTTAGTGTGAGACTCATCTGGCTGTGACCGTAGCTGCTGCGACCGTGACACGGGGTGGGTGGGTGATTAGGGCTTTACGTCCTGTATTTCTGCACCAGTTGGGCTAATTAGGACAGGCAGAGACCATGGCAATGAGATGAAGGATGAAACGGCCATTCAACTTAGGCTCGACCGGGAATCGAACCCAGGACCCAGTGGTTGGAAGCCCGGAGCGCTACTTCTGAGCTAGGCCCCCGCTCTGTCTGCAACGGTGACACCATTGCAGCAATGAACCAGCAAAAGTACTGAAGAAAAAGGAACAGTGAGGACCATATCAACAGTGAGAACAAACAGAAAAGTTATCGATAGTAACAAAAGGTCGCTTGCTTCATACACTTAATGATAAAGTGCACCAGTGTCCGTGATCTGGCTGGATTAAAGGATTTGAGAAATGTGATTTTGTTGGTCTGCCATGTGTAGGTAAATTAAATCACTGTAACACTAGCCTATCAACTATTGCTTAAAGCTTCACTGTCTGTCAATATTCCGATTTTCTAAAACTTCATCAAATGATTGAAAGTCAACTTATAGGATCAAGGCACACTAAAGGAAAGAAATCAAGACCAAAACATTGGAAATACAATGGAAATGGCATCATCACCCATTGTTGAGTTTTGTGACGTCATCACTTGGTTTGTTTACATACTGGATTTTTCATGGCATGAAAAATTAAATATTAGGTGAATTTATATTATAGAGAGATAGTGCACACAGTGCAAGGCTCTGGATGTCATATTGAGTGACAATCGAGCTTTTTAACTATAAAAGTGTCTCTAATGGTCGAATTTGGATTTAGGATTATTAGCTATATAAAAGACATACATTTAGCCTGTTCTAAGAACTCCAGTTACATCGAAATAAAGTAGTATCAAATTTGAGTCCCTGCGACCATTCAAACATCTATATTTGATGCTGTCAATGACTGTTGGTTCCATACAGGGGCGTCAATATATACCCCCCACTTTTTGGGAAAGGGGGGATGATCAATGCAATCATTGAAATTCACAAATGAAAATTACCTTTTTTCACACAATTTCGTTTTGGAACAAAGGTTGAACATTTCACACTTGATATCACATATCAGTACAAGTTTATTGTTTGGCATCAGTGACCCATCTACCTCTCGACCAGTGTCCGTGCATTAACTGCGGCCGCTTGTACGAGCGAGGGAAAGTCACAGTGGGACAGCCAAAGTAGGCCTGCATTCCCCCCACCTGTGTAGAGAAATCGACGCCCCTGGTTCCATAACTTACCCTGTTGGCAAGTTATATTGCTTTTACATGACGTGGAACTAAGTCCTGAATAACTCGTCATTGCTTCAGTAGGCTATTGTATATTTTACATATACAACAAATATGTAATGTATTTCCACAGAATTGCCACAATGGGTATTGGATATTATGTTTATGCAATCGCATTGGAAATGGCATCTGTTGTGGTCAGCCCATTGAGTAAATATGGTGTCGTAACCTCGATCAGGTCGAACTTCTGTCAACATGATTCACTTTGGTGTACTGTTATCAATGACGGGAGAATTTATTGATACATTTGGAATTTTCATCAAGATCTGAAAACGTGATTACGTGACGACATTCAACAGCTATCGGCAATGGGTCTGTGTACATGGCCAAATGTGCCACGTGCGTTTTCCATGAGAAGGATAAACGCATGGAAAACGCATGGTTTTTTTTACGCACGTAGCATAATTGGCCATGTAGAAGATGTTCTTAGAAAGGAAAGAATGGTTCCATAGAGTCAATACCTTAAAACAATAAGGTTAATTTATGTGACAGTGGAAATTATAGAGGAGTAACTCTCTGTAATTATATTTCTAAAATATTTGATATTGTCCTACTTAACAGATTACAGCATTTCGATCTCAGGTACACAACTACCTCGCCTACTAGCACTTGGCAGGTGGGCAGCTGCTCTTTAGCTTGCTGTGAAAGTGCAGGAAAGTTGCACACAAGGAGATATAACAACATGCTAAGCACAAGTAATATACAAAATGCTTTTAAAGAGAAACATAGCATTGTCGTGTGCACTACGGTGTTGAAAGAAGTATGGTATTATAGTAACCACTCTTCTGGGATTTACCACCAGTGGCCCGCTGAGCCTTGCTTGATCTTTATGAACGCCAAAGGTTATCTACATGTTGGAATGGGGTATCTTCCATTACTTAACGGAACATGTAGTGCCGTGGAGCATATTTATTGATATGTCAACTTTATGCACACCATGTTAAAAACTGACAATGTAAAAGTCAAGTACATGGCCAAATGTACCACGTGCGTTTTCCATGCGAAACATAAACGCATGGTTTTTGCCTAATTAGAATGAGGTGAAAACCATGCGTTTATCAAAAACGCATGGAAAATGCACGTGGCACATTTGGCCATGTATTTAGCCAAAAGATCTGTCTTTGATGCAAATACTATTATTGGTGCTAATCTAAATGTCATAGCTGGAGAGTGTAAATGCGTTAATCATATGGTGCTTGGAATGAGCAAAAGTAAATTGAAGTGTATGTTTCTAGCCAAATATGAAGGTAGCATTCCAGTAGTGCACCAAATTCAGGAACTAAAATATTCAATCGATGGTTTGTTTTTATTGGATGGTTTTAGCCACCATGAGATTTAATGTATTTTTAATTGTTTATGTACAGAATAACATGGTTTTATAAATGTTGATTTATGTTTTTGATTTATCTGTGATATTACACCAACGTATATACTTTTTAACATTGTGTGTGCATAACATTTTTATATAAAATATTTATATATAAAGGGTGTTGGTTTCAAACTCCACTCCATGACCTTTTCATGGGCTACATCTCCTTATCAGATTCGTGATGTTCTTCTTAATCTTCACTTTAGTTGTGTCCTGTGGTAAACTATTCATGTCCACACTTTTCTTTTTAAATTAAAAGAAAATAAAGACATTGCCATAATAGTGTTGAATGTCAATGTCAATGTCTCAATGCTACCGGGTCTGAAGCATATAATTAGTCAGCTTATATGACCAGATGCCAGAGGCGTAAAGATTAGATGATAAGGCTTGGAGTCCACGCCATGTTACACATTAACCCCATGGGTGGGGGTCTCTTACTTGCCAGCATAGACACCGAGTACAAGGCACCTCCAATTTAACGTCTCATGCGATCGACGTCAAGTTGCAGGTTTGCTGAAATTAGTTTCACAACATAGTTTTTTTTATATTGGTACACACTGCCAGTTGCAAGATCATTTGCCTCAGCCAGTTAACCTTGACCACAGGTCAGTGGGCATATATCTCCAAGGAATGGTCAGCAGAATGGGCCGGACCCAGGTGTTCCCGTTCGCCAAATGTCCTGCAACATCCCATAATAGGTCAAAGGTCTGCGCATGACAAGACTTCATGCATATTTAATGGACAAGAGCAGTGTCTTTGGCGTGCCTGGGAGCTACACTGTGCCTTGTACTATTCTTTGTTATGGCTTGTGTGTCATTTCTCTGTAGAAATGTGAAGTAGTGGTCTGTTACTGTCTTAGACCATTATGTTCTTTGAACTCCCAATGGCTTTGATAGCAAGCTGATAGCAAACTGAATATCTGCTGCAAGCAATAGTAATGATTATCTGATAAAGTTGGTGGGCTTAGCTTGGCAAGGTACCCCATTCGTTACAACAATCAAATAAAAGTTGCTGCAATCCCATGAAGAGTGCAGCTTGCATGTTGTGGTCCTGTAGAGTGAGGATGCTAGAGGCT
Source organism: Alitta virens (assembly GCA_932294295.1). Taxonomy (NCBI): domain Eukaryota; kingdom Metazoa; phylum Annelida; class Polychaeta; order Phyllodocida; family Nereididae; genus Alitta; species Alitta virens. The sequence continues at coordinate 19,371,526 of OW028583.1, read as the reverse complement.
GGGTGATAGCCTCGCAAACCCATCCAATGCAATACATTACGTAATGAATTACGCAACCTCATGCAATACATTGCTTGCAGTGGAAAATGTACCAGCATACTCCGAGACAACCTTTCAAATTAATTGGAAATAGCCAATATTAGCTGGCAACAAACAGCTTGCTCTGACCCTAGGCTGCCAATGCAGGCTTCAGGAGCTTAATATAGATAAGACACATACAGTGTACGGCCAGTGTTAAGATCATGGGATGGTAGCTTCTTAAGGTTAATTGGCTAGTTCTAGGCTAGATTGTGTTCTATTTGTCTGGCATATTGCTACTGGTCTGCAGCTGTATTATATCAACCCTCAGAGGCTAAAGTAATAAAGCATTAGCCAGCTGCTTTTAAAGTCACATAGGTTTAATTTACAGCCCCCAAATTATTTGTATCAGTATAATCTTGTCTGGAAGTCTAGCTGTGGCATCACGATTTAAACTATGCGAGATTTAGGCTAGTTGAAGACTCCATGCATGGGATAAATGTGACATGTGGCGTAGTCTTTAGTTACCATAGTGATGGCTATGCTAATAACCCATACATAACAGAAGTTAGTACAAATATTACAGTGGCCAACCATTTTGAATGGAATTCAATGGAAAAATGTAGTTGATAGATACAGGAAATTGAGTCTTTATATATTTAAATTGCAAGACCCTACCTTAAAGGGCTGCACTTTCCATATCTATCCATCTATCTATCTATCTATCTATCTATCTATCTATCTAATATACATACAGAATGTCAGACTTTACAGCTGAACCTATAGACTTGGACAACTCCAGAGGACGTCATGCGAATGCAGGACTCTCATTGGCTGAGTGATTTCTGTAACCAATGGGTGTCCTGGATTCACATGATGTCATCTATAGTTTTAATTCCCAGTCTATAAAATCTAGCTGCTGTAAACAAATTGAGAACTAAACATCTGCAAGGTTACATATTCATATTGAAGATCTCCTCTTCCATGTTTTATTATCTTTATAATCTCTGGCCCAATATGAGCATCATGCATATTGGCAACAATGAAAGCCTTTTTTCTGTGCATCATTCTGGGCCCCAGCTGCAGGTCCATCACTTATCTGTCAAAAGATTGTTAATCATTCATGGACGCCAAGGCTCATGATGCCTTTGTGCATTGAGCAAGACAGGTCTGTTCCATTTCATGCAGAAGGATGAGCAACATGTAATAAGTGTATATTTGTCTTTATTTACATCTTCGTGTAATGTGTTTGTGTACACTGATGTTACAGAAAATGCACAGCCATGTCATATTATCATACTCATTTAAATAATAAATAATCATGATTATTCACCTTTGACAGGCTAATATATTGGTGTTTCCATAATTTTGACACACACAGTAGCCTTGCAGCCATAGTGAATGAATTTCACTTGTGATTATGCCATCTGCACCAAAGACATTCAATCAGGGTGTGGAATTCATATAGCAGCCTGAAAGAATTAGGATATATTACAGCCAAATCATTGACTTGGAAACTAGTCTCATAGTCTTCGAAACGAAACGGCAGATGACGTCATGTGAACCCAGAACTCCCATTGGCCAGGGCAGTCCCTCAACCAATAAGAGTCCTGGATTCGCATGACATCAAGACTCAAGAAGCAAGAATATTTTATTTTGACCATCCATTTACATACATAAATCTGTCTGGTACAACTATATATAAATCATCATATACTATATGGTCAAAGAGGCAGTGACTAAGTTGTGGTAACAACGCTATCATCACGCCCCCTTGTGGTTCTGTGTATCAGTTATATTGCAATGGATTTATAATTTAATCAGTACATAGTAAAACAATTATAATCTGGAGTTGAGCTTCCAAGTCCAAGAGATTGATTTCCAGGTCAATGAATTTTGCTGTAAGGGGAACACAAGCTTAACATAATGACCAATGACTTCACGTCATGCTGTTATTGATGCAAAACTGAGTTGACTTATCATTCTATTATTATTTTGCTATGTACTTGTGCATTAATTCCGCTGGAGATTTAATTGAAAATGTCTTTATTTACAGCTGATGTCAGTAGAAAAAGAAGGGATGATGAAAACATCATTGTCACAACCATAGAGGTAAGAAATGACAGACAGAATGACGGCATGACAGATTACATGGCATAACAGCTGAAGCGATGGCTTGTCTGTCTTAGAGAGTCCCTTTTAACATACTTTGTACAAGTGGATTAAACGATCGGAAACAAAAGACCAGAGGACATCATGTACATCCATTACTCTCATTGGTTGAGCGTCTGCTTCAGCCAATGAGGATCCTGGATTCCCATGACGTCCTCTGGAGCTAAGTTTCCAAGTCTATGAGTTCTACTGTAGGATATCCGGTCAGATAAAAAGAACTGGTGCCAGACATAGTCATACTGCCAGTCTTGACGCAAGACCCTCGATCAGGCTCTACGCTGGAGAGGGTCTTGGTGATTTCGGGGGAAACAAGAATCTCAGCAGAGGAGCAAGCGTTTGACTGTGTAGAAATCGACAATCCCCAGTATTAAATACATTGATGCAATGTTATACCGGACAAATTTTAAAGAACTATTTTGTTCGCCGCCAAGTACAGGCGTAGTGATTGACCTACTTTCGTCGCTTGTCTCTCCATTCGCTCTGATGCTATCTTTAGTTGCCTTAATCCATTTATGAAGATTACTCCGATTCTTTACTGCATTTAAAGTGTTGTATTATAATTGTAATGTAGGGTAATATAAATATGTAAAGAAGATATACATTTTATTGTACCTGATTTCAGGAAGAGCCTTACTTGGAAGTGCAGGACACCGGGTCCGGAAATGCTCGTTATACAGGATTTATTCCTGACTTAATGAAGAAAATAGGAAGTGAGTGGGGCATTTGTTTACAGCCAAATTCATTGTTTTGATAACTAGTCACGTTGATTTGGAAGCTAAACTCCAGAGGACGTCATGTGAATCCAGGACTCTTATTGGTGGGGGGGGGGGGCTTCTGGGAACCAATGAGTCCTGCATTCTCATGACGTCGTCTGGAGTTTAGCTTCCAAGTCTATGAGATTAGTTTCCAAAACATTTTAATGTGATGAGAAATTAATAACGGAACATTAACTATTTGTTATGTCTTATAAATAATTTGTTATGTTTATAAGTGTTCAAGCAAATTTGTTTGAAATAGGTTTACTCTGTATACACATTTTGTTGAAATGCATGGCTTTCAAAAACAAAAGATTTCCCAACAAAAAAGGGTTAATTCTGTATAATGCAGATTCCAATGCTTTTTATATTCTGCAAAAAGTCTAAAATGCTAAACTACAATTATTGTGGACCCATACTAAAGGTACCTAACTGCTGGCATTGCTTAATGCTTATGGAATGACACATGATTATCATTCCAACTAGAAATGGTTATTTCTCTTACTCAGAGAATCTTCGAATTTTCTTGAGAATTTGCATTTTTTTTTATTGCAGCCTGCGCCTTGTGGAAAATTGGGCTATAATTTCTAATTTTATGTAAAATATTTGCTATGTTGATTTCAGAGGAGAAAAATATCAAGTATGAATTCCGGTTGGTTTCGGATAAGAAATATGGCTTTAAAGAAAATGGCAATTGGAATGGCATGATTGGGGAGCTCATCACAGAGGTAAGTTTTCAGCTGCGTGATGGTCAATTTCCTTTTTGGAAGTGCTGGCACTGGCGTGAGATCTGCATTTATGAAATGCAGCAGTTTTATAGGGAGCAATAATTAGGGTGTGGCTGGTGCCCCAAAGTTGCCCAATCCAACCATACTTTTTTCTGGTATTGCCTTTTGACCAAAAGAACACGCATGTGCAGTTTCATTGAAATTGATGCATTTTTACCTGTAGCACAACTCACCTGAAGTTTTACACTATTTTATATAAGATTTTTAATTGGATTTTCGCTACTGTCAGAGTTTACCTTGCGTTTTCCATGCGTTTATCCTCATGGAAAAACGCATGTGGCACATTTGGCCATGTAAGCTCCATGCATTTGGTGAATAACGTAAGCTCCTATCTAAGGTGAACACTTGTTGCACAATTTTCCAAAAGCTGTTGAATTTGCTCAGGAGTTACGTCCAACACAACAGAGAGTTTTAAACTTACAATGTTGGGTTACTGTTTTACAAGCAGTCAGGGTTGGCTGTATTCAATGGTCTATTACAGTTAAAACTGCAATAGCTTTTGCTATAACACAATACGTCTACATGAGATCCAAACAATGTTTTCTGGAATAACATCTCGAATATGTTATTCCACTAGGTGGCTCCACAAGTCATTATAACACTTTTCATTTTCTGATAGAAAGCGCACATAGCGGCAGCTCCCTTAACCATATCCGACCAAAGGAAACAAGTCATCCAATTCACAGAGCCCTTCATGGACGTGGGGACCACAATGTTGACGAAAAAACCAAAATCTGGTAAGTTACCACTGTTGGATAGTATTTGCTTTGTTCAGTGGTCAATTTGGGTAGAATGCTGGTAATTAAGCTCAACCTATTGTTTTCGAAGATGCGATGACACATACCGTAACGGAGGGTATTATCGACAGGGCGGGTATTTTCGCCACTCGCATTAAAAAGTTAAGAAAAAAAAAAAGTGTCGAAAATACCCGCCCTGGCGATAATACCCTCTATTACGGTAACTGCAATTTGTTTAAATTGCATCAATTCTTTTTCAAAATTGAATTTTCCAATATGATATTGGACAATTTAAAAACATTTAGACTTTCTTTTTTTTCTCTCGACCAGGTGATCCTCCAGTGAACAGCTTCGAGGACCTGAGCAAGCAGACGGCAGTCAAATACGGAGTGGTCAAGGATGGATTTACAATGGCCTTTTTCAAGAATTCCCCGGATCCCATCTATCAAAAAATCTGGCAGCATTTGGACAGTCACAGGGACACCTCCATGTTGAAAAGTAACATTCATATTAGGATAACTTTGTGACATAAAGATGCTTGTTATGTTCAGAAATAGTAGAATCGGGATGTAAACGCATAATTATGCCTATTAGAAATTGAATACTGTGGCAGTGATTTTAACAGTCGATGTCCCAATGTTCCATTCAACCATAACATCCACCCACCAATCCATCCACCCATTCATCCATCAGTCCATATATCAATCCGTCTATTAATCCATTCAACAATCCACACTTATACAATAGCCTGATACATGACTTATTATGTTACATTAGCAACATACTCACTTGGGTAGCGCATTTTTGCAACCGCAACTGTTCCATCTATCTATCTATCTATCTGTCTATCTACCTACCTACCTATCTATCTTCCTTTCTATCTATCTATCTATCTATCTATCTACCTATCTACCTATCTACCTATCTATCTATCTACCTATCTATCTATCTACCTATCTACCTATCTGTCTACCTATCTACCTATCTTTCTATCTATCTATCTACCTATCTATCTACCTATCTTTCTATCTATCTATCTATCTATCTACCTACCTACCTACCTACCTATCTATCTTCTTTTCTATCTATCTACCTATTTACCTATCTATCTATCTATCTAAGACTGTATATCTATCTATCTATTCCAGGTAACACTGATGGAGTGGAAAAAGTCAGAGAGAGTGATGGCAAGTATATTTTCATTATGGAGAACAGCACTGCCTCCTACTGGATGAACCAGGCACCTTGCGATCTCCTGGTGGTTGGGAAACCAATCAGCAATCGCAATTACGGATTCGCCACCAGCAAGTCACAAAGCGATCTCAACAACAAAATCTCTGAAGCTATCAGAACGCTTAAGGTTGGTTTTATTCAACTATTTAAAGGTGCACTGTCTGTCAAATGTGTACATAAAAGTAATGATATAAATCAATACTTCTTGTTTCATGATGGATTTTACCTTTACATGCACATTTTTGGTCCACAATTTAGTTTAATTTACAATAAATAATATAAATATTAGTTTTTCATGCCATAAAAAACTCAATATGTAAACAAACCCAGTGATGATGTCACAATACTGAACAATGATGGTGATGATGTCATTTCCATTGTGTTTCCAATGTTTTGGTCTGGATTTTCTCTCAATGTATGATTTTTTTTTTTTAGTAATTAATGTCTGATAAAATCATTAGATCAAACAAATTTAGTGTGCCTTGTTTCATAAAGGCAGCTTTAATAATCAGTGAAATATTAGATATACAAAGATAAGCTAGTTAAGGCCAAAGGCGACAGGAGACCTGAAAATAAGTTGGCAACAGAAAATGCTGAAACTTGTCATATTTTTAGAATATATAAGATCCATGCATAGATGAGTTTGGTGTACCTAATTCTGTGAGGACCTATATAAAGATAGATAGATATTTTATGTAATTCCGTGAAAACCCACAGCCTCAATCCACAGCTGCCTTAATAATTGTTTTTACTGTTATTACCTAACTGCACACCAAAACTATATTCATTTCATTAACTACGTGCCTTGGCCACCAGGTGTTTATCAGGTTGAGGCCACTTAAGGGTAATCACGGAATTACGTCTATCAAGAAATTAGGTTTTTATAGCTTATCGCCGAAGTTCGTCACAGTTCATGGAAAGCGACTACAATTTCTGGACATGTTCAAAAATCATCGTAGCCTTCTAAGAACTGCGTAAGACTCCGTAGGACTTCGTAGGACGTTGTAGGACGTCGTAGTTATATCGTAGCGCAAAACAATATCTTCACAAAGTTAAAGTGTCGCTCGCTCTGTCGCCAGCTTTAACAGCTGGCAATAGTCATTGCTGCTACAATGGAAGGCCTTGCAGGCGATGTCCTCTGGTGGAAAAAATATGAATATTGGCCAATCAGACACCAGCTTGCACCATGACGCTACGAGATGTACCAAATATAGTACTGCCTTCTATGGCCTTCTCTCATCGTGCAATAAACTTCTGTTGCATCCAATCAGAAAAGCAATGAATAACCACCGAAATTATGGTCAATCAGGGCAAAGGTCGCTGTGCCAGCAATTTTTGCCAAAGGGAAAATGACAAAACACATATATTGTACTTCTATGCAATGTTTTTCCATATCTTGACTATTTCAACCAATTCTGATACAGATCTTTTACTTAAAGGTACTTTCACTTGTTCCAAATGATATCGCTCATGGACTCTTGTTTTTATTATATGACTTTTGGCAGGAAATTCAGTTATCAATTATGGGTCTACACGGGTAAAAATCCACAATATCAACAGTTCCATATTATTGCTTTGAATATACATGACATGGTCTGCAATCTGCATATATGTGTGCAACATTGCCCTTCTTAACCAGGGACAAAGTGACACTGACACTCTTAAATAATGACGGACATGAGAGGTATATCTCTTTAACAAGAATATTCTTTAAAAAAAAAGAAGAATAGATACCTGGTGTTGTATGTAGAATGCCAGCAGCACTAGGCCTACAATGTAAACACTTTATACAGTATGATGGCTACTGCCTCATTGAGACCAGTGTTTATGCCTTGTATACTCCATTCTTTACTCAGAATTTTACAAATTAATTTATCTATTGTATAAATATAAATTCTGCACATTTTCAGTCTTTATTTGACGAAAATCGGACCAATATTAGAAGAGCAGCAGCCTTTTAAAGTATATGAATGCATCCCCCTCCCTGCCTACGTTGCTGCTGCATTGACCTATATGTTGTCAAAATTCAGAGCGTTCGTTCACTTAAATATACCTGGTCTGTCATAGAACATAGTATGATAGTTCTATACTTGATAAAGGCCTAGGCCCAGGTATAAAAAGTGGCTGGCGACAGTTTTAATATTCTTTATTATTATTTATTTAGTTAAAAAGAGACATGAGTCATATTTTTTCCTCAATGGTGACATGGGACATTTCCTCCTGTTTTTGGGACACATGTAAACCCCTCATAATTTATATCATGCCGCCAGTATGTTATATACTTAAATGGAGGTAATTCTGTATAGATATTTCACATTTTATGCTTAACATGGTCAATAAAATCTTGAATTGTGTTTTAGTGGGTAGTGCAAAATCGGTTTTACACGTGTGAAATGAGATAATTTTAATTTGTCTGGTAAAGTGCTTTCTAGCTTTTTGATCATATGGACATTCATTCTTCCCTTTTTCTCCAGCAAAATGGTGAACTGGAAAAACTGGAGCGACACTGGTGGCATAAGGACGCCCAATGCGACAATGGCGCCTCCTCACTTACAGTTGGTTTTGTAACATTGACACTAGGGGCGCTGTCATTGCTCTTAACTCGCTACTAGAGCCACCTGGGGCTGATATTTTAAATTCATTGCATTATTTTTGGTTTAAGCTATCAAACCTGATGTAAAATTTCAATATTGATTTCACTCTAAACTTCGAAGGTTTTGCGAATTTTTTACCATATTTATTCTCTTGAGACTTTTTTTTATGTTTAAATATGTATTACCATATCTGAAGTTTGTTTACATTTTGATAATGGAACTTACGATATGGCTGTTTCGCTTATTGGTAATGTATGATTTTGTAAGATTTTCTTACAACATACCAATGTTTAAGAACAAGTGTGAAGGCTTAACCAGCACATTAGATGAGTATTAGACACAGTATATTGCAAAATACAATGTATTAGAGAAATGTGTAAAAGTTGCAAGATTATAAAATACTTCATGAGAGCATGTCATATTATTGGTGTACACATTGTATGACGATCTTGTTTCACACAAGTCTGACAAACAATGTAGAAACTAAGATGGTGTAAATGCGATATGGTATCTTCGGCGAGTTGACGACTTCTTAATGTTGTAAAATCAAAAACTGGAGCGACACTGGTGGCATAAGGACGCCCAATGCGACAATGGCGCCTCCTCACTTACACGTCTGACAAACAATGTAGAAACTAAGATGGTGTAAATGCGATATGGTATCTTCGGCGAGTTGACGACTTCTTAATGTTGTAAAATCCGGCTTAAAATATGGAACATTAATATGAAACCTTGTTTGATTCTGCAGTCTGCATCCTGTAACAATGACTTGACAACTAAGGACAGTATGCCCATACACTCCTGTGAACAAAAATTTCTGTTGCTTGTTGTTATCAACTTGCTCTGGTAGGTGGTGGGACAGATCCAGCATGGCCCTTTTTTGCCCAGGAATGTATAAACCACCAGCCATTTGCTCTACATGGCCAATTGTGCCATGTGTGTTTTCCATGCATTTGGATAAACGCATGGAAAACGCACGTGGCACATTTGGCCATGTAGTTGTCAAGTGTGGACATGCATGAAGGTTAATGATGTTAAAACCACAAAGTAAAAACATTACCCAGATAGCATTCCAAATCGTTTCAACGTTGACGCGATGTTGGCGATGTTGATACGATGGTGTAACGACAGCAGCCTATATGGAAATGATGCTCGACCGATTTGCAATGCTACATGGCCAAATGTGCTACAAATGCGTTTTCCATGAGAAGGATAAATGCATGGTTTTTGCCTAATTAAAGTTAGGGGAAAACCATGCGTTTTCCATGCGTTTATCCAAACGCATGGAAAATTCACATAGCTCATTTGGCCATGTATCTGGGTAGCACATGTATTATTGCTGTAAGTGAAGCTTCTACTAGATCAAGACAAGTCTTTTAGCTTTTGATATTATTATATTACTGATGGATATGCCGTGATGTATTATAAATTGTGAATGTACACATTCAATGGTGCTTTTATATTTCAGTATTATACGACTAATACACTATGGAAGAGTAGTATAAAACACGCTTAAAATTGTTTTGTGGAGGCATTATGATATACACCACTTATGACGGCCAGTTGCCTGAAGGCAATAGGCCCGAAAAAAAGTTAACATATTCATAATTTTCTGCTGCGACTTGTATATTGTTGGCAATAAGTGTACTTTTTTCATCTGACAATATTTCAATTGTATATCAATGACCACAGGCGCTCAACTGACATCACCGCACCACCTTTACTACTATGCCTATTGTTGAGGCATAATAAAAATATTATCTAAATTTATCTTTATGACCAGTTGCCCCATATTAAATTATTATGATGCAAAGTTTGATATATTAGGACACTGAAATATTTATCATGATTGTCAGTTTTGCAAATTTGGCAACAATTCAATCGTTTCATAACGCCAAGTTCACCACATACTTGGTGAAAAAAAAATCATATATATTTACCCGATACTTTTCAAACCTGCACTTAAAGTTTCGTGTAATTGCACTTTTTAATTATTGTACAAACATTTCATACGTGTTAATAATATCTTGATAATTATCTAGATATAATTGTTGTATAAATGTATCTTTTATCGTATCGAAATCTGTAATTGTATCGATGTCTCACTATAATGCGGCAGCTTCTGTATCACTATATATGCAACGACTGTTAGATAGATGTAAAGATCTTTTACCATATTCGAATATGAATAGAATGCCACAACAACGCAAGAGAATTAAGAATTCTGACATAAAACGATAGCCATATATCATAATAAATATTGTACAAATACGATTCAGGATACATCGAAGAATTTTAGAAATGACACCAAAAAAAGGAAATCGAATAATACGCGAGTTAATTTTAAACGTGTTGTAATATTACATTGTACCTGGTGTATACAGTTCTCGAAAATAAATAAACAGTGTTGTGAGAGTCTCTCTTGCTTAATGTTTTGTATGCAGCAGAATTGTCTACTATTATGGTCAACTAGATTTTAATAAAAATAGAAAACTCTTTAAAAAAAAAATAGGAATAGATATCTGGCAATGAGTGAACAATGTTAGCAGCACTTCAGTTGTCAACGTAAAGGAAATATAGCACTAATTAAGCAGAGAAATGGGAGTGTTTAATTTTCCAGTGTGAAATGTAATGAATGTAAATACAATAACATAATTTATAAAAAAGCTTCAATATAAAGAGACCTGTACCCAGACTTGTATGTAGTTGAGAGTAGATTTTAATGACATGTTAACATACTATAAATATAAATAATATAAAATAAAATAAAAGTGCTTTCCCTGGACTGGACTTGAACTGCTGCACTCCCAACCCATGTCGAACAGACCAACACCTTATTTGTGCATTCAGCCACTGCCGCTGGCTTGTCATGCCTGTAAGTTCTATTTATAGACCATGTGGTCAACTAGAAGAAGGATGTTCTTAGCTTGTTCAACTGCAGTGCAAATCCATGGTTACTGATTCAATTATGTCTAAAAAATTCATTTATGCATTTCCAAAATTGGCTAAACATGCTAAAGCTATGATCACTGTATAGCTCATTGAATTATCATGATTTTGTAATCGTCAGGATAGTAGAAATTTGGACAAAATACCTTTTCTTCATCTGACATTATTACAAAATAATTACATAATATATGCATTCTTATAATTTTATATACATATTTTAGCGATTCTTTTTTGTCTTTTTTTAAATTTTCACCAAAGCAAACTGTTAAAACATTTAATGTACATTATAGATCCCAATCTCCTATCAGTCTCGCATTTAACATATTCTCTGTCAGAGATTTGAGAATCTGTTCATAATATATATCTTTATCATACAAATCACAATTATAATGTGATTGGTCTAGACACCAGATGTAAAAAATACATCAGATCGAAGGAATTCAGGGGTAATAGTTAAACCCAGTTCACACGATGCAATTAGGGTTTACGTCCTGTATTTCTGCACCTGATGGGCTAATTAGGACAGGTAGGGACCATGGCAATGAGACGAAGGATGAAACAGTCATCCAACATAGGCTCGACCGGAAATTGAACCCGGGACCCAGTGGTTGGAAGCCCAGCACGCTACCACTGAGCTAGGCCCCCACCCCGGGGGAGGAAGGAGGGGGAGGTTATGTGAGACAAGTGTGGCATATGTCATATAGAACAAAAGGACTTTGTGACAGACACTGGTTCTTATCCAGACTTGCAAAATGTGCTCCCTCAGATTCGCAAATTAACTTTGACACTCTTAATGGGATTGTTTTAAGCTTAAGAGCTGCAGACTGCATATTTGCTGGGAACTTAAGTATAATTAAAACATTTTTGTGAAATTTTGAGCATTTATATCAACTTTCTTCAGCAAAGCAACAAACTTGTCATCCAAAGGAGCACTGAGCAATGTTACTATGATGAGTCAATCTCAGCCAAACAAGTATATAGCTGAGGTGGTATCAGAGCTCACCCAAGTGAGAGACGAGGTTATGATGAAATTGAATACGCAGCAATACATGCGGAAAGTAGGTCAATCACTGCAAATGTTAAATTTGACTTGGAGGCAAGCAAAATAGTACTTTAAAATGTTGTCTAAAATTTTTTCGTTGCGACATTACATCCTTTTATTATGCACAGGGACTTGCCACGTTGTATTCTTATGATTAATATAAACTTGTCTACAGTCAAATTCCTTGCTTCCCCAGTATTCTTGCTCCCCTGAATTCCCTCAGACCCTCTCTTGCGCTGAGGCCTGATTGGTTATTGAGGGTCTAATATTGAGACTGAATAACAGACAATGTATTGGGAGTTACTTTTCATATCCACAGGGTGGGTGGTTGGATTGGGGTCATACATCCTGTATTTCTGCACCTGATGGGCTAATTAGGACAGGCAGGGACCATGGCAATGAGACAAGAGGTGAAACAGCCATCCAACGTAGGCTCGACTGGGAATCGGACCCAGTGGTTGTAAGCCCAGTGCTTGAAAATATCACATCAAGCAGTGCAAGAATTGCAAACAGAATTAGGTAATAGCTTTTACTTTAATACATGGAGTGAACGTTTGTGTTATTTATTCCGGTTTTACTTTGCAAATTAATTTACTCAGGAAGAAAATTAAGGCTGGTAATAACATCAAGGAAGAGACGATCATGTATCCTATAGCATATTTCCCTGTCATATCCTTAAGGAAACCTGAAATAGACAAATTAACCGACTTTGTCACTCATAACTACAAACAATGCAAATGTTATGAAAACACAGGGAGACGTTTTGATAATTCTTGTATGCCAGTACCACTGATCATTCCAGGTAAGTTAATAGAAATTGACATACTAATTCATAATATGGGCAGCCGTTCGAACTCAAGTTCACGCAGTACAGTGTTATTCTTTCCTTTTACGAAGTTTCACAAGATCTGCTACATCTTTTGGGTCCATAAATCTTGCTCAACAGTTTCCTTGCTACAGGAAATCTTGGGCCTGAGTGTAGCAGCCCCTTCACACGAGGACGCCCAGGGCTCACAAGGGCTTTAAATCAATGGATTAACAAAATCTTAATGACTATAGATATAAACGTGGACTGTTAGGCTTGTAAATATAACTTACCCACAAGGGGACCACTGATGAGCATACCAATTCCTTGAAAAAATCTGGCGAGGCTTATTGCAGTCGCACATTGAGCGCTACCAAATAGTGTCACAATGACGTTTGGATTCTGGGTTATGACTGTTGCCCAACCAAAGCCAGCCACGCCAAGACAGACCATTGCAAGGACAAAATGGACTCCAAGAGCTAAAGGCAACATAACTTGACATAATGCTGCACTGCTAAACAGAATGGCAGAGATCCATACTTTGTAATTGCGAAGCACCTTGTGGTCATAGATCAACCCACTGATCAGGCGACATGGCACATCAATGGAATTATAAATGAGTAGTAATGTCACAGCTTGTGCCTCGGAATAACCATATTCCTGAATCAGAACAGTTAGAAAAATTCCAGTGACATTCACACACATCGCGTAGCAAACGAATAATCCACAGTACATGACAAACTGGTAATCCTTCAGTAAAGTCAGGCCAATGGCACTTGAAATTGAATTTAAGATTTTCTGACATTTTCCAATTTCATCATTTTTCACAAGTATAATGGCTGCCGTTTCAAGAGGTGCTGGAACGAACAAATTGTTCTTTTCAGATATTCTCATATACTCATCTCCTGAATATTTGGTGACTTCGGAATCCTTGCATTTCGCGTCTTCAGGGTTAGGTTTCTTGATGGAAATGGCAATTGCACAATCATCGACTGAGTCCGATTTACGCCCACTAATGGATTTCGTTCTAGCTCTGTTGCCAATATCATGATTTTGCTGGTCAAAATAATCCACATCTGATTCTATTACTAAAATCTCTTCCCTAATTCTGTTGTCAAATTTGTCAGGTTTGCTTCGGCTTTGGTTCAATGACAAATAATCAAGCGGCTGTTTGTTAGATCTTGGGGACTCTGATATTACTGGTATATCTGACTCACTAGAAGTACAGCTTTCGTTTTTAGTGTTTGCTTCAAATTCTGTCTCCATAAGAGGAAGACCTTTTTCTTTGAGTGGCTCGCACCTCATGTTTGGCAATGGACGCAAAAGAGCCGCAGACAGACAAGTGTGAGCGACAATGGCAGACAGGACCAACATGGCACCTCGGTAGTCATAATAATCAAACAACAACTGGATTAAGGGGCTAAGCGCTAAAGCTCCCAAGGGACCAGAGGACACAGCAAACCCCAGTGCCCTGCCTCGCTTCTTCTCAAAATACTTCGTAATAATTGTTTGGCTTGGGATTATGCAACAGTTCACACCAAAACCTAAAAATAAGAAAAGTATTAAGGAATCAGCTGTTATATCCCACAATAGAGTGTGAACCTCATAGAAAAACCACGAGGTTCACACTATGAGGTTCATTGTGAACCTCATAACATAAATTATCCCTTATACAGAAAACAGCCTGGCCAATCACAGGGCAGTATTTAGACTCAGTGAACGTCAAGAATGTCATCAATAGAACTAGATAACTCTCCACAAAACCCATGAAATAAACAAATTAACTTTGCCTGGCACAAGAAACCCTATGTAATTTTATATTCCTTCAATCTGAATACAATTTTGGTAAGGGAGAAGCTTCAGAAAGTCTTTTGAGGCCGACAATGCTTCAGTTTGTTGACTGTCTGCTTGCTGAAATGTTTTGAAATGGTGATGTCATCACCATGGTAACTATTCAGAGTGAGGCAGAACAGATAGACAAACAAAAGATCACTACTCAATGTTGCAAAATAGTTCCCACAAAAAAAAATAAAATAGAGGGGTTATTGTAGGATATAAAAATAACCTAATTACTGTGTGGTTCAGAGCCTTGAACTTCACTCGTGATGAGGTTGGGCTGGAGAACCCACTCGTCCCTATGGCCCTCATGGGTTCACCAGCCCAACCGTTCATGTGATGTGATGTGGTTGAAAGAAGCTCTGGCCAATCCCTAAGTTTGTTGTTAGAATAATTGTTGAACCTGGGAGGGTCTTAAAAAAATAAATGTGGGCCAGAAGGTATTATAACATATTGACAAAATGCCCCGGCCTCCTCACCCGCAAGATCATTGCTCGCTTTGAGCCAACACTTGTATATGTCACATTGTCAGCTGTGGTAGGTCGGCAGGTCATTTCACACCAAACCTACCAACATAAGACAACAAACCTAACAAATTTAGTAACAATATGAATGAAACAAAAGAAAAAATGTCAATGGACAATTAAAGTCTCATTTATATATTTGTAAGAACACAGTTAAAAAATGGGATAAGGCTAGTGCAGCCATGCATTGGAAGTACTTGATACTTGCTTGGGTTGGTTGACAAGAGGGGTGAGTTCATACCATGTTACATTTGCCAATATACAAGGGATCCTTCATATGTCTAATTTCTCATGCAAAATATGTAATGTATAATAGAAAATGCTGCAGAATTATAGCCGGAACCTTCATCAGAGCTGGTCAATGTGTTAGCTGACAACTGTCACAAGCTGTTGAAGGAGCATGTCATCTTCATCATTTTTACCCAAATATTTTTCAATGAACAACATCTGATAATATGCAATCTGCAAACTGTGATAAAGTCATAAAGTACTAAGCGGCGTGGTGACATCAATTTTTCTTGCTTTCAACAGAAACAAACAGGATATTTATGAGTACCATACGAGTTATTTTGTCTGTGCATGTGAAGATTTTTTTTTACTTTATGGGGCATTATGGTCTCACCTGTTGTACCCTTGATTCTTAATGTTATATTTTTTATTTGAGGCAATAGCATAACAAGGGTGTGCACTCTTATATTGCATTATTTTATTACACTTACCAAAAAAGAGGCCATAAAAGAGAAAGACATATTCAATGGATGGAGACACAGCAGTTAGGGCTAAGGACACACTGGCAGTCACCGCTCCTACGAAACAGATGCAACGTTCATTGTGACGCATGATTAGGAAACCAACAAGGGGACCTGCAATGCAATGATCGTTTTAGCTTTGGACTTCCAAATAGATAAGAATGATATCATGAAACATCTTTTATGATTAATTTGTGACTTATTCATAGAGGAATATTACCATCTCATAAAACAAAAAGAGTGGATGCTTTTTAACCTTAGAATGAGTCAGAATTTCAAAACTGAATTGACAATTAGCAGTTGTAACTGTCATACAGAGCTGTTCCTTACTGCCATTTCACAAACCGCATACACCCAGATTTCATTTCAGTCTAACTGACATGGTACAACTGTATGTCATATTTTAACCAGAGACGTTTAGGGAGACCCTGCACAAAGAATATTTCCATGAAGTGCCACTCCCTATACTTCACATTAAAAACGCTGTGTCGTAGGCGCAATGCCCCTAGTGGATATCTTTATAAATTTTGATATCAATTTGACAGTATTGATTTCAGTGTCAGTTAATATCCTAGTGTGAGAAAAAAGCAAAGTATTTACATAGTCAACATGAGTAGACTGGTCTGCTGCTATGTACATAGACAGGAGTCTTGACCTGATCTGAGAGACGTGATTGGTCAATGAGCATCATTAGATTGCGGGAGCTTTTTGGCTGTTGAAACTGAGGAAAGAAGTAGGTCACACAACAACAACAAAACAAACGTCACAGTACAATAATAAACGTCTGATCCAAGCCACGTTTTCGGTGTGCATGTTCACTGACTTAGATATTTTACTTCCGTTGGTCATATTCCTGGTAAGAGAATTTACACTTCACTGGGGTCCACATTCCCGAGAGCCAGGCTACAACAAAAGCTGATCAATCTGAATATAGTATCGATGTCCAATGATGTCACAATCGGCCAGTATGATGTCATTAAATTGAGGCAATTGTTCTCTGTTCGTGACATCATTAGCTCAGTTAACAAAATGCGCCTCCTTCCCCCAGCATGCCTAGCGTGTCCTCTTTACGAGAGTGTGTGATCTGGGTAATCTGTGCCCTGCACCAAAGAATAATAAGTATCAAGAACCCGCACTCTTGTAAGTAGGACGCGCTATGCCTGAAGGGAAAAGGAATGCATTGTTGACTGAGCTGATTACGTCATGAACAGAGAACAATCGGTACAATTGAGTGACATCATACTGACCGATTGTGACGTCATATGACATGATACGGACATGGTAGTATTCAGATTTTGGTGTTTGTTGACCTCGTATATAGTGAACAATATTACTGAACATTTAGCTCCATGCGGCATTATAATAATGAAATAATGTGGAAATTACATTTTATTGTGCTGTTCATGTGAAATTGGCAAATCTACGCACTTCACTGGAAGTTTCTGAATTAATGTTATTATCCACTAGATAGAACTCCAACGCGCAATGCATGCTGGAAAAAGGAGGCGCAGGCGTTTACAATGTGAAGTATAGGGACTTCTTGGTAGTTATTCTTTGCCTGCACTTAAACTTTTTGCGCACCTAGCGGTTGTGGGGAACCATGACTGGTGAGGTCACAATTGATGTATGAATGAAGAAAGCTTGTGGTTAGCGAAATGACAGTAAGTATTTGTAGCCATCCACTTAGGTAGAACATTGAATTGGGTAAATATTCCAAAACAGACGTGCTGCAACCATTAAAGTGTTAGAACATAATGGTAACCAAATAATACAAATTGTAAATACATATACTAGGAGTAGAATTAGATATGGATTTGAATATTAGTTTGCATATTGATACAGGCCTTAAAAACGGCCTGTCAAAGTGAACCTACACAAAGCTAGAGAACTTCTGATATACGATGCTACCTGCCACAAACAGAACTGTCTGGGTATAGCTAGCTACTCATAGCTGGATCTGCAGTACATACAGCACCATCTGGTACATAAGCTGTGAGTTGCGCATATATTTTTCATTTCTTGTTGAAAAAATGCATGCATATTGCACATACATATTGATAGATTAGATACAATTTTGTTTTGTCTATGCATGTAACCATCCTGTTGTATGATATGATATATAGATCAGATAAATTTCTTACATTTTTGTTTTGTCTATGCATATTTACACGTCATTCTTATTATTATAACACAAATATAGCGCTCAATATTATACAATGTACATTCTACAGCGCTTTACAACCAAGCAGCTGGTTTTTAGCCAGTTATATCTACAGCCACAAATAGGTTGCTACAGCTGTCTAGAGTCAACCATATTTTATGGAACTAGTGTAGCCAGACAGGGAAGTAGATTAATGCACTGAAAAAAATTAAACTTTACCTTGAAAAAAAAAACAAATATATGCCATAGTTACAGTGGTCTGGATGTAAGGAAACAAAGAAATTTGGAGACAATAGAAAGAACAAACGAACACTTAGACTTGTCACAAATAAGACTAGCGATGTACTTACCATAAATGCCACCATTTTTGTTTTAAAGTTAACAAAGGTATGGCCCCAAAATATATCTCCGATTTGTTTACTGCCAAAAACTTGCAGTATATAATGAGAGATATATACTTTACATACAGACAAAAATAGTTTTGGTTATTATCGGCAAAACATCCCAGTAGATAAAAGAGGGTCCCACTATATAATTATATTAACTTACTGGAGAACATTTTGACACTTCCGTGAACAGAGGGCACCCATGATGTGATTGAGTCGCTTCTTTGATATTTCATAATCAGCTGTTGGTAAAGCAAACTAAAAGACCTGTTTAGGCCTATCAGTAAGAAATAGGTAATTCCAACGGCGAAGACCTGAACCCAGCCGAACCTGCCATCAACTTCATACCAATATCTCTTCCGTTTCGATACCTTGCTGGCTTCATGAGTTCCGTCGTTCGGGTGCATTTCAATGAGGTCATTTTCGGCTTTGATGTCTGATGAAACTTCCTGAGGCGCCATTTTGAATCTCCACTGAAAGACTCGTGTATGTTAACCAGGGATGTCGGACTTTCTGGAAATAAAGAAAAAAAAAAGAGAGAAGTAACAAAGTAAAAATTATCTTTGTCATTGTCAGATAAAAGACAATTAATCTGATTGATTTTATTTTATCATATTGATTTTGCCATATTGATTACAGCCAGCTGTAATCTAGCCTACTTGGGATAATATATAGAAGTCACGAAGGGGATGCACATGTCAATAAGTGTGGCTGATAATACAGTATCAATGACCATTTTTTTTGAGTTTTGAGTTTGTTTATTTGCACCAAACAAAGTGAATACATTTTGCAAATTATAGTCAACATAGTAACAATATAGAACATATCAGATTGGTGCAAGGGATACACCCGAGTATCATATATTGAAAACAAATACGAAATCAAAAAATACAATACAATGAAAAATCTATAAATAGCTTCGAGATTAAACGTGTGGCTTATAATATAATCATTTTGAAAAGAAAAACGAAAAAAAAAACAAAAAAAAACGATACAATGAAAAATCTATAAATAATTATAGCTTCCAGATTAAGTTGTGACAATTTTTATACAATTTACATTGTGTTAAATTAATTACACGTGGTGTGCAAAATGTATAATACAAGATAACTGACCTTAATGTTGTGAGAATAGACGAAGCCAGACACTTCATGCAATATTATCAGCTGGATTACATAACATCACTGAACAATTGCAAAATATAAATAGGAAGAACTGATAGTGACATAACTAGGTCGACGAAAAAAAAAGAAAAAAAAAAGAAAAACCAGTTGCGTATATGTTTGCCATTCAAATACATCAGACTTTGATCTAGAAACAAAAACCTTTAGCAAAACAATTAAGTAATGGTTAACCAGAATGCACTGTCAGAGCTTATAAATATTCATAGGTTAATTAGCACATCTTCAACGGGTAATTATATTATAAATATTACCATTGCTAATGATTAATTTTTCTTCAGGAACTCGTGAAAAAAGGAACAACTACACGTATTCGGTGTGCATTAAGTAACTTCATGCTGGTACTTGGATTTTTCGTCATCTTTTCCATTTTATTGTTTTCAAGAAAGAGTGTCGCATTACAACTCTGTTATTCTATCGAGTTCATTTTAAGGAACGGAGTCTACGATAATAAGGAGAAACATGCGAAGTTGTTGCTGTTGCATAGAACAGAAACTGTCTTGGCTTTAACGCTAATGGAAAAAAAAAACTGACTTTTACTAGGAGGAGAGAACTTTGAAAAAAAGGAACAGCCACTTACCCATGCATCAGTGTGGCCATAAATGTTGTCATTACTGGTAATGAGCCCCGTGTTATAAGAATAAAGGACTTCATGGAATATTTGAAAATGGAGCTAGGGCAAAATGAATAGAGCAAGAAGTTAACGAATAGATTTTATGATGAAATATAAGCAGTCTCCATCAGTGGCAAAAACTTCCTTACACGTTTTGTTTTATTAAAGAAGTAGAAATGTACTCAAGAGAATGAGAGATTTTGCAAAAAATAACTGCAAAAATGTTCTATCATCTCCTGAAGGTAAATCCATCTTTTTAATATTAAGAAATCAATGAGTAATCTCCACTCAATGTTTTAATGTTTAATCCATGTGCAAGATAACTGACTGTCTCTGTCACAGAGAAACACACAGTGCTAAAAAGTAGCATTAAAGAATCTTTAAAGAATACTTGAAAAAGAGAGAAGAAAATGGTATATTAATTTGCTACAAAAAATGATAGCTTATATATCAATAAAACTGAAACCAAGAGCCCAGTACATTTGTAGGTGACTTATGACAAGAAAAGTCACATTAAATAGCTTACAGTTTTGCATGACGTGAGGTATTATTTTTGCGAAAAGTTTGAATATGACAATTTCATTGGGACACATGTATATAATTCTAGTATATAGTATATATTCTATTCTAATATGGCACAAACTTAGTTTTATTCCTTGTAGTTGTCAACGTGTTATGAGTATTCCTAATCCTTGGAAAAATCTGCACAGACCTATTCCACTTGGAAATCTTTCCATGCCAATCAACGTTGCTACAACGTTGGGATTCTGGCCGCCACTAATTGCTCTGGACGAGCAAGGCAGACCATTCCCAGGATAAAGTTGAAATCAAAGGAAATAGCAGCTGGAATAATGCCATGGTTTATATTTTGAAAAAAAAGTGTGATGATCATATAGATAGATAGATATATAGATAGAAGGGAAGTGCAGCCCTCTAAGGCAAGTTCCTGCCACTATCGAGGGTTTAATGATGAGGTGAGAGAGAGAAGTCCACCCATGTTACACATTAACCCCATGGGTGGGATCTTTTACTTGTCTCAGCATAGACACTGAGTGCAAGGGACCGCCAATTTAACGTCTCATCCGAACGACATCCAGCTGGGATGATGCTCATGAAGGGTGCTCAGGCCTGGGATTGAACCCGGGTGTATATCCACATATATCCACCCACTAATCAAAGGGGAGGGTAGGTCAACCACATCGTAAACAGTGATGACACTGCCTGTGTGTCTGTGTAGCCTTTTCACTTTATTATTGCTGTCTGGAAAATCAGGCATATATCCAAGCACATGACCCATCCAAATAATTGCTTTCTCAACAGATACACTCCAAAGTTTTTTGAAACTGAGTGGCGCTATTTTGAGCACCCATTTGGCTTCAGTTTAAATTGCTGAGAAACTGATTCAGTTTCTTCAGGATACCGAAAACCACTTACATCGGAGTCATTAGGAACTGAGAGAAACTGAGAGTCACCATCTTGTGGTAAATCTGATACTGGTTGATGGAAGACTGAGGCTCATATTTCATTTCGGCTTTATCTTGCTGACTGTCACAGTCATTATTGACAATGTTGTCTTTAGCTACTTAGCTGACACACAAATTTGAGACACAATTGCTGAGAGGATTAGCATGGCGCCAACAGAGTCATATTCATGAAAAAGAAACTGGATCCGAGGACCAAAAACTGCCAATGGACATGCAGGAAAATACCACTCCCAACGCCCATCCATGTTTTGTCTCAAAATACTTGGTGATGTTTGTTTGGGTGGAAGCTAAACAGCTATTCATGCCAAAACCTGCAAGATAAAAACCAGTTTAACAACATAAACAATCAATTTAACTGAAATTTCTTTGTCCTGATTGCTCTTTGATCTTGTGGCAACACCCCCATTGTATAGTTTTGGATCTCCTCAAAGTTGGTAGCCAATATTATGGGGTAAAAAATCAGAATGTAGGCTAGCACTATTAACATTCTAAGTAGTGAAAGTTAGTGCTTTACAGGTTATTGTCTTTATGGTCTTTCGAGGTTTGAATCAACCATTGTCTTGTTTCACCTTTTGGAGTTGATTTGATTACCAAAAGCTATTGTGGTGACACAATACTAATTCAAACGTTATAACCAATGGAAGCTTGATACGCTTATTTAGTTCCTCTGATCCGGCTAAGTGTGAAGGGGCCTTAAGTGATGTCTGCAGGGTGTACTTGAAGGTACATCAGGTTGAGAAAACACTCACAGACTGTAATATTTTATTTACTTATACGTCGATTAAAAAGTAATGGGAAGGAAGTTCAATGTAGCCTGATACAACTAAATTGTTACGATAATAGGAAATTGACATTGATGCTGACATTGGAATCGCCTTCTATATTTAGCCAAAGCCACTATAGCGCCATCACTGCAAAATAATTAGGGTTGTTGAGAAAACTAAAAAGGCAGAGGAGGACTAGGAATTTAATTTTACTCATTTAACCTAAATCTGCATGCAATGATGTTATGCATTGTAAAACATCATTTGGGCTTCAACATTACTATGATGACGACCTTTTTGGTTTATTTGCTCATTTGAATTAACGACCTTTCGGTCAAATCTTATGATTCTGCATGAGGCTTGTTAATCAATTTGTGTTTTTGTTTTGTAGTTTCCACTTAGCAACCCCCCACCATGGCATCACATGTTGAGCAGATCCTCATCAGCCATTGCCTCACCCCACCCAGGTGCAATGGGTACTTGGCATTAGGCACCCACAGTGATGGCACTGGTGTGAGCTCTTAAGCCCTTGTGGTTAATCCCGTGTCCAAGGCAGAATGCTCCCTAGGCTACCCAACAATGTGTCACAAACTCCTAAGGATATTTAAATAAGAAATTATTTCAGTTCATATTGCCACACCTTCAGTTAGCTGTTGAGAGCCAATGGCCTGATGACCCAGTTCTGGTTCAAGCTGCAATGTGCCCTAACTATGAATTCAAAGCACTTTGTACCACTCACCAGTGCAATATGGTATTATGTTTGCTATTTTACAAATCCTCATGTACAACAATTAGCTATTGTATGTGAGCCATGCTGCACTGGGATTGGCTGGCAGCCTGAAAGTTGGTGGGGCCTGAAGCAGTGTCGCCAGCAGCA
This sequence comes from Alitta virens, assembly GCA_932294295.1. NCBI lineage: Eukaryota > Metazoa > Annelida > Polychaeta > Phyllodocida > Nereididae > Alitta > Alitta virens. Next base: position 19,347,858 of record OW028583.1, on the reverse strand, counting down.
TGTTAAATGGTGGTGATGAAACAGCCATCCAACTTAGATTCGACTGCGTTGGAAGCCCTGTGCGATACTACCACTGAGCTAGGCCCCACCCCACATCACCCTAGAAACTGTGTATTCAGTGAATGCAACAATTCTAGTTAAATGACTTCATTGTAAGTTTTATTTAATTACTTAGATTTTAAATCTGATTTTTAAAGCTTTGCTGAAAGCTCTGATGTCCATCGTTTTCATTATATGACTGTCGTTAATAGCTTTACATTGGCATCTATAGACCTTTGAAAAAATAACAAATATTGGCAAAAAGTATGGTAATTTGTCCTTTGTCAACTATCCATAAATACACTAATTACTATCTGTGGAATATTGCAATACATTTTTCATTTTCGAAATTTTACGCATTGGCCAGTATTCATTGTTTTAATTTCTAAATTAGTGTATGCTGCAGCCTATGTTTTTAACTTGTTGCCATGTAAACCAATCTCAAGATTATTCCCTGGGGTCAAATTTGTTAGAACAAATCTGGTAAACTACCAAAAATTTGCTTTTTTGGGGGCAAAAATTTTCCTTTTTATAACCATTTCTAGGGTTTTGCTAATTTCTTCTATGGATGCATATTTTCTCTCATCAATACCGGATAAAGTACCCTATGGCCTAATCCACGAATAATGAAAACATTTGAGCATCTCTTATGCATTCCTACAACACTTAAAGTTTGGGCCCTGTGGAGCATATTGTAAGGAAGATCGGCAGAAAATTTGGTAATATATTTAGCAATGGTTGCAAAATTACAGCATGAAACATCTGCACTTCTTGCTGTCACCTAACAGCCCAGCGACCTAATTATGGACATTCTTTGCTAGTTTACCTATTTAAACTAAATTATTGGTTAAACTATGTAGCTGATAGGCTGAGTATATACTTAAAAAATCTTCATGGTTTTCTAGCTTAGGCAATTTTTCTGAATTGCCTGCTTGTCAGAACAAGAATTGCGTAAACTCAGCACATGAACATCCAGTTATTCTGTTATTTCATTAATGAAGAAATTGAATACCATAAGCCAGCCGATAGTCTATAAGAGAAATTGATGAAGTCATAAGAAAAGTTTCAAATCTTTAATTCACCAACTTCACTCCAAACATAATCTACAATGACTAGTTCATGTTCTCGACATGAAGGTCATACAATTACAACATTGCTAGTACTATAAATGCCTTATTTCAGTTAGGAACAACGTGGATTGACCAAACACCTGTACTGTCAGTGGACTTATGTCTCCAACAAATATCCCTTATTAACCTAATTGAGTCAGAAACACCTGAATCTATCTCCCTCTTTTCCTGACTAGGGACTGAGCACAGGTCCTGCTTTCACCTGCCGCTGGTTACCCACAAACCCTCTATTAAAAAGTTTTTAGGAGCTTAGTTGCTTTTGCCTAGCTCAACCAGTTGCCATGGGAACCATTATAAAGTGCAACAACTTGCCAGGGTAAACTGAGCCAGTATAGAAGTCTTATAGTGATTTACTGGTCAATGTATGTTACCTAGGACATAATATTAAAAGCAAAAACAATATATATAAATATAAGATATATCAGGAAGTAGTCATAGGTATATAGACACACACATAAGTCAATAAGAATAATAACCTATAAATATTTTAGGTAATACAGGTTAATTACAATATAATCAATATATGTTGTTACAATATACATGATCAGATACTCAAAATACACTTAATAAAGGTTACAGCAAACATATGGCATTGACACAGTATATTAATTCAGAAACATCATAATATGCATGCATACAATATTTAATATGAAAGCACTTATCTTACTTATAATTATTATGGTATATGATCGTAGGATACTTGTCCCAGCACCCTACTATATTATGATGAGTGAAACTATTTGACACAAATATTCCAGAGAAAATTGTGTAGAAAAAATTATTTTCATTTGTGAGTTGCAGGGGGGGGGGATGATTGCATCGATCATCCTCCGCTTCCCAAAAGATAAAAGATGAGGGGTATTCATTTCCCCCCCCCCCTATATCGACACCTCTGGCTTTATACAACACCTCACCAACAGCTACAATGTAACTGAATTATCATTCTTTTGTTTTTTAAGATATTTAACAATAAAAAATGCTCCTTTAATTGCAAAGAAAGTCACACTTTCACAAAGCAATAGCGTTGCCATGGCAATCCATCCTGTGGCATATGTTCCTGTAGCATCCTTCAAGAAACCTGAAAATGAAGAAATATAGTTTTATACAACATCTAAACTTTTGTTAAATCTATTAGCGCACTATATGTCTTCCACTTTATATAATAGTCGCCTTGGTTTCAGGGATTCAGATAAATAACCTGTGCAACATAATTTTTTCAAAAATGTTTCGTAGAACACTAGGACAGAAGACAATTAATATGTTCTTTTATGCTGTGCCAAGTTTTACGCTGTTACCAAGTTACTATGCATCAATGCATCATGAAGATGTACTACTTATCTAACATTTGAATGACACCACAGACACAAAAATGATTGCAGGGTTAATAATTATACTGCTTGATTTGACAAAAGAAAGTTATCAAATGTTTAGTGGAATGCTATCCTAAGCGCTTAAGAATAATTTGCTAAACAACACAGTTAATTTTGTATTTATGAAAATGAATTAAAGTTGGTAAATTCCCATTATTTTCAATCAATTCATCTGCTGCTGTTGCAAACAATACTTTTTAAATCAAAATGCTGAACAATAATGAATGCCTGTTAATAACTTGTAAAGATAGTAATTCAAATTTTCAGAAGTTTGTTATTGAAAATGTTTGTAAATTCCTATTTTTTTATTGGATTCAACTGCTGCCATTGCAAACAATAGATTAATTCAGATTTTAAGAATTTTGTATTTATGAAATATCAATAACACTGCTGCCATTGCAAACATTACTTTTTTTTTATCAAATGGCGGTGCAAAAATGAATGCCTGCTTATGACTTATTTTCAAGCTGCCTTTGCAAACAATACAGGTGGATTATTCTTGAATCTGGTTTCATCAATAAATATGGCGAAGTACCATATATATAATAATAACACAATATGAAGACGTATCAATGCTCATTCCCCCTTAAGATGTAGATAATTAAAAGCTATAGCCAAACTTACCACCAAGTGGAGAGCTGATGACAATTGCTATTCCTTGAAGAAATCTGCAAAGACTCAAGCTAGCTGCGAAGTTTTGTGGTCCTACCAAATTAGCTATGACATTGGGATACTGGCCGAACACAGTGCCACGAGTAGACGCAGTCAGACAGAGGCAAGCGATTGATAGGGCAAAGCTGACATCCAGGGCAAAAGGAAACAGAAGCTGCCCAAGTGCTACTATGAAAAAGAGAATAATAGATACGAATACTATGTGCTTACGCACTTTGGGGTGGTCAAATAAAAGTCCTCCAACCACTCTGGTAGGAATGTCAACCAGATTGAAGACCATAAGTGAAGTGACGGCCTGCATTTCTGAGTAACCCTTTTCCCTCATCATGGCAGTTTGGAATGTTAATGTTACATCAATGCACATTATGCTGGTAGCTAAAAATAAACAGTATGTACCAAATGAAGGTATTTTAAGCATTTTAAATCCAAGGCCATCTGATATTAATTTTACTATCTCAGAACATTTGTTTTTGTTTTCTGCTGAACGTATGGAGCCTGATTCCACTTTACATGCATTCTCATAGTTACTTCCAGGGATATTTTCTGATGAAATCTCTTCGTCACTTGGAGTGCTTTGGTTGTGTTCCACAACATGGCAGTTTTCATCCCAGACTTGTTTTTCATTGTTATTGACACATTTTTCCTCCAAATATTGTGAACCTGTGTTATCTTTGACATGTGCTTGAGGCAGTGCAGTTTCACCATCCAATTCTACACTGATATGTCTTTCAAAACCCTCCTTGTCACAAGCTTTGTCTAACTTCATCAGTTTCGCCATGGGCATTGGTCGCATAAGTATGGCCGACAGAAATATGTGTGAAACGATTGACGAAAGGATCAACATGGCACCCATATAATCATATTCATCAAACAATATCTGGATGACAGGTGTTAATGCCAAACTGCCAAGCGGCATGCAGGCAAACACTATTCCATTCACCAGGCCTCTTTTCTTCTCAAAATATTTGTTTGTGTTTGTTTGACAAGATATTATGCAGCAGTTCACACCAATGGCTAGGAAAGGAAGAAAGAAAATTGAGGATTCAGTGCTAGCAATACCGACATACCGGTCACTTTTTGATAAATATCATAATGTCATTATACATACCCTAATAGATATACATATACCTTAATAATTGGAGGTCATTAAACTTACCATAAAAGAAGCCATACAAGAGAAAGACAAATTCAATAGATGGAGACAGTGCTGTGAGGGCTAAGGACACACTGGCAGTCACAGCTCCAATGAAAAAAACTATGCGTTCATTAAGGCGTTGTAGTAAAATTCCGACAAGAGGACCTGAAAATGTTACGATACAAATCAGCAGTGTTCCGAGAAAGACGGCACATGTTTTCTAATTTTGGCTCAAGCGTTTCATGTGTGGTCTCAATTTTGGCATCAGCCAATTCCATGCTCTGCTGAGGGTCTCAGGTTCGATTTCTAGCCCAGACACTTTTTGTAAGCTAGAAATCCCAGCTGGATGTCAATTGTGTGAGATGTTAAATTGTAGGTGCCTTGTACTCAGTGTCTACACTGAGTAGGGTGCTCAAAAAATAAAAAACAAGCACTTCACCTAAAGGGGAAGGGATCGTCCAGTGGGCTTAGGAATTGGTTACTGTATGAATGGTTCCTAGAAAATGACAAATATTAGTTGTAAAAATCTATTAAAATATGCTTACAACTTACATGATGGCGCCAGAACCCATATCATTTTAAAAAAGTCTCCTTATTAATTGCAATTTGAACTTTTGTTCAAAGTATTGTTGAAGTAAAGGGATTACACTTTCAAAGTATTGTTGAAGTAAAGGGATTACACTTTCAAAGTATTGTTGAAGTAAAGGGATTACACTTTCAAAGTATTGTTGAAGTAAAGGGATTACACTTTCAAAGTATTGTTGAAGTAAAGGGATTACACTTTCAAAGTATTGTTGAAGTAAAGGGATTACACTTTCAAAGTATTGTTGAAGTAAAGGGATTACACTTTCAAAGTATTGTTGAAGTAAAGGGATTACACTTTCAAAGTATTGTTGAAGTAAAGGGATTACACTTTCAAGCTGACTAATTGGGTATCTCTCAGGATTGCAATAAATTCATTATGATAATAGGAATAATGTTTATATATATTTTTTTGTAGGGCTGAAGAAAGAAAAGTCATAGGATATTATAAGTTATCACATGTTAATTTCATGTATTCTCAAAAATAACATGTGATAACTTATAATATCTTATGCATACTATTACATAGTTGGCAAAACACATATTATTTTCCAATCTGGATTGGATTTTTTTTAAAGTGAAGCAAATACAATATAGTGAAATTGCAGCATTTTTCATACACAATTGTTCTTTGATTATGATGAACTGTTTTAAGCTGATATTATGCAAAACTTGAAACTACCCAAGAAATCTGCATTGATTTTGTAAAGTAAATTTTCCTGATATTGGCTAAACATACAAACAACTGATCCAATTCTTAAGGGGCGTTCACACTATCACGTATAAGACCTAAGTATGACCACGTACGTCAAAAATTGGCTATACATGCTCACTCGTGGCTATGTTAATCACATATAACTTCTTTTTAACACACATTTCAGGGGGTGAGGGCCTGGCTCAGTGGTAGCACGCTGGGTTCCACACACTGGGTCCCGTATTCGATTCCCGGTCAAGCCAAAGTTGGATGGATGTTTCATCCTTCATCTCATTGTCATTGTCCCTGCCTGTCCTAATTAGCGACATAAAGTCCTTATCCACACATTGACATATTCATTCTTAATAAAAAAAGTGCACGTTTGAATGTAAACAATTTGTGCAGCATGAACTGGCAGTTTATTCTGACTAGCTGCCGTTAAAACTGTAAGCCAGAGTCGATAAGTCCAGCCTTGCAGAAGTTGTGTGAACTTTTTTGATTGCAATTGTGAAGAATAGTATTTTGGCAATATAGATTGCAACTGAATCAGTGGCATCTTCAATGGAAGTGTCAACTGCATGTTTCCCATGAATTAGGCATAAGTGCAATTAACTCTTCAGGGACTGCCAGTCTCTCAGCAATAGCTTAGTAGATCTATTTCACTTTGATTTTGTGATTTTTAACAGCCCTAGGCCTACTGCTTAAACAGCCCATAAGTTTACTATTTTTTTCATACATGTATGATTATTTTAAATTCTGAATCTCTTTACAGTACTGTAATCTGCAGTGAGAGCTTGTTAATAGTTATTATAAAAAATTGAGTAGACATTATTATAATTTATGGCAATAATTACAAACCGGTAGAACATATTAAAGGTGGTGTTCAGGTGAATTTAATGAGCTGCAGGCACAACTGTATACTGAAAACCTTAGTATAATTTCTATCTGAACAAGCTGCACATGAACGGTATCGCATTCCCCTCTGCCGAACATGCATACCAATATTGCAAGGCCCGCTTCCACGATCGCAGAGACATTGCGTCCCATGTCATGCGCTCATGCACCCCCTTTCACACGAAGCAAGCTGCGAAAAGTATCCCCCAGTGCAGTGCATGGCATGAAGCCAAGGCAGACATTATGACCGAAATCCTGTCCCAGAAAGCCAAACAGTGCGAAGTCTTCAGAAAGGCCCTCGTCAACACGGGCAACATGCGGCTTGTCCATAACACTGAGACTGATGCCTTCTGGGGCTGCGGGGAAGACTTCAAGGGAGCTAACATGCTTGGCTCCCTACTAGAAGATCTCAGACACTCCCTACTCAATGCACTGCACCCACCGCATCTCACACGTTGAATGCTGCACCTCTAGCAGCTGCACCCCCCAGGCGAGTTCGCTCCCCCACTCACCCACACGCTGTTCCCTGTGCATCACCTGCCTCTCCCCTTCCCTGGCCGAAAGTCCTTGTCGTTGGCACCTCCAATTCCCGCGGAGTTGCCCAAGGCTTATGTGATCGTGGGCTTGACTCTTGTGGTTTCACCCTTCCAGGTGGAACCATCCCCTACATCACCTCCAGAGTCCGCCACATGAAGCCCGCACATGATGTCGATCATGTCCTCTTGATGGCGGGTAACATCGAAGCTGCAAATGGACTCCCCTCACAAGTGATATGCACTCGATATGAACATCTCATCAAGGAGGCGAGGCGATCATTTCCTTTCACTCGCCTCATACTCGCTGGCCTTCCTCAGACTGGAAACAACCACAGACAGACTGTGCTTCATGAGGTAAACAGCTACCTCATGTCTGTGGCTAGCGAAGAAAGGCTGGTTGAGTATATATGCAACTCCAAAGCGAAGCTTCGTGATGACATTCACCTTTCCCGACCATCATTGGAGAGACTTTGTTTTAATGTGTCGTCTGTTGCTAAAAATGTTTTTATGTAAATAGGTTCCAGTCAAAATTGCCAGAAAATTGTTTCAAAAAAATTGTAATGTCGACCAGTTAAACAACACTCTCGAAAAAAACGTTAGTGTTATTATTGTCACAAATGAAAGTCAACAAGGGATGTATGATTATGATTGTGTAATAGGAGAAAATAACTGTACAGTGTCGGAGGCTGGTCCTCATGTTTCAAAGTCAATGTTTCCAGATCTTGTAAACCCAGTTGAAATAATTAATGATAACCCACATGATAACACAAATGTAAATGCACTAAAAATAATGTCGTGGAATATCCAAGGAATAGGAAAAAAATTTGAGATAAATGAAATTAGACAACTAATTATGGAAAATGATAGAACCTTTTTATGAAACTATGAAACTAGATAACTTTGACCCTAAATTTAATGATCATAAATACTTTCATTGCCAAAGAACGTTCCAACATCCAAGAGCTAGACGCCCCTCTGGCGGAATTGCAGTGCTAATAAGAAAACACTTTTCAAATCAAATGAAGTATCTATTACTAAAGCTAATGAGCATGTCATCTGGTTAAAAATATCACTAAAACATCAGCCAGTTATGTATGTAGGTGGTTGGTACATCCCTCCACAGAATAGCACAAGTAATGTTTATGGTACTTGCTTAGACATCTTTAATCAGATCAGGCAGGATGTCGCAGCCTACTTAGACATAACCCCATATGTATCGCTGTGCGGTGACTTTAACAGTAGAACTGGGCAGTAAAGTGATGTTGAAATGTACGTAAATGGTAGGAATTCAGCTGTTGTTGAAGATCTTAATGATGCAGTGTATCATTTTACTGGCACACGAGCAGATCAGCCGTGGGATCTTAAACAAAGACTGTCCAAAGATATTAAAGTTAATGCCTATGGTAAAGACCTGCTTGAGCTTTGTAAGAGTAGCAAATTAGGAATAATAAACGGTTTATATAATGCGGATCAAACTAATGAATATACATGTCTTAATGCTTTAGGGGAAAGTATAGTGGATTATCTGATATGCAGCGAAAGTATTTTTCACATTCTACAAACATTCCAAATATCTAAAAATACTAGTAGAGTCAGATCACACTCCCCTTAAATTCTGGCTTAAAATGTCAGCAACGAATGTGAGTAATGAACAATCAAATTTAAGCAGTAAGCCTAATGGTTCTCTGTATAAATATGTATTTGATATGAAAAATGTGGATGAATATATTGCCAACTATGACACAGACAATGCTCAATCCAATCTTTACAAGATAAGCGAAGATATAGGATGTAAAGTAGGCGTTGACACAGTAATTGATGATTTGTATAAATTTGTAACTGATAACATAGAACCCACCTCCACAAAGAAGAGGCCAAGATCAAATAAAAACTATTTTCCAACTAATATGTGGTTTGATGAGGAATGCAAAGAACAAAGAAAACTCGTCAATACATTTGCTAAGGAACATGATATCTCAGTCCATATATATAAAAATATATACAACAATTTGTGTAAAAAATATAAACAGTTAATGCAGAGGAAAAAGAGAAAATTTCAGCAACAGAACAGGGAAAACATGGAGAATCTTCTTAGTAAAAACCAAACCGATTGTTGGAAACATTGGAATAAACTTAAAAGTGTAGGAAAAAATCCAAATAGTGGTCCCAACTTATGTGCATTCCACCTGTATTTTGAGAAACAGTCACATCCTCCTATTAGGGAATATTTTGATACTGAGCATATGGATAGCATAACAGCCTCATTGCACGAGTCTCCCTATCTATGTAACAATTCTGTATCTAGTGAGATATGTGATAGTGTTATCACAATAGATGAAGTGGCATTACATTTGAGAAAACTTAAAAACAAAAAAGCTGCAGGCATTGATGGTATACCTGCTGAGTTTTATAAATATGCAAGCGAAAAACTCGAGGCACTTTTCTGCTCAGTCTCCAACTATATCAGATTGCGGAGAATATCCCTTACAATGGTCAGAAGGGCTAATAACAGCCTTACACAAAAAGGGAGATCCCTCAGATCCAGATAACTATAGAAAAATAACTGTTAACGTTGTTATGGGAAAAGTATTTGATTCTATACTTAATGCCCGTCTAAATTACAAAAACGAAGCTCTAATTCTTGATGAAACATATCAATTTGGGTTTAGCCAGGAAACACTGGTGATCCTATCGATAGTAAATGTGGTGTTTTGCAAGGGGGAATTCTCAGTCCAAAACTCTTTAATAAATTCTTATATGACTTACCCACGTCCTAAATGAATCGAATGGCATAAAAATAAACGATCTGTCCTTCTCACACCTATTATATGCAGATGATATAGTTCTTGTAGCAGACTGTGAGACATCTCTCCAAAATAACATTAACGCTCTACATGAGTTTTGTAGAAAATGGCATCTCATAGTAAATGTAGGTAAAACTAATGTAATGAAAATAGGTGATAATTCACAGCATCAGTTTTGTTATAATGATAAATTAATTGAAAATGTAGAAACCTTCAAATACCTGGGACATATATTGACCAACAAACGTAATATTCCCAGTAAAATGGGAAAATACCTTGCAACTCAGACCCAGAAAGCATTGTTTGCGCTTCAAGAAGACACTAAACATTCTTTAGGATATATAACCCCAAAACTAGCAATGAAAATGTTTGATACGTATATTTTGCCTATTCTTGAATATAATTGTGAAATTTGGAGTAATTTGAAGCCAATTGATGATATAGAAAAAATACAAATAGAATATCTTAAAAATATGCTAGGAATCCGAAGACAAACACCAACATTGGCAGCTTATGGTGAAACTGGCAGATTTCCATTGCATGTCAGACAACAGGTTAGAATGGTAAACTACTGGTTAAACTGAAACACCTACCTGATAGCTGTATACTTAAAATTTTTTTAAATATTCATGAAAATGCACTAAGTTCAGGTCAGAGTAGTTGGCTAAGAAAAGTTAAACAAATTATTACTGAATTTGTACAAATTGAGGACTTGAATACAATTGCTAGAACATTTGCAGTAAACATATACACCAAAACGCAAGAAAACCTATTGGCAAAAATATATGACTCTATTCAGCAACCAAAACTTAGAACATATAAACTCATCAAATCAGATTATAGAATTGAACCATACCTTCTGTTAAATTTGGGTAGAAAAACTTATAATAAAATAGCTAGATTTAGAACCAGTTCCCATAACCTTCGTATAAAAACAGGTAGACATGAAAGACCATTAATACCTGTAGAAGAGAGACTATGTACGAAATGTAACTTAAATGAAGTTGAGGATGAGATACACTCATTAATAATATGTCCAAATAACACACCACTTCGCCTATGACTGTTTGATCTAGCTAGAGTTTACATATATGATTTTGACATAATGAATGACACCAATAAATTTAGATCTATCATGTGCTCAAAGAAATCTGAGCTACTGAGGTGCCTGGGAAAATTCTTAATTGATATTGATATGTGAGTTATATGTTCTCCATCTTCTGACACTGTACAGTATACATAAATAGATAAAACATTATTTAAAAAAAAATTAAATCTGGGGGCTGGAACCGCGTTACTAGTATAACATATGCTTATCTAGTTTACAAATTTTATTTGAACATTTCTGTATTTTCTGTATTCCTGTATTTTCTGTTCTTTATTTTATTTATGACATATATATCATGGATGATATTTTACTGTCAATAAAAATTATATATATATATATAACATAGACAAATGAAAGGTCTTGACTCATGTCTTCATGATATTTCTGAGAAAGGGATCCTGTCCAATAAATGGCAAATTAATGGAGTTGGAATCTTTTCTGTGTTGATGTAGGAAGTAGATCCATTTGATTGATAACTGAAGGCAAGGTCATGTATTGTGTATATCTTATGTCTGGCTCAATGATAATATCAATTTTTATCTATAATTGATTTGTCCTATGTTTCATCATTTGATAACTGAAAAAGTAAATATGAGGACAAACATCTAGAATTTTATCCAATTGCAAGAATTCATGCATTGAGGGATAGGCCTTGTACAAAATGAAATATCTAGTACATTGACCCCCACAATCAACTGGCAATCAACCCTAAAGTCTCAACATCAAAGTGCCTGGCCTGGAACTTTATAGATATCGAAATTACAGACTTAGAACAAGCAAATACAAAGTGGCCTTTAAAAGATATAATTTTAATATACGCTACACATACAACTGCGGTGTAAAGAGTGAAGAACATTTTTCCTACTTGAGCAGAGCCTGACTGTTCCACTGACTGATGGGACCCATGACGTGACCGAATCGCTTCTTCGGAAATTTTCGATCAGCTGCTCATACAATAAGCTGAATGACCTGGTCACTCCAAAGACCAGAAAAAATAAAAGTCCTGCAGAAAAGACCTGAACCCATCCATACATGCCATCCACTTCATACAAATATGAGCTTTTTCTGGGCTTTTCGATTGGTTCCAAATTTTCTTTAAACAGAGTCACTGCTAAATTCTCCTTCAAAACAATACATTTTTCTGGTGATTCTTGGTCATCCTGAGGTGCCATAGTTAATCAGAAGCATGTATATGTTTTGGTTGTGTGGATGGATATCAGATGTAAAAATAGGTCATGTACTCATTATATTTGTCATTTGATAACCAGACCATATAGCATTGCCCTGCTTATATTTAGCTCTTTACAATGACATGTAACATATATAGATATCAGACATGAACTTTTGAAATGCATGAGTTTTTGTTGGTGAATTCAAAAATAGGAAATTGTTTTATCCTGAATAGGAGGGAGTTAACTAAAATAATTTGTTGGTTAAATCCCGACGTCGAATCTAACAATCAAACAAATATGTTAGTTAACCCCCGACTGTGAGGGATATAACTAACTTATACTCCATTAAACATATTTACTTTGATTGTTAGATTTATTAACTGCTGTTATTAAGCAGTTAAAGTACAGTTTGCACTCAGGAGGGTGTTATATTTGCAGGGCAATTATAATTTATAATTTGAATAATATTGTAAAGTTATGTAAAAATAAACATTGATCAAACAGTTATCCATCCTATTCACACTATATTGTTCTAGTTTCCATTGTATCATATTCAGAGTGTCAATTCCATACAATCAGGTCAACTTGTAACAAGAAACCCATCTTTCAATTCATTCTGCACTTAACAGTCAAAGAACCAACAGTCAATTATTAATTATTATTGTTCCTTCATTACATATTCACTCAAGTCACTCAGCAACAGTAACATATCTTTGGATGGCTATGAATACACTTTGTTGTAAGTATTTACTTTCCTTGTTATTAACATAAGTATCATAGAAATGTGATTAATTATTATCAGTTAACAATGTATATTAGATTGATATTTATCAACAGTTTAATGTGTGTTATTTGTAGTATCACTATGTCAAATCTTGTGTACCTGTAACGACATGATTATGAGATGGTTATTATAAATGAAGATTTTAAATGTATCTCTGATGTGCAGTATTACATGTACTTCTTATCAAATTATTCTGCAATATAATATCAATTTGTTATATTTCGATTTACAGGTTTACCAGTCAATCTGTGTTGAATAAAAGTGCAAACCATCAAACGTTGAGCCTCCATTGATAACAAGGGAGTTAACTAACAATTTCGTTGGTTATGTCCCGCTCAGAACAATAGCAAAACAGTCTAAGTGGAGTAGAATGTGTTTTTATAACTATAGCAAAACGAATTCTTAAATGCATATATGGAAATATGTACTTTCCAATGTACAGCTTTCAGGTCTATAATGTAAGATATGAAAGTTAATTGATGTACAGACGTGGATGTTAAAATATTAGTAATTGCAAGTCTATCAGTGAAAATCTCATAGTTCACTTTTTATCTCATCCATATATATATATCTTTATTAAATACACATGTATCAAATCATGGTATATCAAATTAAATAGAGGTTATACAGAAGTTGCAATAAAATGACACAGTTAAAAGGTAATTGCAGAAAGCATTCCTTTCAAATTCCATCAGTTCATTAATTGCAGCAATTGCACAATTGTCTTATGCATGACTTAGTTAAAATATATTGAACATTTGCAAAAGGTGTTGCAGTTACTTTGTACTGTAGTTGTGTCCATTTTGCGGAAAATGTGTCCCTTTGAAAGCTCAATAGAAAATATAGAAAAAATTCGGTTATTGGCTACATCCCCTAAACCATGTACTCTGTGTTTACAATAACATCTATGACATTTTGTAGAATCGAGTGCATATATAATTCCTTTATTGAATAATCTTGTTGTCAGATTTCTTCATATATAAGACATCATTTTTGGAAAATATACCTAAATAATTGGGGAATTGTATGATATTTTGCCCCTTTGCCAACTAAAATTTTCCAATCGATGTCTTTTGTTCAGTGCTGCTTTGGAACTTTGAGCTAATGCTGTGTTTTGACTTTCCAAAGAACACAATCTGAATAGGCGATTCCCGAATGATGCTGAGCATGCCTTACTCTCCTCATCGTAATCCCGCATGGCTCTGAGGGGTCTGCAAGAAGATCTGGGCCAGTCGATGAGAGCAGTTCATTTAAGTCTGGCAGGAAACGAGCCAAAAACTAATCAGTAACATGTAGTCATCACCAATGAATCCATGTCTCTAATAGACTAGAGATGCTTCAGAATTTGTGTATGGCAGGAAGACAACCCTGCAATGGTTCAACCCATCATGTTACACACAGGTATATTTAAATATTCTCAGAGTGAACCTATGTTACTTCATGATGTGAAATTGGCCTTCATGCACAATCAACGTTCTCTCACTTCCATGGTGGCCTCCAGGCAGCGGGGCCCAACCTCTTTTATTGGTCTCCAGGACAAGTATTTTTTTTTTGTTTCTATGCAAATAAAGAACAATTATGTTTCTGATTCTGGTATAAAAGGCAACTTCCTCCAGGTGTAGGAGTCTCTGATTATGCTGAAGATGTCTTACTGATGTTAAAGATGTCTTACTGATGCTGATGATGTCTTACTGATGCTACAGATGTCTTACTGATTTTGAAGATGTCTTACTGATGTTAAAGATTTCTTACTGATGCTGCAGATGTCTTACTGATGCTGCAGATGTCTTACTGATGTTGAATTTGTCTTACTGAAGCTAAAGTTGTCTTACTGGTGCTGAAGACATCTTACTGATGCTGAAGTTGACTGATGTTGAAGATGTCTTACTGATACTGAATATGTCTTACTGATGCTGCAGATGTCTTACTGATGCTGAAGATGTCTTACTGATGCTGTAGATGTCTTAATGGTGCTGAAGATGTCTTACTGATGCTGCAGATGTCTTATTGATGTTGAAGATGTCTAACTGATGCTGAAGATGTCTTACTCTCCTCGTCATAATCTGATATGGTGCTTGGGGGTTGACATGTTGGTCAGTAAGCAAGACCTCAATAGCGCGTCAGCACAGAGCATGTCAAAGTACTTGGGGGACACTCATAGTACTGAGGACAAATTTCTGTGACAGTTTGGGTCCCTTAATTTTGATGGTTTTGATTGTTCACACTTCAAGAAGTAAATAATAAGTTTAGTTTGACTGCATTTTACGTTTTGCATTCAATTTACTCCTTTCTATGGTTTATCCCATATGGAGATTTGTGTGCTTTGGTTATGAAAGTAAAGTATCATGAACAATGTCACTGTGTTGTTTAGAAAATACCGGCCCCTGATAGCTTAAAATAGCACCACTGATCATGACCATATTGTGATACCTTTCTTTTGATATGCATATTAGATGGCGTGGGTGGTGGGTGGATTAGTGCTTTACATCCTGTAATTTTGCACCTGATGGGCTAATTAGGAAAGGCAGGGACCATGGCAATGAGATGAAAGATGAATCAGCCATCCAACTTGGGCCCGACCGGGAATTGAACCCGGGACCCAGTGACATATTAGATGGCGGAGTATTAATTATCACCTTATGTTATTTCATAAGATGCATGCCCCTGTTAAAATATACACTTAGTGGTCACACCATTCCACGTCTGCATGTAAATGGTAATAAATTATCATCTTACAAAGAACAGTTTTATTTGCTAATGATTCATCGTTTAGTTATACAAGAGACCAATTTGGTGATGATAAATAATCCCGTATTCAGCATGGTTAGGCAGGACATCAGGATATATCCTGTGGCATAGGTCCCAGTCACATCTTTAAGGAAACCTGAAATGAAAGAGTTTAATTTGTCATGTGAATCCCTTGTTGTATTATACAATGTAATAAAGTGGTGAGGATAAGAAATGATTTGAAATGCATAATCTTTGAGTGAGAGGGAATTTGTTGTAGGGTACATTGATCATACCGTTCCTGATTACAAAAGACTTATTTTTACAAACCAAGATTTGATAATATTTGGGTAACTAAGGAGCTATGTTTCATGTTAGGAAAGTCTAGTTAATGTGTGTATTAATGTTTGTAGATTACACGTCCAGTGATTTACATTCCAATAATTGTTGATTTTGGAGAGGGCAAGATATTATATCTAATTATGAAGCAGGAATGATACCGAACCAAAAGTATTACAAATTAGTGATACCAACTTACCTGCCAGAGGAGAGCTGATCACAAGTCCTATTCCTTGGCAGAATCTGTTTAGACTGACTCCTGCCTCAACCCTACCTTTGCCAACAAGTTCAGCAATGACAGTGGGATGCTGACTGTGAACGACTGCTCTAGAGGCACTTGTCAAAGCCAAGCAAATCATGCTGACCACAAAGTTAAAATCTAGTGCGAATGGAAATATTAGCAAGAACACTCCCATTACAAAGAAAATACCTGCAGAAACAGTGACTTTGTGATTGCGAAGGGTACGGTGATCGAAGATGTATCCACTGACAAGACGGCATGGGATATCAAATGCACTAAAGACAATGAAAGATATGAGGACTTCAACATCTGAACATCCTTTCTCCCTTAACAAGGAAGTTTGGAAAGACATTGATACATCAAGGCACATTATGAAACATGTCATGAATCCACAGAATGCCATGAAGGCGGGGTCCTTCAATAAATCAGCTCCAAAACTGTTCAGGACCATTTTAAAACATTTTATGCATCTTTTCCTGGTCCTGCCAGATGCAGCCTTTGTAGGATTATTATTATTATAGTGTTTGGAAGTTTCCAAGTCTGTGTCCGACATGTTTTTCGGCAACCGACATGATGGCAACTTTGCGCTATCATCCATACGAAGATCAAGAACGGATCCCTCCACAGCAACGTGAATAACAGAACCCGTTGAATCCAATCTTGTTCTCGATTTTACAGGTCTATTATCCTCATTTTCTTTGCTGACTACTTTAACAACGATATCATCCTCATCCTCATCTTCATCGTCATTGCCTTCTTTGGTACGCTTGAACTTCTGCGAGGGTAGTGAACGCATCAACATTGCAGATATTGCACAATGCATAACAACAGCAGCTATTATCAACATGGTTCCAAAATAATCGTATTCCTTGAAGAGGAACTGAATCAATGGACTCATCACCAGAGTTCCAGTAGGGACAAATGAGAATGCGATGCCCATTGCTCGGCCTCTCTTCTTGTCGAAGTATTTTGCAACCATTGTAATTCCTGGTACAATGCATGCATTTGATGTCATTCCTGAAATGATATGATTATACTGATAGTATTTGTACTCAGGAAGACAGACTTAAGTTTAATATAACAATTTTACAGTAACGTTAAAACATAGTAATTATTCCATTTATAACAATGTGCTGAGCATGGTAGCAGCACACGAAAGACAAACTGTTTGAAATTATTGAAGCCCCGTAAGAAATTCATGATATAACTGTCAGTAATCGTGCCTCGCCTTACGGAAATTAATTGTATGTTCTGTTTTTATTCATGTGGAATACTTCACATATTAGTGATATAATATTGTAAAGGCCTGCCTATGATGTTTTTTATATTTGTTTATTTATAAATTTTTTTTATGAAGAATTATCAGAAATGCTTTGCTTGTGGTAATTCCTCATAACAAATTATATAAATAAAACAAAATTAACTATATAAAACAAAATTTAGAATAACTATGCATATTAGTATCTGACCGGAATCTCCACTGGGTGGCTCCCCAAAAGCAACATGTCTGTCTTAGAGGAGTCTCCGAAAGGCACACATAATTTTTATACAAATTTTTATGTATTTCATTTTGTAAATTGTACCTGAATAAAAAATCATTATCATTATCAATGCTTACCATAAAGTAATCCATAAAAGAGAAACACATACTCTATAGAAGGTGACAGCGCCGTCAGTATCAGTGATACCACAGAAAACAACGCCCCAAAAAAGCAAACGGTTCGCTCAGAATATCTTTGAATCAAGTAGCCCATTAAAGGACCTGTAAATCGAAGTATAAATCAGTTGGCAAATATTAACAATTAGTCTTTGGAGGATATTTGGTTAGGAAGGTCAGTTTAGCATCATCATGGCTAACTGATGATTGTGTGATTAGTATAGCTGCCTTCAAAATCAAAGTAATTTGAGATTTGTGCCTCTACAACTTCCATGAAATTCGTAATATCACAGCTTTAATAAGCACGTTTGATATAGAATGCTCCAAGCAGTTCCCTGTGAAGAAGACTTCAATGGGCCATAAGCGTAAGATCTGATGCAACACACTGGTCATCATTAGTAGGAAGCTCCTATAACTGAAGACACTAGGAATCCTTAAACTTGTGATCACTTTTGCGAAATACTCTACAAACATATAACTTTCCTCAGATTGACTAAAGTTCTAAGGGCTTTTTAATCTTGATAGATAAGACGAATGTTGTGGCCGTAATGTTTTTAACATATTAAGCAGTCTCAGTTTATTCATATATTTACACTGTGTCGTCAACTATAAGCCCAGTGCCCTTCTTATGTACAAGTTTTGCTTGTTAACTCATCTAAAGTAAATTAATCAATTTCTCTTATAGTCTATAGGGCTATAGGCTGAATTATGGCATTAAAGGTCTTACAATGAAATTACAGAATAATTGGATGTTCATGTGCTGAGTTTACGCAATTCTTGTTCTGACAAGAATGCAATTCAGAAAAATTGCTTCAACCAAAAAAATATGAATCCATTTCTCTTGCATTTTTAAGAGAAGATTTTTTAAGTCTATGCTCAGCCTATTGGCTACAAAGTTTAACCAATCATTTTGTTTAACTAGGTAAACTAGCAAAGAATGTCCATAATTAGGTCACTTGGCTTGTAGGTGACGACACGCAGTGATTATATCTTAAGTTACTCACTGGAACACATCCTAACCGTCCCGTGCAAAGATGGCACCCATGCCGTAACCGAGTCACTTCTGCCATATTTTTCTATCAGCCGTTCATAAATCAAGCTGAATGATCTGTTTAATCCAGGAATGATCAAGAAAATCAGTCCAGCAGCAAAGACTTGCACCCATGCATATGAGCTGTCAGGCTCGTGCCAGGCTTTCTTCTTCTTCTTGTTTGAAAGCTCAGATGATGGTTCTGGATCCTCGGATAGCATGGGCTTTTCTGGGGGTACAGGGTCTATTGATGTCGTCATTTCCTCGTCTTTTGATGTTGCTGACGTCATTTTGTTTAAGGCTCATTCATTTATATAATTCCTGGAATGCGAATCAGAGAAAGAATTAAACATTATTGGGGGTGATGATTCTGTGTCAAACCTGCCCTGACAGCCATCCAGATTTTTAATAAAAATAAATAAAAATAAATAAAAATAGAGCGATCATCTGTTATTAATGGCCAATGCATTCCAAATCCTCTGGACTGAATTTTCATTATTTACCCTCTGTCTACAAGTTGACCGCTCGCGCCATCTATAATGATTTAAATTACCGGGCGAGCATGCAGCGAGTGTCTACAGATTCTCATTTAGAGCAACTCACCAAATGTCCTACACAGCTAACCCAGGCATTATTGACCTATGGTCCTCGACTCAAACTTTCTCAATAACATCCAATGAAGTCAAACCACATACACATTCGGTATTTTATTGCTTTTCTGCAGCAGTCTAGAGCGGCGAACATTGAACTAATTTGTTCAGTCAGCAATACGTTGTACGTGCGTAGCGATCTAGTAAAGGTAGGTCACTCCAGTTTCCAGGGACCCTGAAAATTCAAGGGCCCCGAGCAGAGACAGATGTACCCCTAACAGCCCCTTTAACGGTCAGCTATATTATGTATATCCATTCCCTTTGTGACTGCTTAACACAGATTTAACTGTAGTTGTGCTTCATTGCAACTACATTTGTAAATACATTGAAAATGTATTATGATAAACAAATGAATTGTATGAAATACAAAACAGTAATAATGCAAAGGAAATTAAAGTAAAACAGAGAAGGGTGAATGCATAAATTTAAAGGAAAAAATGGACATAACATGCTTAAGATCGCTTCGCACACTCTGGTATCATATCGGTAGCTTTCGGACTGAGCAATCACTGTGTCATTAGAGTTAGTTATTCATTGTATGTCATTGGTAAACTTAAAGTATTCTTAACAAATGGGTACCTTGAAAAGACCAAAAACCATGTAGTGTGTTATATTGAATTTGTCCTCTTATTCTGCCCATGCAGTTTTAAGGACTTTATTCACGTGTATACATTACCAAATGTGCCACATGCGTTTTCCATGCATTTAGATAAACGCATGGTTTTCACCTCATTATGATTAAGCAAAAACCATATGTTTTCCATGCGTTTATCCTTCTCATGGAAAACGCACGTGGCATATTTGGCCATGTACATATACGTGGAAGTGTTGACATAATTTCAAATTAACTAAAATGAAAAAACTGTCCTAGATAGTTATGCACATGTATATGTAAATATTGTATCTTGCTTCACTTCATTGTCCTATAATTGGAGCATAATACACCAGGCTTCAGATATTTAGTTTGCATATGATATTTTTTTAAATTATGAATTATATTTTGCATGCTTAGGTACTGTGGCTTAATGGGGCCCAAAAATCTGAAATATATTGCAATGCACTATTGAAAAGATTGCAATTAGTGAAGCGTCTCTAATTAGTTGGCAAAAAGACAAATTGTCGTATTTTTGCTAATTATTTATGTATAGTTTCATTCATTTTATGTCTTATATACAAAGGGTATGACAATGAAGTTATTTTTCTTTAAAATACAAATTGTGGCAAACAACACAATTTGAGCAATTTTTTGATATTTTCCATTATAACGAATATGTTAGAGATAAAATTTAATATCAATTATAAGTTAAATTACTTTTATTTTAAATGTTTAAGCTAAATTGCATGCATAGATCTAATAGCAGTTGAGATCTAAAGAATTGTGGAAATATAAATTCTCATTTTCCCCATTATATACATCTTATGATTAGTTTTATATTATTGTTATTGAACCTGAATTGTTGTGCTACAATTATTTGTTGGTGCTTTTTAAACAGTATTATTACTATTATTTGTTTAGCTCTGGGTGCTTTAGAATTTCTTAGACAGACTATGTAATGTTGATTAGTACTAGTCATAATATAGCTCAACTTATTTAATTATTTTAACTGTTGATCCATGTATTTCTATTATCTTTTTTTTTGTGCCATTTATTATTTTGTCCTGCTGACACATGCATCAATTTGATATTTTTCTGTCAATAAAAATCTATATATATATGTCTTAAATACAAAGAATATGACAATGAGGTTGTCAAGTTTTAAAACATACAGTGAAATTAATTAAATTTTTTAATTTTTAAAGATAATTTCATGAATGTAGGTGCCCAAAGTGCATGGGAGTATGGTATGTAGGTATAGATAAAATCTTTCACATGTTCCAAATTCAGTAGCTGAGACATGATTATGCAACTGGGCCATAAAGACTAATAATATCAATTGTATTAATGCACGTACAAAAATGATGAAGCTCTGGCCCGGAAACAAGTCGTACCACCTGCCCACCCAGTTTTTAAAACGATTGAAAAGTTCACATAAATAGAACTTCCCTATAATTACGCCGTTATGGGCAATAGCTGCATTAACAAAATACACTACAATGTAGCCAAGCAAGCGTGGCCCTCATGTAAGTCAAGAGTTCGCAGAATGAGGGCCATGCAGCAGTCTTTATATTTTTGTGTGGGATTATATGTGCACGCGGTTTTACTATTTTACAGCCTTCCTATCTACCTAAGTCTATTTTATACTGATAAATAATGAGTGCACACACTATTACTAATCTTGACATGCTGTTGTTTTTCCACAATCATACCCGATATCACATTTCTGCTTCCTAAATTTTGTTTAATGTTATGGCTGAATGACTTAATCATCGCCTATAAAAACCTAATTATTAATTTTCAATGATGTGAAATGGTGATAGTAGGTGTATATTGTCCAAACTGAATATTTATCAGCCTGTTGCAAAAGACAATGAAAAATGACTGCTGCCAGCTAACTACAATGACATTGCACTTTTCTGTTCTGTCACACATGTCACAAAATAGAAGTGCGGTAATTGAAACGATTGAGTTACCCAAATAGACACTAACATATTATCATAACAATATAGTTTATGTTAAATTAATAGAAATATCATTCATCAATTATTATAGTAACATGTTTGATGCTTTTGATTAGATATACCAACATGTTATACCACATAACATGTAAACAAGGATGATGAGTGTAAACAGATATCCAATGACAGTAGCTTGAGTGTAGCATGAGATTAAGTCACTTCAATTAAAGTTTGTTAACTGGTATAGACTGAGAGTGCTGCATAAAGATATACATACATGCATGCTAGGATACAGAAGTGCATAAACACAATGCATAAAACAAAACCCATGTGCTACTTACTTGAAAGAAATAGACTGTGGAAAGTAGACCACTGTTTGTTTTGAAACAAATCTCTTGTTACATTCAAATCATTGAAAAAGTTGTGAAAACACATGCATAGAATACAAAGGACTGACGTCAATATCATGGCACTGTACATGTACTACATAAGGTTGTTACATTAAAAAAAGCTTGTCACATATATAAAAACCTTCAAGAGGATAAATAGATATTTGGACGAAATGATATATTATTTTAATATCTGTAGTTTCAGTACAGACAGATGGACATACTGTTACATGTGGACTATAGATGATATGATATGATAAGATATGATATATGTCTTTATTATCTTTATTAATTAGCTATATTGTCATTTGCCAAGGACATATAGAATCTATATTATAGATGCCTGGTGAGATGGAAAGGTTAAAATATAAGTAGAAATTTTATGATGAAAGTACTCAAAATTTAAATTTCACATTGTTTTATATATCATTGCTTTGTTTAAAACTTTGTTTTATGAAACTCAAATCAGTAAAGAGTTTTGACCAACACAGGGATTATCCTACAATGTTGATTACTGTGATTTATAAACTGTCTTTATGAGCTACATCCCAGCTGGATTTTGATTACATTAGATGTTAAATTGGAAGTGCCTTGTACTCAGTGTCTATGCTGAGGCAGGTTAAAGACCCCACCCATGGGGTTAGGGTGTAACATGGTGTAGACTCCAAGCCTTATCATCTCATCATTACATCTGCCTGTGGCTGCTGGTAATATAAGCTGACTAACCTTCAGACCTAGTAGCATTGAAACACATTGATCGGTGAAATTTCATGAGACTGGCGACAGATCATGTGGCAGGCAATAGCCAAACTAGATAACAGCTGACCATGCCCATCATAAGTGTCAGATAGTTAGTTTAATTTAAAAACGGCCTGACAAAATTAAACTTAACAAAGCTAGACAACTTGTGCTATACGATGCTACCTGTCACTAAACAGAACAGTCTGACTATAGCCAGCTACTCAAAGCTGGATCTAAAAGTACATACAGCACCATTTGGTGCTCAAGATGAGAATTACGCATATTAATTTTGTCATTTTTTGTTCAAAAGACGCATATCTCTTGTATATACATATTTATGATATATTAGATATATTTCTTACATTTATCAATGTTTAATCAATGTGGTGGAAAGTGCAGACTTTAAGCTAGGAGTAAACAGAAGCAGCCAGTTTTAGCTACAAGTAGCTAGGAATAGGTTGCTACAGATGTCTGGAGTCGACCATATTTTATGAAACTAACTGTATTGAAACGATGCTCGCCCAATTTGCCTATATGATTTGGATTGCTCTGGGAGGGTCAAATGTTGACCGCTGGGGTTAGCACAGTGTTACCACGCTTGCCATAAAGAGGCCCAGGACTTTTAAGGGTTTGAAGCCAGGGCTATTTTCTTGCTTGGGCATTTAATTAATTAAATTATTTAGTACGGTCAGGGGATGAACCAGGTTTCTCACTATGTTTAGTTTCAGTCTTGCTGCATGCTAATGTGGTAGACCGAAACATTGCTGTCATTTCTCGTCGTGGGGCAGTATTTCGGACTACTAATGTGGACTGATTATGTGATCACAAACACAATTGGCCAAATAAATTACATGTTTTCATATTGAGATTAAGTACATGTACTCAATAAAATCATATTTACCACATCTCCGGAATCTGCAGAAGTTTCCTTGTGAGCGGTCTGTTTGAAAGTATATATATATATATATATATATGTGCTACTATATAAGATCATGACATGATAATATACAGTGAATTGATTACAAATATGTATTACCGAATACTATCAATATGTCAAAGAAAAAAGAAAGAAAAGAAAAACAAGGCCATTGAAACATTCTTATCAGGTTTTGAAATTTATTAAAATTTTTCATATATATATATATATATATATATATATCACAGTATTATGATAAGCAAAAGTCAATGTCATGTTGGTGCATATATCAATGTACTTATCTGATTTCTGTCAGTTAGGATTTAAAAAAAAAAAGTTATGGCATGCTGTTCTGGATAGGTAATATGGGACAATGCTCTCATAATCACTCAGACTCCTTTCTTTCAAGATAAGTAAAAATGTACGGTCTGGTTTTCTTTTTTCATATATCAGTATATTCATATTATCTCTGGATTATATAGCACTGCAATGCTGTTGATATTTTGTTGTTGTTGTACATTCCTCACCTATAATTATAATAGGAAGATATGTAAGTTATCTTTTGGTATTGAACTTTGTCAGATTTTTTGTTTTTCACTACACTATGAAAACGTTACCTAAAATCGCATCCGTGCCTTGACCACTTCCACACTATGACCAATACTTTTCTTTTATATAATGACTTGTACTAAACTATGAAAGTGGTCAAGGCACGGAATCAAAAAACAATTAATTTAACGGCCGTTCAGCCAATCAGACATGGCGATTCAACAAAAGAAGCGCCTGCTGAACGGTGCGAAGGTGTTGCAATCGAGAGGCTGCCGTTTTCTTCTGTAAGGCAGCGCTACGATCCGGTGCAAAGCACCGGCCTTTCTTATAACCGATTTGCCACTCCCCCAGAATCGGGGAGGGAAATGCTTCCGCGCGTCGTCTGCATACAAAGTAGTGCGATTACTACACCTTATTCTTTTCTTCCAAGAAGCCACTCACTGTAAAATTAATTCAGACAATTTTTTTTGACTTTAACTCTACTAACGTCGTGAAATTAAACAACTTTACCATGGAATTCAACCTACTGCAGAAGGTACTATTTTCGTGAAAAGCACTGAACAAGCGTTCTAACGAAATAAATGGGACTGAACAAGCGTTGTAACGGCGTTGCGACACTTATTCAACGATCAATTTTTTACTTTATCCCTTGATGCTTCGCGTGAGTTATCAGAAAGACCGGTGCTATGCACCGGACAAGCGCCGTCTTTCGGCAGAAATTGAGAGGCTGCAGGCCGTATGATCAAGCTGGCAGCTCACGTGACCCACGATTATTGTATATTTCAGAAACAAATGCCAATCTCGCGCATGTGCAAAGGGTACCCATGTTTTTCTTTACGCGAGATTCTCGAACGACGAGGCAAACGTCATGATGAGCGTCGTCGATTCACAACTTTGCAGTAATCTTATTTGACAGAGAGGCTGCAAAGGCCCTACATTAAAACAGTACAGCTAATTTATCACGTATATTCAGATCACAAATAAACCAAATATTAAAAGAGTTACGAATAGGAGAAGGCATAGAAGCAAATTCTTGAGCGTCGTGGCCTAACGTCATGACGTGTGTAGCCAGATTTAAAACTTTTAAAATTGATCTTAAGTAACAGTGCAGCAGCAGTCCATTGTTCATACTGATTCCTTACATCGAAAATTGACCAAATATTAAGCAAAATATCCGTCTGAGAAGACAGGTAGTTTGCCATTGCGCTGGGTCTGGCATTTTCATGTTTTAGGATGCATGACATGAGGACAAAGATTTCATTGAAATGCCTTATCACACAGGTTTTGCTTGAGTTCTCTTGCAAATCACTAGATGAAATTTTTTTAACATCATATAGCGCTTTGTGGCGAGTTGATTTTTATACTAGCAGCTGGTTGGTCTAGTGGGAAGACTCACGCCGGATCCTCTGAAGGACCCGGGTTCAATCTCAGGCCCGGGCACCCTTCATGAGCATCATCCCAGCTGGATGTCGTTCGGATGAGACGTTAAATCGGCGGTCCGTTGCACTCAGTATCTATGCTGAGGCAAGTAAAAGATCCCACCCATGGGGTAAATGTGTAACATGGGTGGACTTCTCCTCTCTCTCACCTCATCAATCAACCCTCGATAGTGGCAAGAACTTTCCTTAGAGGGCTGCACTTCCCATATCTATCTATCTATCTATCTATCTATCTACTAGTTTGTCCAGTGTTCAGTGCCACCTACAAGCATTGCCATATCCACATTTGATAGTGGGCCTTATCATGACTCGATGTGACTCTTGTGTCTTACAATATATTTCTTGAACTTCTTTGTATATCTTCATAGCATTCTGTTTCTTTTTGTATCTGATAATGAGCATTGCTAAATGTAGTCTTTCTGTTTTTTTTTGTTTTTTTTTGCTGATAGTTTTTATTTTGGTAATTTTTGTTTTGGTTAATACTTTTTGTCTTTTTTCTCAAATTTCTCTGTATAAAATATGAATTTCATCCTTTATTATTCATGTGTCCTTTTGTTCTTCTGTTTCTTTATTTACTTTTCTCTTAATTTCCTTTTTTACGGCACATTATTGTATTATTGGAGCCTATTATCAGAACTAAGAACCAATTTATTCAACAGATGTATATAAAAATATACAAGATCAGGAGGGCCCTTCTAAGACATCCCTGGATGCTGTCTTTGACAACGGTGTATACAATAAATCAATTAGAATTTAATTTAACTTACACTTAGAACTCACCAGCTAAAACTGACATTTATATGATGGAGGAATGACATTTATCAATCTGAAGGATATCTTTGATTGTGAAAAAGTTTGTATTCCACTTGTTAGGTCCATTTATTGGAATTTAATACGAAATTAAGACTATAAAAATGAATGGAATTGCCGTAAATGCACTGACCTTGGATGAATTAGATGATATTCACATGCCATATTGGTGAGCATTTTCTTTCAGTTGATCTTTGATATAATTGGATGACATTCACATACTATATTTGTGTTGCATTTTCTTTAAGCTGATCAAGCAGTGCATTCACGCAGTACTCTTTGAATCGCAGGAGGAAGTTTTGACTTTTAGAAACGATAATTAATTGGTTCTTCTATTTAAAAGATATAGCTTAGAGAGGAGATATTTGTTATTAATTTCACCTATAGACATCAAAGGCCAGAAATTAAAGCAGAATCAAAGGAACCAATAGTTACAACTTGTATCTAATTGTGTTAATGGTGATATACACCATTCTGGTGTCCCCCAACCAGTAGTAATGTTTTATTATGCTCAGTGTAAATCGTTTTTCTCTGTTAATTAGTTGGTCAAATAAATTGAATTCCCTTTATGAGCGCCCTCAAAGGTCCTGGGCCTCCACGCGGCGAGGGTGGAAACACTTGGGGTGAAACTCCTCTATCCCCAGTGGCTAAAACAGGACAGTGCGCATTGCACAAGCTGCTCCAGCTATCCAACGCAGACACTTATTGATTTTTTGCATGCTTCTGGTTTCTACTACCAACTATGGATGATCAATCTTACCTTAGAGAGCCTCTACATAGCCCACTCAGGTGCTGATGAGGCGTTAAACAATAACACTACCTACTACTACCCTTTATGAGCAATAAAAAAATGCAAAAACAATCAACTTTTACTGTCCATATTATGCACTTTCTATATTTTCTAATAATAGAGCATTAAAAGGATCAAAAGAAAAGAACAAATCCCGATATAACTGTCTGTGTAACCCACTTCATTATTTTTATTTTCTATCTTTGAACTTACAACTTACTACACTCCATGCAATTGACCAGCCTGATTGTCTTTGTCAATTTCTAAATTGGTAGATCCATTTCAGTGTCCATGTCTTACATCAGCTTGATTGATTGATTGAAGCCTGACTGATTGATTGGAGCTTGATTGATTGATTAGAGCTTGAGTGATTGACTTATTCAATATTATCAGAGGGTTCATCCAGTTGAGTTATCAATATCCTGATAACATACAAAAAAAAATTGTATACTTTTTAAAATTTCAATTAAATATGTGTAAATCTGTAAATCAAATAGGCATTTAGAATTCTTACTGCTTTGGCATTTGGAATATTCACTGCTGTGGCAAATAGGTGGCCATTATGTAACCAGGGCTGTAGCCTGCAGGGGGGGGGGGAGTGTGCACTGCTATCCCTAGAATTTTGCAAAAAATATATGACATTCATGGTTACTAATGTGAACATCAGAACATCAGAAGTGTGACTTTTG
The DNA here is from genome assembly GCA_932294295.1 of Alitta virens. NCBI lineage: Eukaryota > Metazoa > Annelida > Polychaeta > Phyllodocida > Nereididae > Alitta > Alitta virens. The sequence continues at coordinate 19,319,415 of OW028583.1, read as the reverse complement.
ACCTAACTGCTCCCTCCCCCTAAGATACTTTTACCCAGGCTACGGCCCCCTTATAGGCCTGGGTGTACTTGATTATCATGTGTACATGTAATGTCTCTGTATTTTGTACACATGTCACTTAAATAAAATTCACTCTGTCTCTCTTAGTCCAGTAGCCACCTCCCTAAATTCCAATTTTTGTGCCCCGGGCTGTTATATAAACAATAGTGTGCTCATTTGAAAGCTTAGAACATGAACTTTCCATTTTTGTGGGGTGTCATGTTCAGATCAATCGCCTAACACCACCATATAAGGTCAAAGGTGACAATGTCCATATTTAGAAATTAATCATCAATAACTTGATATTTTCCATCATTCAGTGGGTTCTTGCCATATTTTCACCAAAGTTAGTACAGTTTACCTCAGTAAGGGTTTTCTATGGAAAATGAAGAGAAATAAACATTTTGGAAACTCGCATACCCATATTTGGCAAGGAATTTCAATTTTAAGAGAAAAAATCTACTTATTTGTTTTGATTTTTTTTCTACAATAATAATGTTAGTGGTATACTACTAATAATACACTTAATAAAATTCACAAAACCTCTCTTTCAAGTGGCATATGTTTTATTGGTATCCATAGCAACAAGCAAATGAAAATGTTTACTTTAGCAACCAGTGTCTCTTCAACTCTGTGATCAATGTAATCATTAATGACGTAAACATGCATCATAACTACGTAAATATATTATATATTATTTCAAATTTTCACTAAAAATGACTTATATAGACCAGTTAAAAGATTAACATTCACAATAATAAATTTGTTTACTTTTATTTGAAATTTGATCTATTTTTATAGCTAAATGTAGCAAACTTTCAGGCAAAAATGAGGTCTTTGTTCAATTGAAGCTTAAGCATCTGGGTTTATGTGCGTGTTATATTGTTAATAAAATGTTAATTATTGTTGATATATTTATCTTTTCTACTATACCAGTTTGTTTGTATCCATGGCAACCATATAAACAAATCCAATACTTCAGCAATGAATGTCTGTGCTAATGGTGGGCTATAGAAAAACTTTGGAAAATGTTTGTATGTAAAACTGTATCTATGCTGTTATTTCCTGTGCAGCTAAAAATATCTGTCTCTGTCTGTCTGTCTGTCTGTCTGTCTCTCTCTCTCTCTCTCTGTCTGTCTGTCTCTCTCTCTCTCTCTCTCTGTCTGTCTCTCTCTCTCTCTCTCTCTCTCTCTCTCTCTCTCTCTCTGTCTCTCTCTCTCTCTCTCTCTCTCTCTCTGTCTCTCTGTCTCTCTCTCTCTCTCTCTCTCTCTCTCTCTCTCTCTGTCTCTCTCTCTCTCTCTCTCTCTCTGTCTCTCTCTCTCTCTCTCTCTCTCTCTCTCTCTCTCTCTCTCTGTATTGAGAGAGAGAGAGAGATGTATTGTTCTGGATCATATTCTAGAACCTGGATTCAAAAGATTTTCAACATAAGAATGTAACTACCATCACTGGACCATTATATAGCCTTTGCTTATTGCCAGTAATAGCCTAGTATAAGGATTATTTATTGTTATTATTATCAATTTTTGTTTTGTTTTGGCAGAAACATGGGTACAGTCCAACAGGTCGTAATATTTGCAGTGACATTTGGAATAACCTTTAAGTTGATAAATGAGCAAGATGGATTTCATAGCAGTAAGTATATCACATGACTTGTTTAAAAAATAAACAGTTGGGTTAAATAAGGAATCATAGAGGCTCATTAGAGTGCCTAGCATATTAGTGGTTACACAGTGAGTTGGGCAAGCACTGAAAATAAAGGTGCTCATATAACGTAGATGAGCATTGCTTTGTTTTGTTTAACAACTGTCCAAAAGCTATTCAATTCACTAAACCAATCAAGAACTTTGACCAACACAGGGATTATCCTAAAATGTTTATTACTGTGTTTTATAAACAGTCATCGTTGGCTGGCGATATTCAATGCACTTTGAAAGACTGAAAAATTATGCACTGTTTGCCAGTGTAACCAATTTTCTGTTCGGCACTTTAATGACATTGTTCAGTAGGCATTCAGTTTGATGTGGAGTCAGACCTAGCCCCAAACGTGACTCGTGATGTCCTTTCAGTCAGCATCTGGGTATAACGTCTGGGATTTAATCAGACCAGACTCATTTTGCCCAATGAAAATTCTGATGTCAAATATGTTTACTTGTAAGCTGCTGTTTCCAATTTTCTAACTTATTGTAGCCTTTTAGAAGGCACCTTTACTTTTGGTGTAAGATGCTGGTACTTTTGTGTTCTTTTGAGTTCATCCCAATATGATAAACACAACATAAAAACAATGTGGAGAAAAAGTAACAGAGCCTACAGGGGCACTACGACCATAGTATATAAAAAAGACAACAAGATGACGTCACTACACCATTGTTGCATGGATGACATCATAATATAGATGACGCCATCAAACAATACTTATAAATCTGCTACAGTGTCAGTGACCTCTTGTGGCACTTTTTCTCCCCATTGTAGAAGTACGATGCCATCGCAGTACCAAACCATTTGCAATTTGTTATTTTCCAGGTGTGATATCAGGAAAGAGAGTTCTGATAACGGGGGCATCCAGTGGCATCGGAGAACAACTCGCTTATCAGTATGCTAAGAATGGCGCTGATGTGTTCATCACAGCGAGAAGGGAAAATTTGCTCGAAAAGGTAATGCTTGAGAGTCTTGCGGTAGAGACTAACAACCCCATTGTGAGATTAACTGATGGACAGCCACACATATTACATAAATGGACGAAACAATGACGCACGATACATTATATATATATATATATTATAATCAAGACTGATTGTCAAATCTAATTTTTTATGAAAATACCTCATAGTTAGATGGACGTAAACAATATAGTTATAATGAGAGTTACGTAATATACTAATATCATATATAAATAAAAAAAATTTTGCTGGGGGATGAGATGCTCTCATTATTTTTTTAATATTCGATAATTCATTCACTGATGTTCTCCTTTGTACCTTGGAATTATTGGAAGTGGGGAAATGCTCAATAAGGTTTAATGGTATCTATTGTATTTTATTGCAGGTGATAGATAAATGCAAACAAATTGGATCCAAGACTGCAAATTTTGGCTACTTCGCTGCTGATATGAGCAAAATGGAGCAGATAGAGCAAGTAGTGTCATCATCAGTTGAACAGTTAGGGGGGCTGGATGTTGTTCTGATCAACCATGCTCTGTTGTCCAGTTTTAAAAACCCTAAGGACTTACAAGAGGCTATGAAGGTATGCTTGTTTACCTGTTTCATGCAAAAATACAGTTTATAATCGCCCGCTAATGTCCTTTATCAATATCTTGATACAGGAAAGACGTATGAAACAACATGCACTGGCAAAAAACAACATCCCAGATAGCATTCCAAATAAGGCCAGTGTCATTTCTATAGCGGCCAAGGACGGAGGCCTAGCTCAGAGGTAGCGCTCTGGGCTTCCAACCGCTGGTTCCGGGTTCAATTCCCGGTCTAGCCTAAGTTGGATGGCTGTTTCATCCTTCGTCTCATTGCCATGGTCTCTGCCTGTCCTAATTAGCCCAACAGGTGCAGAAATACAGGACGTAAAGCCCTAATCACACACACACACTATAGCGGCCATCGTCGGTAGAACATCGTTTTCACATTGCCGACATCGTGCCAATATTGAAACGATTTGGAATGCTATCTGGGATAACCCCAAACCAATTCAAAATCCCATGCCCGGTCTGACTGGCTTAGAAGTCACTTATATACAGGAATATATAAAAAATGAAATTAAAATATCTGGGGTTAGTTACACATGTGAAGTAAAAAACAAGAGGATACTGTATATTCATAAATACAAGTTATATATTACTGCATGATATTTTTCTTTTGAGATAACAATTTTTAATAAATTTATCTACTTTCCTTTGGATTCATAAAATTAATAACACAATTTCATTTAAATAACATTTCTGTCCTTAGTACAAACAGACTTTCATATAAAAGAGTAAACTGTTTATCGTTCTTCGTTATACAGTGGACATTCTTATTTTGGTTGCATATTAAACAAACACATTAACCTCTTGCAATCACCTGAAAATACCGCAGCTAGTGATGGGAGTCAGTAACATTTTTTTAGTCGATCATCAGTTGAGGGAAACCAACCGATGATCGATTTTAGTCAGTTTGGATACCTATAAACTGATTATTAAACTCAAGACATTTTCACTTGCAAAATATTGAAATGTGGACAGTGTCACTAACAACTGTTAATGAGAATCAATAGAATGCTTTATTTTCAAACCTTAATCTGAATTTAATTAACTCATACATCGAAACTGACGAAAATCAGTCCCAAAGTATTCATTCGATCGGCGCAAAATTTTTGTTTAGTGACTGACGATCGAGTATAATCGATCGTCGCTCATCACTAACCTCAGCTCACTTAGAATTAAAACTCGATTCCTGGCAGATTACATATATAACTAAACTCAGTTGTGTACAATTACATGTGTTATGCTTTGTTTTTTTTTCACTTTGCAGAAGCTACAAACATATCTTAAAGTTAACACAGAGGGCCCTGCATACATAGCTGGCCTGATTTTGCCATATTTGGTCAAAAGCCAAGGAAGTTTCGGCATAGTGAATTCAATTGCAGGTAAAATACATGTATGCTGTTTGATTGCAGTTAAATGCCAGTGCAAAGTCAATGTAAAATCATGGAAAACACGAAAACGAAATTGATGGATTTCATTGTCACCATGTTAATGCTGCTCTCTGGGCCCCATAATTTTACAATGTATATTGAGTTCCATAATTATTCCATGTATTGCACCCACATGTTTGGCAATGGTGTGCAATAAATGCCATATATATAATATTTAAATATATAGTATATATAAAGAACAGTTGGAAGATTCCCCTGTATGACAATGATTGCTAAAATAGTACAGTGCAACCTGCCTCAGTGGTCACCTCTTTAGAGCAGCCACCTGGCCTAAGTGGTCAGTCTGATTCCCCCTGAACAAAATACTATGTAAATGCACCTGGATTGAGCAGCCACCTCCATTCAGCGGCCAGCGGTCAGCGGTCAGCAGATTTCACTTCAAACCCCCATGCTGACCTTTACTTAGTGGTCAGTTGCCCCTATTATATATATTTTATTGGATCAAGTACGATAGCAGAGTTAGGTTCCTGTTCAGTTCAAGCTCATTTCATCAGTCGTTGACTTTAAATTTTGTGTCAGAGATATGACTCATAGGTAATACTATAAACAATTATTTTTCTCAGGTAAAATTTCTTCCAAATATGGGCGAGCTTATTCAGCTTCCAAATTTGCCTTGGATGCATACTTCACCAGTCTGAGGGATGAAATCAAAGAGGCAAATGTATCAGTCACTAATGTGGTTCTCGGAGCTATTGGTGGGTATACTTTATCAAGTTCTACACACATTTGGTGTTTATTCTTAGTTGAAAGAAATAGAAGTCAGACAAATTTTCATCAAACAGGAGATTATTAAGCAATGTGTTCTCTATATGGTGGCTTTCCATACGTTTAAATAGCTAAAAGACTTCTATTTGTGAAGTGGTTGCATTAAATACTACATACTCTGAAATAATAGGGCATCCAAATGAAGCATAACCGACTCTATCGGGTTTTACAAAAAATCTACACTGAACTTCGCTGTTATATGTTAGCGGAAGAGAAACAACACACGCTTTTGAAAAGTCTGTTTTATTAGCTATCGAGGATATACATTCACGTAAAAATGAAATTGCTTCAATTCCTTCACCAAAGAAACAACAACCAATTTATGTATACATGGTCAAATGTGCTACGTGCGTTTTCCATGCATTTTGATAAACGCATGGAAAACGCATGTTTTTCACCTCATTTTAATTAGGTAAAAACCATGTGTTTATCCTTCTCATGGAAAACGCATGTGGCACATTTGGCCATGTATATATGCTTCATGTTGCAGGAACAGAGATGGCCAGAGGAATATTTGATGAAGCTGATAAGTCACTGGGATTACCCAGCATCAAATTCATTACACAAAGCCCAGAGGACACTGCTGAGTTTATCATGAAAGGAGTTGCGAACAGAGAAAATGAAATATATTTTCCAACGTACCTCAATTACATAATTTTCTTCAGAGAAATTATCGCCAGACTGGACATTTTGAAATATTTGCTTTAAAATTGTTTATATCTTAGCATAAAAAAAACCACAACCACTATTAAGTGACAAGAATGTTTATGCAATAATTGGGATGCTCTTAAATGATTTATTTTTTTATTTTTTTTTGCTAATTACTTATTTACCAAGGATACTCTGTAGCAACTTCTTTGTAAATGACTGAGTATTTTGATTTGGTATTTAATTAATTTCGGATCTTTGCCTTATTATAAGGGCTCATCGACAGTATCTTACGGTATAGTGTTGTTTTAAAGATTTCACAGTAAGCAATGATCACAACTTAATAGATGCATGTGCCGTAAATTCATGGCAAACATCCGTTTTTTCTGTTTTACTGTAAACCAACTTGCGCAACAAGATGCCGTAAAAATTACTTGAATTTTTTTATAGTGTATGTCTCGAACCTGGTTTCAATTTAATTAATTTAATAAATGGACACAGTATTGTATGCTCACTTTTATTTGCACAAATTACAATTAGTACAATGCAAAATAGCCTCTTCCCTTCAATTAACACTGCAGCATTCATCTAGATGTGAAAGTCCTTATTCAACAACTGTGCGGCTTAGAACATACATAGCCGTGATAAAAGAGTGAAAAAAGGCTTACATCGTCATAAATAGACATTTAACCATAACTACTTTTGTCACTGAGGATAGAACCTGTTTATATTGTCATTTAAATGAAGTTGAAGATGAAATACAGTTTCTTGTGGTCAAGCAATTCTTTATTTCGAGATTATCTTAATGTGGTTGCAAGGAAATATATTGGTTATTATGATACATTAACAAACCATGGCTTGAAAAAGACTAAATGTTGCATTCTCATTTCTCATATTATTCCATGCTATATCCAGATATTTACCATTTGAACGAGTTTATCCTCATGGATTTACTGTCATTTATTCAATGGTTGTAATTTTTATTTATTAACTTTTATTTTTTAGACTACCACTGAGTGTCTGTCCCTTGCCACTGGTCGCAGGATTGAAATTTGAAAGACATTCTTTATATTAAGACTAGGGTGGCCTCTTGGCAGCGACATCAAAGATGTCTTAAAGGGGTCACCCTACTTAAAGCATATTATAATAAACATGATTGTAATCTTTTTTTTTCTTTGATACCAGCTTTAAATCGAATAAATATATCTGAATCTGAATCTGAATCTAGGCGATCGCCTGTTTTTTGACACCAGTTACACATCAAATACAACAATATTATACATCAAACAAAGTTATTCTGACATATTAATTCCATAAACAATGTGCATCTACTTATACATTGTGTTCATTGATTGAGCAGCTAAACCGTCAGCATTTTACGGAGCGGTTGACATACTTGAGTTTTCAATAACTGAATTGGTTCTTGGACCATTGCCTTGACGACAGAAAACTGACTTAAACATCAATTTCAACTCATTCCTGAACTTCGACCCACTGATGAAATACATGTAAAACATGACAGCGTGGTTGAGGTTCCTGAAAAATATTCCAACTTGAACAAGTAGGAAGGCATTGAAAAATCTTTGAAAACTAGCATAGATGTCTGTAAAGAAATTCAGAAGATAAAAAAGGCAGAAAGGAAAAGTCAGGATGAGGAATGCAATGGAGTTACTGATCAACAAGGAGTTTATGTTCGTGTTGGAATTTGGATGATGTTGAGTTAAATGACGTCTGTTTACGTGTTCCTTGTACATTTGCTTGATAATTATGACAGAAGTTACGCTTAATGTTGCAAATGGAACAACACAATACAACATAACATCCATCCATGGCAGCACAATGGAGGTGAAGGTAAAATAATCATCATTCAGACGTTTACAAATTTTCATCCTTTTCCCTAGTATCGGGTCAAAAAACGAAGCGATCTTGTACGTGTACAATACCGGACAATAACAAACAGCGACGATGGCATACACCAACGCTAAACTAATTCGGACTCTTTTGAAACTGAAAATCTCTTTGTAAAGCAATGGCTTATACACAGCGACTGTACGGCCAACGGCTATCACTACGAGAGTCCAACTTGACGCTGTCTGCAGAAACAAGTTCAGATACCTGTACACCCTGCAGAATACTACATTCGCAGATAACAAGTCTATGTTCCATATTGTAAGCAAACTTTGAAGCAATAGTAACTGAATTTTGCTAAAATTTACAACACACAGACATTTCAAAATAAAAGTCGAAACAGAATTTCGGTAAACTGGTCTGGAGAGAACAAAGAAAGTCAGCAGACTTCCGATGGATCCGAGGATCCAGATTATGAATGGTGAATAGATCTCGATGAACCTGACGATCTGGACTTTTATCGTCTGTCCAAACATGACCTGATTCTGCAGGAAACTTGAACTAGCCTGCGAAAGTTCTCTTGATACAGAGGTGGTCAGCTCTTCGACAAAGGAGGTTGTTGGTGTAGCAGCCATTTCTTGATGGTTTCTGTAATAAAAAAAGAAAAGAAAAACCACATTTAATGGTTGATATAAGATTTCAGTTTATCATTAACCAAAAGTATATGCAATGTCAGCCAAAGATGGAATTTACAAAGATTTAACACTTCATCATTTGCACAAGTCATGCGCAAAGGATTGTGGGATTGTCAGTGTCCCTTGTAATATGGTGATAGTGACGACGTAATCACCACAATCACCAGTGACGTCATTGTGACTGGTTTTTTTCCAGAAGGTTGCAAAAGCAAGCCTTCAGGATATTGTCAGAGACCATGAAAATGTGAGGTGTGTGGTTTGGTTGAGAATTTTTCAAATGATATAACTTGCCAGGGATTCAGTTGAGTAGCACAGAGTATGGCTCAGAAGATTCGTAGAGCAATTGTTTGAAAATTGTTTAAAATCGTCTGTGATGACTGTTTGCAGACATTTTTTCCAGCATCACGAATTGAAGGTGGACAGGAAGTAAACAACAGGTCCGCTTTTGAACTTTTCAAGGGTTTGTCATGCAAGAAAAGTGATTCTAAGTCACGTTAGTGTGTTATTGATATATTCCAACTTAGGTTTCACTTTGAGGCCGTTTTTAAGCTGTAGTAGATTGTATTCGCGCCGACCACTGTTCTGACATGAGCAATACTCAATCAGTGTGAAGATGCCTACTGGGCACCCTAGGCGTCCACTGGGTTGACTCCTGGCCAGAGAGCAGCCAGTGTTTTTCAAAAGCTAAGCTGGGATAGCTGTGTCAATCCAAATTACTTGAAGTGTTGATTCAGATTCATTTATTATCGTATTAAATGTTTCATTCTCTTCTCTCAATGAAAACTACCGTTATCTTCCTCTCTCATTGGAACATACAGTATCCAGAGTGTCTAAGAGAACTCAGTTACACTGTAGGCCTAGGCCTATTTCTCATTCACAGCTAAAAGAGGCACATTCAATTTATTTTTTCTTTTGCACACATCTATATCATGTATCGAATGGTTAAGGATCAAATGATGTCCAGCCCTTACCTGTCGAAGAGGGACCTGTCAAATGCAGATGCCTTTCACAATATGTGTACCGGGTCATCGACTCATTCTCACATGCATGACCAAATTCGCAATATATTAATGTGAAATACAATAAGATAGAAAATTTATTAGGTAAAACCTTTAAAAAAAAAAAATTCGTTTCATTGCAATTTTAACTTAAATTAGTATTTTCAATTCTTGCCTTTACTGAGTTATTTCATATTTAGTGTTATTTAAAGGGAGGGTGCAGTGGATACTATCAGTAATTAGTCATTTATACAACAGTGACATCACCTTCTGGATTCAGCGCAGATCTATAGGCTCTAGTTTTTTATTGTGACGTCATATTTCTGCCGGCTTAACATTTTGTGAAAAAATAATCCTGAACCGGTTGATATTTTTTAAATTGCACTCTGGGTATTAACAAAGACAAGGAACCCACAATCTCGTAAGTAGGACGCGCTATGCATGCTGGGAAAAGGAGGCGCATTGTTAACTGAGCTGATGATGTCACTAACAGAGAACAATCGGCAGCAATTGAGTGACATTATACTGCCGATATGACGTCATTGTCATGTAGAGTTCAGGTCTTCGGACTGTTCAGTGTTTCTTGGCGTTGTACAACGGTGCGTCTAATATTTTTGCTTCATTCTGCCTGTAGGACACTGGAATTGTGTGGAAATGGTTTTTAACTGTCAAATTGAGGAATTAATGAACTTGACAGCTAATTCAAATAAATTTTACTATCCACTAGCAAATTGTGTCAATTCAAACAATTTGCGTGATAACTTGGCACACCGAATTCTTTTAAACTTTTTTGTGTTTTAAGAAAAATTTGGTGTTCCAGGTTTGAATTGCTTTCCTATTTTTGTTCAACCTGCCAAATGATTCATCCCCACCAAACATCTTAATCAACAAAGACATCATTTTTGAAATATGCCTAAAAATGTCACAAGTTTGCGTAATTATCTTGGCACACAGTGTAGAAAAAGCACATAAAGGAAACCCCATTGTCGACATTAAACGTGCAGCTTGTGAGTAGGCCTAAACAATTTTTTTATATCTGGCGTCTAGACCTATGACACAATAGATCTATAACTGATATGGTTTGTTTCAATGCCAGGTATTATTACGAACACTTGGTTTATTGGGTGAAAATAACTAGGTCAAGGACCCAGGCGGGGTATTCTTGCAGACTCTTTGATTTGATTGGTTGTTTAGTCGGGGGCCTCTTCACTTATTTTAATGTATTCGATCCAGAAAGGCTCATGCACAACTAACCTAGGCAGTATTCACTTTAATTTTGGGTTAAAATCCTTGGTTACAACTTCCAAAGTTTATAAATTAAAGATTTAGGCATAATTGAACTTGTAACTATGGAGTATCACTGTAGTAAAACAAGGTAAACACATCGCTCGTTCACTGCTCAGGTGAGCTATTTATAGAATACAAAGCCTACACTTAAAAAAAACAACTAGAAATCAAAACCAGATTTAGTGGCCCAATGGGTATAGCGCTCGCAATGGTGAGTGTGGTGACAGTGGTTCGAATTCGGCTCAGTGAATTTTTTTTTTTTCATCAAAGTGACAGTCACATAATATTATATGACTGTTAATAATTTGTGAAGACAAGATATTTCTTTTACTATCCTGACTAGCGCGGTTTCACAACATAGGGAAATCCGGCCAAAACGGTTTTAACTTGCGCTTTCATACAGTTTTGGAGTACAGCTATAAATGGCATACCGTTAGAACCACAATACAAAAGCGCAACTTCAAAACCAAATTTGGTGAAGATCTAACAAGTAGAAGCCGAGAAAAGTTTGATTATAGTACATATTCAGGCCTTGCAAAATTCGTCTAAGATAAAAAAAAACTTGACGGTTGTTGTTTTTCTAAGAAACGGACATTGTTTTTGTTTTATTTTGTTCTAGAATTGTTACAATAAAATAAATCCACTATATTAGTGCTACTTCACACATTTAAGAGCTTTACTTCAGTCAGAGCTAAAAATCGTATATTTCAGGATATTTATTGTATGCGTGGTGGCGCACCTGTCACTTCACTGCTGCAACCTCTGAGAATAGATAATCTCTATGGCTTTTTTACAAAAGCTTAACTGTATGTGTGTTGCATCAAATTCGAAGAAAGTAAGATGTTTATATCTTCAAACTCAAATAATCTCTAACGATCACGCACGTGCAACCACAACGCTACGTCATGAGCAAGTAAAAAAAATGGAATGCTACCGATTCACAACTTTAAAAATGATAAATATAGTATTTTTCAAGGTATGTAGATTGCGTTGATGCTATAATTGATGTGTTAAACATTCGGATAGTCAGATTGTAGTTCTGTGACCCAAAATGTTGTTAATTCTTAAGGAATGGCCTGTGACGTCATTCCCGTCGATTCACTGTTCTGTTGATATTTTTTGAGGACGGCGTGACTATCACAATTTTTTTAGTGTGATTTCGTCGTAATCTTTGCAGTATTTTGTGGCTTATTAAGCAAGCTCAGTGACCAGCAATCACACACAGAAATAGAGAAATGTATTGCCTACAATTATGACTAGAGTGATTGCGGAAAATTGGCATTATTCTTCAAATAGTGATTGTTTACAAAAGTGACTTTTTGAAAATGCCTCATGGGCTAAAATACCTATGGTTTAGAATCAGTCCCTACATCTACATGTAGGGACTGATGGATCAGTCTAGCTGTAGACTAGACTGGAGTCACCATATTTTAGCTAATTTGATAAAGTCCTTCATTACCACTTTGAAAATGCATGAATTAAATTTTTTGTGATATTTGAACTGGTTATAGTGGAGCTTTATTGCATAACAAGATGATTTGTCGAGCCTCTGACTAGCATTACAATATCCACACCATTTTGTGCACATCATATCATTATTTTTTTTATCATAGTATTACTAGTATTACAGGTAATGATTGCATATATTTGTTCATCTTTTCATGTTTTGCTGATATTAACGCAAAGTTATGTTTCCAGCGTTACAATTAAGCTCTTACTAAGTAAAACTCATACTTAACTTGCTATGTCTCAGTTATATTTACAAATATAAACATAGCTTTTTTTATTGACACCCATATTAAGAGCTATATATTTTGTCATATTTAGCATGTACACAACTGCCATAGCTTGCATATACACGCACATTATTATCTGTAATATGTAATTTCTGACATATACACGCATGCGTGAATGTTGTATTGCTCGCACGCGCAATTCGTGTATATGCAACTTATGTCATACCACGCACCCGTGTTCATTATGATGAACGCGCCAATGCGCAGATCTCCTGCATGGTGCGTGTTTAATTAATTGCCACGAGTGGAGCTATTTGCATTGAAATATCTCGCATGTTATTCACATGTGTGTATATGCAACAATTAACTAGCACATGTGTAAGGGTTTAGGGGCAATTACAAGCATATTTAATGCTCGTCAGTGTGACATAACCCACAACTTTATAAAATCTGTGCAAAATAAAATTTAAAACATTATATATGTCTTAATTAATTTTCTTTAGCAGGACACAAAAAAATACTGTCAAATTTAGATCTATTTAGAAGGTGTGTACTTGGTAGGCACTTTCCTGCACCTATTTGATACAATTTCCACTCTTTTTCCCCTGAGAAATATCAGTTTTATGATTTATCGTTCCATAAGTAAGCTATCCAACTGTACTGTTTGAACAAATAAAAAAAACAAATAGGTTAGAAAAATGGACAATACATTGTATTGTTTCTAAAAAAAGGGGTGAAACATCAAATAATTTAGGCCAAATGGTTCGGGTTTAGACAGCATGATTTGACTATTCATGTGATTCAATACAAGCTCTCTGATGATGCAATGACCAACTTAAAACAAAAATGGGGTTGAAAGGATTAGTGCTGATAACGCACATGCTGGCACTATTCAAGTATAGTATGTCATCACATCTTGCCCCACGTGTGTTGTTGATAAAAATTTCATAAACTTATTTTATATCTTACTTCAATGTACATTTAAGAATATTGCACCCCATCCAAAAAACAATCACAATTAAATATTAGGCAAGGCTACATTTTTCTCGCATCTGTGAGAAACACTTTTTGCCTTTGCCTAGACCTTTGGCCTTGGCCTATAACATTTTTCTCGCGTCTGTGAGAAACACTTTTTGCATTTGCCTAGACCTTTGGCCTCGGCCTATATTCAGAAACTGCTAATTTTTTCCCTTAGCCTTCTCACCTGACTTTCTTTAACTTAAAGACGTTCGTCTTTAACTCACCTGAAGATGTTAAAGGAGTGCTAAAATTCAACTGGCAATTACTTGGCTTCTATACATGATAGAACAATGCGGTTTTTTTCTGATTAGTTCATTTGCAATATTCTTATCATCTATATTGATTAAAACAAAAAAATACAGGAATAAAATTAGATAATTTGCTTATGATGATTGAGTCTTTTTGCAATGAATTTAGTTATAATGCACCCATGGAGGGCATCTTGAAAGAGTATTTGCTCTGCCCAATGCAGTGAATCGTTATCCATATACACGAATGCGTGGGTGTGCATAAACTGCCAGTACATTATTTCAATGAATAAATTTACTCTCGTGAATGTGTCATATATGACATAGCTGTAAAAACGAGCATGCGTGTAAGTGTGCTTTGATCCACCTGCAAAAACACGCAGATTCGTGTATGAGTGAAATCATACACCAGGCAAAAAAATTACATGTGGTATATCACTCACACTAACTGGTTTGCTGTACAAGTTCATCTTCTTAGATTAATTCCACTGAAGTATTGCACAAAAAGATATGAGGAAATATGACGTCAAAGGCTTGATTTTCAATAAATGATGTCACAAAACAAACGACAGGGGATTAAATTTTTTTCAAATAAATAAGAAAGTATTTATTTTCTCTTTTCCTTGCCGCGCCCAAACCCCGAAAAATTACAAATGTTATTTTAGTTGTGCTAGAACTTGGTCAAAATGGTGATATATTCAGGGTGCCTGGTCCCCCAAATATGGGCATAAAGTGGGTACACCATACTGCACTAAACCCAAATATGGTGTTTCTAGTCATGTCGCATTGCATTTTGGGCCCTTGAAGTCTCTGGAAAATGCTGGAGTGGCTTGGATATGTGATTTCACAAGATCAGTGAAGTTGGCTACCCGAACCTAGCTACCTGACAGCTACCCGGCAGCTACCTGAAGGTGTAAAGTTAGCTACCCGAACCCAGCTACCTGACAGCTACCTGGCAGCTACCCGAACTTTCCATGTATATAACTCAAAAACGGTTGAGTGTAATTTTTCCGTTTTTGCTCCAAAAGATACTTAGGGCAAAGGTTTACGTTCTAGTATTTTTTCGGAATTTTCCGAGTACGTCGAAGATGTGATAAATCAAAATAATTGAAAAAATGACGTTTCTGACCGTAACGCAAACGGTAGCTTTTTGGAGTGTCCGGTTGAGAAAGCGCCGGTAGAAAACAAAAATGAACTTTTGTGTCTAACTTTTAGCATAGACAAAACTAGTCTTTGCAACCCTTAAAGGGGTCAAATTCATTAGTACTTTCGGGTAGCTGCCAGGTAGCTGGAATTTGGCTCGCCTCTTTTTTGCCACCCTCTCGTAAACGGTTTCACGGATCTTTACCGTTTTTGACACAAAGATACATTTGGCATAGGTCTACATTTTAGAATTTTTCCAGAATTTTCCAAAGGGTTACGGCTCTGAAATATCAAAAAAACTCAAAAACAACCTCTTTTGCCGTAGCTGCGATTGTAAATTTACCGGTTGACCGGTTGGGACAGTACCGGTAAAAAACAAAAATTAACTTTTGTATCTAACTTATGCAATATGTAAAACTGACCTGTGCACCCGTTAAGTGGGTGTAATTAGGCCTTAGATTCGGGTAGCTGCCAGGTAGCTAGCTTCGCTATCGCATATTCCTCGAAAACGGTCAAACGTGATTTTTCCGTTTTTGCGCAAAAAGATACTTAGGGCAAAGGTTTACGTTCTAGAATTTTTTCGGAATTTTCCGAGCACGTCGAAGATGTGATAAATCAAAATAATTAAAAAAATGACGTTTTTTACCGTAACGCAAACGGTAGCTTTTTGGAGTGTCCGGTTGAGAAAGCGCCGGTAGAAAACAAAAATTAACTTTTGTGTCTAACTTTCAGCATAGACAAAACTAGTCTTTGCAACCCTTAAAGGGGTCAAATTCATTAGTACTTTCGGGTAGCTGCCAGGTAGCTGGAATTTGGCTCGCCTCTTTTTTGCCACCCTCTCGTTAACGGTTTCACGGATCTTTACCGTTTTTCACACAAAGATACATTTGGCATAGGTCTACATTTTAGAATTTTTCCAGAATTTTCCAAAGGGTAACGGCTCTGAAATATCAAAAAAACTCAAAAACAACCTCTTTTGTCGTAGCTGCGATTGTAAATTTACCGGTTGACCGGTTGGGACAGTACCGGTAAAAAACAAAAATTAACTTTTGTATCTAACTTTTGCAATATGTAAAACTGACCTGTGCACCCGTTAAGTGGGTGTAATTAGGCCTTAGATTCGGGTAGCTGCCAGGTAGCTAGCTTCGCTATCGCATATTCCTCGAAAACGGTCAAACGTGATTTTTCCGTTTTTGCGCAAAAAGATACTTAGGGCAAAGGTTTACGTTCTAGAATTTTTTCGGAATTTTCCGAGCACGTCGAAGATGTGATAAATCAAAATAATTGAAAAAATGACGTTTTTTACCGTAACGCAAACGGTAGCTTTTTGGAGTGTCCGGTTGAGAAAGCTCCGGTCGAAAACAAAAATGAACTTTTGTGTCTAACTTTCAGCATAGACAAAACTAGTCTTTGCAACCCTTAAAGGGGTCAAATTCATTAGTACTTTCGGGTAGCTGCCAGGTAGCTGGAATTTGGCTCGCCTCTTTTTTGCCACCCTCTCGTTAACGGTTTCACGGATCTTTACCGTTTTTCACACAAAGATACATTTGGCATAGGTCTACATTTTAGAATTTTTCCAGAATTTTCCAAAGGGTTACGGCTCTGAAATATCAAAAAAACTCAAAAACAACCTCTTTTGCCGTAGCTGCGATTGTAAATTTACCGGTTGACCGGTTGGGACAGTACCGGTAAAAAACAAAAATTAACTTTTGTATCTAACTTTTGCAATATGTAAAACTGACCTGTGCACCCGTTAAGTGGGTGTAATTAGGCCTTAGATTCGGGTAGCTGCCAGGTAGCTAGCTTCGCTATCGCATATTCCTCGAAAACGGTCAAACGTGATTTTTCCGTTTTTGCGCAAAAAGATACTTAGGGCAAAGGTTTACGTTCTAGAATTTTTTCGGAATTTTCCGAGCACGTCGAAGATGTGATAAATCAAAATAATTGAAAAAATGACGTTTTTTACCGTAACGCAAACGGTAGCTTTTTGGAGTGTCCGGTTGAGAAAGCGCCGGTAGAAAACAAAAATTAACTTTTGTGTCTAACTTTCAGCATAGACAAAACTAGTCTTTGCAACCCTTAAAGGGGTCAAATTCATTAGTACTTTCGGGTAGCTGCCAGGTAGCTGGAATTTGGCTCGCCTCTTTTTTGCCACCCTCTCGTTAACGGTTTCACGGATCTTTACCGTTTTTCACACAAAGATACATTTGGCATAGGTCTACATTTTAGAATTTTTCCAGAATTTTCCAAAGGGTTACGGCTCTGAAATATCAAAAAAACTCAAAAACAACCTCTTTTGCCGTAGCTGCGATTGTAAATTTACCGGTTGACCGGTTGGGACAGTACCGGTAAAAAACAAAAATTAACTTTTGTATCTAACTTTTGCAATATGTAAAACTGACCTGTGCACCCGTTAAGTGGGTGTAATTAGGCCTTAGATTCGGGTAGCTGCCAGGTAGCTAGCTTCGCTATCGCATATTCCTCGAAAACGGTCAAACGTGATTTTTCCGTTTTTGCGCAAAAAGATACTTAGGGCAAAGGTTTACGTTCTAGAATTTTTTCGGAATTTTCCGAGCACGTCGAAGATGTGATAAATCAAAATAATTGAAAAAATGACGTTTTTTACCGTAACGCAAACGGTAGCTTTTTGGAGTGTCCGGTTGAGAAAGCGCCGGTAGAAAACAAAAATTAACTTTTGTGTCTAACTTTCAGCATAGACAAAACTAGTCTTTGCAACCCTTAAAGGGGTCAAATTCATTAGTACTTTCGGGTAGCTGCCAGGTAGCTGGAATTTGGCTCGCCTCTTTTTTGCCACCCTCTCGTTAACGGTTTCACGGATCTTTACCGTTTTTCACACAAAGATACATTTGGCATAGGTCTACATTTTAGAATTTTTCCAGAATTTTCCAAAGGGTAACGGCTCTGAAATATCAAAAAAACTCAAAAACAACCTCTTTTGCCGTAGCTGCGATTGTAAATTTACCGGTTGACCGGTTGGGACAGTACCGGTAAAAAACAAAAATTAACTTTTGTATCTAACTTTTGCAATATGTAAAACTGACCTGTGCACCCGTTAAGTGGGTGTAATTAGGCCTTAGATTCGGGTAGCTGCCAGGTAGCTAGCTTCGCTATCGCATATTCCTCGAAAACGGTCAAACGTGATTTTTCCGTTTTTGCGCAAAAAGATACTTAGGGCAAAGGTTTACGTTCTAGAATTTTTTCGGAATTTTCCGAGCACGTCGAAGATGTGATAAATCAAAATAATTGAAAAAATGACGTTTTTTACCGTAACGCAAACGGTAGCTTTTTGGAGTGTCCGGTTGAGAAAGCGCCGGTAGAAAACAAAAATTAACTTTTGTGTCTAACTTTCAGCATAGACAAAACTAGTCTTTGCAACCCTTAAAGGGGTCAAATTCATTAGTACTTTCGGGTAGCTGCCAGGTAGCTGGAATTTGGCTCGCCTCTTTTTTGCCACCCTCTCGTTAACGGTTTCACGGATCTTTACCGTTTTTCACACAAAGATACATTTGGCATAGGTCTACATTTTAGAATTTTTCCAGAATTTTCCAAAGGGTTACGGCTCTGAAATATCAAAAAAACTCAAAAACAACCTCTTTTGCCGTAGCTGCGATTGTAAATTTACCGGTTGACCGGTTGGGACAGTACCGGTAAAAAACAAAAATTAACTTTTGTATCTAACTTTTGCAATATGTAAAACTGACCTGTGCACCCGTTAAGTGGGTGTAATTAGGCCTTAGATTCGGGTAGCTGCCAGGTAGCTAGCTTCGCTATCGCATATTCCTCGAAAACGGTCAAACGTGATTTTTCCGTTTTTGCGCAAAAAGATACTTAGGGCAAAGGTTTACGTTCTAGAATTTTTTCGGAATTTTCCGAGCACGTCGAAGATGTGATAAATCAAAATAATTGAAAAAATGACGTTTTTTACCGTAACGCAAACGGTAGCTTTTTGGAGTGTCCGGTTGAGAAAGCGCCGGTAGAAAACAAAAATTAACTTTTGTGTCTAACTTTCAGCATAGACAAAACTAGTCTTTGCAACCCTTAAAGGGGTCAAATTCATTAGTACTTTCGGGTAGCTGCCAGGTAGCTGGAATTTGGCTCGCCTCTTTTTTGCCACCCTCTCGTTAACGGTTTCACGGATCTTTACCGTTTTTCACACAAATATACATTTGGCATAGGTCTACATTTTAGAATTTTTCCAGAATTTTCCAAAGGGTAACGGCTCTGAAATATCAAAAAAACTCAAAAACAACCTCTTTTGCCGTAGCTGCGATTGTAAATTTACCGGTTGACCGGTTGGGACAGTACCGGTAAAAAACAAAAATTAACTTTTGTATCTAACTTTTGCAATATGTAAAACTGACCTGTGCACCCGTTAAGTGGGTGTAATTAGGCCTTAGATTCGGGTAGCTGCCAGGTAGCTAGCTTCGCTATCGCATATTCCTCGAAAACGGTCAAACGTGATTTTTCCGTTTTTGCGCAAAAAGATACTTAGGGCAAAGGTTTACGTTCTAGAATTTTTTCGGAATTTTCCGAGCACGTCGAAGATGTGATAAATCAAAATAATTGAAAAAATGACGTTTTTTACCTTAACGCAAACGGTAGCTTTTTGGAGTGTCCGGTTGAGAAAGCGCCGGTAGAAAACAAAAATTAACTTTTGTGTCTAACTTTTAGCATAGACAAAACTAGTCTTTGCAACCCTAAAAGGGGTCAAATTCATTAGTACTTTCGGGTAGCTGCCAGGTAGCTGGAATTTGGCTCGCCTCTTTTTTGCCACCCTCTCGTTAACGGTTTCACGGATCTTTACCGTTTTTCACACAAAGATACATTTGGCATAGGTCTACATTTTAGAATTTTTCCAGAATTTTCCAAAGGGTAACGGCTCTGAAATATCAAAAAAACTCAAAAACAACCTCTTTTGCCGTAGCTGCGATTGTAAATTTACCGGTTGACCGGTTGGGACAGTACCGGTAAAAAACAAAAATTAACTTTTGTATCTAACTTTTGCAATATGTAAAACTGACCTGTGCACCCGTTAAGTGGGTGTAATTAGGCCTTAGATTCGGGTAGCTGCCAGGTAGCTAGCTTCGCTATCGCATATTCCTCGAAAACGGTCAAACGTGATTTTTCCGTTTTTGCGCAAAAAGATACTTAGGGCAAAGGTTTACGTTCTAGATTTTTTTCTGAATTTTCCGAGCACGTCGAAGATGTGATAAATCAAAATAATTGAAAAAATGACGTTTTTTACCTTAACGCAAACGGTAGCTTTTTGGAGTGTCCGGTTGAGAAAGCGCCGGTAGAAAACAAAAATTAACTTTTGTGTCTAACTTTTAGCATAGACAAAACTAGTCTTTGCAACCCTAAAAGGGGTCAAATTCATTAGTACTTTCGGGTAGCTGCCAGGTAGCTGGAATTTGGCTCGCCTCTTTTTTGCCACCCTCTCGTTAACGGTTTCACGGATCTTTACCGTTTTTCACACAAAGATACATTTGGCATGGGTCTACATTTTAGAATTTTTCCAGAATTTTCCAAAGGGTAACGGCTCTGAAATATCAAAAAAACTCAAAAACAACCTCTTTTGCCGTAGCTGCGATTGTAAATTTACCGGTTGACCGGTTGGGACAGTACCGGTAAAAAACAAAAATTAACTTTTGTATCTAACTTTTGCAATATGTAAAACTGACCTGTGCACCCGTTAAGTGGGTGTAATTAGGCCTTAGATTCGGGTAGCTGCCAGGTAGCTAGCTTCGCTATCGCATATTCCTCGAAAACGGTCAAACGTGATTTTTCCGTTTTTGCGCAAAAAGATACTTAGGGCAAAGGTTTACGTTCTAGAATTTTTTCGGAATTTTCCGAGCACGTCGAAGATGTGATAAATCAAAATAATTGAAAAAATGACGTTTTTTACCGTAACGCAAACGGTAGCTTTTTGGAGTGTCCGGTTGAGAAAGCGCCGGTAGAAAACAAAAATTAACTTTTGTGTCTAACTTTCAGCATAGACAAAACTAGTCTTTGCAACCCTTAAAGGGGTCAAATTCATTAGTACTTTCGGGTAGCTGCCAGGTAGCTGGAATTTGGCTCGCCTCTTTTTTGCCACCCTCTCGTAAACGGTTTCACGGATCTTTACCGTTTTTCACACAAAGATACATTTGGCATAGGTCTACATTTTAGAATTTTTCCAGAATTTTCCAAAGGGTTACGGCTCTGAAATATCAAAAAAACTCAAAAACAACCTCTTTTGCCGTAGCTGCGATTGTAAATTTACCGGTTGACCGGTTGGGACAGTACCGGTAAAAAACAAAAATTAACTTTTGTATCTAACTTTTGCAATATGTAAAACTGACCTGTGCACCCGTTAAGTGGGTGTAATTAGGCCTTAGATTCGGGTAGCTGCCAGGTAGCTAGCTTCGCTATCGCATATTCCTCGAAAACGGTCAAACGTGATTTTTCCGTTTTTGCGCAAAAAGATACTTAGGGCAAAGGTTTACGTTCTAGAATTTTTTCAGAATTTTCCGAGCACGGCGAAGATGTGATAAATCAAAATAATTGAAAAAATGACGTTTTTTACCGTAACGCAAACGGTAGCTTTTTGGAGTGTCCGGTTGAGAAAGCGCCGGTTGAAAACAAAAATTAACTTTTGTGTCTAACTTTCAGCATAGACAAAACTAGTCTTTGCAACCCTTAAAGGGGTCAAATTCATTAGTACTTTCGGGTAGCTGCCAGGTAGCTGGAATTTGGCTCGCCTCTTTTTTGCCACCCTCTCGTTAACGGTTTCACGGATCTTTACCGTTTTTCACACAAAGATACATTTGGCATAGGTCTACATTTTAGAATTTTTCCAGAATTTTCCAAAGGGTTACGGCTCTGAAATAGCAAAAAAACTCAAAACCAACCTCTTTTGCCGTAGCTGCCATTGTAAATTTACCGGTTGACCGGTTGGGACAGTACCGGTAAAAAACAAAAATTAACTTTTGTATCTAACTTTTGCAATATGTAAAACTGACTTGTGCACCTGTTAAGTGGGTGTAATTAGGCCTTAGATTCGGGTAGCTGGCGGGTAGCTAGCTTCGCTATCGCATATTCCTCGAAAACGGTCAAACGTGATTTTTTTTGACCATAACACAAATGGTAGCTTTTTGGAGTGTCCGTTTGAGAAAGCGCCGTAATGAAACAGAACAAACTTTTGTGTGTAACATTTAACGTACACGGAACTGGTCCACTCTCTTTCATATTCATACTCTGGTTAATATTTTTTTTCCTACATCTTGATGCATTGTGTAGTTCTGCAGTCACTGTAAGTAAAGAGGTTTTTTTATGACAGTTTTTTTCACAGACAATTAGAAAATCCATAATGAAAATTTATTTATTTTCTGGATTTTCTTTTGTGTGAAAATCTGATGCATAAGACTTTAGCTCCCCTGGTGGATGCATTTGGTAACTGCTACCTTTGGTACCTTAAAAATTCTAAATTATTTTCATCATCTTAATTATAGAATGCAAATGCAAGTATGAACTTTTAGAAACACATTTAAATGCAAATGTATTTGCTTTTTTCAAATGTAATACACCTAAAAAAAGTATCAAGATATATAACAATTATTTTTAAATTAAAGATTTTAAAATGGAAGTGGCCAACTATAGTGATGATTAGGAATTTCCACTGTATTATATTATTATATTATCCCTCTATAATCAAATCATTGTGGTAAAGACGCTTATGTAATATTCTCACTCATTCATTAATAAATGCCAATGTTGCAGTGAACAAAATGTTATGTTTAGGTAATGTTTAACAATATTTATTTATTGTGTAGTATTCAAGTATTGCACCTGATACTTTACTCAGTTTCACTGGGTGATTAAACAAAGACCACATGTTTGGCAAAATAGAGGTCTAAATTTAGGACATTTTCTAGGTCAACAATAGTCAATTAAATGTACTGTTTTGCTGAGCCCCTATTGTTAGGAATTACATAAGAAAGGGTGACAGTCAGTAGAAGGGAAATTCCTCTTCTCTATTGTGTTCAGATTTAGCATGACTAAATTGACCTTTGAAAAAATAGCTTAAGAATTATAATTTTAATAGTAGTTATTTAACCTCTTTGTACAGAGAGAAATTGCATCAAAACATACCATAAAATAGTTAAAATCTACGATGGCTGGGTTAAGACATGCACTCTTTATTTTTTATTTTGCGAGAATGAAATAGTATTTCGTACTCACGGAAAATACGTTAAACTGTTGCTGATATATGGCCAGAAGAATTACTCAGTCTAAGTAAGTTGACCTGCATTCAATAGTCAATGATAGAATAACATATATAACACATTGTACAAGTGGTGTCAGTTGTTGCCCCTAATCTGAGTCTAATACCAAGGCAGATAGACAGACAGACAGACAGACAGATAGATAGATAGATAGATGGATAGATGGATAGATAGACAGATAGGTAGATTGATTGATTGATTGATTGATAAAGATCTCTATATTATATATATATATATATATATAGAGAGAGAGAGAGAGAGAGAGAGATAGATAGATAGATAGATAGATAGATAGCAGAAAGTGAACTTAGTGCAGCCCTTTTAGGCAAGTTCTTTCCCACTCACAAGGGTTGATTATCAACTGAAAGAGAGGGACACATGCACTTACGTTACACATGTATGGAGAATTTTATTTGCTTAAGCATAGACACCAAGTACAAGGGAACATCTCCAAATGCCATTCAGCTGAGAAGTTGCACATGAAGATTGCCTGGAATGGGGGAAAAAGCATCTTATCCTATCCTATCCTATCCTATCCTATCCTATCCTATCCTATCCTATCAAGCACACTATATGATATCTTTATCTGCATACATATATACACCACAACAAGTAGAAAAAGATGACAAACAGAATACCAGGTTATTAAATCGAAAAAATAAATTGGCTGCAGCTATAAGACAAGAGGGGACTGCATGCTTATAGGCCTACATAATGTAAGTCATGAAATCAAAGTCATTTGACCAGTGGTGGAACTCCTTTGGGAGGGTCGCAACCAGAGCTAACATTTTGAAGAGGTTGAGTTCTTTAAAAATTTTGAAAAGAAAAAGAAAATATAACACTATTTAAGTTCACACTAACTAAATAATAACATTAAATAGTATATAATTTTGGCTTTACATGCCGCAGAGGTGAAATTCTCAAATTTTTCATTCCAACTTCTAAAGGGCCTTGGGGTGGGGGTGTGGGGGATCTGACCCCATATCGCCCCCCCCCCCCCCTATGTGGCTACACCCTTTCTCTTCAGTAGGGGATAACCTAATTTATCTACAACCCAGATAGATAGATAGATAGACAGATAGGCCTCAGTATCACAACAGAAGAGCATGACCAGAAATAGGTTTTCAATCAAATGCACTTAACGAAACTGCAGGGGTGGGGTTGGAAATGTTTGGAGGGGGTTGGGAGGAGGGGGGGGGCCTAAATCTACCTTTGATGTACCCCAGTGTCCTCTCCTGGTCTAATTTCTCCAAGCCATTACTAAATTAACAGTGTGCATTTTCCTTGTGTCTTATTCTGTTAAAAAGAAGGTAACTTTGATGGGTTCACTGGAAAACCAGTGTCAGCACTTCTTGGATCTTGTAAGGATCTTGTAGGGACTAATATTTCGTCCAAACAAAATAAGTATTTCGTTTGAACAAATTAGTAATTCATTATAACGAAATACTATGTCATTATAACGAAATCCTGCATGAATACTATTTCGTGAGAACGAAATAAAAAATAAAAAGTGCATGTCCTATCCCAGCCACCGTAAAAATCTGATAAAATGCATCATTTTAAATGAGATAAGATAAATGATATTAGAAAAGAGATCATCAATACATTGGACAGCTTATCAAATAGGTAACACAAGACACCATGGGGTAAATATGATGTGTACTAAAAATACCTCAAAGTGTTTCAATGCACACTTTAATAGTAGATAATAATATAAGAAACTTGATGTATATACAACTCTTATTGATTGAGTAATTGACAATTGTTGAGCAACATTAACCTATACAATAAATGCCACTTTTTCATTCTTTTGTGAAGACTTTTTAGCTAATAATTTTTTATCAATTTGTAATGAACTATCTACTGTGTGAAGTTTTAAATCTGTGTAAGTTATATTACAAGTAATTAATTATAACTTACAATATTAGTATGTGCTTATTTTCAAGTGAAATGTAAATATTCAGTTTAAAAAATGCAAATGTAAGTGCAAATGTTTGCAAGTGCATATGCATTTAAAATGCAATGCAAATGCGGCATTTGTAACTGTCTCTGCTCGGGATCCTTGAATCTTCATACTCACCTATGTAGATTGCTTCACAAAAAGCATAAAAATATCCTAATTGTTTGGATTTGTTTTCCTCTGTGTTGTAATTCTAATGACTTTCACAAAATGGACAAATACTCTTAAAGATTAAATGAGTCTATGGGTATAAATTGAGTATGAATTATTGTATGAAAGGGGGAAAGAACTTTTGTTCTCAGTTTGTGATGTCCATGATGTCCTTGTCAACATTTTGGTTTCCAGATGAAAGCAAAAGTTACCGGGGGAGTATCGCATTGTGGCTTAGTACGTAGGCGAACATAGCTGTGCGACAGCTTCTTAATGTTTTTGGGCTGTAATTTTATCCTACGCTGGCATTATTTGCCGATCACATTGACTTGAATCATCAGAAGAGGTTCTAGCCACAAGATGCAGCCCTCCGAAAATGGCGGGAAATGCTATCTATCTATAACTTTTTACTTTCATCAATCAGACTATGCTTAAAATGATAAAAATTGTTTAGATTTAGATCTGTGAAAATAGCTGTCATAAAACCTTTACTTACAGTGACTGCAGAACTACACAATGCATCAAGATGTAGGAAAAAATATATTAACCAGAGTATGAATATGAAAGAGAGTGGAGCAGTTCTGTGTACGCTACAAGTTAGACACAAAAGTTAATTTTTGTTTTCTACCGGCGCTTTCTCAACCGGACACTCCAAAAAGCTACCGTTTGCGTTACGGTAAAAAACGTCATTTTTTCAATTATTTTGCCAAATTCCAGCTACCTGGCAGCTACCCGAAAGTACTAATGAATTTGACCCCTTTAAGGGTTGCAAAGACTAGTTTTGTCTATGCTGAAAGTTAGACACAAAAGTTAATTTTTGTTTTCTACCGGCGCTTTCTCAACCGGACACTCCAAAAAGCTACCGTTTGCGTTACGGTAAAAAACGTCATTTTTTCAATTATTTTGATTTATCACATCTTCGACGTGCTCGGAAAATTCCGAAAAAATTCTAGAACGTAAACCTTTGCCCTAAGTATCTTTTTGCGCAAAAACGGAAAAATCACGTTTGACCGTTTTCGAGGAATATGCGATAGCGAAGCTAGCTACCTGGCAGCTACCCGAATCTAAGGCCTAATTACACCCACTTAACGGGTGCACAGGTCAGTTTTACATATTGCAAAAGTTAGATACAAAAGTTAATTTTTGTTTTTTACCCATACTGTCCCAACCGGTCAACCGGTAAATTTACAATCGCAGCTACGGCAAAAGAGGTTGTTTTTGAGTTTTTTTGATATTTCAGAGCCGTAACCCTTTGGAAAATTCTGGAAAAATTCTAAAATGTAGACCTATGCCAAATGTATCTTTGTGTGAAAAACGGTAAAGATCCGTGAAACCGTTTACGAGAGGGTGGCAAAAAAGAGGCGAGCCAAATTCCAGCTACCTGGCAGCTACCCGAAAGTACTAATGAATTTGACCCCTTTAAGGGTTGCAAAGACTAGTTTTGTCTATGCTGAAAGTTAGACACAAAAGTTAATTTTTGTTTTCTACCGGCGCTTTCTCAACAGGACACTCCAAAAAGCTACCG
This sequence comes from Alitta virens, assembly GCA_932294295.1. Lineage (NCBI taxonomy): Eukaryota > Metazoa > Annelida > Polychaeta > Phyllodocida > Nereididae > Alitta > Alitta virens. Next base: position 19,292,370 of record OW028583.1, on the reverse strand, counting down.
TTTGCGTTACAGTAAAAAACGTCATTTTTTCAATTATTTTGATTTATCACATCTTCGACGTGCTCGGAAAATTCCGAAAAAATTCTAGAACGTAAACCTTTGCCCTAAGTATCTTTATGCGCAAAAACGGAAAAATCACGTTTGACCGTTTTCGAGGAATATGCGATAGCGAAGCTAGCTACCTGGCAGCTACCCGAATCTAAGGCCTAATTACACCCACTTAATGGGTGCACAGGTCAGTTTTACATATTGCAAAAGTTAGATACAAAAGTTAATTTTTGTTTTTTACCGGTACTGTCCCAACCGGTCAACCGGTAAATTTACAATCGCAGCTACGGCAAAAGAGGTTGTTTTTGAGTTTTTTTGATATTTCAGAGCCGTAACCCTTTGGAAAATTCTGGAAAAATTCTAAAATGTAGACCTATGCCAAATGTATCTTTGTGTGAAAAACGGTAAAGATCCGTGAAACCGTTAACGAGAGGGTGGCAAAAAAGAGGCGAGCCAAATTCCAGCTACCTGGCAGCTACCCGAAAGTACTAATGAATTTGACCCCTTTAAGGGTTGCAAAGACTAGTTTTGTCTATGCTGAAAGTTAGACACAAAAGTTAATTTTTGTTTTCTACCGGCGCTTTCTCAACCGGACACTCCAAAAAGCTACCGTTTGCGTTACGGTAAGAAACGTCATTTTTTCAATTATTTTGATTTATCACATCTTCGACGTACTCGGAAAATTCCGAAAAAATTCTAGAACGTAAACCTTTGCCCTAAGTATCTTTTGGAGCAAAAAACGGAAAAATTACACTCAACTGTTTTTGAGTTATATACATGGAAAGTTCGGGTAGCTGCCAGGTAGCTGTCAGGTAGCTGGGTTCGGGTAGCTAACTTTACACCTTCAGGTAGCTGCCGGGTAGCTGTCAGGTAGCTAGGTTCGGGTAGCCAACTTCACTGATCTGATTTCACATGCATAATTAGATTTCTTCGTCCCGCCTCCCCCCCCCCCCCCCCCACACTTTCAAGTAGTGGTTTGATGTAATGAAATCGATAATCGAACCAAAATCTTCACTTGATTTACTGGGGTGGGGGCCTAGCTCACTGGTGTCGTGGTGGGCTTCCAACCACTGGGTCTCGGGTTCAATTCCCGGTCAAGCCTATGTTGGATGGTTGTTTCATCCTTCATCTCATTGCCATGATCCCTGCAAAACGTTTTTCATGAGGTGCGGCAAACTCTTAGGACCATATGTGAACTCTTCCTACAAACTTAATGAATGTCTACGAACTGCCACAAAGTGTATACGAACTCATACATTCTCCTACGATCTTATATGACATACTTACAATGCACTTATGACGTCCTACGACTTCCGACAAAGTCCTACAAAGTCCTAACAGTTTGTACAATGCTACGATGATTTTGAAACCTATCCAACATTTTTTGTCGCCTTCCAGGAACTGTGACGAACTGTGACGAACTGTGACGAACTGTGACGAACTGTGACGAACTGTGACGAACTGTGACGAACTGTAACGAACTGTGCAATGCTACGATGATTTTGAAACATATCCAACATTTTTTGTCGCCTTCCAGGAGCTGTGACGAACTGTGACGAGCTGTGACAAACTGTGCAATGCTACGATGATTTTGAAACATGTCCAACATTTTTTGTCGCCTTCCAGGAGCTGTGACGAACTGTGATGAGCTGTGACAAACTGTGCAATGCTACGATGATTTTGAAACATATCCAACATTTTTTGTCGCCTTCCAGGAGCTGTGACGAGCTGTGACGAACTGTGACGAACGTTTACGATTAGCTACAAACCATTACGATCTCTGACGAACTTTATCATGTTTATAACGAAGTAGTAGTTTGTGGGAGTTCGGCATGAAGTTCGGCAAGGTTGGTTTGGTGTTTAACAGTTCGTCATACCTCAAGTAAAAAGATTGTATCCTTAAAAAAGATAAGGCTAATTACAATTTGGATCTATTATCAGTGGAAACTAATGGCGAACTGCCACAAACTTTGCTCACTCAGAATTTGTCAAAGTTCGTCGCAAACTTTGTAGCAGCTCTTGTAGATGGGACCGGGGCTTTAATCAGTTTTATGTTTTTTTTTTGTGAACTGTTTTTCTGTTTCAAGGTGCACTTGTGGCCACTGGGCATTAATAACTACATCAATTTTATCAGTCTTCCAGTTTGACTATTTTTCAAATGTCTATCAGTGATAGGAAACCATCACGGCCATTCTCTTTCCGTGATAAATGTAAGGAAGTTTTAATTTGACCAAACTCTGTCATGTGAGCTGAAACTCAAGAGGGACCTATTCATACGAAACTCACCAACTAAGTGCATTGTGCATTTATTTACAATGTTTTCTTTCTAACTCCTTGACGCAGTTACTATGTCATCAACATGTACTCATGCACCAAGGGGTGCTGTACATTGCTGCACAACCATACCACATAGTACCGGACCTGTTGGATGCCAAGTAATATCAATTAAAATGTTTTGAGGGCCAACCCAAGTTTTATTTCATGATTAGATTAAGAATATTGAGAAAATAACAGCCTCAACAAACAAATAGAAGCAATATATATATATATATATATATATATATATATATATTATACATATTATACATACATTGCGTGTAATTCTGTTATTTATACCATTTTATTTCTAGTGTGTCATATTTACATATAAATTCTATGCCATAAGAAGTATCAGTTGTCTTTGGGATGCTTCATGCAGCTTCTATGAATAAATAGGCAGAAATATACATATCTTTCAAGACAAAGACAGAGATATCTATTTACACAAAGAGACACACAATTCATATACAAACACGAATTGAAACATACTTGGACAAATACACACACAAATACACAAAAAGACAGTAAACAAGTAAAGAGACAGTACACAAGTAAATAGACAGTATGCAAGTAAAGAGACAGTACACAAGAGACAGTACACAAGTAAAGAGACAGTACACAAGTAAAGAGACAGTACACAAGAGACAGTACACAAGTAAAGAGACAGTACACAAGTAAATAGACAGTATGCAAGTAAAGAGACAGTACACAAGAGACAGTACACAAGTAAAGAGACAGTACACAAGTAAAGAGACAGTATGCAAGTAAAGAGACAGTACACAAGAGACAGTACACAAGAGACAGTACACAAGAGACAGTACACAAGAGACAGTAAACAAGTAAAGAGACAGTATGCAAGTAAAGAGACAGTACACAAGAGACAGTACACAAGAGACAGTACACAAGTAAAGAGACAGTATGCAAGTAAAGAGACAGTACACAAGAGACAGTACACAAGTAAAGAGACAGTATGCAAGTAAAGAGACAGTACACAAGAGACAGTACACAAGAGACAGTACACAAGTAAAGAGACAGTATGCAAGTAAAGCGACAGTGCACAAGAGACAGTACACAAGTAAAGAGACAGTACACAAGTAAAGAGACAGTACACAAGTAAAGAGATATTTAATGTAGGTATTATTCTCTATGTACGGGAGGTCATAAGACCACTAGCGAGAGGCCCCGACTGTAAATGTGACTGCGTGGGTTATATCTTGGCAATAAATTTTACACAGGTTCTTGCAACTCCTTTAGGTCATGGTGGGGATTCGAACTCTCAACTCATAAACAGCAGGCGAATGGCATAACCACTAGGCCGTGGCATACTCTTATCAGTTTATATGAATTATCAAGCTAATTATTACATCTGAAACGTTTTACAAACTTTTCTTTTTTCTTATATAGGCTAACACCATTAACCTCATTGTGGATTTTTCTTTCATGCCAGAGTGACTCAGCCCTAATTACCAGGCTTTTTTTGAGCTTTCACAATAAGTTTACCAAGAAGGAACACGACACCTTCCATCTTTGAATAAGTTACTTTCTATGACATCTTTGTTGTTGCAGTTTCTTGTCCAAATTAATATGGGTCATTTTGGGTGCAGGTGAAAAAAAAAACGTTTTTCTTCTTTGTAATTTTATTGTTTGTTGTGGTTTTGTTGATTGATTGATTGATTTTTTATTTCCAACATACAAAGTAAATTTTTTGCAATAATTGTTGTTTTTTAATGGTGCAAAGACAAAGTGGCTGGACACATCTGTTCTGTTAAATACCTCTTGGGTGTTCTTTTTGACGTCATTCTTTGTTGTTTCTTGGTTTCTTTTCATTGGTTTCTTTTTTTAACACGGAATTCCCTGGAGCAATACAAGATCATAGAATACTTGCAGATCTATCAAAGCCTTTGAGTGTACAGTTAGTCTAGGACTCTCATTGGAGGAGGGACTGCCTGGACCAGTGGGAGTCCCGGGTTGACATGACGTCCTCTGGTTGTAAAATAATTATTATCTTCACAGGGTAGGATTAAGTTGATATGTTGATATGACGGTCTTAATTACATATCTTCATAATAAGTTGGCCTAAAATTGTGTTCTACCTATGTAAAGAATTCTCTTGACCATCCCTATCCAGCAGTGTTCGTAAGCCAACACGCTTGGAAGTTTGCGTTGGCAAAAGCAGGAATGCTTTCTTTCTGTTCATCAAAATTTAATTTCACTGTCATTAAATGATGCTGTCAATTACTAAATTAATAACACAAGTGAACCCAATATAGGCTTACTTATAAACCCTGAATATCCATGAATGGGCTAATTAGGACATACAGGGACCATGGCAATGTGATGATAATTGAAGTGGTGATGGGTGGATTAGGGCTTTACGTCCTGTATTTCTGCACCTGATGGGCTAATTAGGACAGGTAGGGACCATGGCAATGAGATGAAGGATTAAACAGCCATCCAACTTAGGCTCGGCCAGGAATTGAACCCTGGACCCAGTGGTTGGAAGCCCAGCGTGCTACCTAGCTCCCACCCCTGAATATGATGAATGAAGTAGCCATCCAACTTAAGATCGACCGGGAATTTAACCCGGGACCCAGTGGTTGGAAGCCCAGCCATAATGTATATGAACATTTTCAGTAATTGTGACACCAAACATAATTGCAATGCTAGAGAAATTGCAATTATTATATTCAAGACAATTGTCAGACCAAATTGCTGAAAAATTTGCCATATATAAAAGCTACATTTTTGGGGCCATATGAAAAAGCTAATATTTTTTTATGTAGAGAGACATTAATACAAATTAAGGCCTCCCCTCCCCCCAAATGTGTTGTACTCCACCATGAAACTTTGTTCTAATACTCTAAAACTTTTGAGGACAAATTTGGTTGTACAGTTTGTACACCAGTGGAATATCCATATAGGATCATCCATACAGTGATGTAATCTTTGTTTATCTTTGTGTCGTGATAAGCCACTTGTGTAACTCAATTTTTCAATTTTGAATGGTTTAAAATTGTATGAAACACCAGATATTTGTCTTAATACATCGGTCAAAATATTAAGAAACCTAAACTGATATAGAATAGGGGACAAGTTCAGAAACCACTTTTTTGGTTTCTGGGCAGGACCTTTCTTAGTAGAGGGATATAATCAAAAAAATGTTAGTTAATTCCTACCTGGGATTATAATAAAACCCCACCGCTATGGATGGGTTTCATATTATAATAAAACCTAGGTTCAGAGCCTTGAACTTCACACGTGATGAGGTTGGGCTGGCTAACCCACAAGGCCCGTAGTATTAGGTTTTATTTATGTCCCGCAATAACCCCTTTATTAAAATTTGTTTGTGAGAACTATCTTGCAGCATTGAGTAGGGATCTTTTGTTTTGTCTATCTGTTCTGCCTCACTCTGAATAGTTGCCATGTTGATGACGTCACCTATTCAAAACATTTAAGCAAGCAGACAGTCAACAAACTGAAGCATTGTCGGCCTCAAAGGACTTTGTGAAGCTTCTCCCTTGCCAAAATTGTATTCAGATTGAAGGAATATACAATTAAATAGGGTTTCTTGTGCCAGGCAAAGCTAATTTGTTTTTTTACGGGTTTTGTGAAGAGTTATCTAGTTCTACTGATGACGTTCATGACTTTCACTGAGTCTAAATGCTGCCCTGTGATTGGCCAGGCTGTTTTCTGTATAATTGTTATTAAAATGTTATTTTATGAGGTTCACAACAATGAAAAAATTCAAACTTTTTTAGGGAGCTGACAATTTTATCTTTTGAATGGTGACTCCGAATATTGTTTTAAAGCAGCGGCGCTAGTTTAAACGGCGAAGCGCTTAGCTGCAAAAAGTGATTTTTTGTCACTGGCCTGCCATACATAGAAGTATGTGGTATACATTTCCCATCCTTGTAAGGTAAGCCATGTAGTATACACATGTATACCACATAGGCTATACCACATGGCTTTTCTATGTGGTATACAACTGATTGTGGGGTATAATGTATCTTCCAAACTTTCACACATATTTTCATTAATTTTTGTCGCATTAATATTCCTACACGAACAGTGAGGATCAAAATGTTGTTAATATTCATAAAGACCTCAGAAGCCAATCACAGCAGAGAATACAGCAAATTAACAGATTTTGCCGCATCACCTCATTGAAAAAATTTGAAGGCTTTGCTATATTATACCCAGCAAATTTGAAGATATTATCAGACCCAATCTAACTTTATTTTGGTATTGCCTTTTGACCACAGGAACATGCATGCGCAATTTCAATAAAATTGATGCATTTCTACCTACAGCACAACTCGCATGAAGTTTAACACTGTTTTATATATATATAGGATTTTTCCATGAAGCCAAAAGCAATTTATTTGTAAATTATAAGGCTTTATTTCTGACTTTATAAAGAAACACCAGTATGAGATCAGGGAAGTTTTATGGGAATATTAGCATTAAATAGTGATAAATTGAGAAATATTTAATCTGACAGTGCCATGAGCAATTGAAAATGACTGGACCCGTATTTACATATCATATCATATCATATCATATATCATATAATATCATATCATATCATATCATATATCATATCATATCATATCATATCATATGTCTGGGATGTTACATGCTCTAGGCATATTGATTGATTAATTTTTTTAGAATAATCAACAATAGTTAAAATACATATGAAGGGATGAAGATGTAATGAATTTCAAAGATGATCACTCAGGGATGGTGCACTAAAGTCATGCATGACTTATTTCCAGTGCGGTCCTGGGTGGGATATTCAATTTTTCTAATTGCCTTATCCTATGCTACATTGAGATCATTCATTTCATGGCCATCTAAGTTCCACAATGTACAACCCCTAGAAACTAGTACAGTTACTTTGAAACAATTTAAACAGCACTTACGACTGAACAAAGTGAAAATTTGATATCAACTTATTAACACTTGCAATAAAATGTCCTATTTTTGCTTTATAATCATCAACATAAGAAAGCACAGAATTTAAAGTGTTTCCACGTGGCACACTCTATCATTCCATGATAAAATTTAAGTGAACATTTTAACTACAAAATTGTATCATTTCAAAGTAGATCCAATATATAGGATGGGCTTTTCATGGAGGGTTGAGGAAAAAATCTGACAGCTCTTTGCGTAATTCCAAAAAAGTAATAACAAGACATATCTATATACCTCCAAGAATCATTGTGAATAATTATGAACATTTTCCTGAAGAATTGAATGAAATTATGAGTTACTTACAGCGATTAAGGCAAGAAGTTATCATTGTTAGTAAGCCAAGAAAACTTTTCCAACGAGCTTGTCCCGTAACCATGGTACTTTAATTGACAATATCTTTGTGAAACTTTCAGCAGATTTTGCTAACACTACTGCTTGCATTTTATGGAATCATATATCTGATCATCAACCTTGTTTTATCATCTTAGATCACTTGAGTAAAAAAATTACCAATAATAGATATCTTAAAGTATATCATACTAATCATGAAACTGTTGATTATTTTAGAAATGAGCTTTCAACAACATGTGATTTTGCAAAGTTTCAATTTTGATCTCACAGTCGATCCCAATAACAACTTTAATATATTAGAAAACAATATCACAACTGCTTTCTGTAATAGATCCACAAAGTGGCATCATAGTATTGATTTAAACGGAAGCGCCCTCTAGTTCTTTGTGTACGAATTAGCTTGTAGCACGTTGCATTTCATGGAGTAAACTTTTGAAGAGTTTCCAGCAGTTTGTGGACTTTATTATATGATATATCATTACACTTTCCAGAATCATATGTATATTAAGACTGTTAAATACCATAGGCATAAACACAAAAAGTCTAAATGGATAACACGTGGTATCAAATACAGAGATAGACCATATACAGATTTGCAAATGACAGAAAAAACGAAGGTTACTCTAGCAAAAAAATAATCATTTTACTTATAATCGTATTTTGAAACAAAACATCCAGTTAGCTAAGCAAAAAAAATATCATCATTCAAAACATGGTTTTCTATTAATGAAATTATGAATCGCACTAAAAATAAAAAATACTTTTCTCAACAGATTCTAGTTAATGGTAGTTACATCAAAGACCCAAAAAGAATTTGCAGTGAATTCAGTTAATTTTTCATTAACATAGGGACAACTCTCTCTGATTCAATTTGTCAGCCCCAGGACCGATCCTGAGGAGTTCTTAAGAACACTCATTCCCCAATGCTTTTAATTCAGTCTTATAGACAATGACAAAGTTCTTAAAGTTATAGACTCAACGAAGCTTACAACCAGTAGCGAATTTAATGGTCTATCTAAAAAATAAATTTGAAAATTATTAAAGATGAAATTAATCATTCAATCACCACAAATATATTTCCGGAGAAATTGAAACTAGCAAAAGTTGCTCCTCTCCACAAAAAGAATGAACATTATTTATTTGATAATTACCGGCCTATTTCATTCTCCCAAGTATATCTAAAGTAATTGAGAGTATTATGCAATCTTGAAAATTGTATACATTTTAATACTTCTAATCTTATGTATGACAGTCAATATAGGTTTAGACCTACAGAACTGGCGACTCTTCAAGTTATATAGTTTTAGACCTTTCAAAGGCATTTGATTGCTCAAATCATGAAATTTTATTACAAAAATTAAAATACCATTGTTTTCATTAAAATTCTTATTTATTATTGGAAAGTTATTTAAGTGACTGAATTAAACAATATGTATATTTTAGCGATATAAATTCTAATAATTTGTCAATCAATATGGGGGTTTCTCAAGGATCGATTCTGGGACCCCTACTATTTCTAATCCATATCAATGATATTGTAAATGCTACTTCTTCCTTTTGACCAATCATTTACGCTGATGATACAACTCTTGGTGTTTGTATAAGTTATTTTGGTGAAGTAAAAGCACAAATTCATGGAAACATAAATTTTGAATAAAATAATATTCACACATGGTTAAATCTCAACAAATTAGCATTAAATAAAATTAAAATTAAAGCAATGGTATTTCATACATGTCAAACAGAAGTGTTACTCAAATTCAGTATGTGGACTTATTAGCTAGACATTGTCTTGGATAGGCATTCAAATGGGAATGAGTATACTGATATGATAGGTTTCTGGTAGGCTGAATAAACTTCAAACTTTTCTACCTAAATCAACTTTATTTACATTATACAACTCTCTTGTGTCATCTCATCTTAACTGTGGCATACTACTCTGGGCATGTAGGACAGTGCTAAGTATAATGCCCATACTAAACCAGTATTTAAGAACATGTCTTTGTGAAAAAATATCATATATTAGAGTGCTGCAAGAACTTGTCTTTTATTATTAATTTGAAAGCAAAAAGTTACCGATATATTTTTACACAGTTGTAATACTCGTGGGTCCCATAGATTTCAATTGCCAAGAATTAAACACAGTTTCATGAAAATAGCTTGAGTTATAGAATTCCATATGTAAGTAATAATGCCAGTGATGTAATAATCAATAAAACTTGCATTCATGGTCTACCGGGTTTAAAAAACTATGCCAAAAACATTTTATTAGTCAATATTAACTTACCTGCATGATTCATAACTGTTACATTTGTCAGAGATCAACATAAGAAATTCTTAACTTGCATGAATGGAACACCTGAACTATCACTCTCTGTGCCCCGTCTTATAATTTTTCCTTTTTGTAGTCTATTCCCTCTTGGGATTCTTGTTTCTTCACAGTGACTCCTTTTTGTATGTCATTTTGTATTGGTTCCTTCAGGATTCTGCTTTAATTTCTGGCCTTTGATGTCTATAGTTGAAATTTATTACAAACTTCTCTTCACTAAGCTATCTCTTTTACCTAGCTTTCCATTGATTATTGTTTCAAAAAGTCAAAACTTGTTGCTGTGATTTACGTAATATCAAAGTGGCTGTGCGGACATGAAGTATTGTGTGAATGCACTGTTTAATCAACTTAAAGAAAATGCTACACAAATATAGTACGTAAATTTCATCCAATTACATCAAAGATCAACTGAAAGAAAATGCTCACCAATATGGCATGTGAATATCATCTAATTCATCCAAGATCAGTGCATTTACGGCAATTCCTGTCATTTTTATATCCTTAATTTCATATTGAATTCCAAAAAATGAACATAACATTGTCAAGTTGAACAAAAAACTTTTTCATAATCAAATATCAGATAGATAAATGTAATTTCTTTATCACAAGCATGTCTTTTAATATATCTATTGTTATGTAATCATATCATAGAGTATATCAGTACATAGATATCTCTCTATATATATATATATGTCTTTAGTTCATATATCTATGGAATCCCTTTGTTTGGGATCCATCCTTTGTGTTGGCCTCCAGCTGCTCCAGCTGGAGCTCATTTATTATTAATAGGCTTGGGCCATCTGCAGCCCTGCCATGACCAACTCCTTCGTTAGATCCAGTTGGATCCAGTTTGCTTATGTAACCCCCACTATATATACTGGGAATCCTAGCCATAGGATTCATATTGTATCCAGCTCCTGACTTGATTAAAAGGCTTCATCTTCATCACACTGCTGACTTCGTCCTTATTCTATACTATTATATAAACATCTGTTTTACCTGGTGGGTGTATGGTATGACTCATATGGAATTGTCCATGTTTGGCCGACATCATCCCAAAACATGGGGAAACAGGGCAAGTCGGGCAATGCTGATAAGACATTCCTGATTAATTGGCTATAATTAGTTTGCGGCTGGTGTTGGCCTGCAGTGGCTCATCACGTCTCCTTGCCTCTCGTCACGGATATGAGAGGGTGGGCTGCCATGGATGGTGGTCAGGGGCTCTTTGCCCTTGTCAGCCACATGTTTATCAGTCTCACATTCCAGTTTATCACTCCCCTTGTCACCCAGAAGACTTCAAACGGAAGGGTAAAATGCTGCATTGCATGACTTCACATATTGCAAGGGTTTATTCAAGCTAGGACTATTTAACTGGAAGGTCTTTGATTTATATATATATCAATGACCTATTTTTACATAATTGAGAATTAATCTTTCACACCACTGTTGTCGCTGAAACAGTCAATTCCAGTAACAGACAAGAGAAAACAGAAAATGCAATTTTAATTTATCTACGAGTCATGATCCCATTTCCAGAGCAAGGTGTCCTTATGGAGTTGTTTGTTTCCCTAAATTTCATTTTAAAAACACATTGCATTTCATAGATCCAAAATAATCCTTCATAAAAAATAAGTTTCACATTCCTGAAATATTGTTTAATAATGCCAGCATTGGTTATTAAATAATGGCTTTGGTGCAGTCAATATTATGGCTGACTGACTGACTGACTGACTGATTGCTGTATTAATAGTGCTAGCACAGATTATTTAATAAGGGTTTTGGTGCAGTCAATAGGGTGGGCCAGTATCAGGGAAGGGAGGGGGTGTTAAAGAAAGGGTGACCTAATTGAGCAAACTATTTCTACGTCATTTTGCACTCAGCAGTTGCATGGGAGATTATAGTAATCTCAGCCATATTCTGTCACTGCTGAATCTCAAGTGAAAAAACCAAAGTAAGTGGGAAAAAGTATTTTTTGTCAGAAATGGTATAGTGTGTCATAGGTCACAGCAAGTAGGCTGCTTGTGCAATAATATTCACTTGAGAAATAATGTAGGTTACATGGCTAAAAGTTGGGTGAGCGATTGATTGATTGATTGATTGATTGTATGCAGGAAACGGGTGTCATTAATGTTTCAGCCCCAGGACCGATCCTGAGGAGTTCTTAAGAACAATCATTCCCCAATGCTTTAAATTCAGTCTTATAGATAATGACAAAGTTCTTAAAGTCATAGACTCAACGAAGCTATTTAACTAGAAGGTCCTTGATTTATATATATATCAATGACCTATTTTTACATAATTGAGAATTAATCTTTCACACCACTGTTGTCGCAGAAACAGTCAATTCCAGTAACAGACAAGAGAAAACAGAAAATGCAATTTTAATTTATCTACTAGTCATGATCCCATTTCCAGAGCAAGGTGTCCTTATGGAGTTGTTTGTCTCCCTAAATTTTATTTTAAAAACACATTTCATTGCCTTCCATAGATCCAAAATAATCCTTTATAAAAAAATAAGTTTAACATTTCTGAAATATTGTTTAATAATGCCAGCATAGGTTATTAAATAATGGCCTTGGTGCAGTCAATATTATGGCTGACTGACTGACTGACTGACTGACTGAATGCTGTTTTGATAATGCCAGCACAAGTTGTTGAGTATTGGGCTTTGGTCCAGTCAATATGGTTGACGTGCTGACTGACTGACGTGCTGACTGACTGACTGACTGAATGCTGTTTTAATAATGCTAGCACAAGTTGTTGAGTATTGGGCTTTGGCCCAGTCAATAAAGTTGACTGACTGACTGACTGACGTGCTGACTGACTGACTGACTGATTGCTGTATTAAAAGTGCTAGCACAGATTATTTAATAAGGGTTTTGGTGCAGTCAATAGGTTGGGCCAGTATCAGGGAAGGAAGGGGGTGTTAAAGAAAGGGTGACCTGATTAGGGCAAACTATTTCTAGGTCATTTTGCACTCAGCAGTTGTATGGCCATATTCTGTCAGTGCTGCATCTCAAGTGAAAAAACCAAAGTAACTGGAGAAAAAGTATTTTCAGAAATGGTATAGGGTGTCATAGGTCACAGCAAGTAGGCTGCTTATGCAATAATATTCACTTGAGAAATAATGTAGGTTACATGCCTAAAAGTTGGGTGATTGATTGATTGATGATTGATTGATTGATTGTATGCAGGAAACGGAGTTGATTGGTCTCAGACAGACAGACAGATATCTAGACAAATAGACAGATAGACAGACAAGGAGCCAATTAATATTGGTCGCTGGTCAGTCACAAAATTAGTCAGTCAGTCACCCCCTGCCTATCTCTATCTAATGAAACAAGAATGCAGACCGGTGCAAAATTTTGTGGTATTAATTGTGGGGGGGGGGGGGGTTGATTTTATTAGTGGTTTTAATGTATCCATCTGCTCAGTGGTCTTGAGCTAGTGGACAACTGTAATATAATTGTGAGCTATTGTGACATGGTATTATTGAGAGGTGGTCTTGATAGTGGCTTTATTGGTGAGATTGTATTTATATGATCGTTAAAGATAACACAACTTTATTCAATCTCACAAACATAGCATGATGGTTTAAACCTTGGAAGCAACATGTATGTTTTAAACTTAGGAATATCTAGATATTCCTAGATTAAACAGTGGCTTATCTAGGATGTAATGAAGTGTTACTGGTATAGATTTAAATAAATGGATTTTAAATTAAATAGATATCTCAGGATCTACTTATCACATTGCAATGAAATTTACATGGTCTTAATCTGGGGTGTGGGCCTAGCTCAGTGGTAGCGCGCTAGGCTTCCAACCACTGGGTCCCGGTTCAATTCCCGGTTAAGCCTATGTTGGATGGCTGTTTCATCAATCATCTCATTGGGGCGGGGGCCTAGCTCAGAGGTACTGCTCTGGGCTACCAACCGCTGGGTCCCGGGTTCGATTCCCGGTCGAGCCTAAGTTGGATGGCTGTTTCCTCCTTCGTCTCATTGCCATGGTCCCTACCTGTCCTAATTAGCCCATCAGGTGCAGAAATACAGAATGTAAAGCCCTAATCCACCACCACCACCAAATGGTCTTATTCTAGAATAGGTGAGCTATATAAAACAAGTAGTGTCACTTCAACCAAATAAAGATGGAGAAATATCGCTTGATTTTCACCTTTCATCATATTAAGTGATTTTGATGAATTGGTTAACTGTTTTTTGTACTTATGGGGGTGCTAACTTGCGGTCTGAAAAGAGGTGGTTGCAACACCTTCGCGCTGTTCAGCGGGCACGTCTTTTGATGAATCGCCATGTCTGATTGGCTGAACGGTAGTGAAATTTATTCTTTTTGGATTCAGTGCCTCGACCACTTTCATACTGATGTACAAGTCATCATAAATAGAAAGAAAATTTTTTGAGCATAGTGTGCAAATGGTCGCAGCACGGATGCGATTTCAGGTGAAGTTTTCTTAGCGGGGGATGACTCTCGATAAGCGATGACGAGTTTGTCTGAGAGAGCCCTCCTCACTTGTAACAAATTTTGTTTTAAGTGGAATAAACAATCTGAATATAATACCATTCCCCACTCACCTTATCTAATAATTTTGTGATTCTCTGTACTAGCTTTCTTTCGTTTGTTGCAGACTTTGGTCTCCAGGTGCACTCATGCAGGTGAAAAACTTCAGATGTGAGCAAGTTGCCAGTTGCAAACACTTTATGCAGAAACCAGGTTACACTGCCAAACATCAGCCAATGAGATTGTGGAGTAAGGCAATGACGTGCATGGAAGCTTAGCATAAGCCACCTTTCAACATAAATTAAACTGACGTCGTGTTGTTATGATGATCTGAGGAACGAATATGGGCAGGGGGGGGGGGGGCAAAAAAATGAATTAGTGGCGTATATCAAGTATATAGTTTGTGATGTTAAAGCACAGGCAGCAGCCATTAAGTTCTCATATTGCCAGGTATAGACAACATATTCGTAAATCATATAATATTATGTACGAGAAAAAAACAAAAAGACAGGTTTTAGCTGATCCTCATCTACTGACGCTGTAACTTGGATTGCTGGGATCTCAGTTTCTGCATTGTTCTCACTGTTTTTAGTGCACTTGCGAGGTGGTATGGGTGCGCGAACAGTTGGAGGTTTCCGTTTTGACATGGACTGCTGTGGAACATATCCCTAAAGGAGAACTGGATGAGGATTTAATTTGATAGGTTTTCCATCCGGCAAATGAATCGAGCATACCCGTGAATGACCGAAGAACATAAACCGCCCATTGACCTTGTCACAAGGTTATTGCCCCTGCCAAAAATGTCTCGATTTACCATATTTTATTTTGAGGTCTATCATTTTAAGCCTTGGGTTGTCAACAACTGGGTCCTGGGTTCGAATCCAGCCCATGTTGGAAGGTTGCTTCATCTTTCGCCTCATTGCCTTGGCACCTGCCTGTCCTGATCAGCCCTATCTGGTGCAAACATATGAGACATAAAGTCAATCTTGCATTCACTTTTTTATATACTCACAATTTGAACTCAGAGAACCAATCAAAACTTTGTCCTAATTAGCCCATTAGGTGCAGAAATACAGTGCCTAGCATAAAAGTGGTTACACTGGCGAACAATGCAAATTTGTTTTGTCTTTCAAAGTGCCTCTGCCACGACATATTGGTTGTTATTGTTAGAAGGTTCAAGCAGTGAAAGACCATTGAATATCCCCAGTCAACCTTGACTGTTTATAAAAAAATAGTAATCAACATTTTAGGATAATGCCCTGTGTTGGCCAAAACTCTCGACTAGTTGAGTAAATTTGAAAAAGTTGTTAAAAATTAGCCAGTTGCTTCACAAAACGAACCAATGATCTATGTCACATGAGCATAGACGACATGGGCCCGAAAAACTTGGATTTGGTTGGGCCCCTGTGAGCTGTCTGAAGAAACACATGTTAGAAATAATCTTATCATAATTTCATGATATTCCATAGGAATGAGGGAAACATTTGATAAAGCTCAAAATTGTAAAATTTAGAAATAGTGAATTATATGATTTCTGAGTCAACACCGATGATTGACTGGTTCCCCCCTCCCCTGCACGTGCACTGGACATGCAAACGCATTACTTCTCGTTCACGAAATCTGTGGGAAAGAGCAACACTTGGATCATTAATTCAGGAACAAATAGACAAGAGCACTGGCAGCTAAATATATTTTGGACATCAAATGTAAATTGAGAAAACTCAAGGCAGAACACACCAGGTTCCTACCAATGTCTTGCATCAATGTTACATGCATTTATTTTCAATTTCAGTTGGTGCATCCAATGTTCCGTCATTACATATTTTGTTCTACAGCTTTCTCATGAAGCTCATCAAAATGTTGTCTTAAAATAGCCCATTGCCCTGATTTATATTGCAAAGCAACTGCACCATTGAAAGCTGACTGAGTATCATACATAAATCTCTAAATCTGGCTAAACGACCATCTAGTGGGGACAAATAATGCTACAGTCCAAAAAAAAAAGATGGGCTGAACTTTCCAAAAAAAGAAAGAAAGAGGAATTTGATGGAGAAATATATTCCAGAAAATTTATCATTTATACTCCAATCTTTTTTAAGGTTTGACCTTTTTTAATCGGAGAACCCATTTTTAGAGGTAGCAGGTCGTTTCGGCGTTGAGCCTGTTCGGCCCCGCCAAAACAAGACCATTCGGCCTGCCAGCTGAGTCGGTTCGGCTTTTTAGCTAAGTCCATTCGGCTCCCTATTTATTTTTATGGGGACCGAATCGACCACAAAAACGAGACGGTTCGGCCCCCCGTAATTACGACGTTTCGGCTACCTGCTTTAAGTGCAATCTACAAAGGTGGACACATGTGGTGTAAAGCTACACCCTGCAGCATTTGTTTTTTCAAGTGACACTTTTTGCTCTTCTTTTTACTCTTTTATTTTTCCGGCTCAACTTCTCCAGTCAAACTCCAGAAATGGATCTCACGAAAAGGAAGAAAGTAAGACACTGAATGCTAATAATACTAGATTATGTTGATAACTGTACTGTGTGGTCCAAAAAAGCCCCAATGATGGGCACTTTCCTATGATTTTATTATCATTGCAATAGATAGATAGATAGATAGGATAGATATTGATATTATTTATTGTCATATATTTCATAATAATATTGTACACATAATTTTCCTTCTCAGGCATATAGCTAACTTTAAGTTAAATAAATTAGAAATACAAAAATCAAAAGAAAAGAATTAAATATGTCAGGGGATAAAATATGTTAAAGTTACCCCAGACTCATAGGTAGATATATATAGATAGATAGATAGACAGTCAGACAGATGGATGGATGGATGGATGGATAGATGGAAGGATAGATGGATGGATAGATGTGGAAAGTGCAGCGCTCTAAGGCAAGTTCTTGCTGCTAACGAGGGTTGGTTGATGAGATGAGAGAGAGAGAGAGAGAGAGAGAGAGAGAGAGAGAGAGAGAGAGAGAGAGAGAGAGAGAGAGAGAGAGAGAGAGAGAGGAGGAGGAGGCGTCCATCCATGTTACACATTTACCCCATGGGTGGGGTCTTTGAAAGGTAAAGGTAAAGGTTGGGGTTTATAGTCTGCTATCAGCTATAGCTCTCAGCTGACTTCACACAATACGTTCGGTTGGAACTTGGCAGGCTCTGTTCTCTCTGGAACTTTCTCAACTCCCTGGGGAGCATACAGCTGTCATATCATCCAGTGCTGTCACTCCCCATTTACACCTTGGTGGAGTGAAGCAGTGGTTGCAGGTGGATCTGCTCAGTTCCTCAATGCCTGGATTTTAACTCATGACCATGTGTGTACGAGTCTAATGCTCTAGCTACTAGGCTACAACACCCAGTTTACTTGCCTCCAATTTAATGTCTCATCTGAATGACATCCAGCTGGTGGGATGTTGCTCATAAAGGGTGCTCGGGTGAGCATCTTATCACTAGACCAACCAGCTGTCTTAGAACCACACATTTATGTAGAGCAGTAATTTCAATTTCGTGGAGGAAAATGGAATCATGACGTCTATCATCATGTCCTAATTGTCCCATGACATCAAAGACAATTCATACAATCTATCAAATAGTTACCTCTGTAATAATTCCCAAGTACTCTCACAATCGACTGTGTGGTGTCCCCTACAGGGCGGGGGCCTAGCTCAGAGGTAGTGCTCTGGGCTTCCAACCGCTGGGTCCCGGGTTCGATTCCCGGTCGAGCCTAAGTTGGATGGCTGTTTCCTCCTTCATCTCATTGCCATGGTCTCTGCCTGTCCTAATTAGCCGAACTGGTGCAGAAACACACACGTGTGGTGTCCCCAAGGATCTATCCTAGGCCCTCCATTTTTCATTATCTATAACTGTAGCAACTAACTAGTTCTATATCATAGTCTATGCTAATGACACTAATCTTTCTGCAACATAAAATTCTTTGAAATAGATATCAGCATTAACCTTGTATTTAAATTCAATCAGTGAATGGTTAAAATTGAATAAACTACCCATAAATTTAAATAAAACTAAACTATGATTTTACATTCTTCCTAAGGAAATGATGTAAGACCTACTTATAAATTGATAACACCAAACTGTTGATAACATCAATTTCCTGGTTCTGATAATTCTGCCTATGGCCTAATAATTTGGGGTTGGCACTAAAATATACTAACTATGCAAAAGAAAGCCATACCAATTATTGGAAAATTTAGATACAATGCCTACGTTTCCTTCGAATTTTTAATTTTGATAATTTACATGAAATATTGTTGCTTTCATTGGGGGAACGTCTCTCACAATTACACCAAAACATTTTACTACACAATTAATCAAAAAATTAACTAAAAAATAGTAAATAGATGGCTTCAAGACATATTCTATGGAGTCCTACAATGATGTATTTGTCTTATCAAAGATTGCTACATCCATGATCATAATTTCTCTCCTGAGAAATCCTTGCCAAATGCGACCAATTTATCATGGAATCTATCCATCAATAGTGGATTTTCACGGAAGGTTCTCTGTATTTCCACCAGATGGCTATCGCAGAATATTGCAATTCTATTGGCTGAAAAAGTTCCCGGCCTTGACTGTGATTGGCTGAAGCAATGTGCAGTGGTATTTTTAGTGCATTTTAATGTATATTTGACACCTTATCTTTTAGTTGATTTTAGTTATTTTAGAAAGTTATATCTACGGAATCAGTTAGTTATTACCCACTGTGTCGGAAAAGCAAAATGAGTAATAACGGGAGAGGAAAGGCGTATGTCTTACTGAATTCAGGGCTGTTCGGTGAAAAGACTCTATTTAAGTTGAAGTTTTTTCCATAATGTCCTATTATGAGGTGGACCCACAGAAGCGTCATAAAAATTATCTTAGTGGACCTCTTTTATCATTGGGCAGTTGTTCCTCAAACTATAGTATGATACCTAGCAGTAAGGGACCTCAAGCTTAGCTTTTTGCTAGCTAAAGATATGGTGAGTCATACAGACACACCTCCACCAGTTAGCCCACTTAATGACAAATAAGTGAAATGAAATATGAAACTTATGAGATCGCAAGATAAACTAATCATGTGATATTCTGGGATGCCCAGAGAGAATATAACGATAACAAATACAACAAAACACTTCATTTGTATATATATGTTGAGAAATTAGATATTATTTTGTGTCACTCTCTTATTTTTAGATATCTTCGAGACAGTCCCCTGATGCTTGTGCCTCTGCAGATGAGGTCAAAGTGACTTGCCAAATTGTGTGATATTACAGCAGATTATTTGGTTTTACTTTAAATCTTCTCTTCTCTTGTCTTCTCTTCTCCTGTCTTCTCTTCTGCTGACTTCTCTTCTTCTCTTCTCTTCTCTTCTCTTGGTTTGCAACGGTGAGGCTCAACGTCTTTTACTTGCCACAGTACAGACACCAAGGAAAATAAAAGTACATCAAGTTTTTTACGAAAAACCCCAAGAGCGTGTTGATATTCAGCTCACGAAATGTGTAGAAAAACTAGAACCCAGGACATTTAAAGAGGCTGGCAGGTTGTTTGCCATACTTTCATTTTCATCCCATCATTATTTCTTATATTTAGACCTTGTTATATATATATATATATATATATATATATATATATATATATATATATATATATATATATATATATATATATATATATAACTTTATTGAACTCAGAGCATCAACGAGATACATGTGTCATAAATATATAAATGTATTTTATTAATTATTTTAATTTTTTTTTAAATTTTATTATTATATATTATTTTAAATATGAGATTTAGGGGGCTTCCACGTCAGCGTGTTTTAAAATAAGAACTTAGTGGATGTCTCCTGACCAAAGGTAAAGAGATTATATTATGTATTTTGACTTTTTTATTCTATTTTATTTATTTACTGCTTATTGTTGTTCCTTGTAATGTGCTGTTTTTGTTTGTTTTAGTTAATTTGGTCAAATAAATTATCTCTCTCTCTCTTTCTCTCTCTCTCTCTCTCTCTCTCTCTCTCTCTTTCTCTGTCTCTCTCTCTCTCTCTCTCTCTCTCTCTCTCTCTCTCTCTCTCTCTCTCTGTCTCTGTCTCTCTCTCTCTCATGCACTTAGCATAGCTTTGCCTTTGTTTAGCTCTTCGTATAATAACATCAGGCAAATCAGGAATGAGGGAGCAGGTGTTGCATATAACGCTGCTTACAGCAAATAAACTAATATCACCATTTTATTTTAGAATAATCAAATATCAATATCACAGTCAGTTATATTGCCTGGCAAATACTACAGAATACCAAAACGAGGTACAAACGAACGTCATGAACGTCATTAGCGTCATCGCTTCGTGATACATTTTATTAAACAGCACCTTCAATTTTAATCCGATTTTCAAATTCAAGGTTTATTATGTAATGTGTTGGTAATTCGATTATGGTTGAATGGAAACATCTTCAATCTTTTTGTTTTTATAAAATTTGTCTGAAATCGGCTACGCTCTTCTTAAGGTCAGTAAGGTCATTTTCCAGGCAGACAAATATGCTTGTAAACCAAGAAAAAACGTCACGTAAGGCTTGTTGACAAATAAACTTAGGGTTCTAAGCATGATAAGCATGGTTGTTATTTGACAAATACCCCGCCAGGTCAGCTAATTTGGCCGTAAGCAAACAGCAGGTGTGTATGACAAAAGTGTTAGGGTTTGTTTTGTGAAACTCGACCTTCTTTTGAAATGTGATGTTATATCCCAACAAAGAGCTTTTTTAAGGGGCAACAAGAGAAGTGAAGGAGTTTCTGGAGAAACTCGTAAAATGTAAGTTCAGTTTTACACCCAAGAACCAATGTATGTACAGGAAGGGATAAGAAAACGTTGGAATAAATAAAGTAAAATTGCAGCAATCAGCACGTGTCACACCAAAGAGAATAATTAGCCGTAGTACCATGACAATTAAAGACCACGTGCAATGTAATGATATAGTTTCAGTTTCAGTATAATAAATGCAGTGGAAAATAGCAATGAAGTTGTACAAATTAGTAAGAAAAATATAACTATAGTCGTAAAGCAAAGACTGACGCTTAGGTATATATATATATATGTTTTATTGACATTTCAAATATCAAAGTTTGATACATATGTCACAAATTCACAATGTTATACAGAGTAATTATAGTTTTGAGGAGTACATATTTAGACAAAATACAATTTGTAGTCTACAATCTAAAAATTTCCCAGCACCATAGGTGTTACTAACTGTAGCACCAATCAGTCTTTTCCTAGTTTCTATAGCACTTTTTGTACATTAAAGGAAGAAATATAAAAGGAGTAAAAAGTAGAAAAGAAGGGAGCACATTCGATAGGTACATCTATATAGCATATAAGCATTGGTATAAGCACATTCGCAAATATACAGTATTTACTATGAGGTAAGTTTAAGCATATATTTAAAGTATTTCTCACTAACGTACATGAATGAACTACTGCACGGTATCGTAATAACATATATATTATATACATATCACATTTGAATTACATATCACAAATGAATCACAAACGAATCACATTTTGGTGCATCTACATCAATATATCACACACTCTATTCAGGTCATCCTAACAGGCCACTTATGTACCTAGCAGTGGGGCTTTGGATGGCAATATGTTTTAAATATCTAGGGCAATTTCTTCACACTGTAACTAATTCAGCTGTCACCTTTACAATTCCAAATTATTAGCTGTCAATAATTTTAGTAATTTAGGTCATACATGAGCTTTTATATATTTTGGTTTCTACTCTTCATACTGTTAGTAATATATCTGCTTAGAGCAACTGTAACAGTTTTTTCTTGGCTGGTTATTAGTGCTATGAATCGGTTTGGTTTATCTAAATTCATGGTGCCTGGTAGGGCTTCGGAAATATTTTAATACATTATTACTCTCTCATTTAAAAATTTTGGGTATTTTAACAGGAAATGTTCTTAATTTTCAACCTGACTTTACAGGATAATGGTTGTTCAGAAATAGTGGGTGGGTGGGTGGGTGATTAGGGCTTTACGTCCTGTATTTCTGCACCTGATGGGCTAATTAGGACAGGCTGAGACCATGGCAATGAGACGAAGGAGGAAACAGCCATCCAACTTAGACTCGACCGGGAATTGAACCCGGGACCCAGAGGTTGGAAGCCCAGTGCGCTACCTCTGAGCTAGGCCCCCGCCCCCTTCAGAAATGGTAAACATGTAACGGAAGGGTTAATATAATAAAAGAGAGAAGAAATATTTTTATATTTTTTTGTTTCAAATGTCTATTTGAACCTTTGAAGAAACATTCATTTTTCTTCCAACTTTTGTAATATTCCTGTAATTTATTATATTCCCATACAATACTTTCTGGCGATGTTGCTTCAATTGTAGTTGGCACAAATTAACAGCCGAAGTGTTATTCTAATGCCAGACAGATCTCAGTCACGTGGCTTCACGCTGTGGTATCAGTTTGCATGTAATTTTGATCACTGTGACGTCACACTTGTGAGATAATTGTGAGTCATCAACTTATGTGTTAACTTGGAATGTTATATTGATGGCTTGATGTGGTGGTTCAGAGCTAAACCTCATACCAATACAGAATTCTGTTTTTATTTTAATTGTGACATCATCACGATTATTAATTAACAGTTTGTCTGTAATATAATGATTATGTATACGTTTTTATTATTTTAATATATCAATGATGTTGACCCTGGTATTAAAAAAAGACATCTACAAAAAAAAGTATTTAGTTTTATAAAATACGGTCGAATTCTTGTCAATTCAAATGAAGTATCCGGGTTATATCAAGTATGAATGATATACAATTAGTTTAATAAAATATGGTCGACTATGGACAGCTGTAGCGACCTATTCCTGGCTGTAACTATAACTGGATAAAGCCAGCTGCTTCTGCCTACTCCTAGCTGATAGTCTGCTTGCACAGACACCACCACTGAAAAAATATAAACCTTGGAAAATGTAAGAAATGTATCTAATATATTATGAATATGCATTTGCAATAGGCATGCATCTTTTCGACAAGAAATGACAAATATGAGTAACTCTCGAATGGTGCTGCATGTACTTTTAGATGCAGCTTTGAGTAGCCAGCTCTAGTTCCGTTAAGACAAAGGTAGCAATGTATATCAGAAGTTGTTTAGCTTTGTCTAGGTTCAAGTTGACAGGCCGTTTTGGATGAAACTAACTGTATTTCTCAGTTCAAGTTATTGGAAGGAATTAAAGTAGCTCTTCTGTAAGAAAACAAAAACAACTTTATTACTTTATTCTACACCAAGCAGGTCTAATCGAGTAAGTATTTCTCTAAAAAACACAACAAAATTCAGATGACTAGGATAATAAATCTCTCTTCGTCTATTTGCGACTCCTTTCATGATGAACTCTGCTGTGTCCACAGGACTCACTGTATGGATCTTCTCAACAGGAAAATTAAAATTTATGGCAGCTCTTTCAAAAATCTTTCGCGCATTCTCGGTCTCTGTCAAGTGATGAAAATGAGATGGAGATAAACTTACAAAGTACACGTATCAAATTTTACCATTATAAAATTTCAAACAGTAACGTGACATATTCACCAAAAATAAAATTATTACTAAACTGAGCTGAATTCCTGTAGATATAGTTGAAGTGATATTACTTACCAATAGCTCCAAGAACCACATTAGTGATAGATACATTTGCCTCTTTGATTTCATCCCTTAGGCTGGCGAAGTATGCATCCAAGGCAAATTTAGAGGCTGTATAAGGCCTACCATATTTCATTGATATTTTTCCTTGAAATAAACCATGCATGTAGCCATCAGAGTTACTTTTTGTTTGTGACAAATATTTGCTCGTTGGAAATAGAACTACATAAATTTAAAAAAAGTATCTAGCATAACAAAATGTGCTGTCACCTAACAGCCCCGTGACCTAATTATCGACATTCTTTGCTAGTTTACCTAGTTAAACAAAATGATTGGTTAAACTATGTAGCCGATAGGCTGTGTATTGACTGAAGAAATCTTCTCTTAAAAATACAAGAGAAATGAATTGCCTGCTTGTCAGATTGAATTGCGTAAACTCTGCACATGAATATCTAATTATTCTGTAATTTCATTGTTAGAACTTTAATACCATAAGCCAGCCTATAGACTATAAGAGAAGTTGATTAATTTACTTTGGATGAGTAAACAAGCAAAACATGTAAATATTTAGGTCACTGGGCTGTTAGTATACGCTACTATGTCATTTGCTTGAAAGTCATAGACATAGCACAATCTTGTACTTTTCGGAATCCTTAGAAGTAGCTCTATCAAGCTACGGGGGATGCCATTTTTTCCCATGGCAACATAGCTTGAAAACTGTTACCATAGCAAAGAACCCAGGTTTTCAGGAAATGTTATATTTCTTTATATTTCTTTACCACTGGCACTGACAGACTCGATCCAAGTTACCTAATCAAATCTTTTAACTACATGCTTTATGTTGGTTATGTGACCTTTAAGATCAAAGGTCATTGTCATAGTGAGAATTGGGGTTAAATGTACAAATTTGGCCCTTTTTAACATAAAAATATGTTTAGATTCATTATGCGTATCACATAATTCCTGTTTCCATGCAAACAGTTATTCATCAGTAACTTGACATAGTCTAAATTTGTTCTGGATATATAGGTTGTCTTGGTATCCATGGCAACCAGGTTTAAATGATCATAAACAAATTGATGTCCTTCACAACATAGACAAATGGGAAATCCCAAAAAGCAAGATATGCTATTCCACTGTTCCTACAGCTTTCTGTGATTTGTAATTTTTGATATAACCTACTTGCAGAATATTTTAGACAGGTGACCTTCAGGGTCAAATGTCAAGGTCATGATAAAAGTGAGGCTAAAAACAAGGAATCCATGCAGGGACTTGTTTTTATGATTCCAACCTGCTTGCCATGTATTCCAGTAATACATATCAACTTACTTATTTTTGGAAAGCAAACATAAGTCATGTTAGAATCATTATTATTATGTCATGTTAGAATCATTATTATTAAGCATGTATTTACTGCGCCTCATGCTTGAATTAACCTACTGAATAGAACATATTGAAATAATGTTCAGTTTTATTGCGCAAAATTGACTGATTATGGTCACTGACCTTAGTTTTTACCATTACCCCCTAACCACATGACTGAAATATTCCCGTGCACGTGTGTTTATGCTTAATACAGAAATGTGAAAGCTTAGACCTATGCCGGTCCTGTAGAAATGCATAACAGGCAGCAAAATATCACTTGTGTGTTTCAAAACCTTCACTTCTGAATCTTCATTGACTAATTATTCAACAAAAAAATCCTGTAGTACAAGCATTAAGGAAATCAACATTTTCCAGACCTCCATTCAGTTGCATGATTAATGCCTTTGGTTATGGCTGGAAGCTCTCAGGTGAGAAAAATTTGACTGTGCAGAAAAAGTTTAAACTTTTCTATGAAAGTATTAAAAATTCTTTTCACAAGCCAGCTTATGTGCAATAGTAAAGTAATATGACTCAATAGCAACACACTTGTCACTTAAAAAAAAATGTGATGAGTATACTGGCCCTGCAAATGTGCATAACAATCAACAAGCAGGTAGTATTCTTGATTTTCTTTATGAAAAACCCAGCCTAGTTGCCATGGATACCACTTGACATTATATACCCATGGTATATTATGAGAGCATTGCTCATGTTAACATCTCTACATAAATTACAAGTTCAGAATAAAATGAGATTATATTCACTTCCATATTGAAAATGGTCTAATTTAAAGTCACTGACCTTAGTTTTTACCATGACCTAGACCTTCGACCCCACAGTCACTTGACTAAAATAATCCCATGTATACACCAAATACAGAAATATGAAAGCTTGCAGCTATATTGGTCTTGTGAAATTGCATAACAGGCTGCAAAATCTCGCAAAAGTGAGAACATCGTCATTTTCTTTAGTTTTGTTTATGCTGAATCCAGTCTGGTTGCCATGGATACCAGTTCAAATTATATATGTGGAGCAAGTATTGGTCATGTTGGGATCTTAATATGAATGTCACTTGCAGAAATTAGCACACAGTATCAGACAGCATTAGATTATATTCACTCCTGTAGGGCACAAACTGGTGGCTCATGGGTCATTGACCTTAGTTGTCATCATGACCTTGACCTTTGACTTTGATGGTCACATGATTGAAATATTCCCTGATATAAAAAATATATATATTACAAAATTTAAGACCATGCTGGCCCTGTAAAAAATACTTATCAGCCACCAAAATCTCTCCAATTTGAGAACATTGTCATACATCTTGATTTTGTTTGTGACGATTCTAGCCTGGTTGCCATGGTTACCAATTCAAACTATATTTGTAAAACAAGCTAGGACTACATTACATTTCTCATGAACCAATGTCAATTTGAAAACTGCTAATCAATGTAGCATTAGGTAGGATTTAATGTCTTCTTTTACTGCAAAAATTGACCAGATTTTTGCCTTTAGCCTCACTTTTATCATGATCTTGACCTTTGACCTTAAAGGTCACCCGAATAGAAAATTTCTGCAAGTAGGTCATATTAAAAATTACAAATCACAGAAAGCTGTGAAAGGAACAGTGGAATAGCATATCTGGCTTTTTGGGATTTCCCATTTGTCTATGTTGTGAAGGACATCAATTCGTTTAGGATCATTTGAACCTTGTTGCCATGGATACCAATACAACCTAAATATCCAGAACAAATTTAGACTATGTCAAGTTACTGATGAATAACTGTTTGCATGGAAACAGGTATTTAGTGATACGCATAATGAATCTAAAAAATATTTTTTGTGAAAAAGAGCCAAATTTGTACATTTAACACCCATTCTCACTATGACAATGACCATAAAGCATGTAGTTAAAAGATTTGATTATGTAACTTTGATGGAGTCTGTTAGTGCTAGTGGCAAAGAAATTTAAAAAAAACTAAAATTTCCTGAAAACCTGGGTTCGTTGCTATGGCACCATATTTCAAGCTATGTTGCCATGGGGAGAAATGGCATCCCCCGTAGCTTGATAGAGCTACTTCTGAGGATTTCGAAAACTACAAGATTGTGCAGTGCCTATGACTTGTCAAGCAAGCCACTTTTTGTGACATAGTAGCGTATACTATGTGTGGTTACCACACCCAGTGATAAGTTAAGCATTTAAAAAAGCATTATGTGGTGATGAATATTCTAGAATTGAGGCAGTTATTACATAGTCCTTTCACATCTGAACGGTAAACGTTTTTGATTAAATAATAGTCGAATAACCTTTGATGACATTTGATGACATTTGATGACATTTGATGACCTTTGATGACCTTTGATGATCTTACCTGCAATAGAATTTACAACACCAAGAGTTCCTCCATTTTGCATCAGATAAGGCAAAGTCAGGCCAGCTATGTAGGCAGGGGCCTCTGTATTTACGGCTAAACATGTGCGTAATTCCTGAAAATCATGAAACATGAATCTGAAAACCACTGACTCGCATGTGAGGGTTACTCTATACAATGTTATGTCTGAATGAACTATTGGTTGATGATAACAAAGTAGGTTGGGCACTGAAAGTAAACCTTCCTTGAAATGCAAGAATGAAGGAACAGTCTACTTTATTTGAGGACCGCTTGTGAAAATTAATATTATCTCCGGAAAGTGCTTCATCTTTTCTGGAGAAAACCAAGAGACAGCGAATCAAAAGCATTGTTGCAGTGCTAATATAGAATAGCCTGACCATCACAACGTGTGAACAAGACTTTTTTAATTTCAGATGTCATCACTGTTTCCCAATGACCATAATAACTTTGCCATTCTCACCTAGCGCGGTTTCACAACATAGAGAAATCCTGACTTGCGCTTTCGTACAGTTTTGGGAGTACAGCTATAAATGGCACACGATTAAAACCGCGATACAAAAGCTCAACTTAATTTGATTATAGTACAAATTCAGGCCTTGCAAAATCCGTGATTTTTTGACATCGTACAAGTCATCCATAAGCCAATGTGTCCGAATTGCAACAAGAGACAACAAGCTTGAATGATGTTTTGGGGAAAAATCAGGGCTTGTTTTCATTTCAGTTCTAATATTTACAACTCTAAATTAAATAAAGATGCTATGTTAGTACTGATTAACACATTTTACTGCCTAAAAAAATGTTTTTCAGGTTATTAAATGCTCCCGTGCTGGCGCACCTGTCACTTCACTGCAGCTCCCTCTGGGAATAGATAATCTCTTTCATATAAGCGAAAAAATATTATATATACAATCTTAAATGAGTGTTAGTGGACTTTTAAAGTGTTGTTAAGTATAAATATATGATCTACATTCATGCTTTTGGTATTTCCTGACTTTTATAATCGCTAAATTCTTGCACGTGCCACCAGGACGTTACGTCATGAGCAAGTAAACAAGATGGAACACTGCCGATTCGCAACTATAGATGGATTTATTATTGCATTTTCAGGTATGTTAGGAAGTTTTAATGCTACAATTGATGTGTTTAACATGTTAGGATGGTTAAATAGTTCTGTGATGCCACAACTTGTAATTTTTGAGGAATAGCCTGTGACATCATTGGTGCCTACTCGTTTTTCTCTGATATTTTTTGAGGACGGCGTGACTATCACAACTTTTTTTAGTGCGATTTCCTTTTAAACTTTCTCCTTTTTAAGGATAACTAAGTCAGGTCTGTGGCCAGTGATCACACACAAATTTAGAAAAATATATTGCCTACAATTATTACTTGAGTAAATGTGTCCGAAAATTGGCATTATTCTTCAAATAGTGATTGTTTACAAAAATGAATTTTTGAAAATGCCTCATGGGCTGAAAAAACCTATGGTTTGGAATCAGTCCCTACATCTACATGATGGATCGGTCTAATTCTCACCCAAAAAAACATACCCTCATGAAAGCTTCATAATTAGTCCAGGGGCCAGGCCCCAGAAAACAAACCCGGTGTCAGTAGCACACCACTTAAATTTGGTACCAAGTTAAAGAAGACATTATGGAGTTACTTAACGGGCGTTCACACTATCATGTATGAGACCTATGTATGACCACGTACATAAAAAATTGGCTATACGTGCTCATTCGTGGCTCTGTCAATCACATACAACTTTTTTCTACGAGCGTACGTGGGGCAATCATAGATGGCTCGCCGGACGTCCGTAAAACATTCAACAGATGTCCGTAAAACGCTAGCCAAATGTCTGTCACCAAGCATCCGTCGCCAAGCATCCGTGAGTCATCCGTGAGTCATCCGTGAGGCACCCGTAGATCGCTCATAGATCGCAGGTAGATCGCTCTTAGATTGCTCGTAGATCGTCCATGCTGATTTATGCAAACTGGGGGCAAAAGGTCAATGAATTTTGCATATCTAAGGACTCATAATACAGCTAGCTAGACAAGTATTCTTTTATATTTTAATGAAATTACAACTACATTTAAACCCTACTGGCCTGTGTGACAGATACCTGTGACCTGTTCATACTTAAACCAAATTATGGTACTTTTACCCTAACCCATAATTGGAGTTTATTCGAGTCATCTTCATGCCAAATAAATATCTTACCAAAAGAAGGTTGGGTACAAGGTAAGATTCTTTGACAAATATCCAGTATAGTGAAAAAAGAAGAAGATAATGCTCTCGGATGACACATACCTTCATAGCCAGCTGCAAGTCGTCAAAGTTCTTCATGTCTGGCATATGAGCATGGTTGATTATGACAACATCCAGTCCTCCCAATTGCTCAATGGATGACCTCACCAAATTCTCTATTTGTTTAAAATCGTTCATGTCTGTTGTTACGTAACCAAATTGTGCCACATTGGAGCCAATCTGCTTGCATTTTTCAGTCACCTGAAAGTTATTATCATTGTAATTATTGCGTAGAATCACTCTTCAATTTTCTCTTGGTTCTGTGAGCATGATGTCAAAGTTTTCTCCTGTGTTTGCCCTATTAAATTTCATGCTTCATTTTCCAAAGAAACAAAACAATATTCAAGCCAAACAAAATAGTTATGTCAGATAGGCTTTCACAATGCTAAGACTTAATCAAAACAGTTTAGCAGTTAACAGTTTGACTCAAGTCCCTCATGATGTCTTGGATAAAGAAGAGAAGTTTGAAAGACTATTCTACGTAATTATTTCAATGATAATAATATCTTTAACCTGTAAGAAGCTTGTGTGTAGCAATTCTTATGAAAGAACATTATTTGATGAAAAAGTTGTATTTGTTTAATTGGTTGCCACCCGTATACAATGTTTATCAACAGAAATATCTTTAGTCTTAAGAATCACTGCCAGATAGTCATTTCATCTCCTCTTTCATTGAAATATAACTCCAATTTATGCAAAACACCTGTTACCCGTATAGATTGTTTTTAGTCCCTCTAGCTCTAGCTTCCAATACCTGTTTAAGCAAATGTTCCCTTCTTGCTGTGATGAACACATGAGCGCCATTCTTAGCGTACTGATAAGCGAGTTGTTCTCCGATGCCACTGGATGCCCCCGTTATCAGAACTCTCTTTCCTGATATCGCACCTGGAAAATAGCATGCAATCGCAGTTATACAAAAGAACTTTTGAAAAACAGGACTTAATGAGGCATCAGATGATTAACACGCATGCAATGCAATACAATGGATTGAGTGGAGTTCATGCACCCAGGGTCGTCACCTCACAGCCCAGCAACCTAATTATGTACATGTTTTGCTCGTTTACTCTTCTGAAGTAAATTAATCATTTTCTCTGGCCTGTGGTATTAAAGTTCTAACAATGAAATTACAGAATAATTAGATGTTCATGTGAAAAGCAGGCAATTCAGAAAAATTGCCTAAACTAAAAAAATATAAATCAATTTCTCTTGTATTTTTTAGAGAAGATTTTTTTAAGTCTATACTCAGCCTATCGGCTACATAATGTACCCAATAATTTTGTTTGACAAGATAAACAAGCAAAGATTGTCCATAATTAGAGGTCGTTGGGCTGTCAGGTGACAGCAATATCTGATCATGATCTTGGCCACTAGATCACTTATTTAATCAAACACACACTGACATATCAGTTGGTCATGCATCTGCTTCCTATATATTACTGTTGTGCAATGATGTTCATACTTACTGGAATCAAATGTATCTGGTGTACTTATGAACCAAGATGTTATTCCAAAAGCAATTGCCAAAGCTACAATCTTCTTTGTCAAACCCATTTCGTCTGCAAGATAACAGAATGACATTGAAAGGTGGGTGCCTAGCTCAGTGGTAGTGTGCTGGGCTTCCAACCACTGGGTCCCGGGTTCAATTCCCGGTCGAGCCCAAGTTGGATGGCTGTTTCATCCATCATCTCATTGCCGTGGTCCCTGCCTGTGCTAATTAGCCCATCGGGTGCAGAAATACATAAAGCCATAATCCACCCACCCATCCTTAATATCCCTGGCTTGTTTAGTGTAGAGGGTTTATGGCTATGCGTTCAATCTTAAAAAGTTTTTTTCGCTGGTGTCCATCCAGAATCTTTGTTCAAATCAGCCAAGATGTTGTTGTCCTTAGACATTGAACATTTAAGCTTTGTTTGATATACAATCTGTAACAATCATTACATAAGGACAAACAATATCTTGGCTGATTTCAAACAAAATTTTGGATGGACACAATCATTTCAATTTGTCGTGGCTCGTGCCTGTCCTAATTAGCCCATCATGTGCAGAAATATTCTTTTGATCAATAATGGTTGCAGATTTTGCACTGATCACTCAGACATTCGAGCTGACATGATGGAATATAATGTGAGAATAATCTGAAATAATAAACCCCTTGTAGTGTCTAAGTAAGCACGTTGGTTGTAACCCAAATATTAGAAATCAATATTTATCAATGTATTATATTATTATTATCTATACATCAGTCTTGATTCATTACACTGAATTTCTATGCCTGAGAATGCAAACATATTTGAATTAGTGTTGTGCTCATGACATACAAACAGCAAAATTATACTTACTTGGTGAGGATCACTAACACGAGCACAATTCGATTTTTTTTGTAGAACAGATAAGATGCTATAACATGCTTATCTTCAATCAATGGACTTCGAGATCTTTGAAAATGATATACTTAACCTTTTTGACCGAAATTAAAGAAAAAAGAAAGGATATATTTGAGAAAAGCTAAACTAGCTAGACCTTAACTGAACCAGGGGCGTTGATTTCTCTTGAAGAGTGGGGGGGGGGGGGGGGGGGGCGGGGATGCTGGCCTACTTTGATGCCAAACTATTTTCACAGATAAACATGAACTGATATGTGATATGAAGTGTACTGTTAAACAAAGCACAAATGTTTCAAAACAAAAGTGTGTAGCAAAAATGAAATTTCATTTGTGAATTTCAGGGAGAGGGGAGGGGGGGGGGGGATTGCATTGATCATCCCTACCATCTCAAAAATTGGGGGAGGGGGGGTATATATCCACTCATTCCCCGCACCCCCCCCCCCCCGACGCCCGACTGTAACTTAATACTGCGTGTTAATCCAGAGTCAAAATTGTGCCAACAACTGAATTGACACAATTAACACAATTATAATGTCATTATTTAGAATAATAACAGTGAAAGTGGTAGCTCATATGATATAATCTATTCAAGTTTGGAATGACATAATCCTATATTTTAGTGGCCCACTGAAATGTTTACATATATAGTCCTCACCGTGAATTTCGTGTAGTTCCAATACTCAGCTAAAAACTGCATATGGCAGGTTGACCCACTTATTCGTTCGACCCTATAAAGCCAGCCTCTTCTGTCTACTCCTAGCTTATAGTACTATAAAGCCAGCCTCTTCTGTCTACTCCTAGCTTATAGTACTATAAAGCCAGCCTCTTCTGTCTACTCCTAGCTTATAGTCGGCTTGCTGAAAATATAAACCTTGGCAAATGTAAGAAATTATCTAATATATCAAATATGTATTCTTAGATGTGAGCGCAAAATTAGTACGAAAAGAGCTCAACATTTTCGTGACATTCACTAGAGATTCGCTTTAATTCCGTGCTCATAACACACAAGACATAGTCCCTTTTTTCGCTTTCATATAGACCACCTATTGGACTTCCCTACAGAGGGTAAATTTTAAAATCAATGGGGCTCAACTCCACATTGAGGCTTAACCTACTCTGTTTATTTCTGAGAGTGTTATTGCATGCCTAAGCCCTGTAATATTAGATAATATTTGTGAGATCTGTGGCTTTGGTGGGCGGAAAAAATGTTATATTTGCACAAAGTACTGCAGTTGGTAAACGTTAAAAAAAGTAAAGAAAAACAAAACAGAATGCAATAGTTTTGCATACAACAATTTTATTCATATAGGCGTCACCTAATGATATATCAATGTAAATCATCATTATGTATATAGGATAAAATAAAGCGTCACTGACTGCAGCATATTTGTTAATAGCACATGGCGCTGAAATCACAACATTGCTAAAGAACAATCACATTTGTGCTTATTTAGATTTTAATAACATGAGATAACGATAAGAGCATCGCAATATTCAAGGCACAACATCGAAGGTCACAGACTTAAGTCAGAGAAATTCAGCAAAGCTACTGTCTTCACACTGTCACGGATGGGCATGGTGAGTAAGCGCAGTTGACCAAATATTTTTACTCTTGCTCCTCCTTGTCCATAGAAGCTCCTGGTAGCGTTAGATCATGTTTTAAACATGTTAAAAAAATTTGGCGGACGTTCTACGAGTGAATTGTTTACATTATTACGGGAATCAATCGGGAATTGCTCGGGCGTAGGTCGTCGAGTGTTCTACATACATTCTACGTACATTCGTGGCCATCCGTGGCCATTCGCGGGCACTCGTGCTTACTCGCGGGTACGCAGGGGAGGCTGACCATTTGTGTATACTTGCCATCCACTCTTGTTAACTTTAGTACAGCTCCTGGAATGCTCAGGAGACACTCGGCGTATATCCGCCGACTATCGCTCTGGCACCGTGCCCATCCGTAGCCCTCTCCTCATTCATTCTTGAACCACTTGCATGAGCGATCTACAAGTGCCTCACAGATGCCTCAGGGATACCTCACGGTTGCCTCAAGAAAGCCTAATGGATGCTTGGCGGAATAATTTATTCGTGAATAACAAGCGGTCTATGGACGTAAATTTTTCCGAGCGGTCAACGAAGGATCGCCGAGCAGTCGACGGATGCTCACTAAACGGTTGACGGAAGTCCTTCGAATGCTCGTCGAAGGATTTTATACATGATTAACAGAGCCACATATTACAGCCATTTCAAATACTGCCAATCTTGCTCAACATTGCCAATCAACCCCATGATGTTCCGAGTAATGTTTGAAAACTGTAAGATTGATGACTTCATTTCAATTCCATAAGGTTTGTAAAATAACTGTTGGTCACACCATGTTTACCAAAAGATGTAAGCAACGTACATCTATAGATCAAGTTGTGTCCAGCTTTCATGAGTAACAAACAGGCAAATATCAGCATGTTACATAGGATCATTGCGCAACATGAAGTGTATTGTTTTGTGTATTTTGTTACATGCAGATTTACATGGCCACTCTTGGACAATTGGTTTATAAAACCTCAATGTAAAATGTCTTTTTGTTGCCTAAAGCTGAAATTAAAAGTTTATTTTTGCTGGCCTCTAGTTGGAGGCCGGTGTGGTGCATCGCGTTTTCCGAAGTCCAAAACCGTCAAACCATGTCCTTCGAAGCAGACGACTAATTTGTCACCATCGATCAGATCAAGAGCTAGGACGTCTTTGCGAATCCTCTGGTCATTCCCATCACAGTCGTGAGGAAACGGAATGCTAAAAAGTTTTGTTCTACTCTCAACCGACATTCCGAAAATGCATCCCGCTCTTGTCCCATAGATCAGAATATGATCCTTTTGAAACATGACTGCGCAGACTGCTGTGACTTGGTCATCATCTTCGTCGAAGAGGCCTGAATCATCATCATCCTCATCTTGGTAATAATCCAGAGCCAGCTGCTTCATCTGATCTTGAATATTGATGCACAAAATTGTCTTCTGTTCGGTCATGTTCCAGAAACTGACATTTGGTTCGAACTTGTGAAACACTCCGATAAAGTCACCAACGATTTCGAAATTTCTGACTTCTTCCACTGGGACATTGTACAAGCAGACGTATGCACCATCATCCGTGGGATGCTGCAGGTCATAAACTTTGAGACCGGTGCGGCTGTCTGTCACTCCCAGCATGCTGTGATTCTCAGTGACTTGAACTCTGAGCATGCTCACCGAGTTGTCTACTACCTGAAATGGGAAAGGCGACAACCATAATGAGACTAAAAATGCCAAAAAAAAAGAAAAGAAAATACTAATAGTAATCAATTAATCTAGTTTTCATAAGATAAAGATAGTTTCAAGCATTATATAGTGACCAATCATATTCCAGATATTGCAGGCACTTCAACGATTAAGCAGATGTATTTCAAATTTTAGCTACCTTAAACTCTCTTGAGACGCTTAGATCATTCAAATCCAGAACGCGTAGATATTTCTCTTCTTGACCAGCTAGAGCAGACAGTTCAGATGCTCCTGCTGCAGGTTTGGATGCAGTTGTTGATGATGAAGATGATGGTCTCTTTTTTGTATCTGTCTTTGGTGCTGTCCGTGAACCACTTTTGGCGGATCCGCTTTTGCTGGAGGCACTTGTTGGTTTTGTTGAACCTTTTTTCGGATTGGATTTAGACTCTTTTTGGGTTGGAGTTGCCGTAGGCGTTGATGAGGATGTCCAACTCTCCTTCCAAGCCACTGCACCTGGATAATAGTATGGAGCCATTTGGTTATCATCAGATTAGGAAAGCTGCTGGTCAATATTGGTGTGACTGAAAATTGGTCAACAATTCTGCTGCCACAAATTAAAGACGATTCTTCACTGATTCACAACAGATGTGAGTCATGCAAGTACTTATTCTAGACATGTATGCTGTTCTTTACAGCCAAATTCATAGAAATGGAAACCAATATCATAGACTTGGAAGCTAATTAAGCTCCAGATGATGTCATGTGAATGTAGGACTCTCATTGGCTGAGGGATTGCTTAAACCAACGAGGGTCCTGGATCCACATGAAGTCCTCTGGAGTTTAGCTTCTTAGTCAAATTAAGAGATCAGTTTCCAACTCTATGAATTTGGCTTTAAGACAATCCAATGACAGTTTTCACTTACCAATCACCACCAGTTCCAATTTGGGATCGACCACCATGGGAGCCGGCCTGGAGAGCCGTGTGCTCACAATCGCAGAACTTTCTCCTTTAAACACGTCTTCTAAATTGTGAACACACAGATTCACTTTCCCACCTTCTTCCTGCAAACATTTGGAGGGAAAGTTAATTTAATTACCTAATAAACATATCACATTCATGAACATCCATCATAAAACATGAAAAAATGAATAAAATTACAAATTAAAGTAAGTTGGCATATCCGACAAAATTAATTCAACGCGGTATTATCGAAAATATTGTTGGTGACATTATTAAGATGCATTGCAACACCGGCATGTAAGCTCTGCAACATTAATAAAAGCTTTTATGTCTTTTCAGAATTTTCTGCAGCATTGGTATTACTATATCTTTTCTTCTATTGTCTAGGTTCTTTGTTTGTGTATGATTTACTGCTTTGGCAGATATATATCATTGCACAAACAAGGGCCTTAAAGAGTCACATTGTTTGACCCCCTTGATTTATTACACATAAATCTAAAGCATAAAAAGCCTACGGTTATATTTTCTGAATGGTTACTGGGATGCCATTTCATACATTGGTTCAATTCAGTCAGTGTCTGGTCTAACTATAATGAATTTTCAGTCGCAGTTCAAGTCGTGAGTTTGCTCTATTACCGAAACTTACAGGTGAGGGAAAGTTAAGCAAAAATGGTTTGAAAATATTCTCACTTGTATAAAGACTAATTTATCATCTGTGGCTGTCAGACTGTGCACTGTTGTCCCCCCTTGGTTTAATTTGGAGTTTCCAGACTTCACTGCAGGCTGTTTACCAATCCGACCGATGAAGCCATCATCAGGTGCCGCGAAACTGAAAACGTGAGAAAATGTAAGAAAAAACAAGTTCCCCTCGAATTCTAAGATCACCAGAGTACCTTAGAGGACATGAGAAATGAATAAATTGTGCATTGTTCCTCGCGACCATTGCATTCCCTCGTGATCATCACATTCTCTCATGACATTTTCTCGTTCCTCAATTTCTCTTGTGTTGTTTTTCACATTCCGTTGTGTTGTTTTCTCGTTCCCTCGCAATGAGCATGTTCCCTCATGATGTTATTCACAAGGGAACATGATCTTTGCTAGGGAACATGTTCATCGCGTGAAAATGTATTTTTTGCTAGGGAACGTGATTGCAAAAACACTGCGAGGGAATGTGAAAACATCATGAGGGAACGCGATAATGGATTATTTTCCTGACATGTCATCTTACATTTTACATAATTGGCATACATCTTAATTCTTTTTTTCTTTTTCTTTTGGCTTCATGTAAATGGTCAATAAACGCTAACCTGTAAACAAGACAGCCATTTTCCTGTGTGCCCAGCATCACATGACCATCGCCTGCCGCTGATGATGACGTCATACACGTCACGTGATGTGGAATGGAGCGTAATGTTGCCACGTAGCACAACTGCTTCATGTTGTGTAAGACTAAACCCGCATGGTTTGAACTCATGATTCTTCTCCTAGCTGCAGACATGGTTCCTTTCCTTTTTGGCACAATTGATATCACTGGTAGTTCTTTTTGGCACTGGTAGGTCGATGGGTTCCAGTGGGTTCTCTTCTCGTTTACAGATCTCGTTAGGTCTTGTTTCTACATCTGAAAAAAAAAGAGTAGAAAATGAGTTGACACTTGCTGCAGATAATTATATTGGCGTCATTATCAGGAGGTTCAAGTAAAACAAAAAACACACAAAAACAAAAAAACATAGACTACTGCAGCAGCATACCCTAGGCAAATTTGTGAAAATGAAACAATGAATTTTGACCTTAGTGTAAACTTTTTACTAGTCACCTCTAAACTTAATAATAATGCGGGGGAGGGGGGGGGGGGGGAATAAGAAATGTTCTGAAATATAAGTTTGCAATGCACCATAGTATGGATACTAATTAGTAAACCTCCTGTAGAGACCAAACCAAATAAAGTATAACTACCCTTTGAGTTAAAAAGAACCAGTCACTGCTATTCCCTTTCTCAAATTTAGACCTCTCTGTATCACTCCCTCCCTTTGGCTACTTTTGAAAAGCTTTTGACAGTAGAGCTAATGTCGAGGGGAAAAAGTGGACATTCATTTTAACTCACACTATGGTGAGGTTAAAACCTAAGACCAGTTTTTTTTTAAATCAATTTCATTTGCACTTCTCATGCTTTACTTTCATGTTATGTCTATATGAACTGTGACATTTGTTCCTCCTATTTAAATTGATTCTGGTTTGCTTCCAAGCACGAACTTAATCCCCATCTGTGCAACACGTTTTATGAATTAAAAATGACACAGAACAATCAAATGTACTGGATGTTGGTAAAATATTCATGAGCATTAATGCCAAAGGGCTTCAAAAC
This sequence comes from Alitta virens, assembly GCA_932294295.1. Taxonomy (NCBI): domain Eukaryota; kingdom Metazoa; phylum Annelida; class Polychaeta; order Phyllodocida; family Nereididae; genus Alitta; species Alitta virens. Next base: position 19,253,169 of record OW028583.1, on the reverse strand, counting down.
AATTCGTTGCATCTAGAAATGTACTAATGTACTGTTGTAGGACAAAATTGCATACTGTGCAGTAAACTATCCGGAATTTCATTGCCCAGTTTGAAATGACGAATTTGTCAATTGGGAAATACTTTTTCATGGCAATTAAAGCCACTGAAAGCCATGACTTTGCATATGCATAAATGTATATGCATGACTTTAAATTCTATTTCAAAATGCAAAAAAACAACAACATAGTACCAAAGTACTTTCTCAACAATTTCATATTGATATCTATATATATATATATATAATTATTACAATTATAATTATTCAACAGGACAATCCAGCAATCTCCAAGTTCTCGCAGGGTAACATGAGCTTGCAAGAAATAGTATTAGCTACCAATATCCAAAATTATACAAAACTATTCCACTAAGTTTTGCCGGACCCGGGTCTTAAAAATCACAAATCCTACAATAAGCACTGTGAATTGCACTTTTTTTCTATTTTTTTTTTTGTGGCCATTAGTGTCCTTGTCACTGTATTATTATGAACCATAATTATTTAAATTATATCAAATTATTTTTTTTTCAAATATTATAAAACAAATTAAAATTGCCTGGTCTCCCTACCACCTTAAATGAAGGCTAAGAGTAAAACGTCATCAAAATCTGAGAGAGTCTAAAACACATTCCTGGTTTGGCTATTTATAGTAATATACGTCATACTGGACAACCTGCCATGGTAAAACACAATTGATGTCTGACGTATGCAAGTTTATTAATTATTCATATGTTAATGAGGATGAGTGCCTGAGGTTAGATTCAGCACACAGTTGCCATTAAAGGTTGTGCAATATTGATGCAAAAATTATTATTTTCCCTGGCCTAGGTCCAGCAATCCTCATGATTCGATAATTCTAAAAAGATATATGATGATCATTAAAAAAAAAAAAGAAGTTGTTGTCACCAATCCTACAGTATGAGAAATTTGAGGATTTCAAAATGTTGAGGCCATACAGAGAAAAGAACAAAAATTTTGAATAAATTTCATTATGAAATGGAAACCCTGCCTTATGACTGTTGCCCTTTTAATTCCCACCAGCAAATTTTACCCCCCAAAATAAAAACACTGCTTCACCTATTGAGGACAGTATATTTCATATCAGCTGTGTTTGGTCTTGACAGTGATATATTTCTCCCATCCCTCTATTCACCCCCCCCCTCCCCTTTTTGTATCATAATTCACATTTTATTTTTGCCACTGGTTTGTTTTTAAAATTGTGATTGACATGTCAGCCCAAGATGTACCCAGATTTACTAATACATTTATTAACTGAATATCTGTATATATTGATGCCTAATAAACGTTGAATCATCATCCATCGTCCGGCATTAAACATGTTGACCATCATTCTGAGAGTCTCTGCATTATAAACATTTGTAAACCATACCTTCGATCTTGTATATTTTTACATACATGTATATACGTTCCTTTTAATTATCTATGTTTTAGATAATTTATTATGGATAATGCTGTTCGATTTATATATATAGATATAACAAGATTGAACTTCACATTGAAAACTGTACATTATTATATTGCTATTGTATTGTAACAAATCTTTATCATAGCTGGAACCTAGTTTTATTTACTACTTTTCTATTATTCTTTAATTGTTATTGTAGGTCATTCACTTTGTATTTTCTGTTTACACTGTGACACATATGTCATGAATGACATGAAGCTGTCGAATAAAAGTACATAAGTGACTGTAAATAAAACTAACAACCACAACCACAACAACAAACAACTTTAGTAGATCTGAATAATCAATCTGAACAAAGTATGACTAGAAATATAATGATGTGGCGAGATTATCAATTATTTAAAGCACTTCACAGCAAACGTTTGATTTGACATTTGGGAATAGGGGAGTATGTACACTGTGTGAGGCAAAATACAAAAAAGAATTCATGTTTATATTATAACAATGAAACATTGATTTTCAGCCCAGGTCAAACAGATCATGACAGTCAGCCAATATTATATAGATGCAGTTGTCTATCTACTAACATTTAAGTGAAATATCTCTTACTTTCAGGCAACAATGTCAGAAACAAATAAATGTTTTTTCTATAAGTTTTTTCTATAACTAGAACTTGCATAAAAATTAATGCCTCAGAGGACATTTTATTTGAGTTTATCACCTTTTTGCATCACTGCTTATCTGCCAGCAGTACAGATAGACCATCAATAATGACAATACAGTGCATCTGAGTTATTATGCAAACGTGATTGTTGTGAATATCTTCTGAGTGCATTGTCCAAACCATTCTATAACAGACATATCAAATACTTGAATAAGAGAATACCTGCACGTTTGCGGCTCTTTAAATGAATGTTACCAACTAAAATTTAAAAAATGGCTGTCTTATGTTATTATGCAGGGTATGTTATATAGCCCAAATAACCAAAAGTGAAACCAGGTGCAAGAAGTATAACCAGGAACATCATTTTAGAGTTTTTTCTCCACCTAGAAACAAAATAAATCACTGACAAATGCGTATTTGCTCAATATTTGTAAAAGAAAAAAAAAACTCCATTATATAAAACTTGAAAAAGCACTATGGTTTCTTATGTTTGGGGTCTCAAAACAGTTTAAATGGCTTCCAACAGGTCAAGTGTACACTGGCACTGCTGTGCAGCCATGTCCAGCCCTTTTTTTTCTTTCCCAGCACCCTTACATTCTGGTTGAAGTTCAGGCTTGGTGACGATGAAAACCAAGTCATCAGCTCACAGAGACATATTTTTATATTAGGTACTCATCATTACCAATTAAATGTTCGTAGAAAATACTGGAGAACAGACTTGTGAGCATGGGTGTGACAAACAATTAGTTATAAACCACATGATTGACATTGATCGGGCATCATCGGAGTCCATAAACTTCCACATTGCATTGGCTCTTTAAAAAAAAAGGTTGCATATTATACATGAATATCATAGCTGGCAAACTAATGATGTTTCAGTGCTACAACAATCTAAAAATATTTGATCCTCAGCAGATATAGTTATGAGCCTTAGGAACCTTTTTTGATTAAGACCTTGTGCTATTTGGGATTCGCTGAGGGTTTTGCTGCAGCGCAGCCTATGTTTGATTCAGACCTAATATTGTATTAGCACTGACAGTGACAATGAAAGTCTGCCTATAGGTGTTTTTAGTTGGTCAATTCAGGTGGAAGAAATTATGACTAATGGTCAACATGAAATCGATTTAGGCTGAATAACTTTGTTCGATTAAACACTGCTGGGGTGTGGCAGTGAGAAGTAAGCCATTTTTACTGAAATTCTTCTCAAATCTGTGACTGACTTCAATCTATTTTCTGTGTGGACAATATTTGTCAAATATGCAAGACCAACATATAGCTGAAAATATGTCACATAACATATACAGGTTACATTTCATACATAACTATTGATGAAAATTTTAATTATATATTATATTCATGAAGTATAATACATGTTATAATATCATGATGTATATATGTTATATCCATGAAGTATATATAATATATGTTATAATATCATGATGCCATATTAATCTTCATGTTCCTAGATGACTACATATATGAGTGTAATCTGAGCAGTCTTGTGCAATGCATAATAGCAATAATCTTCCAATAGAGCAGCGCGTGCAAATGCATTCCGAATAGCAAGCCACTGGTAAAATGCTTAGTTTTACCTGTGTCCGAGATTGTGATCACTGCAAAAATTCTCCATATATTTCACTGGTTTACCAGAACTTGTAAAATGATAATTTAAGACTCACCTTCATTGATATATATTCAACTGCGTATTATAGCCAGTGCAAATCTTGCAATTCCAATCAATCGAGGTTTTCACATGGAATTCCAGTGCAGTGCGCATGCGCGTCAATATTATTGTTTACCTGTTGCTATGGCTGCGGTAGAACGGCACTCAGGCGGACGTGAGCCTCGCGTGTTGACATTTAATTGGAAATAGTCAATTCAACACCAATTAACTGTAATTACCAGAACTAGTGTCAAGTGCTGTGATAACATTCAGTTGATAGGTGCAAAACGGCCGGCACTGATTCATCATATTCCCGAGGGAGTCGAAGTTTAATTAACTGAGTGAAATCTCACCTCAGGACCACTCCAAATATCGCCAAATTTGTTGAATATTTTTCAACCTGACGCATACCTGATTTTATACATGTTAAATAATCAATTTCTCTTATAGTCTATATAGGCTGGCTTATGGAATTAAAAGGTCTAATATAAGTCATTCTTCTGCTTAGAACTAACAATGAAATTACAGAATAAGTATATATGTTCATGTGCTGAGTTTACGCAATTCTTGTGAAAGTGCAAATGTGACAAGCAGGTAGTGCAGATATCATTACACAGCCTATCACCAACACAGTTGAACCAATTATTTTATTTACCTGGGTAAACTAAATATGTCCACAATTAGGTCGCTGGGATTTCAGGGGACAGCACACAGTGCCTAGGAGGCTCGTTGGAATTTAAAATTTCTTAGCCTTCATCATTATCTCATGGAATTCTTCAGAGCTCTGTATGCTCCCAACCCCTTCTGTCTTAACTGAGCATTTTAGCAAAGAACTTCTACCTCGAAATAACACAATGTATTATAAATATAATGCTGTACGATTTATAGATATAACAAGATTGAACTTTACATTGAAAACTGTACATTATTATGTTGCTATTGTATTATAACAAATATCTTTATCGTAGCTGGAACCTAGTTTATTTACTACTTTTCTATTATTTTTTAATTGTTATTGTATTTTTCTGTTTACATTGTGACACATGCGTATTTCTGTTACATTGTGACACATGTCATGAATGACATGAAGCTGTCGAATAACAAATATATTATATATAAATTTCATATTATAAAGGAAAATTGATCAGTTTGAAAAAAATTGAACTGTTATTTTAAATTTAATAATTGTAAATTGCATATAAAGTCTGTGTATCTGTCATTAAATATATTCATTAGGCAGAAACTGGGCAAACAACCCGGCCGTTAACATTATAATCAAGACAATATTCATTATCTCCAAAATATATATTTGTCGCTTAGTTTTACATGTTAGGCATACATCAGCAGTGGCTTATGTGTACTTAGGTGACATACAGTGCACAGCATGGTACAAATCCAAAAAGTGTCAATTTCAGGCGTCTTCTGACACAATTTAAATACCTTCTTTAAAAAATTGATATAAGATACTTACAATGTAACAAACATTTTAGATTACCATTTATGCATATATTAAATCAAAATACTCTAGAACGAAGTTTCACAATAGCCGGTTTTTATTTTTATTTCTGAGTCAGGGATATATAGGAATGAAAATGCTTCCAGAGGGCGACTCTGTGCCAGTAGGTAGCACACCTACTGGTAGGAATGGAACTAGTTGGCTATCTGCAGGGTCAGGAGCCTCGTCACCAATTTGGCTGATAAGTTCTGCTATGCTAAGTAAAAAAAAGATTAAAAAAAGAAGATTTATATGCAAAATCAATCTGTGTTGCAAATGAAGTTCACACAAAGGTTTAAAACGAAATAGCATCTTGATTTCTTAACATTACCGGGGGTTGATGCAGAGGTCTTTGAACAAAAGCTTTGAAGACAAGAAACACCTGATACATTGTTATTACACAGGAGACAAGAAAACCTCAAAGCTTAAACATATTTTCTCACGAGATGGCACAGGTGGCCCAGCTGCTTTGGGCGACATCTACTGGATTCAACAAGAGAGATATTAATTGGACGTTTCGAAAACTTTAGTTGTAGCACTATTTATTTTTGGACGATTTTTAATAATGGGGTGATCATACTGGGTGACAGACTTTCAGAGAATATCTTGTGTTTCATACTAAATAATTTGGATAAAACAAACCCTTCCCCTTTAGGTATTTAACTACACCCATGAAGTAGTAGGACTTCAAAACCGTGGTAAAGGCATTAGCAGTCTTCTGAATGATTCTCATGATTTCTATTCTCAGCAAAAAATATGTGTCGCAGGTATTGCAGTTACTTCGGTCAAAGGTTAACGTAAAAGGTAGAAAATTCATACTTTCCTGAACCCTCCATCTCAACAAATATTATATTCTGCCTACATACATGAAATTTACTTTTTGAAATATCTACATCATAGTACTTCTACTTTCAAAACTTTAAGATCACACGTTTTCATAATAATGTGGGAAAATGCTAAAACTGTAAGTGTAGTTTGCTACATTCTCTAAACCAGATTGGGTCTGCATCGTTTCAAATATGGATGATATTTTCCAACTTTGCACGTCTGTTGAGCCAATCATCAGCCAATGTTGTTTCAACATCAACCAAATGAGACATGCTTTCAGGGAAATGTATTATCAACGATAGTGCAATTATAATTATCACGCTATTATCAAGTTTCTCGTCATAATCGATGTCAGGATCGAACACTGTGATATCAGCATTTCTCCTCTTGTGATTGTCCCAAGGGCGGGGACCTAGCTCAGAGGTAGCGCTCTGGGCTTCCAACCGCTGGGTCCTGGGTTCTATTCCCGGTCGAGCCTAAGTTGGATAGCTGTTTCCTCCTTTGTCTCATTGCCATGGTCTCTGCCTGTCCCAATTACCCCAACTGGTGCAGAAATACAGGACGTAAAGCCCTAATCACACACACACACACACACTTGTCATTGTCCCAGGCATGTTTCTGAATTGCATCATCAGATAAGATGACGTACAACTCTGTTCTTTAAAGGCAAATGGGAGAATAACCTCAAGTTGAAGCAGAACAACAGTTATATTCGAGTTATGCGCCTAAAACAAAAGTGATAACAATAACCCTTTTCAACATTTGTTCACTGAGGGTTAAAAAAGAAAAAAAAACAAATTTGTGCGTAAAGAAAAAAAAAAGCTTCATATAAACAATGAATATAATTTTATTGGTAAAATTTGAAATAATATATAAAAATCCAGTATAAAATATATGATACATATCACACAAAATAATGGTTTCCTTTGTACAAAGAATACAAATTTCAGTATTCAAATAACAATGCCATAACAATGGTCAACAACATACATGTTTATAAATATATACCTCGTGGAACTTTTTTTCAGCCGTCTGCTCCCCAACTCTAGACCGAGCATTTGAATGAATTTCAACGTCAAAATGCAACACGAGTGTTAAATAACATTTCAAATAAAAAAAGTACAATTAATCCAGTTAAATAAAGTTGATCCTGACATTTTTGTAAATAATTGTAAGTGCCTCCATAAATCTATAATCTATTGAAGAAACTGCGTAAATAACTATGCAGTTAAACCTATGAACAGGTCAACATTCATAATCTCAAAATGTTTTTAATCTAGTCAAGATAACACAGGACTGCAAAAATGGCATAAAAATACACTTCATTCCACCATCGTTGGTGTACTGATCATTTTGCTGCGAGTTTATAAGTATTTTTCATATATTGCATAATTTTACATGTAAAGGCTACTTAAGCAGTGGCATACATGGCATATACAGTGTACAGCATGGTAAAAATGAAAAAAGTGTCAATTTCAGGCTGCTTCTGACACAATTCAAACTTCTTCTAAACATTGATATAACAGTACAGAAATATACGTCAAACAATTTACCCTCATAACGTATAGTCAATTAAAATATATTTTATGTATTCTATAAAGGAGTTTCATCAACAGTTTCGACATAACCATTCCCAGGATATTTCTTGTCAGAGTCCGGGCCAGGAATGAAAATGCTTCCAGAGGGCGACCCTGTGCCATTAGGCAGCACACCTGCTGGTAGGAGTGGAAGTGGTGGGCTGTCTGCAGGGTCAGAAGCCTCGTCAGCAATAATTTTACTAAGACGATCAGCAATACTGAAAAAAGAAAATGCAATCCACCGTTTGGTTTTCGCAAATGATCAAATAAGCCAGATGAAACGACAGATACAAATGAAAATTAGAAATTGATTTGAAGGTGTTTTGCCACCATATAAGCTAATGTAAAAGTACTTACTAGAAAGGCATCAAGTCCTTCCTGGTGATAATGCCTACACACTTATTGTACAAGTCAGTGACCATCAAATGCCTCAATCCGAGGGTTCGGAATAACGAGTAGGTCCTGGTCAGCGAATAGTTCTGGTCCACCTTAGGCGCCGAAATGTTTATGAATTTTTCCTGGAAAACAATGAGAATATATGTAAAAATTAAGTTATGTAATTGCAAAAGGGTTTAGAAATAATAACTTATCCCTATAAACGGGTCAACATTCATAATCTCAAAATGTTTTTAATCCAGATAACACAGGTTCAATAACTGAATGAATGACTTATCAATCAATAGCTACTTACCAGGTTGATGTAAATTTTCTCGAATTGTTTGGAGTTTGCATAATTTTTTACCCTTTCTTTTGCCCTGCTTTCGTCCACCACGTAATCCACAGAAACCTGAAAAAGTGATTAATGCGGGTTTACTTGTGCAATCACAGTGGGTGGGTGGGTGCGTCATTTGCATATTTCGGTGCTGCCATAGAATACAAGACACTTACTACCAACATATCACAAGTCTAGGGTACATACAAGACACTTACTACCAACATATCACAAGTCTAGGGTACATACAAGACACTTACTACCAACATATCACAAGTCTAGGGTACATACAAGACACTTACTACCAACATATCACAAGTCTAGGGTACATACAAGACACTTACTACCAACATATCACAAGTCTAGGGTACATACAAGACACTTACTACCAACATATCACAAGTCTAGGGTACATACAAGACACTTACTACCAACATATCACAAGTCTAGGGTACATACAAGACACTTACTACCAACATATCACAAGTCTAGGGTACATACAAGACACTTACTACCAACATATCACAAGTCTAGGGTACATACAAGACACTTACTACCAACATATCACAAGTCTAGGGTACATAATCATTCATGCAACACCTTGCCAGCAGGGTAATGCAGAGTTATTCGAACAAACATTTCGGATTACAGAGAGAGATAGAGATATGTTTATTCCAACCATAACACTTTTTTACAATAAATTAAAAAGTAAAAATCAAAATATTTTTTTTTTAATATGGTGTTGATGACAGACACATTGGCATATGGCCACTAGCATGTCTGCCACCAGGGGATTTCATTTTATAGATACAATTTTACATTTGTAATACATGGCTATGTGGGGATTTAACAAAGATAATAATCCAACCGAAACAACATAGAAAGTGGTCAGAGGGAAATTTCATTATTTCAAAAAAACCTTTTTTTTTTTTTTGATAGGCAGACAGTAGAAGGTTTGTGGCCTTGTGAGAGACTGTGAGTGGAAGTTTTAAGCAAAACAAGATGTTGGGGCAAATTTGCTTAGACCTATTTTGGCAGGTAGGTCAATTTAGCTACATATGTAGCATCCTTGGATACTGCAGTTCAACTCGTAGGATTATATACAGTTTGTAAAAAATAAAAGCATAATCCTTTGATATTCTGCACACATATTACCTATATTTTTTTGTTATCTATTATATTACACGTATGTATGGTGGCCGAGGAGTTCACTTCTTGGTGCGAAGGTTCGCCACCCGACAGTAGAGGTTTCGCCCCCTGACAGTTGAACCTTCGCCCCCCGAAAGTTGAGCTGTCGGACTGCGACAGCACCTACTTTCGCACCTTCGCCCCACAACACCTTCGCACCACGACAGTGATATTATATCTTTCGCACCACGAAGGCGATAAAAATGTCACATCTACAAGAAACCTTTCAGGTGTGCGTTATGTAGTTATACCTATTGCTAGTATCCGATAATTAAACCAGTGCCTAATGGAAGCCCATGCTAATGCGGCCGTATCTATAGATCTATTTTATCTAGAATACTGGGTAAGCCTTATTAGAGGGTGATGCCTTGCTCCCTGAGTTGTGGTAATATCATATTTCTACAGTCTTTAGTTTGGGTACAATCTTGAGTTGAAAACGATGCAAAATGCGATTTTTATAACTGACAAGATTAGTTGTATTTTGCTTAATTTTCAACTCAACATTGTTCCCACACTAAGAGCTATAGAAATGTGATATTAAACAAACTAATAAGAATAAGAGAGCACCTGTCTAATAATGTATCAACCAGTATTCTAGGTAAACTACATCAGACCGCAAGAGAGGGGACTTGGGCACCCCGCCCGCCTGCCCCCAAAGCCGACTGTTTCTTGTCTTTTAAGCCAATAATACTGCATCTACTGCATTGTTCTTTGCAGTAGTAGATGTATCTGTGATAGGGGCATCCATGAATATAAAACCAGCTCTGTACGTTCAATATTTATGAAGTTAATTTGCTAAAACCGCCAGTGAGGGGGGCAGGTTAGCAGTTTTGTGGTACGAAAGTTGGCAAAGTTGGCAACTTTCGTGGTGCGAAATTGGGACTGTCGTAGTACGAAAGTTGAACTGTCGTGGTGCGAAAGTTGAACTGTTGTGGTGCGAAAATTGGGACTGCTGTGGTGCGAAAGTAACTGTCTCCCCACGAAACCACGAGACCGCGAAGTGTACTCCTCGGCCACCATACATGTCCCAAATTAACGAAAGGTATGGAAAATTTGAAGTCGGCATAACATTAAAAATTGTAAAATTCTAAAAAATTTTTTTTTTAATACAGTGGGTATCATTCTATTTGATACAGAAAGCAAGAAAACCTCAAAGCTTAAACAATGCTTGCCAAATCCAGGTAGCGAGATCAAGCTTCAAAAGAGCTTCTGCTATACGATGCTACCTGCCACTAAACGGGACTGTCTGGCTGCTACTCAAAGCCGGATCTTAAAGTACATGCAGTGACATCTTGTGTATAAGTTGAGAGTTATGCATATTTGTCATTCCCTTGTTTAAAAGATAACCATTCTGAAGTAAAATAGTTCAATTGCACTGTGAAGTCATTCTGCTGCATGTATACATGTTGTTCTATACATAGGGCACCAGTCAATGGTGGTAGGTGTAAGACGACTATAAGCTAGGATTAGACTGATGCTTTAGCTACAGCCAGGAGTAGGTGGCTACAGCTGTCTGGAGCCGACCTTATTTTATGAAACTAAATATCATAGCAGATCAGGGCAAATTTATATATATATAAAAAAAAAAAAAAGGCGTTAGATTTTAAACACTATTTTTGCTAAAAAATCATTTGTTTTGGAGACAGCAAATAAATCTATATATAGAAGTCACACGACAAGGGATCACATGACCCCTCTCAACCAATACAATTCTTCCTGTCACGTGATCAGTTTATATATCAACCAATTCACCTTTTCACACCATCTAAGGTTTGTCCTTAAATATTATACTTATCTACATTTTTCCTCCTTTTTTCAACAATTTGTCATGTGACTTCGTCTTTTATGTTCAGCTATTTTTTAAATGCTGCCACACTCTCATTTTATTATATGTTTCTAATGCAGGGGTTTCACATGCTACTATAAATGTGTTTACATGGACTTTCAGCCTACTGCTGACTTTTGCACAACAATTTTCATTGTAACTTGTGTTTTAAAAAAATAAACGTGACCCCTGTCACATTTCAATACCATATATCGTATCTGTTTTGTTTTCTCCACAAAGACAAATGATTTAAAAAAAGTTGCTATAGAAATGGGAAGGTCCAAAATGTTGCTGCAATGTTGGCATTTTATGATAGTTTTTAAACATCTCTATCACGGTTTTATTATATATAACTTAATTAGTTTTTATTGTTATTGTTTTATCGGCACTTTTATTTTTGCATATATACAGTGGATCAATGGCTCTTTGAGCTAATTTTATTGTTGTCTTATGTCGACTTTAATTAAAGATTATTCTCTATTCAACATAGTTTCAAAAGTGGCTGTCAGCCATTCACGCCAATGTCGAGATGACCTAGAGATGACCTTGAGATGACCTAGAATGACACTGGTGCTCAGCATCGGACAATGTTGCTCCGATAGGGACCAGATCTTGCATGCTATCTGGGAAATGCATTATCCTAAATAGTGCAGTTATACATGGCCAGATATGTGCCACGTGCGTTTTCCATGAGAAGGATAAACGCATGGTTTTTAGCTAATTATAATAAGGAAAAAACCATGCTTTTTCCATGCGTTTATCCAAACGCATGGAAAACGCAGGTAGCACAATTGGCCATGTAGTTATTATGCTTTAATCAAGTACCTCTTCATAATCGATGTCAGGATCGACAACTGTGATATCATCCACTCCACTCTTGTCCTTTTCCCAGGCATGATTCTGGATGGAATCATCCGACAAGATGACGTACAACTCAGTTCTGGGAGAAAAATAAAATGTGTAAGTAACAGGTGCACGAGCAGAACAATAGGATGTATACTACTGAGAAATGTATTTATATAATTAGGAGAAGAATAAAAGTATGCATAACATGAATAAAAAATCTGATGATGATGATCTCGAGTAGAGTAAGAGACACCTACTCATTGTCATTTATGAACATCTTTGCAGAACTTACAACAAGCATTAGAGATAAGAACCTTCCAGTTTTGGTAAATCGTTCTCACTTTGTCACTGTCAGATCTCTAATTAAAAGTTTCTGATCTTAACATCCACCTCTAGACTCTGAACTGAGAGAACATGGAAAGTTAGCATGCTTTTAAAAGGTGTTTAACATCACTTGTGAGTCCTAAGTCTAACACCGCTCAGTTTATATTCTGCTAATTATATTTGGTCATCTCTATATATCTACTTTCCACTTTTTTTTTCAGTTTTGCTTTCCCAATACTACAGGTAATGCACCAGACAATTTCTTGATTTTTGTCTTACACTTTCTAATGCATATCGTATTGAAGCAACCTCTGATAGTGTCAGAAATTAAAGTCAATTGGCACTATGCTGACAGGCCATAACATCAAAATTGATGAAGAGTAAAGTAACAGGCAGATGAAGGAATAGAATAAAGTACTAGAGTCTAAAGATTTGATGAGCTACAACAAGTAGAATGAAAATAATAAATTGATAACGAAATGATATATAAAATGGCAACAAGATCAATAATTTCAAGGGTGAATTGAAAAAGTTTCAGGCAAACATAACTTCTTCTATATGTTCATTAATATCAAGATTACCTACCATTTAATCACCTTACAACGCACCGTATACAAAACTTCTGCTAACCTTGAAATCAAGCCATATAGATAGTGATTGTCGTGCACGTCAATCCTCACAGGGAACCCTCCATGGTCGGTGTCCATCAGAAGCTTGGCCAGAGTTTGTAAGGACTCCGAGACGTGGATCGCTTTCACTGGGCTGGACATGATGTCCTTTGCTGTGTAAAGCTCCAGGTTCACTCTGAAATTCAACACATTAGTTAATCTGATTTATTCTTAGGCTTTCCAGTATATACTTCTCAGCAGTAAATCATTATTCTATCACTTTATTGGGCAATGTGCAATGCTGTTGATACTTGATAACAATTATGGTCATATACACTTATCTAGTATGGTAAGACAAAAAGCACAGATAACGTGATGCATGGGTTCTACATCGGCCAAGCGATGGGCACAACATGGCCAAATGTGCCTCGTACGTTTTCCATGAGAAGGATAAACGCATGGAAAACACATGGTTTATAGCTAATTATAATGAGGCAAAAACCATGCGTTTATCCAAATGCATGGAAAACGCACGTGGCACAATTGGCCATGTAACACCCAATGTTGGAACAATGTTGACACAATCTAGCATGCTGTCTGGGAGATTCCGATGTTGACGCAAGTTAAGTTCGATCAAGCTCATAACACAAGATGCGCCTGTTACCGCTTCATAAATTTGACTTTCTACTCTGACTTAACGTTTCACTAGGGTTACCATTAGAGCAAAAAAGCTTTCTTATTATCACAAAAATGATATAGCCTCATTCATGGGCCAGTGACATATGGGATATGAAGGTATCCATTTCTATTAATTATTGGCTTTGTCAGTAAATAACTGTTATAGAAAATAGCAAAGAAAACTGATATTTGTGGCCTCCTTTTAAAATTTCAAAATTTGAAAGAAGCTACCTAAGTGAATGGTAATGGTCTCTCTAATAGCAGGAAAAAAACACTTTATGCACTGGACTGTTTGCGTTCTTTCAGGCATATCAAATTATAGTTGCACTGTCTGTCAAATTTGCAATTTTCTAATATGCTAAAAACAAACAGTTGAAAATTACCTTTATTAATCAAAGCACACTAAATGTGTGTGAATTAACGATTTTATAAGACATTAATTACTAAAGAGAAAATCCAGACCAAAACCACAATGGAAATGACATCATCACCATTGTTCAGTATTGTGATGTCATCACTGGGTTTGTTTACATATTGAGTTTTTGATGGCATTAAAAACTAATATTTATATTAATTATCTTAGATTAAAACTAAATTGTTGTGCAAAAATGGGTATGTAATGGTGAAAAATGTCACGAGACAAGAAAGCAGTATTGATTTCTATAATTTTTTTTCATTTGTCAGACAGTGCACCTTTCACTTAGTTCCTCCTGAAGATATAGTTCCAAGTTGGACGACACTGACTTCCAAATTTTCTGAATTGATTTTCAGTCATTCTAGTCTGTTGATGATTTCAATTTTGTTCTCGTTGATATAAATATTGTGTATTATTTTAATGAGACTCACATTTGCCCATTTAGCACAACCGTGATTTCGCTGTCCAAGTAAGGCAGGGCCTTCGCTTCCAGCTGGTATTTGTGAAGCGGTTTGCTCAGTAAGTCAGCAATCATCTTTGCCACGAAATTGGCCAAAAGCAATGGGCAGATGATGTCAATATCCTGGGACATCTCCACCTGTAATTAAAACGGAGTTTAGCGATTAATATTGCTGATGATAAAGGTAATCGAAGTAAAGGTATAGTCATCCCGTAAGGATATGTACAGTGTATTACCATTGGTCAAACACGTGTAGTACGGTATGTCTACAAGTTGACCGCTCGTGCCATCTATAGTGATTTATTTACCGGACGAGCGTGCAGCAAGCATCAACAGATTCTCATTTAGAGCAACTCACCGAATGTGCAACACAAGTAACCCCGGCATTATTGACCTATGGTCCTCGATTCAAAGTTGCTCAATAACATCCAAGGAAATCATAACGCAAAAAGATCGGGTTTTTTGTGATTTTAATAGTCTAGACCGCCGAACATAGAACTAATTTTTTCGGTCAGCAATATGTTGTGCATACTTGGGTTTCTAGGGTTCAAGGGTCCCGAGCAGAGACAGTGGTATGGTCATGCTGAAGTTATTCACTGTCTCATTTACTGCCATTTCGCTAACCATGTACACACTGGTTGATTTCATTTCATAGATAGATAGATAGATAGATAGATAGATAGATAGATAGATAGATAGATAGATAGATAGATAGATAGATAGATAGATAGATAGATAGGTAGGTAGGTAGGTAGGTTGGTAGGTAGATAGAGAGATGGATAGATGGTTAGATAGATAGATAGATAGATAGATAGATAGATAGGTAGGTAGATAGATAGGTAGACAGATAAATATACAGATAGATGGATAGATAGATAGATATGGGAAGTGCAACCCTCTAAAGCAAGTTCTTGCCCCTATCTTACTGACTTAGTACGTCATGTTATAGCTGAATTTTATTGGCTTTCAACAGATAAATCGTCATGCCCTTATTTAACTGGAAGTAATGGTGGCTGATTAGATGCCTGGTTCCCACTTCCTCACTGGGCTGCTTAAAGTCGATGGGCCTATCAAACAGGTCTATGCCTATTTGCTAATCTACTATCTGACATACTAAAACCTAAAACCTAAATATGAATGAAGTAAGCTCTATGTACGTGGTAAGTGAAATGGCAGTAAAATTATTTCAAAATTTTTTATGCAAGAATTGGGTAAAATCGTGTTTTGTTTTTCTTCAATAATACCCATATATATGATAAATTCATCTACACTTGATATAATTGATTATGATGCCAGCATGAGGCATAAACTTGCAACCTCTTTCACAAAATACATCTAGATTTTCGTGTTGATGTTTTCTGTTGCTTTGATGCATAGTTATTTCTATGGCCTTGGTATTTGACAATTTGCTGAGCACTACAAAACCAGTGATCACATTTTGAATTATATTATGGCCTTGAGTGCGTTGTTAGTAAATGTAAAGTAGTTCAATTGTAGATGTGCATAAAACAAGCCTCAAGGCAAGGTTATCATTTGGCTACCATTTATTGCTCGTTAACTGGAGAATTGTTTACTATTGTGGCTGGGAGGGGACATGGGAATTTTTTTTATATCTCGTTCCAACGAGATAACATTTTGTTCTAACAAGATAACATCTCGTTCTAATGAAATAATAGCTCGTTCTAATGAAATAATATCTCGTTCTAATGACTTAGTATCTCGTTGTAACGAGATACATGTAGTATCTCGTTCTAACTTGTATCTCGTTCTAACGAGATAGTATCTCGTTCTAACGAGATAACATTTCGTTCTAACGAGAAAATAGCCTGTCTCTTTATCATTCTTCTGGACGTTGTAGCTCAGGAACCAGAACACTGTGTAACTGAGTGTATTATCTCGTTAGAATGAGATATTATCTCGTTCGGACAAGATAGTTTTTCGTTGAGACGAATTAATTTTTCATTGGGACAAGATAGTTTTTCTTTGGTACTAGATAGTTTTTCATTGGGACAAGATAGTTTTTCGTTGGTACAAGATAGTTTTTCGTTGGTACGAGATAGTTTTTTGTTGGGACGAGATAGTATTTCATTGAGATGTTATCTCGTTAGAATGAGAAAAGTCATAAATTTACAATGTACAACATGTCAGGCCTTTCTTCAGTCACAACTGTGTCAAGGTCAAGGACTTTCAAGGGCATTAATCATGATAAAGAATTATATCTTGAACAACATCACACTAAATATCTAGATACCGAAATTTTTGTGGTAATTCAGTCTTACCATAATAAACTAGCCAGTTAATTCTGACATCAAATATTTACAACAAATTTATAAAATAAATGATACGTCTGTATGTCTTTGAATTATCATGGAAAAACAGTGGATTCTTTGACAGCTGTTACAACCAAGAGCACTTACTGCCAAATTAACTGACCTGGCAGGTTATTTAGCTTATTTGGCAAAAACCAATCACACTGACCATACCCAGAACACTTACTGGTATTTGTCAAAAACTTACGTTATATGATGGTTGATTTATAAACAAATTTTTATCACTGGCAAATTATCTTACTGACATTACAACGTTATAAGTGATCAGAATCGCCTATTAGCGATTTCAGAGTCGTTTTATGAAAATATTAGGTCAGAATTTCGATCCATGCTACAAGCAAAACACCTACACATTTTTGTACAAAGTTAACTTGGAATTTTGGGAATCGGATGAAAATTGTGTAATAAAATGTATTATGAAGTGACAACGCTAATGACGTTCATGACGTTCTTCTGTGTTGCCAGGCAATATAACTGACCATGATATTTGTCAGTGATACTTGATTATTATAAAATGAGATGGTGATATTAGTTTATTTGCCTTAAGCACACGCAACTGCATCTGATCCTAGAAAATCCCATGTTACACATTTATGTCCACCCAGTTGCTCACGGGCATGGGGCTGGTAAATAATTGTCTATCTTTGGATTTTTTGTCAATTTTATGTTGTCTTAATGGCATTTACATTGCTGATTGATATTAACTTTGAAGTTTTAAGGTGTTAATTTTCAACTAAACTTTTTTTATGGGAGTAATCCCCAGGGGCGGATCCAGAAATCTTGAAAGGAAGGGATGCGAGCTCTAGGCAGGGCCAAAGCCAATGTTGCGGCCCGGGGTCTGGTGGCCGCTTAAATCTGGGCATGAAAGGGGGGGGGTCCGGACCCCCTGGACACCCGTCCTGGATCCGCCTATGATCCCAGATGGAATGCAACTTTCATGTCCTCTTTAACCATATTAATTGGTCATAACAAATATCAAAGAATATCAAATATCAAAGTATAAACATTTTATGACAATAAAAAAGTCGTATTTTGCTAGCCTTGCAGTAGTGCTGTCACGAATAAGTATTGTCTGGACAGCATAAACGCATCAGTGCCGACTATCACCATTTAACCTCATTAAAAATCAGTAATTAGGTTTTATCAACGATGACTATGTCGTTCAGTGATAACATAAACAATTTTTAAGAAGCAGAAGTTGAAATTGCCGATTCATTGCATGAAAATGATAATTGTGGAAAAATAACAGCATGTTAAAGTTAGTAATAGTGTGTGCACTCATTATTTTTCAGTATAAAATAGATTCAGGTAGGTAGGAAGGCTGTGAAACCAGGTGAAACCAGGTGCACATATAATCCTATAAAAAAATATACAGAGACTACTGCATGACCGTCATTAGATGGAATTAGTGACTCCTGCAAGTGTCAAGTGTGGAGTACTTATTAAGGAAACTAAGTAAAGCAATTAAAACATCTGCAGATTATAGAAGCATCTGCTGTTACAGGCGTAATTAAGGAAAGCATTTAAAGCCCTCCAACCGATTCATTTTACCTAGATTAATTAGTTGCCTAGAATGTCTTTGACAAAGCAATCAAGACTTCTACAGATTCACTTGGATTGAGGATTATTTATTACTATCAGGCTTTGCTGACAGATAATTACAGTCATGATACATTTATACGCAGTGTTATGGTCTGCACTACTTGCAAATTCATGTCTCATAAAAGATAAAGATGTCTTATCATAGATTTTATATGCTATAATGCATTGCCTGTACTTGGGCTCAGCATTTAGCCTACTTTGCCAAATGAACTATTAACATTATAACACACTTATACAATAATTCAGGAATCAAAATTTCTGATACAAAACTGTATCACAAATTGGTCCTAATAAAATGTAAGTTGTAACACAATTAAAAAAAAAGGATATATCTAAGAAAAATTCATGTAAATATAATAGATAGATAGATAGATATTTTATTTTCATCGAAATTTAAACATACATGGTTTTTGAGACATTTCATTTTGACACAAATATTTCGATGAGGGGGATGCACACGAGTTTCGTGGAAACTATGTTTAATTGTGCATCCCCGCAATATTATTATACTAAATAATTAATCACTTAGTTTATTTATAATCATTAAGATATTTAATTGTTCTTATCTCTGTAAGTAGGTCACCCCACAACAAAGCACTATCAGACATGACAGATGAAGTTTAGGACAAGAGGAATTACCAGATGGGATATAGAGGCGATGGTAGGTTTGCATGCCAAACAAGAATATTCTTTTTCAAAAAAAGAATAGATACCTGGTGTTGTGTGTCAGCAGCCTTGGGGGGAAATCCTGCCAAAACTGTTTTCACTTCAGTAGTTTTAAGAGTACAGCTATAAATGGCACACCATTAGAACCGCAATACAAAACCGCAACTTACAAACCAAATTTGGTGAAGATCTGACCAGTAGAAGCCGAGAAAAGTTTGATTATAGTACAAATTCAGGCCTCGCAAAATCCCCCTCCCTGCCTACGCTGCTGCTGCGTCGTTGACCCATATATTGTCAAGTCTCAGAGCGTTCGTTATACCTGGTCTGTCATATAACGTAGTATTATAGAACTTTCTATACGTTATAAAGGCCTAGGCCCAGGTATAAAAACACTGTTCAACATCACTTGCGAGTCCAAAGTCTCACACCGCTCAGTTTAGATTCTGGTATTTATGTTTGGCACTTTTTCCACCTTTTGCTTTCCCAATTCTATTTAATGCACCAGACAATTCTATTTTACTATTTTCAAAAATTTCTTAAGTATATTTTATTTTATATATATATATATATATTACAGTAACATATAATATATATATTACAGTAACATTTTATCTATATACAACTGTTGACCTTTAAGAACTCATGACAAAGTGTGACATTATTAGCCAAAGTATCTTGAGCCTGGCTAATGCATTAGGTGGGTGTACTCACTATGATAACCGTTATTGCCAACTGTTTGCGCGTGACTCCGGCCAGGAGGCTTCCGGCTCCCAGAACTGCAAAGAAACCGGGGTCTATCCACTCCCAGTATTTGGCTGCAAGACAAGGTTTTTTTTTTACAGAGTTAGCAATTTCAAAATTGAAATGGTATTAAATGCAAGCCTAGTGCATTGATTGGAGTGAAATAGGTTCATTGCAAGATTCATTGTGAAGACTACACTTTTCGTGGAGCATTGGTGACTCCACTGCAATCAACATTTTGTTCCAGGCAGACAAATAAAAGAAAATTCTGGTTTGTTTGAGAAAGTAGTGGTGATAGTGCATATTCGTTGCTGCAATTCATATAGATACATCTGATATTTTCTACATGGATCATAAATGTATCCTTTGTGCAGTACTACTGGCATACTACAATTTTTTTGCCACAAAGAATGCACCTATATTTATGAAGCCCCTAATTGGGCTCCTGTACTTCTCCTGTTTTTCAAAGAAATACAATTACATTGTCTCTAAAAGAACTTTGAAAATACTATATTATAAGCAATTGGTCTATTTTATTTAATGAGTTATGCAAAATACGTCATTTTGATTGCGAAAAAAAAAAAGGAAGTTTGGTCGGATAAATATAAAATTCTAACAGATATTTTTCCAAACTATGTTAAAAAATGACATACTTGCTGGTATTGAAAATCCACTGACATGTGTGTACAAATCCAGGATTCCCAGTCCGCAAGCTCTTCCGTACAATGCTCCGGAAAATCTGTTATTAAAAATTCACGGAGAATTCGTCAGAATGAATATTTTCATACTCACAAACTTGCCATGGGGAGAGAACTTATGCTTATCTTAATTGCATAATTATATATTATACATGTCTTTATACATAACAAGCATGTGGCTATATATCTTACTTGAACTTGCAGCATTTAACAAAAATGAGTACACGCCTAATCAGTACCACCATAACTGACATGAATTATTTTACAATAACCTTCCATGGGATATTTATTCACATTTTGTGAGATAAAACAACATTAATCAACTTAAGGTGATCAACAAGCCAAAAAACCCAGTTATATTTAATTTAACCAAAAAAAAATAATAATATAAATAAATCATTGTACACTAATTTTCGTTTGATACTGCAAATCTATAGTGTGATTAAAAATTATGTATAATGACTTTCCAGATAGCATTCCAAATCGGCCCAGCATCGTTTCCATGCTGGCCACTGTCGTTACAATTTGAAGTTCAAGTTCAATCGTTTATTCACCATATATATACAAACAGAAAATGGATATTGTGATTATTTTAGAAATATGTGTGGATATGTATAAATATATATGATTGGTATTCTCACAAGGCATCATTGAAGTGCGGCTCACGCGAGACTACCATAGAAGTTAAAACAACTGAATTAGATTAGAATAGCTCATAAGAAATAGGAAAAGAACATCATAAGGAGAACTGGATATTGCATATTACAAAGTGCTCCTATTCACCTGCAGAGACTGAATTCATGTCATACTTTAATTAGATAATAATCACTCACATGATGACTAGATAGATATGGACAATAAAAAATTAAGAAAAAAAAAACATCTCATCAGCATCGCCGACATTGCGCGGACCTTGATATGATTTCGAATGCTATCTGGATTATAGTAAAGACTTACAGTAAAGACTTAAACGTAGAAACTTACTCTTACAGACACCTGTATCTTGCAGCTATGTGTTTAAGCAGGTAGACTTATGCTGCAGGTACCAGCCACTTCCAGGTATCTTCAATCACAAGCTAGGATGTCAAAATATAATATATTTACACGTAGAACATGCTCTGACAGAGAATGCATAAAACGGTGCAGGTAGGAGAAATTGCTTTTATGTAGTTCATGGATAAAAGTATTACAATTTTCCGCTCTCCCTTTACAGCCAGTTTCATGGACTTAGAAATCAATTATAGACTTGGAAACTAAATGTCAGAGGACGTAATGTGAATCCAGTACTCCCATTGGCTGATGAACTGCATTAACCAATGGGAGTCCTGCATTTACATGACGTCCTCTGGAGTTTAACTGCCAAGTCTCTGAGTTTGGTTTCCGAGTCTATAAAATTTGCTGTCAAAGATTTATATGCTCTGCAAACACCACATTCTTAATATATAATCCGCATTTTATCTTGAACATTTTCATCAAGTTTAACACATGAACAAGACATTAATATCAATCTTTAAGTGCTGAGAATTAAACTTCATGTATTACTTGATTTATTCATCAGCATATGACGTCAGAGTGATCAATGCCAATTGTGTGTTTTGATATCAACTTCAGTGACGTAATTGAGAATGATAGATTCTGAGCTAAAGAAATTATTTTCATTATTAATGTCGATGATGTTTCAGTCAGTACCATTTGAAGTACCCGGGACAATGGAGCAGTCGAATAGTTATTTTCGTTAAAATTTAAGCAACCGGTATCTGTTTAAAAGGATGCAGATGCTGAATTAATGATAATTTTTAACTCCATTAGAAAAGACCCACACACAACCTTCATCAGCAGGCAATCACCTTCACCACTGAACCTTAGCATCTCTTACAGATAACATGTGATTCTCATGAAAATGGATTTAAAACATTACAACAAAAGCACAAAGGAGTCTAGCAAGGACATGCGATGGGCATTGTTATTATCGATTTTAAATTAGTCAACTTCTGAAGTGACACTCACAGTGTTGGTACGAATGTTCCTCCAGTTATTGCACTTCCCGCTGTCCAGCACAGCATTAAGTAATATATCGGAAATATGTACCCCAAAGCTTCGTAGCCAAATTTCCGATGAACCCCTTTGGCTGTCAGCATATTCCACATCTCTAAACCCTGAGCATAGAATATTGTGGCGGCTGGAAAAGGTATGATGATGACAATTAAACTTTCAACTCAATATTTTGTTTGATACTTCAGATTGTAATGCAAATCAAACTGCAACAAATACTGACAGATAACATAAGATTCTTAACAAACTAGCTGCACGTCTATAAAAATGGATTTACAACATTACAACCGAGTCACAAAGGAGTATAGCAAAGACATGCAATGGGTGTTGTTATTACCTGGGGCCACTCGGGTTTATCTGCATTGAGGTGAAATTATTGGTCTGGATTGCAACAGTATCGGGGATATATAGGCTATATATAAAAATGAAAAGGACCTAACCTTCGTTGTATTCTGAGCAGTTAGTCTGAACTGAACAGCATGTGTAATGTTCAACCACAAAGTCCGTCCTGAAAATGGAAATCAAAACTAATCCGTAACTTAACTGCCAAGTCTCTGAGTTTGGTTTCCGAGTCTATAAAATTTGCTGTCAAAGATTTATATGCTCTGCAAACACCACATTCTTAATATATAATCTGCATTTTATCTTGAACATTTTCATCAAGTTTAACACATGATATACTTATATG
Source organism: Alitta virens (assembly GCA_932294295.1). Taxonomy (NCBI): domain Eukaryota; kingdom Metazoa; phylum Annelida; class Polychaeta; order Phyllodocida; family Nereididae; genus Alitta; species Alitta virens. The sequence goes on along the minus strand of OW028583.1, from coordinate 19,229,647 downwards.
TATATGTACAGTCCCATCAAAATTATTTGATTTTAGTACAACCCGTAATTGATACCAGTCAAAAAGGAATACCGCAGATGACCATATATGGCTTCCCTGATAACATGCTACATCGGCCCGATGTTGGCCCAATGTCGGTCCCATGTCACCCACATGGGGCCGATGTCAATTCAATGTCAGATGCTATCTGGATTTGCCCTATTTGTCATTGTGCTTTACCAGTTATGGAAAGATAAATATTTGTAAAAGGCTAATTACATCAGAATTGTATTTTATAGAAATATAAGACACAGTGAAAATGCTTGAACCTAAAATATTTAAATGAACACGTTTCAGCATTTCTCGAAGTTAACATAAAAATATAGAGGTGATATACAATATTAGACCATGACCACCACTCAGAACATTGAGAGGCAACATATTCACACGGAATAGATGCTTGATTTATTAATCAGTCATCTGGCCACTGAGAAAACTTTAACAGAAATTGCATCTGTGCTTCGACCATTTCCATACTATGTTCAAAAATTAATTTTTATGTATAATGACTTGTAAACAACTATGAAAGTGGTTGAAGCACGAATCAAAAAATAATTAATTTAACGGCCGTTCAGCCAATCAGACGTGGTGAATCATCAAAAGATGTGCCCTGCTGTACAGTGCTAAGGTGTTGCAACCACCTTTTTTGGACCACACGACATTTAGTTTTCTTAGTGCTGGCTTCTCATAACTTGTAAAATCAAGTTAATAGCTAATATAACCTTTGCTGCAGATAGCTATGGAATATCTAATGTTATCGGGTAGTAAAATTATAATAAACAAGTCCTAGATTCACATGCCGAAATTAATAAAAATAGTTAAAAGAGTCTTTATTTCAATAAATTGTTATCATAAATACGTGACTTACCCAAAACCACATCCACCGACCGCAGTCTGGTTGTATTGAGCCTTCGGTGAACAGGAGAGAGCTGATGGCAACCATACCACAGTGGCCGCCATGATCATCTGAGATATCCAACAAAATGATGCTTATTACAACATAATAGTGTACAATAATACACATGGCCAAATGTGCCACGTGCGTTTTCCATGAGAAGGATAAACGCATGCAAAACGAATGACTTTGCCTAATTATGATGTGGTGAAAACCATGCGTTATCCATGCATTTATCCAAACGCATGGAAAATGCACGTGGCACATTTGGCCATGCAGGATAAAGACATCAGGAAGAAATTAAACACTGATTTCAATGGATGATGGGGTGTTTTGTTTAGACAGAATAATATGGAATAGACATACTGATTTCAAACAGTGATTGGGCAAAATATATCAACCAATCTGTAAGGATAGTTATACTCACACAAATTATGACCGTCTCCAGAACTCTTGCAAATTTCTGAGCCCTAGGGTGAGGTATTGCTCCTATGATCTTCTTCCGTATTTTCACAATCAGGGTATTTAATCTGGTATAAAGTGCTCCCAGCAGACCTCCCACAATTCCTAAGGCAATAGCAGGTGCCAGGGAGATCACATTCAGAGGAATAGGGTCAGGAGTCTAAAAATTAAATATGCAGATTTTCAAAGTTTGGTGCAAATCCAAGATGAGATTAAGAAGTTGAGTAAAAGATAGGATCTATTCTCCTTTTTCTGGTACAATCGCTGGGTGGTGGTGGTGGATTAGGGCTTTACATCCTCTATTTCTGCACCTGATGGGCTCATTAGGACAGGTAGGGACCATGGCAATGAGACGAAGGATGAAACAGCCATCCAACATAGGCTCGACCGGGAATTTAACCCGGGACCCAGTGGTTGGAAGCCCAGCACGCTACCACTGAGCTAGGCCCCTACCCTGGTACAATCGCCGGCATCTGTTGGTAATATTAACCAATTTCACAGACTTTGGAACCGAACCCCAGATGACGTCCTGTGCTGTAGCATTGAATGTTTCGTCTGACACTTGCAGGTGTCTTCTCTTAGGTCCGTGACCATTTGTGGCCAATCAGAACGGTTCTCCTGGGTACCAGAATACCAGACCTGACTACCTTATCTTATATTGTAGATATTCTGCGAAAGTCTGCCATGAAAATTACTGCTAGGCAGTATTGTGCTAATTAAAAATTGAGTCACTCAGGAATAATCACAAATTTGCTGCAGTTGAACTCAGATTTACTTCAGATGAAAATAACAGAAAAAATTACAATTTAAAGATACATAAAACTGGAAAAATTTTAAAATGTTTTCTTGTGTAATTGAGACAGTGAAAAAACAATAAGGCTAATGGTTGAACCATAATTGCTTCCACACATATAATATACAGACATGCATAATTGAATTGAAATACAAGGTGATTTAATGGGTCCACTACAGCCTTGAAAATATAGAGCAGTTAAGACAATCGAAAATCTAAACACGTTCAATGTATGCAAGTGTCTACTGAAACAATTTACTTGGAATTATGTTTTCAGCTACTGAACAATGCACAAACACTGTTGATGGATTATTTAAGACATGATTGATGATTTCATTCCTACATATTGCCTAAAACTGTCCATTTTAGCCTTTTGTTTTCATAGACTCTCAATGGTTTTCAATTTTCTTTGGTTAACCTACACAACATTTTGATTTATAATGTTCCTCCCATCTCAACTAAAGCAAGAAACTAAACCCAATGGCACCAGCATGATCACTCAGTACAGGCCTAATACTGCATTGAGAACTTACAGAGATAGAAGATAGCAGTCTTGAATCAACTGAATTGTGCAGAAATGCAACATACACAGAAAATACATTGCCAAACACCTGGGATAACCAATTTGCCACTGCAAAAAAATCTTAGAAAATCTGAATTAAAAAATGTAATCCTAACCCAACAGCCACCGTGGCTGCAATTATAAATGCATTTTACAGAAAATGTCCTGCCAGTGTTTACTGTACGTGTCATATGCTGCTCTCACAGTATGGGCTAAGGGCCGTGTTAGTGTCTGGTCACACTGAGCTTCACTAAGCTAGTGTTGCAGAGTAGCAACATTAATTCAGAAAATAAAGGAATCATGCAGTGCGATTGAGTTAAAGATGATGCAAATGTATTCAGAAACGCCGAGCATATAAGCTGGTACATCTGTGTGTATCTGCAGCTCAAGAATGATTCTCAGACAACCTGTCTGGTCCTGTCAAGAAAGGTGAGCCCTGCAATTATGCTAGACCTAAATCCAAATAGAAATTTACAGGATATTCTGAACAGCGGAGTTTTCCTTAGTCCACCCCAACACTCATAAAAGAAAAATTTGATACATTTTGGCTGGTGACAATATGAAACCACATACCAAACTTGGTTAATATCTGCTACCTATGTTTTGTTTTTGGTTATTTTGATTTTACCTTATTCACATTATTGCACCTCACAGTCTCAATTTTGCTCGCACATATCCCAAACCGAATCTGCCTCACTGATTAAAGACAGTTGTAGACAAGCAAGAAGATGCCAAGAAGATGCCATAGTTCTGAATTATTTTATGAGGGTTAATTTTCAAGTAATGCTTATTTATGAGTATTTGGAGGCCTTGAAGTATGGAACCACTTTGACAGTACCAGCTTAGAACAATCCCAAAGTCTGTTTTGCTGCCAGATTCTGCTTTGCTTCAATACGTTTTTTTTAAATAAAATGTTTCTGCTCACCAGTGCTTGGGTTAAAGATACTGATTGTTCCATGACAAACTCTACCTATTGTTCATAATAAATTCTGATACATAATGTAAATGAGTTTTTTCTTTGTGAAGCCACCATTACTGCTTCATTATGATAGCTTATACTCAAGAGCTAAGGTACAGTGACTGAGACAACTCGGGCTCCGAAATAGGTTCAACATTGGACAAACACATGTTGTTGAGGTTTATAGCTTGCTGAGGCAGTTTTCTCAGGGGGTCATTACTCCATAGTTTTCTCAGAAGATTCGAAATATACTGGTGATTTGATATGATAAGTCAAGTGGTGCAGTATATATTTGGCGAAGAACTTACCAGACAGGTAAATTACATTATATTTGAAATTGTTCAAGACTATAATCATTGTATATGAAGAGAACCAAATGCTTGGAAGCCACATAAACTACATCCTATTCTTTTTTATCATCAAATTATTATTATAATACCATCATTAGGTTAACATAGATAATTGGTTCTCATCACTATTACTTCTTCTTTAACTTACCACAGCCTCCTTGCCATCTATAACTAGTTATTACTTAAAATTGATAAATCATATGATATATTTGCTATTTTAGTACCGCTGTTTTCTATAGATATATCAATAAAATTGTCTATATACCAAAATTATGCCTATATAGCCAGTTTCAATTTAAGATTTCAAATTTTCTACTAATCCTACTACTAATCTGTGGAGATTGTAGATTTATAGAAAATATATTATCTTTGTGCCATCCACTTTAAATAAATAAAGTTCAGTTCAGTATTTGTTGAGCACTTAGCACGCTTAACCCATTGTCAGTCATTGTGGCATAAGGCCAATTGTTGGTATGTTGAACTGCTCAAATCATCAGTGACCAAAGGAGAATTCTAAGAGTCTTAACATAACACTTATGTCACATGGCCTGTCTAAAAGCTTACTGACAGCAATATATCGATTGAAGGACCATTAACGGGTTTTCAACTAAACTTATGAATTTCAGTACGACTAGTAAACATTTATTTAACTGCATAATGCTCAAAACAGACCAGCTACATGCTCGAAATATCGCTTAACTCTGTAATTACCTAATAGGGATTAATTCTAAACTTTGAGCTTGTGGTGGACCCATTAGATGTTGTTCAATTTGCACGAAACTCAGCCGATGACATTTTCTTAAGCATTGGAACAAAATTATCACAGGGACAGAGGGATTCTCTGTGGTCAAGGCACTGTGTGCACCCTAGAGTACGTTATATTCTTTATATGGTACATACTGTTCCAGTCAGGAGTCCGAAGTTGCCCTTGAACTGGAAACCAACAAAGGCAGAGTTGAACATGTTGGCGATGATGGTGGCGACACCGCATCCGAAAAATGTCTGCCATGCCACATGGTTGCTCCAGAATGATGACAAGTCTTCTTGTGCGAATAGAAGACCTCCTATGGGAGCATTAAAAGCAGCTGCTACTCCCGCTGCAACTCCTGCTGTCATGAAGTTTCGTCTGTAACACGATATATCACTGCATTAGAGTGCCTAGCATATTTCTAGTGATGACATATATGGTGAGTTGAGCATGCAGGACTCTGAAAAAGTCCTTAAGTGATGTAGATCATTGCTTTGAATTTGTTGAACGAACCAAGAGTTTTGACCAACAGAGAGATTCTCCTAAAATTTTGATTACTGTGTTTTATAAAAAGTCAGGGTTGGCTGGAGATATTCAATGTTCTCTTACGCTTAAATCTACACACAATAACAACCAATATGACATTGCGGAGGCACTTTGAAAGACTGAAAATATTGTCTGCAACTGTAACCACTTTTCCGCCAGTCACTACAATGCAATGTTAAAGATTTAACTAGGACAATGACACTGGGGAGAAAAAGTAACATAGCCTACAGGGGGCACAACGATCATAGTACATAAAAAGACAATCAGATGACGTCACTACACCATTGTTGCATGGATGATGTCACAATATTAATGATGTTATCAAACAATACTTATCTGCTACGATGTCAGTGACCTCCTGTACATGGCCAATTGTGCCACGTGCGTTTTCCATGTGTTTGGATAAACGCATTGAAAACGCATGGTTTTTGCCTCATTATAATTAGCTAAAAACCATGCGTTTTCCATGCGTTTATCCTTCTCATGGAAAACGCACGTGGCACATTTGGCCATGTAGTACTTTTTCTCCCCATTACAGGAGATTTTACAGACATGGAAACAAAACTGCTGAGGACAGCATGTGAATCTAGGACTCTGATCGGCTAAGACAGTCCCTCTGCCTGGAGTCATGTGATGTCCGCTGCAGTTTAGTCTATGAAAACAGCTGCACTGCACTACGCTTTTAATTGGTAGGTTTGGTAGATCAAAATTTTCTATTTGTATGTCACGTACCTTTCCGCTGGTGTCCTGAATCTTGAAAACCATTTCGGGTTTATGCCGAGGGATTTTGATTTGAACTGACCAATACCAAGACCAATAATCGCCCTGAGAAAAAGATATACAAAAATATACGGTAAAAAATGTCAAGTTTAATGCTAAAGCATTTCATTAATAAATAATCTTCATTGTTTTAAGAAAAATCAAAATGTTAGTCATTGTGAATTTCTTATGGAATAAGTTTGATAAAAAAAAGTTAAAACAAGAGGTTAATAAAAGCAACTTTTCAGTTCATTTACGCATTTAAAACCCTGACAGGATATATCTCAGCTGTAATTTAACCGATTACGGCTATTCCTTCACTAAAATTACTATTGAAATATTAAAGTTCCATATTGAATTTTGATATACTTAATGTATCACATTTAGCTTATGTTACTACATGGCCAATTGTGCCACGTGCGTTTTCCATGCGTTTGGATAAACGCATTGAAAACGCATGGTTTTTTCCTTATTATAATTAGCTAAAAACCATGCGTTTTCCATGCGTTTATCTATCTCATGGAAAACGCAAGTGGCACATTTGGCCATGTACAATGACACGAGATTACCTACCCCATGGCAATGATAGGACCTTGAATAGCAGCAGGTACACCACTACTAACTGCGAAAATTAAAGAAATGAACTTCACAATCAGCGTCTTAAGGCTCATTGTCCCATGCACAATCACTCCATTCAGGTATGAGATGACTTCCGGTACACCAGAGCCCCCTGCTGGTGGATGGATGAACTGCAAGAAGAGCAAAATTTGCAGGATATGGTTACCTGCTGATACTCACTCAATGCTCACACAATTACTTAACATTAGATAATGGCCTGTACATGGCCAATTGTGCCACGTGCGTTTTCCATGCGTTTGGAAAAACGTATTGAAAACGCATGGTTTTTCCTTCATTATAATTAGCTTAAAACCATGCGTTTTCCATGCGTTTATCCTTCTCATGGAAAACGCACGTGGCACATTTGGCCATGTAGATTTGCACAAAATCACGTTAGTACAGTTAGTTTCATTAAAAATGGCCTGTCAAATTGAATCCAGACAAAGCCAGACAACTTCTGCTACATGACACTACCTGTCACTAAACGGAACTTTCTGACTATGCAGCAACATATGGTGTATAAGTTGAGAGTTACGCATACTTGTAATTTTTTGTTGAAAAGATGCATGTCTATTGTATATACATGTCTATGATATATTAGTACATACATTTCTTACATTTGCCAAGGTTTATATTTTTTTCAGTAAGCCGACTGTAAGCTAATAGTAGACAAAAGTGGCGGGTTTTACCATTATGTCCAACCTAAATTTTTATCGCAAAAAAGTAATTATTTTTTCTTATTTTTGTATTGTCCATATCTATCCAGTCATCATGTGGATGATGATTATCAAATAAAACTATAAGATGAATTCAGTCTCTGGAAACACATAGGTGCACTTTGTAATGAGCAATATCCATTACGTCTTATGATGTTCATTTTTTCATAATCTACTCCAATCTAATTCAGTTGTTTAACTGTTATGGTGGTATTGAGTGAACGGCACTTAAATGATGCCTTGTGAGACCACCCATAATATGTATGTAATCACATGTATTACTAAAAGAATGACAATATCCTTTTTTTTCTGTATGTATGTGGTGAATAAACGCTCGAACTGAATATATAGCTACAGCCAGGAATAGGTGGCTACCGCTGTCTAGAGTCGACCATATTTTATGAAACTAACTGTAAGTAAAAGTGTAGAGCCAATCCCCAGGCAGAAAACCGTCTATCTGTTAATGAAATCATTACATGGCCAAATGTGCCACACACATTTTCCATGCGAAGGATAAACGCATGGTTTTTGCCTAATCATAATGAAGTGAAAACCATGCATTTTCCATGCGTTTATCCAAATGCATGGAAAACGCACGTGGCACATTTGGCCATGTAGTATAAGGTTATAGAAGCAGGATACTCACAGCCACCAAAATGGATGACACAATGACGAATATTACACTGATGCCCGCGGTCCATGCATAGCACAGGCTGAGATCCAATTCCTACAAATGTTTTGTACATTGTAATACAAAATGGATATACAGGACTTTAATAAAATGGATATTAAACTTTGATAGATTTTAGACCAATAATTTCATGCTCCATACATTGGAAGTTTATCCTAACAATAAACATTTTACAAAGGATATACAGAACTTTAATAAAATGGATATTCAAAACTTTGATAGATTTAAGACCAATAATTTCATGCTGCATACATTTGAATTTTATCCTAACAATAAAAATTACTGACTTTTGACCAAAACGCTGTGTTGATATTAATCATGACCATATCAACATGGAGACTTGTACATGTAAGTCTTGCTCTGCTACCTTTATTATGTACATTCGGATCTCTAATAAAGAATGCACAGCTAGGCTACAACTTACCCTTGCAAGTTCTTTTGTTTTGTTCCATTTCAGATTAGCCAAGGCCGTGAGTACTTGCTTGAGAAGGGCAGCTAATACACCGATGGCAAGGCCTATGAGTATCATGAGAACCCAACGATCCCAGCTTATTCTGAAGAAAAAATGGAGAGATGTGTCATTCCCGAGGTACAATGCCTGAAACCAATCTATGTTATACAATCTACTAGTCCCCAGATAGCCTGCCAAATCATACCAACACTGAGCCAACACTGAGCCAACACTGGGCCAACACTGAGCCAACACTGAGCCAACACTGAGCCAACACTGAGCCAACACTGAGCCAACACTGAGCCAACACTGAGCCAACACTGAGCTGATAGTACTCATGTTGCATAACATTCGGCCAATGTTGAGCCTATGTGGTATTGCACCAAAACTTCTCTGTATAGTGCAGCTCTACCGCTCACTGTTCAATTGTTGATGCATTTGTGGTGAAGTTTCAAAGAGCAACGACAAAACTATAAAGCTCTTAAGGTGTGCCTATGGTTGTTTAAGTAGCCTGATGAAGATCAGTGAAGTTGGCTACCTGAACCTAGCTACCCGACAGCTACCCGAAGATGCAAAGTTAGCTACCCGAACCCAGCTACCTGACAGCTACCTGGCAGCTACCCGAAGATGCAAAGTTGGCTACCCGACAGCTACCAGGCAGCTACCCGAACTTTCCATGTATATTACTCGAAAATGGTTGAACGTAATTTATTCGTTTTTGCGCCGTAAGATACTTAGCGAAAACGTCTACATGCTAGAAGTTTTTCAGAATTTTCCGAGCATGTTAAAGATGTGATAAATCAAAAAAATTGGATATCCAACATTTTTTACCATAACTGAAAACGGTAATTTTTCGGAGTGTCCGGTTGAGAATGCCCCGGTATAAAACGAAAATTAACTTTTGTGTCTAACTTTTAGCATGCGCAAACTAGTCTTTACACCATTAAGGGGTCAAATTTAGCAATACTTTCGGGTAGCTGCCAGTTAGCTGGAATTTGGCTAGCCTCTTTTTTGCATTCCTCTCCTAAACAATTTGGCGGATCTTTACCGTTTTAGACATGAAGATACATTTGGCAGAGGTCTACGTGTTACAATATTTCATAATTTTCCAAAGTTTTACGGCTATGAATATAAAAAAAAGCTAAAAACTACATTATTTTTGCCGTAGCTGCGATTGTAATTTTACAGGTTGAGACAAAATTAACTTTTGTTTTTAAATTTTGCAATATATAAAACTGATCTGTGCACCCGGTCAACCCGTAAAATTACTCGAAAACAGTTGTGCCCTTTGTGAATGGTTTCAATAGAAAATATGAAAAAAATTGAAAACACGTCTCCAGCATTGTAAATAGTAAACTTTTACTGCGGCTTAATCCCTGTTCACACTGTCACGAGTAAGAGAGCCGAGTACCTACGAGTGAGCACGGATGGCCACAGACAAATGTAGATCAATCGCCGAACACTTGCCAACCACTTGTTGAGAGATTCCCGTGTGATTCCCTTAGAAAGGTAAAAAAATTTACTCGTCGAACATTTTTAACTCTAAAAACAATTTTTTGCTCTCTCCAGGGATATCCAAAAGTAATCTAGAGAGACAAGGACCATTCTACGGAATAGCAAGATTATCCAAACAAGGCTTGGCGAGTAAATTGTTTGCGGAAATTTCCCATTAAAAAAATAAATAAATAAAACAAAATTTCCAATAACAATGGAAATTTGTATCTGATTGAAATCTCCACTGGGTGGCTCCCCAAAAGCGACATTGACATTGATGTGGATGTGGTTTATTACAGACGAATTAGCACCTGGGTTGTAGCCATTAACACTTTCTGATTTGATTGCCATGGTAACATACATAATGGGGGAAGGTGTAAATTGGAATTATCTTATTATTTATATCAGGATCATTGTTTCCATATGCAATAAGTTTCGATTGAAAACTGTTTCCTAAAGGGGCGTACACGTTGTCACGAGTGGGGATGGCGAGTGAGGGAGGATGTGGAAATATTTTTATTGTTGCTTATCCTTGTTCTTATGTAATTCACTTTTGAATGTTAAAGTCAGTTGAATATGATTGTATTATTTTGTTGTATGCATACTTTTTAAAAGTAAAAAAGCTATGGGTGTAAATCTTTCCTTTTATCGAATTTTCAATTCTTTCATTTATTTTTGGTATTCGGTTGTGCATACATCCTTTTGCAAATTCATGTCTTACTAAAGTTATTCTATAAATAAAGGTTTTGATTTCGAGTGAAATGAACTCTTAATTGGTCCTACCGAATCGGGTGTCTTCGCAGCCAATCCTTGTAAACCTGGCTGTGTGTCGGGGCGTAATTGACCGAACTAAATCCTGCCAAGACCTTCTGTTTCCTTTCGCTGAATGTCTGATCGGCATGGGCAGTAATGGCGGCTAATTTTTGGTTCCGTCTTTGAATGGCAGCAGCACTCCTACTGGCCTATGAGCAAAATTCAATACAATGCAATACAATACAATACAATACAATACAGCACAGTACAGCACAGTACAACGCAATACAATACAAAGTAACTAATGCAATGTCTCTGAAAGATATGAAAACATCAGCAAGCCAGTTATCATGCAGCTATAATGCTATGATGCATCATGCAATAGGCATAGAACAAAGACACAACAGCAAAACAATCAAAAACACTTGTGGCATATTTGCATTTATTTGAAAGAGGTCCTGGTGTCCAATACCCAAAATTGCTTCATTCGTGTCAGAGGACCCGGACGCCAAAGTTCATAAAGGTGTGACAAATTCCTGTGTGACTATCTGGGTGCACTTGGTGCCCCACCTGCTCAGGATTGCCCTAACAGCTCCTTATGAATATGATCTAACTGTGAGAGGTTTTTACAATCATTTCTTCCTGCTGATGAGCTTTTTGCATTAAAACCATATTAAGGCCAGGTATCCCAATTGTCTAAAAAAACATTAATTTCACAATTCACCAAGATTTCAGTCAAACTAATTGCTTGTTTTTAAGTAATTAAATAACGGCATCCAGATTGCAATTACTGCTACAATTAATGGAGTGAAAATAATGGAAACTAACAATATTAAGGGACACTGTGCAAGGTTGTCTGCGAATGCAATAGAAAGTAATAAATCACAAAATAACGAAAATTAAGGATGTAATAGTCATGAAATATACAGGATAGGCGTGGAATTATACAGGACGGGTTGGTGAGGGCGTCAGATGTATGCGCGTATTGATTTATTGAATAAAGCTACTCTTCCCAAAGGCTTAATGACATGCCGCTTTAGGGATGAGTATACAGTTACAAATGTAATGTAATAAATTTTAAAGGAAGTTTGCGTAAATGTAAAAGATTATGACAAGCAATTTTGATTTGTAGGCCTATTAAATTTGCATGAGTAACAATTTGGTCTATCGCATTCTTCAATATAAGCCTCAACTGTCTTCTTTTTGACATATAATTTAAAACTGTGGAAGCTATGTGTGTTTATTTTTTCTTTAAAAATACTTGGCATATTGTATGACACCATATGATCAATGTCAGTGGCACATACCTTGTGCACTGCGCTGAGGTGAAATGCTTTTCATTACAGCCAAATTCACTGACTTAGAAACTAATCTCTTAGTCTTTTAAGCTAAACTCCAGATGACGTCATGTGAATCCAGAAATCCCATTGGCTGAGTGACTCCCTTAACCAATGGGAGTCCTGAATTCACATGACGTCCTTTGGAGTTTAACTTCCAAGACTATAAGATTTGCTTCCATGTAAACAAATTCGACCGTAAGAGGTCAGTCATACTGGCTAGGACTAAATCTATAAACTTGGAAACTAAACTTCCGTGGACGTCAATCCAGGACTCCCTCTGGCGGATGAACTGCTTAACCAATGGCAGTCCTGGGTTTCAAAGTCTATGAGCAATATTGGTTTCAAAGTCTGTGAAATCGACTGTAATACTGCTGTAACACAGTCATGCGAAAGAACTGTTCTGTAATAAATGTAGTTATCGTCAACTTTCCTGAAAACGTAGCTACTTTTACCAAGAAAAATACCTTCAGATAATAGATAACGGAAATTATAAGCAATGAGTTTTATTAGAGATTTCATGCGTGACAACAAGTACAGGCTAGGGTGTGGCAGGTGCGCAGCAAATTTAGAAATATTATCCAACCTAACTTTTTCTTTGTATTGCCTTTTGACCAAAGGAACATGCATGTGCAGTTTCATTGAAATTTATGCTATTTTACCTGTAGCACAACTTATGTGAAGTTTTACACTAGTTTATATAGGTTTTTTCATTGAATTTCCGCTATTGTCAGATATATTTTTCATCTGGTCATGAATTTAGTCACTAGATGTGAGATGCAGGTGCTTACGTAGTGCCCTGAACACTTCTACAGGTTTCAGCAGCAAATATCATTTAGTGAAATGAGTACGAAAAAATATATATATATAATTTGGATCGAGTACGATAGGAGAGTTTCAAAAGCAAAATTATAGCTTTATTACAACTGATTGAGTAACTTCGGGGCACCTGCCACACCCTAGTACAGACATGCAAGATGGACAGAAATCTGTGATGGACAAAATATATATGAAATATCAAATGCATTTCTATAACATGCCAGGCAAGACAAGAGTGTACTTCGATTTTTACCTGAATCATATCTACGACGAAACGACAAAACTGAAAAAGAAGCAACAATAATTCCTTGGCTATCGATGGCTATGGGCTCAATATTTTTTTTAGAAAATACTCCATACAATATTTCAACATTACGATAATAATCCCAGACTAGACTCAGATTAAAAACATAAAATCACATTGTATAAAAAAAAAGCTATGTAAATAAATCTATTGAAAATTGAAACAAAAGAAGAAAATTCATAGAATTTTAAACATAAGAAAGGTACACTAATTTGTCATGATATTTATGTATTTAAAAATATTATGTGCATATCATTCCATCAATCCAAATTTCCATATTTTATGTCATAATTATAAGGTGGCCCCTCAGAAGCGACATATAATTGTCTAAGAGGGGTCTCCTTGCCTCTTTTTGTAACTGACTTTACCCATGGGGCTAATAAATTCTTTGTCATTACATGTTTTTTGAATGTATATAATGAACAGTTTGTGTTAAAAATATCTGCAATATGTTTTACTGAAGCTCAAAGGTGAACGTTTTCTTGTGAAACCTTTTGTGTCTTGTTCGTAATGTAGGTGGGGCAGGTGTAACAAAAAATAGTTCTCCATCACATAAAAATCACAATGGAGTGCTTGCTTAAAAAGCTATAACGCTGATGTCTATGGTTTATCTAGGTAGGTAGTCAGGTAACCGCACTACAGTTAGTGTCATTAAAAATGGCCCGTCAAATTGAAACTAGACAAAGCTGTCATAGCTGGTTACTCATCCGGGTCTACAAGTACATATTAATATATTAGATTAATTTCTTACATTTACCAAGGTTTATATTTAACTGGTGATATATGTCAGCCAATTATTAGCTACAGAAGTGGACGGAAGCAGCTGGCTTTAGCATGTTTAGACCACAGTCAGGTACAGGTCGCTACAGACAGCTAGACTCGACTGTATTTTATGAAACTAACTGTACGTGATGGCCATACCTGGCCATCCATAGTGACTGAAAAAAAAAAGAACCAATCTAAACGTTTGGCATTATTATTAGACAAATGTATGTCAACTTGGCTACAAAAGAATAGACAGAAAGAGAGAAAATCGTCTCCATGGAAACATTGAAAAACCTACGAACCAGCTTAGGGGTGGTTCAAACACATCACACTGTAATTATTTTGTAATTTGTTGTTATTGACCTTTTTGATGATCAATTACACCATTTGATGTGCTATTCTACACTTCCCGGGGAGTATACAACCAGCAACTGGGCCAGTATGTAACCATTATACAGCTTCTTGGGTCGAACCCAAAAATACAGACAAGTATTGGATGATTTGCCTGTGTTAAAATAATCTTAGTAACCAGATAATGGTAACTGCTGAAAAATACACCCTATCCATTGAACCAAGGCACTCATTTATTATTAGGCAAAACTCTAGTACAGTCAACCCTCGTTTATCCGCACACCTTCGTCCACCAGTTAACTGTGTGGATAAATGAGGGAACCAGATAACTGAATATATATAAATGCACTAAGTAGATTTGTTTCAGCCAACTGTGTGCGGATAGTGAGGGAACCGGATAAGTGAGGCCAGGATAAATGAGGGTTGACTGTAATAGCATAATTAGTATAATTAACCTGTGTGTAAATAATCTTAGGAACCTGCGGAAAAAGACATGTCCTTACCCTTGAGGAAACCGACTGCATGGAGTTTGTTCTTTTGCCCATGCCACCAACATCTTGATGAATGGTTGAGATGTCAGGCACATTTGGTTGCGAAGTGTCAATGTGATACACAGTTGCTTGTTTAATCCCATTAGAGGTACTTTTCGAGGGAGATTTACTTCCGGTCCCCATGCTGTTCTGGCGGCTTGTCGGTGCTGATTGCGTCCGTTTTCGCGAAGATGACTGTGCCGACTCAGGTCGTGGGTTTCCGGGACTTGTTGCGTCACCAAAGACGCTGTCGTTGTCGTCACTGTCAATGTATTGAATGCCTTCGGGATCACGTTGGCTGACAGGCTGGTATGTTGGGTTGTTCGGCTGAAAAAGGTAAAAGGACAGTTTCAGTGACAGCTTGTGATCACTTCACACAGAATTAACTTTAAATTCATAGCTGCATCTTGTATAAAAGTATCTCATAATTTGCCACAATTTTAAAAATATGCTGAGGAAATATCTAAATTTAACGCAAAAAAAAATATCTTGACACAAGATGATACGGAATGAGGAGGATATTGTACATTGATCTAAAATATCTGACTGCTTTCCAGAAGTTACAAAACAGCCTAAACAGTAAAATATTCCATGAAGAAAAAATTTCAATGTCTTTATAATTATGTTACGCAAAAACTGACAAACTCGTGCCAGGCAAAACAATATTGCATCAGTGACCAACAAGCAAGAATCACCAATGGTTGTTCAGGGAGTGGGGACCCAGCTGAGTGGTAGGATGGCTGTTTCTCATTGCCATGGTCCCTGCCTGTCCTAATTAGCCTATCAGGTCCAGAAATACAGGACGTAAAGCCCTAATCTGCCCACCCACCTACTGGTTGTTCATGCTATGGGTTAAGATCTGAATAAATTTTAATAATTGCTGCAATTCCAAGATTAATATGTGAAGCCATTATATCATGATTTGGAAAATTTGTGTTTATTAATAACGAATATCAGGTAACTTTTTGCTGAAAGCTATGGAAATAAGAACACAGTTACTTTTTGTTATTTAGACGTCACGTATTTAAGCACTAAAATGGAGTGACATATAAGCCTGGGTGGTTTATGTTTAAGTATCGTTAATTATGTCATGTACATTGTAACGTCATCCATGTAACAATAGTGTAGTGACGTCATCTTACTGTCTTTTTATTTGCTACAGTGGTAGCGCCATCTGCAGGCTCTGTTACTCTTTCTCCTCATTTTATTTTAACATAAATATGTTTGTAGCGATTGCAGTTATATTTCTCAATATTGAAAATATGGAAATTATTTTCACGATGTTATCTAGTTTAAAAGACACGAGGATGCTTTACAAAACTTACTTTGGATGTTCTTTGGGCATTGCTAATAATTAGTCAAAGGGAAACACTCATGAAACCAGATTTAGTTCCACAATTTACGTCACAGGAACCAATTGCAGGGCGGGAAAAAATATTCAAGAATGTCTCATATTTCTTTAAGTGCACTTATGATGGAAGTTTTAGAATACGAACAGATAAGATGTCTATTTTCATGACTCCTACTTATCTGTCTTTGAAAAATAAAATCCTCCTTTCACAAGTTTAAACTTCTCTTTCTGAAATTTATTATTAGATGGTAAGCTAGCGGTTGGACTCCAGTACACCAGTGCTATATATGTAACAGCCTCTGTTTTCCCATTAGATATTCCTTCTCATCATTTGCCAGTGTAGTGCACCAGTAATGAGTCTGTCAGAAACATCAGATAATAATGATATATGTGTATTAGGATGATACTATTTTTTATATTCTATTATAAGTAATAAATGACACATTTCGTACAAAAATCCAAAGCACACTTATGGTATACTATCAGAGGAAATTTAGAATAAGACATAGTGATCATTTTTATTCTGATTAAGCTCCGCAGCCATAAAAAATCGATTGCCTACATGGCCAATTGTGCCACGTGCGTTTTCCATGAGAAGGATAAACGCATGGAAAATGCATGGTTTTTAGCTAATTATAATGAGACAAAAACCATGCGTTTTCCATGGAAAAAGCACGTGGCACAATTGGCCATGTACAGCCAATTTCATAGACTTTGAAACCAACGTTGCTCACAGACTTGGAAACTAAACGCCAGAGGATGTCATGAGTCCAGCTGAGGGCTGTTATTGGTTGAGGGACTTCTTTAACCAATGGGGAGTCCTGCATTCACATGACGTCTGCTGGAGCTTAGCTTCCAAATCTATTATGAGATAGGTTTCCAAGTCAATTTAATTGGCTGTAATAAGAGAGTACGAATTGGTCCATCAGTTGCACAATGAAACTTCAGAATTTAGTAACTCATTTGTATGCTGTTTTGCTCACTCATTTTTGAAAAATCAGTTCCGTTTGGAAATACAAAGTGGTTTTACTTCTTACAATGGATTCCTATGGGGGAAAAACCTCATTTCAGGAGGCTTGTATTCACATGTGAGGTGCCTCATATTTTTATTCAAAATTAGATGTATGAAGTGGAACACTTCTACAATTTTGGAGGATTGCAATAACAAGACTAATTCATATTTTGAATGCACTGTATAACTGATGCAGCATCAAAGCCCAAGCTAACTGATGATAATCATGACTGATTGTCCGATTTTATGGGCTATCTTACAGAAAAACATAGTCAAATCTTCAGTATAGGCACTTCACTCTAAAACCAGAAGTTCAAAACACGATAATTAACACGTCATGCAAGGGTAGTCACTTTTCAATGCTTTTATATGGCAGCATTTCGAAAGTGCTATTTAAGCTCCAAAAAAAAAAAAAAGAACGTTGGCAAAAAAAATAAAATAAAATCATTCAAACCCATTTATTCAATGTAATTTTGAAGTTATTAGTATAGCATGGGACCAGTCATGTTTTGGCTAATTAGGGCCTCTGCAGGGTTTTCTCAAAGACAGCCACATTTCCAGTAAAATCATCTGACGCAAATACAGGAGCAGTAACACTTAAATAATAAGACTTTGGAATATACTTTTGAATACTGGGGTGGAGGCCTAGCTCAGAGGTAGCGCTCCGGGCTTCCAACCGCTGGGTCCCGGGTTCGATTCCCGGTCCAGCCTAAGTTGGATGGCTGTTTCATCCTTCGTCTCCTTGCCATGGTCTCTGCCTGTCCTAATTAGCCCAATTGGTGCAGAAATACAGGACGTAAAGCCCTAATCACCCACCCACCCACTTATGAATACTGAGGGATGGGCTGCAGAAATTAAAACTATTCTCAGTGAACTATATATGCAGAAAGCCTACGACAGAATGTTACCATGTTCAACTGAACAAGCCTGGGCAACTGCAAATGACCATGAGTGTAATGGTGGTGGTGGTGGATTAGGGCTTTACGTCCTGTGTTTCTGCACCTGATGGGCTAATTAGGACAGGCAGGGACCATGGCAATGAGATGAAGGATTAAACAGCCATCCAATTTAGGCTCGGCCAGGAATTGAACCCGGGACCCAGTGGTTGGAAGCCCAGCGTGCTACCACTGAGCGAGGCCCCCACCCCTACCATAAGTGTAATGAGTTGAAAAATATTACCCAAAACTTTGGACCTATATGACTTTCAAGGATAGCTTTTGTATTGAATCATATGTTTCTATGTGCATGAACATGGAGCCACCAGAACTCCATGGTATGAATAAGTAATATAGAAGTGTGCTTGCCCAGTTGCTTGTGGTATTCTTCCTTTAGAAATTGAGATGGGAAGATGGAATGGGATGGAAATAGAAAGGTGAGTCTGAATATTGTGTCATGAAGACTGTGTTGAGGATGAAGCACACTTTCTTTTTAATTGCAAGTTTTATAATCATGAAAGAAACAATTTTATAAATGAACATATTAATTCATTACAGTTTTATACACTTGATAATCCCTCCAAATTTAAACTGTTAATGCAAATATTTAATATCCTAGCAACTGCTAAATATGTCTGCAAAATTTGTAACAAACATAGAAATAGTTTATTTAGTTCTTCAGATATATCTTTCAGAACTATTTTAATTTATTATATTAAATAAATTCAACTATTTGTTAATTTTCCATAACATCTTTTGTTTGTTAATAACTGCACTTTTTATTGGATTATTTTTAATTTTCCACTCTTTCTTGTTTTATTTGTTTATAGAAGTATTGGCTTGATTGAAACTTTTCTTTTTTACTGGGTGGGGGGCATCCACCCTATGGGTTACTGTATACTGTTATACTCGGGTGTACCCCCATTACCAGTCAGTTTTGTTGTAAAATTGTATTTGCGGAGATTGGTGAAAATAAATAAACTTTAAAAAGGCTGTGTCTGACTAAAATTGTTTTGTTACTATTGTTATATAATATGTATCAAACATTTAGAGATTGGTTTACAAGTATAAATAAATGCAATGTGATAGAGTAATAGAAATATAATGTGTTGGAAGGTGATACATCCGAGTATTTTACAAAAACCATAACCTAAGGGTGGATGTATCTCCTATTATTTTTAACAATTAAAATTGATCATTTAGTAAAAAGAAAAAAAAGGTCAAGTCAATAAACAATATCACAATTCTCTACCATTAAGAATGACATTGCAAAAGATTTCCGTTTGAAGACATACCTCGTACACACCCTGAGGGTTTGGCATGTTCCTTGACCTGCCTCTTTGTATAGGAATAACGTAATTTTTGTTGTTGCCCCTCTCCTCTGCCGCAGCAACTTTGTTTTTATTTAATGATGGGTAATTGTAACCGTGCGTTGGACCCGCTGGGGCTTGTGGACTGTGGCCCCTGTCTTTGTTACGCACCGCTTTGCCCATTTTGGGGTAATTGTACCCGTAATCATAGCTGTAGCTTGGCGGCGGTGTGCCCTCCATCATATTTTGTTGTGCAGGCTGATTGTGTTTTGCATCTGAACCAGCCCCATTGTAGGGCGGGGGGTGGTGTACCCCTAGTTGCCATGGAATCCTTGGTCTTACATAACCAGGGGGTTCGTTGCTATAGCGTTTCATCTCAACTGGAGGGTAGGCCGGATCCTGATAAGGATATCTAGACATTTTGTTAATTTCACCCTCAGTAATTGATGATATTCATGAAAGTTAATTTAAGTGCTGCACATATTCAATATATGTCAATAAACAACATCTAAGTTCTAACACAAATGTATTTACTGTCCATATGGTAATTTGTATGTAAACTTTGTAAACCCGTGACGTTATCTTTTGATATCCCTTCGAATTATTGTGCAAGTTACTGATAACAGTTCCTGAAGTTTTGCTCTTCCTCCAATGATAAATGGTTTGTTGATGTCTCCTAACAATTGGTCAGGGATCTTTCATGTAATCGCATTATGGATTCGTCAACATTTCGTGGAATCGAACAACAAAGCTACCAGTTAATGTCATTTCAGAGCCTAATAAAAACACTGAGATGACCAGCGTTTAACTTCCAAGCTGTGCCTCAATTGATTAATCCGGACAGGATGACTTTAATGTAATATAATCCTTTCAGCCAGTGATAAATACAAGTTCCTTAATATGTCAACTGAACGTGCAGCACATGGGGAAATACCATCCTAAATGCACCGCACAATCAATGTTAGATAAGTATTATCTTCTCGAAATAACCTAGAATGACATCCATTATCTGAGTACCTGTGTATGTTGATTTGTGCTACAAACCAATTGTATGAATCTATAGCACTTATTAGATTCGTGCATAGTGTGAGACATTGATAACTCCACGCATAACTGTGAAAATAAGCTGGCAATTTTTGTGCAATTTTCCTCATGGCCAGGCAATTGGCTATATATTCAGTGACACAGTAGTGCTTCACTTTAGAATCACCTCACTACTAAGACCACCTCACAAATGAGACTTATTCTGACTCAGTTTTACTATGCATATCACCATGATATTTCACTTCATAACCAAAAGCACTTGACCATTGAGACTTAATAATTGTATATCGTCCTAAAGGCGAGGTTTTACTGTATTATTTTTTAGGACTAGAATAATTATGAAGCGCCTATTTCCCTAAATTCTGCCTGACAATGGGTATAGCAATTCTGTCCCACGTGATGCTGTAGTTATCTTGGCTGAAAATGGTTCTATACCATGAAATACGTTAGACCATATATCTGCTGAGGGTCAGGAGGTTTTCAGAGATGTATTTTCATTATGTGACATATTGCATGACACAGAAAATAATGAAACATTTTAGATGTTAACATTGATGCATTGGAAGGGGGGGGGGGGGGGGTACTGCAATGTCCGCCAGAAATCAGCTAAGGTCTTATCACGGAATTCTATTAAAAGCAACAACTTCGTTGAAATTCTTAAATTAAGTAACGGGTACCTATGACTGACTGAAAATGTTAGGTATTTTCTTAAGATATTGGCAATTAAATATCATTAAACAATGTCATTAAAAATAAGTGCAGTACTTTATTGCATAACAAATTTACAGTTTTGTCCAAAAGATTTGAATTAATTAGTGAACGGCACTTTGTTTATATAAAGTAACTGTGTTAATTAAAAGAAGTTTAAAGAAGGCAAACTCATTCTCATGACAATAACAAAATAAAAAATAGGCTGCGCTGCAGCTAAACCCTCAGCGAATCCCACATAGCACACAGGCATCATTAAAAGTGTTTGTCCGACAGGCTGGAGGGCAGGCTACTTTCATTTCCAGAGCAGAACTCTAACACACACTTTCGTTTCTAGAGCTGAACTCTAACACTAATGCGCTTTCCCTAATGAAATTTTATGCAGTAACACTCCATGGCCTAGTGGTGCCTTGTGATAGTCATACTGACATATATTGGCTATGTTTTACAAAAATATTATTTCTTGAGTGTTTATATTGTGTGTGCAATGAACCGAAACAATTTCCACTTGGCCTACATTGCAATGCTAATTTGAGTCCAAGATGTCCTATTTTTTGAACTCTTGAATTTCTTCATTTGTTCATTATATTCTGTGAAGTTTAAAATAATACCGTGTTCCCATGGGTTATAAAAAAGTCTAAAAAAGGTCTTACTTTATTTTTGTAAAAATTAAGGCCCGTATTAAGTCTTACTTTTGTCCACTAAGTCTTACATTGATTTATTTTGATGCAAATATACTTGAATATTAACATCTACATTTTAATATTCAGACAATTTGGTGAATATAAAAGAATAGAAATTATGAACTATCTTTAAACACACGTTTATTTTATTGCTTAACAGCCAATACCCTGATTGTTTTTTTGACGTTGAAATTAAATATATTGGTGTATATTACTATATTAGTGGTCTTATTTTTCATGCGCGCATGATATTATAATGCCCTACAAATATCTTATGTCTTACAAAGGTAAACATGCAGGAACCCTGTATTAACAGCAATCCATTATGTTCAGAGCCCTCCCGCCAAGTGACCATAAAAAATATTCTCTATTCTTTTCTTGCCATTTAATTGTTCTGTTTGAAAGATGTTATGCAGAATAAGGAGTATTGAGTTCACTAGAAATATCAACACAATAACATGTTCCCTTAACTAATCTGCAACTGAGATTATCATTTATATGTCCAAAATAGACATATATGGGCTATGGCAATGATCCTAAGGAATATATATGAAATTCAGCAATAATGTTATGCCACATAAAGACGTTGGGTATTATTTCACACAAAATTATCCTTCAAGGTTTTTATTTACTTGTATTTAAATAAATAAAGCCTAAATACAAATAAAAACAAAATCTTAAAGGTTTATTTCGTATGGAATGATACTCAACACACTCATTTTAATGCCTTTATAAGTCAAAATATTTCTTGCTCGCTGTTTAAATTTAGCTGGCAACCAAAGGAACTATTGCCATATTTCCTTCAGTTACTGAATTGTTGGGTTGCTAATTTGCATTAAATCTATGGCACTTTACAGGTGTATAAGTAGAAAACAATAATAAGTATTGGATTCAAGTGAAAGTAATATAGATCATCATGCAACTAATTATTATAAAATTACTAATTATAAACAAAAACTATTGGATGGGTTGAGCATGGCAATACTATGATCAAATATTTAATGAATTGTACAACATTTACAGCTATCATTGCTAAGCTAAGGAATATGAAGGAAGCAACACAATTTTTTGCATTTTTTCCAGATTTTCCAATATCATGAACAAAAAAGGGTGATAAAACAAATGTCAAAAAGAAGCTTAAAAGTGAAAGTTCTATAATCTAGATATATCATTGGCAAAATGTTACTGATGTAAGGATCATAGAATCATTGATATGAGGGTTTGAAAGAGTACCTGTCCAAATCTTCATATTTTCCTTATTAAATAAAACTTGCTGCCATAAATGGTCATGAAACCCCAAAAAAGTATCTGTACACTATTTTAGATATATTCTTACTAAGTTTTGTATGCATGTAGGTACAGTAGTGTGTGAGTCCTGCTCTGGAAACAGAAATGTTTACGTCTTTTTTTTTCATTTTTCTCTAAATATTTTAAAACACAGCTCAGATATGTCAATGTGACTATAAAAAATGCACAACTAAGCTATATAGAGTTAGGGTAAGTGCATTAATGGTAGAGTTATACTCCGAAACCACAATTGAACCAAATTTTTAGCATTTTTTTCTGATTTTCTATTATTTTGTAATTAGCATAAAATGAATATCAAAATGAAGTTAAAAGTGAGAATAATATAATTTAGGTATGTTATTGATTCAATTTCATTCATGTAAGGTAAATAGTGTCTTTTTTATGGAGGTTTGAAAAAGTAGGAATTTTCCCTATTTTACCCTAATTTTGAAAATTCTATGGCATTTACGGCCATAAGACCCCCAAAAGGCACCACTACACTATTTTAGACATATTATGACAAAGTTTTAAGCATCTAGGTGCAGTAGTGTCAGAGTTCTGCTCCAGAAACCAAAAAAAAATTTTTTTGTAATTTATTCCAAATTTTGTAAAATGTAGCCAAAATATGTCAATGTGACTATCAAAAGGCACCAATAGGCCATATGGAGTATTACTGTACAAAATTGCGTAAGGGTAAGCGCATTAGTGTTAGAGTTCTGCGCCGGAAACGAAAGTGTTACGCCCACCCACCTGTCTGCCTGCCCGAGCGTCCACCCGTTGTCATTCTACGCTCTTTATACGCAACAAAGAAAAGAAAAAAAAAAAGCCTGCACGTCATCAGGTTTGTCCATATAGGGCAATTAGGCAAAGACGAGGATGAGCAAAGAAAAATGTACAATATGAATAATACCTATTTACCTACTAGCTTTATAACTACTTCCCATTGTCATCACCATATCAGTTATCGCAAAAATTCGTAATTACCTCTCAAATAATGAGTTCATCAGGAGTGTTAATTAACAGGGTGATGTCAGAAATAATATGCACATCCTGTCCTAGTTAGTATATCTATCAACACGAGTTATGAATATGACGTATATATGTGTGAACGAAAAAACTGGAGTTCTTGAATGAATACAAAGCCTTTTGTCCTGATAACGGATAAAATTATCATGGGGGGAATTTTTCAATTCACTCTGCCCTCAAATGTGAATTAAACGTGCAAAAATGCTGTTGTTTAGCTTTGTTGGGCTCACTGTGTGAATGACCGCATTTTAAATGTAGTAACAATGTTTCATATAGGCCTTTATGGCACATGTTTCATAGGTATTTATGGTAAAATGTATATAGAACACTATAAGTGTGGCAAGTCACAGTTAAGGGCATACCAATAAACTTCCTAAAATTACTATACAGCAGACTCTCATCGTTAAGGCGACAATTGGCTTCCATTTAAATGGTAGCCAAATGTCGCCTTAATAAAGATATATCTGTGAAGGTGGCCTTAATGTATCGCAAACAAAGAGGTCGTTTCCAATATTTTTGCCAAAAGGTTGTTTCATATTTTAATGTAGTCACAGCAAATATAACACCTATTTTTAAATTCTACATAATATATGGATTATATATGGCTGGTCACATTCATCTGCCTTTTGTTGTAAGAATTTAGAGTAATGTAATTTGTTTATCTAATATTCTAATAGAAATAAGGTAGTTTATATAATAGATGGCTATTCACATTCATCTGCGATTTTTATAAGCATCTTGGTTATTGTGATTTTTGTATCTAATATTTTAATGAAAAAACAGTAGCTAGTTTAATATTGTTTTTTATTTTTATTATCATAATCTCTTGTGTGGCGTAACATCGTTTTTATTGATTGGCTTATCTCTTGTTCAACTGATTCTGTTTGACTTTCGGTGTATGTTATCACCATTAATAAATGTTTTCTATTCAATTACTATTATGCATATTTGTCTTCCTTATCTTAATTTTTCGAGTACTTTAAATGAACCTTTTGTAACTATCTAGCAAGTGGTTATCACAGCAAAGTTTGAGTTATTGGTCTCTCTTACATAGTGATATTTTATTAGCATCAAGACTGTGTGCTATTTTACACCCGTTAGGGCATTTTGTGACATGGTGACATTTAAAAAAAAAAAATGTATAAGCGCAGTTACTAGCATATGAGATCAATCAACAGGAAAGAATAATGAAAATTGGAATTAAGGGTAACCAAACCTCGGAGAAATCAGTTCTCATTTCTAGATTGAACCAAAATCCCATTATGCTGCATGGAAGTGTGATCAATCAACACAGTCAAAAACATGGGGCACAGGGGCCCCGGTTCCTCAGTAGCAATAAGTATTTTCCCTGTGTACAAATCGACCACTCGCGCCATCTATAGTGATTTTAATTAGCAGAATCTCATTTGGGCAACTCACTATTTGACCTCACTATTTGACCTCACTATTTGACCTCACTGTTTGACCTCACTATTTGACCTCACTATTTGACCTCACTATTTGACCTCACTGTTTGACCTATGATCATCAATTCAAAGTTACTCAATATTGTTCAAGGAACAAAACCGCCAAAATTAGGATACTATATGCTGTTTACGAAGCAATCTAGAGTGGTGAACATTGAACTAATTTGTATAGCTAAATCGTAAAAGTAGGTCACTTCAGTTTCCAGGGACCCTGAAGATTCAAGGGTCCCGAGCAGAGACAGTGTTTCCCCGATACCCTGACATGAACTGTGCCTTTTTAATTTGACTGGCTGAAGTGACTTGCAGATGTACAGATCTCAATCCACAAATCGTTTGGGGTTGATATCAGGAGATTGAAATATTCTTAGCATTATTTCTACTGCAGTGGATACTTGCTGCAGCAGTCCTAGAAAGATTCTGAGACATCTTCTATGACACCTGGGACACTGATTCATCCATGATGTTGATTGCCATTTACTACAGCTCTCTCGGCAGCAGGACTGTCCTGGTTAGGAATGATCAAGGGTGAACCTCAAATGGTCACTCATATTCGTTGTTTCAGTATATTACTAAGCCAGGTTTAAAATGCCCACTCATCCCATGCAAGATGCCAAGCGGCGTCCTGTTTGCCCCGGACCACTATCAAGATATGAGGCAGGGCATCTGACTTTTGTGTATTCTGATACATAAGCTGAATCTTGTGTACCTCAGGCATTAGAAAGTCTAAACATGGAAAATTATTTACAGGGCCGGTCTTAGCGTGTGCGAGGCCCAACGCGGGACCTATGTAACCCAGTTTTCCTTTAATGTTCAAATTTGAAAATATTTTTTTCTTCAGTCAACAAGATATTCTGGGGCCTAATGTTTTGCGGTAGAACGGGATCTATCCAGGCGCGGGGCCCAACGCAACTGCCTTGCTCGTGTTCCCTAAGGACTGGCTCTGCTTATTGAAGAGCAATAATTATCGACTGATGTCTGTAAAGTCCCCTTCACACATAGCCGGATCAGACGACGGAGTGTCCCGGAGTAAAATTTCTTTCACTCCGGTAGGTTCTGGGATCAAGGAGCTGAAAATGTCCAAAAAAAATAAATGTTTGGCGGTGTGTACGCGAGGGCAATACAGTGGCAACAAGGAGCAACACAGAGTTAACACGACTGTGAGAAGAGTGTGGAGTGAACTGGATCTTACACGGTGCCTTCAAGGATATAACCGGTCTTTACACCATGTTCATTTGTGTGGAACCGTGTTGGTCCTTGTACTCTCCGGCATTAATGGCGGCGAAATGTTCATGCCCGGTTGACGCCGGACGTAGCCGGAGATATGCCGGAGTCCATACGGAGATTCCCGGAGATCGGCGGAGTCTACTGGGAGTCAACACGGATCAACACGGATCTACATGGATTAAATTACTCCGGGAACTCCAACATGAAAAATTGAACATGTTAAATTTTTTCCCCAGAGTCCCACGGTGGTCCCGGATCGCTCCGGACAATGCCGGACAATGCAAGAAATAAACATGAGGTCTACACGCTATTACCCGGAGTTTGCCGGTGTTATACTCCTGGACAATCCGGTGTCTTATCCGGCTATGTGTGAAGGGGGCTTAAAGGGGAACACAAGGACATTTGCATGTTAATTTTAAAAGATCTATTAGATGTAAATAAATATATTGTAGAGAAAAGAATAGTTAAAAAGATACGTTTAGTATGATTTACACTGATTAATAGTGCATTTTTCACGGTCCGCCGAAATGCTGGGGGCCGCCATTATTGCACACGGCACGCAAGCTAGTGACGTCACTTATGTACTCTTAAATCTGCGCAGATATATTAGTTGAATTAGGACTAATTGCAATGAAAAAATGATTTGTATTTATGTAGGTATACATTTTATTACAACACCCAACCATAAGCCTTGGTGTTATATCAGTTTTAATTTAATCATTGCTTATTATACACCATTAGAAAGATTATGTCTATCAGGAAATAAGCTATTTCAAAATAACATTTCTTTTATTAACCCCTACATGTATTAAAGGCTTATCCAAATTGACAGGTTTATTATAGGACATAACTATATATATAGTCTTATCATAATAATAGGTTATTTTTATAGCGCTATAGATTCAATAAAATTGCTCTGCATCGCTTTTCAGATGAATGTTTATTCATAAAATTTACTTCTTATATCATATGGTAGCCTGTTCCAGAGCATATAGTCTTGATGTAAACTGCTGAAGTCTGATCCGTGCATAGAAGACTTGGGAAAGGTCTGTTATAGGCCATAAAAGATTTTATTTACCATCAGTGTCAAATTGACATGAAAGCAATTCAGCCTGACACCTTTTCATAATGCAATTATACTGAGGCATTAACCCAATATGATTTGTAGTTTCTGAGATATGAGTTTTAATAATGAAAGAAATTAGGCGTAAAACACTGCAAATCTAGCCATACATATAATTTATGCATATGTGCGACAATTTTATCCTATTATAGATATATTTAAAACTCATACTTGGCAATACACCCAAGTAATTATAAATGACTCTACTACAGCAATGGACTTTTTTTTTATATGTTATGTCAATTCAATTAATTTAATTTTGATGTGTAAATATCACCTATTTATAGGCTTATATCAGTGTTAAAAAATATGCGAATTCTAATATACAATTTTTAATGAAAGTTCATTACTCGGCCTGGTCACAATCAACCTGTACTCTGGGTTGGCACGGAGGTTTGATCATGAGAGTCTGATGAGTACTTTTTAACGAAATTATTTACCAATGTAAGCCTTTTTAACCCAATGGGTGCTATCTTTTTATAAATATTTTGCTTTTGATTTGTACACTTTTTGATTTTCTATACTCTCCATGTGATTTTATATTTTAGGCTTATATGCCAAGGCTGATATGTATGTTGTTCCCTGCCATGGAGGTTGAGAAAAATACAACATTGATGAATCTAATACATAATACCTCTCTAAAATCTTAAAAAAAAATAATGATAATTTAGTACTCAGTTATCCACATTTTCAAAGTCATTGTTTTTCACCACGAGACCAAGGGGTGTAGAGGCCGTCATTTATGCATGGATAATTAATTGCATTGTCTCAAATTGTTCAATAACAATTTACTTGACACTTGGTGAGAACTGTGACATGCTCTTAGCTAGGAATATTTAGAGATTCCTAGCTCTTAGTATAACAAAAGCTCAAGTGCAATCAACACCTGTTATTGGCAGTATGTTGTTATCATCAGTTGCAATGCCAAGCCTCTAGAATACTTGGCTCTCATTAACTGAGACATGTAGTACAACAGTGACGTATTTCCGGTGAGTGCAAAACACCGGGAATCTCGAAAATGGCGGCCTCCGTAGTTCACAACACAGACCTAATTAATGCAGGATATTACTTTACCAGTGCATATATACAAGTTATGAATGGCGGGGATGTGTTTCTATGGACCTAAGCTAACTTCTGAGAGGTAAAGTGCTGAAGGTGTTAGTTCCCCTTTAAGGTAGTCAACCCTGGTCCACAATGTGTGCTGTCACTTCAAATGCCAGCGACCTAATTATGGACAAACTTTGCTAGTTTACCTAGTTAAACAAAATGATTGGTTAAACTATGTAGCTGATAGGCTGATTATAGACTTAAGAAATCTTCTCTTAAAAATACAGGAGAAATGGATTCATATATATATTTTTTAGTTTAGGCAATTTTTCTGATTGCCTTCTTTTCAGAAAAATAATTGCGTAAACTCAGCTCATGAACATCTAATTATTCTGTAATTTCATTGTTTGGCCATTAATACCATAAGCTAGCCTATAGACTATAAGAAAAATTGGTTAATTTAGTCTAGGTGAGTAAAAACGTGCACAATCTGGTCGCTGGGCTTTGAGGTGACAGCACACAGTGTCAATGTGGAATAAGGCGACATTTCTTAGGTGTTTGTCATCATTTATCGAATAAGCTAGCATCTACCTTTGATGAAGATCAAACACAACTTTCAAAAAGTCAGATCACAATATCACGTGTGATAGACAAACCTTCTACAAGAACTCAATATAACTGAATATATTACAGATGTTACAATGTATGTGACAATAATATAAGAGGTAATAAAAAGGCTTTTCAAGTGAAAATCTTTTTGAATATTTTCTGAATGAGACAAAGAACCATTATTTTTAATAAGCTCAAAATATAAATCATAATTAGAAATAAGATGCTTTTGCAAGTTATTAAGAGAGTGTCAAAATTAATAAGGTATATTAATTTTCTTACAACTACTAAATCACTTCACAATCTTGCCATTTTTACTATTTTAGTGTTGTCTTTGTAAGTAAAATAAAAGAATTAATGACGTAAGGGAGATAAGATAAATTTTAAGTTAAAACAAGGAAATGCATTCCAGATAAGTAACAAATATTTATACTCCACTTAGAGGGTTTCCCTATTGTTCTGAGTGGGCAATAACAAACAAAAAGGTTAGTTAACTCACTCCTTAGTGCAGACTGAACTTGTTTTGCGTAATAAACCCTGTCTGCTGTTACCTCACAGCCCAGTGACCTAATAATGGAGTGTGTGTGTGTGATTAGGGCTTTACATCCTGTATTTCTGCACCAGTTGGGCTAATTAGGACAGGCAGAGACCATGGCAATGAGACGAAGGAGGAAACAGCCATCCAACCCGGAAACCAGCGGTTAAAAGCCCAGAACGCTACCTCTGAGCTAGGCCCCCGCCCCTACCTAATAATGGACATTCTTTGCTAGTTTACCTGGTTAAGCAAAATGATTGGTTTAACCATGTAGCCGATAGGCTGATTATAGACTTAAGAAATCTTCTCTTAAAAATACAAGATAAATGGATTCATATTTTTTTGAGTTTAGGCAATTTTACTGAACTGCTTGCTTGTCAGAACAAGAATTGCAGAAACTCAGCACATGAACATCTAATTATTCTGTAATTTCATTGTTAGATCTTTAATACCATAAGCCAGCCCATAGACTTTAAGAGAAATTTATTTATTTATTTTAGATGAGTAAACCAGGAAAACATGTGCATAATTATGTCACTGGGCTGTGAGGTGACAACAGTGTAAAGGAATTTAAAAGGTAACAAACAATCAAACAAATCAGTAAATATGCCTAATGGAGTATAAGTTAGTCCTATCCCTCGTAGGCGGGTGGTGGTGGTGGATTAGGGCTTTATGTCCTGTATTCCTGCACCTGATGGGCTAATTAGGACAGGTAGGGATCATGGCAATGAGACGAAGGATGAAACAGCCATCCAACATAAGCTTGACCGGGAATTAGCCCGGGACCCAGTGGTTTGAAGCCCAGCATGCTACTACTAAGCGGGGCCCCCACCCCGTCCAGATTTAACTAGAATCAACGTGTTCACTCTCATAAATTGGATAAGGAGGTGTGTCCATGAGGTCTCACTGTGCGAAACTTCTCGATCATGAGATAAGAAAAAAAAATCTGATTGGTCATGCACGATCAACATAGATAATGACACAACCAATCAGCTGTCATCTGATCATCATTTGATGCAAAATATGGGCCAGTAATTCTTTACACAAATCATTATGCGAGTAAAAAATAGTGAACTTGCACTAGTCAGAACATGTTACTGTATTAATGAACTCTTCAAACACCAATAACCAGCATGAAACTCATTGGTTTTATTTATAGTAATGTAATACAATGTTATAGCTAATTTAATTTTACTTTTAACTTTATGTCTAGGCTTTTATCTTTTAAGTGTATGAGGGGTATATGACATGTATTTTATATTTATTTAATCATCAATTTTCCATTTAATAAAGAATATTTATTATTATATGTCCATTAGGATTATTCCAGGTAGCTTCAAGCTAAACAAATTACAGATGAATAATATACTATCCTGTCAAAAAACACTAATGTAAATATTTAACTTTTTTATAAGGTCTTTTTTTTTTTTTTAAGGATTATTCCAGGTAGCTCTCAGAAGTGCTCTGAGTCATCTAAATAGTGACATTAATACCTTCCCATAACTTATATTATCAACAATAATAAACATGGTAAACCAACACCTACAGTCACTATCAAAAGTTTTGCCATTACAGAATTTGATGATTTTTTCAATGCTTTCTGATGGTGATTTGGAATGTGCCCAGGAGCATTTAATGTTGAAAATAGTGTAATTTTAGCTTCATATCCATTACACCGAACCAAAACAAATCAATCAGTTTATCCTTGTTCTCAAATTCCATCGCTTCTATTTATTTATTTGATGAATGTAATTAGTTAACCTAGATCTACAATCACTTATCGTTATGTTAATTTTTTGGAGTCAGTAATAAGATCAATTTAGAATTTAAAAAATCCATACAAATTCATTAACTTCAGCAGTATTATAGACATGCTTTAGAAAGTCCTAGCCACAGAGTCATTGAGATCCTTCTTAACATTTATATGTATAGACTAATCATATTGAGAAAAATAAAAAAGATTGAAAGGATTCACACACTATTAAATAGCATATATTTTTTCAGTGCTGCTGTTTATTCAGTTTATTTCAGCAAATCTAGAGGTAGATGTAATGATGAGATAATGAGACTGGAGTCCACACTATTCTACATATTTTCTTTATGTAGACAGATTGATAGATATAGATATAATTTGAAAGTGCAGCACTCTAAGGCAAGTTATTTTTGCGAGCGATGGTTGATTGATGAGGTGAGAGAGAGGAGGAGTCCATCCCTGTTACACATTTACCCCATGGGTGGAATCTTTTATTTGCCTCAGAACGGATACGAGTACAAGGGACCACCAATAATTATTTTATGTCTCATCCGAGCGACATCCAGCTGAGATGTTGCTCATGAAGGGTGCCCGGGCCTGGGATTAAACCTGGGTCCTTCATAGGAGCAGGCAAGCCTCTTACTACTAGACCACCCAGCTGCCTTGAGATATTGGGCATGAATACCCCGTAATTGTTTCATTCTGTTTAGTTTTAATACATTGTTCTAAGTATGTTTAATTAAAATTCACTTCATGATGTCAACTTAAGCAATATAATTCAATGGACAGTTGTCAAGGAAAGTAAAAAAAAACAAAAAAACACTTGACATAACAATTTAAATTTACAATGTGACATGTGGAAAATAGCAAAAGCCACTATTTTTTAAGTCATAGCTATTAATAATAAGACGCTCAGGATTATTTGCATTAGCGATATTAGATAGAACATTGACACAATTCTACCGAATTTATCTACATGCCAATTAAAAGTGTAACTGTAGGGCAAAAGTTAAATTAATCATTTCAATATGATCTGTATATGGCAGCAAGTTCACCAATCATTTCACTAAGTATTCATAAAAAAAAAACCAGATCTTAAGTATAAATTGCATATTTCCAATGCCGCTTTGCATAAAAAAACCCCTACCTTTTCCGAGTTTTGTCTGAGGAAACTCCGAATGTGTATTTCTCTTTCAAAGACAGACATTCTTATTTGCGAGCAAGCTTTAAAGCCTTTGTTGATGTTCGAATAACTATTAGGTTTTGTTGTTTGAGATAAGGATACTTCAAGATATATTGCTGGCTGTCATTCTGCCGGGCCCTTCTGAAGAACCGACTCTTGAAACTAAAAGATGTCTGTTTTGAAGGAGTGGAAATTTCATAAAACTAGGGAGGGGGGGGGGGGGGGGTTGTTAGTTAAACAGATTTAAAGAATAAAAAAAAAAAAAAAAGACCTTATAAAAAAGTTAAATATTTACATTAGTGTCAACATTAATGTCAATTGTCGTAGATCTACGCCTCTTATCAATTTAGTTTGCAAGTTATGGGAAGTTTGATAAAAACTTTTCGTTTAACTGTATTCTAAATTCACTATTATAATAATATAGGTCAACCAAATTTGGTTCGAAACAACGACATTATCCAATATTTATGTCTATGTTAATGCAGTAAATTGAAAAAAAAAAATCTGAAACTTTTTGCCATCATAACTAGGCTGAGGACTTAAAAAAAAATACATTGAGAGTTATGTTTTATTAAGATAAACCAATTATATATAATAAGCAAATATTTGTAATTGTCTACATAAAAAAAAAAAAAGAAGTTACTTGGTCTCTGTTACTGTATATGAACCTTCATGAATCATGTCGCCCTTGGCCAATTAGAATCATGCATATCAATATACAAAAACTAAAAAAGTTGTATCTTATCACTATGACTCATAAAGTAACCATAACTAATACGTATTCCCCTTTAATTAATTATTATCCAAAGGCTAATTTGTCACATCTTTTACCAGTACCCATTGAAAACCGGATATGTTTTCTTTCGCGTATTTGGTACCCGGAGACCCTCCCTACCGGTGTGATAAACTTCGATAAGACGTAAGGGAATCCCCCGAATCGTGACGTCACAACTAGACAAGGATATCCTCTTGTTGTGAGTCTTGTAATTCGGGTTTGTTTGTCTGTCGGTGAGATTGAGTAATTGCTGCCTTTATTTTATTGCCCAATCTTAAATCACAAAGCATGTTTCATTGTTCCCTTAAGTTATGTTGGCATCTTAATTACCCAACTGATGGAGAGCAGTTACGTTCAATTGCATCATGAATTACTACGCGAACTTCAGTCAATGAGATTTGTCAACATTTGAATACGCTCCTCGACGTAAGACCTCTCTTTGTGGGTTGAGATTGTTGTGTAAATTGTGTAATGTGAATTGCTACTTCAAAGGTTTATTTGCTTCTAAATTTTCTTATCACTTTGTACTCCCTGGTTTATAAGGAAACCACACCGACAAACCAATGCTAAATGGTAGACACTCTTTCCAGTCCTCGATTCAAACTTCCTCAATATTGATATTCAAGGAAGACAAAACCAAACAATAGGATATTTTCATGCGTTGAAGCAATCTAGAGCGGCGAACGTCGAACTAATTTGTTGGTCAGCAGCACGTGGCAGGTCACTCCAGTTACCAGGGACCCTGAAGATTCAAGGGTCCCGAGCAGAAACCGAAATAGATTGCAAAATACTTCGTAGGTC
Source organism: Alitta virens (assembly GCA_932294295.1). Classification (NCBI taxonomy): domain Eukaryota; kingdom Metazoa; phylum Annelida; class Polychaeta; order Phyllodocida; family Nereididae; genus Alitta; species Alitta virens. The sequence continues at coordinate 19,194,834 of OW028583.1, read as the reverse complement.
ATGGCATCAAGCAGGCACAGATTTCTTGGTGTTCTGAAAGCATTACTACGTTTTCAACGTTATTAGAAAACCCAAACTGTGAGAGCAGGTCACTAGTGGGATTCTGCTAATATGTTAACAGCAGATCTACCAAAGAGGCCACGCAGTACCCAAAGAGAAACATCAGAATTCAGAGTTTATCACACACCTTTTTAAGTCTTTCAAGTAAAATATCAGTAATAGCAGCGATTAAACGGACATGAGTTCTGCCAATACGGTCTGAAATAACAACTTTTCTCAGACTAATTTAAGTCACATTAAGGTCAGTTATGCCATAAGTTGAAAAGTAATCATCGGAATTTATATAGTTTTGGTTATTCAATCTAAAACGTACAAGTAGACACATTAGTTATGAATTTAGTCAAAAAAGATTATGTATTATTATGGTCATAGAGTCATAGTGTCCAGTAGATATTACAGCCACATGGTGGTCTTATAGGACCTAATACTGTGCCTTGTGGCACACCGGATACAACATATTGTATTTCATGTTAGACAAGGGGCGGGAGCCTAGTTCAGAGGTAACGCTCTGGGCTTCCAACCGCTGGGTCCCGGGTTCGATTCCCGGTCGAGCCTAAGTTGGATGGCTGTTTCATCCTTCGTCTCATTGCCATGGTCTCTGCCTGTCCTAATTAGCCCAACTGGTGCAGAAATACAGGACGTAAAGCCCTAATCACCCCACCCTCATGTTAGACAAACTATTTCTTGGCCAGTTTGCTTTGCCTGTGATTTGGTATCACTTGAAACCAATTTAGAAAGCAACGCATTGAATAAAAACACAATTATGTACAAACTGACAAACAATCATTAAGTTGGAAAAAGATGCATCGTAGCTGGAATTATTATATTTATTTTTAAGTTTCCCCCATAGATACATGGCCAATTGTACTACGTGCGTTTTCCAAGCGTTTGGATAAACGCATGGTTTTTTCCTTATTATGATTAGCTAAAAACCATGCGTTTTCCATGCGTTTATCCTTCTCATGGAAAATGCACGTGGCACAATTGGCCATGTACACTGTGCAGTACGTTACATTGTTACAATAATGCGCACGATTTTACTGTCGTTTAACTAACTTCATAAACAAAGCTTTTCTTTGCTAAATTGCGCTCAAATCCATGTTGATACCATAGGAAAACCCTGATCTGTTTGACAGATCTAGGACAAGTTGTGTGTCATTAACTTCCTCGACTCGCAATTTATTATATGCTCAACTCCGTCAATTTTAGTCCGATTTTCCAAAATTCAAACTTTGTTATGTTCATAAACCAATTTACTGTTATAATATAAAGTTGGTTTCACATCTACCCCATCAGACACTACAGTTAGTGTAATTGGCGGAAGGCACTGGAGTACATCAGAGGAAACATTTCACATGTGCATATAATAGAGTATTTTCACTGAGCAGCCCTGAATTCAGCAAGACATAAGTCTTTCTCTTCCTCTTGTTACTCATTTTGCCTTACAGGCAAAGTAGGTCATAACTGACCGTTTCCATAAATACAAGTTTCTCTGGGAAATAACAGAAATCAACTAAATGATAAGATGTCAAATATACATTGAAATGCACTAAAAATACTGCTGCTAGGATGCGCTTTGCTTCAGCCAATCACAGTCAAGGGCGGGTACTTGTTCAGCCAATAGAATTGCAGTATTCTGTCGAAGCCACCTAGTAAAAATACAGAGAACCTTACGTGAAAATCCACTATCACATATACATAGGCCTAACACTCTTCTAGACACACTGGGCATCTTTTCAAAAGCATTTATAGATCTGTCATAGCTAGACTAAATAATGCCCCATATCTTATTATTTTGTGCTAGAAAGTTGATTTGTTGTCTAGGGTCATAGACACAGTATTTAGACTTGTATTCTGCAGACTGGCAGTATCCCTTGTTCACAGTCACTGATATTGAAGTGGCAACCATTGCTAAAATGATCATGAAACAGTATAATTTTGTCTGAGCTCGAAGAACTCGCCCAGCCCGATACGCTCCCAGGCCCGCTTCGCCCCCCAGCCCGACCGGCCCGGCCCTTACAGCATATCATTTTCCCGAAGTTACGGATCCGAGTTTTACAACCATTATCTCTGGATGGTAACTCTAGGGGAGAGTTGGGAACAGTGAGCCACCCCCCCCCCCCCCGGCCCTAGTTTCAACACAGTGAACTACCCTTTAGGGATAAGAACCAACACTTTAAAAACCACCAGAATCTTCCATTACCTGCAAGAATTAAAATTATGAGATGTTTGAAATTTCAATTTTTGGATTTTACACCAGGTAAAGTTGTTTTGTTTGTGTCCATCAGAGTTTTCAATTTTATTTTCCAGAATTTGGAGACAATGAAATCATCTAATATAATACAAAATCCTTGGATATTGGTATTTAATTCCACATATCAATAAACAGTGCTGTAGACATTTGGACCTCAGAAGGTCACAAGTTTATATTGAAAACTGCACGGGGAAGAGTTAGACAAAGCATGAGTGGGGCAGGGTGTGACAGTTAATTCAATGTAAGTTTACATGGGAAAAATGACAGCTGAATGTTGGTTCCATGACATGTTGAATTGGTGTTGCCTTGTACCCAGTGTCTATGCCAGGCCAAGGGAACGACCCCAACTGTACTATTAGGAAAAAGCATTTGGACTTCAAGCCTTATCATCTCATAATTACATCTGCTTCTGGCTGCTGGTAAAATAAGCTGCTAAGCTTTAGCCAGTAGTACTGAACAATACAAAGAACTTGCTGCCTAAAATAAGCCCTATAAGGCAAGTTCTTGCTGCTATCGAGGGTTGATTGATGAGTTGAGAGGGAGGAGGAGTCCACACATGTTACACATTTACCCCATGGATGGGATATTTTACTTGTCTCAGCATAGACACTGAGTACAAGGGACTGCCAATTTAGCGTCTCATCCGAACAACATCCTGCTGGGATGTTGCTCATGAAGGGTGTCCGAGCCCAGGATTGAACCCGGGTCCTTCAGAGGAGCAGGCGAGTGTCTTAACAGCCAGCTGCCTAAGAGGAACTGATATTTTATCATGACATTGTGAAGATATAAACTATCAGTACAGATGGGTCTATGTGATCAAGTTTGGATGACAGTACAGCGAACAGGTTTTGAAGCAGATCTCTGGAATCATAGTGATTTTCAAGATCTGATGCCTATGTGGACACACAAAACTTGTGATATCCGATGGAATACACATCATTAAATGTTTTAACAACCACTTGTGATGATAAACTTTCTATTTCTTGCACCTGCACCACAGTTTTTAAGGTTAGGAGAAGCATTTTACATCGCATAAGTATCTGTCAACTGCGGCTGGTCATGTTGTTATGTTACCCTGTTTGGACAAAAAGAAATCAATGTTTGCCAACCATCATGCATGATTAATTATGAATATTGGTCATCCAGACAATATCATGCATTAGGAAAGTTGCAATGACAAATATAATATCATAAATTACGTCTTGGACCCTAAAAATATAGGTTTGGACATTTTGTTTTTGGCCATAGTACCAGAATAAACCATTAAACATCATCCATACCATTGAACCCACTTCAGCCCCTAAATCCCTTTTGGCAAATGGAATATTCTATATTTGCAATTAAAATATATTCTCAAATGTTATATTTCCAACACTATTGACATAATCACTAACCAAAATTACTTACTAAGAAATATCAAAAAGTATATCTTTTTCTTTATCATTTGGTGTCATCCTTCTTCTTTTTTGGAGTAAGTTTTTACTTCTTGAATGAACATTTTAAAAGTAAAAAATATCTCATATACTTTTCCTTGTCTGATAAAGGCTTTAAGAACATAAGACGGGATGATAATACGTTTATCATTTCCATATTTCAACATTAATTTATTATTTCCATATTTCTTGTCAATATAAATGTCGAAGACATTGCAACATGTAATTTTTAAGTGATGGGGTCAGCGTGAAGACACTTGTGACATCAAGTAGCTGGTGTTATTGTGATAAACCATTTCTGGCAAACAATAGATAGTATATTTATGAAAGGTTATCTAACCGATTTCTTGACCTTATATTGAATGTATGTTCAACCTTCTTGTGATGGATATTTGATCTTTGGAAGTAAGGGTAGACCCAGTGTCAGACAGAAAATGCTGTAAAACCATGTTGACTGCATGTTAACCGCACCAACGTCACATCACATCACGTGTATAAAAAAACCCAGCATTCCAAATTGGCACAACATTGGCACAACGTCGGCAATGTTGATACGATGTGGTACTGATGGTGGCCAACATAGAAACGATGCTGGGCCAATTGGGAATGCTATCAGGGAACTACTTGCATAACATTAAAGTATACCTTATTTACAAGTGCACTGTGTCTATGTTGAGGCAAGTGAAGATCCCACCCATGGGGTAGATGTGTAACATGGTGTGGACTTCAAGCAGCCTTATCATCTCATCATTACATCTGCTTCTGGCAGCAGGTTATATGCTTCAGACCCAGTGGTACTGAGACTTTGAGACTCTAAAGCCCCTGTCACACGGGCCGGTTTTGCCGTAGTGAACCCGTAGTATTACGTTATAGTTATGTAACAGCTCTTTCCGCCGGTTTGGCGACCGGTTCTGGCAGCAAAAAGGGGCGGGGCAGCACCCGCCGGGTTACTCGCCGGCTGCCACGGGTGCCTCGGCGGGTTCTACGGGTGCCTCGGCTGGTTCTACGGGTGCCTCGGCGGGTTTTACGGGTGACTCGGCGGGTTCTACGGGTGACTCGGCGGTTCTACGGGTTACTCGCCGAGTTGTAGGAGTAAGCCGGCGAGTAGTAGGAGTAACTCGCAGCTTCCAGGAGTATATTTTAAAAGGCTGCTGCTCCCCTAATATTAGTCCGATTTTCGTCAAATAAAACGGGATTGTAGTATAATTCATACTGACTCCATAGGTGTTTTCGGATTGAAAATAGACCAAATATTAAGCGTGATATTCGTCTTAGAATGCAGCATGGTGCTCTGTGTATGTTCATGACTTGAATGGTGTGGTCAATATTTTTTACCATTATATATACATTGTTTGGATGAGCTTTATTGCAATTATTTTCTACTCATTCTGCCAACTGGCCAATGGGAAGGACTTTTCCTTTGGTTTTGTAAAGTCAATTAACCTATATATGTAATAGCAATCTGCCTTGACCGTTATGTCAATTGCTATTAGCATTTTGAAAATAATACAAAGAATGGGGTAAGTCATGCTTTTTCATCATTGATCACAAGCATTAATTGAAGTTCTGAATTTCAACTGATTCCTGTTTATTATGCATATTAAAGAGGGAGATTGTTTTGATCATGGATGGAACATGCAATATCAATATTAATTCCAGTTGGATTATTTTCAGAAACAACAACGAAATATTGATAATTTATATAAACTAGAGTATATCTATCTATAGATAGTTGTTATAGCTCCATAGACATCTTTATCAAGTCGGAATTTTATTGGCAACAAGCAAACAAACATTGTTTTATTTTTTATTGATTACGAATTAATTAATTATTGATAGTAACATATTATTAGGTGAAGATCTTATAACTATCTGTCTATCTACATATCTATACTCTATGAGGTATTACTAACTTTATTAACAGGAATATTCTTGTTTGTGCCTAGTATACTCCATTAATTTTCCCCACCTTAACTTTTATATAAATTCTACACATTTCCCTGAATAATTCAGTCTTTATTTGACGAAAATCGAATATGTAGATAGACAGATAGTTTAGAGAGACAGATAGATTTATATGCTTATTATAGAATATAGAATATCTAGCTTAATATTTGGTCCATATAAGTACATAAAAGATAGCAAATAAAATCACAGATCAAATCACAAATACTAATTACAATATCAATATTAGATTTAAATTTTACAAAAATATACACAAAAAGATAAGAATGTTCACATGTATAAAAAAAATACCAATATACAAATATAATCATTGCCTGGTAATTACAATACAATACATTGTTTTTAATTAATGAAAGCAATTACATCTTTTTGTAATTGTGAATGACAATCAAGACAATGTCATTTTACTGTGTCATCTTTGAACAAACTATGAAATGACAGGTCAAAGAACCCCAATTTAGGCAATTAGGCAATTGACACATGTATTGAGCATTTGCTGTATTCTCTACACCCATTCTTTATATCATTCAAAATGCTAATAGCAATTGACATAACGGTCATGGCAGTTGGCAGAATGAGTAGAAATGAATTGCAATAAAGCTCATCCAAACAATGTATATATATCATGGTCAAAAATATTGACCACACCATTCAAGTCATGACCATACACAGAGCACCTGGCCGCCGCCAGTATGAATCAGTATGAACTATGCTACATAACAGGTTTAATTTGACGAAAATCGGACTAATGTTAGGGGAGCAGCAGCCTTTTAAAGAAGGGCTCAGCCCTTCCTGCATTGATACAGTCAGGGCGCGGACGTCTGCGAGAGCACCACTGTTTGCCTCCGCCAACCCAGCTACCTTCTCAGACGAATATCTCGCTTAATATTTGGTCTATTTTCAATCCGAAAACACGTATGGAATCAGTATGATTTATACTACAATTCAGTCCTGATTTGACGTAAATCGGATCAATATAAATGGAGCAGCAGCCACCGTAAGACAACTGCCTTCTCAGACAAATATCTCGCCTAATATTCGGGTTTTTTTAAATCCGAAAATACGTATGGAATCAGTATGAGCTATACTGCCATGCAGTCTTTATTTGAGGAAAATCGGACTAATTTTAGAGGTGCAGCAGCCTTTTAAAGTATATACCTCCCTGCCTACGCTGACGCTGGTAGCAAAAAGCCGGCGGGTTACCCGTGAAAGCCGGCGGGTTACCCGTGAAAGCTGCCGGGTTACCCGTAGAACCCCTCAACAAGCCGCCGGGGTGAAATTAGGGACGAATAATTCGCCGGGTTCTACGGGCCACCCGCCGGCTTCTACGAGCCACCCGCCGGCTTCCACGGGTCACCCGTCGGCTTCCACGGGTCACCCGTCGGCTTCCACGTGTTTTTTTTTTTTCACCCGTGAGATTTCTACGGTTGTGCCATGCAAACAAGGGTCCCACGGGTGCTTGCCGGGTATCCCCAGGTATCCACGGGTGGCCGTATTGGGGCCGCCGGCTTGGAGCCGGGTAGCGATTTCCGCAACTATTACGTAATACTACGGGTTCACTACGGCACAACCGGCCCGTGTGTCAGGGGCTTAATCCACAAAGCAAAATCAATGGACGAATAATAAATAATCGATTGAAAAAGCCTCTTCTAATCTAATACAAAACCAATGGATGAATAAGAAATAATAGATTAAAAGAGCCTCCTCTAATCTAAAGCAAAACCAAAGGACGAATAAGAAATAATAGATTGAAAAAGCCTCCTCTAATCTAAGACAAAATCAATGGACGAATAAGAAATAATAGATTAAAAGATCCTCTTCTTATCTAAAACAAAACCAATGGATGAATATGAAATAATAGATTGAAAAAGCCTTCTTTAATCTAAAACCAATGGACGAATAAGAAATAATAGATTGAAAAAGCCTCCTCTAATCTAAAACAAAACCAATGGATGAATAAGAATTAATAGATTGAAAAAGCCTTCTTTAATCTAAAACCAATGGACGAATAAGAAATAATAGATTGAAAAAGCCTCCTCTAATCTAAAACAAAACCAATGGACGAATAAGAAATAATAGATTAAAAGAGCCTCTTCTAATCTAAAACAAAACCAATGGATGAATAAGAAATAATAGATTGAAAAAGCCTTCTTTAATCTAAAACCAATGGACGAATAAGAAATAATAGATTGAAAAAGCCTCCTCTAATCTAAAACAAAACCAATGGACGAATAAGAAATAATAGATTAAAAGAGCCTCTTCTAATCTAAAACAAAACCAATGGATGAATAAGAAATAATAGATTGAAAAAGCCTTCTTTAATCTAAAACCAATGGACGAATAAGAAATAATAGATTGAAAAAGCCTTCTTTAATCTAAAACCAATGGACGAATAAGAAATAATAGATTGAAAAAGCCTCCTCTAATCTAAAACAAAACCAATGGACGAATAAGAAATAATAGATTAAAAGAGCCTCTTCTAATCTAAAACAAAACCAATGGATGAATAAGAAATAATAGATTGAAAAAAATTCCTCTAATCTTGTACTAGGTTATCGATGTGTCAGAATTGGCATGTCAATTTCCTTTAGTTTAATTGTTACTTATCCCCATTTTTCGATCTAGTTACTAAAGATTCGCTCCATTCATACAATTTGGTTTAATATTCACTGTTTTTTAATTAATTTTTAAAAGGTGTAAAAGAAAGGGGCGATCTAATTGTTAGGGTTGGTTCACTGTACAATTTATAAGATTTTCAGATGTGATACATCTTACAAACGTTATTATTATCATTATTATTATTACATTTTATAGTACATTTACTGTATATGAAACATTAAAATGCACTTGACAGAGTAAAGATACAATCAGAGTCTATAAATCGATAAAATCTAAGTTAAATAAAGTCAATTGATGTGTATAAATTGAAGTGAAAGAGAGTCCGTTAAAAAGCAATATAAAACATGTTTTCCCGTTTACTGAAATTAAGACTGAATTTTTTACTTGAGCTGACCTTACTTGATTTTTTTATCAGATATTTAAAACATGATTTGGTTATCAAATAGAAAGCATTCGGCAGCTATTTCTGTATAGTTTGTCTTCCCTAAACAAAACTATGCACAGGCAAGAAAAATTCTAGAAAAACTCGAAGAAGTCGAAATACAAAGAGTTAGAAAAATATTGATATGGGATCCACATGTATAAAATTATGCAATGACATATGGCGTCAGCCTGACTAATGCAAATATCAAGAATTCTCACCGAAAAGGTAATACATACGATTTGATGTGAAATTTAAGACCAACTCACCTATTGGAAGAAACATTTTCACCATTCCGGGTTCTATTAACAATTAACGTTTTACTCTTATTTGTTCAATTGTTAAATGTAAATGTGTGTGGGTTTTCTGTCTGCAATCTTGATGTATATATTTACATTCAAATTTTTTTTTTGGCCTAGATTTCAGAACTTAATTTTTGGTGACGCTCAAATTATAGATACAAAGGTTAAATAATCTACTGTAACTGAAAAAGAAAAAAAAAGAAGTTGACGAAAAACAAACCAAAACTTACTTATTATAGAAGTTGTAAATCACAAGGTGGTGTTGGTTGGTAACTCCAGGCTAAACCATAACACAGTGTCTCAGAAAATTGTGTCCCCTCCGAAGTATATTTAGGACGCACTTATCATAACATGCCACAAGGCTATGATGAACTTGTCACGGGCCTTGTCAGAATCTACATATCTCATGATAATACGGCTATTTATACCTCATTTTTAGCGGCACGACATATTTTTGAACATTGGAAGTATTCGACGTTATAGATTTTGATAAGACTTGTATTGTTCACAAGTGGAACCACCAATATACATTACATCTCTCCAATCAGTGAGCAAATATTTCCTTAATTCTCATTTTTATTAAACACGGTAGGTGACTGCTGAAGGTCCTGGGTTCGATCCCAAGCCAGGCGGCGCGCGCTCTTCGTGAGCTACATCTCAGCTGGATATCGAGATTAGCAGTGCCTTGTACTCAGTGCATATGCTGAGGCAAGTAAAACACCCCACCCATGGGGTAAATGTGTAACATGGTGTGGACTCCCAAGCCGTATCATCTCATCATCACGTCTGCCTCTGTTTTTTGTCTGACAAAGATTCAGACCCAATGGGATTGAGACATTGACATTGACATTGCTGAGTGAAGCTGTTCAAGAATGTGCCTTTCTTAATCTCATAAAAAATAAAAATAAGAAAAACATTTGCATGCCTGAGGATCTGCCAAGCAAATATACAAATATCAATAAGTAAGAAAATAAATATATTAGATACTGCGCAATATCTTGTTTTTACATTCATGAAAAAACTGAAAGGTCAAACAACTCATTTTAATTAATCAGACATGCACAAATCCTATCGATCTTTCTAGAAGTAGGAAAGACCTGTGGCATGGAATGCAAGAGCCTGCTAGACACCAGACCTAATTATCCCAGCAATAATTATGAAGAATTCCAATTGGAAATTCGCAGAAGTCAGAAGATGACATCACTTCAGATCTTGTTTACTAATCATCCTTTAATCTCTATTCTGCTGCTGCAGATTCCAAATTAAATAATAAACTTTTTGAGCATTTAGAGTGTGCAAAAATACCTATAAACAATCAAATAACAACTATATACAATAAAACAACCTAACAAAGCACATGATTTGCCAGACTATGTTTTTTGTCCTGTTCAGTTCTTTACATCAGAAAAGTTGAGACTGTCCAATCACATGTCTTGAAATGCATGATGTCAGCTGCCAACTGAGAGTAAAAAGCTACTTTCCGTTGTCATTATTAGAAGAAGGACTTTGGCAGAAATTCTGTCCACCTTGCTTTGTTACCACTAATATGCCAGGCACTCTAAGGTATTGGATGCCGCTGGCATGTGAGCCACCATTTAGTATGATTATCTTAATGTTTTTTGCAGCTAGTATTTATATAGCAGCATTTATCTTAATTTTGTGATGCACATACATAGCAATTTGGAATTCTGAATGTCGATGGTGTGCACTGACAAACATCCTCTTGAGGTAAATCCTTGGAAACTATGAGTGTATAGTTTTTCTATAATATTTAAGGTCGCTGTGTTGACAATTTTCGAGATGCAATGTTTGATACCTCGGACGGAAATATCTTGATCGTCCCCTAGTTTCGTAGGTGTGAATATCAGTATGGGTGGGTAATGTCATTATTATTACGGGGATAATAAGTTAACAACAAACAACAAAAGGTGACAGACAGACAGAATCATTTATTTTTCATCACACTCGCTTCAGCATACACCAACACGCATACCACGCATACAACATTAACATATACACACACAGGTAAATTCAATTCAATAGGAAAAAAAATAAAAAATTACATAGAAATCTGTCGTAATATATATATATATAAAACAGTTTTGCAGTTAATACTTATATATAGCATTTATCTTAATTTTGTGATGCACGTATATAGCAATTTTGAATTTTGAATGTTGATTGGTATGCACTGACAAACATCCTTTTGAGATAATTGACAAATCCGTGGAAACTGTTAGTGTATAGTTTTTCAAATGATATTTGAGATGAATGAATGAGAGGTGATGGATAAAAAGAGATTCCTCAAAGGCAAGAGGGGTTTGCCTCTGCAGAGGAGCTTGTTTTCTGCTGTTAGGTTACCAAAGTTTTACCCTGTGTACAACTAAAACAATAGCAACAATGCATAATTTAACCACTGTTTTATTGGCCTAATAAAACAGTCCTTGGGCTATACATGTTATTTATAAATGGAAATAAAAGCCTTCCCTGAGTCACTGATTTACTTGATTGACTCTACCGGTTGGACCTTATCACACTCATGAGTTTATGATAGTTTGTGTTTCAATAAAAATTTTGTATGGGACACTTATTGACTGTAAACTTGAGCAGCTATCACTGACATGATAAGAAAATAGTACGTAAGAATGATTGGATAATATCAGATTTGATAAGCGCGCAAAATATATGCCGAATTCGAACATTTACCGGATGTGTACATAAGTTTATGAAATGCTAGAGTTTTAAAGGAATTTTCAATTAATATGATTTATTCTTAATTTGTATTTATTATAATGGGGCGACAATAATTTTAACAATACAAGAGGAGGACAATTTGATTTCCTGAAGAATCATTTTGGCCCCCTGTGGCCCTAATATTTCTCTTTATATTAAGTTCTCTTGGTTGTAATACTTCCACTGGCAATTGCTTAAAGGTGCACTGTCTGTCAAATTTGCACATTAAAATAATGATATAACTCTATACTGCCTTCTTGTCTCATGATATTTTTCACCATTGCATACCCACTTTGGCCCAACAATCTAGTTTTAATTTACAATAATAACACAGTGTCCTGACAAATGACCATTATGCCTTATGGTCAAGTTGATGGCTGTTTATGATTTTAATAAAATCACCTTTTGCTATACCATATAGAAATTTCCAAAGGGCAGGCAATAGCAGTAGATTCATGAAAATGGCTTGATAAAATAACACAATAACAGTTTCAATTCAATATTTCAACATTTTCACATATGCAATATCATAGTTGTCACACTGGATGTTAATTGGATAAAGCCCATTCCCTTTAATGATAAAACACATCCAAATGAGTTTCGCTATTACAAGTGCTATACAAAAGTACGCAATGACTGCATCTTCTACACATTGGTGCTGAATGTCCCCAATAGAGATGAGCATACTCTGATTTATTTAAATCAGCACATATATATGTAGTTATTTAAGAAATCCAAAGATGCTCACATTTCAATAGATTCGGCTAATACCCATGATCATCTTGCCCATACAGCTGGTTAAAACCAAATTTAAAAATCACACTGAGCTGATTTCATTAACACTTTTTACCGTGGAGCCACAAGAATTACATGGTTTTACCCTATTTGATTGATCCTGACGTGAGGTGCAAATTTCAGCAGACCATTAGCTGACTCAATTCCATTTTTTTCTTTTTAATCTCATCTGAAATAATGTATACTCTATAAACATAAACTTATTCTGTGAATAAAAGAAACCACCTGAATAACCCTAGGCACACTGGCAAACATTCACCTAACGAGTAACACTGTCAAAGAGTGAATATCACTCAATTCTTCTTCACTTTTTGCAAAATGAGAATCAGCACCTATGTGAAATGCTTAAAAGGATATCAGGTTTGAACAATCTCAAGCTAGTGTTGTGGTAACGACCATTTCAGGGCATTACCCATGCAAAACATTCAAACTCTTGGTTGAAAATGTGATCAAATTAAACTCTTCAGAAGACACTTCAATCTACAATATTTTTCACTGGAAACACCAAAGGAAATCACAGCGATTTTATTAAATCGCAACAATATTTTAGAAATGGTGGTCAAAATTTACTCTTTAGAAGACACTTCATTCTACAATATTTTTCACAACATTCCAAGGAAATCACAGCGATTTTAATAAATCGCCACAATCTTTTTGAAATAGTGATCAAATTTCACTCTCCAGAAGACACTTCAATCTAAAGGAATTTTTAGTCAAAACTCTGATAGAAATCTCAGCGATTTAATTAAATCGCAACAATCTTTTTGAAATGGTGATCAAAATTAACTCTCCATAAAACTCTTCATAATACAATAATTTTCACTGAACACACCAAAGGAAATCACAGCGATTTTATTAAATTGCAACAATCTTTTTGAAATGGTGATCAAAATTAACTCTCCATAAAACTCTTCATTCTACAATAATTTTCACTAAAGGAAATCACAGTGATTTTATTAAATCGCAACAATCTTTTTGAAATGGTGGTCAAAATAAACTCTCCAGAAAACTCTTTATAATACAATAATTTTCACTGAACACACCAAAGGAAATCACTGAGATTTTATTAAATCGCAACAATTGTTTTGAAATGGTGATCTAAATCTACTCTTCAGAAGACACTTCAATTTACAATATTTTTCACAAAACACCCGGATGGAAATCACAGCGATTTTATTAAATCAACAATCTCTTTGAAAACTGATTTAATTAAATCAACCAACAAGTTTGTTAGAGTATGAATACAGACATTTTCCAAACAAACATTTCGGTTTGTTAATTCACTAACTACTGCTTGCACATGTTAGCGTTATCTTTCTATTGCTTACTGCCGACTGATTTAATTAAATCAACCAGCAAATTAAGCACGCTCAAATGCCATTTTTGCCAACTGAATATACACAACTTCAAAACAAATGTTTTGGTTTGATTTACTAAAAACAGGGGACAACACATAAGCCACTTGAAATTTGCGAATGCTGCCTTTCCATTACTTACTGCAAACTGATTTAATTTAACCAATAAACTAATGCTTATAGACTGTTTTTGCCAAATGAATATACACAACTTTAAAAACAAGCTTTTCAGTTTGTTGATTTACTAAAATCAGTCTAACACACAACTACTGTTTGCTCATGTGAGATTTGCCAATGTTACTTTTCTTTTGCTTACTGCAGACTGATTTAATTAAATCAACCAACAAGTTAAGCACGCTCATATGCTGTTCTTGCCCACAGAATATATCCAACTTCATAGCAAGCATTTCGGTTTGTTGATTTACTAAAATCAGTCTATAACACAACTACTGCTAGCTCATTAGAGATTTGCCATTGTTACCTTTTCATTGCTTACTGCAGTCTGAATTAATAAAATCAACCAACAAACGAAGCATGCCCATATGTTGTTTTTACCAACTGGAACTCTAATGAATATACTCAACCTTTTCATTCTGTTGGTTATTTGCTATATTTTAATGCACTTATTGATGAATCTGAAGTCTGCAGCTTTCAAATATAATAATACAATGATTGTCGTCTGCATTGAATTGGAATGTCATATTATGTTTTATCTATCAAAATTTGATCTTATGACAGGTTTTTTATAGCAATTTTCCTATTTTATTAATGAAATCCAAGTCTGCTGCTTTATCAGACAAAAAAGCACTTGGCTGCATTCACATAGGAGATCATGTGTCATTTAAATGTGATTTATTTAAATCAACTGAGGAATTTCCTATCCTTTTATTGCAATTTGACAAATCGGAACTCTACAGCTTTGCAAAGATAAAAATATAACACATTTAGTTGTCTGCATTCACATGGAAGGGCGTGTTTTACTTTAGTGATTTATTTAAATCAGCTGTAGAAATTTTGTATCATACCATATGCCATTCATTGTACTTTCCCGTCTTTTTAGTACACTTATTGATAAATCTATAGTCTGCAGCTCTTCAAAGAAAAATAAGAACCTATTTAGTTGGCTGGACTCACTTGGAAGGTTATGTTATATTTTAAGTTTAATGTATCATGAATGTATAAAATAGCAAGAGAGTAAGAAGTGGAGGGGGGGGGGGATAATGGGGGTACAACAGGAAAGTAGCAGTGGGAGTCTGTGAGACAATAAATGGTTCCACTTCCTTCTGATGTGGCATTATGTGACACCTTTGAAAATGGCCATGTATCTTATGTTTGATTTTGACACCATCAATTATATCATAAATATAATATGCACTGGTTAATAACTGACATCTCAGATATTTTAAAATTCAAAAATGTCAAATCATATTATTATATTATAATTTCTACTTCTTTAGCATGGTGACAAATAGACAGAAAGACAGACAGATAGACAGACAGACAGAGATAGACAGATAGACATTTTGGTTCTACAGAATTGTAGTACTAAATAAGGTCCACCTACCCACCAAATTTTGTCGCGCTAGGATCAAAATTTGGTGGAAAAGAATAACAATAATAATAATTTTAACAAAAACAATATGATTCACCATAGTGATGGTGAATCATAATAATAATTTTAACAAAAACAATATGATTCACCATAGTTAAGGTCATAATTAAATACTCGAGACTAATCCTACTAAAGGAGTTAAATATCAGCAGCTGTTTTGCAATTAAACTTACCTGGTGTTAGAGGTGAAATGCCCTAGAATCATGGTTACACTGTCCTAAGACATTTCCTTGCTTGTTATGCATTCAAAGAATCCCGCCAAAACCAGTCCATTACCAAGGATGCTGGGAATGACCTGTGACCATAAAAATGGGGTCCACTCTGGCAGTTACTAATTGTGCCACTGATACTGGGCCACAACCACTGACCTATATTGGTCAGTGATATAGGTCAGTGGCCACAACACTTACAGTGTACTGTGACTCCTGGCTTACTAACTTGCTAATCATTAGTCTAGCAAACTCACTTTAATTGTTTCCACTTGTTCTGAATAACACTGGTACCTTTTAAAATATCAAAAACAACATGATACTACTGACATACCTGTTTTGCCCAGCAAATATCTAAGCAGGTTAACATATTGAACATTGTAAAAAAATATGTACAGTGTTTTAAAATTCAGATTGCAATGTCTGTCAGATGTTTAATAAAATGAATTCTAAAAGCAACCTGACTGGGTATATTCCAGCAGTCTGTGGTTTTGTGTACTGTGCTAGGGTGAGAGTCGCCCTTTCACCCCATTTGGCACTGAAGAATATCAACCACAAGGAATGTGATAAATACTGATATATGTTACACTGTTCCCATCTACAAGTGATGCAGATTTATTGTAATGTTGAATTGAGTCATCTCCAGCTTATTTCATTTTAGTTATATACATTTTTTTATTATTTTTTTTTCATTAGCAATTGAGACAGGCAGATGGATTAATGTTAGAGTGGAAGAAAGAATGTAATATAAAAGTTGTAGAAGTTTAATCTCATTATCTATTTTATGGTAATACTTTTAATGATATTCGTAATAATTTCTGAAATATTTCTCGATTTTTCAAAATGTTCAAAATTTTGCATAAATGATAGATAGAAATATTGTTTCCAAAAGTCTATTATTAACATATTTTGTAACTTTGTTAATGAAGTTTATGACAGCATCTTTTGCATGTATGAAAACTAAATGCAAGGAAGCCCAAGTGGGCTGGGCCAATGTATACATGTTTAACCAGGTTTTTAATCTATCTATTCATCTATCCATCTATCTATCTATCCATCCATCCATCAATCCATCAATCCATCCATCAATCCTTCTATCTATCCATCTATCCATCCATCCATCTGTCCATCCATCTATCCATCTATCTATCTATCACCCTCTCGATCTTTTTATCTTTCTATCTTTCTATCCATCCATCCATCCATCCATCCATCCACCCATCCATCCATCCATCCATCTATCCATCTATCTATCTATCTATCACCCTCTCTATCTTTCTATCTTTCTTCTATCTTTCTATCTTTCTATCTATCTAATCCATCTATCTATATGCCTATCTGTCTATATATCTGTCTATCTCTATTTATCTATATCTGTCTATCTATCTATCTATCTATCTAAATCTGTCTATATCTGTCTATATGTCTCTGTCTATCTCTCTGTCTGTCTGTGTCTGTCTGTATCTGTCTGTGTCTGTCTGTCTCTGTCTGTATGTCTGTTTATTTGGGATTATCCAAATGATGTTGTTAGTCATATGCAGCATGCCATTTTGGTGTAATCAAAGCCAGGGCCATACCCAAACTTTTTAACTTTTTAAAATGTTGAGCGTATTTTCAAAGAATTTCTAACAAGTTTGGGGTAGCCATGGGTAACGAAATCATAACATATGTCAATATGTCATATATGCAGATGACATAATTCTGTGCTCTGAATCAGCTGCAGGACTTAAAAAATTAATTGTTGGCCTCTATGAATACTTTAAGAGGTGGCACCTTATTGTTAGCCTTAGTAAAACTAATGTCTTACTATTTGGAAAAGGGGAAACATCATTTCAAGTTTGATGATAGCATCATTGAAGTGAGCAAATAATGTAAATATCTGGGGACCGTTTTTTCAACCGATGAGAATATGCTCAAAAAGAAAAAAAAAGTAACTTATTGGAAAAAGCAAGAAACACTCTTTATTCTCCCAATTCATATATGAAGTCCGCGATAGGACATGTACAACCAATTAAACTATGAAAATGTTTGTCACTCAGATAAGCCCAATCATAGAATATGCATCTGAGGGCTGGTACAATGAAAGAAATTCTAAATCTCGGCAACACTCACCCAGTCAGACAAGTCTACAATGTTAGACCTGCATAATGCAGGAAAAAAGAACTGGTGAAACACATCCCAAATGAACAAGTTACCTATGGACTGTACAAAACCTAATTAAAGAAGTACTACACAAGAATTTTATGGAAAAGTGTCTTAATAAAATAAGCAATTCTGTATCAAACCCAAAAGTTGACCCAATGTCAAACAGACTCAGTCGACATGACTGACAACCAATCTGTTAACCAGTCAGCCAGTCAATCAGTCAGCCATCCAGTAATCAACCAGTCAGTTAATCAACCAGTTAGTCAGTCAACCAGTCAGTCAGTCAACCAGTCAGTCAGTCAACAAGTCAGTCAACCAGTAGGTCAACCAGTCAGTGGACCAGTCAGTCAATCAGCCAGTCAGTCAGTCAAACAGTCAGTTAACCATTCAGTCAACCAGTCAGTCAATCAACCAGTCAGTTAATCAACCAGTCAGTCAGTCACCAAATTTGTCAGTCAACCAGTCAGTCAGTCAATCAAACAGTCAGTCAACCAGTCAGTCAGTCAAACAGACGGTTAACCAGTCAGTTAATCAACCAGTCAGTCAACCAGTCAGTCAGTCAGTCAGTCATTCAACCAGTCAGCGCATCAACCAGTCAGTCAGTCACCAAGTCTGTCAGTCAACCAGTCAGTCAGTCAAACAGTCAGTCAACAAGTCAGTCAACCAGTCAATCAGTCAAACAATCAGTCAAACAGCACGTCAACCAGTCAGTCAACCAGTCAGTTAACCATTCAGTCAACCAGTCAGTCAATCAACCAGTCAGTTAATCAACCAGTCAGTCACCAAATCTGTCAGTCAACCAGTCAGTCAGTCCATAAAACAGTCAGGCAAGCAGTCAGTAGGTCAACCAGTCACTCAACAAGTCGGTTAACCAGTCAGTCAATCAATCGGTTAACCAGTCAGTCGACCAGTCAGTCGACCAGTCAGTCAATCAACCAGTCAGTCAGTCAACCAGTATGTCAGTCAACCAGTTTGTCAGTCAATCACTCAGTCAATCAGTCAAATATGTGTATGCAAATAAATAAGTTAAGTAAGTTAGACTAGTTTAGGGAATGTTTGCCATTAGCAATGATAAGGAAAATGTAGGTACTTGATGTAAGGAAACTGGTATTAAAATAAAGGGGGTGTGATTTTTAGGTTTTCGTATATTGAGTTAATTGTCTATATATCAATTAAATCATTGAATTTAATTAAGTACTTTCAAGAAAATATAGAAAAACAAGCCATCAATTTAATACCAGCCCGGCTGTGCAGAATCTTGGATGGATATATCATATCTTTTGCAGAGAAAAGTAGGTTCAATACACTTTTCTTAGTTTCGTTGTCATTTTTCATATCTCTGGATCTACTGAACATGACGCTATAAAATCAATAAGCTCTTGATCGAAAAAATGAAAGCAACCCAAGAAGCACTGAGTCACTATAGTGTATAGTTAGAAAATTGCTCAGTTTAGTAAATGAATAATTAAATGTTAAAATTAGAACAAAGGTCATGATTAATGAATTCACCCGACCTTTCATCATTAAGTTGGTAAGAAACCTTTCAATTTATAATTAACTAAAAGTTCAATAAATGGAAATACGAAGTGAGCAATAAATGAATTTTCTGACATGTAGAAGTCACCAAAGTTTGTATGTCAAAGCAACATGATTTGTTTCCTATGCTATTTCTGATCAGCAACACTTGCTTTGCTGTTGCTTTTCTCTCTTTTAAAAAGGTTTTTTTCTTAAATAGAATCCCTACTTGTTGTACACTATTTGAAAGATCAGATGTGAAAAAGTATGTTATATTTCGAATTAACAGTTTCTATGTATTCAATTGAATCTTGCAAAATTACAAGTTTAATTGACACCTTTTGATCCATCTAGGTGCCAGGTGCAATCAGTTGCGTAGCAAGGATTTGTTTTCAAGGCCATTTATAATGTTAATGTCTCAAGAAGGGGCAGTAATTCCCCTCCCCCTTGACTCCCAAGGATTTGTGGCAAACATTTTTCTGACAATAAACTTTTAACTAATATACAGTATTTGATTAACTGTTTGATTAATAAAGAATTGAATGGCAGCCTGATTACTAATTGAAGAAAAATGTTAATAATACTAAAAGCACAATAATTATGGAAGTTCTATTAAAGTATAATTTGTATAGTGGCTATACCGATATATTGCAAATTATACTTTAGCCACCCAGATATTTAATTATAGCCACCCAGATATTATATTGTTAAAAACTACCCTTGCAGTATAAGCAAATAGGGGTATAGGACTTCTATGTCAAGGAAAAGATAAAGGGGCTGGGGGGGGGGGGGGGGGTGGGGTTAATGTTGGCCAAATTAGTGTCTTCACTGCCCCCATTTCCAGGTCAGTTTGCATTCAGTCCTCAGCTGCTATCACATTATAAGTTGATGGACTGAGTTGCAGTTTCTTTGTAAATAACATACACATGGATTTACCTTTTGATGACTGCTAGCTCTAAATCCTAGGGATTAGTGGTGACCAAAGACACTCAAGTAAGTGAAAAAAAATGTATTTGTTGGAAATATATTTTATATAGAAATAGGCAAAGCAATCAACAATGACATGCAGTTCATAGTCTACGGATGCTAGATTCAGACAAAGACTGGACATAGACAGGCTATTAGACATCCTGTATATGGATAAAATCAATGCAAAATGCTGAAATTGATAAGTTAAGATATATACATAACCACTAAAGATTTAAATGAACATAATGAATAATCCTACATTTAGTAGTTACTGAGTGAATGAATGAATTTTGCTGACATGAAGAATTCACAAAATACTACGCCCCATTCTAGCTGGAATTGATTGATTGATGGATTGATTGACTATGATGGGTTGCCTGTCATCCACTGTCTGTATACAACTGATAAATTAATTGGTTAAGCTTTGAAAAAAAAAAGATAATTCAGTCAGCTATAGGAAACTTCCTTAGCAAGAACTATTGCTTGATTTACAGACTGTCTGACTGGTGTAAAATAAAAAATAAATTTTAGACATCAAATGTTTTAGGTAATAAAGGTATTCTGCAAATAGATTGAAAATTACTTTTTTTTTTTTTTATTTGTGCGGGTGCCTTAGCACTGTTAGCAGTGTTGAATGTTCAATGGTGGCAAAATATATACAGTTGAATTGGATATCCAAGTACAACTGTTCAATGTACTGTGTACTATTTAAATTGTTTCTCTGCTACCCCCTCCCCCTTCTTAATTTGCACCCCACTGAAGTATGTAACCTTAAGGGGTTTTAAGTGAGGTCTATTTTATTACTATACCACCTATCCCACATCATGGAGTCTCTAGTGACTCCATGCCCACATGGTTATATTAGACCCTGAGAATATCAAAATTTCGATTTTGAAAAATTCACTGATATATAACTCAAAAATGAACAGATTATCTGCATAGTGTTGAGATGCACAGGATAAAAATTATGTAGTTCTAAAGCTATATGGCAAAGGTTCAAAATATCAACTTTGATTCAATAAATTACTAAACTTAGACAATTTCAGTAAAACCACTTACCACAATATAAGACTCTTTGGCTTTTGATAGACCTTTATAATTTCTAAGAATTAACAACAGCAATTCTAGCTCTGGGTCTCTTACCATTTAGGAAATATAGCTAAAATGTGCTCATCCAAAAATGACTCTAAATCTGGTTTTTGATTGATTTTCTAAAGGGATCATAACTGAAATTGTTGGTGATCTCATATGGTGGTATTTAAGTGTGCAAAACATGAAATAAATCTGAGAGGGTCATGCTTGGACCATTGGTTAATTTGACATGGAAGAACCCTTCTGTATTTTCATGGAATTTTTTCAGGCCATGATGTTGGTTTTTGTAATTTTGTTCAATAATTTTTATTATGGCATTTGGTCCTTTGAGGGGGGGGGGGGGAAGCATGTTCTGAAGAAGCCTTCACACCCTCCTGGCTATGCTCCTGGTAAATTGTAGTGAACAAGGAATGCATAAGTTGATTGAAACATAATATGAAAAAAAGTGTCCAAGATGTAGCATTGTTGATGCTCAAGGGATGCTTGTAGTGGAGATGCTAAAACAATTAGCACTTAAAAAGCAATGTACTGACTTATTTAGCCAGTCTTTGCACTGCTACTGCTGCTGCTGCCTGTCATAATGCATTGGATACAATGTTAAATATTACACAATTGAAATGGGGTCCAGAGGGTACATACAAGCAAAAGCATATCTGTTAAAATAATTCTTGAAATAATTATGTCATCGTGTAAATTTGCTGTCAGTTCATTTATTATATTTCACTTCAAGGTTGATGCTGTATATATATATGGATAGATATACATATATATAGATAGATATAGATAGATGGATAGATAGATAGATAGATAGAGAGATAGATAGATAGATATAGATAGATAGATGAATAGATATAGATAGATAGAGATAGATAGATGGATAAATAGATAGGTAGATAGACAGATCAACAGACAGACAGACATTTTGACTGGCAAGTTTTGGCTTTATTTTTTTTATGTGTAGACAATTGAATTGGTTTCTTGAATCTTATGCTGATGTAGATACAACAAGTTATTCTGAACTGAAGAACAATCATAAAATTGTTTTGACATTGACCTTCATAAATCTTTGAAAATACACAAAAATTATAAATGTTATCTGCAATATCCTATCATCAAGAATTTTTGAAAATGATGGCAGCAAATAAATTGGTCAATAGTTTTAGATAGAACAGTTTAACTTGCCATAATGTTGTTAGTAAATAGCATTGGCTTTGAGATATAGAAATGCAAAATGCATGGAAATTTTAAATGAATGTTGTTAACAAATTAGAATTATATCTATCATTAGGAAGTCATGCATTGACTCCATGCTATGATGCAATATGTATTGACATATTATAATATTTCTCAATTGATACAGAGGAGCTGCACTAGGAAAGGGGGGGGGGGGTAGAGATGGTCTGGGTGTGCCCTAGTTCAGTGTGACCTCCATACAGTTAGTTAGCACCCTAGCAACAGTGTCCAGTGCAGTCACCTTTAGGGTCATGCATATTTTTAATTTCTTGCTGTATTAATTTTACCTTTGGGGAGAATAATATCAAGAGATGTATTGTACTGGTGACTATCAAATGGCCTCTTGCATAATTGTACACATGTGGCTAAACTCTCACAATACATAAAATGCACTGTTATTTTATGAATCCACTATTTATTGTACTTTATATTCTGATAGGCTATAGGTCCAAATGGCTGAAAGTGATATCTGCCCTGGGAAATTTGTATCTTTTATATTTAAAAACTGTGATGAGGATTTCATTTCACAATTGATATTTGTTCATTTAGAATATATTCTTCACATGGCAATGGTAGCACCCTAAACCACAAGGAAATGAGGGGGGGGGGGGGGGTACAACTGAGTAAAAAGGCAGGAGTGTCTATAGGCACTGTATTAGCATGGATGTATTATAGTATGTCCATAGCACAGTTTTTGTTCTGACATTTTGACATGTGAAAGTCATGAAATCAACAATTCCAAGTTAATTAAGGGACTCTAAGACTTCCATGCAGCCAGTTTTAACTGCATGAGACAGTTAATTAACTGTTAAAATTAATTCATTATAGTTAACAGTTATCTTACCAGATTTGCCTGTTAATTGGCTAATTTTTGCATTAATAACAAATATTAGAATAAGCATCAAATTAAAATATTAAATGATGAACTTCGTATAAGCATCAACAATGAAGAGTTAAAAACAGAAAATTCACTCCAGAAAATTCCCTCATAAAGTTTAATGAGCTGATTGAGCTGAGTTAAAGAGTGCTTAGGAAGCGGCATGCACTTATCACATTCCTTGCTGTAGACATTTAGATGGGCTGTCGGAAATGTATTTGAGTTGTATAACAAGTCAGTCCTGACAAGTCAAACCCTTGACAACAAGTCACCCTCAAACAGCTATATTAGGTCAAGTGATGCATATTCATGAACACCAAGATCTGGCTCCAATTCCTTATAAGCCAGCTGTAACATGTGTGGTCAACTGCCTAGATTGAGTTTATGGTCAACTATAATGACTTTGTTCTGGCTAGATTTGTCATAAGCATTATTTTAGCAATATCTATCTATCTATCTTTCTATCTATCCATCATATCAGTCAATCAGTCAATCAATGAATCAATCAATGCGTTGTTATTTATCTGTATCTAATAAATGAATGAATGTATGAATGAATCAATGAATCAATCAATCAATCAATCAATCAATAAATCAAAATATCAATCATTCAATCAATCAATCAATATCCAGGTTAACTAGCTTGCTAGTACAGTTATTATAAAAATATGTCACTATAGATATTTCAACATGGTTAATAGCAACCTTCATGTGAAGAAAAACCTATCTATTCATGTTTAATCTCTACTCAGTGGACACAATTTGCAGCTGATCCATAACAATGTGTGACTGAACAATTACTTAAAAACCTGGTTTTAATTGATTTCCAAATTACCCACTCACTGATCACAATTCATTAACTTACTCAATTTCTATATTTTTATGCATTTCTGATTTTGTATCACGTGTCTGGTCCTTGTGTATTTCCTATCATAGACAACAAATTGATAAACAATGGACAGAACATTAATTGTAATCTCACTTCAATGCAACATTGGCAAATTTCAAATTGCAGTTATGTTATAGACTGATTTTAGTCAACAAACTAAAAGCTTGTTTTTAAAGTTGTGTATATTCATTTGGCAAAAACAGACTAAAAGCATGCTTAGTTTATTGGTTAAATTAAATCAGTTTGCAGTAAGTAATGGAAAGGCAACATTCGCAAATTTCAAGTGGCTTATGTGTTGTCCCTGTTTTTAGTAAATCAAACCAAAACATTTGTTTTGAAGTTGTGTATATTCAGTTGGCAAAAATGGCATTTAAGCATGCTTAATTTGCTGGTTGATTTAATTAAATCAGTCTGCAGTATACAATGGGAAGGCAATATTGGCAAATTTCAAATTGCAGTATGTTATAGACTGATTTTAGTAAATCAACAAACTGAAATGCTTGTTTTTAAAGTTGTGTATATTCAGTTGGCAAAAACAGTCAACAAGCATGCTTAGTTTGTTGGTTGATTTAGTTAAATCAGTCTGCAGTAAGTAATGGAAAGGCAACATTCGCAAATTTCAAGTGGCTTATGTGTTGTCCCTGTTTTTAGTAAATCAAACCAAAACATTTGTTTTGAAGTTGTGTATATTCAGTTGGCAAAAATGGCATTTAAGCATGCTTAATTTGCTGGTTGATTTAATTAAATCAGTCTGCAGTATACAATGGGAAGGCAATATTGGCAAATTTCAAATTGCAGTATGTTATAGACTGATTTTAGTAAATCAACAAACTGAAATGCTTGTTTTTAAAGTTGTGTATATTCAGTTGGCAAAAACAGTCAACAAGCATGCTTAGTTTGTTGGTTGATTTAGTTAAATCAGTCTGCAGTAAGTAATGGAAAGGCAACATTCGCAAATTTCAAGTGGCTTATGTGTTGTCCCCTGTTTTTAGTAAATCAAACCAAAACATTTGTTTTGAAGTTGTGTATATTCAGTTGGCAAAAACTGCATAGGAGCGTCCTTAGTTTGTTGGTTGATTTAATTAAATCAGTCTGCAGTAAGCAATAGAAAGATAACATTGGCAAAACTATCATGTGCAAGCAGTAGTTTGTGAATTTATAATTTCTGTATACAATCTTTAACAAACTTGTAGGTTGATTTAATTAAATCAGTGTTCAAAAAAATTGTGGCGATTTAATAAAATCGCTGTAATTCCTTTGGTGTCACCATTTCAAAAAGATTGTTGCGATTTAGTAGAATCGCTGTGATTTCCTTTGGTGTGATCAGTGAAAATTATTGTATTATGAAGAGTTTTATGGAGAGTTAATTTTGATCACCATTTCGAAAAGAATAAAAAAGATGAGATTTCCATCAGAGTGTTTACTGAAAAATCCTTTAGATTGAAGTGTCTTCTGGAGAGTGAAATTTGATCACTATTTCAAAAAGATTGTTGCGATTTAATAAAATCGCTGTGATTTCCTTTAGTGTGTTCAGTGAAAATTATTGTAGAATGAAGAGTTTTCTGGAGAGTTAATTTTGATCACTATTTGAAAAAGATTGTTGCGATTTAATTAAATCGCTGAGATTTCCATCGGAGCTTTGACTAAAAATTCCTTTAGATTGAAGTGTCTTCTGGATAGTGAAATTTGATCACTATTTCAAAAGGATTGTGGCGATTTAATAAAATCGCTGTGATTTCCTTGGAATGTTGTGAAAAATATTGTAGAATGAAGTGTCTTCTAAAGAGTAAATTTTGACCACCATTTCTAAAATATTGTTGCGATTTAATAAAATCGCTGTGATTTCCATCGGTGTTTCCAGTGAAAAATATTGTAGATTGAAGTGTCTTCTGAAGAGTTAAATTTGATCACATTTCCAACCAAGAGTTTGAATGTTTTGCATGGGTAATGCCCTGAAATGGTTGTTACCACAACACTAGCTTGAGATTGTTCAAACCTGATATCCTTTTAAGCATTTCACATTGGTGCTGATTCTCATGTTGCAAAAAGTGAAGAAGAATTGAGTGATATTCACTCTTTGACAGTGTTACTCGTTAGGTGAATGTTTGCCAGTGTGCCTAGGGTTATTCAGGTGGTTTCTTTTATTCACAGAATAAGTTTATGTTTATAGAGTATACATTATTTCAGATGAGATTATAAAGAAAAAAATGGAATTGAGTCAGCTAATGGTCTGCTGAAATTTGCACCTCACGTCAGGATCAATCAAATAGGGTAAAACCATGTAATTCTTGTGGCTCCATGGTAAAAAGTGTTAATGAAATCAGCTCAGTGTGATTTTTAAATTTGGTTTTAACCAGCTGTATGGGCAAGATGATCATGGGTATTAGCCGAATCTATTGAAATGTGAGCATCTTTGGATTTCTTAAATAACTACATATATATGTGCTGATTTAAATAAATCAGAGTATGTTCATCTCAATTGGGGATATTCAGCACCAATGTGTAGAAGATGCAGTCATTGTGTACTTTTGTATAGCGTGTTTTATCATTAAAGGGAATGGGCTTTATCCAATTAACATCCAGTGTGACAACTGTGATATTGCATATGTGAAAATGTTGAAATATTGAATTGAAACTGTTATTGTGTTATTTTATCAAGCCATTTTCATGAATCTACTGCTATTGCCTGCCCTTTGGAAATTTCTATATGGTATAGCAAAAGGTGATTTTATTAAAATCATAAACAGCCATCAACTTGACCATAAGGCACAATGGTCATTTGTCAGGACACTGTGTTTTTTATTAAATAATAGTGATGATGTCACTTCCATTGTGTTTCCAATGTTTTGGTCTGGATTTTCTCTCAATGTTTAATTTATTTTTTAGTAATTAATGTCTGATAAAATCATTAATTCACACAAATTTAGTGTGCCTTGATTAATAAAAGTAATTTTCAACTGTTTGATAGCATCTTAGAAAATTGCAAATTTGTCAGACAGTGCACCTTTAAGGTATAGAATTTTTACAACATCACCAAGGAAAATATTTTTTGTAACACTGAAACAGATACTCAGTCATTTGCAAAAACCATGGCCTAGTGGATAAGGTGCTGGCTGGCTCCACAAGAGCTCCTGGGTTCATGAATGGTTTACCGATGGTCTGCATGGTTTGCTTACTTGATTTTTGGTCTTATTTTTACATGTATGTCACGGAGAAGCATGAAATAGATACAAATGATACCAAAAGGTCAAAGCTTAACTTTCTAATCCATACAATTGCCTCTATGTTAAAATTTACTCCAAGTTTCCCATCTCTGCAATGATGATTTTTTGCCACTTTTTCATCATTATATAGCCATTTGGTATGGTCGCAAGAAGCAGCAGAAATTACAATGGGGGGTAGGCCTATAGCAAAATTCTGGTTACTTGGTTCCCAGAACTGTTCTCATCAGCGAGAAAGTTGGGATTTCCATTGGTGAGAACATTTCTGTCTATTTTGTGCCGTTCCATGCCATTTGTGACAACAAAAAAAAACCAAAAAAAAAAAAACACAAGATGTAATGTATATGAAAGACTTCACTGAGGGGTGGGGAGTGTGGTGTCTCTGCTCTCCTATGCATTACAGAAAATGCTAAGTTTTCTTAGCGTGTGAATTTCATCTAGCTCTCAAAGTATTACAGAAAATGCTCAGTTGTAAGAGCATGTGAATTTCATCTAAGAGAATGAAATGAACTAAAAATAACAGACATAGTTACTCCATCAGTTGCTCTCTTTCTTAATATACTTTTTTTTTCTGATCTTCATCTCATGCATCTTACTCCTCAAAATTGTTCATGTAACTAGTGGTCTCAAAATAACTTTGAATTAAGTTCTGAGACCACCAGTCATCATTATTGTTGTAAATAGTTTGTAGTTGTCAATGATAATAATAAAGAATCATACATACAAAAAACAAAAACAAAAAAGAACCAAGAGCCCAACCACCTGAGTATCTCTTATATGTAGTACTTAACTCCTTTACCTGAGTGCCTACTTGCATGCTGTCATCTTTACAGTTATCCTAATATCATTTAATGTAGACTAAGACAGACCTTAAGCCCTTCACATCAAATTTGTTGATGATAGCACCATATTTGCAACACACTTTTAACAAGTTAACACCACAATTATTTTAGCTTTGGACCCTTTATGTTTTGAGCTAACTGAGGTGATAGCTATTGGATGCCAATGTTGCTGTGCATCAGAATCCCTTGTGTAAGTCTGTTCATTTTGCACCATTCCATGCCATTTGTGACAAAATATGCCAAAAAAACAAGCGGACATTCGTTATCAATTCTATTTTAGTTGGCATCTTAATAATACTGACATACTCAGATGCTCGTACGCACTTGTGAACAATGAAGCCATCTGCGAATGTTGCAAATGAAATAACATCATTATTTAGACAGTACATAATATATGTAGGGAAGTTAAAGTGGGGAGTGTTGGTGGAAATGAAGTGATGGATCATAATTCATATCAGGGATGAGTTGTGTGAAGACTTTAGTCTGATTAAAAAAGATATCTGTGATATTATAGAACATTTAGCCACAAATTGATTATCTGGGGTTTTTGCTAACCCTCCTTTTTTTTGGTGCATATCTTTGTTTTTAAATATTTTGTTTTCGTTATCAATCTTGAATTTATACTGTATATTTTATACGAATAAAGCTTATAATAATAATATGTTGTATAACTTTAACTTTAAGTTGGATTGTCACTCAGTGCTACCCAAATTATTAATGCATTTGTAGGCTAAGCATATGCTAAGGGTACCAAGGCCCTGGGAGATACCAAGATTGGGTGAAAATTTAAAAAAAAAAAAATAGATAAATGATAAATAAAATAGCTACCGTCTGTGTGACTGTGTGATTCAGAGGAACCAAATGGTGTCTGGAATGACATGACACATCTCACCAAGTATTACATTAATCGTGAAACATAATACAAGTGAGTGGGCAGATAGTGCAGGTGTCTATATTACCCATTATAAAGGCTCTGGCTGTGTAAGCCTATGACAAACCATAGAATAAGGGAAATTATAAAAAGAAATTATCTATGTCCAAATTACTTTTTAGCAGCAGGCTAAGATGTCACGATGGGCGAATTTAATTTAAAAATTTGCATGGGGGCCCAAAGTTGGGAGCATTAACCTGGCCCTGTCAAAAAAACAATTTTGCCTGCCTGTCCAAGAAATAAAGTAAAGCCTTAATCCGCCCACCCACCCTACACCCCTTATCAAGCCAAGCTTTGTCTACCAACGAATTTATCTTTCTCTGCACACTTAACTTAAGAACTTAAGGGTGTCTAGATTACCCACAAAGTGAATTTATATATAGTCTGTAAAATTATGCTTTTGTATGTCCATATTCATGTCAGATTTTCAGGATTGGAGTAGGCCTAGATTTGTTATTTACACTTCACGTTGGATTCCTAAGCTGCTAAGCTAAAACTATAAACTAGCCTGGTAACTTTTGTAGTCAACTATCGCTGTCTCTCTGTTTCTCTGTCCTTCCTGTGATTTGCTCATTTGCTCATTTGCATAAGAAAGGCAGGTGGGCGTGGCCAGCATGTGTGCTGCGGCAGTGGCTTTCACTCAAATGGCAGCTCCTTGCCTCAAGTGCAGAATTGCTCGTCTAGAAGACACTTGCTTGAAGGTGTGCGTCTCTGTCTACAGAGGTAATGTCAAAACTTCTTTTTTTTGTCCTGGATAAGATAAAATGAGACATTATGATAATGCAATTTCATTTTCACTGAAAAACAATAGTTAAGATATTAAGTGAAAAGTTGCTGACAGCAAACATAATATTAATGTGATTATAGATAGATGGATAGGATAAATAGATAGATACATAGATTGATGAAAATATATGTATATCAATAGATAGATAGATAGATAGATGGATAGATGGATATGTGGATAGATGGATAGATGGATAGATGGATATGTGGATATGTGGATAAATTGATAGATGGATAGATAGATAGCTAGATAGATAGATAGATAGATAGATAGATAGATAAATAGATAGATAGATAGACAGACTGACTGACTAACTGACTGATTGACCTATAGGATATTCATAGGACTGACTGAAAGGGAATGCAATGATGATAGATTGATAATTAAAGCGCAATCAAAGCTTAGGGTAATTAAATTACACATGATTCCCCTTTGTTATACTTTTTTTTAAATATAATTAAGTGAAATCAAAGTTTTAAGTCTCCGAAGATATTAATTTTGATTTAGTAAGATATGAGGTATATCAGCTATAGATAAATATAATTGCACTTCACAGCTTGACACCTTTGAATAAACCAATTATAAAAAAGTAAATGACAATTCACTAAAATCCAGTTCAATTGAAATAGGCCTAACATGACCAGGTACCAGCTTTCGGAATAACGACTTTCACAATAGTGTAAGGCCCATGGGCATTGTCATTTCCTCCAAGTTCGGTGAATTTGTTTTATATGCAGACGATACAAATATTATATACAGTCACAAAGATACTGACAGATATCTTTCCATTACCAATTCTGATTTAGAAAGAGTGTCAATGTGGTTCAATAACAATAAATTGTCCATTAATACCGAGAAAGCAAAAATTATGCTATTTAAAAGTCTTAGAAATTTCGAGCTAGATCCCAAGTATAAGGTATGTTTAAACAGCGAAGAAATACGTCATACCCAAAATGTTAAGTTTTTCAGTGTTTTAATCCAGCCAGACTTGTCATGGGAGACACATTGTAATAGTAAAGCAAATAGAATGTCGCAAACTTTTCTTTCAAAGAAGGCGATGTTATTAATATACTATGGTATACTCACATATGGAAATACGGAAAAAGTACAGCCCCCAAACCCCCGCTGTGCTACGCAAATGTTATTATACTTCTGTACTAGAACATATTTTGGCTAAAAAACGCGATATTTTTTTATATATCATAGACGCCAAATATGGGCATACATTTGGGTCCGCTATACTGCACTATACCCGGAATACAACAAAGAAAGCATTGAAATGTATGACTTTAATTCATCAGCGGGCCATAAGACAATATCTAAATCTAAGTATAATAGCCATGCTGAACCATTGTTTAAGGAGCTGAAATTTTGAAAACTGAGTCAATTCGGCTTACGAAAAAAGTTGGTTCGGCTCCCTATACATTAGCATTGAGGCCGAACGGAGCCAGTTCTATCCATTCGGTCTAAGAAATGAGTCTATTCGGCTCTGACGAATGTCCGGCCGCGGGTTCGGCCGGCCGCCTAATAATACTTTATTTGCCCTTATCACCCCTTTAGAAATAGATTATCTTGATAACTAATCATGATAGAATGATGATATTTACACCTACGTGTTTGCCGTAACGAGCCCTTTCAAACAAAATATTTTTGTTTTCTGCAATTTTAATTAAAGGCACTGCATTCACAATGTCCAATTAAATGACAAAGATAATATAATAAATACTTCAACAACTGTAAATAAATAAATATTACACAATTGAGTCACATTGTGTCTAATCCATGACAGGACCATGAACAAACATAAATGTGAGTTTTGTTTGTTTTTAATGTGTTTAAATTTTTACGCTTGCTTTAGGATTGCCCTTAAACATTAGCAATGGATATTATTTCATTATACAAAACCGATTCCTTTCATTGAAGATTGCACTTAAACGAGGAAGCCGAAACGTCTCAATTACGGGGGCCGAACCATCTCGTTTTTGTGGTCGATTCGGTCCCCATAAAAATAAGTAGAGAGCCGAATGGACTTAGCTAAAAAGCCGAACCGACTCAGCTGGCAGGCCGAATGGTCTTGTTTTGGCGGGGCCGAACAGGCTCAAGGCCGAAACGACCTGCTACCTTTCAAGCTTACCTATCTTTCACACCTCTCAACTCCTGACAAATGAAGAATCTAGTCATTCTCTCGACAGACCAGACAGACAAATGATATTTATACCAGACCAATAAGGTCTAACTTAAGAAAATAGTCACCGAATTACATTGTTAGGAAAACAGTCACTGAATTTTATCCGAACGCATTGAAAACGCACGTGACACAATTGGCCATGTAGAATCTGAGTTTATATTTCATGGTTAATAAATCAAAATTTCTTCCTTTATTTAATGATAATAATGAGGCCTATGCATACACTGTACAAACTCTGCTGGAGACTGCATGACCTATTTAGGATATGACAGCTGCAGCAGCAGCAGCTAGCAGAGCTTGGACTGGCCTGTGAGTCTGTGTTCGTTCCGGGCATATCTCCAGCATCCCTTCAGCCTAGGTCAAAAATGTTACAACTTGGATAATTATTTTTCATATATATTTTTTTCAATCAACCTATGATTTGCTTGTTAATTACAGGCTACCACCTAGCCTGATTGGGGGGGGGGGGGGGCTTTATCAGAACAATTCCATTCAAGTATTTCATTATATTATATTATTGTGAATGCATGTAGCAGCTTACAATCAAAATGGACACAAAACACTATACTTACAAATAGGTTTTGTATTTATAACTGCCATAAGCTGCACAAACACAAGTGGCTATGGAAAACTTGTGTAAATAAGTACGCCTTGTTAAAGTGTAATAAATATATATATATAATATGTGAAAGCAATATGTTATTGTCAATTTAATGAAAGAAAAAAAAAGTTAACTGAGTTGGATTCGAACCAATTTCACCACACACAAAATTGAGTTGCGAGCACTTTATCCATTCTGCGATCAGATCTGGATGCGAAGTTAGCGGTTTTTTGTAGGTGTAGGCCTCTTTTGTCTATTAATAGCTCGCCTGAGCAGTGAACGAGCTATGTGTTTAGCTCATTTTACTGGAGAAATGCTCCAAAGTTACAAGTTCAATTGTGCCTAAATCTTTAATTTATAAACTTTGGAATTTGTAACCAAGGACTTTATCCCAAAATTAAGGTGAATACTGCCTAGGTTAGTTGCGCATGAGCATTTCTGGGTCGAATACATTAAAATAAGTCAAGAGGAATCAAATCTCTGTAAGACTACCCCATCTGGGTCCTTGACCTAGTTTCTTTCACCCACCAAAGTAAGTCTTCGCAATATATATCTGGCTTGAAACAAACATATAACAGTCATATATATATTTTCATAGGTCAAGATGCCAGACATAAAAATACACACCTGTGACAGATTTGAAAGTTTTGTTTGTGCGTCTTGTTTATGTGTATACATTGTGTGTGCTGTGTAATGTGTATGTACGTAATATATACTATATAATTATGTGATTTTGTGAAGTAAACTGTCAATCAATTTCAAATTTCAATTTCAACATGAAGTAGGCGTTTTAGTTTCCTTACATAAATCATCATTGTTAATAAGGTGTTGATGATGAGGTGTTGATGATGAGGTGTTGATGATGAGGTGTTGATGATGAGGTGTTGATGATGCAGTGTTGATGTCCATCAGGAAGCTCCTATTGCCACCTTCAAACAAATATTAATAATAATATTTTATTGCCTCAATAAAGAAATATATATATATATATATATATCCAATTATGACATTAGGAAGTAAGGTCCATTAAAATTCATGGCAGAGACTGCAACAAAACGTATAGTTCTACACTAGTAAAGAGCTAAATGGACTGTGTAGTTCTTCATCTTTTCTTCATTTTTCAGACAATATGGCATTGAACATTGAGCACGTGCTTGGTGACATCACCACATTTGCTGCAGATGCGATGACGTCATCATATTCGAACGTGACGTCAGCCAGTGTTCCTTTCATTGAACAATGGACAGCAGGGGTGTCCGAAGATGAGGTTGTGAGGTCTTTTCCGTACATTCAGACATCTCCGATTATGGCCAGGGCCTACCTGGTTGTCATGGGATTAATGATCGTCACTGGGGTCATTGGAAATATATTTATAATTGGTGAGTACCATCTTCCTTTGCCACTTATTCATATAGTGTCTTTATTGAAAAAAAAAATGCATTCACTGGCGGATCCGTGGGGGGGGGGGGGGGGTTTATGGGCCCCCCGTACCTGCCTTAATTTCTATACGTGGCATATGAAGTGACTGACAGGGACATCTAACAGTCATGCTTTTGCCCCCCCCCCCCCCCGTAGAGTCAGGGCTGGATCCACCAGTGATTTCATTTGTATTAAAAGTTAGGAATAAATAAATAAAAACCTTTAAAATAAGAAAAACAACTTGGAATTGACTTTATGGGGGTCGGTTATTTTTACTGCAGCGTGCAGATCCAGAAAATGTATTTTACTGGTATATATTATTGGTTAACAATAATTCATATTGATGTTATAATTAACAGGCGCCTACCGGGTCAACAAAAATCTGAGAACTGCCGGAAACGAATTCACGGTTAACCTAGCCTTAGCAGACCTGTGTGTTACCGGTGTGGCTGACCCCATGTGCATTATAGGTAAGTACAAAGTGTAGGCCATGAGATTTTAAAGACTAAACCCAAGATTACGTCATGTCAATTAAGGATTCCTATTACTCTATGTTTTGTTGGACAGTGCCTGTTTTTGATCTATTCATAGTGGTCCATTTGGTCTTTCTATTGCTGCTTGCAGACACAGTTTTTATCAGCTTTAGAAACCGGTGACTTAGTTGCACCTTTAGATTGTCACACTTTAACAAATGTGGCACAGCTTTCCTCCAACAGACTTCAAGTTCATTGACTCATTTACTGTTGAGACTCCATGTTTGGGATCCATAGAACACACAGCATTTGCTTTTAAAGAGTTTCATTTTGCCTGTCTACTAGCTGATCTAAAATTTGCAAGAATACTGTTAGTTCTGGCAATAAAATCACCCTTTTTTCGTTTGATGTCATCTGTATCATTATTGTGAGCATTTATCATGTTCCCTAAATGCTTGAATGGAGGTCCTGGATTCAGTTAACGTCCTCTGAAGTTTAGTTTTCAAGGATATGAGTAAATAAGCTACTAAGGACAAAGGCGCAGCTCAAAAAATTAGCTTAAGCATGACTCTGACCAAATATGAATTTAAGTTTATTAAGCTATAAAATGCATGAAATTCGTGTAGGAACAAAACTTGTGTAATATTTTGTAAATTTTCGTATTTTCTGCATAGGCCAGATTTATTCTATAAAATTATTGTACTTTAATAAAAATATTTTACCGTCAAACAGTTGTTCGTTAGCTAATAATATATCCCTTTAATTCATCATGAAAATAAAATGCCAAAATTGTAAAAATTTAACCAAGCTTTTCTCACTCACAAATATCAGAGATCGTACAGCTGAAATGGTTTATCAGAATGTATAATGAACACAAGATTAGCCTAATATTCTGAGCTGTTTTATTTAGGTTTACGACCTCAAAAGGTTATTTGACAGGAGCATTATACGAAATTCAGTTGTTATAGGAAAACCACACGAGTCCCAGATCTGTTTTGACAGATCAGACGAGGTGGATGCGTAAATTTAATTTCCTTGTTCAATCTGTCTAAACAAATGCTAAATGCAGCACTATGAACTTTGGTTGGTTCAGTTTTTGACGTTGCAACTCTTGTCAAACGTTTTGCGTACCCTTATTTCGAAGATTCTAGACGGCTGATTGGCTGAGAAGTTGTAAAATTAGTAATTTTTTATTGGTGATGACGGTCGACGATCATTCCTAACTAAATTGAGGTCAAATAAAAAAAGCCAATTTTCGCAATTAGTGTAAACCATGACCCATCGCGACCTAAAATTCAGGTAAACTTATCATAGTGAGCAGCGTCAAGAGGGTCATGAACGTCCTCGGTTCACGTATATTTTATTGCATAGCTCTGTCAGTTTTGGTTAGATTTTCAAAATTTAAACTTTGTTATGTACATAAATAATTATTAATCTGTCACATCAATTGTAGTCACGCAGGCATTTTTACAGCCGTACGCGTTTCGTCCTTATTTGGAAATAGCACCGTCATGAGCTTCCTTATATGGGAAATGCAGACCACCCAGCCCGTATCCCCCGTATCGCCCGTATCGCCCGCTATTTCACGTGATAATTCTGCAATTGGTGAATAATACTTTCTATCTCATCTTACATGCTTGATATGTTAAGTCCTGAATTTTAGGATGTGTATTAGGGATATGCAATTTCCACCAGCTAAGCAAATGTAGGCCACTGCTGTCTCCTATTGATTAAAAGCACAATTTTTGAGGTTTTGGGATTTACTACTGCTGAGGAAATCGCCAGTGCCCAAAGCACAGTTCATTCAGTTATGGAAAATGTAACTTAATAGAGAAAATTCTTTCTTCAAAATATAACTTAAACCAAAGTATATATGTTAAGGTCAGTGACCTAGGTCTTCTTTGATTAATTAACTTGGCTATTTTGTTGTCAAAAAATAAATAAATTCGCAATATGTTAATCACTTAGTCATGAAACCTAGCTGCTCCCAACCACTAAACTGCAGTTAATATATAATCTGTATTGACAATTTTTTTAAATAAAAAATTGTAGTTTAAAAAACAAAGAAAAACCGAGTAAAACCAATGTAAAAACAAAAACAGCACCAGGCTAATTGACACAATGTCACTTATGATAATAATTATTTCATCATACGCCACAGCATCACATTCCATATATCCATCTCTTAGACTTATAAATTATTTTAATGTATGTATTTTACACTCATAATGAATTGAAATTTGTAATGATGGTGAAATGAGGATGATCCAGTCGCAAATTAACAGCGTTAGTTATTTCAAACGACTGCATTCTTGAGCACAACTTAACGGATGTTGTCCGTTTTTGCTTTGTAATCTATTAGTTTTCAGAATCTCATTTGTCGTAAACATGGTTAAACAGTTTATGACATACTGATGATACTAGTTAAAGCTGCACTGTCTGTCGGTTTTTGTACCAACAAAAAAGCTATCCAAATGAAAGAAAATGCTTACTGATGAATTCGATAACCCAAACTGTCTAAATTGTACTAGATTATAAATTATTGCCGGAATTTATTATATTGACTTTGGTTACATTTTAGTTAATTACGCATTGCAACGTAATGGAGAGCGTCGCCGATTCGCGATTTCACAGTCATTTAATGAAAAATTGAGGTCCGAATTGTTTCAATTTATGCAAACAGCGAAACACCTCCACATTTTTGTACGTAATACATTTCGAACCGACGACGCTATTGACTTTCGTTTATGCCTCGTTTTCATTTCATTGGCCATAAAAGCACTTTCAATGTAAGCAAATTAGCAATTTCTGATGGCATGAAAAATTAAATGATAGGGTATGTTTAAAAAAATGTTACTTAACTCCCAACTATGAGGAATATAACTAAATTATACTAATTTGTTTGATTGTTTGTTTTGTTTTAATGCCTTTATACATATAACAGTTCAGTTTGCACTCAGGAGGGAGTTCACTAACATTTTCGTTGGTTATATCCTGCAAAAGAACAATAGAAAAGGTCATGTGGTGGAATATAAGATTATGGTTAAATCTGCAATTTTCAAAATCAATTGAAATTTGGGTGTGGTTATATGTTCACGATTTATTTTTACAGGAGTGACACATGGAAAGGAGTTCTTTGCCAAAAGACAGCATTTCTGTCAATTGGTCGCTTGTCTCTGCCTGACTGCTTGCTTCTGCGCTTTCCTTAGCCTTGGGACGTTGACTTTGAACCGATACGTCTATATTTGCCACCACCAGGTATGTGTATCTGTCTTTGTATGCGGCACAGATTAATGCAGATCAGTGCAGTCTCGTAATTAGGAGGCGCTAGGCATAGTGGGAAAAATAGGCGGTTTGTTTTAGGCATGAATGCTGTCACCAACAATTAATGAACAATCGGCGACAATTGAGTGATATCATACTGGCAGATTATGACGTCATATGCCATGATATGGACATCTTAGCATTCAGATTTTGGTGTTTGTTGACCTTGTAAATATGGTAAAAATGTGTTGGACATGTGAAATTGGACTACGCGCTGGAAACTTTTGAATGAATTTTATTATCCACCAGGGTCGTTGAAGTTTGTGCCTACTACTCCCAGAATGCTGGGAATTCTGAGGGGAGTAGGCGCAGCGTTTACAATGTGAAGTATAGGGAGTGTTGCTTCTTCGTAATCTTCTTTGTATGCCGCAGTGGGTTCCACAAAATGGTTTAACTATGAAAAAACGCAGCTCTTTGCCAGTTATTTTGAGAAGTCTCCTTTTGTGTTTTGCCCACATTGAAAATCGACAAACTTTAGTGGCTTCCTATAAAAATGACGCACTATGGCTTTGACATCTTTCCCAGAGCTGCCAGTTACTCTTAGACTGGTTATGAGCATTTGCGAGCTTGTGGAAGATGCATCGAAGACTATGGAATTGCATTCTGATTTCGAGACAAATTTTGATTGTAATTCAGGTATGTAAGCATAAGATGACAGCATTCAATGATCTTATGAACATGAATGCAATACCTTATTCCTTATGGAATTTACACTATTTTCAACCAAATTTTCTTGATAATTAAGCTGAGGTTTTAATCATCCTATTTCATGGTTGTAGAGAATCTGAAGCATACAAATTTTTTCCTTTTTCTTGAACTGACGTCATTATTAAAAACAATGATCTTCTCAAATGTAGTCCCTATCCCAATTAAAGGAATTGTGGGTAGTTTTTGGTCTTCATTTACAAAATTGCTGTAGAATGAGAACTGGTGTGATCACTGTTCCCGAGGGGGCTCCATCCGGAATCGCATTCCAAGACTTCCGTGCTCTGCAGATACAAAATATCAATAGGCATACTGGGTGAAAAGGCAGATTGTTTTAGGCCAACAGAGAACAATTCATGCTTTCACACAATGCCTTTTTGAATTATTTCGTCAACTTTTAAAGTCTCGCTATTTCACCGAATTTTCATTTTAATTCTTATCTTATAATTTTTTACTAGCTTATAAACCAACAAAAATAGAAAATACAATAATTATTGTAACAGACTGCTTTTTCTGACTGTGCAATGATTTATGTACATGACATTCTGAGTGAAAACCCAAAATAAAAAATTGCCATATAGATAGTTACATGTAGCCAAGCACAAGCATGGCCCTCATTCACGTCTGAGTTCGCAGAATGAGGGCTATGCAGCTGTCTTTATATTTTTTCATGGGATTATATGTGCACCTGGTTTCACAGCCTTCCTACCTACCTGAATCTATTTTATACTGAAATCTTGACATGCTGTCCTTTTTCCACAATCATCATTTCCATGCAATGAATCGGCAATTTGACAAGTGACAGCACTGCTGCCAGGCTAACTGTCATGATCCTGGCTTTAGAAAGATACTAATTAGACTGATATCATCTTACTAAGGTGTAAGTGTCACCAATGACTGATATAAATCAAATATTGTTGAAGGGCTGGCGGGTCTCGAGTTATCCACTGGAAGTTCATAATGTTGCCCAGTAACTAGACATCTTTCATATTTCAATAAACAGGATGACGACATTCTTGTTGTATCTTGTAATTTTCAGTCCTACCACAAATTGTTCAGGAGGACGACGATTATTCTCATGTGCGTCTTTGTCTGGATTGCAGCATTCCTGCTCGAGATGCCCAATTTTGTTGGATGGGGAGGTGAGTAAGTCATTCATTCATTCATTCATTCAATAATTTATCATTCATTGTTTCATTCAACCATTCATTCAATTATTTATTCATTAATTGTTTCATTCAATCATTCATTCAATCAATCATTCATTCAATGTTTAATTCAATGTTTTATTCAATCATTTATTCATTCATTGTTTTATTCAATCATTCATAAAATCAATCATTCATTCATTTATTCCTTCATGCATTCAATCATTCATTCATCCATTCATTCAATCATGCAATCATTCATTCATTCAATCAATCATTAATTTGATCATTCAATCATTCATTCAATCAATCCTTCATTTATTCATTAAATCATTCATTCAATCATTCATTCATTCATTCATTCATTTAATCATTCATTCAGTCAATCATTCAATCATTCATTCAATCATAAGGTAATGGATAAACAACATTTACAGGGTGTGGCCAAAAAACTTGCACCAGTCACCTTCTCTTTTTAGCTGCTTTTGGGATAGCCCTAAGTTATTCAAATGTTTATGAGGTCTTTTTAAGTTATGCTACATTTAGTCAGGGGTATAATAAATTATTTTGGCCATCATACCATGTATTGGTAATTGTAATATATTTGATCTTATAATGTCAGACAAAATCTGTATCTAAATCATTGAGTGGGTGCATGCTGCAGGATTTGTACTGGAAGACACATATCACAGAAGTCAGATGTCTGTCTGCTTGCTCCAAATAATAATTTATGTAGTTACTACACCTCTGGAGCCACATAAAATATAATATTTCCACAGAATCCTCCTTCAGTGTTTCCTTTACATATATATGTATATTATGGTGTGATAAGAAGGTTGGTTCAAGTTTGGATCCAGCAAGGTCATAAAATTGAAACAGAGAAATTTAATGGCATTCCAGAGGTACTATTTGGATCTCCAACAAATCTTGAAATTATCACATGATATTCAGGAGGATGGGCCAGTTAATTTGGCAGAAAAGACAGAAAATTGATCTGAACACAAAGTGACACTCTCCTTCTCGAATGGGTCAATGCTTTCCCTTCTCATAAAAAATTAATATATTTGTGCAAATTTGTGGCACCAATTTCCAGGTGCCCGTAACACATTAGTATTATCAGTGACATAATCTAATGCTTGTAGGCAGAAATGTGTGGAAAAGGTTAGAATCTTATTTGATTTCCGTAAAGAATATGGGATGGGACTTAATGACAGTAAAACTAAATTCATTCCGTTAACTGTTTTGATGCAGATAATACAAGTGTGCCTATCAGACGGATCATTAAGTTTTGTAAGATAGAAATTTGTAATTGTTACATGTATTTGGGTAGAGTTTTTTTTTGTGATGGCAAACTCATCACCTCTGAGATTCCATGCTCAAGACAAAACAGATAGACAGACAGACAGACAGAAAAATTGCTTTTATTACATTCACATGCATTATACAATTTTTGGTGGGATGAAAGTAGATGAGATGATACATATATATAAAAGAATAAATACAAATTATATGAATGAGGAGACTCCCTTAAGCCCCGTTCCCACATAGCCGAGTTACTCGTAGTCAACTCGTAGTAACAACAAAAATTACGTAACACCCAAAATTCGAGGAGTTGGCGACGAATTTTTGCGGAAAAAATGACCAGGAGTGACTCGCCGAGTTACTCGCCGAATTACTCGCCGAGTTACTCGGCGGGTTCAGCGAGCAACTCGCCGAGTACCAGGAGTGACTCGCCGAGTTGCAGCCAATTAGTGAACGATCTCGAGGAGAGTGTCGGCGAGTTAGAGGAGTAAATCGCCGAGTACCAGGAGTAACTCGCCGAGTACCAGGAGTAACTCGCCGAGTACCAGGAGTAACTCGTAATGTCGACGAGTTATACTCATGATACTCATCAAGGTTATTACTTAAATTATTATGCAAATAGCTGTGTTTAATTACAAAAATATATAAATAGGGGCTGCATCTTCTGTTCTTGATCATTCTGTCTGTAGCTGCTGAAGAGAGAGGACCATGGACATGCATCAGACAGAACATCAGAATAGAGTCTTGGTACTACTAGCTGCTCATGCGAATCTGCAACTTGCTGTTGTTGCAGCAGCATTACTTGAGGATGAGGAGAGTAAGAAGAAAGAAGAAAGAAAATTAGCAGCCATGAGGAGGAAGAGGAGGAGGAGGTATTGGGTGAGGCCCTGGCTGCTGAGAAGACCTCAGATGGGACAGTATGAGCGTCTACTGACTGAACTGATGCAAGAGGACACTTCTAGTTATACTAACTTTTTGAGAATGGAACCAGCCATGTTTCAAGGGATCCTTGGCAAAATAGGTCATAGGATTACCAAAGAAGACACCTTCTGGAGGAAATCTTTGGAGCCAGGACTCCGACTTGCCATCACCCTCCGCTATTTGGCAACTGGAAACAGCTACAGGTCCCTCATGTATGGCTTCAGAGTGGCTTACAATACCATCAGCAACATAATTCGAGAAGTCTGTGAAGCCATCATTGCGGAGTATAATGAAGATGTCCTGGCATGCCCCACAACTCCAGAAGAGTGGAGAGAAGTTGCGAAACTGTTCTATTCAAGGTGGAACTTTCCTCACTGTATTGGAGCCATTGATGGGAAGCATGTGGCCATCAAATGTCCTCCAAAAGGTGGTTCAGTGTATTTCAATTACAAGGGCTTCCATTCCATCGTACTCATGGCTCTTGTGGATGCTGATTACAAGTTCCTCTATGTAGACTGTGGAGCAAACGGCGCTGGATCTGATGGAGGAGTTTTTAATGATACACTCCTGAGAGAAGGACTTGAAGAAGGGACCATTGGATTACCTCCACCTGAACCAATTCTTCCTGGTCACAGACCTCTTCCCTACTTCATTGTCGGAGATGATGCCTTCCCCTTGAGAACCTGGCTGATGAAGCCACTGCCTCTCAGAAACATGACCAAAGAGCAGAGGATATACAATTACCGCCTCTCCCGGGCAAGAAGAATTGTGGAAAACGCATTTGGGATCCTTGCAGCAAGGTTCAGGTGTCTCCTGACTACCATGCCACAAAGAACTAAGACAGTGGAATCTATAGTCATTGCATGTTGCTGCCTCCACAATCTGATGAGAATAACTTATCCGACTGCTCAGAACATCATGCTGGACCATGAAGATCCAATCACACATCGTATCATCCCAGGAACTTGGAGGGCAGCTGGAGAAATCGATGAAATGCCACCAACAAATAGAGGGCATTCTATGACTGAAGCAGCCAAGAATCAACGGCAGTACTTGGTGGACTTTGTCAATTCAGAAGAAGGAAGAGTGCCATGGCAAGATGACATGGTATAAAGATTCCACAAAACAACCCCGGCCTTTTTCAAGGCCACCAAATCCTCCCAAAAGAGCAGACCATGTACACTTCTTGTGTAATAAAAAAAACGTTCCTGTCTGACCCACACAAAATATTTTATTGGTTCAGAAGTGCCGTAGTTGTTGGTTGTTCAGAAGTGCCGTACTTTTTTTTTGTTCAGAAGTGCCGTATTATTTTTTTTGCTTCAGAACTGCCGTAGTTGTTTCTTGTTCAGAAGTGCCGTATTATTTTTTTTGCTTCAGAACTGCCGTAGTTGTTTCTTGTTCAGAAGTGCCGTACTTTCATTATTTTCATTGCAGTATAATAGAAAAATCTACGGCAGTTCTGAAGCAAAAAAAATAATACGGCACTTCTGAACAAGACACAACTACGGCACTTCTGAACAAAAAAAAAGTACGGCACTTCTGAACAAAAAAAAAAGTACGGCACTTCTGAACAACCAACAACTACGGCACTTCTGAACCAAAAAAAGTATGTCTTCTTTCATCAAAATTATTAACCCTTATTAAAAGAAATATTACAAAAAAATGGACCAATATCTGTGCTGTAATGAAAAGGAAATATGAACAAGTTACTTGAAGTGAAGAAATTGATTTTGGACTAAAATATTATACTTTCGTGGACAAAGATAGAGAAAAGTTTGGAGGGTTTTGGAACTTTTTTTTTTGATTGATTGTTTATACACAGATATGTGTACAAGGCGTGCTCTTTTGGGAGGATTTGGTGGCCTTGAAAAAGGCCGGGGATGGTTTTAAAACTGTTGTCTTCAAACATTCAAAAACTGGCTTATGTTCAAAGCAGGAGTTGAAGTGGTGGGAATCTCGGAAATCATGGATGGAGGTCCGGAAGGTGGCATTGCTGAGGTTCCCGCTGGCCAATTCTTTTCTGGACTTATCATTGGTGGGAAGTGCACCTGATGC
Organism: Alitta virens; assembly: GCA_932294295.1. Taxonomy (NCBI): domain Eukaryota; kingdom Metazoa; phylum Annelida; class Polychaeta; order Phyllodocida; family Nereididae; genus Alitta; species Alitta virens. The sequence goes on along the minus strand of OW028583.1, from coordinate 19,150,439 downwards.
TGGGATCCAGAAGGAGGATAGAACTGGTGCTGCTGCTGGTGCTGCTGCTGGTGCTGCTGCTGGTGCTGCTGCTGGTGCTGCTGCTGGTGCTGCTGCTGGTGCTGCTGCTGGTGATGCTGCTGGTGATGCTGCTGGTGCTGCATGAATTGCTGAGGTTGATGCTGGGGTTGATGCTGCAGCTGGAACCTGGCTCTAATGGCATTCGCTTTGAGCTGCATGAATGTGGGGATCAGGTTGCTGTGCAGGTCTTCAAATGCTTCATCATCCATGGACAGACATTCCATGACAATGAACTCCCCCATCGCCCGGATTCGCCTCTCCTTCAAATCCTTTGGAGGAACGGCCATTTGCTGCATAGTCTGCTGGATGACTCCAGTAGACTGTCTGGCAATGTTAACAAGATTTTCTATGCCAGATTGCGGTGGCGTGGACCTTTTCCTTTTCTTGTATGGACCACCCTTCGTCTGCCGGACAGGAGGGATATCCATAGAAATGTCCGGATCAGAAATTTCCTGGGGCCCGGAATCATCAGCTGGAGTAGAGCTCCCTTCTTCTTCCTCGAGATTTTTAAGTGTCTCCCGTGCCTTGCCAATTTTCTTCTGGAGGGCAGTGTTCCCCCGGCGACTTGGAATACGTGTAATGTGGTCCACAAGGAATCCAAAATTCGATATAATCCACAACTCCTTCTCTGTGGGGTTCCTCTTCGCAGTTCCAGATGGTCCCTGCCGCACTAGTTTCCCTGCGACAGTCCGCATGGATTCCATCCAGGTCTTCAATTGGAATCCAGTGCAGGGGACACTCAGTTTCCTTGCCATCTCATTGATGAGGGCCATTTTCTTTCCTGAATCCTTGTAGGCTTTCAAGGTCCGGTCATAAAAAATGGGATTTTCTCTAAACCAGTCAGCGATATCCTGCTCATCGGTGGCTGGCAGGAACAACTTTTCCTGTTTTTTCCTGGCAACATTGGAAAGTGTAGCAGGCACTTCGGACGTAGCAGGTGAAGTAGCAGGCGAGGGAGCAGGCGAAGGAACAGGCGAAGAAGCAGGCGAAGGAGCAGGCGAAGGAGCAGGCGAAGGAACAGGTGAAGGAGCAGGCGAAGGAGCAGGCGAAGGAGCAGGTGCAGGCGAAGAAGTAGCAGGTGCTGCAGCAGACGCAGGAGTAGCAACCTGGGGCTCATCATTACTACTGCCAGCATCTGATGACGTTCTTGTTGGCACTGGCAGACGCGTCTTGGCAGTCCTCTTGGCAGGAGATCTTGCAGCAGCAGTCCTCTTGGCAGGAGATCTTGCAGCAGCAGTAGTCCTCTTGGCAGGAGATCTTGCAGCAGCAGCAGTCTTCTTGCCAGGAGATCTTGCAGCAGTAGTCCTCTTGGCAGGAGATCTTGCAGCAGCAGTAGTCCTCTTGACAGGAGATCTTGGAGCAGACTTCTTCATTTTCTTCACAGGAAGAGCAGTCTTCTGCGATGTCTTTGTCGGGTTTTCAGAGTCATCAGAAGATCCAGCAGATAGTTCTGTGTCCACTGCAGGCCTTTTGGCGAACCTGGTCTTTTTCATCGGCATGATAAAAAATTTCTGGAGCGGTCTTTTGGTCTTCTATGTGTGTTAGCAAAATGCTGAATGATCCCCTGATCACTGGTCAATCTTTATATACTACCTAGAGAGCGTACCCCGCTGTGATGACATAACAAACCCAGATACCATTGCGTCATTTGCAGTTAGTCCAAGCGCGTTGGATCTACATCATTCACTGGTTAAACCCACGGAGTGACACTTTAAACCCCCTCGACTGAATTCTGGCACTCCTACAACTCGGCGAATTACTCCTACAACTCGGCGAGTTACTCCTACAACTCGCCGAGTTACTCCTACAACTCGCCGAGTTACTCCTCGCACTCCTCAACATCCCCCCCGAGTGTAATACGAGTGAAAATAGCGCCGAGTAACTCGCCGAGTTCGAGGAGTAACTCGGCGAGTTCGAGGAGTAACTCGGCGAGTTCGAGGAGTAACTCGGCGAGTTCGAGGAGTAACTCGGCGAGACATGACCAAGATTTTGAAACTCCTGAAAATCCGCCGAGTGTGCCGTGCAGCACGGCATACTCGGGAGACTCGGCAAACTCGGCTCCAAATCCCACGAGTTCGCTACGAGACTCAGGAGTGTCTCGCCGAGCATCTCTCGAGTGCGAGGAGTAATCGCCGAGTTTAGTAAGAGTTGGGCCCGAGAGGCGTGTTACGTAATCCTACGAGTTGACTACGAGTAACTCGGCTATGTGGGAACGGGGCTTAAAGGCAAAAATGTGTTGCTACTGGGGAGCCACCTGGGTTAGAAGAGGATGAAGGAAACCTCTGCAAGCATCAGTTTAAAACAAAAAAACATATATTAAAATTGGTGACATTTTTTAATAGTAATCCAGATGTACCTTTTTGTGTCAAAAAGAAGGTATTTTTTAATATATTTTTTTTAATCTGCTTTGACATATGGATGTCAAAGGTGGCTAAATGTCAACTTAAAAGTAGGCCTTGGCGATTATTGATGATTATCGAATATTTGGATCGAAAATTTTGAAAATTTGATTCTCGATTATTGATTTGTAACCTTGATAACTTCGCGCACTATATTATCGCCTGTTTTTCTGCAATAATCTGCAAGGTGGCTGCGGTTGTCATGTGCTGCCACCTGGATTGAACTGCAAGTACTAATGATTCATATAAAAATTTATAGATTTTGGAATGAAAAAACACTTATTTCATTGAAGTAGCACACCATAAACTTTGTGTGGGTTACATCAAATAATCGATCATTAATCCGAAAACATGTATGGATTCAGTATGAACTATTCTACAATTCAGTCTTATTTGATGAAAATCGGACTAATATTAAGGGAGCAGTAGCTTTTTAAAGAAGCGCTCAGCTCTGCCTGCATTGATACAGTTCGGGCGCGGACGCTTCAGGGAGCATCACTGTTTGCCGCCTACCTGCCTTCTCAGACGTATATCTCGCTTAATATTTGGTCTATTTATGATCCGAAAACATGTATGGAATCAGTATGAAATATATTACAAATCGGACTAATATTAGAGGAGCAGCATCCTTTTCAGGTAAATACAACCCGCCCTCCCTGCCTACGCTGACGCTGGTAGCAAAAGCCGGCAGTTACCCGTGGAACCGGCGGGTTACCCGTAGAACCCGGCGAGTCACCAGTAGAACCCCTGAACAAGCCGCCGGCTTTACTACGGGTGAAATTAGGGACGGATAATTCGCCGAGTTCTATGGGTCACCCGCCGGCTTCCACGGGTCACCCGCCGGCTTCCACGGGTCACCCGCCGGCTTCCACGGGTATTTAAAATTTTTTTTAGACACCCGGGAGATTTCCACGGGTATCTGTTTTGTAGACGTTTTGTAGCCGCCGGGTTGGAGCCAGGTAGCGCGTTGCGTAACAATTGCGTAATACTATGGGTTCACTACGGCAAAACCGGCTAGTGTGACTGGGGCTTAAGGGAGTATACAAGTTAGTATACTAATATGAAAACATTAGCTGTATAAGTTTGATATTAAGGGAAACATAAGGAAGTATACTGATATTAAGGGAAACGTTAGCTGTATAAGGGCGTATACTGATATTAAGGGAAACGTAAGTCCAAAAGAGTTGTAATAACTTTGCTACGGCTCAGTGCACATAATCTTGAGGATTTAAACTGGCTGCTGGGCCAGATTGCAAAGGAAAGAACGTCTGTGCCCCTGTGGGCTTGTTCAAACTGAAAATGTGTTATTGAAGTCTGTCTTTTAACACAGCACATCCCAGATGGTGTTAATTTCTAGATATATTCTGAGGCAATATTATGTGTTAATGATAAGATGTCTGCAGCCATACTTTATGGAAAAGTTAATGATTTTTTATTAAGTTTCACTCATATGAGGGTGTTTATTATTGTATTGTATGATTTGGACCATCAGGTTGTGCTCAACAAACTTCTACACTACTACTACTATTGCAAGAACTAGGTGAAAATGACCCAAAAGTGTGATAAATGGGCTACATTTAGATCAACATTATCTGTCATTCTTGAGGAAACAAGAAAATATAATAATTATTTATTAAGATAATATAGGACTATGGGTGTATGGTTGCAGATGCATGTGAAGACTGTCAATTGAGATAATAACAAAAGAGGTAGCAGTGGCTGCTGATGCAACTTTTTGGCCACATCCTGTGTATTGCCAATGCAATGATTTTTTCACAATTAGGTTATTAATGCAAACAACTTGATAATGTATGATAACCTTTCAATTGTTGGGCGCAGTTTTTAAATTTCTGAAAGTAATAAACAACTTCTTGAAGATATAAAAATTATAATACGTCCAATCAGAAAATGTTGATTCCAGTATAGTTGCTGGATAAGAGTAAGATATCTTTCTCCACTCCTATCCTATTCCAGGCCACTTCTTTGACCACAAAAGCATGCAGTGCATCTGGAACAGGACTGCCAGTATCTCCTACACCTTCGTCGTCACGCTAATTCTTATCGGGGGCCCGCTGCTCCTCATGACATTAGCCTACTTCCGCATCTTCCTCAAGATCAAGGATTCAAAGAAGAAACTGATGGCCCATGGATCCGGACAATTAAATCAGGCACAGATGAAGAAAAAGGTATCAACAGCCTGCTATTTTTACTTCCTGATTTAAAGCTGGTGGTCACTTAATATGACAGTGGCAAAAATCTATTGCATTCACTTCTTAATACTGATTATCTACCATCCAGAGCCTTGCTGGGTTCATTATCTCTCTATAACAACAATTAACTTCACCTAGTATTTAATTTTTTATGCCATGAAAAATCCAATATGTAAACAAACCAAGTGATGAAGTCACAATACTCAACAATGGGTGATGATGCCACGCCCATTGTATCATTTATTTTTTGTAAATAATGCCGGATAGAATCATTAGCTTACACATACTTAGTGTGCCTTGATCAAGTTAGGTGAATTTCAATCATTTAATGAAGTTTTAAAAAATGTAATTTTGACAGACAGTGGAAATTTAACATGTGACACCAATGAAGTATACTGAGAAGTTTCTCATGAGCCTTATTTATTGACTGATATTTCTTCAACAATTGCACAGTTTGTTCTTTCACAAGAGAAAGCCACTATGAGATCTGATTCATGTAACCACTATTGCAGGAGTTGAAGGAAACCTTGCGCTCAGCAAAATCCATCTTTATTGTTGTCATTGCATTTCTGATCTTCTGGACTCCGTACGTTGTGGTACTGATAGCGGATATGAATGACAGATTCCCGATATGGATCCATTTGTGGGCAACGCTTTTCGCACACATGCATTCAAGGTGGGTAGGAGAGAGCAGATGCATGAGGACAGACAAAAATAAACTAATCAGGAAGAAAGTATATAGGAGTAGTATTGTGTTTGTAGTACATGTAAGTACGTGTAAATATAGTGGTATATAAGTGAGCCTGCTTGTGTGACAATTGTAAGTAACTCTTTTCTTGGTGAATAAGATACTAAATTGAAATTGTCTTAGTTTGATATAGCCTGTATCATACTAAGACAGTTCCAGTTAAGTCATGCAGGAAAAAATTAGTTAAAAATCTATGCATGACAATTGTATGATGGTGTCATTGGAATATTATCTGTCATTCTTGTTTGATGAATACAGAAGCTTTGAGAAATACGATGATATGGTAATTAAACATAATTCAATTTACCTCCATTCACTAACAATTTATTCCACCTTTTTCAGTGTCAATTGTTTTATCTATGGCTTCACGAACCCCCACTTCCTTCAAGGCTACAGGAAATTCCTCTGTCTGGATGTCTGTTTTGGTGATCAACCATACTTGGTCGGATTTGGAACAACCAGCGATTCAGACAAAGGGGGACCAACGAGTAACATGAAGAGTGGGGTCAACAACAAAGTTTTCCCTTCAAGTGTGACAACGAAGACAAGCATACTACCTCCAGTCAATACCTGACATTCCTATAAATATCCGCACGATTCAGTGATGCCATAGTTGGGATTATTAGATGAGGTGTCGTATAGTATAAACAAGAACCCGGGCAGCAGCAATAACCCCATCTCCTAGCCCTTGGCTAGGAGGGATATCCTTTGTGGCCGAATGGTTAGAGGTGTGGGTAAAGCTGCTCTTGAAATGGTGCATCGGCCGGGAACCTCTGTGAGCTGCATGTGGGGTTCAAGGTAGGCAGTAAAGCAGCTTTGCCCACACCTCTAACCATTCGGCCACAAAGGATATCCCTCCTAGCCAAGGGCTAGGAGATCGGGTTATTGCTGCTGCCCGGGTATAGTGGTGAGTATCCCTGCCTGTCACGCGGGAGACCGGGGTTCAATTCCCTGTCGGGGACCCATGTCGTATAGCCCTTGGCTAGGAGGGATATCCTTTGTGGCCGACTGGTTAGAGGTGTGGGCAAAGCTGCTCTTGAAATAGGTTCTTTTTAAAGGCTGCTGAGTCCTTAAGTGCACTGAAACAGTTGGGATTATTAGATGAGGTTCTTTGTATGAAGTAAAGGCTGCGGAGTCAGTAAGCGCACTGAAATACAACCACTCTCATGGAATGGAAGTCGGGCTGTACTCAGGCTGACCTCTAACTGATGTTTCATCTTATCCAGGCAACATGACATTAACTTCAGAGATATAACTCATTTGCTGAAACATTCCCTTAAAAAAGAAAATTGTTCAGATCCCTTGCCTCAAGACTCCGTCCAACTTCCACATTATCCCATGCTTTAAAAAATATATATATTGCCCATATAGGAAAACTTCATAATTATTTCCTAACATGTGAATATGTGTAGCCCCAAGGCCTGGGATATTTATTGAATGGCACAGATGAAATATCATAAACCGTATTAAAATTATAATTCATAAATGCAGTATTACTAAATTTTGTGGCTTTTTGTAACAATCAACATGAATGATATCATTTAATAAATATTACAGTATTCTTTTTAACTAATTGGAACATATCTTATGCATGAAATTAATTCAGCAGAACTTATAATGAATATTTTCTTATTCAACTTATTGATCTCAGCTTTACGCTAATGGCTATTCACGTTTTGTCTATTTATTGTGACAATGGTTTCGTGATTGTATCACTTGATTTTGTTGTTGTTTTTTGAAAATCTTCGATTTCCTTCAGCGTATAGCTATTGTGCCAAAATGATATTTATTGTCATATGCCACAAAGATGAATTCAGATTTACTTATTATTATTGTATTTTGGCTCATGGTTAAGGTCTGGGCAGACCACCCAACCCCAGGAGGTTTTGTCCTACCATGAAATGTAGAGCAGAGATCAGTATTTTTGTGCAGGAACGACAGAAGCTTACTTTGGGTTAAATTTTAATTGATATATTAAATGGTTAAATTAAGGATTTATACAGCAAAATACATACAAGAGTATACAATAGGTAGAACATGTGAGAAGTGACTGAAATAAGTTTAAAGGTATTATATAGATAAGTACATAAAAAATGTTGAGTATGGGCGACAAGAAGGAAGAAAATCACTCAGCAAAGCTCAAAACCAGAGATGGGAGAGGGTTGCTGTGTGGTCACAAGATGTTGAGGCTGGGTTGACCTATATTTAATGGTTGAACGATTCTGTCGTCCCGCACAAAAATGTGTCACGCTTCGCTGATACGCTGTTATTTTGTGCGGGAACGACAGACACTAAATTTGGGTTAAATTTTATTTGTGTGTCTGAGACCTACTATGTTGATCAACTGTAGTAGTAATTAATTTAATTATCAAAGCTGCATAGTAAGTCAAAAGTAGAAACAGCGTAGGCCTACAGCAATGGTATGTAGGTGTACTCTGTTCTTTTGTTGCCTAGAGTGTCTGCTTTACAGGAGAAAGGCTCATACTCAAGAGGTCTGCTGGTGGATAATGTTGCAGATCAGCAGTTTGGATTGGCAATATGTTACATGTGAACAATACCCATTACTTATCACACTTTACACGAAAACAGTAACTGCATGAATTGTTTGTAATATTGTAACTTTATTGTATTTTCGTAAATAAATTGTGCAATGAATTTCACTTAGGGTATATATTCATTTATGTAAATGACAAACAATGTGCAACCCTCTTCGTATCATTGTTTGTCAAGCAACATTTTGCACTACATTCGGACAATGTTTTGACATTTTAACACTTGTAAACAGAGTTTCCAATGAAATTTGCTTGTCCAATCAGATCTTTTGATATCCTGACTGTCCGATATTTCACATTCATTATCGCAGTTTACATGAAAACAGTAACTGCTGTGAATTGTTTGTAATATTGTAACTTAGTTGTATTTTCGTAAATAAATTGTGCAATAAATTTCTCTTGGGGTATATATTCATTTATGTAAAATGGCAAACAATGTGCAACCCTCTTCGTATCATTGTTTGTCAAGCAACATTTTGCACTACATTTTGGCAATGTTTGGACATTTTAACACATGTCAACGGAGTTTTGTATATTCTCCAATGAAATGTGCTTGTCCAATCAGATCTTTTTTATACCATGTGGGTGTCCAATATTTCATATTGGGCATAAAATCTATATTAGATAGAAAAGTACGCCATATTTGATAGCAAAAAGTTATATTGCGTCTTTATACGCTAGACAGAACATACTTAAATGTCTCAATATTTGTATTTTCATCAAGTAAAGCTACAGGACTTTGTTTATCTACTCATAAGAACTAATTAAAAGCCTGCATACGTCAGCTTTTGGCATGTATTGTGTATGTCCCACTGTAGTGAACAAAGAAAGTCAAACCTTGTCTTCTTCGAACACCCAACATGCTTTCACCATCCAGCTTGAATAACAGAAATATCTACTGATTAATGAAAACTATTTCTAAGAATTAGCGGATAACAATTATGCAAATACAAGAAATAGAATGAAATTAAAATTGCCCAAAGTAAGAGCACAACAAGGCAAAAAAATTATAAAATATCAGGGTGCATGCATACAGAATGAAATTATTTCACAATTCCCTTCACATTTTGTGACATGGCTCCCCGACAGGGAATTGAACCCCGGTCTCCCGCGTGACAGGCAGGGATACTCACCACTATACCCGGACAGCAGCAATAACCCCATCTCCTAGCCCTTGGCTAGGAGGGATATCTTTTGTGGCCGAATGGTTAGAGGTGTGGGCAAAGCTGCTTTACTGCCTACCTTGAACCCCACATGCAGCTCACAGAGGTTCCCGGCCGATGCATCATTTCAAGAGCAGCTTTGCCCACACCTCTAACCATTCGGCCACAAAGGATATCCCTCCTAGCCAAGGGCTAGGAGATGGGGTTATTGCTGCTGCCCGGGTATAGTGGTGAGTATCCCTGCCTGTCACGCGGGAGACCGGGTTCAATTCCCTGTCGGGGAGCCATGTCGTATAGCCCTTGGCTAGGAGGGATATCCTTTGTGGCCGACTGGTTAGAGGTGTGGGCAAAGCTGCTCTTGAAAGAGGTTCTTTTTAAAGGCTGCTGAGTCCTTAAGTGCACTGAAACAGTTGGGATTATTAGATGAGGTTCTTTGTATGAAGTAAAGGCTGCGGAGTCAGTAAGCGCACTGAAATACAACCACTCTCATGGAATGGAAGTCGGGCTGTACTCAGGCTGACCTCTAACTGATGTTTCATCTTATCCAGGCAACATGACATTAACTTCAGAGATATAACTCATTTGCTGAAACATTCCCTTAAAAAAGAAAATTGTTCAGATCCCTTGCCTCAAGACTCCGTCCAACTTCCACATTATCCCATGCTTTAAAAAATATATATATTGCCCATATAGGAAAACTTCATACTTATTTCCTAACATGTGAATATGTGTAGCCCCAAGGCCTGGGATATTTATTGAATGGCACAGATGAAATATCATAAACCGTATTAAAATTATAATTCATAAATGCAGTATTACTAAATTTTGTGGCTATTTGTAACAATCAACATGAATGATATCATTTAATAAATATTACAGTATTCTTTTTAACTAATTGGAACATATCTTATGCATGAAATTAATTCAGCAGAACTTATAATGAATATTTTCTTATTCAACTTATTGATCTCAGCTTTACGCTAATGGCTATTCACGTTTTGTCTATTTATTGTGACAATGGTTTCGTGATTGTATCACTTGATTTTGTTGTTGTTTTTTGAAAATCTTCGATTTCCTTCAGCGTATAGCTATTGTGCCAAAATGATATTTATTGTCATATGCCACAAAGTTGAATTCAGATTTACTTATTATTATTGTATTTTGGCTCATGGTTAAGGTCTGGGCAGACCACCCAACCCCAGGAGGTTTTGTCCTACCATGAAATGTAGAGCAGAGATCAGTATTTTTGTGCAGGAACGACAGAAGCTTACTTTGGGTTAAATTTTAATTGATATATTAAATGGTTAAATTAAGGATTTATACAGCAAAATACATACAAGAGTATACAATAGGTAGAACATGTGAGAAGTGACTGAAATAAGTTTAAAGGTATTATATAGATAAGTACATAAAAAATGTTGAGTATGGGCGACAAGAAGGAAGAAAATCACTCAGCAAAGCTCAAAACCAGAGATGGGAGAGGGTTGCTGTGTGGTCACAAGATGTTGAGGCTGGGTTGACCTATATTTAATGGTTGAACGATTCTGTCGTCCCGCACAAAAATGTGTCACGCTTCGCTGATACGCTGTTATTTTGTGCGGGAACGACAGACACTAAATTTGGGTTAAATTTTATTTGTGTGTCTGAGACCTACTATGTTGATCAACTGTAGTAGTAATTAATTTAATTATCAAAGCTGCATAGTAAGTCAAAAGTAGAAACAGCGTAGGCCTACAGCAATGGTATGTAGGTGTACTCTGTTCTTTTGTTGCCTAGAGTGTCTGCTTTACAGGAGAAAGGCTCATACTCAAGAGGTCTGCTGGTGGATAATGTTGCAGATCAGCAGTTTGGATGGGCAATATGTTACATGTGAACAATACCCATTACTTATCACACTTTACACGAAAACAGTAACTGCATGAATTGTTTGTAATATTGTAACTTTATTGTATTTTCGTAAATAAATTGTGCAATGAATTTCACTTAGGGTATATATTCATTTATGTAAATGACAAACGATGTGCAACCATCTTCGTATCATTGTTTGTCAAGCAACATTTTGCACTACATTCGGACAATGTTTTGACATTTTAACACTTGTAAACAGAGTTTCCAATGAAATTTGCTTGTCCAATCAGATCTTTTGATATCCTGACTGTCCAATATTTCACATTCATTATCGCAGTTTACATGAAAACAGTAACTGCTGTGAATTGTTTGTAATATTGTAACTTAGTTGTATTTTCGTAAATAAATTGTGATATAAATTTCTCTTGGGGTATATATTCATTTATGTAAAATGGCAAACAATGTGCAACCCTCTTCGTATCATTGTTTGTCAAGCAACATTTTGCACTACATTTTGGCAATGTTTGGACATTTTAACACATGTCAACGGAGTTTTGTATATTCTCCAATGAAATGTGTTTGTCCAATCAGATCTTTTTTATACCATGTGGGTGTCCAATATTTCATATTGGGCATAAAATCTATATTAGATAGAAAAGTACGCCATATTTGATAGCAAAAAGTTATATTGCGTCTTTATACGCTAGACAGAACATACTTAAATGTCTCAATATTTGTATTTTCATCAAGTAAAGCTACAGGACTTTGTTTATCTACTCATAAGAACTAATTAAAAGCCTGCATACGTCAGCTTTTGGCATGTATTGTGTATGTCCCACTGTAGTGAACAAAGAAAGTCAAACCTTGTCTTCTTTGAACACCCAACATGCTTTTACCATCCAGCTTGCATAACAGAAATATCTGCTGATTAATGAAAACTATTTCTAAGAATTAGCGGATAACAATTATGCAAATACAAGAAATAGAATGAAATTAAAATTGCCCAAAGTAAGAGCACAACAAGGCAAAAAAATTATAAAATATCAGGGAGCATGCATACGGAATGAAATTATTTCACAATTCCCTTCACATTTTGAAGTGGAGAAAGTTTTGTTATTTACATAATTTATCGACAATCGTAATTTTACAAATAGTTCCAGGAAATATTCCAAATTTCTAAAACTTTTTACCATAAATAGCATGCAATTACTTTATTCAACTATTTTTCATTGTAATTTCAATATCATTTTAAAACACATGTAATTATTATCTCAATATCGCAATGTATTGTTGTAAATTCTCTATCTCAAATTTTTACAAGCTCGATAAGCATATAATATAATTATTCTGTTTCTGGTAAATAATTCCCTCAGATTCAGATTCCTTGGATAATTAGAAATTCATCACTACCAAATGTGTGCAATTAGTTTATGTTTCACAGGTGCATTTTGCCATAAAAGAAAACCCTGAACAGAACTTCAGCTCTAGTGCAAACTCTAAAAATCCATAAAGTCATATTTTAGCGTAAGACAGACAATTGCATTTCTTAGAGAATAACAATCAAACAAATGGTTGAGGAAAATTCAGACTTTTATTGGATTGAGAAAATCTATACGGGATAAAATGAGTAGTCATATGATTGATACCAGTGATCCAGCTAGGCGATTTGAGCATCATCAACGCCATGCCCCAAAAAAAATTGAAGACTTTTTATTCTTGTTTTTGCCCTTCAACTACATTCCCAAATGTGCCACGTGCATTTTCCATGCGTTTGGATTAACGCATGGAAAACACACATGGCACATTTGGCCATGTAGCTCTGCTCCCTATATGATTCCATTCAGCTGCTCTAATATTCCTCCGCGCCTACCAAATTGAAATCTTAGCTGAAGCACTGTTTAGTACAATGTAAGTGAGTCCCGTATATGGCTCGCCTCTAGTATTTTGAACAACATTTTCTAAAACTTTAAACGACAAAAAAAACACTATGCAATTTTATGCTTATAACCAAAGTAAAAATCAAAATCTTGCAAAAAATATTTACATAGTATTACAAAAGAAATAATTTGCGCATTATCATGAGATCAGCCTGAGCTTGCAACATCTTTCTATCTCCTATTTTGTCAAATATAATAATAACTTCCAAGTAAGAATAGATTAATCAGGAAAGACAAAAATAATACAATTGATAGTATATTACATGTGTCATTCGTTAAAGACTGGTTCGAAATATGTTTTAACAACTTAACACCGATAAAACACAGTATTATTTTACTAATAACTCCCAACGGGATCATGATATTCAAATACGATTGATTAAACTTGTTATTTTGCCTGGGAAATACATCTTTCACTATGTACATATCCGGCAGCTGCAAATAGAAATTGTATCATACAATATTTATTGACATAAATCGACCGTCTGTTTTATATTTTTTTCAATATTATTTTTTCATCAATCATCGCAAAACAGGGCACCGGCTGGATCAAGGACATGGTTATAAGTGTATTTAAAAAATGTTACTGGGCTCAATTTTCAAAAAGGCTCCACTTCTGCATACATCATGTATTGTTATTGCAAATTAAAATTTAATTTTAAGTAAGATTAGAATCTTAGATATTATACACTAGACTTGTTTTACACTCAAACAAATGAACAATGATACCAACCTGGCTTTTTGTTGATTATATGTTATACTCTAGACTTGTTTTAGTTTAGAACCTCAAACAAATGATACCAACCTGACTTTTTGTTGATTTAAAGTTTTTTTTGATTGTTCTTTCTTCGTCATTTTGTCTCTGTCTGTCCCACTCAGTGACTAGAGGGATGTAATACTCGACAGTGAAATTATCACAATGCCCAGGTCCACTCAGCTGGCCTGCCCTTATCCCTCGACTGCAGTAACAAATAAAGCATACAGAAATGTGACAAAAATCTTGCAAGTATTCATTTAGATGCTGTCAAGCTTTCTCTCACAATGTACGAAGTATAACAAATTTATTGCAAACACTGTCAGCTTTCCATTCATTTGTCATAACTATTCAAATGTGAAATCAATGAACTCTTATATGTGCTGTGCACTACATGACTTTTATATTTCTTAAGTCTTACCAAGTCCAAATGTTAACCTTTATGTCGTTTCATTCTATTGTATATGGACTTTTCCTTAACTCAATTTCGTAACTTTTTGATCTCCAGTCCCAATGGCTGGTTGTACTTCCGAGTATGAATAAACATAATATAAACAGTTGAATATATGTCCATGTATTTATTACATGTGGTATCTACTTATAGTTTTAGTAGGACTTTCAGCTCATACTTCTGTGTAGATGACTAAATAACTGTGTAAAATACAATCAAATATACAAATCTGAACTAATTAAAAGCCTGCATACGTCAGCTTTTGGCATGTATTGTGTATGTCCCACTGTAGTGAACAAAGAAAGTCAAACCTTGTCTTCTTCGAACACCCAACATGCTTTTACCATCCAGCTTGCATAACAGAAATATCTGCTGATTAATAAAAACTATTTCTAAGAATTAGCGGATAACAATTATGCAAATAAAAGAAATAGAATGAAATTAAAATTGCCCAAAGTAAGAGCACAACAAGGCAAAAAAATTATAAAATATCAGGGAGCATGCATACGGAATGAAATTATTTCACAATTCCCTTCACATTTTGAAGTGGAGAAAGTTTCGTTATTTACATAATTTATCGACAATCGTAATTTTACAAATAGTTCCAGGAAATATTCCAAATTTCTAAAACTTTTTACCATAAATAGCATGCAATTACTTTATTCAACTATTTTTCATTGTAATTTCAATATCATTTTAAAACACATGTAATTATTATCTCAATATCGCAATGTATTGTTGTAAATTCTCTATCTCAAATTTTTACAAGCTCGATAAGCATATAATATAATTATTCTGTTTCTGGTAAATAATTCCCTCAGATTCAGATTCCTTGGATAATTAGAAATTCATCACAACCAAATGTGTGCAATTAGTTTATGTTTCACAGGTGCATTTTGCCATAAAATAAAACCCTGAACAGAACTTCAGCTCTAGTGCAAACTCTAAAAATCCATAAAGTCATATTTTAGCGTAAGACAGACAATTGCATTTCTTAGAGAATAACAATCAAACAAATGGTTGAGGAAAATTCAGACTTTTATTGGATTGAGAAAATCTATACGGGATAAAATGAGTAGTCATATGATTGATACCAGTGATCCAGCTAGGCGATTTGAGCATCATCAACGCCATGCCCCAAAAAAAATTGAAGACTTTTTATTCTTGTTTTTGCCCTTCAACTACATTCCCAAATATGCCACGTGCATTTTCCATGCGTTTGGATTAACGCATGGAAAACGCACATGGCACATTTGGCCATGTAGCTCTGCTCCCTATATTAGTCCATTCAGCTGCTCTAATATTCCTCCGCGCCTACCAAATTGAAATCCTAGCTGAAGCGCTGTTTAGTACAATGTAAGTGAGTCCCGTATATGGCTCGCTTCTAGTATTTTGAACAACATTTTCTAAAACTTTAAACGACAAAAAAAAACACTATGCAATTTTATGCTTATAACCAAAGTAAAAATCAAAATCTTACAAAAAATATTTACATAGTATTACAAAAGAAATAATTTGCGCATAAGATTGGTATTTTGAAATTATCATGAGATCAGCCTGAGCTTGCAACATCTTTTTTTTCTATCTCCTATTTTGTCAAATATAATAATAACTTCCAAGTAAGAATAGATTAATCAGGAAAGACAAAAATAATACAATTGATAGTATATTACATGTGTCATTTGTTAAAGACTGGTTCGAAATATGTTTTAACAACTTAACACCGATAAAACACAGTATTATTTTACTAATAACTCCCAACGGGACCATGATATTCAAATACGATTGATTAAACTCGTTATTTTGCCTGGGAAATACATATTTCGCTATGTACATATCCGGTAGCTGCAAATAGAAATTGTATCATACAATATTTATTGACATAAATCTACCGTCTTTTTTATATTTTTTTCAATATTATTTTTCATCAATCATCGCAAAACAGGGCACCGGCTGGATCAAGGTCATAGTTATAAGTGTATTTAAAAAATGTTACTGGGCTCAATTTTGTTTTGCTCCACTTCTGTATACATCACTGTAGTGTTATTGCAAATTAAAATTTGATTTTAAATAAATTTGAGCATTAGAATCTTAGATATTATACTCTAGACTTGTTTTACACTCAAACAAATGAATAATGATACCAACCTGGCTTTTTGTTGATTATATGTTATACTCTAGACTTGTTTTAGTTTAGAACCTCAAGCAAATGATACCAACCTGACTTTTTGTTGATTTAAATGTTTTTTTGGTTGTTCTTTCTTCGTCATTTTGTCTCTGTCTGTCCCACTCAGTGACTAGAGGGATGTAATACTCGACAGTGAAATTATCACAATGCCCAGGTCCACTCAGCTGGCCTGCCCTTATCCCCCGACTGCAGTAACAAATTAAGCATACAGAAATGTGACAAAAATCTTGCAAGTATTCATTTAGATGCTGTCAAGCTTTCTCTCACAATGTACGAAGTATAACAAATTTATTGCAAACACTGTCAGGTTTTCCATTCATTTGTCATAACTATTCAAATGTGAAATCAATGAACTCTTATATGTGCTGTGCACTACATGACTTTTATATTTCTTAAATCTTACCAAGTCCAAATGTTAACCTTTATGTCGTTTCATTCTATTGTATATGGACTTTTCCTTAACTCAATTTCGTAACTTTTTGATCTCCAGTCCCAATGGCTGGTTGTACTTCCGAGTATGAATAAACATAATATAAACAGTTGAATATATGTCCATGTATTTATTACATGTGGTATCTACTTATAGTTTTAGTAGGACTTTCAGCTCATACTTCTGTGTAGATGACTAAATAACTGTGTAAAATACAATCAAATATACAAATCGTAGAAATTCTCGTGAGATACAATTTGGTAAGGAGGTCTGTGTTCCAAGCATTATGAACGCTTTGAAGATTATATAAATACTTTATGCTTATTCCTTATTCCAGCCAAATGCATTTCTAAAAGTAGTTTTAGCTGACGACTGTTCTGGGGGAGAAGCAATTAATTTAAATGTATATGTATGCGTGATATTAGGTCAGTCATCAGACTATGAGATTTCGCAACATTGTTTTTTCAAGGGCAATTACTGCGCCCATTGAATTCAACGTAGCGGCAAACAAAATAGTTCTCTAAATATCTCCAAATCTGTCGTTGCTTAGGACTGTGAAGCATGGATTGCCGTTTTTTTTTACAGTAATGGTTGATAGAACTTATCTACATGGCCAAATGTGCCAGGTGTGTTTTCCATGCGTTTGGATAAGAAAATGCATGGTTTTCACATCATACTTAGACAAAAACCATGCATTTTCCATGCATATATCCTTCTCATGGAAAACGCACGTGGCACATTTGGCCATGTACACAGTCAAATTCCTTGCTCCCCCACCAGGATCGTTGCTTTGTCCGAAATCTGGCAGACCCTCAGGGCTGTTACCCTTCGCTAAGCGCCCCCTAGTATCAGAGGGTCTGCGTAGGAGGCCAGTCAGTCATCATCAGACATATTGTAGGCCTATGTGATAAAAATCTAAGACAGAGTAGCTAGCATGGCCTATGCAGCCACTGCATGAAAAGTTTTGATTATAAATGAATCTTATAAGCATCAAAACCTTATAGTGCGGATATGAGAATTACACAAACCTCTTCAATCTGCAATATTGTTCTTCAATTCTTCGTCCAGCATCATTCAAATCGGGGTACCCGACTGGACTCCATAATCGTTCGGCTGCTGCACTTGCCCGTGGCCTTAAAAAAATATATAAAAAAATGGATTTATCTTGCAACATCATGTACACTATATATCAAATGTACCAAAAAGACCCATTTTGAAAGATGAAATTTTTTAATGTTTTTGAAAAGACCAATAATCACCAACGTGTTTTGCTAATTGATTACAAATGTTTTTGAAAAATATCTTCAAAACACTTAAAATTCTTCTTCTGGATAATTCATTACAAATTACCAATTAATTTCGGCAAATCCTGAAGGACATAAGTGATACTGTATGTTCACTGATATATGCAATTTGCACAATGACTTACAGTTACAAACAATGTGAACTATATTACCAAAGTTTAGTTATGAGAGCATCACTGTCCACATACTCCGTCCACAGGCAAACTGTACCTCCCAGGAGAGTGCCATCCAACCCACTGAGATTTGACAAGTCTGTAAATTCAAACATTATAAAGATGCAATAATTTCTCCTTTCCGTATGTTAGACTAATGGTAGGGTAAATGGAGAGAGATGGGTCTTCAAAATGAAAAAAAAAAAAAGTTAGTTCCTCCATGGGATAATCAAAAACCATATTCCACAGTATGAGACTTGAGACTGTTTTCTTATGAAAATTCTAGTCCATTGAAATATAATATGAATAAAATGACTTGACAGAGAGAGAGAGAGGGAGGAGGAGGGGAGCAACCAGTGTCTTGTAGTCAAGTCATACAATGAAATTAATATTGTTATATTTATAATTCATTGCCACCTTATCGGGAATGTAACATTTAAAATCTGTAGTTTCCTGTGTTTTGAATGTAATGAACAGACGGCATCTATTCAACATTGTCTGTGACAACAAAATGAAACTCGTGTATTCTTGGCAGATACTTTACAGGGCCGTAGTCTGGGAAAAAGTCTAGGGGAAGGGTAGTTAGGTCAATAGGCACACTTCTGATTATCTGATGTTCACTTCAGTGACAATGTACTATATTTTGCAAAATCCTAGTTTGCCCCCCCCCCACCCTGCAGGCTACGGCCCCGCTTTAAGGTGACAAAGAAAATCAGTCTGCATTTAGTTATTCACAAGGAAAAAGTGCAGTATAGCGGACCCAGATTTATGACCATATTTAACAAGCCTCATTGCAAGGCCTATGACGTAAAATGCTTGAAATATAAGTATGAAGTCTCAAACTAATGTAGTTATGATGGCGGTTTCATCTTCACGGGAAAGACAGCGTTTACTTTTTCCCCTGCTTATCTACACCGAATGTTATTTCATTGTGCTAAAACTTAAAACTGGTGAAATATTTGATAAAATTTAATTTTTAATGGCCGCCAAATACGGGCATAAATTTGGGTCCGCTATAGTGCACTAAACCCATTCACAATATTGACTATTTTTCTTACCTTCTACTAAACACATGTAGAACCTAACCCAGTCGATACCATATGTGCTGGAATCCAGATACCAACAGGTGGAGTAAAGAGCATCATATCCTTGCGAAAGAACGTTTCGGATGTAACTAGGGTCTTTTTTCCATATTTGAATAATTGTGCCCTTTGATAACTAAAACGAAAGCAACTATTGACGTAGCAGCCATCCATTTATCAAATTTAACTCCAAAATACGTCATGTGAATCCAGGAATCCCATTGGCTGATGAACATGCTTTTTAGCCAATGGGAGTCCTGGATTCACGTGACATCCTCTGCAGTTAAATTTCAAGTCTAATAATTTGAAAAAAATAGTTGGTTTCCTTAGCTGTGGGATATCTATGTGTCTTATTTTATAGCATTTTTCTCACCTCTCTGTATTCATCAAATGCTTCCTGCCAGGAAATCATCCTAAAGTCACTTTGTTCTGATTTTCTTGTTCCATTTCTGTTGTTGACAAGTTTCATTATGATATCCTGCAACCTTACAACATATGTTTTTATGAATAACCTTATTTCAAATTCAATTCAATTCAATCAATTATATAAAACTATTCATACGTTACTAACAACTTACTGTTTGCTGTATTTTCTAAGCAAATGGCCCATGTCAACTCCAAACATCCTGCGGTATATTTTCAATTCAGGATTTGATTTCCTGGCAAAATAGCAAATTATTATACATATTATGAGCATATTTCTACAACCGCCTCATTTTACTAAAATGCCAAAGCAGGCCTAATGTAAAATGCCCTGTGGCACAGATGCTTGAATTCCAAATAAACGCATTGACTATACACAACCTTTTTAGTGGTAAAAGGAATCAAGGGACAATTGATATTACCTCTTCATAAGTTAGGCGCTGCAGTACAATTTGCTCATGAATCAGTTTCATGGGCCATGGGCCATGGGCGATTCAAAGTCAAATTCCAGAGGACGTCATGTGAATCCAGGAATACCATTGGCTTAGGCAATCTCTCAGACAATGGGAGTATTGGATTTGACGTCCTGTGAAGTTTAGTTTTCAAGAAGATGAAATGTGCTCTAACTCAGATGTCAGGTTCTCTAGCATCACTAAAACCTGATTCTATCAGTTTTATGTAAAATACATGTAACTGTATTTTTTATAGTCCATTACGCCACTCAGGCAGTCTCAAAAGACTTTACAATTACACCATAGGCAGGCCTGTTCAAGCATCAGCCTTTCGCAACTCCCTGGAGATTATGCAGCCAGGCAGCCATCGCAAGCGCACACAGACTTAGCACTATACAATCGCCATTTCTGTCAATAGCCAAGTTGGCATTTGCGCCTGGGTGGAGTGAAACAGCGGTTTTAGGAAGATCTGCTTAGTTCTTTCACGTGGGCTACCCAGATAGCATTTCAAATTGGCCTAGCATTGTTTCATTATAGGCCACTGTCGTTACAACATCGTATGAACATTGCTGACATCGCGCCGATGTTGAAATGATTCAGAGTGCTATCTGGGTATGAGCTTCACATGCCAGTATAGTTTGCAAAGGATGCCCTATTACTGTGTAATTTGATCAATGCAATTAAATCAATGATGTGATGTTACTATAAATCGCACAATAATGACTGTCACAGTGATAAAACTTACCAACATTCTTGGTAGACTTCATCCCCTCCAATGTGAACGTAATCATGAAATATATCCACAGCCTCTGAGAAAATCTTCTCCAGCACTTCGTAAGTCTTATTCCTCAAAGGATGCATTGGGCCAAAGTGACCAGTGTATGTTTTTGACCATTCTGAATAACAAGGTGTCAGTATCCCAGGTTGACCATAGCCCCATGACAGAGTGTGGCCTGGAGGAAAAATTCAAATAGAAAACTTTAATACGGATCATGAGCTGCTAAAAAGCCTTGGTAAGTTTTTATTTTAATGCTGATGTCTTAGTTTTGAAATCAATCCTCTACTAGGGTGGTACAGTTACATTCTGTATTTTCAAATCTTTAAAACGTAGGCCACATAGGACACAGACATCATCTTTCAGTGTCTGTCTGACAGGCTGTTGTAACACTTTCATTTCCGGAGCAAAATTCTAATAACACTAATGCACTTAGCCTAACAAATGTTTTTGCACAGTTATATTCTATAAGACCTTATGGTGCCTTTTGATAGTCACATTGACAAAAGTCAGCTATTTGTTTTACAAAATTTGGAAAAAAAATATTGCATATTTTAACTCCAGTTAGGCACAATTATGTATGAACATTGAAGTAATTTGTCTCACTGACATGTCTCAGATATGCAATGTAGTCTAATTAATACACACTGAGTTTCATAAATATTCTCACAAAAATGTAACCCCCATTGCCCATTTTACTGTATTTTACATTTTGTATAGGAATATGATAGGAGCATTGACATCATGACTTGAATTTCAATAGTTATTCGTGGCAAGGGCATATGTAGTATCTATCATTTTCATTTAATTGCACAGCACTAAATATTTCTTTCCATTACTGGCCTTTTAACCTATGCATTAGTACAAGTCTTTGTTAATCAGTAGACAATTCAATTACACAATTATCTAAATGTTAATAGGCTTAGCATATTTAGGAAAGGAAAGTAATTACTGATTTTTTCACCAATAGTTGAACGCCATAAAAGGTGCTGAACTGTTATCATAATGGCCCTAATGCCTTTTTTTTGTACCAACTCTTCTGACAGCATTAATTTTTAAATCGCGATATTGAGCCATTCAGCCAGTTCATTTGCATTTTTACATCAGTGTACCTAAATGTCCACTTAAAGAGTGGTTGTGGTCTTTAGCTGTATAAGAACAATCTTGTGTGAAATATTGTTTCATCTCACTGGTTTACTGGCAATTGGTTTGGCTTGAAGTATTGTTTACAATGCCAACCTTGAAATCAAATTATTCTTTGCTGATATTAATAGTTATTTTCACTGTCAATTTTGACTTTGGAATAAGTACAACCTTTGCAGGTAAGACACATATTAGATGCGTGTGTAAGACTGTTGCAGGAAATTTTGACAATGCTAAATGCGCAATGGTGTGTTTACAACATGAAAGAGGGACAAATCTGACTTGCAAAGCTTTCAACTCCTCCAACTCAGTTTGTACTCTCTGCATCACTTGTCCAACTAAAGGAGTGGCAGCCGGAATATGGAGTTCGACTAATCAAGTTTATGCTTCAAGCCATTTTGACTTTGCTCAGGAAATGCAAGAAGGTAAGAAGTAAAAACTATGTGCAACATGCATTCGTTGATCCTAAATCATTTCAATGTTATTATGTGCTACGTAAATGAATACATTCACATTGTTATTTGGCCTAATCAACTCAGGTCTCATGACTTCTAAGGTAAAACTTCACCGTAATTCGTAATCCTTGCTGATGCCTAAACTTTATCCATGTATAATGTATTTGCTTAAACAGACTGTTAGTAAAAAATCATTATATGTAGATGACACTCTAATCACATGTTTTGTCAGTAAGACAGAGGAGTCCACATGTAGATTTATGCTCTTTGAAATTATTTGCATCAAATTCATAAAATAGCCATAATTCTTTTTATTTTTTGTGAGTGAGAGACTGCTTTAATTTACCTTTCCACTACAACACATATTGCTTGTATTTTTGTTGTTGACATTTCAAGTATATAGTTTGAATAATGGAAATTGATGAGTTGTAGAAATTTAATGGTATATCTGATCATAAGAGGCATTTTAATTCATTATGCCCACAGTGTGAAATTTTCTTTGAGTTGGTTGGGTGATTAGGGCTTTATGTCCTGTATGTCTGCACCGCAAGTTTTGTTAGTGCAGCGTTCCCACATCTATGTTATTCCTGAGATATCTTGATGTTGTTAACTTCTTAATTGGACACATTTGGCAAATCTTGACACACCTTGACTTGAAAAAATTGGTGTTAAATTCACAAGGAGTCACCCACCGCTGCTGGCTTTGTTTACATTCAAACACAATGATGGTGGATTCCGCGGATTAACAATGACATAAAATAATAACCTAGTTGAACTAAAAACGATGGACTGCCAGTGGTGCCTACCATGTTTCGGTGAATAACTAAATATATATGGTTTTATTCAAAAATTCATTTATACCACTCTAGTCGGTCAAAAATCCATATCTGCTTGCATTTTTATTTTATATTTTTCATATCTTTTGTTTATGTTACCCGAAAGTCATTTTAACATATATATATATGTTTTATCTTATCATGCTCTGTAGCTTTAACATATTATGTTTGAATAAATGTTTCAGAGTTCGGAGTTCTTGCTACAACTTGAAAATGCTTTGTGGCATATTTATACTGAGCAAAGCCTAATATATATAGATATATATCTCTTTTTAGGTCTGATAATCCATGCCACTATGGATTCAATAGTTAGTGGGAAATCACCAGCAGTTGGGACAACAGTGACAATGAAAGGAGGACCAGGTAATGCATCTAAGATGTTGCCACATTGAAATTGAGTCATCATATGGGTGGGGTACAAGGCCAAATGTTTAAATTAATGCATACTCCAAGAGTGCTGGTGTTATAGGATGTGGAACAAGTAACTGATTATTTATATGTAGTGATTTTCATTGAGACAATAAATATTGGCCTAGTAGTGACTTTATGACAGGGTTTCGTTATATTTGGTCTCATTCTGTGAACTCAGATGAAAATGAGGGACATGCTTCCTTCAGTCTTGGCCAAGCGGTAGATCTACCGAGAATGTTTGATTAGCCGACGTTGGTGCACAACTCAACCACAAAGTGCATCCACTTAGCACAAGTTCTAATTACCTTAAGTAGAGAACTCAAAGTCCGACCTCATCATAATATCCATCTCAGCTTTTGACCAAAATTTCGTAATTAAGTCAGCCATATGTGGTAGAAAAGATCGTTGGAAAACTGTTGCAACATTGCTGACACGCTTGATCAGTGACCTTCAAGAAAAAAGTGCCATCACATTAGGTGGAATTCAACGTTGTTAAATGTTATATAGTTTAAGCCAAAACAAATAGTCTGAACCAGTTATACAGCGAGTGGCTTCTTGGAAGAAAGAAATTAAGCGTAGTAATCACACTATTTTATTCGCAGACGAAGCGTGTAAGCATTTCTCTCCGGCGACAAATCGCACCACATAGATGTAAATATTGGTAAATAAACCGAACTCGGTACATTCATCACCCCTATAGATCTACCACTTGGCCGAGACTGCCTGTTCCTTGCACGAGGACAATGCACCATATCTCTCCTCACAAAATCCAAACAATTATGAGCAGTCTGAATTATATAAATGTAATCTGTCCATACAATGTGAGATTCATACTTATGGAGCTAGGTCTAAAATATTAAACAAAGCTAAAGTAATCCCTTAAAGACTCCTAAATTCTTATGCATATCATCCATTCAAGCTCCTTGCTAAAGTTTAGAAGGTGAAAACATGGATTGATTGATTATTGCACCAAAAATCAAGTCCGCTGCTTTGTCTTTGCCAAAAAAGATAAATAATTAACACATATATAAATATATATATACACCATCATTTTTGTAGTGATTACCTTTCTCTTGGATATCTGGCGAATTTGTATGACAATACTTAATTTTCTTTTAACCATAATAATTTGATATCATATACAAGGGGGCTCAATAATAGTGACCCAAAGTCTTTTTGACGTCCTCACTCTATGTTGTACAATTCAATAATTCTTTTCGTGTAATGAGAGTGAAATAAAAAGTTCTGAGTTCTGAGAGTTCGAAAGTTCAAAGACGGAAAGATATCAGAGTGTCTAAGGGTGTTAAATATATTTCAGGGCCGAAGATAGTCGCGGGAAAGTTTGGAAAAGCTCTCCACACTCCCAATACTGGAACATATGATGATAACGTAATATCATTAGGGCGCCATGATAATGACTGCTTGGGGAATGTCACACTTTGCATGCAGGGAACAACAATCACCTTTTGGATTAGAATGCCCAAGCAGCCCCACCAATGGCCAATGCCGGTCATTACACCTTGTTTCCAACTGTTTTGCTACACCCCCTCCAACAAGATTCATGGAACATTTTCATTTTTCAATGGCACCCATAAGTGGGCTCGTGGATATGCTTTGACATACAACTACTGGCATTTGATCGGGATGACCTATTCCAAAGATTCTGGGTTTGACTTTTATGTTGATGGGTGTAAACAGTCACCGATGACAGCCAATCCAGCAAATCGTGGACCAAGGAATGTTGACTTTGGATGTTCAGGA
Source organism: Alitta virens (assembly GCA_932294295.1). NCBI lineage: Eukaryota > Metazoa > Annelida > Polychaeta > Phyllodocida > Nereididae > Alitta > Alitta virens. The sequence goes on along the minus strand of OW028583.1, from coordinate 19,124,905 downwards.
ACTAGTTACTGTTCCTTATCAAATTATGATGATCTACGAGTTTGGAACATGAAAAAAAATGCAGATTTCATGTGGCTCTTATGGAGCTTGTAATTTGACCTAGACAAGAACAAAGGCTAAATGAGTACTTATCTATATTTATTTTACACAGAAAAACTCTTAATTGTATACATAAGCTAATGCATACGTTTCACAACTAACCGGGCATATCATAATTTGCACATTAAAAATATATGATGTTATAGTGGTTAGATTACGCAATAGCCTTGTCTGCTGCACTTTTTGTTTGTGGCCTTTGGCAAGTCAAAGTGTGTATCTGTCCTGGAAGACTGGGTAATGATGGACTGCAGACGTGAAGTTACATGGCCAAATGTGCCACGTGCGTTTTCCATGCATTGAATAAATGGGAAAACCACAGGCATTTGCCAACATACATGTCATTGCTCAGTGATGACAGCACTTATACTTTAACTAATACCAAGGCTACTGACTGCCTTAATTGGCTTCTCATCTCAAGAGGAACCTATAACCTACTATTTGCCATTGCCAATCAGAATGTAGCTGAATACATTAGGAAATGCCCTGAGCTTGATGGCAGTTCTTTTGCTAGTTTAACACCAGTTAGACTTAATACCAACACTTTTGACATTGAATGTCTAACACTTTAAACGTAAAATTGCATATCCATCAGTTTTGTTTTTGCATTGAGCACACTCAGGTCTGAAACAAAGATTGCTCAGTTGAGCACTCAATTGGCTTAAAGCTGACAGCACACAGTGCTTGGGAGATATTGGCCAATCAAGAAGCAGCATCATGTGTGCAGATGGTGAAATATACTACTTAGTTGCCATTAGAGATGAGAATTGAACATTCCCAGCGTACAGGCAAGGAATATTTCCAAACAAAAGAGATAAATACGCATAATTAAATTAAGTTATCACTTAGAATAAGAAGGAAAATTATTTTTGTGTATAATATTGCAATTTTTGAAGAGTATATGATGTTATCGACTGAAATTGGTCCCCATCCTTTAAGCCAGGGAGTAAAAGCTGTTCTTGGCAAAGTCAGTAGCCTTTGTCATATTGTATGCTAACTTGCTTGTGCTGTCATGATGGCAAACGCCTGTGATCCAGGCATGAAACCAGACCTGAACACTCGCGAGGGGGCTGAGGTGGATAGCCAAGGGAGCTGTTATATACAAACAAATTGGTGCAACAGCAATTGAAAGATTGTAGGCTAAGGCCACTGTCTGGACACGTGTCAGCGAGCAAATTTTATGTGTTTGCGCCTGAGCCAGTTTAGATACTTAACTGTGAAAGAGTCTATAGGCTAACATGCAAACATAACAGCTAAAGGGTTGCAGGAAGTGTTTGAATTTGCTCATTAACATAATACAGATCTTAATATATGCATTATGTCAGCTTTGATATGTTATTAGGAACAATATGTTTAACCAAGGGATTTTCTTTCAGAGATCAGTTTTTTCGAATTACGACCCAGGTTTTAATAAATATTGTCACTTAAATTGTTATTCAGTTCAGGAATGCAAACAATTAGCTTGACATCAATATGAATGACAAATTCATTCTGCAACTGAGCTCCAATAAATTATCTTTATAAAACAAGGAGCAGAAAGGACAATTATTAATGTACACGTCGACTCGAATATGTTTAATTAATGGAATGAGTTTTAAAATACTCGTGGAAGCTAATGCATTTGTAGTACCACTTACTTCTGCATTGATTTTTTTTCCCACAATAAATCATTCTGCAACACACATTAATTAGCGCTTTAACTTACCTTTCCACTCGAACTTACAGAGGACGTTCACCATTTCACAATATCTGACTAAGGGTGAAATAATGCCCGTTTCCAGATCTTGCTCAAACTTGCCAGAATATTAATTTTAGACTTGTTATGAGGGGGAATAACCATTTATGCAACTGAAATTTGGTTTCGAGGTAAAAGCAGACACATTGAAATGTTTTTATCTGCTCTGTCTAAAAGGTCTTTACAATGGATGCCCACTGAAAAATATCACATATTCAGAGCTCCATGCCAGTTCCATGTTTTGGTCTGGATTTTCTCTCAATGTACTTTTTTTTTCTTTTTTTTTAATTAATGCCTTAGAGAATAATTAGCTTACACAGACTTAGCTTGTCTTGATTACTTAAGGTGATTTTTAGTTATTTGATAAAGTCTTAAAAAATTATTATTTAGACATTGCAACTTTAATGTATGTATTTTTGCTACAAATATGTCACGGTTGACATCATTTCAATGAAATTTATTTTGTCATTAACGGCTCCCATATGATTTGGATAACTCATGTTATTAATGCAATATTATTGTTGTAATAGTTAACGCAAAATGATTGTGTTAATAATTATGTAGAATGGTCTTTTACATTTGTCATTTTCATCTGTAGCATCATGAGGGTTTTGCCGCAACTGATTGGTCAATTCTGTAAACTGTGATGCTCAGCAGAAGGTGTGACATCATGCCCACATCAAGCAAAGCCAGCAGGACTGGAGTGTGATGTCACTGTTTACTATGTATTCAACATGATAAATTATAATAAGACCCAATGGTTATGTGGTATATTTTTATATTCCCCATGAGTGGACAGATTGGCCAGGATTCATGAGTGGTGTTAGCCACGAGTGAATTCTGAAGCCAATCTGTCCACGAGTGCATTGCATAACTGTCAACAACGTCATAACCTCAAAACTTTCGGGGACATTTTCAGAATAATAAAGAAATTTACGAATGATATTTACAAACCAGCTCTTAAATATTTCTTGTAAGAATTTGTTTTTATAGTAGATTTTGAAAGATAATGATTTATTGTTCAGTATTATTCGATTGTATTACCGAAGCGATGACGCTCCTGTCCCGTTGCCCATAGCAACACAGCCACACAATAGCTTGTATCTCTGGACTGAACAGACCATTGACTTTTGTTGCTTTTTTTGGTCCTAGAATCGTTAATTTTGGTCCGATTTCAAAAATTAAATCTTTCTTAGAGAGCTGAAAATTTTATCTTCTGAATAGTGACTCCGAATATTGTTTTAAAGCGGCGGCGCTAGTTTAAACGGCGAAGCGCTTAGCTGCAAAAAGTGATTTTTTGTCAGTGGCCTGCCATACATAGAAGTATGTGGTATACATTTCCCATCCTTGTAAGGTAAGCTATGTAGTATACACCTGTATACCACATAGGCTATACCACATGGCTTTTCTATGTGGTATACAACTGATTGTGGGGTATACCATAATACCATTCGAGACCCTCCTTAGCCAATCAGAAGGCAGAATTCACTGGTGACTATATCAGTTATCAGCTCAAGCAGGCTGATAATGTTTTCGTCTTGAGTGATCACCAGGGAGTGATAACTATGTCAAACACTGAAATATTTGTGACAACAAGGCAAACAATAAACAATCTTAGTAACAGTTATGTAATTGACAACAAAAGGCAACATTAGAACACCTCAATATAAGACCACCTCACAATTAAGACCACTTCATTATCAAAATCACATCACTACCATAATAACACCTCAATATAAGACCACTTCACAACCTCGATATAAGAACACTTCACAATTTAGACCATTTTATTACTATACAAAAGCCTCAATATAAGACCAAGTCACAATTAACACCTCACTATGTGGACCACTTCATTATTAAAACCACATCACTATTAATAATTCCACAATACAAGACCACCTCACAATCAAGACCAAATCACTATTTAGACCACTTTACAAGTGAGACACTTCAATATTATAACCACTTCAGTATCAAAATATAAGGACACCGCAATATAAGCCAATGTCACAATAAAGACACCTCTATCATTAAGACGGGCTTATGATTAAGCCAACCTCACAATTAAGACCGCCTCATTTTTAAAACCACTTCATTATGAAGACCACCTGTTAAAACCATATCACTATTAAGACAGCCTCATTAAGACCACCTCACTATTAGAAGCATCTCATTATTTACTATTTAGCCACTAAATTTAGAAAAACTTACTATATTGCTACACGAGTTCTGCATGTAAGCACACCATATCTCGCAAAACAAGCTGTCTAGACTATTGTGCAGAACCAACAATAGCATGAGTGTAAAGCTGAGATCATGACCGAGATACTAAATGAGAAGGCCAAGCAGAATCCCATTTTCTGCAAAGTTCTTCAAGCCACGCGTGCGTAATAAATGATTGCCACATCAAAGACAGAATTTCTACCACATAAGTTTTCTTCGACATCACTTAATATTCCAGTTCTACTATTAAAGTCACCAAAGATTGCTACATAAGGTGTTTTGTTAAGATAAGATGCAACATCTTCTCTAATCTGGTTATAAATATCATATATATATATATATAGATTTTATTGACATGTAAAATATCATAAATGATACATATGTCATTATAAATATAAATTCTCTCCATGATTTCTGCAAGAAGTGGCATCTAATTGTGAATGTAGGAAAAACTAAAATAATGAAATTTGGCAATAACTGACAAAATCAATTTTACTATGATACCCAAGAAATTGAGAATGTTGAGTCCTTTAAATATCTTGGCCATGTGTTAACAAACAAACGTAACTTGCATAAAAAAATGACTGCTTATCTTGTTACACAAGCACAAAAAGCACTTTTTGCTTTGCAAAGTGACACCAAGCAGACACTAGGACATATTACTCCTAAACTTGCCCTAAAAATGTTTGACACATATATTTTACCAATCCTTGAGTATAATTGTGAAATATGGTCCAGTAACAAACCTGTAAATGAACTAGAGAAGGTACAATTAGGATACCTAAAAAATATGTTAGGAGTTAGGAAACAGACCTCATCACAAGCTGTGTATGGTGAGACTGGCAGATTCCCATTACATGTATGACAACAGTTAAGAATGATCAACTATTGGATTAAACTAGAAAAACTGCCAGCTAAAAATATTCTTAAAAAATGTTTTAATGAGCAAAAAGATATGCACACTTCTGGTAATAATGCTTGGGTTGGGAAAATTATTCATATGCTCAATGAACACTATCCACAAAGAGACCATTTAAGACTTGTAAACAATAAGCTAGAATCCATTGCTAAAATGTTCAAATCTAAAATCTATGAGAAATGTCAGGAAACTATGCTAGCTGAAATCAATGACTCTACACTACAGCCAACACTTAGAACTTATAAACTCATCAAGACTGATAACAGGCTAGAACCCTACCTTCTACTAAACCTTAGCAGAAAAATGTATAATAAAATAGCCAAATTTAGAGTAAGCTCACATAATTTACGAATTGAAACAGGTAGACATGAAAACCCTATATTGCCAGCAGTTGAGAGATTATGCCTAAAATGCAATATGCATGTAATTGAAGATGAAAAACATTGTCTCATAGTATGCCCACATAACACACTTAGTCGTGAGGACCTCTTTAGAATAGCTAATGATCACATAGAAAATTTTGAGCAACTAAACAAAGAAGACAAATTTAAGACCATCGTGCAATCAAAAGAGCCTGAGTTGTTAAAATCCCTTGGAAATTTCTTGTAAATATTGATGCCTAATGAATGGTTGGGTCATCATCCATTGTCGAGCATTAACCATCACCCCTCAAACTAACAGTTTCTGCACTACAAGCATTTTTATATATTGTGATCTATGTGATTTTACACTCATGTACATAACTGTGCACGATGCCTTGTTATATATACTCCTAATTCAAATGTTGTACTTAAATTAACATTGTGATAATGAACAGAATTAACTGCAGTAATATATGTATTTAGGGTTACTGTATACATATGATATATGTCAATATATATATTTTTTAACAAATGTATGTTATCGAAACTTAATACTCATATTATCACTGTGCTATTGTTCAGCAACTGGGACCATGGATGTATAGATAATCCATTGATAATGTATACCTTTAACTTTTTATACCATGTATATATATATATGTGGCGCGCCACGGGAAAAGGGGGCTTACGGGTGGTGACGTCATAACTGTGAAACTGGCGGGAAAATGCAAGCAAGCCACGCGTGCGTAATAAATGATTGCCACATCAAAGACAGATGACATTAACTGCAGAACTGGGGCGATCAGTTTTGTCCCAGAAGTTTATATTAATCATACTGCTCTCTCCCTCCAACATTGAATGGACTCACCCATGTTAGTCCCATTTCTGGCTAGTTCATTTCAGTTTTAGGGATGAAAGCCAATATGCCTAAAAATAGTTATTTTTAGTTTTACTCCACAAAATCGTTGGGTAGGGGCGCGTTGTCGACCTAAATGCTAAATTTCAAAAGGCAGAAAAAAATAAAATTTTCCCGTGCGCACAAGTTAATTCAAGAAAATATTTTTTTTTTCGCGTGCGCACAAGTTTATTACGGAGCTTTTAAAGGGACATGCAAAGAAAAATAAAGGCTGGGAATTTGTCGTTCGAACGAAAATATTTGCGTTCTACTAGTCCGATTTTCGCCAAATAAAGACTGAATTGTTCAGGGAAGTGTATATATATATAATTTTTTATTTTTTTATTTATTTTTTACATTTATGGCTGTAGCCGTTTTAGACATAACTTGTTGACGTTTTGGTAATGTACCAAAATATTGGCGTAGACGTTTTGGTTGTTGACGTTTTGGGTGTAGCCGTATTTGCGGGTGAACGAAAAAATTTGCGAGGGAACGAAAATATTTAAGAGGGAACGCAAATATTTGCGAGAGAACGAAAAAATTTGCAAGGGAACGAAAAATTTTGCGAGGGAACGAAAAATATTTGCGAGGGAACGAAAAATATTTGCGCGGGAACGAAAAATATTTGCGAGGGAACGCAAATATTTGCGAGGGAACGAAAAACTTTTTTTTTTTTTTTTTGCATGTCCCTTTAAAAGCTCCGTAGTTAATTAAGTGGTGCCACGAAAAACATTTGGTACGGACGAAAAAATGTTTTTCTGTTTAAGTAAGTCGTGCACACGAGATAATTAAGTCGTGCGCATGAGGAAAACGGGCGCACACTTCTATCACTATCTTTTATCTAGGCCTAATAGTTTTCATTTATTAGGAGTTAAAAGTGCTGTTCCATTCAATGGCCAAGCTCTCTGTAGTGAAGTGCACTCAGTGACCCCAGCCAATTAGGACATAATTATGTCAGAAAGTTCATTAGATATATCTTGATTGCAAAAATGTATTGTGTTGTATTTCAGCAACTAAATGTGCAAGAAAGATGGGGTTTTCAATTAAGCACATGAAATTACATGTTCTACCAAAAGGTGACAATCTTGTATATGTACATGTATTTGTACTTTTGCTTTGTAAATTCAATAAGCATTTACATAGCTGGACAGACAGATAGATAAGTAAAAGATAGATAGATTGATAGATTGATGGGTATTGATTGACCAGTTGATATATAACATCTACATGTGTGATTGATTGATTGATTATTGACCAATTAATATACCATATGTGTGATTGATTGATTGATTTGTTCATTGCAGTTTACTGCAAGGACTATGTTTCATTGCAAGGAATAGCATATTTAAATGCAGAACTACCCAGATAGAATTTGTGGAAATGTTTCTCGCGCGCACCAAAAAAAAGATTTTGTAAATTAACTCGTGCGCACGGGGAAAACATTAATTTTTTTCGTAAATTAACTCGTGCGCACAGGAAAAAAGATATAATCCTTTTTGTAAATTATCTCTCGCACCGGAATTTTTTTTTTTTTCTACCATGTCCTCTTAGGGGCTCCGTAAATTTTAAAAACATTCATGTATATATACACTTAATTCTTCAAAAATGTGTGATATCAGTGCAAACAGAAGAATACCAGGGGTTATGAAATGTAGCAAACAACACAAGTTCAGCAATTTTTGCATAATTGCCACAATTATAAAAAAGAAAGGGAAATATATGTCAAAATGAAGCTTTGAAATTGAAAGTATTACGATGTAGACATTTTAAAAGACAAATAATATGTGTTTAGGTACACTAGTAGATGAGACCCAGTTGATACAGGTTTTAGAAAACATGAATTTTTCACATTTTCCCTCATTACCAATATTCTATAGTATTTATGGCCATAAGGACACAAAAAGGCACAACTAAAATAATTTAGACAAAGCCTGTAGGTGCAATAGTATCAGAGTACTGCTTAGGAAAAATTGAAAAAATATCAAAAGTCACAACTTGGCTATAAAAACTAATAAGATACCAAATTATATCAATGTATATACAATAGTGGTGGAGTTCTGCTTTGGAAATTAAGTGTGACAAACCCACCTGAACACACACTACATGTATAACTTTTTAATAGAGTATTTATACAGAAAGTCAACAGTGTCAAGCATGGAACAGCTTGGCAATGTCATTACAAGATCTACAAATAAAGAAATCAATCAAGTTCAGTACATCTGCAGTCTACAATTGGTCTGCATTACCTATGCAGGTACTTCAAACCTCTGCCTGGGGTAATAAAGCTAAAATATGGAAAAAAAATTTAGGTGGTCAGCGTGATAATTTAAAATTATTCAATGTTTTCTATTCTTGTTTTTTTTTACCGACTCTTTCCGACTCATATACAGCCTAATAATTTCATTGCAATGCTATAACTATAAAAGAAGGTGATGTTATTGCATGCAGTGAACTTTCAGGAACATATTGAGACCGTTTTTCATTAGAAACTCAAAAGAGAACAATAATTTTAGGGGATCTGAAGAAAAAGAAAGCCAATTCAAAAATTCTAATTTTTTTAAGGATCTTTTTCACAAATCTTGCAATTAAAAAATGTCCAGCCATATGAATTTAATATAACATTGTACCCGACTGTAACTTATTATAATAATCTATATGAGGCAATAAGAAAGTGGGGTCACCGCGCTTGTTTTCTAGAAAAACTGACCTTTTTATGATGTCCTCAATTTGTCTGAAATAATACTCAGAGCATCATATACTTAAAGTAGAGCCTTTGGGCTATCATTTGGTATATTTGGCATGATTTTAGCATTAGATCTGAATTAGTGCTGTCCCTTTTTAGTTCTATGTTCTTACTCTCATATACGGAAGCCTGTTAGTGCCACATACAACTTTTTTTATTATTATTTGGCGTTTTTGGCCACATTATTTTTTTTTGTTTTCGCTCAATTGGTTCAAGAAGGAGTTAAATGATATTGCATTTATTTGCAAATATTTGCTTTTATTCGCAAATATTTGAATTTTTTGCCACATAATGTTTTTCCGAATTTGTGTCTTTTGCTTCATAATTTTTTGTTCTGCTCAATTGGTTCCAAAAGGAGTTAAATAATTTTGCGTTTATTCGCAAATGTTTGCGTTTATTCACAAATGTTTGCGAATAATAGCAAAAAGATTCAACTATACTGTAAAAAAATATATATAATAAATAATTAAAAAAAAAATATGTAATGAAAAACACAAACTCCAAAAAATTGCGTAGCAAAAAATGCACACAGAAAAAAATTATGTTGGATAAAACAAAGTGAAAAAATGTTATGTAGCGAAAAACACAAATGACGAAAATCATGTAGCAAAGAACACATTGTAACGAATTAAGTAGCAAAAAGTCACAAATAAATAAAACGTCAAAATGAAATTTTCTTTTAGCAAAAATGCGCACTGGAAAAAAAGAAAATTATGTAGCCAAAAACACAGATGAAAAAATATCATGTAGCAAAGAATGCATACTGAAAAACATTATGTGGGAAACCACACAAATAAAAAAATTATAATGTACCAAAATTGCCAAAAGAATTATTCAGCAAAAAACGCAAATTTTAAATTATTTTTATCAAAAAAACACAAATCTAAAAACAATTATGAAGAAAAAAAAGACCAAAAAAAACGAAGTTGTGTGGCACTAGTAGGCTTCCGTAGTAAGAATATTAACCTCAGCTGGTAGCCCATGTTTGAGGCTCAATTGTGTTAAAAATGTTGCACATATAATTTTGAAATTTCAGAAAAATTTAGAAAATGTCATGCAAACACAATGCCAGAGTTTGGTAATTGTTGGTGAATGAGCACCCGAGATAAAAAAAACCAAATACGGAGGTTGTTTTTACGTCGGAAACCGGCTTTTTAACACGCCAATTTTAATGTTGATTTTTATTATTAAGTGATTATTGTAGCAGCTCACAATTTTAGTTGAGTATAGAACAGTTACCTCACAATCACATATCCAAATCTCATAAGTTTTGAACAACGGATAACGAAGATATGTCATGAAATGTAATGCATAGTTTTACAAGTGCCTGTGTTGCTCCTCATTACGTCTGCAGTGGTTATATGCGCGAAAACATAAAATTTTAAAATACCACATATGACCACTAAATATTGAGATATCTGGAAATTTTTTACATTTCCATAAACTACACATTTTAGACAATTGCTTGCCATCAAAAAGTAATTTTTGAAAAATCCACCCATTAGCCCCCTTTTGACACGGTGCGTCACATATATTGAATATAGAAATAGTGAGTAGAAGTAGACTTAGTACACATTTTTTATCTGTTTTTTTTTTACAAATGCATCATGTATGATATTACTTTGTCAATAAAAGCATATATATATATATATATATATATATATATGTATTTAAATTACTATTAATTCTGTCATAAAGAGAGCACAAATTTGCATCAAATGGGCAGGTTTTACATCAGTTCTAATTTCCAGAACAGCAAGTCTTAGAATTTGATAATTATATTTTAAAAATAAAAAATTAATCTACATACCTAACCATCCAATAATATCATTGTGAAAAATAAGATCCATGTGCAGTCCTATAGCATATTCTGTTTAATACAGTCAACCCTCATTTATCCGCACAGCTTTGTCCCCCAGTCAACTTTGCAGATAAATGAGGGAACCAGATATTAACCTAATATATATAAATGCACTAAGTAGATCTGTTCCCAACAAACTGTGCGGATAGTGAGGGAACCGGATAAGTGGGGCCCGGATAAATGAGGGTTGACTGTATCAACCACCTGATGACAAACCACTAACAACAATCAGTTCTAAGAGGGATTAAGTTACTGTTTATATCTGTTTTAAGTTTTCTACTCTCATAGTATTAGTGAGTTATTGCCCGTGGGAGGCTTATCACATGAGAGCGCCTGAGCGCTTGAGTGTGATAAATCCTGAACCAGCTTCCCGCGAGGCAAGAACTATCATCAAGATTCATTCTTTTAGTTGACCTGAAGCACTGTTGCTGATCAGAAACAGCAAACAGTAATTGTTCTAGTCAAACAAAACTGTTAACTGCTAAAATGTTTTGATTAAGTCTTAATTATGTCTTCTAAAATATTCTACTCAGGTAACTTCTTAACTATATTTGCATAATACAAATTTATCCATACCTGGTGTATCGAATTCGGGAATCACTCTGATCCCTCTGAGCCTGGCCTCTTCTATGATTTCTGCAATGTCTCTTCGATTGTAGATGTGAGTGGGTTCATATGCTCCCTGCAATTGCAATTGAAGATTCATGACTATACGACAAAGATGTATGTATTTTACCACTGTTCTTATGTTTAGATGTATTCATGGGCCGGCCCCTTTTTACCTTGTTAATGACGTTATTATGAATTGTGATATTAATGGTATTAACACTAGAAGTGATCCTGTGAATGTCTATATTCCTAATGTCTCTAGTCAGTTTGCTAACAAGTATTTTAAGTACACTAGTTTACCATCATTTTTAAAATATATGATATCAATGTTTTTAAAAGGAAGCTAAGACAATATGTTTTAATGTAATTTTATCTTATCTTATTTATACATGTTTTATGATTTTATATATATCTTATTTTAGTTAATTTATGTACTATTTCATCTATATATATACATTTTTGTTTTATTGTATCAATGGGCCACATGAAAAACAGTTTATACTGATGGTGCTATCCATTTTAAATATATTTCAATAAATAAATAAAATAGCATATTAAGAAACCTATCAAGTGTTCAGTGGTGAGCAAGCCCTTTCGGGTAATTTGAAAAACAATACAGAGTTGTTAAATAATCTATATTAAACAACAATATTAAATAATCAGAACATGGGATGAATAAAAAGAATGGAATAAGGAAAAATGGTGTGGATGATGGAAAACCAAAGATCACACAGTGCAACTAGTCCTCAAAAACTGCAAGTGTTCTTCAGGACTCTGCCAGAAGCTATGGCACCCTGGACCAGCTCTCCAAAGAAGCCCTTAGAAACCCTAGCCTGGCAGCAGTCTAGCCATTTTCGTGGTATTTTGCAACAGGTTGAATATATATTGTCTGTTTAATTCTAAAATTATTGACACATGTTATGTTATTTGATAATTATATACCTTTGAAATATTATGTATAAAAAAAAATACTTTTATGTAAAAATTATTCGGGGTTGCCCTTGACAGCGGAAGTCAACTTCCTTAGAGGGCAATCCCTATATATGTAACTGTTTCGTTCGTAGGTAAAAAATAAATTAATAATCTGAAATAATCAAATAAACTGTCTGGACTGTATACCCGGATCAGTGCCGACTATCATCAGTTCATATCATTGAGTAACTAGGTTCTTATCGGCGATGACTAAGTCATTCAATGATAGACTAAACAGTTTTAAAGAAGTATAAATTGAAATTGCCGATTCATTGCATGAAAATGATGATTGTGTACAAATAACAGCGTGTCAAGGTTATCAATAGTGTGTGCACAAATTATTTATCAGCATAGAATAGATTCAGATAGGTAGGAAGGCTGTAAAACCGTGTGCACAGACACTGCTGCATGGCCCTCATTCTCGTTGCCATGCAACAAATTCTGAAGCTACTCCTTACAATGGAAACTGGCTCATCTATGACGATCGGTTACCATGGTTACTGTAATATCGTACGTAAAGGTGAATATACTGACAGGACATTATGCCTGCATTGATGAAGGTTTTTAAAGTCTCAGTGAAATGCCAAGCAGGCTTTAAAACGCCCCTACCTGTGTGCTGTCACCTCAAATATCAAGGCTCTGATTATATTTTGCTCGTTTATTCATCTAAACTGAATTAATCAATTTCTCCGATATAGTCAATATATATGGTATTAAGGGTCTGATAATGGAATTACAGAATAATTAGATGTTCAGGTGCTGAATTTGTGCAGGCAATTAAGAAAAGTTGCTCTGAACTAAAAGAAAATATGTGTATCCATCATTCTTGCATTTTTTAGAGAAGATTTCTTCAGTCAATACACAGCCTATAGGCCACATAGTTTAACCAATTATTTTGTCAACTAGGTAAACTAGAAAAAAATGTCCATAATTAGGGCTCTGGGCTTTTGAGGTGACAGCACATAGTGGCCAAGCAACATCGTGATTAAATGACATGAATAGATGTCGGAGTAAATTATTACATTCAAAATTATAGTATTTTAGTTTTTTTGTATGCTCAGTTTATAAACACTATTTCAATTAGCAGTTTTATAAAGTTAGTTTTATAAAATGTGCTACACCCTAGACAGCTGATGTGACCTATTCCTGGCTGTAGCTATAGCTGGATAAAGCCAGCTGCTTCTGTCTACTCCTAGCTTATAGTTGGCCTACACCTATCACCACTGAACAAATATAAACCTTTGTTAATGTAAGAAATTTATATATTAATATATCATAAATATGTACTTTTAGATCCAGCTTTGAGAAACCAGCTGTTGTCTAGCTTTGTCTAACTTTAATTTGACAGGCCGTTTATAAATTAAACTAACTGTGGATGTTGTCAATCATTACACCACAAAAAATATTAAATTCATGTCAGTTGCAGTGAGGATGCAACTGAACTTGCATGCAAGTGGTCTATTTATTGATCAATAAGTATCACATAGTATATCCTAGATAATAAATCTTCGGAATGTCTAAAGTACCCAGTCAATGATTTATTATTGATTGATTGTTCAACTTTTTATTCATCATACTTTCTGATGCTGCTTATGCAGGATCACCCCGGAAATAACATTTGAGCTGTAACAGTTATATATCCAATATTGAAGTGGCTTGTGGGTGTATTGTGTTTAATGTAGGGAGAGTTAGGTACAGGAAGTGCTAAGGAATAGGGAGGGGAATGTCCCAAATCGTTTCAATGTCGGCGCGATGATGGCGATGTCTAAACGATGTTGTAATGATGGCAGCCGATTTAGAAACGACGCTGGCCCGATTTGGAATGCTATCTGGGGTACGGGCAGCACTGGTTATAGTGCGTCATATACCATGTGATATCAGAATGTGATAATAGATTATTAAGTTTTAAGTTAATTTTTTTTCTTGACACATGGTTTATACAATTTTACACTGATACATTCAATACAGTTATGCATATACATAATAATTTTGAATACTTACATATTTTGTAATATTAGGAAGTGTTAAACTCTGAAATGGGAAGGAATGATCATCAACGATATGCCAGTGAAAGACATTCATCTTGTTCTGGGCCATGGCTTCCTGAAATCACATAATAATAAATCACACAATCGTTAAATTGTACTTTACAATTTTTTTTAAATTTTAGCATGCCTTCCTATAGATAATTATTAATATTTTAATGCTGAACTAATGAATTAGTAGTAGTAAATATATGTATAATCTTTTTTTCCTTTTTTTTTCACAAGGTGGGTCCCTCGACAGCGGCAAACTTATTGCCTTAGAGGGAGTCTCCTTGCTCCACTCTAAGAAAAAATTATTAATTTTTATAATATGTAATTACTGTTATATGTTATTTAAGGAGCCAATAAAAACTGTCATTGTCATACTTTAAGTAGATCCTCGAATGATAGCAACTGATTTATTCTATAGTGCCTGCTTAAAGTCAATATCAGTGATTGGTTATTTCCGATTTTAAGTCATGCCGTATATGATTTATGCAATACATTTGTCAAAAGCCAAAAGCATCTGATCAAGCAGATGTTGATGAATCATGACTTCCATATGGAAACTTTCCACACGACTTATAATCACATTTTAATGCGCATTCATGCACATATGGCTATGGCCGTAAAGTAATTAATTATTTTTAATTCGTTTTTTATAGGTATTGATGCGATAAACGCATTAGGTAATGCCTAATGCTTTACAATAAAAATAATATTAATGCAATTTCAAAACTAATTTAACACTGACAGCTGTGACGGGAGCTATTAAATGAGTCGCCTCAATTTCATACAATTACTTTCAGATTGTGACAGTTTAGCTTATTATTACCCAAGAAATACGATTTAATGATATTATTTAGCCACAACTCCAGTCTTAAGTTCAGTGGCTTAACATAAGTAAATTACATTACAAAATAATAAGTGAAAAAAATATGAACCAAGCTCATAATATGAAGCCCCCCACCAGCTTATGTATGCTATAAAAATATTAATTTAGCCACAACTCCAATCTTAAGTTTAATGGCTTAACATCAATAAATTACATTACAAAATAATAAGTGAAAGAAACATATGAAACAAGCTCATAATATGAAGCATCCTACCAGGTTTTGTATGAGGACTCCCTTCTGCATAAAATGTCTTGCGGTGTCAATTAAAACACCCCTGTATGGAAACCTCGGTTTGTCCTGGATGTTAACATGTGACATACTGAACTGAAGAAAAGAAAGGCAAGTTATATCACTCAAAAGGACTTGGCATAGCCACATATAACACCATATGATACAGCCAGTTATTGTCTTCAGAGGACGGGTAAATGTTGTGCATGCCCAGAAGAAGTGTTTATCTACTACAAGCAGACTAAATATGCGTATAGTGAAAATAGATACATTGTGTCATGGAGTTTAAAATTTGTTAACGATGTCATAGTGTACATAAGTGTCGTTAAAATAGATACCATGTGTCATGCAGTTTATAATTTGTTAACGATGTCATAGTGTACATAAGTGTCCTTAAAATAGATACATTGTGTCATGCAGTTTATAATTTGTTAACGATGTCATAGTGTACATAAGTGTCCTTAAAATAGATACATTGTGTCATGCAGTTTATAATTTGTTAACGATGTCATAGTGTACATAAGTGTCCTTAAAATAGATACATTGTGTCATGCAGTTTATAATTTGTTAACAATGTCATAATGTACATAAGTGTCGTAAAAATAGATACCATGTGTCATGTAGTTTATAATGTTAACAATGTCATAGTGTACATAGGTGTCGTTAAAATAGATACATTGTGTCATGCAGTTTATAATTTGTTAACCATGTCATAATGTACATAGGTGTCGTGAAAATAGATACATTGTGTCATGCAGTTTATAATTTGTTAACGATGTCATAATGTATGTAAGTGTCATTAAAATAGATACATTGTGTCATGCAGTTTATAATTTGTTAACGATGTCATAATGTACATAAGTGTCGTTAAAATAGATACATTGTGTCAAGCCGTTTATAATTTGTTAACGATGTCATAATGTACATAAGTGTCGTTAAAATAGATACATTGTCTCATGCAGTTTATAATTTGTTAACGATGTCATAGTGTACATAAGTGTCGTTAAAATAGATACATTCTGTCATGGAGTTTAAAATTTGTTAACGATGTCATAGTGTACATAAGTGTCGTTAAAATAGATAATTGTGTCATGCAGTTTATAATTTGTTAACGATGTCATAATGTACATAAGTGTCGTTAAAATAGATACATTGTGTCATGCAGTTTATAATTTGTTAACGATGTCATAATGTACATAAGTGTCCTTAAAATAGATACATTGTGCCATGCAGTTTATAATTTGTTAAAGATGTCATAAAGTACATAAGTGTCGTTAAAATAGATACATTGTCTCATGCAGTTTATAATTTGTTAAAGATGTTATAGTGTACATAAGTGTCGTTAAAATAGATACCATGTGTCATGCAGTTTATAATTTGTTAACGATGTCATAGTGTACATAAGTGTCCTTGAAATAGATACATTGTGTCATGCAGTTTATAATTTGTTAACGATGTCATAATGTACATAGTGTAAAGTCCACTGCCCTGCATTTACTCACTTTCATGAGATAGATGACTTATATGATACATATATCTCTTTATGTTTCATAACTACAGTCACAGAGACGTGCTTAGCATTAATTATCTTAGTTATTAAGTACATTGTTCGTTATGGACATACATTGTTTAAAATGGATATTAAATACATTGTTCATTATGGACACACATTGTGTAATGTAGTTATTAAATACATTGTTCATTATGGATATACATTGTTTAAACATAGCTATAAAATGGATTGTTCATATAGTCATGCATTGTTTAATATAGTTAGTCATACATGTTATGTTATGTATAATTGAGAGGCATGGTTGTTATGCACCAAACCTAGTAGAATCATTGGTGCACTGATGGGACAGAGAAATGTTAAACATTGAATGTTAAATGCTAAATGCAGGAAGTTGTGTCAGAGTACAGCATGATTGCATGTTGCATTGTATTACCAGCATAATTGCACCCTGCATTGTGCTAGTTGTATTTCCTTGTTAAGGCTGCCTCCACACTAAGTCCAGGCAGGCCTTTGATCTGGAGCAATACAGCCTCCTTAATTGCACTTTACTGCACCCCAAGCCAAGCTACCTGCCAATTGCTGACACTGCCATTGTATCCCAGTGTCAGCTTGGGCTAAAAATAGCCACAGTACAATGCAGTGGTACAGAGGGCCCCTTTGTCTCTGCAGGCCTAATCCCTGCCAGCTTAAAGTGGCATTCTACCAGTGCTTGCAGTTAAGGGGGGGAAACCACCCCCCCCACTTATGTAATTCATGCTCTACTGCTCCAGGGAGAGCAGTCCAGCAGCTAATTGTGTATTGTTCTAGGATTGGTTAATGAAATTCAGTGCATTGTTTTAGCACTCATGATTGGTTTAAATTAACCCCACCCAGTGCATGCTGGGTGGGGAAGTGAAGAGCCCCATTGTTGATATAAGGCTCTGCAGCAATAAAGAGATCAGTTTTTACCTAACCAGGAACCAGTACTGAGGAAGCAAACTATTGTCTTACAGAGTTCTTTACTTTATGCCTTGCTTGGAACTTATACTGAATGCTTGGATGGAAAGCTAGCTGAAGATTGCATGACAGACTTGTACAAGCCTTGGAACTTGTCTTTTGATGCCTGAAGTTGCCACAGCAATTCAGAGAAGTCTGTTATATGCCTCTTGACAGAGCCCTAGAGGACGAATCTTTACATTGGTGACCCTGACGTGATCTAACAAATTGGAGTCTTGTATGGAAGGAGCAACGTGTTGTATACATCAGCTCACACAAATGTTCTTGCAAAGAACCGCAAGGACCTGAAAGTCTACATGGGACAATAGCTAAGTGAAGATTTCTAGCTCTCCTGACTGAGTGCTCTCCGTTACCTGAAGAAGACGAAATTCATCATGGTTCTACCTGCAATCCCACCAGCCCCTGCGCCTGCTCCTCCTGCTGCCGTGGATGTCCAGCAATTCGCGGACTTCGTACGGCAACTCCGTGATGAGGGCGCCGAGAACCGGGCCGCTGACAGAAGAACAGCTCATGACCGAGATCGTCGACATCAATTCAACAGCGACCGACAGACGGCTGATAATCTCGCCCGACGCGTGCCGCCGTGCGACGGAGCCACCCCCGGGGCAGTACGAGACTGGGTAAGAGAAGTGGATCTTACAATTCCATATTCCGAGTTCTCGATATATATTGCCGCCCACTCAGCCCAGGGAGCGCTCAGAAGAGAGCTGGAACACTTCCTTGAGCGGCAGCCAGACCGGGAGGCGGTGGACTGGAACACAGTGCGCACCCATCTGCAAGAAGCCTTCCTGCAGCCCCACGAGGACGACCGGCTGCGTCATGAATTGGAGAAGGCCAGACAAGGAGCCTACGAAACGTCCACATCCTATGGACGACGTTTCCGAGAGATGGCTGACTTGGCATATCCAGTGGGTGCAGCAGGACGCGGGCGAGCTGCCCCGGCCCGAAACGTTGATCAAACTCGACTTCTCCTTCGAGTGTACATGAAGGGACTGCGAGATCGCCACATCGTGGAGCGACTGATTAAGGATGGCCGCCCAGAAAACTTCGCCGCTGCGATGACATTGGTCTCCAACTACGAGTCGGATGAGTATCGCCTCCGCATGGCTCTGGACGACGGTGTCCTGGTCAGAGAGGATGAGCCAATGGAAGTGGGCGCGATGGCCCCGGCCGCCACAAGCGTCCCAGATTTCGCCAAGGACATGGCCGAGGTTCGTCGCCAAGTCAGCGGGCTGACCCAACAGTTCACGAAATTGATGAGCGCCATGCAGAATGCCAAAGGAACCCGCCCGGCTCAGAGTCAAGATCCTGCGCCAGAACGCCGAGTGCGCCCAGCGCGATCTGCCCAGCCAGACAATGCCTATGCTGATGATGGAGCTCCTATTTGCAACTTCTGTCAACGGATCGGACATGTGGAGCGTCATTGCCGCTCACGCAGAGCGTCCCAGCAGCAGAGCCAGCGAGAGAGAAGCAACCAGAACCAGGGGGGCCAATAGGCGCCGCAACGATCGACGAGCTGAAATACGTGGAGTTAAGGATTTATGGACTTTCCTTAATTGCGCTCGTCGATACGGGAGCCTCCCGCACTGTGTTGCGGCGCCAAGAGTTTGAACTCTTATGTAACAAGACTGGACGCCGGCCACTGCTGGGCAAATCAGTCGATTTGTGTGGTGTCACTGGACACGATATCAAGGTGCTGGGAGCGACTGAGCTCCCTGTGGACACTATAGGCAGCATCCCAGTGATCATCGTGGACCACATAGCACACCCACTGATTTTAGGGCGAGACGTGCTGAAGCAGGAATTAGCACACATTGACTATGAAAATGGCATACTGACCTGGAGACGAGTGTCACTGCCATTGCTGCCAGCTCGCCAGCTAAACTCGATAGAGTCCTTGGGGGAACACCCTCCTGTCATTAGAGACTCCAGAATTGGCAAGTGCGTGGCCGACCACTCCAGACAATTCGCTGCCAAAGGAGAGGACTTGGGATGCCACCCTGACATACAGGTGCGAATCCACACGGAAGGATCAGCCATCAAGCGACGACCATACCGGCTGCCGCTCAAGAAGCGAGCAGCCCTGGATCTTAAAATTGACGACCTACTGCGTCAAGGTGTCATTGTCCCCTCAGCGTCTCCATGGGCCTCACCAGTGGTCCTTGTTGAGAAGAAAGACCCCTCAGATGGTCCACGTTTTTGTGTAGACTACACAAGCCTCAACAAGGTCACCAAAAAGGACGCATATCCCATACCGCTGATCAGAGACATATTTGACCAACTTCAAGGCGCCACCGTGTTTTCAACATTGGACTTGAAGTCTGGTTTCCACCAGCTGCCACTCCACCCTGAAGATCAAGAGAAGACGGCGTTTGTGTGTCACAGGGGCCTATTTCACTGGACCAGGCTCCCCATGGGCTTGTGTAACGCCAGTCAGCTTTTTCAAAGGGCCATGGAAGTGGTTTTTAAGGGATTGATTGGCAACATCTGCATGCTGTACATTGACGACATTGTCGTGTACAGCACGAATGAGACTGAGCATGCCGAGCATCTGCAAGTGATGTTCGCTCGCCTGAAGCATTTTAATCTGCGACTCAATCCCAACAAATGCGTGTTTGGGCTGCGAGAGGTGAAGTTGCTGGGCTATGTTGTCAGTGAAGCAGGACTCAGGGCAGACCCCGGGAAAGTGGCAGCCATAGCTCGCATGCATGCGCCTCAGAACCTAGCAGAGGCCCGCAGCTTCCTGGGGATGACGGGCTATTATAGGAACTGCATAAAGGACTATGCCCACATTTCTGAGCCCTTGGTGAACCTAACCCGCAAGAACGTCAAATTTGACTGGACAGGACGACATCAGCTGGCGTTTGACTCACTCAAGGCGTCCCTGACTAGTGACAGCGTCATGGCCCATCCACGCACAGATCAGCCCTATCAGCTTTACACCGATGCGTGCGATTACGCCATTGGCGCCATACTGTGCCAGAAGGATGAGTCAGGAGTAGAACGCCCAATCGTGTACTTATCCAAGCAACTGTCAGACACCCAGAGGCGATGGGCAACAATTGAGAAGGAAGCATATGCCGTCATTCACGCCCTTAAGCAGCTAAGACCTTACCTATGGGGTGCCAGCTACAGGACCTTCACAGACCACAAACCGCTCACCTCGCTGTTCACAAAAGACATGAACAACACAAAGATCCAGCGCTGGGCGGTCCTGTTAGCTGAGTACAATTGCAAGGTCGAGTACCATAAGGGCAAGCTCAACGTGAGGGCGGATATGCTCTCCAGGATACGCCAATATGACACCATCGCCACGTTTGACACGGACTATTGGCACTTGGGAGACAACTTGCCACTCCTGCCTCCCGACGACGCCACTCCAGACATCTACGGCCTCAACCTCCATTTGATTGCACAGCAGCAGCGGCTGATGCCTGAATGGACTGAGCACCACGACGAGGATAGCGAGTTCGAAGTTATCAACGGGCTGCTTTACTCGACCAAGCGCCCCTATCAATATGCTGCTGACCACCCACGACTCGTCATTCCTCCAGAGCAACGTGACTCAATTATAACACGCGCGCATGAAGATGTTGGCCACATGTCTGTGCTCAAGACCATGCGGAAATTGCAGGA
Source organism: Alitta virens (assembly GCA_932294295.1). Classification (NCBI taxonomy): domain Eukaryota; kingdom Metazoa; phylum Annelida; class Polychaeta; order Phyllodocida; family Nereididae; genus Alitta; species Alitta virens. The sequence continues at coordinate 19,103,194 of OW028583.1, read as the reverse complement.
GGCTTTCGCTTGGCCAAGAATGAAGTCCGACACCTGGGCCATTGTTTCCAAGTGCCCCACCTGTGTGGTCCACAGCAAAGCAAGACCGAAAGCGCCCATGGGCGAGATGCCTCTGGCGACTGCACCCATACAGATCATGGCAGCTGACTTGATTGGACCCCTGGTGAAGTCACCATCAGGCAACCAATACATTCTCACTGTCATTGATCACTGCACTGGCTGGGCTGAAGCGTACCCCATGCCCAGCAAGACTAGCTTCGAGGTCTGGAAGCAGTTCACCAGATACGTATTCCCGCGCAATGGATATCCTGATGTGATCATCACGGACCAAGGCTTGGAGTTTGGGGCAGCCGCAATACGCAGCTACCTTAAGGGTGTGGCCATCGATCACCGACGTACCACGAGTTATAACCCACAGGCCAATGGCAAGTGTGAACGTTTTAATGGGACCCTCAAGCAGATAATCTCGAGGCTCATTAACAACACGAGACACACTTGGGAAGATCAAATTGGACCAGCATTGTTGGCGTATAATAACTCAGTGTCAGACGTCACTGGCCACACCCCCTTCTTCTTGCACCATGGACGCAGGGCGAGACTGCCCATCTCAAAACTTCTGCAGGAAGAGACACTGCTGGATGATCGCCTGCAGAATGTGGCAGATGCCTTGAGAACTGCAGTACATTCAACAGCCCAATCAAGACACCACAACAGGGAGCGACTGCAAAGACAGGCCAACATAGGACAGTTCAAGGTGGGGGACACCGTGGTCATCAAAGCGCAGGAGCCACTCTCACTAACATCCAAGTGGGACCCACAGTGGACAATCACAAGAATGAGAGGCAAGGTCTTGTGGGTCAACCACCAACAGACAGGCAAACAAAAGGTCCTTAATGTGAATAAGGTGAAAATGGTGGACCCTAACATAGTCTGGGATAATGTCAACCCCAGACCCAAACGCAATCCCCGCCAGGGTGCGCGGTCAGCCGGGATGCTGAGAACAGCCGTCATGCCTGACAGGACAGAGCGCCCCGCCCCAGACCATGCTTCAGCGGCGGCGCCCAAGGGTACCTCCCTTGCGAGGCAATCGGCCATGAAGCGCAGGCGGAACCCAAGCCAATCAAGTGAGGACAACTCAATTGCCTCGGATCAGCCACCAGGGGTCTCACGTAAAAGGTCCCAACGCATGACGACCTGCAGTCACACTGCACCTGCACCCGCAACTACCAGGACGCCAGCCACTCTGCGACCAGCCACGCCACGGCTCACAGACTCGAAGCGCCTGCATCGCACCGCCAATAGACGTGCTCATCCACCGGACCAAGACGCCTCTGCCAAGGATGAGCCAATGGAAGTGGGCGCGATGGCCCCGGCCGCCACAAGCGTCCCAGATTTCGCCAAGGACATGGCCGAGGTTCGTCGCCAAGTCAGCGGGCTGACCCAACAGTTCACGAAATTGATGAGCGCCATGCAGAATGCCAAAGGAACCCGCCCGGCTCAGAGTCAAGATCCTGCGCCAGAACGCCGAGTGCGCCCAGCGCGATCTGCCCAGCCAGACAATGCCTATGCTGATGATGGAGCTCCTATTTGCAACTTCTGTCAACGGATCGGACATGTGGAGCGTCATTGCCGCTCACGCAGAGCGTCCCAGCAGCAGAGCCAGCGAGAGAGAAGCAACCAGAACCAGGGGGGCCAATAGGCGCCGCAACGATCGACGAGCTGAAATACGTGGAGTTAAGGATTTATGGACTTTCCTTAATTGCGCTCGTCGATACGGGAGCCTCCCGCACTGTGTTGCGGCGCCAAGAGTTTGAACTCTTATGTAACAAGACTGGACGCCGGCCACTGCTGGGCAAATCAGTCGATTTGTGTGGTGTCACTGGACACGATATCAAGGTGCTGGGAGCGACTGAGCTCCCTGTGGACACTATAGGCAGCATCCCAGTGATCATCGTGGACCACATAGCACACCCACTGATTTTAGGGCGAGACGTGCTGAAGCAGGAATTAGCACACATTGACTATGAAAATGGCATACTGACCTGGAGACGAGTGTCACTGCCATTGCTGCCAGCTCGCCAGCTAAACTCGATAGAGTCCTTGGGGGAACACCCTCCTGTCATTAGAGACTCCAGAATTGGCAAGTGCGTGGCCGACCACTCCAGACAATTCGCTGCCAAAGGAGAGGACTTGGGATGCCACCCTGACATACAGGTGCGAATCCACACGGAAGGATCAGCCATCAAGCGACGACCATACCGGCTGCCGCTCAAGAAGCGAGCAGCCCTGGATCTTAAAATTGACGACCTACTGCGTCAAGGTGTCATTGTCCCCTCAGCGTCTCCATGGGCCTCACCAGTGGTCCTTGTTGAGAAGAAAGACCCCTCAGATGGTCCACGTTTTTGTGTAGACTACACAAGCCTCAACAAGGTCACCAAAAAGGACGCATATCCCATACCGCTGATCAGAGACATATTTGACCAACTTCAAGGCGCCACCGTGTTTTCAACATTGGACTTGAAGTCTGGTTTCCACCAGCTGCCACTCCACCCTGAAGATCAAGAGAAGACGGCGTTTGTGTGTCACAGGGGCCTATTTCACTGGACCAGGCTCCCCATGGGCTTGTGTAACGCCAGTCAGCTTTTTCAAAGGGCCATGGAAGTGGTTTTTAAGGGATTGATTGGCAACATCTGCATGCTGTACATTGACGACATTGTCGTGTACAGCACGAATGAGACTGAGCATGCCGAGCATCTGCAAGTGATGTTCGCTCGCCTGAAGCATTTTAATCTGCGACTCAATCCCAACAAATGCGTGTTTGGGCTGCGAGAGGTGAAGTTGCTGGGCTATGTTGTCAGTGAAGCAGGACTCAGGGCAGACCCCGGGAAAGTGGCAGCCATAGCTCGCATGCATGCGCCTCAGAACCTAGCAGAGGCCCGCAGCTTCCTGGGGATGACGGGCTATTATAGGAACTGCATAAAGGACTATGCCCACATTTCTGAGCCCTTGGTGAACCTAACCCGCAAGAACGTCAAATTTGACTGGACAGGACGACATCAGCTGGCGTTTGACTCACTCAAGGCGTCCCTGACTAGTGACAGCGTCATGGCCCATCCACGCACAGATCAGCCCTATCAGCTTTACACCGATGCGTGCGATTACGCCATTGGCGCCATACTGTGCCAGAAGGATGAGTCAGGAGTAGAACGCCCAATCGTGTACTTATCCAAGCAACTGTCAGACACCCAGAGGCGATGGGCAACAATTGAGAAGGAAGCATATGCCGTCATTCACGCCCTTCAGCAGCTAAGACCTTACCTATGGGGTGCCAGCTACAGGACCTTCACAGACCACAAACCGCTCACCTCGCTGTTCACAAAAGACATGAACAACACAAAGATCCAGCGCTGGGCGGTCCTGTTAGCTGAGTACAATTGCAAGGTCGAGTACCATAAGGGCAAGCTCAACGTGAGGGCGGATATGCTCTCCAGGATACGCCAATATGACACCATCGCCACGTTTGACACGGACTATTGGCACTTGGGAGACAACTTGCCACTCCTGCCTCCCGACGACGCCACTCCAGACATCTACGGCCTCAACCTCCATTTGATTGCACAGCAGCAGCGGCTGATGCCTGAATGGACTGAGCACCACGACGAGGATAGCGAGTTCGAAGTTATCAACGGGCTGCTTTACTCGACCAAGCGCCCCTATCAATATGCTGCTGACCACCCACGACTCGTCATTCCTCCAGAGCAACGTGACTCAATTATAACACGCGCGCATGAAGATGTTGGCCACATGTCTGTGCTCAAGACCATGCGGAAATTGCAGGAGGCTTTCGCTTGGCCAAGAATGAAGTCCGACACCTGGGCCATTGTTTCCAAGTGCCCCACCTGTGTGGTCCACAGCAAAGCAAGACCGAAAGCGCCCATGGGCGAGATGCCTCTGGCGACTGCACCCATACAGATCATGGCAGCTGACTTGATTGGACCCCTGGTGAAGTCACCATCAGGCAACCAATACATTCTCACTGTCATTGATCACTGCACTGGCTGGGCTGAAGCGTACCCCATGCCCAGCAAGACTAGCTTCGAGGTCTGGAAGCAGTTCACCAGATACGTATTCCCGCGCAATGGATATCCTGATGTGATCATCACGGACCAAGGCTTGGAGTTTGGGGCAGCCGCAATACGCAGCTACCTTAAGGGTGTGGCCATCGATCACCGACGTACCACGAGTTATAACCCACAGGCCAATGGCAAGTGTGAACGTTTTAATGGGACCCTCAAGCAGATAATCTCGAGGCTCATTAACAACACGAGACACACTTGGGAAGATCAAATTGGACCAGCATTGTTGGCGTATAATAACTCAGTGTCAGACGTCACTGGCCACACCCCCTTCTTCTTGCACCATGGACGCAGGGCGAGACTGCCCATCTCAAAACTTCTGCAAGAAGAGACACTGCTGGATGATCGCCTGCAGAATGTGGCAGATGCCTTGAGAACTGCAGTACATTCAACAGCCCAATCAAGACACCACAACAGGGAGCGACTGCAAAGACAGGCCAACATAGGACAGTTCAAGGTGGGGGACACCGTGGTCATCAAAGCGCAGGAGCCACTCTCACTAACATCCAAGTGGGACCCACAGTGGACAATCACAAGAATGAGAGGCAAGGTCTTGTGGGTCAACCACCAACAGACAGGCAAACAAAAGGTCCTTAATGTGAATAAGGTGAAAATGGTGGACCCTAACATAGTCTGGGATAATGTCAACCCCAGACCCAAACGCAATCCCCGCCAGGGTGCGCGGTCAGCCGGGATGCTGAGAACAGCCGTCATGCCTGACAGGACAGAGCGCCCCGCCCCAGACCATGCTTCAGCGGCGGCGCCCAAGGGTACCTCCCTTGCGAGGCAATCGGCCATGAAGCGCAGGCGGAACCCAAGCCAATCAAGTGAGGACAGCTCAATTGCCTCGGATCAGCCACCAGGGGTCTCACGTAAAAGGTCCCAACGCATGACGACCTGCAGTCACACTGCACCTGCACCCGCAACTACCAGGACGCCAGCCACTCTGCGACCAGCCACGCCACGGCTCACAGACTCGAAGCGCCTGCATCGCACCGCCAATAGACGTGCTCATCCACCGGACCAAGACGCCTCTGCCAAGCGCCCCTACGCTGGACCACCTGCAGCACACGGAGAGCCATCAGCACCGGCACAGACCAGAAGACGGCCAGCCACGTACCGCCCAGCACCACCACGCCAAGCAGATCTCAAGCGCCTGCACAGATTTGCCCCACGACGCCCGCATGACCCTGATCCTGTAGTAGCTGCAAAGCGTGGGAGACCCATCTTACACCGTGCAGCTAAACGCCGTCTCCAGAGCGACCTGCCCTCACCGACGCCAGAAGATCAAAAGAAGGCCAGAGTAACTATAACCCAAGAAGTTGCTGCCTTTTTAAGATGCATTTAATTGTGATCCTCCTCCTGAGCTGCCTCACGCAAGCAGAGAACACAGCTCCCATCATAGTCACTGCACTACCAGATGGCATCAGCATCAGAGGAGGGGAAACACTGCACCAGCTGGTGGCATCATGGGACGTATACGTCACTCTGGATCCACCCCCATACCCCACTGACCTAGCCAACCAGATATCGTCACTCAATCACACCTTTACAGCCTTGGAATTGCTCTCACACAATGGACGCAATGGCATCCAAATCGACCTGCAGTCGCGCAAGTTGCGCAGAGACCGCCTGCAGGAACTGATCGCACGTGAGGACAGACCAAGGCGAGAGAGAAGAGGACTGCTGGACATCGGTGGCTCAGTGTTGCATGCCCTATTCGGCGTGGCCACATCATCTCAATTGGACAGATTTAAGGCTGCTCTAATGGAAGTTGATGGCAGACAGAGAGACATGACGCATGCTCACAACAATCTTGTCACCATCCTGAACCAGACGATGGCTTACACGAGAAGATTAGTAGGGCAACAGCATCACATGGCCCTCCAGATCATACAGATCAACACGGCCATCAACCAACTGGCAAAGATCATACAAGATCACGCACGACGCATCAGCCGCATGGAACTGGTATCAGACCTGGACAGTTACCTGGACGTTCTGGAACTAGCGGCTCAACATTATGTGCGACAGACTACACTGTTTCATAGACAGCGTGCTGAACTTGAACTAGGACATCTCACTCGTGATCTACTATCAGCCAGCCAACTCACAGAGATCCTACAGCAGGCAGCAGCTCAACACAAGGTAATATCCTCACTGGAGTGGTACTATCAATTCTTGTCTGTAACTCCTCTATGGCAGTCTTCAGGCACCTTACTGTATAAAGTTGAGCTTCCATTGGTAGCATCCCGTCCCTACCTGTTATACAGTGTACTGGCACACCCAGTACCAATCAACAACTCATCTTATACGGTCCTGGTAAATTAAATAAGGCTTACGCCATTGACACCATCTCTGGGAATTTATTTTTGCCACATAAATGCGTGGGTCATCAGCCCACAGTGTGTCAAACAGGCCCAGAGTTTGGACCCACCCTCATGAGTTGCGCCCGAGGTATTTTGACTAATAGGCGTGAATTTATCAATAAATGTAGAGTGGATGTTCGTGACCATGCAGGAGACACTCTACTCACAACCATTGATATCAATCAATACGCCATAGCGTCAATAGGGGAAACCTTAGTAATACGCTGTCCTGGACTTGCAGAGTCACATATCACTTTACCTCGAGGTACCCACAATGTTACTTGCATTCAACCATGCACAATACATGGTGCAGGTTGGACCATTACTTGTATAGACAGGATGTATTTGGCTAGACGTTATGTAATGCCGGCCGTGCGGGTCACAGCCCATTTTAATTTTTCAAAGCGCTTGGAACTTAAACAATTGCATATCGCCCTGCCACAAATGCATTCAGCCGATACAAGCCCAATTTTGGACATCGATGTAGAAGCCCTCTTACATCCTGTCGCACATAAACCCCCCATTAAATTTTCCCCCATCCCCTCCGTACTTGCCATCCTTAATGTAGTACTCATTATGTCATTGTGGATCACACTGACCGGCCTATACCTGCGCTGGAGGCGTTTCAGGGTAAAACTAAAACACTCCCGGCCTTACACAGGTGAAGCCCTACCACTCACGTCCGCCACCGACCCCACCCCCACACCCGCCCCTACACCCCGCACCAGCATATGGCCCATTTTGCCCCCACTATCAGACTGCATGTCTCAACCATATTGCTCTCCCACAAATGCCAACGACAACATACAGTAAAACTGCCTACATTCTGTCAAGCTCTTACTTTTTCCTTTTATCATGTACTCTACTGTCTCTTCTACTTACCACTCCATTACCTTGTGAGGTGAACCACAGTGTACACCATGAAACAGTCATGCATTTCTACCCGAGGATTGACCATGTGTCACCTCTTACCATTATATTTTTTTATATAGTACATTGTGTCGCCAAAGGATAGAACTAGTGTCACCTTTGCCATCACTGTCACAAGAACCACAAAATTGTTATATGTATATGTTGTATGTATGTCTTATATCCTCTGTTTAGTAAGGGAGCCATTAGCTAATATTGTATTAACATGTCATTTACTGGATAAACTATTGTTTCCAGCCAATTGGGCGCAGTATAGCGCAACATGCAACTTTTATCAAAATGGCCTAGTCATGCGCTCCCTACATCTGCTATTAAATCAAAATAGGTGCCTTATAGGGCATTTTGTAATAATGGTGCGTGTTCGCTTTTACATACTCAGCACACTAGCCTGTAATATTGTTTAACTCATGCATGCATATACCCACAAAAATGCTTCCTTCAGCCCAGCCTACCTATCAGTGCACATTATTGTCTTACTATTATGTCATTGTTTCCTGACTGAGGCAGGTATGTTACCATACAGCTTGCTTTGATAGGCTTAGCCAGGCCAGTGGCCTGGAGGAAATACTACTATCAATATCTTTTGGTCACCCTTATTCGCTCCTTGCTGGCTAGCATCAATGAGCTGGAGGAAGGGGGGGAGTGATGTAAAGTCCACTGCCCTGCATTTACTCACTTTCATGAGATAGATGACTTATATGATACATATATCTCTTTATGTTTCATAACTACAGTCACAGAGACGTGCTTAGCATTAATTATCTTAGTTATTAAGTACATTGTTCGTTATGGACATACATTGTTTAAAATGGATATTAAATACATTGTTCATTATGGACACACATTGTGTAATGTAGTTATTAAATACATTGTTCATTATGGATATACATTGTTTAAACATAGCTATAAAATGGATTGTTCATATAGTCATGCATTGTTTAATATAGTTAGTCATACATGTTATGTTATGTATAATTGAGAGGCATGGTTGTTATGCACCAAACCTAGTAGAATCATTGGTGCACTGATGGGACAGAGAAATGTTAAACATTGAATGTTAAATGCTAAATGCAGGAAGTTGTGTCAGAGTACAGCATGATTGCATGTTGCATTGTATTACCAGCATAATTGCACCCTGCTTGTGCTAGTTGTATTTCCCTGTTAAGGCTGCCTCCACACTAAGTCCAGGCAGGCCTTTGATCTGGAGCAATACAGCCTCCTTAATTGCACTTTACTGCACCCCAAGCCAAGCTACCTGCCAATTGCTGACACTGCCATTGTATCCCAGTGTCAGCTTGGGCTAAAAATAGCCACAGTACAATGCAGTGGTACAGAGGGCCCCTTTGTCTCTGCAGGCCTAATCCCTGCCAGCTTAAAGTGGCATTCTACCAGTGCTTGCAGTTAAGGGGGGGAAACCACCCCCCCCCCCACTTATGTAATTCATGCTCTACTGCTCCAGGGAGAGCAGTCCAGCAGCTAATTGTGTATTGTTCTAGGATTGGTTAATGAAATTCAGTGCATTGTTTTAGCACTCATGATTGGTTTAAATTAACCCCACCCAGTGCATGCTGGGTGGGGAAGTGAAGAGCCCCATTGTTGATATAAGGCTCTGCAGCAATAAAGAGATCAGTTTTTACCTAACCAGGAACCAGTACTGAGGAAGCAAACTATTGTCTTACAGAGTTCTTTACTTTATGCCTTGCTTGGAACTTATACTGAATGCTTGGATGGAAAGCTAGCTGAAGATTGCATGACAGACTTGTACAAGCCTTGGAACTTGTCTTTTGATGCCTGAAGTTGCCACAGCAATTCAGAGAAGTCTGTTATATGCCTCTTGACAGAGCCCTAGAGGACGAATCTTTACAATAGGTGTCGTAAAAATAGATACCATGTGTCATGTAGTTTATAATGTTAACAATGTCATAGTGTACATAGGTGTCCTTAAAATAGATACATTGTGTCATGCAGTTTATAATTTGTTAACCATGTCATAATGTACATAGGTGTCGTGAAAATAGATACATTGTGTCATGGAGTTTAAAATTTGTTAAGGATGTCATAGTGTACATAAGTGTCGTTAAAATAGATACATTGTGTCATGCAGTTTATAATTTGTTAACGATGTCATAATGTACATAAGTGTCGTTAAAATAGATACATTGTGTCATGCAGTTTATAATTTGTTAACGATGTCATAATGTACATAAGTGTTGTTAAAATAGATACATTGTGCCATGCAGTTTATAATTTGTTAACGATGTCATAATGTACATAAGTGTTGTTAAAATAGATACATTGTGCCATGCAGTTTATAATTTGTTAACGATGTCATAATGTACATAAGTGTCGTTAAAATAGATACATTGTGTCATGCAGTTTGTAATTTGTTAACAATGTCATAATGTACATAGGGTGGGTGGGTAATTAGTGGTTTACGTCCTGTATTTCTGCCCCAGTTGGGCTAATTAGGACAGGCCGGAACCATGGCAATGAGATGAAGGATGAAGCATCCAACTTAGGCTCCACCGGGAATTGAACCAGGGACCCAGCAGTTGAAAGCCCAGAGCGCTACCTCTGAGCTAGTGTCCCGCCATATAATGTACATAGTTGTTGTGAAAATAGAACATTGATGTTGTAATACTTAGGTGTTGTGAAAATAGATATGTCCTATTAATATATATATTTTTTTTACATATTTATTGTGCATTATCTGGTAAAAATCCATTCTAATGCTCTTAAAAAAATAACAGATATAGTATATAGAAAAATATAAAGTTACAAAAAAATGATAAAGTCTTTAAAATCAGAAATTTAAAATTGCAGAGTGTAAAGTCTTTAAAATCTAAAAGCTATAAATTGAAGTTAAAAACACAGTCAATAAAACACACTGTCCGAGTTCAGATGTCAAATGCTGCCTTGAATAAATGAGTCTTTAGACTCTTCATGGGCGGGGGCAGGTCGTTCCAGAGCTTTGGTGCAACTACTTCAAATGACCAGCCCCTGTAAGTCTTGCAGTTTATAATTTGTTAACAATGTCGTAATGTACACTTTGATTTCAGTTATGATTCCTAAATGACTCACTTACTTGCAAACATAATAATTTCGAAACTTTTCAATGATTGTTTCTTAATGTGTTTGCTTTTAAATACCAGTACTGAAACAACAATATTGATTCACAAACGTGCAGTGTTTCAGGTATTAAAGGCTTATAAATAGATCAATAATACAATATATCGCTCTATGTGGGAAAACATTAGACACACTTTTTTCCCACAATGACCTTGACTGGATTATACCAGGTGCACTGGTCAAAAACGTTAAGATCTTCTTATAGTGCCCAGCAGAAAAGTGGTTACACTGGTAAACAATGAAAAATGTTCAGTCTTTCAAAGTGCCTGTGCCATGTCATATTAATTGTTATTGTTTGTAGATTAGCCTTGAGAAACCATTGAATATCTCCAGCCAACCCTGACAGTTTATAAAACAGAGTAATCAACATTTTAGGATAATCTCTCTGTTGGTCAAAACTCAGGACTGACTGAGCAAATTCAATAGCTTAATTTTAGACAATTTTGTTTTACTTTTTTCAAATAGAACAAAGCAATGTACTACATCATGTAAGGACTTTGGCAGAAGTAATTTTCCGTTCTGCCCATTTCGATTTGTCACCACTAATATGCTAGGCACTCTAATACTTTGGAGGATAGTATCTGTTCTACTGGCAACTAGAAGCCACTTATGGACACAACCGATCAACAATTATTGTCCATTTCGGTGTCTGACAGTGTATCTCACCAGCAACTTATATGACCCCTTCTGGAGTTAAGTTTCGAAGTTTTACGAAATCTGCTCTGCATATGATAGTTCAGTATTTCCCAGATAGCATTCCATATCGTTTCAACATCGGCACAATGTTGGCGATGTTATAACGATGTTGTAATGACAGTGGCCTACATGGAAATGATGCTGGGCCAATTTGGAATGCTTTCTGGTTGGATTCATTAAATCCCCTGTCACAACTGCTCCAGCTATAGATGGATCCATAAACTAAAGATTATTTAAGCTGCTGTTGATATTAAAAAAAGTTAACTCTTACCTTATATTTTTCTCTAACAATTATTTGTGAGAGAGTATCGAGGCCTCTAATTACACCCCAGACTTGATTACTTTTGAGATTGATGACACCCTCTCCATTTGTATGCAGACTATCTATATCAGAAAAGTAGAAATGAAGAATGTACAGTTTTCCATTGAATTAAATAGCTGTTGAAATACATCAAAATTAACAAGAAAACACATATTATCACTCTCATGCCATTGTATCTCATAGGACGTAATTTTTTATTAAAGGTGCAACTAAACTGTTAACTGTTTTAATTATATTTCTCCAAAAAGGACAACACAAATCGAATTTTACACGCACAGCGCAAAACTAGTTTGTTTATCCTTGAGATAAAGGTCAATGATCATCTGTGTATTGATGGTGTGGGTTTTGCAGCTAAGACCGGGTTTACATAAATACTTCAAATGCGCCCTTAAATCCAGCAATTTCCTTTCTTTATTTTAATTAAATGTGTATTGGTTGCATGCTTTTAGGTCTACTTTAAAATTTCAAACAAGTATTTCTCTGAAAGAGGTGTTTAGTACATCACACATTAATAACCTTGAAGCACCCAAAGTGTGACATTTTCCTGCGCTTTGTTTGTCACATTAGTGTGTACCAAAGAGAACATTACTCTTCTTACATTAGATCTGAGTTTTGTTCTCATTTTGATGGGACATTCAGATGATTACCAGATTTCTTGGGTTAAATGTGGGTAATGTCAGGGTCTGTTAAACTTACCCCAGTGTGATAAACTAGACTACATATAGGGACATGGGATGGAGTCATACTTTAGTGAACTTGCGCTGTGGGTCTCTATGTCAGTTAGGGACAAACTTTTTGTACATAGACCTCTTTCGGAAGCCAATGCTGTTACCCAGACAGCATTCCAAATCGTTTGAACATTGGCGCGATGTCGGCGATGTTAATACTATGTTGTATCGACAGTGGCCAACATGGAAACGATGCTGGGCCGATTTGGAATGCTCTGGAGAGTGTATCTATGGGACATTTATTTGCATTTGTGACCAATAAACCTGATATACATAATTATGCTGTGCCTTGGCCAAAATTAATGAGATACAAGGGTGTGGTATAACAGCACCAACACACTGTGTCAAGAACATGGCCTAATTCAAATGAGACATTGATATTCTGAAAGCTGATAAAAATTTCTTTTATTGATATAGAGTTTATAACTGTAAGTACTTGCTTAACAAGAATATTCTTTTTCAATAAAGAATAGATACCTGGTGTTGTTTGTAGAATGCCAGCAGCACTAGGCCTACAATGTAAACACTTTAATACAGTATGATGGCTACTGCCTCATTGTCTTTACTCAGAAATTTACAAATTTATTTATCTATTGTATAAATTCTACACATTTTTCAGTCTTTATTTGACGAAAATCGCACCAATATTAGAAGGGCAGAAGCCCTTTAAAGTATGCCATAGGCATCCCCCTCCCTGCCTACACTGCCTACGCTGCTGCTGCATTGACCTAGATATTGTCAAAACCCAGAGCGTTCGTTCGCTTAAATATACCTGGTCTTTCATAGAACACAGTATGATAGTTCTCTACTTGATAAAGGCCTAGGCCCAGGTATAAAAAGCTACAGGCAGCTATAACGATGATGTCTGTGGTGTATCTATTTGCCCTAACCCCATAGTAGGGGCAGGCAGGTAGGTAGTCAAGTAACCAAAAATTGTGAACTTACATAATTCGTCCATGGATGAAGTTGGATAATATTTTGCATCATATGCGATGGAAATATCAAGTATGCCCAAGGTACGAGTGCCATTGGCAAATGAGTAGTTCCCGGCTGCCTCTTCCGTTAGCAAGTGCATTTTCGGTGAAAAGTGGTCATGGAATACGTGTCTCCAAAATCGTTCCAAATTGAACTCAACAATCTTCCCAAAGTACCTTCGAACACGGACCCGAAAAGAGGCCGGGTCGATGACGTAATATCCTGGCATTGTGACGTCATAAATACGAGGCTTGGGCCAGGGTGCTCCAACTGTCTGCGTAGGTGCATGGGAGTGGATGGAACCTTTGATTTTGAAATGCCCAGTTTGATGAACGACATTTTTTCTCTGAGACAAAAGTGGTCTGTCGGGAATAACAGAATTGTTTATTACTAGAGGAGATGCTTCATGTTGTATGGGTCTCTTTCTATGGATGACCCTCTTTTGATCACTTCTGGTTGGGATAGTCTCTGCAGAAGAAGAAAAAAAAGGATTATTGCGAGTGTATTGCCTTTAATGATGAGGCGGTCTGCTAGTCTTGCGTCTTATGAAGTTGGCTTGAGAAAGAGGAGGTAGGCTTAGCTTTTTGAGATTACTTTGGGTTTCACACACCCCTAACCAAATATCTGGATCCGCCCCTGATAGCCTACCCCATCTGCAGTGGCTCAGCTTTTTTGCCCATTTTACATTTCCTTGCTTTATATTAAAATTGTTTATGTGAGCTGACTGTAGTTTTCAATACAATACAATACAATACAATACAACACAATACAATACAATACAATACAAATACAAATACAAATACAATACACCCATTTGGTAATTACCTCTGCTAAATACATTGTAGGCCTGCATAAAAATATCGTTATATTCAATATATTGCAACTGTAAGTTTTCCTTGAATAGCATATGTTACAATTGCTGGCCAATACAAATATAAAAATCAACGCATTTTATCTATGTTTGATCATTCGTCAAAATGCATCAGATGTGTGCTTGTTTCCAAAAATAGATCGTTACTTTCAGTGAAATAGCCCAGTACAGTTGTTTCTGATTAAAACCACAATACCTTAAAGTTAAATGGATTGCCTATTTCCCAAATTATGTTTGCCTAAATATCTTATTAATAACATAGATGAATCGGAATAAATCAGCGTGACGTACAAACAGTCAACATCAGTTGAATTAGAAAGTGTACACAAATTGTCACATATTAATTCAGACGCTCTGTTATCTCGATGTTTCTGGTGTGATGGTGGGTGGGTGATTATGGCTTTACGTCCTGTATTTCTGCACCTGATGGGCTAATCACAGGCGTTTGCCAACATACATGACATTGCTCAGTGATGACACACTTATACTTTATCTAATACCAAGGCTACTGACTGCCTTAATTAGCTTCTCATCTCAAGAGCCCCCTATGTCATTTGCAACTGCCAATCAGAATGTAGCTGAATACATTAGGAAATGCCCTGAGCTTGATGGCAATTATTTTGCTAGTTTACCAGTTAGACTTAAATACAAGCAAATTAGCTTAATAGCATATAGGCTGGTTTATGGCATTGAATGTCTAACAGATTGCATATCAATTTGTTTTGTTTGCATTGATTATGATTACACTCAATTCTAAAACAAAGATTACTCAGTTAGGTCACTTAATTGGCTTAAAGCTGACAGCAGACTGTGCTTGGGAGATATTGGCCAATCAGGAAGCGCCATCATGTGTGTAGATGGTGAAATATGCAAATCTGGCATTAGAGATGAGAATTAAACATTTCCCAGCGTACAGGCAAGGAATTCCTTGTATATAAGTGGTAAATACTCATAAATAATGGAAGTTATCACTTAGAATAAGAAGGAAAATTATTTGTTTGTATAATATAGCCATTTTTGATGTGTAATATGATATTATTGACTGCAACTAGCCCCATCATTGAAGGCAGTTACGCAGGGGGAGTAAAAGTTGTTCTTGACAAAGTCAGTAGCCTTGGTTTTACAGTATACTAACTTTCTAAGGGCTGTCATGATAGCAAACGCCTGTGGGCTAATTAGGACAGGCAGGGACCATGGCAATGAGATGAAGGATGAAACAGCCATCCAACTTAGGCTCGACGATATTGAACCCGGGACCCTGGGTTGGAAACCCAGAGCACTACCTCTGAGCTAGGCCCCCCGCCTAGGTTTCTGGTGTGATAGATAGATAGATAGATATGGAAAGTGTAGCCCTCTCAGGCAAGTTCTTGCCGCTATCAAGGGTTGATTGATTAGGTGAGAGAAGAGGAGGAGTCCACCCATAGTACACATTTACCCCATGGGTGGGATCTTTTACTTGCCTCAGCACAGACACAGAGTACAAGGGACCGCCAATTTAACGTCTCATCCGAAACGATATCCAGCTGGGATGATGCTCATGAAGGGTGCCCGGGCCTGGGATTGAACCCGGGTCCTTCAGAAGAGCAGGCTATAGCGTCTTACCACTAGACCACCCAGCTGGCTGAAGCTTTTTTAAAATCGATGATGTATCTAGCAAGGGCAGACTTAATGTTGGGATTATAATGGAGTATCATGACGGGCAAGGTCTTGCATTTAACACATGAAACAATCAATAGATACTGAGTAGAAGTTATTTAAAAAGACTTCATGTTGTGTTGATGAATGAAAGCTTATGTCAAAAGTGTATATTTTTGGAGACACTTATTAATGGTCTATTCTCTTTTACTGGTTAATAAGGCAATTATCCATTTCTTAATACATATTGTGTACCATATGCCAAGAATGATAGATCCACCTACCTGCGTTTAATAATGAAGCAAATAACTGTAACAATATCATGATACTAATATTGGGCAACTGCATCTTGAAGACCATCAACAACAACAGCTAACTATCATATCTGACTGTTGGTAACATATGCAACATCGGACGAATTTCAGATAATCTGTCAACAGATGTTGGTGATAGGTCTGTTTTTCAAAGAAGGTAGCTGGTGATATTAATGAACTTATTTTTATTGTTTGCGTATGAATATTCAACCGTTGTTTGCAAAACCGTGAGCCTATTATTTTGCGAACACACGTACAAATGGCTGGATATCTCTTTTTGAATAGAACTTGGGACTTCCAAATAATTTACAGACAACCTTTCCCCCGGGTTCAAAACGAGAATGCTGCTCTTGGATATTAACATTACACATAAACTGATTCAAGGACAAAATGATTTTTGTCGTAGCAAAATCGTAGCCGGTTCTAGCCCCTCGTCATACCATTGCCAGCTACGGAGCATGGCGATGGGTAACAATTATTGACAAAAAAATATTCCCTCTCGAAGTCCTACAACCCCCTACGAAGTCCTGCAAGATTCCTCAAAAGATGAGCTGCGGTATACCTATGACTTCATAACTCTAGGCCAAAGTGGTAGGTCCCAAAAAAAAAAATAATTCAGTTTTTTATTTTTCAACTCCACGACATCTGACGAAGCCTAAATATTTACTACTATACACATTAAGATCGTTCCTGATCACAGGGCCGACCTTCGACGATGCATGACGAATTTACTAATCACTTTAGATTGACGTCAAAATCGTGAACTTCAAGGTGTGAACTGGACTTAAGGTTTCGTCTTTTGCATTTAGCGTGCATCATTATATTAGCCATGCTATTGCAGGAGGCTACATACTGGTCAGGATGTGCACTGCACTCATGTTTAATACTGTCTTAAATGAGCCAATAGGTTCTATCAGGACTTGGACTTCCTACCCAGGAGAAGGGTCCCAAGAGAAGAATTGGTAAGTCTAAAGCTGGATTGTCAGCCGGTTTTGTACTGGTCACTAAAAAAGCTATCAAAATGAAAGAAATGCTTCTTACTGTATTCAGGAACCCACACTGTTTAGATTAAACTAAATTAATAGAGATCAGAGGAATTTATTTCCTCGACTTTGTTTACATTTTAGCTAATTATTCATTCAACGTAATGAAGAGCATCGCCGATTCGAGATTTCAGAGTCATTTTATGAAAAGTTAAGGCGGGAATTGTTTCTATCCATGCTACAATCGAAACACCTACTCATTTTTGTACAAAATAAAACTAGAATTTTGAAAATTGGACGAAAATTAAAGGCACTTTAATAAAATGCATTATCTGTATTATACTTACAGGGTGCGGCCTAAAAACTTGCACTGGGCTTCTCCTCTTTCAGGATAGCTCTAGGTTACTCAAATGCTGATGAGGTCTTTTAAAGTTTTGCCACATTTAGTAAGGGGTATAAGCAATTGGTCATTGTGATATTTTTGATCTTGTAATGTCAGACAATATCAGTGTCTGAATTATTGAGAGGGTGCATGCTGCAAGGCTTGTTCTGAAAGACACATGTCACAGAAGTCAGAATTCTGTCTGCTTGCATGGTGTCTCTAGTTGCAGAAAAGTTTACAAATTTGAGATTTCCTAGTTACTACACCTCTGAAGCCGCCGTAAATATAATATTTGCAGAGAATGCTCCTTCAGTGTTTTCTATACATGCATATGTATATTATGGTATTAGTTGATAAGAAGCTTGGTTTCAGTTTTGATCCAGTAAGGTCATAAAATTAAAACAGAGATATGTAATGGTATTCCAGAGGAACTGTTTGAATCTACAACTAATCTGGAAAAAATCATGTGATTTTTTCCAGATTAGTTGCAGATTCAAACAGTTATTAAGACAGAAAAGACAGAAAATTAGTCAGAATCCAAAATTGCTTTTTTCACCTCAAAGGTGTAAATGGTTTACCTTCTTATTAAAAATTAATCTATTTGTCCTATTTTTGGTGGCAAAGGTCTGCAAAGGTGTCTGTAACACATCTGTATGATCAGTGACATAATCTAGTGCTTGTATGGCAAAGGCCGAGGTGAAAAAGACCTGAAGGTGTGATAAGTGTGCATGTGCTATATTTAGATCAATATTATCAATAATTCGTGAGGAAACAATAAAATATATTAATAAAGATAATGTAGGACTATAATTACTTTTGCGTGTATGACTGCAGCTGCATGTGATGATTATCAATTGAGATAATAACAGAAGAGGTAGCAGTAGCTGCTGGTGCAAGTTTTTAGGCCGCACCCTGTATATATGTTTACCATGGTGTGCAATAAATACTATATATTACGAACCGACGATGCTAATGACGTTCGTTTGTGCCTCGTTTTCACTTATTGGCTATAAAAGTACAGCTCCATGAAACAAATCATTGTTGATGGAAAATTAAATGCTAGGGGAAGTTTATTCATTTTATAGAGATATAGTGAACCTAGCAAGGCCCTCATGAGATTTATTCAGCAATGAAATGAATGCAACAGGCTACTCTCTCCTTATATATATATATTTGTAAGTTGAATATAGGCCTATATATCTATACAATATGTATCTAGGCCCACACTTTCTAACCATGGTCATATTAATACAGCCATTATGGCTATTCAGTATTTCATGTATATTGCAAAGCTATTTCACGCTTCGTTATTTATCATTTTGTCCATGAACTATTACCCTAATAGCATTCCAAATCGGACCAGCGTTGTTTCTATATCGTTTTGACGACGCCTACATCGCGCCAACGTCAGATACGATTAGGAATGCTATCTGGGTATAACGCTTTTACCCTAGTCTGAATGCAGAACATCAGGCCGAGTCGCAGTCGAGGGTGTGAGGGGTATAGATCAATCACTAAGCACGTTAAATTCAACTTAGCAGTTATCAAAATAGTTCGGTAAAATTTGTCCGGTATGACGTTGCATCAACTTATTAAGTACAGGGATAATGTTCACTTATCTACACAAAGTCAAATTCCTTGCTCCCGCACTACATGGCCAAATGTGCCCCTTGCGTTTTCCATGCATTTGGATAAACGCATGTAAAACACATGGTTTTTGCCTCATTATAATGAGCTGAAAACCATGCTTTTTCCATGCGTTTATTCTTCGCATGGAAAACGCACGTGGCACATTTGGCCATGAAGGATTCTTGGGTCCCCTGAACTCACCAAGACCCTCTCCTGTGTAGAGGCCTGATGGAGGGTCTTGCCACAAGACAGCTACTACTCAACATAGCTGAGATCAAAAATAGACATTGCGACCACTAAGACATGGTATAATTTTAACAAAAAGCTAAATTATTTAAAAATATAGGTGGTCTTAATTGTGGGTAATCTTAATGAAGGGTTCCACTGTTTTAAACTTTGTCAATATGTGTGTGCTCGGATGGAAACACCTGCATCTAGCTGGAGACAGCTGTGATGGTTTTAATTTAAAATTTTACTAAATCAATTGATAAATTTAGTGATAAGACCATAAATTACAGAAAGACACGAGTGAAAACATTCACTTTTATTAAATTTTTTTTTTTTAGTTATAAAAATATTACACTAACGTCTTAAAGATCACAGAAATATTTACAACAGTTTATGAAAAAGACAAGTAAATGTATGTAAAATCAACCATTAACCAGCATAAAAATAACTATGCATGCAATATCATAACAATGTTATTGGACAAAATCAGAATAATATGCATGTGCACTAACATAATTACAAACATCAGCAGTTATAACACAAACATCAATATTTAACAAAGAGATTAAATCTTTGATCCACAACTGTTACAAAAACTTAACATTAAAGTGATAATCATAGAATCCTGTAGATGTCACCACTAATGCAACAACATCTACGCCACCTAGACTTCACTGACAGAGTGATTAGGCACAATGAGCTGTCTCCTGGATCCTGTTCCATAGTTGTCCACAAAAGATCCATCTTCGTCAAAGCGGCCCGGGTCGGTGAACATGGAGATCTCGTCGGCACTCCGGTCGAGATGTTGGGTGCTGCCGAGAGACGCACGACTGCCTTTGCGCAAGGTGGCAGATTCAATCCTATAAATCAAAGAACAAAATTGTATTAATAAATTACTGACTTGTTAATTCCAAAATCATAAGATGTCCCATAGACATAATACATTAAGGCTGGTACGGAGAGGAGGGCGGGGGCATTGGGGCATGCCCTGGATCCACCAGTTAACATAGGCCATTGTACATTGATTGATAATGTGAAAGCTGACTTAATAAATCATTTGTATTTGAGACAACTAATTTACTAAAAGACTAAAAAATCAAAACCACATTTATCTTGAAATTTTCCCCAACATCCGTGTTTGACGAAGAGGCCCAGCGCACAACATAAATAAAGGAATCAATCAAAATATTGAGCACCTAGCTTCACTCCTCTTTATATTATCTCTGATATTTTAGTATTGCTCTTTTTTTATGAATATGATTTTACTAACGGCCTCTGGTAGTCTTGGAATGCCATCTCTTCAATTTCTGCCTCAGGATCATTTCCATTCAACCGTTCTTTCTCATCCACTGCGAATGTAATACTCAACATATTGGTGATTTATAAACAATATCATGTAATATCATATATCATATCGTATATCATATCATGTCATATTATCATATCATATTGTTGCCTAGTTAATTGCAGATCATATAATATAATATGTTAATATATGCATTATAGTACAATGAAAATCAATGTCAGTCTTTCGACACAAATTGAGCGAAAGAAGATACTGGCACTTTGATATACGATTTCTGTAGTTCACATGTTTTCATGTAATTCAAATGCATTATTATATAATAAATGACAGTTCAGTGCATTATAGGTACTTACCAGGGTATTCGTCCCCTCTGTTTCTCTGGGCATGCAGAACACAGCAGATGCAAATGATAAACAGGAGGAGAATTATGAAGATGATGAGGAACACCCACCAGATCTGCTCGATCATGGCCGTTTGGGCTGGAAGCAGACAAAACAAAATATGCCATATGCTGCTGCATCCAATGGTGCTTACGGCAAATAAACCAATGTCACCATCTCATTTTAGAATATCAAAGATCACTGACAAATATCACGGTCAGTTATATTGCCTGGCAAATACTACAGAATACGAAAACGATGCACAGAAGAACGTCATTAGCGTCGTCACTTTGCGACACATTTTATTACACAGCTAATTATTTCAAAATTCAAAGTTTATTATGTACAAATATATGTAGGTGTTTCGCTTGAAGCATTAATTGAAAGCTTTCTGACCTCATCTTTTCATAAACGACTCTGAAAGCTGATCATAACGTCATAATGTCAGTAAGGTGATTTGCCCGGCAGACAAAAATGGTTTTTGCCAAATAAACTAATATAACCTGCCAGGTCAGCTAATTTGGCAGTACATGCTATTGGTTGAGTTTTGTATCAGGTTGTCTTATTTTTTCTTTCAGTATCGAACAAGAGAGCTGGCATCATCAATCACGAAACTACATGGGCAAATGTGCCACGTGCGTTTTCCACGAGAAGAATAAACGCATGGAAAACGCATGGTTTTTAGCTAATTATAATGAAATAAAAACCATGCATTTTCCATTCGTTTAACCAAACGCATGGAAAACTCACGTGGCACATTTGGCCATGTAGTAATCCTTGAATGAACTATGTTACATATTTTGATGGTACAGCTCTCCGCGCAGTGATGATTTGTTTGATTATACTTTTTTTTATTTATTTATTATATTTTTGACATATAGGTCTTTCGTTACCTCTACATACTGATAAAATTCATTCATTCATTCAACTAGGGATAAACCATAGTGTAACGCGTTTAATAATGCTGAAATTGCTGAATAATTTCACAACCTCCCTTTATTGATCATTTTCTTTTAAGATAATATTATACTTTAGACAATATAGACCTGTCTTTTTAAAATGCAATAGCCTAGGGCAGAGTGGGGCACTTTGAGTCACCTTTATTAAAATGTTATGCTCAATGTCGGCTTGCGCTGTGGGGTAATAAAAAGGGTGCATTTTTCTTAATAATAACTTCACTCCAAGTGATTTTATTTATTTATTAAGTGCTTCAAGGCTACCACTTAGCTCTAACCACAGTATAATAGGAGTGTGCAAAGAAAGAATAAAAGCTCAGTTACCTTTGGTTACTCCTTTGATTGCTAGGGAGAATGTCTTGGAGGCATTGCTATATTGGGTCTTGGCCAGGCATTGGTACTCCCCAATTGTTCGTTTTGAGTCTTCTGTGCTTAGGTTTTTCAAATTGACTTCCAAAACTTGGTCTCCTTCGCTTAGACGATAAGGTCCTTGTTCATGGTAGATTCGCTTTTGCTGGAAGTAAAATAGATGTATAATTTACAGTTGAAAATACGGTTGAAAGCAATCAAAACCAGTGTGTAATAGTTATATGGGGAAGCGTGGTGATGGTGGTGGATTAGGGCTTTACATCCGGTATTTCTGCACCTGATGGGCTAATTAGGACAGGTAGGGACCATGGCAATGAGACGAAGGATGAAACAGCCATCCAACATAGGCTCGACCAGTAATTGAACCCAGGACCCAGTGGTTGGAAGCCCAGCGCGCTACCTACGCTGCGACCCCTATACAGAGAAGCAATTAAACTGCAAAGTATGTATGTTGCATCACATTTTGCCAGCTGCCACTTCTGTTAAATCTTCTTCCTGGTATGTCATTCTTAAAACTGAATTACAGGATCCGAAATATAAATTGATACAATGATCTATTTATTTAGTACTCACCTCTGAGTCAGTTGAAAGTAACAATATTGCTGTGTCACATTAACAGTAGTTATACTTCACTATTATACCTTCTCTACTGGTTAGTTATCTCCAAAAGTACTTTTAGATATTTTGTAATAAGAGCAGTGAAACAAATCGAACAATCAAGCAAATTAGTAAATATATGTCATATGATACAACTATTACTTATGACACCTGATTTGCACACACATTTTTGCTGCTGCATCCAATAGTGCTTACGGCGAATAAACTAATATCACCATCTCATTTTATAATATTAATCAAATATCACTGACAAATATCACGGTCAGTTATATTGCCTGGCAAATACAGAATACGAAAACGAGGCACAGAAGAACGTTATGAACGTCATTAGCATCGTCGCTTTGCGACACATTTTTTTACACAGCTACTTTAGTTTTCGTTTGATTTTTAAAATTCCAAGTTTATTTTGTATATAAATGAGTAGGCGTCTTGCTTGTAGCATGAATTGTCAGTTATGTAATTTGCCAGTGAGACAAATTTGCATACCATACAACATATATAACGCAAGACTTGATGACAAATACCAGTAAGTGTTCTGGGTATGGTCAGTCAGCATAATTGGTTTTTTCCAATTAAAACTAAATATGTACTCAGCCTATGGGTTATAACAGTGGCTACAAAAGTGAGACAAAGTGGTTTGAGAAGTAGTATCATACATCGTGCCACCATTGGATGTCCAGTTCATGCTGTTTCAAAGGATCTGTTTCCGCTCGACAAGTGAAGTTGGTAACCATCCCTTGATCAGACTCATCCGTTGGGTCCAGCACCACATCGGTTGGGGACCATTCATAGATTTTTGTGGCAGCTAAATTAAATATAAAAGTTATTCATTATTAGTCATGGGGAAAAAAGTGTGCATTTGAAAAGTAGATTCATTCATTTTATTTCACATTCATACATATATTTTAAAAATGAAATGACAAAACTCACATTTTATACATAATGTGAGGAAAACCCACTAAGAAGGTTTCCCTTCGCTGTTGTGGGGCCACTTACAGGGATTCAAGATTCACATAATATTTGTATACTATTTCAAATTATTACAAGAAACAAAAGTATAAACAATGCACATCATCAATGATGACATATATGAAAGGTATGTTATGAATATGAGGACTCTAATGAGGGTTTGGCCTTGAACAAATATAACAATTAGGAATCTCACAACGTTCATTATATGTTGCAATTATCCTAAATTTGATATAATTCCCAGAATCGTCCAGACTATGTGTATATAGTTTTTCTTTATAGTTAACTGACATGTTATTTAAATTATTGATGTTTATTTACTCAACACTTTACTTCGCAAATCAATGATTAACTAATGGCAATCGAAATCTATGTACTTGTCCTGTTTCAGAATTTTAAGTCATGCAGTGCACAGATGTCATGGAATTTAAGTAATTTCAGAGACTAAAAGTCTATTTCTGGGACTACTGTAATTATTTTGTAAATCAAATAAATGTTGACACTTCCAATTCCAAAAGAAGGATCATTCCATAATGTTTCTCATTCCATAATGTTTCTCATTCCCAGGATATGTAATGATGATTTTTAAAAATTAAATCTGGCGAACTAACGACGTATATTTCTTCCTGAATTTCAACATATATCAAGCCTCATATTACAATTCTGCAATCACCAAAAATTATGAATGCAGTCAAACGTAGCACAAATATCACTTAAACCCTTGGTCTTAACCCAAATTAGAGTTTAAAAATTGGCTAAACAATCAACTCACAGAGTACATTGAGATAAGCTGATGCGTAGTCCTCCCCATGCCTGTTGCTGATCCTGCACTGGAAAACCTGCAGGTCTGTTGACGGAACTCCTTCACAGTCTTTGCAAACTCTGGTAACCTTCAGTTCATTTTGGTCGACAATCAACCGACTGCTTCCTGGATGCTGAGCTGAAATACGGCAAAACATTATGAAGACATTCCCATCATTATAAAAATAACATAGATGGTGTTAGATTGCAAACTCAGTTTTAGAATTGACTATATCTAATACAAGTCTAATAGATTATTATTAAGAATGGAATTCTAAAGTCTGGAGGATACCTTTGTGGCAGGCTGTGTCTATGAGATATTATAATTATTATCATCCTCTATTTCATCATGAGGTTTTGGGAGGTTAACAGCGCAAAGTTAATCAAAACTTACGATCAATGAAGATTCCATTTGTGAACCATTCGACTTTCGCAGGTGGTTTGGCATCTGCTTTGCAATGGAAGGTCACACTGTCTCCCTCGCTCACATTCTGACTCGACGGTTTTTGTGTGAAAGTTGGAATTGCTGTAGAGGAAGATGTACATTGCATATATAAGACTGTTGACCATTTTCTACCACAAAACCGACTGCTTCCAAAATATTCACCTAATAAATATATTTACCATCGTGTCAACTGACAAATTTGTGCTGGATTGAGAGTAAATTCGTGAAGTTTAATTTAAAGACAAAGCTTAAGAGTTCATAGCATTGTCTAAAAAAGGTGTATTTTTTTAATTTGCATTTGAAAATGTTACACTGAGCTGATGTCTTCAGGCAAAGTGTTCCAAAGAGTGGGAGCTGCAACACAGGAGTCTTTTGTGAACTGATCAAAGTGCAGTTTGATGGACATGTGCTGGTAGCATGTCTACTCTATTCTGAATGACTGCTATTCTGTTTCTTTCACTGTCTGTTGGTGTCAGCCAGTTGTTTTGAGCTCCATTTGCAATTTTTTGCCAGTTTTACCCCTGACTCATCTACTTTCTGCCTAAATTCAGTTTAATTAACGACTCTCATCATTTCATATGGGTTCTTATTCGTTGATACTATTGGTTGCTATTGGTTCCCTTTCTTGATCTTCAACTTCATTTACACATTCATCACAATGATACAATACCTATAAGTACCTTTGCAAAACAATGCTATTTTCATGCTGAGGGCTCTCTGCATGCAATGTACCCTATTTTTGTTTTATTCCATAGTCAGATATTGTGAAAGTTCAATCCGGACAAAAATGCTCATTGAGAATCTCAACTTGGGACCATCTGATGACCTTGTGGGCGTCGCGCTGAACAGAAGACAAGAACGAACGCCTCGTCTGTATATCGATCGTAGGATATAGGTAACTATAGCTAAAACTTAACCAATGTCTAAACCACTAACATAGTTCTGACAAACAGCAAGTGAAACAGGGACCATATACTCACATTCAATCTTAAGATGAATCCTAACACTTGTGTCTCCTACTCTATTTGCTCCAGTACATGTATAGACTCCCTCATCGCTATATTCCAGGGCCCTTATGTTGCAGCTTGTGCTGAAATCCTTGGTGCAGTCAAGTCGAGATTGATGAGGAGGGACTGGGGGCATTTCCCATGTAATTGTTGGAGTTGGGCTTTAAAAAAGATAATAAGCATTTTTAAATGGTACAGTTACTAATCGGTAACTCTGGCAAAAGTAAATTTTTTACAGTGTACAAAATCAATCTAACTATCTACTGATTTTAAGATTATTCAATTATGTCATGTGATCAATATGAATACCAATGATCAAAATTCCAGGCAAGGACAATTTATAGGAAACTGGACTATTGAAACTTTTATTGTCATTGACTTGACCGTTAGTATGATGAGCCCAGAAAGCATTCCAAATCAGGCCAGCGTTGTTTCTATGATGGCCACTGTTGGCACGACATCGTTTCAACATCGGTGACATTGCGCCGACGTTGATACGATTTGGAATGCCATCTGGGAGACCAAAATAAACAACTTACTATCCACTGAAGAAACACATCAATGTAGCATTTTTGCCTGTTATTCCAACATATTCGTAATCTTGAGCACCAGGACCTGGCGCCATTACAGTAGGTTTCTTGGGTTCCACAACTAGAAAATGAAAAATCCTAAATGAAAAACATGGTCCACGTATTGATTTTAACATAAAACTGCTATTGGTTAGGGGCGCCAGCCCCTCAAAATTGGGATTACTGTTGGCACCGATCCACACCTCCTCAAATTTAGTATCATCGTATTGGAAATTTCCTGAATGTTTTGAAACCGACACTCGTTTTGTCAGTTCCCTGGACAGGAGATGTTTTTTTCTGGTATCCATGGCAACAAGTACGTTCTAGTATTGGACAAATTAACAAAATGATTTTGGTGGTATTGTGTTAATTATAATGCTTGAAATTTAGTGGTACCATGACTGATCTGCATGGCTAATTTCATAGCAGTTTTGAAGTAAAATCTGGTTTTATTTAATTTGCTGTTGCTATATGAACTATATCTTGAAGGGTTCATGTAATACACGTCCCCCATATAGCATTCCAAATTGGCCCAGCATCGTTTCCATGTAGGCCACTGTCGCTACAACATCGTATTAATATCGCCGACATCGCTGCCAACATTGAAACGATTTGGAATGCTATCTGGTTCTTAAATTCTAGAAAGCTTCTCTTACCAGTTGCAGGTCGGACTACAATTTGGAAGGGGGAGCCTCCTTGAGTGACATCCACTATACTGTTACGAACATCCAATTTGTAAATTCTATTTTCCTGGTGATCATCTGGGATAATGTTGGCAAAATACAGTGTCCCTGCAAAACAAAAATACCCCAAATCACAATATGGAATTTTATATGCACAATGCAGATAGAGTAAGATAGATTAAATCTATTTTTACTTGACATTACGACTGCCATCTGTATGAATTTGCACTTTTCTAATCACTGTATGGTCAAAGTGACTGCCAGAAATGCATAGCTATGATTGAGTAGCTCCTGAAACTGAATATGTTAAAAAACAAGTAATTCCCTTAACGGGAGGATAGGTCTACTAAAGTAAGGTAGTGTGAATGATAGTACTACCACATAAATGTACTAACAGCAGGTGCAAAATTGAAATATATATATATGTTTATGTTATGCTAACATTGTTTTATTTACTAAGGCCTGTGCTACCATCCATAATATAAGCAGGCAAAAAAGCTAGGCCAGTAGCCAACCAAATGGAAGGGCTTGCAGGTGCTGCCCTCTGGCGAAAAACACTAGGTTGTAGACATTGGCTTGAAGAATCTTGTTGTTATAGTAGAATTCCTTGGTTGCCGATTCAAATGTCCTTAAAACTTATGTATTTTGGAAACAGTAACCAAGGAGTTGAAAAAAGAGGTCTCAGTAAAAAAAATTCCCAAATTCACCCACATGCTTGCAGTTCCTTATTCAAAATAGCTACCCGGATGTATCCCAGCAAGCCTAATCAAACAAATAGGATTGGTCGAAGCCAACCTAAAAAACACACATTTATGTTAAAAAGACTGACCAGTAGTCTCATCCAGTGCTATCCTGGGACTTGGTTTGAGCTCTCTTGGTTTACCATTGGTCAGGTAATCCTCCACTGTTTTCCATTTGAACACGGCGCCGGGGAAACTTTCGATCTTGTCTGGATCCAGTTGTAATAGTTCACCCTGCGTGGCTTGTCTGGTTATGGGCTCTGTTCTTGTTGAATATTTGGTCTCTGAATATATGAAATATCATCAAAATAAAAAAGTAAATTGCCTGTTGTTAGGCCAACAACATTGGCAAGATGTTAAGCCAGCATCGGCTATGTCCTTTCAAAATGAGCTGGTCTGACTGGAATAACATTGTGGATGAGACAAGATCAGTACAAACTGTCACTAAAAGTTTTAATTTTGTATGAAATATCTAAACAATGCACACTATTAGATATTATTTTGCACCAAAAAAGAAATTAAAGAAATGACAAAATCTTTTTAAACATAATAACACTTACGAGCTTGTCTCACGATGACATTCGCGCTGAGAGCTACACCAAACTTGTTCTTCGCACTGCACTGATATCGGCCATCATTTGAGTAACCGTTTGCTCCATTGATTGTAAGTAAACCTTCATTTAGCTCATACTGGCCTTGTATCTCCAAAGTTTTGTTATCTTTTTTCCAAATATATCTGAAAGTATGTTTCAAATGACTTGTTAAGTTGACTTTGATAACAAAAATGTCACATACATTATTTTCAATTAGTTTTGAGTTTGTTTCAGAAAAGGTTTCCATTCACTTGCAATGGGGTTAAGAGAGCCTATTTTTCATAAGAAATTCAGATTCAGATTCAGATATATTTATTTAACTTAAAGCTGGTATCAAAAATACAACGTTACAATCAGGTTTGTTAGAATTTGCTTTAAGTAGGGTGACCCCTTTAAGACATCTTTGATGTCACTGCCAAGGGGCCACCCTAGTCTTAATATAAAGAAATACATTTGTATTTCAAATTTCAATCTTGCAACCAGTGGCAACGGACAGACAGGGCATAGTCACTAAATAGAGCTTTTTCTCCAGGTGACTTTATCGGCCATGACCTAGAGCCTTATCTATATACACTCTTTTCACAGAGCAGCCATGTTGGCATTTTTGCTTCATTGACCTCTCTTTGCACTCAGGCATAGTATTGTGACATCATCAGTAGACAATGGCCATGGTGAGGTCATAGAGTGCAAGAACCATGGAGAAGTAATGATGTCATAATATATAATGTAATCAATGAGGTCAATACACAAAAATTCCAACATGGCTTCTGCGAAAAGGGTGTCTATACATATGTAGGTCCAAATGGTGACTATGGGATTATATTGCTTGGAGACCAGGACTGTTTCAAGCTGCATTGTCTGTCAAAAGTTGAAAATCACCTTATTCAATCCAGACCAAAACATTGGGAACACAATGGATTTGGCATTCATTGTTCAGTATTGTGACTTCATCACTTGGTTTGTTTAAATAGTGAGTTTTTGATGGCACGAAAAGCCCTATTTATTATTTATTGTACCTTAAAGTTAAATTACTGTGCACAAATGAGCATGTAATGGTAAAATATATCATGAGACAAGAATTGGTTTGGTATTGGTTTATATACTTATTTGTCTGGTTTGGAATTGGTTTATATAATTATTTGCCTAGAGACATAGGAACTTTCAGCATCACATTTTTGTCAAGTTCAAGTTTTTATTGCAACGGTCAGTACAACCATTAAATGAAAAGAGAAATATTTATGGTTAAAATATGGCCTGACACCTGGGGTGTATTTGGTCAAAAAAGAAAAAAACATAAAAGTATACATTTACAAGATAATATAGTGTACACAAAATTACTTGCATTGGCTCCTGAAATAAGTGTTTTTAATCAAATAATTTCTATAAGTTGTTCTTAATTTAAAAAAAGACGTCTTTAATCTTTTTTTCAATGTTGTAAAAATACAATTATAATCAACGAATTTACTTAAAGAATTAAAGCACATGACTCCTCTGTATCTTACATTTCTTTGCAACTTATCCGACCTATTAAATGGAACTCTAAATGACGATTTGAAACGAGTATTTCTGGCATGGACATCTTCATTTTTTTTATTAAAATTTTTTTTTTTAAATGTCCCTTACTCATCAGTGGCCTGTCAAATGCGCAATTCTTTCAAGTGTGAGTACAAAAATAAAGAGACAGAGGTTAAATTCATCATTTGGTGTTTTTTTTTGTTTTTTTTTTTGGCAGATGCAGGATTTGCCTTCTCTCAGACAGCCGAATACAGGCTCAGCTTCGCTTCGCCAAGATACAGCTGTCCTCCGGAAGATAAATCCCGTATCCGCCAAATGAACACCAACTAACCAATATTAATGACATGTCGATACCAAATACAGATAGATATGTCATATTACTATACTAAAAAATTCCATATAGATTCTGAAACAATTCTACTAAATCAGGTCAAATCCTGGTCCACTTGTAACAGTATATCATCCTTGTGGCCCAGTATGTGCCCCAAAATGTGACGGAATTGGACAAGACCCAGTAGTTTGTTTATATAGATACACCCTGGGGAGCGACCAACTTGTCTAAAGTGACCAACGACCACTAAAATCATGTATATATAAAGGACGTTTTCACGTCTTGAATGATCGATATTTTCCTCTTATTTTAAAAATAATATTTAACTATTGGCATGAAACCCCAAAAGCCACAACTGCACTATTTAAGACACACAGTAGTGTTTGAGTTAAGCTCCGGAAATGAATAAAATATTTTTTAAATAATTTAGATATGTTATTTGAAACCTGTTACTTTCGTAAGAGAGTGAAAACTTAATAATTGGGCTTCTGGTGAAGATCTTTAAATTTGTCATTATTTCCCCCCCCCCTCTTTTTTTGGAGTTTTCATATAGTTCATGACCAGGTAAGTTTATCAATTAAATATGAATGACCTTTGGTTAAAGGTCAAGGTCACAGTTGATTCCTAAGTTTCAACTTTCAAAAACTAATTTCAGCCATTATATTGGCGGTACATTTTGAGAAAGATATCAAATGTAGGTTGCTTTAATTTGTTTAAAAAAAATAGCATGACTTTAAGGTCAACGGTCAAGTGAAAAGTGAGATTTCACGCACATCAAAGTCACTAAGCTGGCCTAATTTCAATAGTAGTAAATCCTTAAAAAGACTTTTCAAAATATTGGTATTATTGAAAAGATGTTTTGAAATATTACACATATCCGTACATGAGCTAAAGCCAAGGGTTTCCAGGGCACATAGGGAGCCATAAAATATATTGATGCTACAGTTAGTGTTTTTCATTATGATTATAAAATATGACAAATATTTTGATTAAAACATCAGTTTTAGTGAAGCCCTCATATCTGTGACAGACAGATATAGGAGGTTTATTTGTGTATGTTATTTCCTTATTTTAAAAATTCTCTAATATATATATATGGACATGCGACCTCCGTAAGGCACCACTACACTATTTAACACATATTGTGGCGAAGTTTTAAGCATGTAGGTGCAGTACTGTTAGAGTTCTGCTCTGGAAATGATAAAAAAGTATTTTTCTATTTATTCCAAAGTCAATCTGACTTTCAAAAGACACTATTAGGCCATATAGTGTTGAGTTATGGCCCCAGTTTTTTAAAAAGCTAAATCTTGAGTCTACTAGCTCAGTAGACTCAATCTATGCAGTTAGAACGGAGGAGAAGGTGGGTGGGTGGGTGATTAGGGCTTTACGTCCTGTAGTTCTGCACCAGTTGGGCTAATTAGGACAGGCAGAGACCATGGCAATGAGACGAAAGATGAAACAGCCATCCAACTTAGGCTCGACCGGGAATTGAACCCGGGACCCAGCGGTTGGAAGCCCAGAGCGCTACCTCTGAGCTAGGCCCCCGCCCCGAGAAGAACGGAGGAGAAGGGTTTTGGAGAGCATAAGTGGTGATGTACCTGTCATGAGGCAAATCAGGGACAGGCTGGATCCCTTAGATGGATTGAGTGATGAAGCCTGCTTCAAATGCTATAGAATGAGGAAGGACAGTGTCTTAGGACTCACTGAAATATTGAGGGAACCTTTACAGAAACCAACATTAAGATCATCACCCTTATCCCCCTTGTTATGTGTGTGTGTTACCTTGAGGTTTTTGGCTGTCTGTCTGTCTGTCTGTTCAACTGTTGTCTGTCTGCCTATCTTACTTACTGTGGGGTAGGTATGCCAAATGCTTCACACTGTATTTCAACCTTGTCACCTATTTTATAGATCTTCTCTCTCTTCGGGGTAAGGGTCAGTTCCGGAGGCAATCGCGCTATAGGTATAAAAGAAAAATGATGTACATGAACATTTGATTGAATGAAAAGCTTTAGGATTAGTAGTGTGACATTTTTGACTTAGGGGTACATCTTATATTATATTATATATATATATATATATATATATATATATATATATAACAGATAAACTAACCATAAATTGATTGTTATTTTTGATATGGTAAAATTACAATTCAATAAAATCATTGGCTCTTCATAAAATCAAAAGTAGATATCCCATGATTCTCAATATCTAATAAAAACATGCAGAAATTCATCAAATTATTTGCTTCTTTAATTCTTGCTATATGTCTCACCATACACACAAAAGCTACGATATCAAAAGTGTGTGTAGCATAACTAGTCTGTAATCAATACATAACTGATTTATCATTATAAAAATGTGTTATGATTTGAACTTACAAATATCGAGTGCCAGAACATCCAAGGAAAGGCATGACAAAAAAACAAGGCAGATCACTATCACCATCTCTGTGCCTAAAGTAGAAAAAAAAGGAAGACAACAATAAACATATAATGTGGCATATTGTATTCTTGGGTGGCATTAATCATGCATGGTAAAGTGACTACAGTCCCTGGTATAATCTCTTCAATTGTCAAAAGCTCGTTTCCTTGGCTCTTTTCTCATTTGAGACATTTGAGATGTAGGTATGGAAATAGACTTCAACTGAGGACACATTTTGACAATTTCGGGCATAGTTTTTATCGCTCTCTCTCTTATTTTTACTGCTGTATCGTTTTTTTTTCACTGAGATTTTATTTATTTTCTGAGGATTGCCTCGGACATAAGGTAAATCCATCTCAAGATGAATTCATGTGATACCACTTGTTTGTTGCACACACATAATTATAGAGGGCATTATATCTACATCTGAAGAGAAGTGAACCCCATTCCAAATCGGGTCAACGTTGTTTCGTTATGGGTCGCCGTTGGTACAACATCGTTTTCCCATCGCCGACATTGCGCCAACGTTGATACAATTTGGAATGCTGTCTGAGACTTAATGTATTTTAGCTTTCATTACAAATAGTGGATTGTCACGGAAGGTTCTTTGTGTTTCCACCAGGTGGCTACGACAGAATACTGCAATTCTTTTGGCTGAAGAAGTTCCTGCCCTCGACTCTGATTGGCTGAAGCAAAGTGCATCCTAGCAGCAGTATTTTAGTGCATTTTAATGTATATTTGACATCTTGTCATTTAGTTGATTTCTGTCATTTCCTACAGAGATTTACATTTATGGAATCAGTTAGTTATGTCCTACTATGTCTGAAAAGCAAAATGAGTACTAAGAGGAAAGACTTGTGTCTTGCTGAATTTAGGGCTGCTCAGTAAAAGGACTTTATTGGCTGATAATGCTAACCAAGTAAAATAATTATTTGTCGTTGCACCACCAACCTAATGTCAGTTAAATTTTCATAATTCCCCAATGTAATTACAATATGTGACAAACTAGGCCCAGTGAAAAACCTACAATAATACCCAGAAATCATATGATTCTTTGAGTAGAATCAGGCCTCGACATTAACGCCAGAATAGAGAGGTAAAATACATTGATAAAATACATTCTGGTCCAAAAATGGCTGATCTTAATGGTGAGATAATCTAATTCCGAGGTAATCTTAGAGGTGAACTTTAAAACTGCCTAAATGAACTGCCATGATGAAAACTCTTTGTGATTTTGTTTTCTAGAAGTAATGCCAGATAATCTCTGTAAATATATATATATATATATAAATACATATATTTAGCTCTATTTTGAAGTAAAATCATTCTGTAAATAGTTATATCGCACACATTATATAAGGAATGTATTTTGTTGAACATGTTAATATGTACTATATATGTAAAATATAACTGTGTTTATGATACAAGCTGTATGTATGAAAGAAACTGATTGGATTTTATACGGAGTGGATAAACAGCTGAACCAATGTTAACTTCTATGTAAATACTTAAAGTTGGTGGCTGGAACCATCTGTAACTATAGTCTTTGTTGTATTCCCTATTTTTGATTTTTTTCTGACTGCTTTTATTTCTTTGTCTTGTCTGACATCATCCGTCAATAAAATTATACATATATATACTTAAAACAGGATTCCGCTTTTACAATAGTTATTTTTTCTTTTCCGTACACAAGACTACACAAACCAATTTGGCAATAATACAACTACAAAACAATTCGATTAAAAACATTTTAACTGAAGGTTTCCAAATAACATCAATTTCACAATGTTTCTCTGTACAACTTGTCAATATTCTGCAATTGTTCAGAACATGAGTGTGGTTCTTGTGAGATCAAAAATTGTATGAATAAACTAATTCAAGATACTAAGTAGTTTTGTGTAATATAATTATTGTGTGTGTAAGTGATTAACTGATCACAACAAAATACAATGTGTAGCGAAGAAGTGATCTAAATTTGTATAAGCCATTTTAGATAAACCAAAATCATAAATTATTAAGGGCTCGTTTTGTTGGAATGGGCGACTACAAAATGAACTTGTATACATATTCAGATAAGAATTCTTCATTTATTTTCCTTAATGAAAAGTAAAGGCTATTCTGGCAGCATGATATTACTAGATAGAATGAACCCAGAGACAAAATTTAAAATGCTATCACTCCGACTAGTTTCCCCAATGTACTATCACAACAAAATCAACAATAATAATGTTTAATGCCACCTTAAATGTTTATCACATCTCATGAAATATCATCGTTATCACAAAAAACACTCACCGTCTAACTGGCTTGAATGCAACTACAGATGAAATGAATAAAATTTTATTAATCAAAACAACCGGATTTTGGATGTCCTGACAAGGAATACAGGCCTTTAACAGGATATGGGGGACTGGTATTACATGGCATGATATTTATGAGTGTGGTATTTCATCAATATAAATTTTAATTTTATAAGTCTGGCATTTCAAAATGCATGTTGTACATAATTTTCACTCATTGCGCTTGTACAGTGTGGAGAGCATAAAATATAGAATAGAATAGATAGATCGATAGATAGATAAATAGGTAGACATATAGATATAATAGATAGAATAGATAGATATAATAGATAGCTAGCTAGATAGATAGAATAGATGATATAATAGATAGCTAGCTAGATAGATAGAATATATGATATAATAGATAGCTAAAACAGATAGATAAATAGATATATAGATAGATAGATAGACAGACAGATAGATAGACAGACAGATAGATAGATAGATAGATTGATATATAGATAGATAGACAGATAGATAGATAGATAGATTGATAGATAGATAGATTGATAGATTGATAGATTGATAGATTGATAGATAGATAGATAGATTGATTGATTGATTGATTAATTGATTGAATAGATAGATTATACCAACCAGGATATAATTAGCATCCTACCCACAAATCATGTTTCTTTGTGCTTTCGTTGTTATGCAATTTGATTTTGAACTAGGCTTGCTGGACAGCTTAGAGAATTAAACATTATAATGTGATATAATGTTCAATTTAGAAGTTTGCCTAGTATAATTTTGACCCATTGTGTCTATCCATTCAGTTGACAAGCAGTTACAATAAAATTTATAACAGTGGAGTCTGACTGTTACGACCCATTTTAAATTAAATGTATTAGATAGATAGCTAGATACTTTATTTTGATGGAAATGGTACAAAAATGATTATACAGTTAGAAATTTACATGATTATAACTATGAATTATAATCTGTTGTTACAGTAAATATAAGCCCATCATGAAACCACCTTCAGAAGCATTAGCTGTAATGGTGGAACCTTCAATAAAAAGAAAGAAAATTAAATTAAGATTAAACAAAAATGATTATGTTATTATTTAAGTTATATAAAATGGATAGAAATTGTATACAAAAATGTATACAAAAATGTAATAATGATAATGTAATGACATGAAAGTGATGGGATGAGTTGAGTTTTATGACTGACAAATATAGCAGTTTCTGGTTTGATCATAAAACAGATGTAGTCCAAATAACAAAGCAACTAATACGTTTATTTATTATTGCGCAGTCAAAATACAATATTCGTACATGCATAGTGGTTTTACTCGTCCGGGAAGTGGTCTAAGTGAGGAATTCTACTGTTATGTCAAAATTGTTTGGAGAGCTCATGATCAGGAAACTGGGAAGGATGCGTTAATATGATAGCGGTGGTGGGTGGGTGGCCCGAATTAGATAGAATATGTTCCTAGAACATATTACATCACTTTGTTGATTGTTACTGTAACTGTGTAATCCGGTTACAGCTTTACATGGAAACTAGACTTATCATTTAACACTGGCTACCATAGAGTCACTGAGCAGCCTTGAATTCAACAAGATATAAGTTCTCCTCCTTCTCCTTGTATTACTCATTTTGCTATTTCAGACATAGGAGATCATAACTAACCTGTTCAAAAAATATAACTTTCTCAGATAAATAAAAATAATCAACTCAATGATAAGATGTCAAATATACATTAAAATGCACTAAAAAATACTTGTCTTTTTAAAGGAATATTAATTGTGGAAAAAGAGGTTTATCCCAGAAAAGCATCAATTTATTATAGGCCTATTATTTAGCTCCATGAGGTCCAATTCTGGACACGATACAAAAGTTTCTCGAAAATTCCAGCAGGTGGCTACAACAGAATACTGCAATTATATTAGCTGAGAAAGTTTCCACCCTAAATTGTGCTTATCTGAAGCTGCTAGTATCCTCATCAGTCAAATGGTAGAGAGTATTGCGAAATGTTTTGATATTCATCACTTCCTCACTCCCTATTTGCAGCTTTTGGGATATCAAGTACAGGTTACGTGCTGTAATGCTTGTAGGTGAAAATATAACATGCTTGGTCAGAAATTGTATTTTAGCATTGTCACTCATTTGCATAGCTCGTAACATGCCCACAAATCTAGTAAAAACTTGTTCCAACACATGGGGGGCATTCAGAAAAGGATGTCAAAAATCTTGTGTGTGTGCGCTAGGGTAATTTGAACACTCTTCGCACGCATCGGTTCCACATGGTCACAAACTATATGCTATTTGAGGTAGTCGCTATTATTATAAGCTTAATTTGTATAAAGTATACAGTATAAATTCAAGATTAATAACAAAAATAAAATATTTAAAAACAATGATTTGCACTCAAAAAATTGCACCCAAAAATGAGGGTTAGCAAAAACCCCAGATAATCAATTTGTGGCTAAAATGTTCTATAATCATTATGATAATATCACAGATATCTTTTTTACTCAGACTAAAGTCTTCACACAACTTATCCCTGATATGAATTAATTCCATGATTTGAACACCAATTAATTGGTCACTCTCTAAAACAGTTTTGTATTAATTATAATTGGTTGTTTGTCTACAGCAATTTTTGACTAATAGACGTTAGTGCCAGTGGCCAACGAAAGATCAACTGCCGGGAAATTAATGCATTTATTTAATGTTCTTTAAAGCGTAGTACACTTAGTTTTGAAATCCTACGAAGCAACCAATTTTGGTCCTGCGGGTTCAAACCCAGCTCCGGCATGAGGGAACTGAGCAAATCCTCTTTGAACCACTGCTGGCAATTATACAGTGCTTGGCCACAAGAGCGCTGTAATGGCTGCACACTGGGTGTGTACGCCCCAGGGAGTTGAGAAATGCTCAAGCTAGAACAGGCCTGCCAAGGGTTAAATTGTAATGTCGGCTGAGCTCACTGTAACAATCAGGAGTGTTACTTGTTTATTGTGCTGCACTAACTCGAGTTGTGTAACTAAGGTTTTTTGCCTTGGCCTAACTTGGCCTATTAACATGCTTCAGTGGGTCCATGTTGCTCATTGACAAGTGTCCTAATTGCTTTGGCCTCAGTGACTTAATCCTGTGTCCTAGATTCTTCCTTGGTGGTTGGTGGATCACTATGATGCTTTTTTCTAATTGGTTAAAATGTTGAACTGATGACTGTAGACAGGAATACCTTGTCACATCACATCCAGCTCTTGTGTAGAAAGGAGCATGCTGGATTCTGCTCATGAGGTCACCAGAATTTTGTCATGTAAGTGTTTTACCTTTCTTATTCTTTATATAATGCCATGCAGTTCTGCTCAGAATGGTCCACTGTGACATTTGAAGATAAGTTGAGAATATAAGTAATTATTTAATATTGGGTATTTAATTGTAGTACATTTTAACTCACATGTTCACATGGCTCTCAGCCATTTTGACCTTACTAAATTAATGAGAGCTTACATGCTCCAAGGTCAATGGATTGTATATGTATTATGGTTTATAGTCATAGTATGTAATTATGATTTATACACACATCATTTTAGTTATTTTGTGTATTAGGAAAATCTGTGGGTAAAATTTACTTGTGAATGTTGTGTCAATTTTCCACTTTAGTGTAGTGTGGTAGCTGTGGAGCTACAATCAACTGGGCCAGCTGTGCACCTGGTTTTCCAACTCATAACTTCGTGGGTGCTTGGGCCATGAGACTGCCTCAGACTGACTTGTGGGAAGTAAGACTCGTTGACTGACACGGCTAGAACGTGGTTCCACACACTCAATTTAATTGAACATCAGCGTCATCAAGGTCTGTGGAGATATTTGTCAGTGTTGTCAAGTTCTGTGGAGATATACATCAGCGTCATCAAGTTCGACCATCACACATCCGAGCCAAGGGTCCTGAGTTCACCATCGTGTGCCCAACCAATGTCGGCTATACAGTGACTTTATTACAAGCTGTTGTTTTTTTAATCATTTTCTCCTATAATGACCTGCAAATATTTGTAAATACTTATAGATACTTGTTGTCATTAAAATTGTTGTGATCACAAAGTGTCTTGTCATCATATCCCGTGACACTCACTGAGGATAGCAGAAACTAAACCCAATTACATTACATTAAATTACATTACATCTCAGTCCCAGTTGCATTGCATGGGACGTATTCACCACTATGCCTTATATTTTGCTCTTGCAAAGATGTAGATTATTACCCTGCATGTTTCCTGTGGTAAGAGCAGACTTTTGCTATATTAACTATGATAAAATAAATGAGTCTTGTTTAGGATTAAAACCTACTGCATATACATTCAATTATATCTTTCAAAACCAGTCAGCAACAATTATCATTTCGATAAAGCAATTACATGGTCATGTTGAATGCAAACCTTATCTTAATGAGGAAATATTTGTCATAAATTCATGATATATCATGCATTGTCATAGTCTAGAATTCCTAGTAGGAGACCAGTAAATGGTGAGTAAATTGTTGTTCCTTGTTCCAACAGAGTTAGTATGAGTATTAATGTGTACTTAAATTCGTACTTTTCATATGATGCTATTTCTGGTTTTGTCGATTTCTGTATCTGTAAATATATGCACTTTTTTTCGCAGTGTGATGAAAATTTATTGACACCATGATTCGTCTGTTCCTGTTCTGGGTGCTTGTGGCTGGGGCACTGTCTTCAGACTTCGAAGATGACAGTGAGTAAAATCCACTCTTTAATTGATTACATTTATCCATATATGGCCCGAGAAAGCTGATGTTCACTTAGCTCTTATTTATCATCTGATATTTTGTGAGCAATGGCGGCTCACTGTCACAATATGAATAAGAGCCGACAGCGGCGTGCGGTCAGGAAGGATTCCTTGGGCTATCATATACCATGACAGATTGGGTCAACGTTTGACCAATAAAACATGATATTTTCAAGTATCTGGGCATACTGGCTATATTGACTTAAGTGTGACGTCTTTTGAGAATGACAATGACAAAACAATTTATGTACTTCATTGAAAACTAAATAAATAAGTAAAACATACGACAATGCACTAAGAAAACTTGCGGTCCGAAAAAAAACAAGGTGGTTGCAATGGCTTCGCTCTGTTCAATAGTGTGCAATTTCAGGTAAAGTTATCTTATTGCAATACCATAAATATCATATACAGTGAAACGGAGCAAGGAAACACCCCAATGACAAAATAAATGTTGCTATTATACTCAAAGAATGATGTTATGAAATGAGTGAATTAGGGTTTATTGAAAAAGTATACACAACAGAAAACTGAGATTTTCTGGTCAGAAATTTAATTACAGGTAAACTGCCATGATAGATTGAATCGCAGATGTGAGTAAGACTCAATGAATTCCTTATTCACTATCGTTCAATAGGAGGAAGACAGAAACACCATAGTGAACAAGTTAATGTGCACTTTACAGTGACAGCGTTTTTTTTGTTTTCAAACCACACCCTGGTGATAATAGAACAACAAATAAATTCACATAACAACTTTTGTTTAAGGGAAAATAGTATTAAAAAAAAATTATAATTTCTAACTCTCCAAATCATTTCACTTTTCAAGTACTTTCAATTTAAATTTTTTACAGTGCTTTTGATCTACTGCAGATTAGTATGTAACATTAAAGCATTGTATACATACAATGTAAAAACATTCAGACTTTCCATTTTTTAGTGTTATTAGTATGCAAGTATATGCAGTGTGACTTGTGAAAGACTGTTCACTTCAATTCCATTTTGATGAAACAAAAAAACAAAAAAAGTCATTTTTGGTACAACTTTTTCCCATACCAACATACTCTGAAATAATTAACACTTCTAATTTCCTTATCAGTTTTGTTAATTTGTCAACTTGACATGTGGTCTGATTATTTTACACTAATCGCCTGGAGCTATCACCCCCAGGCTATGAAATTACGTCATCGTGATATCATAAAGGCCTGACTGTAGTTGCGGATAAATGAGGGTTGACACTTGTCAAATTATGTGATACAATCATTAAAATTTGTTTGAGAATCTTCAAATACCTATTGAGAATGAAATTAAATTCAACAATAGTGTTTTTTTTTTTTCATCCACAAATAATATAGGTATCTAAACACCAAAAACATGTAAAACTCTCATGGATCTTTCTGAAAATTTTCACGTGTTTATGAGACATGAAATGAAATTTTAAACCATCACAGATGACTTTTGTATCACAAACAATCTAGGTATCTGATACACCGAAACTGAGTAAAACGTCACAATTGCAGGAATCTTTGGGTCATTTGTGGTACTGCTTAATGATCTTTCCGGAAATTTGCATGTACAGGAAAAGAAACATTTTGAACCACCATAGAAGTATGAGGGGCATGTGACTCAGAATCAGACTTAGAGCATTTGAAGCATCCTAACCTCCATTATTGCTTATTTTACACAAAGATAAGAATGCATGAAAGCAGAAAATCTATCTGTGAATCTATATATGCAGCATCGCTGCGCACGCAGCATATTTTTCAAAATATGCGCACTCACTCAATGGGACAATATTTAAACATTGCTACATGGATTTTAATCACCTTATGAAAATGTGTTCTGCCATCAATTTGATAATGTTTTGTGATAATACACATGTATATCCATTATGAAAAGAAAAAAATTGCAATTTTGTTGAAGTCGATAACTTCCAGATATTGATTGAATGTTCATTTGAAAATAAAGATTTTCTCTCCTTATTCCAGACATGTTGCTGTTATGTTTCATGATTTTTATATTAAATCTGAATCATGATATAAAATGTTGTGAAAATATTTTTCGTAAAATCACAGGCGACCTCCAGCAGAGGCTAGCGTGTCAAGAATATCTTGACAATGCACTGACATTTAGAAAACATTGCTTTAAAGTGTTCAATGTTGTGACAATATGTTTTGAAAATTTGTCACAATATCTGTTCCATAAAGTAATATAAATGTTCTGGCTATGTAATAATTTCAAAATGTTAGGCAAACATTACTATTATTACGAACAGTTAAACATGGGGATGAATGTGATAAACAATACTTAATGAATTATTTGGGAAAAATACCTAATTTAAAACTCTCAGCTGGTCAACAATGTGGGACCTTTGAATAGTTGCTTTCAGTAGTGTAGAGCTGCTTGGCTCCTGGGATCCAGTTTACCCTGATTTTCCATAATATAATATGGAAGATTTGAGAGGCTTTATAGTATGAACATAAAGTGGTGATGAAGACGAAATTCAGGATGAAAGATGAAGTACAGTGGTGTGTCCCTGGGTTATAGACTAGTGCTCTACTGTTACATAACAGGTAGGCCAGAGATTGGCCAGTAAATGGCAACAGCTCTAGTGCTGGAATCAAAAGGATCAATACAGATCAATACCGCTTTAGTGGGAGATTGTTCTTCTGCTGTTAGCTACCCAATATTGGGAATAGAGAATGGCCTATTGAAATGGTTACATGATGTAGGTAAGCTCTAAGTACATTCATAATAGATGAGCTCCATATGTGGAGCAGACCTTTATAATGAATTAAGTTACATTGTGTGGTTCTAAGAAATACTAGAACTATATAACATAAAGTATATGATATTAAAAGTGAATGTAATAATCATAACACTATTTTGCGAAAATATTTTTGTAAAGTTTTAAGGAATATTATCAGAACTGTTGCCACACACTTTTCAAGAGCCAACACTTTCATTTTGCGACAATGTGTTCTGCAATATTGTGACAATATTATACGATATTGTGACAAGATTGTTACAATATGCCTGTGTTTACAGGGATGTTATTTCAATGTGTTTGTTCTAAATAACTACGTAAGAGGTGAACTTTTTAAAAGAAATTTAAGTCTGCATCTCACAAAAACAGGGAAATAGTTAACTGAACATCAAAAGAAAGAAATTATTTTGAAGTTAGATACTTTTACTAACAAAGGTTTGCTTTTTCTTGAGCATGAAGGAAGTCCAGTCTTTTATGAGCTAAACTAAGCTATCCACTAGAAACCATGAGCAAGGAAGATTACCAAGAAGCACCACTCCCTATACTTCACATTGTAAACGCTGTGCCGACTCCGGGAATTCTGGGGGTAGTAGATGCAAACTTCAACACCCCTAGTAGATAATGAATTTAGTTAAATTTTTTTTTTAAACCGTCCTTACTACATGGCCAAATGTGCCACATGGGTTTCCATGCATTTGGATAAACACATGGAAAACGCATGGTTTTTGCCTCATTATAATTAGCTAAAAACCATGCGTTTTCCATGTGTTTATCCTACTCATGGAAAACACACGTGGCACATTTATCCATGTATCAATGTAAATTTATTTCTAAAATGGCATTTTGTTAAAATGACAGGACTTATTATTGAAATTTGGCAAAATAATTATTACATATTTCCATGTGTACATACTTATTCTGATTATTCAGTTCATGTGATATTGCTTTGGAACACATAATATTCTGTTAGTGTAGTACTTCATGATGGGCTGGTGGTTCCCCAGGCCATCCTACGGGATGGTAAAAGAGATAAATTGGCTCATCATGAACAGCTTCGAGATTAAATTTTATATTAATTACTAGGTGACCATCATACACAATAAGTAGGTTTTTGATATGATTTGGATATATGTTTTTATTTTTAACATCAATATGTTATGTTTATTTATTTTTTAAATAATATTATTTTTTTTCTGCTATCTTTTATAATTTGTTAACTTGTTCTAATGTTAATATGAAATAATTTCTTCTTGATATTTACCTTCTCAATTTAAATATTTTGTTAAAGTAGGTATAATTTGTTGGTAAAAGCACATACTTCCAATTGGGGTCAGCCTGCCATGAATGTTATTTTCATAAATATATATGTGACATGAAATGTTCTCATTTTGAAAATGGTCAATAAATGAATCTTGAATCAAATGTAGGGCTAAAATATCTTTGAATTTGATATCTCTGTAAATCCCCATTATAATAACAGTTTACATATCAGAATGTGTGAACTGTCATTATAAGTAGGGATTTCATATAGCCGGAATCGTCGACGTATAGAGCCGTAATGGCTAGGAAAGCGTTCCGTAAGCTTACGTAGATTACTTGAGGTTTGCAACGCCTTCCCCTGCTGGATCATACGCCGCAGTTGGCGGATCATACGTGGCATAAGCCAAAGCTTACGTGACCCTTCTGTTGCCTTCCGTCAGTCATACATGGCTTCAATAATCTGGTGAATTAGCCAAGTAAGCTTGGCAAAAAAACCACATATTCACCGTAAGTGTCCAAGTATACCACAGAAG
Organism: Alitta virens; assembly: GCA_932294295.1. Classification (NCBI taxonomy): domain Eukaryota; kingdom Metazoa; phylum Annelida; class Polychaeta; order Phyllodocida; family Nereididae; genus Alitta; species Alitta virens. The sequence goes on along the minus strand of OW028583.1, from coordinate 19,058,507 downwards.
TTTCTACATAGGCAACGTATAGCAAAGTAAGGGAAAATCAGTATCTACTTACGCTATGCATGGTCAACGTAAGCGCCATATAATCTGTATCAACCACGTAAAAAGCATCATGTGACATCGACCTAGACTATAGCGCGGCTGGTGTTGCAAACCATCATTCACACCTTTGCCATTGGATGAGATTGATACCTGCTGTTCTTCATAGCCTTCTGGAAGAAGTCTTTAAAGTTTAATAATGGCTAGTCTTTAAAGTGATAATGGGACCAAAGGAATGATGCAATATAGCAAATATCAGGTATAATTGGCAAATTTTTTGTTAAAAGCTATGGAAATAAGGAAACAGTTACTTTTTGTTATTTAGATGTCATGTATTTAAGCACTGAAATGGAGTGACTTATAAGCCCTTATGGGGCTGGGTGGTTTATGTTTACACGTATGATGTTTGTATTGTTGTAATGTAAAACCACATGTCAATATAGATAAATAAAAAAATAAAGAAAAAATATAGCAAAATATGCAGTAGTTCTTCTGTTGCCCTTGCCAAGGATATGGACAGGGATGCAGACAAGGATATGGACAAGGATGAAGACACTGATGTCAGCGACATTTCTGTGATACAGACAAGAAGAAAGAAAAAGAAGTCCCCTGTTGCTCCTGATGCTGCTTCATCAGTTCAACCCTCCCACTCTGGACAATAAGATCAGTCTTCTGTGCAAGGTATTACTCCTGCTGATGAAGCTGCAGAGATGATGAGCAGAAGGAAGACTGACAAGCTTTGCCTCCCAGCTGATGAACAGAAGGTAGCAGAGTGGTACATGGAGAACCCCATCTTTTACAACTGCACAATGAGCGACTACAAGGACCAGCAAAAGAAGAGTAAGCTGATGGAAGAGATGGCTGACAATCTATCAGTCCCCTGTACTGACCAACAACTCAAACTTGGTTGGAGTCCATGCGAACATATGTTGGGAAGTTAATGAAGGTTGATGAGAAGGTGGGTCTGTGCTAACTTTGGCTTCCTGGATCAACACATCAAGACAGTCCCTTCTCGCCAGGCAATAAACTTCAAGAAGAAAATAGAGAAGACCAGAAGAGGCATGCCAAACATGGCTTACTCTAGTGCCAGTCACGATGATTCAGGACCGGAGAAGTTTGAAGTAGACGGTTGGTAGTCACCACAACAATTTCAAGAAAGTCAAGTCATTGGAACTACCAAGGGAGGGCCATTCAAGCAGAAAAAGGGGGCACCTGCATCTGAACCACGTTCATCCCTCATTACTGACCTTGTTCTGACAGCCCGGAGAGGAGCAGCCAGCATTGATGAGAAGATGCAGAATATAGGGCAAACTGCTCCAGATGCTAAGGCTGTTGGTGTCAGGCAAATGGTCGAATATGTCTACTCTGAGTGTGTTGCCTTGGACTTGGATACCTATGAGGACACAACGTCACGACTTTGCTTCTACAAGTTAAAGGACAAGTCAAATAAGCAAGAAAAGCAAAATAGCAGCAAGAACAGCCACAGCAACAGCACCAACAGCAGCAACGGCAGCAACAGCAGCGACGGCTCCAGTATCCTTATTACCAAGGGATTCCATAGCAGGCCTACCCGCAGATGACTCCTGAGAAGCAGTGGACCACTTTGCAACCTGTGCGGATGCAACCTCCTGTCTCTTCTGCTACAGCAGCCAGTAATTACTCGGCAGTGTCGTCTTCCACTTTCCAGCAGTCTGGGTTGTCTATAACTTTCAAGCAGCCTGGGTCGTCTTCCACTTTCCAGCAGCCTGGTTTGTCTTCCACTTTCCAGCCTGCACTCTCTGGATCCTCTGTGGCTTCTGCACCCACTCCTGCTGCAGCAGTTTATCTGGCAGTCCCTGGATGTTCTTCTGCTGTCCCTGGAATACCGTTAGGAGGCAGCCCACCTTCGGTTGGATTAATGGTGTCGGGTGATCCAAATGCTTCATCCACTCCCCTGAACATGAGCAGTTTTCTGGGTCAATTGGGCAGTACCAACTCTTCATTCATGCAGCAACAGACTTCTCCTCATAAGTAGCCTGCATTGAACCTCCAGCTCAACTAATACAAGTCTTCCTTCGTCGTCCGAGTGAGCCTGTTGGACCAGTATGTGTCTACAAGTCGTCTGCCTTGGCTCATCTTCAACTTTGCAGTGTGCACTCCCTGCACCTAGTTCTGTGTCTACAAGTTGACTGCCATGGATCAACTTCCAGTTTGCAGTCTAAACTCCCTGCATCTACTTCTGGTGTTCCTGGATTTCCTGCCTTGGCTCGTCTTCCACTTTCCAGTCTGCACTCCCTGAAAGCTCTGAGGATGCTGCTGCCATTCCTTGATTTCCTGGATCTTCCCTGGATCCCTCCAGTTCTTTAAGTCAATTGCATCACATGAGCAAGTCTGCATTTAACCTCAACTGAACGTCTACATTCCTCCAAGAGAAAAAACACCTCAACTCGAACGTCTACATTCTTCAAATAAAATAAAAAGTAAAAGAAAACCTCAACCTTTTTAAAGGCCACCAAATCCTCCTAAAAAAGCAAACCATGTACACATTTTGTGTTAAACAAACAAAAAAAAAGTTCCCTTCCTGACCCTTCTAAAAACATTTCTCCCTGACCTGAATACTTTAAATTTTTATCAGGGACTATAATGTAATTATAATCTCTTTTTTTTATCAGTAGTTTCCACATTAAAAAATTTCCTAGAAAGTGAATATAGAAAGAAAATATATTTTCAACTTCATTATTAAGCAACTAAAAGATTTTAACAACAACTTAAAGTTAATGAAGTAATAATAAACTATTTTTAACTTAGCAATTTCTTTGCTTATTCATAATAACCAATTTCTAGCTCAGCAATTTTTTACTTATTCAATACTTTCTTAAAATTGAAAAAACCCAAGTTGTAGCCTTTTGTATAATATAATGTGATATCTTTCTTTACCACAAATTGATATAAAAGTAAAGAAGTCCTGCAGCAATTGCTAATTGATATCGGCGGATCATACTTTGTATACTTCGTTCTTCCGTGCACGGTCCGTTTCTCTTCCAGCGTTTCTCTTCCGGCGTACAGTGTCTATCCTATGTCTCCTCATCCTATCATATGTCTTTTCATCCTATCATATGTCTCGTATAGTCCGCGTAAACGACATACGATCTACCCGATAACCGTGAGTCGTATGTGGCATGTGCCAAAGCATAGTAGTCATATGTCAACGCCTAACCATGCCCCTGTTACAATTCATCAACCATGGATTTCCCTTCACTTTACGGCTGTGTGAGATATAGTTGTATTATAGTTGGATAGGGTAAAATCTGAAAATTGCCCCTTATTATTACGCAATTGCTATGAAATTCATGTGTCCCTCTATCGCAACGATCATCCATGCTGGCTAACTAGAATGCATAAGGTTACAGATAGCTTAGGCATTAATGATGATGAAATCCCAGCTTCAAGTATCAATCTGTTGTATGAACAGGCACAAAGTAATAGATTTTAGATATAATAGAATTACTTGCAGGATGGTAGCAATAGTTTAGTGAATTAACACAGAATAAAAATAGATTCTAGATATAATAGAATTACTTGCAGGATGGTAGTCAAAATTGAGGTAGTTGTTTGCATTACAATAGTTCAGTGAATTAAAGACAGGTTAGAAATAGATTCTTGATATAATAGAATTACTTGCAATATAGTTAACAGATATTAATGACATTGTTAAAAATCCAAAGCTTAGAACCTACAAGATCTTTAAGAAGGAGCTATGTCTAGAATCTTACTTAAATTACAATCTACCTAAGTATCTCTATCGTAGCATAGCCAGATTTAGACTGAGTTCTCAAAATCTCCACATAGAATTAGGTAGGCACAAAAACCTTATTTTTTCAATAATATAAACATTGAACAACCAAATATATGCACAAACAAACAATCAAGCATGCACCAGGTAACCACAAATCAAACCATGTGAGTCATATTAGTGGTTAAACAGTAGGTTGGGCAAGTACAGAAAATAACTAACTATGTATATATATATATATATATATATTATTCTACCAATATGCAAAGTAGAGTGGCATGTGTGATTCACTGTGAAATCATGTCACTTAATGCACAAACAGCAACTTAGAAACAAACTCATTCCTGAATGCTGTTAACTCCACGGCAACCATTTGCATTCACGAAACTACTTTCAGTACCTAATGTCATACTAAGCCTTGTAACTTTCTTCTTTCCTATTGGCTGGAGGCTGTAATAAAGATTTAAACAGATGTTCCCCAGAGACATCTTATGATTCCAAGATTCCGAGATTTCCATGCTGATTCTAAAAATACCCAGTGATATGGTGGTTTATAATAGGGCTTTACATCCTGTATTTCTGCACATGATGGGCTAATTAGGACAGGCAGGGTCCATGGCAGTGAGATGATGGATGAAACAGCCATCCAACTTTGGCAAACACTAGATGCTGAATGCTTGGGCCTGATTCGTTACTTCAGTTATCTATGAAAATGTGTGTTTCGTTTGTTGATGGCAATAAACTTTCCTGGTCAGCATGTCAAATTGGCATGTTGGCTACTTCACAAATAAGCCCAAAAAGGTTCTAATAGAAAATCTTCTTTTCAGGAAGAATGCCACCTTTCATAACGCCACTTCCAAAGAGGAATATCATCTTTAAAGAAGGTGACCCTGTCAAATTGCCATGTTCTGCCACTGGAATTCCCAACCCTACAACGTAAGTAGGAAGACAATTTTTCTCAACAGTGAAATTAAATGCCTAATGTGATAAAGAGACTGTCTCTGCCTGGGACCCTTGAACCGTCAGGGTCCCTGGAAACTGAAGTGACCTACTTTCACGAGATCGCTACTAAAGTACAACGTATTGCCAACCGAACAAATTAGTTCAATCTTCACCGCTCTAGATTGTTTCGTAAACAGTGTATAATATCCTAATTTCAGTGGATTTTTATTCCTTGAACAATATTGAGCAAATTTGAATCGATGACCATCTGTAGGTCAAAAGTGGCTGGGTTGGTTGTGCAAGACATTTGGTGAGTTGCTCTAATGAGATTCTGTATGTGCTCGCAGTGCTCGCCCGCTAATTAAAATCACAATAGATGGCGCGAGCGGTCGACTTGTACACAGCTAAAGATATTCAAATTTCTGAATAGTACACTCTTAGAAAATATTTTCTCGTTCAGTCAAATGATTCTTATTGGTAAAAATCAGCCAAGATATTGTTTGGCCTTAGACCTTGAGCATGTTAGCTGATTGACATCATTGTTTGATATACATGATAATATAACATATATACAATCTTGGGCCATCAATCATTGGCTATTTAAAAACATTCTTGGCTTAATTTAAACAAAATTTTGAATGGACACCAATGAAATAATTTTTGTCTGAAACAATCTTTTTTGAGAGTATAAGACTGAAAAACGTTATCTCTTGTACAGTTGTACCAACCTCAATGGTTTTGAACATTTTCTACCTATGCTTTACATTACATCATTAAAAACCAACCTGGAGTGTTCATAATCGCCTCCATGACCTTATAATTGAAACTCATCAGCCTGAACAGCCAAGATATGGATTTAGACCTGTAACTGTACGACGATCTGAATTACATAATGCAAGAACACTTGAAATGCATTGGTATTGTACTCATACAAAACATGTACCTATTTGAACTTATATAATTTTATTGCACTCATATAGACTAATTACATAGTCAAAAACATCACCATCCATTGTGTGTCGTCACCTCACAGCCCAGCGAACTAATTACGGACATTATTTGCTAGTTTACCTAGTTAAACAAAATGATTGGTTAAACTATGCTGTTGATAGGCTGAGCATAGACTTAAGAAATCTTCTCTTGAAAATAGAAAAGAAATGGATTTGTTTTACAAGAATTGTGTAAACCCAGCACATGAACATCTAATTATTAGAACTGTAATTTCCTTGTTAGACCTTTAATACTATAAGCCAGCCTATAGACTATAAGTAAAGTTGACTAAGTAAACGAGTGTACATAATTAGGTCGCTTGGCTGTGTGATGACACATAGTGTTATAATGATGTTAAATGCCGCCACCCACCAATTCACTATCAGAATCCTGGTGGCGCTAACCGGAACTATGTCATACTTGCACACAGCCGTTTTCTCAGTTCAGTGTGCCAGATGGCGGTGGAATTTATTCTGGACACCAACAGTCAAATCGTTATGTTGGTACAAAAAAAGTGGGGGGAAATAGCCAAGTGTGCCATGTGCATCTTCCATCCTTTCAGATAAACGCATGGAAATCACATGGTTTTCGCCGGATTATAATGAGGCCAAAACCATGAGTTTTCCACGCGTTCATCCAACGCATTGAAAATGCACGTGGCACACTTGGCTATGTATTCAGTGACATAACGATTATCTGTGTGGCTTTCTCTTTGCTATATATGATATTGTTTATGTATGTAGTAAATCATTTTTGTGGCCCAGGTAACATGACCAAATTTGAAAATCTGGATATTCACGCATTTATCAAAAACAGACATGGCAGTGAATCTTCGACATCCACTTTTTTAACACATCCAAATTGTTTTGCTTTGTGTCTCATGGTGATCAGGAAGTCGTCACTTGTTGTCCAGTGTTTTAGTGTAATAAAAAACTCAATCATATATTTCAGCTTTGAATGGTATCGTAATGACGAACGACTGCAAATGGGACCTGCATCTGATATACATCAACCAAATGACAATGATGGACTTATTAGAATAGAAAACACTAAAAAATACAAGCATGATGGAAAATACCAGTGTAAAGCAACCAACAAATATGGCACCGACCTAAGTACAACAATTCTTCTAAATCAAACAGGTATGTAATGTAACCGACAAAAGAAATACAGTACTGACTTATGCACAGAAATTCTTCAATAATAACAAGCACATATGCGAAGTAAGCAACAAACATGCCAATATATATACTTATTGTTAATTTGTTTTAATAATTATCATGTACCATGCAAATAACAAATTCGTTTTACAGCCAATTTCATGGAGTTGGAAACAATTCATAGACTTCTAATCTCAGCTCCAGAGGACGTCATGTGAATCCAGAGCTCCGATTGGTTAATATGAGTTGTGTTTCTAACTCTATGAAATCGGCTGCAAATCGCCCCTAGCATGATACATTCATGCGATGGCTCTTGTTGCAGCTTGGCGACGTATTGCTACGGACTTAACCACTTATCATGCAATGGAATACTTGTCTGGGGACATAAATCCTACAAACTAAATAAGATTAAAAAAAAGAGCCATTTGTGTAATAACCAATTCTAGATTCAATGCCCATACCGAACCACTGTTTAAAAGACTTAATATATTACGTTCAGAAGACATCAACAAATTACAGATAAATAAATTTTTACATAAACTTGAAAACAATGGTGTCCCTGAATATTTCCAAAATATTGAAATATTGAAATCAAAAGACATACATAACTACAACACCAGATCAAAAAATCAATATTACAATACTTTCCATAGAAGGACATTAACTGAAAACTGCTTAAAGTTAAAAATGATAAATACATTAAATAAAACAGAACATATCATATCTTCTAAATTGCAAACGCATAGTTTTGTTGGATTTGCTCAATATGTCAAACTTTATATAATTAATGGATACCAAATTAACTGTAACATACAGAATTGTTTTACTTGCAATTATATTTAAACACTGTGAAAACACACACCTAATCAAGCGGCCACGAGCCAATTTAGGTGTCTACTAAATAAACCTTGTCTGCCTTTTTCCTGACCTCATACCTATCTAACCAATGCACTAAGAAAACTTTACCTGAAATCGCATCCGTGCCTTGACCACTTTCACACTATATGCAATAATTTTCCTTTTTGTATAATTACGTGTACTAAACTATGAAAGTGGTCAAGGCACGGAAAAAAAACAATAAATTGAATGGCCGTTGCACCAATCAGACGTGGTGATTCATCAAAAGAGTCGCCTGCTGAACAGCGCGAAGGCATTGCAACCGCTATTTTTAGACCAGAAAGTTTTCTTAGTGCAATGGCTTCACTGTATTATGAATACAGTTTTTATTATTATTATTCAGCATTTTAGAGCGCCAAATTAAAATCAAAATGTTCTAAGGGTGCTTATATAATGTACAAATTAAAATTGATAAAACTATTAAAATCAATTGTAATCAAAATAGAAAAAAAGAGAGCTCAGTCCAATATATATATTTGAATCAGGCCTTAAATGTCGTAATAGTTTGAATGATCTCTGGCCATCTTTTTGTCCTACATTCATTCATTGCCACTCATTGGACCAAATTTCCTTTATTTTCCTTCACATGTTCTTTGCACAATTTGGCTTCACTGCCTCTCTGCCTGCTGCCTTCTCTTCTCGCCCGACTGTTCCCCCCCCCCCCCCCCCCCCCCAGCCCCTTCATAAGACAAAAATTGTATTTATCTCATCTGTCATTTGGTGGGTGGAATAGGGCTTTACATTCTGTATTTCTGCACCTGATGGGCTAATTAGGACAGGCAGGAACCATGGCAATGAGATGGTGAATGAAACAGAATCCGGGACCCAGTGGTTAGAAGAGCCCATCGCGCCACCACTGAGCTTGGACCCTGCCCCTCCTCACCCCCTCCTCCCCCCGCACCCCATCATTCGTCATAGGGAAATATGTGATGACTCATATGTTTGCTTTACTAATGATTTTGCATTTCATAACAGCTCACTTTTTTCTTTCAACATAGAAATCTACAGCGAAGGATCACATACTACCAGGAAAAAAACTGTGAAGTTAGGAGAACCTTTCTCCCTCGAACCTTTCACCATTGTACACAGCACTCCGAAAGCTTTGTACAATTGGAAAACTGTTGAACAAGGTGATAATGAGGATCCTGTTGATGTTACGAGAAGTCGAAGAATTGCTTTGGATAAAGAGACAGGTCAGTTGAATATATTCACCCATCAGTTTGCCTTAGCATGGGAACATTAAAATTCAGCAAAATCTAAGTCAAAGCAGCTGACTGTGAAGACATTTTGACTAGTGTATCAGAGATTGTGACTGTGTTCAGAATGAGTTACCTAGATTAGTCATTTTAGATTGACATGTTAGTTGGGCTGCTGATGTCAGGAAAAGATGACAGTACTAGGTGTCACTCACAGCACTATATTGGAGCCTCTCGGTGAAGCTGAATTGCACTATTGGAACACAAATAACTTGTGTATCTTGAATGCATCTTGAGACATGTAGCTGGGCTAGGTTGGTCCTCTACAATGGCCACCAATGTTCATAACCAATACCCATTTACCAAAAATATGTTTACACTTGGGTGGAGTGAGCATAGCAAAATAATTAAAGAAGATCTAATCAGTTCCTCCACATCAAGGTAGGGATTGAACATACATTCGTAGTTGCATACGAGGACTTGATGCTGCATAAGAGCTGATGAACTAGTCTCGACTATTTGCTGGAGAATAGTTGTATGGCGCAGTCACTTGAAGAACTTTCTCGTCTCCTAGCCAGACGTATTAGCAGTGTATAATTTGACTATGCAACTTGAAACCATGTAATATGACCTGGAAAATGTCAGGCAATACTTCTAAGCCGATACTAGGTAATACGATGCTGTCTTAAGTCACACCTCAGCATTCCAAATCTTTTCAACGTCGGCGACGTGAATACGATGTTGTAACGACGGCAGCCTATATGGAATGCTATCTTGAACATAGCGCCTAAAAAATGAATTTTGTACTTTTTTTTCAGGAATTCTGTATTTCGCAAATGCACAATCAAACGACCAACTAACGGGGAGGGTTTACAAGTTGGATGCCATGAATGCCATCAAAGACGAGATAAGGGGGGTGTCACCATATGACGTCACCGTGGAGGATAGCAGTGGTAAGAATCAGCTAAGTCAATTATATCCCCGGTAAATAAATATTTAAGCAGTACATGAAGTAAAAATTTTGATATTCATGATATTCCAGCAATGTTTTCTGAAATTCAACCCCGGGAAAAAAACCGTGATTGGTTTCCATGGCAACATCGAAGTAATGCTTTCAAAACCAAATCTGTAATCCTGAATTATAATTATCACTATCGTTCAGATATGAGGTTTGTTATTACATCAGATTCTGCTGGTCTGGATGACCTGCCATAAAAACAGGTTTGGACAACAAGAAACTTTCCAAAAGGAACGTTACTACTAATTTTCCAACTGTTGTAGACATATTATATGTTATAAGTGTAACAGGTATATTTTGATCCATCAGTCTTAGCTTTCTATTGAAAGTTGAATAGAGGAATTAATGAATTTACACATTTAATTTTCAGTTACAACATATCCTATCAAGCAACTCATACCGCAAAATGGGACCCACACAATTACTGGATTGCTGGGACGCGGTGTGATCCTTAAATGCTTCTTTGGTGGATTGTTAGTATATTTAGTTTCATATAACTAATACATACAAGTACTTCACACATAAACACCAACATCTGAGTAAATGTATTCATTGTAACAATCTGTGTCTTTCAGGCCAACTCCAAGCATCAAATGGGATCCACCGTCGGGAGGTCCTCCTGAGCACCGCATCGACTGCACGCAGGAATCCCAAACCGAATGTCATATTGAGAACTTACAGTACTCTGATGAGGGTCTGTATAGGTGCACTGGGAAAAATGACAGAGAGAGTAAATCGACCACCATCAATTTGGTTGTTGAAGGTGAGGAATGCAGGAGTACTTGGAATACATCAACAAAAATTAACTAGTGAAGTTTACGATAAAGACATAGTCAAGTTAACTCATTTGTAGAACATTTTTCAGCACAAGTAGATACATGTAGGGTAACCTAGGATCTCATGTTTCAGGGCAAGGCTCATCAACATTGAATAGAAGTTTTTATGTTCTCACATATTTTTCAGCAACTCCTACATTTGATGCACAACCAGTAAGTATCAATATCACGGAGGGGAAGACAGCAACATTTCTGTGTCGACCAAAGGGCAAACCTCCTGCTGAGATTGAATGGTTTTCCAATGGCCAGAAAATAGATGGTGAGTAGCTATCTGATGAAGTTATGATTAACTGCGTCATAGAAATGATGCCGGCCCAAGTATAGAATACAACTGCTACCAACGAATGTGCTCTATTATTGGGTTCTTAAGGGGCGTTCACACTGTCACGTATAAGACCTACGTATGACGACAGATGAAACTTTTTTTTTACTCTTGCCCATCCTTGTCCATATATGATTCACAAGTCAAGCGATTTATGTACACTTGCGCTAATTCGTAGGACGTTTGTGGTCGCGCTTGATCACTCATGAGCATACATGGAGAGGGCAAACATTTTTAAACACAACACATGTTTAAAACTTTGGCGGACGTTCTACAAGTAAATATTAGTTATGTAAGTTGATCAGGAGTCACTCGGCAAGCTTTCTACGTGTTCTACATACGTTCTACGTACGTACGTCCGTAACCATACGTAGCCATACATAGCCACTGTCCATCCGTATATACTCCCCATTCACTCGCAGAACATTGTAAAACGCCCGTCGGATGTCAGTCGTACACCCATGGCCTTCCATGCCCATCCTTGCCCATCCTTGAACCACTCGCACGGGCGATCTATGAGTGATCTACGAGTGCCTACTATTGCCTCACGGATGCCTTACCGCTGCCTCACGGATGCCTGACGACAAATATTCGGCGAGCATTCGACGGACATTCGGCTAGCGTTTGACGGATGTCCGCCAAGTGTTTGACGGACATCCGCAAGCGATCTACGATTGCCTCATGTATGCTCGTGCAAAGAATTTATATGTGATTAACAGAGCTACGACTGAGCATGTATAGCTATGTATAGCCCATTTTTTATGTACGTGGTGCTTGTAGGTTTTGTACATGACAGTTTGAACGCCCCTTGTTTTTATTGGCTGCTGTGCAGTTGTATTCGATACTTGGGCCAATCCTTGGCAGAATATGCTCAGGATCCTCAGACAAATGTCTTCACATCAGCACAATCATCATGTCTTGTGCCTAAATTTTAGTCATCGAAAACCCGAGGATGAACATCTCTGAGGATCGGACCAACTTGACAGTGACCAGTGTGTGCAAAGACTGCGAGGGAACTCCCAAAACTGACTTGCAGGTGTTTCAGTGCAGGATTTCCAACAAGCATGGTGACGCCTTCGCCTCGGCCTACCTTAATGTGCTTTGTAAGTAGCCACATTTTCCTTTTCATTTCGCACCTGTTGTACACCTTTTTTACACAGCAGCTATGTTGGCATTTTTGCATCAGTGACCTCTCTCTGCATTCAGCTATAGTATTGTTACATCATCAGTAAACTATGGCCATGGTGAGTTCACAAATCACGGAGTGCAAGAACAATGGAGAAGTCAAGATGTCATAATATATATAACGTAATCCAAAACAATACAAGGTCAATGAGGCAAAAATGTCAACATGGCTGTGTGTAAAGGATGTATTCATACATGTACATCTAACAGCAAATGTTTGGGCAACAAAATCAATTAAAGTTGTGACTGCCAAGAATTTGGCAATAGAAAAATTTTTGTTTAGATACATATAAAATTTTGATATTTGCTTCGCCTTACTGGGTGTGCCACCCGCTAGGAACAGGCTCCATAGGAGCTTATATAAAAATTATGCTCTTACCTTGGTTGGTAATGTGATATTGTATACTTTCATATGCAGTCCTGCTATGAACAAGTTAACCATCCGTATAATGACAAAGAAAAATTATTTATTCACTTGTAACATCTGTACATCAGTTTCATTCAAATATGTGAAAAAAGTGAAGAACCTTGCAAATTATCTTGACAAACCAAGCTTGTTTTGAGTTTCATGTGTCGTTTGTTTCCTCATCTTCCACCACAGTGCCAACTGTTCTGTCTGGAGTCGGTCTTATGAACACCTTCATTCTCAATGTGACGGACGAGTGGTTTGAGCCCCAAACGTTTAGATTGTCTTGCAATATTCAAACTGACAGTCTCCTTCTAGACAAACTGGACATCACCTGGCAAATGAATGGGGTGGGTACATTTAAGTTCTTTTGTTTAATTACTCTGACATGGAATCAGTAAAATATTGCGGAGAGACCCTATACAATATACACCCAAAGTAGTCTATTTTGAACAAAAGAGGCAAAACTTGGCCATGAAATCAATACAAAAGGAATACACATTCCCTCCACTGAATGTAAAAAAGGAATACACATTCCCTCCACTGAATATAAAAAAGGAATACACATTCCCTCCACTGAATATAAAAAAGGAATACACATTCCCTCCACTGAATATAAAAAAGGAATACACATTCCCCCCACTGAATATAAAAAAGGAATACACATTCCCTTCACTGAATATAAAAAAGGAATACACATTCCCTCCACTGAATATAAAAAAGGAATACACATTCCCTCCACTGAATATAAAAAAGGAATACACATTCCCTCCACTGAATATAAAAAAGGAATACACATTCCCTCCACTGAATATAAAAAAGGAATACACATTCCCTCCACTGAATATAAAAAAGGAATACACATTCCCTCCACTGAATATAAAAAAGGAATACACATTCCCTCCACTGAATATAAAAAAGGAATACACATTCCCTCCACTGAATATAAAAAAGGAATACACATTCCCTCCACTGAATAGTACGCTCTTCTGCACTTTGATGTAGTTTGTGAAAGTCATGGGAAAAGGCATGGCTTGGAGTCTTTCTACCAGGCGCAATACTTTTTGTTTGTTTATTGATTTAATTTTTCTTTGCATTATCGTTATTATTTATTTGGCTAAATTTCTAATTTTGTATTCTTTTAAACTGAGAGTCAATTGAGGCAAATGCTTTATTCTGTTAATGCCAGCCCTTTTGATGTGTATGAAATTAAATTGTTATTTACGTTGTACAATAAAGGCTCTTTCAATCAATCCATCAATTATATTTCAGAAAAAAGTGCGAAATGGTCACCCCTACTTGTTGCAAAATAATGACAGACATCTGGTGATAAAAATTACTGAGAATGACGATAACTTCTTGGAGTACATGGGGATGTACAGGTGCATAGTGAAATCCCCATATGCCAGGCTGAAAATTGACTTCAATGTCTCCACTTCCATGCCTTTGTATCGTGAGTAGATTGCCAATTCAGTATTCCGCTGTTCGCTCTCCAGTGCTGGAGTCTAGTCAAGGTTGATAGAGTTCCGGTGCGGAGACAAGCATAGACCAATACACAAAAAAATGCTCTCAGATGCTGGATAATTGTCTTTACTTAAGACAGAAAGTTCAAAAGAAGAACTGAGACTCCGCCCCCCCCCCCCCCCCCCCCCACCCCAACCTCCTCAACGATATAATTTTGCCACATGTTAAGAGTTTTTCACATAATTAATACTTTGATAGCAATGTTTTTTTTTTTTTTTTTTTTTTGTGCCACTGTGTACAATTTTAGACCAGAATTCTCCCGCAATGGAGAGTGAAAATCATAGTAATTCACTTTTAGTTGCTAATAAAGTGACACCTCTCATGCATGCATTTCTTTAGCTGGTCACCCTACTTGTTGCAAGAAGGTCATCAAATTATTTCCTTTTGTCAGATTTATCTCGTAGTTTTAAATATTGGCATCATCACTGCAACTATTCAGATAACAGCTGTATCATCTGTCTGTGCTAAGGACCTTTCAAAGCTTGAGGTTTCCTAGGATATGAAGGCTTTCTGTTGTTAATTGTTTGATGCAATGAGTTATCCAGTGCAGTCCAACTGGTATGAGGTCGTGCATCAGGAACATCACAAATTATCACACTGTGAATTATATAATTTTAGTCCTAAATCTGTTGGAAACTTACCCCACACCCAGTAAGCATTGTTTTACTAGTGTATGTGTTTTGCCTAATTGGTAAGACTGGCTGCGTGGCCAGTCCCCAGATAGCATTCCAAATCGGCCCAGCATCATTTCCATATAGACCACTGTCGTTACAACACTGTATCAACATCGCTGACATCGCGCCGACGTTGAAACAATTTGGAATGCTATCTGGTTCATGCGAGACAATTTGTAGTGTAATGAGCACAAACAGGCTTAATGCACAACAGCATTGCACTGCAGCACATCTCTCTAGTTAGCAATACATTGCATGTGTGTAGCAAACAGACTGCTTGTTTATGCTTACAAATGATTAGTTGTAAGTAGGGAACTTGTAGAAAGTGACATTGCTTAAGCCCCTTTCACACTTAGACGGTTCTGCCGTAGTGAACCCGTAGTATTACATAACGGTTATGCAACAGCTTTTTTCGCCGGGTTGGCGATGGATTCTGGCAACAAAAAGGGTTCTACGGCGGGTTCTACGGGTCACTCAGCGGGTGACTCGGCGGGTTCTACGGGTGACTCGGCGGGTTCTACGGGTGACTCGTCGGGTTCTACGGGTCACTTGGCGGGTTCTACGGGTCCTAGAAGTAAGCCGACGGGTACTAGGCGTTATCCGCTGAGTTCCACGGGTAACCCGCCGGCTTTTTGCTACCAGCGTCAGCGTAGGCAGGGAGGGGGGGGGGGGGTTGCAGATACTTTAAAAGGCTGCTGCTCCTCTTATACTAGTCCGATTTTCGTCAAATGAAGACTGAATCATAGTATAGTTTATACTGATTCCATGCATGTTTTTGGATCTAAAAAAGACCAAATATTAAGCGAGTTATTTGTCTGAGAAGGCAGCTAGGTTGGCGGAGGCAAACAGTGGTGCTCCCGCACACTACGTCCGGACTGTATCAAATGCTGCTCAATTTAATATTAGTCCGATTTTCGTCAAATAAATAATGGATTGTAGTATAGTTCATACTGATTCTATACGTGTTTTCAGATCGAAAATAGACCAAATATTAAGCAAGACATCCTATATTATATAATAAACATATAAATCTATGTCTCTCTAAACTATCTATCTACATATCTACATATCTACATATCTACATATTTACATATTTACATATTTACATATCTACATATCTATCTATCTATCTACATATCTATCTATCTACATATCTATGTATCTAACTATGTACATTAAAGAACAGCGATTAATGTTGGGGGGCATTAAACTATTATATAAATTCTACACATTTCCTTGAACAATTCAGTCTTTATTTGACGAAAATCGGACTAATATTAGGGGAGCAGCAGCCTTTTAAAGTATATAAAAAATCAATAAAAAATGAAAATAAAACAATGATAACATTGTGTGACATGAGCTATCATAACATAAGTAAAAAAAAAAAAACACTTTGAACATCACACATATCTAAGTGTCAATTGTCATTTAGTATAACGGTCATAATGAATTGTATATAGTCCGATTTTTGTCAAATAAAATTTATAAAATATAGAAAAGGTGAGGAAAATTAATGGAGTATACTAGGCAAAAACAAGAATATTCTTGTTAATAAAGTTAGTAAAACCTCATAGAGTATAGATATGTAGATATGTAGATAGACAGATAGTTATAAGATCTTCACCTAATAATACGTTACTATCAATAATTCATTGAATCGTAATCAACAAAAAATGAAAATAAAACAATGATAGAAACTATCTATAGATTGATATACTCTAGTTAGGGTAATCATTTTAGATATTTATTCCATGTTATATAAATTATTAATATTTCGTTCTTGTTGTTGTTTCTGAAAATAATCCAACTGGAATTAAAATTGATATTGCATGTTCCATCCATGATCAAAACAAATTATAGACGATCTCCCTCTTTAACATGCATAATAAACAGGAATCAGTTGAAATTCAGAATTTCAATTAATGCTTGTGATCAATGATAAAAAAGCATGATTTACCCCATTCTTTGTATCATTCAAAATGCTAATAGCAATTGACATAACGGTCACGGCAGATTGCTATTACATATACAGGTTAATTGACTTTTACAAAACCCAAGGAAAAGTCCTTCCCATTGGCCAGTTGGCAGAATGAGTAGAAATGAATTGCAGTAAAGCTAATCCAAACATTGTATATAAGATGGTCAAAACTATTTGACAGTACACTTTGAAAATGCCAAAGAGATAAGCATCAGTCCAGCACCCTTTGTACATCTTGCATCATGGCAGTATCTAATAGATAAGGTGAGGAAAATTAATCAGGTATACTAGGCAAAAATGTAGATATTTAGTTTAGAGAGACAGATAGATTTATTTGCTTATTATATAATATAGAATATCTCGCTTAATATTTGGTCTATTTTCGATCCGAAAACATGTATGGATTCAGTATAAACTATTCTACAATTCAGTCTTATTTGACGAAAGAAAATCGGACTAATATTAAGGGAGCAGTAGCTTTTTAAAGAAGCGCTCAGCTCTGCCTGCATTGATACAGTCTGGGCGCGGACGCTTCAGGGAGCACCAGTGTTTGCCACCTACCTGCCTTCTCAGACGAATATCTTACTTAATATTTGGTCTATTTACGATCCGAAAACATGTATGGAATCAGTATGAACTATACTACAATTCAGTCTTATTTGACGAAAATCGGGACTAATATTAGAGGAGCAGCAGCCTTTTAAATTATATACAACCCCCCCCCCCTCCCTGCCTACGCTTACGCTGGTAGCAAAAAGCCGGCGGGTTACCCGTAGAATACGGCGAGTCACCCCTAGAATCCCTAGGGACGGATAATTTGCCGGGTTCTTTTAAACGCCGGCTTCGACGGTTCCCCCATGCCGGCTTCCACGGGTCACCCGTCGGCTTTTTGGACATTTTGGACACCCGGGAGTTTGCCACAGATGAGCCATGCTTCCGGCTACCGGGGCGGGTTCCCCGGCTTGGCCACGGGTCCCAGGAGTATCCCGGCGGGTATCGCCGGGTATCCACGGGTAGCTGTCGGGTTGGAGCCGGGAAGGGCGTTTCGTCACCATTATGTAATACTACAGGTTCACTACGGCAAATCGGCTAAGCGTGAAAGGGGCTTTACACATCGGCATGACATCAGCCAATGACGGCCGACCTTTAAACGCTCTTGACTTTCTTATTATGAAACATAGGCTGTGCTGCCGCAAAACCCTCTGGGAATCCCACTTAGCACATGGGTGGGCATCATTAAAAATTGTTCAGTGCTCACGAAACAGGCAAGAGGGCATGCATTTCCAGATTAGAACTCAAACACACACTTTCATTTCCACAGTGAACTCCAACACTAATGCACTTACCCTAATGAAATTTCATACAGTAGCACTCTGTATTGAAATAAAATATTATTTTTTTGTTCACAGAGTAGAGCTCTGACACTCAAGGTTGGAAAACATATGCGATCAATCCCCTTATATGACTTCAACATGCATGCTTTTTAAAATGTTTTTCCTGTATAAAAGTCCCCACTAGCAACTGACTCCCAAACACGACCTACAACCTACAACTGTCAAATTAGCCAATTTTCTAGCTTTTTCTGTTTGCGCGAATTACCTTGAACGTCTGCAACTGCTATGTTTGTTTAACTAAGATACAGAATACACAAGAGGGCAGCACAGTGCTGCATCTCAGTGCCGCCTATCAGACAAAAAAACAGAAGCAGTCATTTTGAGTTAATTGCTGTTTTAACATCACACTATTAACCGACACACATTTGATGAAGGAACAAACTAAACATACCAATTATAAAAGACAATACATGTTTTTTTTTTCATTACAGTAGTATTGTTGAACACTTATTGACTTTGTTTATAATTGGCTATAATTACACTATGTAGTTAAATGATTATATCTAAGAATATTCGCCATTGTGTATGGTTATAAATTGATAATTTAAAATGTATCATTAATGATTAATATTATAATTAAATATTAGTGTATTTGAAAAACATTAATCATGAATATTTTTGAAAATATGATCATTGTGAATATTTACTGCCAACATTAAATCCCTAATTAAGAGGTTGGTGGTTAGGTCCTCTTATGAGACCCACCCCCTCATGAAACCGTTATCAACCTGCAGAAAGGGAGGTCTCTCAAGTGAAGCGGTACTGTATGTGGTCATCCAAGACGATCATTTATGACTTTGGATGACCAATTATATAATGCAGGTAGTCCACCAGAGACCAATTTATTTACTCGGTGTTTATATAGCGTGCACAATGAACTGGGAAAATTGCGAATAGGCTGACACAGCCTGTTATGCAATGGTCTAAGATGAATTATTGAATTTATCCCTTCGTTAATTGCATTCTGACAATTATCAAAATAAACTACACCAAAGATTATAATTTCTATGTCCAAAATATTCATATATATATGGGCTATTACAATGCTTCTTAAGGAATATATATGAAATTCAGCAACTGTATTATGTCACACAAAGGTATAGTTTCAAACAAAATAAACCTTTTATATTTGTATTTATTTGTATTTCCTTCAACAGTTACTGGATTTGTAGTTTGCTGATTTGCATCAAATCAATGGCATTTAAATCATACATATATTCATTACCAAACACTTTACTGATGTATATATAAAATTACATAATATTAAGAATAGTAACAAGTATTCGAGTAAAAGTTAAGCGATATAAATTATTCTGCACCTAATTCTTATAAAATTGCTAATCACAAACAAAGACCGTTGACTGTGTTGCTCCATGATTGCTGAGAGTGAAATTAAGAGACTGAGTGAGAGAGACCAGTCCTGCAGACAAATCTTGAAAGCAAATGGAGAATGAACTTCCTGTAATGCCCTATATACAAAGAATGGGGAAATACAACAAATATTAAACTATAATTGTATGCACTTGAAAATTCCACAACCTTTTATGGCTGTCATTCCATGAAATGGTAACTATAGTAACAGCATATTCTTTACAACTTTTTTCTGGATTTTCTATGGATGAAACAATGTCAAATTGTCACTTAAAAAGTGAAATTACTATAATACAGATATGTTATCAGCAAAATTTCACTTATATAAGGATCATAGTGACATTGATATGGGGGTTTGAAAGAGTACCACATATTCATATTTTCCCCTATTCATATATAATTACATATCATTGATGGCCATGAAACCTCAAAAAGGTATCTCAGAGTTCTGCTCCGGAAAAGAAAATAAAAAGTTTATTCTATTTTTTCCAAATTTTGTAAACATAGCCAACATATGTCAATGTGACTATTAAAAGGCACCACTAGGCCATATAGAGTATTACTGAAAAAAATTTCATTAGGGGAATTACATTAGTGTTAGAGTTCTGCTCTGGAAACGAAAGTGGCACGCCCATATGTCGGAAGGACATTGATGATAACAATAACTCTTTGAACTTTGTTTGCTGAGGGTTAAACAAATGTGTTTCATAGTACAAGAACTCAAGATTCCCACTTTAACCCATGCACATCTCTTGGAAGGCACATATATCTAAAACGGTAAATGCATGATACATTGTGGCATAGCATAACCTCATGTATAGGTACATAAATTGCTTGTTTATTTCTTCGTGTACCTGTGCAGCATTTTCAATGGTAATGTCATCTGCGTTACCTAAGCCGCAACCAATGTTGTAATCCTAGCATGTTGATTGTGATTTCAGAGTTGAATAGTAAGCAGTTCTTTGTCAGGTTCTGGTGGTTGCTTGCTGTGGCTCTTGTCCTAATAGTTACGGCCTGCATATTGATCACTGGCGTCCGACAAATGCAAGGGAATGAGGGTGGCCAGTACTTAGGTAAGTCCAGTAGATTTACTTGTTACTTTAATTTGTGTTGCGTTGATCCAATGCCACGTACTGGTCAGAAGTGTCAGAAACTGTGATTAGAGGCCATGTAACTGTCATTTGCAATCAAGCCAATCACGCAATATTAATTTGCAAGCTATAGGCAGATGAAATGATGAGATGATAGAGCTGGGAGTCAACACCATTACCTCATGGATTGGTGCTGTTATTGCCCCACAATGCCCCAGCACAAGACACTTCTAAATATGATAGATGCTGAGACTCACTTCTGGGTCAATGCGCTTGAGTAATTAGGGTGGGTGAGTTGATTAGGGCTTTACGTCCCTGTATTTCTGCACCTGATGGGCTAATTAGGACAGGCAGGCACCATGGAAATGAGATGAAGGATGAAACAGCCATCCAACATAGGCTTGACAAGGAATTGAACCCGGGACCCAGAGGTTGAAAGCCAAGCGCTACCACTGAGCTAAGCCCCCAATCCTCGCTTGAGTAATTAGCAATTGTTTCTTATTTGTATTTCAGTCTATGACAATGAAATAAAGGACGGCAACAACCCAGACGATGAGGTAGAACTGGAAAACTACCACGAGTACAAATGTGAGTACTGTTTTCAATAATAATATTATTTCCTCAAATTGCATTTAACACAAAGGCTGCAGACACACCAGATGAATCACTTCTTTGACATTACTTTATGCCTGCCTTACAACAAGAGTAAGACTACGTGTTGGCTTCACAATTATGTATTATGCAATACAGGAACTAACAGTAAAAATAAGTTTCATTAACATATGGCGCCCTATTATGGTCAGGGGTCCTAATACGGTCCATTACAATTAATGCTCCCTGGTTTCATCCGCTGAGCACTGAAACACCAGGATTTTGAAAATTTAGATATGTGTTTTCACTTTGCAAGGTCATTCAAGGACAAATGATTCCAAGGTGTGTAATAAAAAAGAAGCCAAGACATAGAGAGAGCATGAAACTATGTTTGTCATCAGGGTTTCTCTTCAAACTTGCATGTTGGAAACATCGACTTTTTTATATGCA
The DNA here is from genome assembly GCA_932294295.1 of Alitta virens. NCBI lineage: Eukaryota > Metazoa > Annelida > Polychaeta > Phyllodocida > Nereididae > Alitta > Alitta virens. The sequence continues at coordinate 19,036,674 of OW028583.1, read as the reverse complement.
CTAAAAGTCTGAAGGAGTAAATTTACAAAAATTGCCTTAAATTCCTTTTAAGACTTAAATTCATCCATTTAACAGCAGAAGCTGTTTTACCCAGGACAAATCATTGTTTAAGCAATAATCTTGCATAAAACAAGGTGACCATATTATGACACCAGTGTCCTAATATTGTTAGTTTGAGGTTACTTGTTTTGACAGGCTGTATTTTCTAATGTTAAATATTTAGCTATTTTTAATGATTTTATAAAGTGAAATAATTATGCTTAACACTAGAGATATCAGGAACCCAGGCCAGTAGCCAGCCGCTTCTGTTGGGTGGGTCTTTTTTAATACATAAAAAAAAAGCAATCCTAAAATGGGCCAATGTGTGGACATGGACCAAGTTGGGTGGGTCGAGCAACCCCCTCGACACATCCCCCCCCCCCCCCCCTTTGGCTACGGGCCTGGAACCACTCATATGTGTAGGACTATTAATAGCTCTACTAAACACGTTAACCAGGCACCTTGAGGCATAATGCAAATTCGTATTTCTTCTGGTTTTTTTTTCCCTGTCGTAATCATGCCAATATTGCTTTACTTGTGCCAATTAATGTCTAGAAGTATTATGATTCAGAAAAAATAAGTTATCAGATCTAATAGGTATGTTGAGTAAGGTTGATCTTAAAATATTCTCGACTTTTCACTATCAGTGATGATTTCACGAAGTTATACTTACATTATGATAAATTTTCTCATTTTCAGCTCTGCACTTCTCAAGGGCTGCCTCAAAATGCAGCCTTGACACTTTTGTGGAAATATAAATGGAAATATTCTTTCGAAAATCAGTGCGATTGAAAAAATAGCTGATTTCAACAGAAGAATCGTAAATCCACAAATGTCCTCTAGGAGGCGGTAGTGGTTTCAACCGTTTGTAGTTACGCCATCTAGTGTATTGTATTTTCTGTATTATCGTATGGTGCCAGGAAGAGCACCCTACGACCTCCCGTAATTATTAATTAATAGAATGTATTTGATAACTTGTTACTGACCCAATTATGTCAATTATTTAATGATTCGTTTTGCCGCTCATTAATGCCAAAACGGTAGTATATAGTATTTTTGTATGTAACATATATGTATGTAATTGTTCTGTAGTACTTAATTAAATGATTATAAAATGTGTGATGATATTTGATGTTTGTAGTTTGATGAAGATGAAGCTTGTGAAGATATATGAGATATCTGACATCTCCCATTTCTTAATGTACTTTATTGTCTCAACATATGTATTTCTGTACACATACCCACTATAAGGGCTCTACTGTATTATTAATGTATTTCTCCCATATGTAGGGAAACTAAATTGTAATGATTTTCTAATGTATACTTACTAATGTATTACGATTTTGAATTGAATGTAGTAGAATTACTAGTTAACATATTGGAATAGGAGCACACATTCCTTGGTCAGTAAAACACAGAAGGGTAAAACTAAAAATAGCTCTAATCTCCAAGCAGACTGCTGCAGGAAACTGGCATGGCTCACCATGCCACTCTACAGCAGGCCATAGAGGGGGGGAACAGGTATTGAGTATAAAATCAAGGTAAGGGGCTGGGGTTAGTCAGATCTAGAGAAGAGAAGAAGAGAGAAGAGAGCTAGAGAGAAATAGAGAGAAAGAGGGAAGAGCAGCCAGTTGGAAGGAACTGAGCACACAGAAGATTGAGGATAGAAAAGATAGAATTTGAAAGTTTAGTAATTAGAAGTTAAATGTCAGGTTATACGACAAGTGTATGACCAAGGAATGATGTGCACTTTTGCTTAAGGTATGTGAATTTGCTTTTGTTTATTGTGTGTAAGCATATGTCTTTAAATGTTATGTCTGACAATTGTGTGAATTTTAAATAGATTAAAGGTTCGAAATTTATTTCCCCTAGAATTCTAGTTAATTACTGCAATCAGAATCTAGTGACCTATAACGGAAAGACTAGAAAAATTTCTGAAAAACACAAAATATTAATCCAGACTCAGCAATTTCATACTGAGCCGAGACATATTTAAATTGGATTTGAAGCCAAATCAGCAGTATATAAAGACAGATAATTAATAGAAAGAATTTCTGACAGATTAGGCTTTTGGCCGCGCTCAGAATTTCCATACTTTTGATAAGACTTCGGTCACCTAATTTAAGATCCCGGATTTGGACTAATTAGTTTAACGAGCTATTAGTGCCAATCAATAGTATGTATTCTATATAATGGCTTTGTTAATATTACTTGTATGTAATTTTTTAGAATTGCACGACTTATGATTTTGCAAGGGATCCATCTATGTGTCGAAATTTAGATTGTGTTGATGTAATGCCATGCTCTGACCAACCCTTAAGTTTGTTGTTTGCCCAAATAATGTTGATTCCAGGAAGGATCTTACAAATTAAATGTGGGCCAGAAGGTATATATATAAGTATATATTTTAGTTTAGTAGCACCTTCCCAAAACACATATTCGCTGCTTTCTATGACTTGACAAATAAAGAACAATATTTATTAAACACGCTTTTATTCTATAAAAATAAGTAGCAATATGTAAAATCGCAGCATAATTCAAAGAGAAATCTCAGCTCACATTCATACATGAAACGAAGATGAATTATGATATGCCTAACACACGAATCTCGGCATGTCATGCCATCAATCTTTTCAATTAAGCCACAAGTACATGGCCAAATGTGCCACATGCTTTTTCCATGAGAAGGATAAATGTATGGAAAATGAATGGTTTTTAGCTAATTATGATAAGGCAAAAACCATGCGTTTTCCATGCGGTTATCCAAATGCACGGAAAATGCACGTGGCACAATTGGCCATGTAGTAAGGGAAGCGCGATGACGTCAAGTATGGATGTACGAATATAACTCGGATATACATATACACTGATTAAAAATCCTTTCATATTATGTTGGCCTGTAATCACGAATAGTGCATGAACTACTCTGCAAATATTTAATGAAATCCAAAAAAAATCAGGAACAGTAATGTCAAGGACACTTAAAATTAGCGAATCCTTACTACATTTGCAGTACAACATGAAAATGACAACAGAACAAAATGAATAACAATCACACCAGCTATTAAACATGCAACATGCACAAAATTAATATAGTCTACAATTTATGTAAATATCTCTCGAATTGTTAAGCTCGTTTCTATGTCTGGTAAAATAAAACTGCCTCAATGAAATTAGACTCGAAAGAAAAACCAAGCATAATTATAAAGCAATCATAAACATCAAAATGCAATATTTTTTAACATATTGGATAATTGAGGGGCTTAGACCTTCCAACATTTCTTTGTCAGAGCTAGCTATAAGTCCAGGGGCATGTGTAGCCAAACGAGTTTTGACATTTTTTGAGCATACATCATTTGAGTCCTTGAGACCTGTAGATTGCAAATATATTTGGTGCCAATTTTTTCTGATGACGTCATGAGAGTGAAATTGTTTACCATGGCAACCAGTGCAATGGCTGATCAGAAATGATTCACAACATGTAGAGTCATCCTTAAGACTTCAAAACTTGATGTGTTCCTACTGGAGCTCAGAGAGGCACAATAATAATATAAATGAAAAATATATTTTGTTGAAAATGTGCATCAATTGGTTGCCATGGCAACCCCCAAACCATGCCAGAATAAATGGCACCAAATACTTTCCTAATCTCCACATTCAAAGGATTCTAATGATGTATAACACCAACCTCCTTTATTGAAAAAAAGTCAAAAATTACATATGCCCCTCTACTATATTATGCAGGAAAAAAATTACATCTATGTACAACATTTACTCATTGGTATGACTAGCTTTCGAAAATTTCATCCCTAAATAAACAATGCTACTCACAATTATGAAGCTTCCTTAACAATCTAAGCTGAATGAATCAGTAATTTGTGCACACCGATTAAGGTAAACTGAATAATAAGCTCATTTGAGAAAACACCCTCATGGGTGCTAGCTAATATTATTTCTAATTAGGCCAACATTTACGGGTTAAGGTTGCATGATTTCTTAGACCATGGTATTTATCACCCGTTTCAATTCTTATTCGTTGTTGCTATCATGAAAACTGTTTTCTTGTTAATCCACTTTTACAGTGGCTGTAATGCACAGTATGTACTTATCCAAACCTAATACTAATTTCACCTGTTAATACGGCTGATACCAGGCTGTTGTGTACATTAAAATGAGCCTTATTAACCATTGGAAATACTGCACTAAATGACCTCTGCACAGCTATTGCTTTGGAAATAAAAAGTTTTCACTGTCGGCCTATACAACTCTGGTCAAAATATGTACACATTTCTTTGGGCAGGGTTGAGATCTTAACATAGTTCCCCTATTCACATATGAAATACGTATTTGAAACACAACTTGCTTGACATACTAAATACGCTGTATTCTAACTAATGGTGGATGGGATAGAAGTGTGAACATGAGACAGGGCATACTGCTTTTGTAGGCATTTACTGAATATATGTAAAAAAATAGGCTTATGTTTAAATAACATAAAGTGGGACTTGCTAATACTGTACGATTAATCAGAAGGGCCGTTTAAAGTATCGTAGTGAACATTTTTATGGCAACTAGAAATTAAAAAGTATCGCTTCATATTAAAAAGAATTAATCTAAATGATTGGCAAGAGTCCATTCCTACTGGAGGAAATTGTTTCTCTACTTTCTTTAAAATTACTTCTAGGTCCCTTGAGAACTTTTTCATATTACCATGTAGAAATGACACTCAATTCATAATTGCCTCAAGATGGCACTGCATATTCCTTTTATGGAGACGGTGGTGACATCTAGGCATGGCTGATAGCATGACTGGGCACAGAGATAGTTGGTCTATTGTAGGTGTTGTACTGTCCGATGAACGAGCCTTCTTCAGAGAATTTTCCAGCATCGTTGTCATAGCCATAAAGAGAGCTGACTTTACTCGCATTATCCAGGTTTTCACTACTTCCCAGGGAAGCTCGGCTGCCTTTGAGAGTTTCGAAGTTATACCTAAAAAAGGACAGAGGCATGCTTACAATTCATACATGGCCAAATGTGCCACGTGCGTTTTCCATGAGAAGGATAAACTCATGGAAAATGCATGGTTTTTAGCTAATTATAATGAGGCAAAAACCATGCATTTTCCATGCGTTTATCCAAATGCATGGAAAATGCACGTGGCACAATTAATAAAACTCTGCAAGAACAGGAGAAACTTGTAAATACCCAATTTAAGTTGAATAATGTATCCTTAAACAAATGACATGCAAATGCATTCAAAGAACATGCCATACTCTGGAAAATAGCGTTTATTCCAGATTTCCACTGAGAAGATCCTTAACTCTTAAAGAAATGGTTCCTAACAAACATGTTCTTTAACACTCTCAGTCTGCCATGATGCCCTTTGATTGATTAAAATTGTCAAGTAACTACTGTTGGTAGGAATTGATCCTAAGCATAAATCTAGTTACCATAATGATAGTCAACTTTTAAGTTTAAAAGAAAGTAAGCATTTTAATTTGGACCATCTTTACCCTTGTCTTTATTATAAGTATGTGTAGACACATTCGACTTCAATAACTATGGAACTTACAGTTAACCCACAAGTGTAGGATAGCATAGAACAGAATACGTAATCCCTCACAGAAGGTACATATCCTTTTCTGCAATAACAGTCATTTTAATGCAGGTGACATGAATTAATTTTTTATTGGTCCGAAATGTACTTATCCAAACCTAATACTAATTTCACCTGCTAATACGGCTGATACCAGGCTGTTGTGTACATTAAAATGAGCCTTATTAACCATTGGAAATACTGCACTAAATGACCTTTGTACAGCTATTGCTTTGTTTTTTACATTCATAACGTCACAAGCTACCATTATTTGCTTCACGCAATGGTGTGACATCATCAAACAGTAGATGATATCATCACAAGCTACCAAATCTCTCTTTGAGATGCTCAGGGGTTTGGCAAAATATAAGTAGGCCTATTTAGGGGTCATTTAGTGCATTTTATAGATTTAATTTTTATGCATTACCTTTATTATAGATCTTGTAAGTAGGCAAATATAATTTGAATTACGTTATAAAATAACAATGTCAAAATTTCAAATCACCTGAGGTTTAAAATGACATGTGTTCTACTTGATTTGTAGGGTTAACTATACTTCTTTTTTTTTTTGTGGGAGTGTTTGCTGATGAAGGTTTATATATATATATTAATATATCTTTGCTTAAGCAAGACCATAAACAGAATGACAGGCTTATTCTAGTATGGCATTATATTATTTAACAATCCTTTCTATAATTAATCAGTCAACCCATGAAGAAATCCAAGCTTTGAGAAAATAGGCATTATATTATTTAACAATTCTTTTTATAATTAATCAGCCAACACATGAAGAAATCCAAAAATGTTTTAAAAAAATAGGCATTATATTATTTAACAATCCTTTCTATAATTAATCAGTCAACCCATGAAGAAATCCAAGCTTTGAGAAAATAGGCATTATATTATTTAACAATCCTTTTTATAATTAATCAGCCAACACATGAAGAAATCAAAAAATGTTTAAAAAAAATAGGCATTATATTATTTAACAATCCTTTCTATAATTAATTAGTCAACACATGAAGAAATCCAAGAATGCTTTAAGAAAATAGGCATTATATTATTTAACAATCCTTTCTATAATTAATCAGTCAACACATGAAGAAATCCAAGAATGCTTTGAGAAAATAGGCAAACATCCGCAATATATTTACTTAATCTTAAGCGCAAGTGTCTAATGAGCATTTCCATGATAGGTTAATATTATTATGTTTTCTACTACCTTGTAACCGGAATTGTAATAGCTTTGTTTTCTGATAAGTAAAGAACATTCCATCATATTTGGCAAATTATAAATATATGGAATTCATTTAAGGTAGAGAAACAAAGTGCACATATAACACAAACTACATGAAAACGTGTGTAGAACAAACATAAAAAACTGACTTCAAAATAATCTAAAAGTGTGCCTTAAAGTTTATGGTTTTTTGGGTAAACTTCATTGATAAAAACATTCAAGATGGATTTTGTTTTTAAAATTGTAAATAATTAAATATTCCTCCATAAATCATTTTTTGAGGCCAAGTCTGATTTATATGGCCTCTTTACCCCTTAATTATCTTAACAAATAGTCCATAAAATCTATCTCTTTATCCTTTTTTTTTATGTAAGATATTTAGCTTATTTGATTGCAATTATCTGAGTTATGTTAGCCATGAGAGAAACTCTAACTAGAGACTGATGATATTGTAATTACAAAGCATTCTGTTCTTTAATCTTCTGCATTTTTCAAGTCACTCAAAAGAAATGAAAAATAACTGGGTCAATGATTGAAGGGAGATTCAACAGGTGGCAGCACCAGCGGGTGACTGTATGCCATCTAGCGGATCACCCTATATTCTGTGCTGCTGGCATTCTTCACACAACACCATATATCTATTCTTGTTTTTATAAAGAATGTTCTTGTTACGCTGGAAGGTTTCTATTATGAATGGCATAAACTACTCACGGTCGTTGGTAGTCATGGAAATCAGCATCCTTGCACTCTTCATCGGGGTCGTTTCCATTCTTCCTCTCATAATCATCCACTGAAGAAAATTACGCCAAATTGTTGAAAACAGGAATCTTGCAATATTTAGATATTTTTCGAAAATAACTTGTCATCCACATTTGTAAAATTTTTGTTGATTTCAATAACCAAGAAAGTAAATATTTTTGGAGGGCCTTTGACTTTTCCAGATATAATGTTGTAGACCTTAGTACTAGGTTGTTTTCATGAAATTAATGTCAGATATCATTAGCTCATGAACACCGCAGAAATGATCCCTATGCAAAATGCAAGGATATTGGATTTTTATGCTCAGACAAACAACACTGTTAATTCAACTACTGAACAATTTCCTTGCAATGCAATATATCTGACAACAAATTAATAAGTCTTGGATATTTCTGACAATTAGTGATGTGTCATTTCTTTGACATAATAATTGAAAAATATTTTGACATGTAGGCTTTATCAAACCTTGATCTGAATTAACAACTCTGCATGAAATTATGCAAAATAATTAAGGATAATTACCAGGATAATCATCGCCCTTGTTCCTCTGCATGTACATCACACAGCATATGACAAGGAGGAGGATGAGGAGGAGGAGGAAGATCAACAAAAACAGCCACCAAAAGTCTGCTACAGTTGCAGTAACAGCTGAAAAGGAAAAAAGTGGTGTGAAAAATGGCACAAACTGAGCAATTGTGGATTTTCACGTAAGGTTCTCTATATTTCCACCAGGTGGCTATGACAGAATACTGCAATTCTATTGCCTGAAAAAGTTCCTGCCCTTGGCTGTGATTGGCTGAGCAAAGTGCATCTTAGCAGCAGTATTTTTAGTGCATTTTAATGTATATTTGCACCTTATAATTCAGTTGATTTTTGTTATTTTTCTGTAAAAGTTATATTTATTGAATAAGTCAGTTATTATCTTCTATGTCTGAAAAGCAAAATGAGTAATAAGAGGAGAGGAAGGACTTAGGTCTTGCTGAACTCAGGGCTGCTCAGTGAAAAGACTATTACTAATAACTGGCCCATTATGCAAAATAACATTCGATGAATAATTACAATACCTAATTTGATTCAACTGAGATGGGCGAATGACATCCTCAAAAAACTTACTTTTTTTTTCATTATTTACCTTTAATCTTTATATTAATAAATTAGTGGAAGCATTGAACTTACGCCCGGGTGGGATGTATCCCTTAATATTGAGTGAATACAATGCAGAAGCTGCGGCCCCCGTGGCCTGAGCGCGGCAAGTGTATTCGCCAAGGTAATCACCTAACTCCTCTTCAGCAATTCCAGTCAAGTTGATGTAGATATTTTCCCCATTGTTGTTGATTAAATACTGTTTGTCATTGTACAAACGTAGCTGTAAGATTAAAAATATAATAACAAAATCTGGCATTTGAAATTTGTTAAATACTGAATATCAATAATAGGTGTACCGATGTCAGGGAAGAGCCATCTAGGAGAATATTTGGGAACTAGAGAGAGATGGCTCTGCCCAGGCATCAGCACACCTACCCTAATAAATATCCTTCCGGATAAAATTCATTTGAAATTCATTCATTGAATATTTCCCTCGGTATCATAAAGTTTGAATAATGAATTTGATTTTATCACTATAGTGGCCGTATTATTGAACATCAAATTCTATAATTTTATACTGAGGTAATTCTACAGTCACATAGAAGCTACTAACTCAAAAGCCATATTGAAAACTTTCAAGCTTAGTTTATAATTACAATATCAGTGGTAGATCCAGAAAATTTCAGAGGGGGGATGGGGGCTTCTGGATCTGCGCCTGAATATTTTATTCATTTTCCACCAACGTGTCGAATTTATATCAGCAAAATATAATTCAGCAGAAAGTTAACTTTTAAAGCCTGTTCATCCCAATATTTTAATATAATCATGATTATAATGATTTGCATTAAGATGAATGTAATTCAATCTCACTCATCTGCTATGTAAACCTTGCCACTTGACTGCAAATATAAGAATAAAATAAGGAATGACTCACCCCTTCATGATACCACAATATTTCTAAAGAGTCCAGAATCAGCTCATCCACGGTAGCACGACATGTAAAATTTGTTTCTAATTTTTGTCCCAGGTCTGGGTCAACAACAACTTCTTGGATTTCACCTCGGTCATATATAACTACAGGTTCTGTTAAAATGAAAAGGACAATAAAGTAATACATATTAAACATCATAGATGAAGGGTGTCAGGATGTTTTCGCTTATTTGCACACATTAGTATAAAAACATTGATTTGCAGAGGAGCATCTCAGAATCATTTCTGACTGGAAGTGTTCCACGATATTCATGACTGATTTTAGAGTGCCATCCCAATTTTGCAATGTCTTTGAGAAGTTATACTAGATAAGGCATCATGAAAATCAGAGAACAGTCATGTTTCGGCCAAATAGGGCCCCTGCATGGTTTTCTTAGATCCAGCTCTTTTGATAGAAAAATAAACATTGTGATTCAATCCTTATAACCTTATATATTATAATGATATTTCCTTAAAACAAAAACATCTTTTAAAGCCCAAATTGTTTTTCAGGTCAATGCATAATGAATTCTGTTAAAATTACTGTCCTGTCAGTTGCCTATCTTGCCAGTGTGTGCCAAAAAGTGATATACAGGCTATGAAAATTAAATATCATTAAAAAGAAATACTGCTACTAAGTATACTATGATGATACTTACCAAGAACATTTATATATGCAGAGCCGTAAATATCACCATGTTCATTTGAAACCTTGCACTGGAACACTTGAAGGTCAGAAGCTGGGGTACCGTCACAGTCTTTACAAACCCCTATCATGGTTAGATTTGTCATGTCCTCTGAAATTATTATTCTAGCACTGCCTGGATCATCTCCTGAAAAATTACTATCTACGTGAATGACATAATTCATAGGAAATTGTGCAGATTTTGATGACTTTTATTTCCTAATGATACCCGTGGTCCATTGAAAATATTAAATTAATTATTTGATAAGGCATATATTTACAGATAAGGCATATATTTATGGTTGATTGGTGCCGGAGAGCTTTATTAAGAAATATGTAGGCCTATTCATTTAGATTCGTAAGATCTGTAGGATTTCAAGTTTATAGAAATATGTTGATAAAGTTTGCCTTGTTACTGCTTATGGCGGAACTCATTAGGCCAAATCCAAATCATTCATTATAATTCTTTAGCATTATTTAAAGCAAATTTTGTCAGCGAGAAACGTCAATTTCATATATTAAATCTTTCAGAACGATAGATGGATGGAATTGAAATGACAAAATATCTTAAAGTCACTAAATAACTGGGTCACAAATGTAGTTTGATATCTGTCTGAAGTCATAATTTGCAGCATAACTTTCATTCCCCAAAAAATGCATTAATAATCACTGAAAATTGGATTCACGGATCAGTCTGATCAAGTAGACATAGTACAGCTGAAATTATGTATAAATTATATAATTATATTTTTCAATAAAACAAAATTTCAATTAGGTGTTGCATCTGAACATTCGCAGTATTGTGATCCACAAATAATGATTTGTAATTGATTGATCAGTAAAATTAATATCATCAAAATTGACAAAAATGCCTGAAATACCCAGACAAAAGTTGTCCGTATTTAAATTAATTTTTAGTTCCACGTTTGAGGAATCAGTTTAGGAAGCAACACACAATTTGACATCTTTAGTATCCGAAGGATCATCTTAAGTAATAAAAGGTACTCCTAATGAGGCCTAAAATATTAGACAACTAAAGCACAATCTTACGAGTAATTTCCTTTCCGTTGGAATACCAGGTGATAGTTGCTGGGGGCACTGCATCTGCCCGACATAGGAATGACCTGGAACTGCCTACCGTGACATTTCCACTGGATGGTGCCGCTTCAAAGGTTGGAACAGCTAAGAAAGAAAAATTGTGCCCAATGTTAAGGATAGAATTAGCATACATGGAAAGGTTTTACATCCCTTGTGTAAAAAGTCTGATGCTTTTTTTAAAGAACGCATCCTGTTCAATTTTAGTCTGAGTCTTCATGATTTTGTTCAAGCTAATATTTGATAATGATAATTACATTGAACAACAAGGTTGATCTCAACTTCCTGAGAACCCTGGCTATTCCTTCCAGAGCAGGTGTATATTCCTTCATCCGAATACTGAACAGCACGGATCAAACATTCTGTATTGGATTCCTGAGTGCAGTCAATTCTGCTTGGTGGGGGACCTCCTGTTGGAGCTCGCCAAGTGATAGTCGGAGTTGGCCTGTTAATAAAATTCAGATGTATGTCAACACAAGGAAACATTGCTTTAAAAGAAGTTTTGGCGCACCAATTTGACAGTTTGATTAAATTCAACAGTAATATACAAAAAATACTTACAATCCTTCAAAAAAGCATTTTATCACAGTATCTTGACCTTTCAAAGCAATGTGTGTGTAATCCTCAACTTCTGGTACCATACGACCTGGTGGTCGTGGAGCCGGACCTTAAACAAGTTCACCGATATTGCCAGCATCAACATTTAAGGATCTTTGCTAACATGGATGATACAACTCTAAAAAATATTAATATCTCTGAAAAATGTTTGAAGAGACTTACTTGAGTTGGGAGTTATCAGGACATTGTATGGTGCTCCACCAATAGTAGCATCTTCAAATGAATTGGTGACGTCCATTTTGTAAATATCATTCCGGCCACTTACGTCATCAGTGGTCAAAACATTTGCAAAGTAAAGAGAGCCTGAAAATTACAAAAAACTGATTAATGTAAAATTGAAGATTGAATGAGGGAGAATTCACTTTTAATCTTTGTTTTTTTTTCAACATCAGGTTTATCATTCACTAGAACTTGCAAGAAATGGATGAAATTGGTTTGTGCGCGAAATGTAATCTTGAAATTTGATGATTACTATTTTTCTTTCAGATCTTATGTTTGTCAACACTCGTATGGATTATCATACATACTATGATCCAAATGACTAAGTGAGAGCTCAGTTTTGTGAAGATTGGCTGTGATGTCACTGGTGTTTGTGCACTTTTACATTGTAGATATGCATGGTGCCACATGTACAGACAGTTCTTGACAAACAACTCCCTATCTAAGTAGTCAGAAGGCCAACCCCTCAAAATCGGGATTTCTGTTTCCACTGATCCACACCTCCTCAAATTTGGTATCATAGAATTGGGAAATTTCTGAATATCTTGGTACACGTTTTGTCAGTTTCATGGACCGGACATATCAGACAAATTAACAAAAATAATTTTGGTGTTATTAGTTTTACAGTAAAATCTGGTTTTTATATACTTTTCGCTGTCTTTGGTTGCCAGGATATGTGTGTCTGTCCCGTTTCCTTATATGGATAAATTTTCAATTAGATGGATATAAGCAGACTGTATAAAAGGCAGAAAACAACAAATTGCTAGTTATAAAGGCTTTTGTGTTTCATTTGTAAGGATATCTTTTTCTTTGACTATGTCACCGTAGCAACCTTAGAAAAAACAATATCAGACCCTGAAGGGTATAAATGTTACATTATTAATTTCTCAGGACCTAAATTGCTTATTGAGTACCATGTTTTCAGGGTCAAGGAGTTCATTTCTGATAATTTAAAATTGCTATGGCTAATCTAGATAGGCTAATTTGCATACTATTTCCTTATATGGCTACTGCAATGCGTAGTGCAGGAGTCTAAGAATTGATATTTGTCTTTTTATTCATATCAATGTTTTTCTCTTTTTCCAGTACAAAATTGCAAAAACTCAATAAATAAAATTAACTTGTTTTGATTTGTTACCATGGTATAAAACAACCAATAGTGCTGATATAAAGCCATGCCAGCATAATATATTATGCTATTTTATTTTATGCCTGATAATATAGGTGCCTTGATTCTATTCATAAAGCTTGATTGTTGTCCCTAGCATATACAGTATGTGAATGTATGCTCCTATGATAAGTCAATTTGAAAACTGGTATCCATGGCAACAAAGTGAAAATATTACAATTCTGTCACTATTTCTGTCTGCAGCTATCAACTTGAAACAATTGCTGGGCTGGTGACTTAGGCGATATTTGGTTATATTATGATACATAACAGTGGCCATCTGATGTTGCCAAGGTAACACAAGTTTTAGCATATTCATAGTAAACATTGTGGATCCGTAACGAAGTGGAGTAGCAGAAAGCTCGAAAGGGCCATATTCAAGAAGTTACTACATCAGCAAGTTGCCCATATCAGTATATTTGCAAGAATGTAAACTTTCTGGAACTGGACCATGAATATTGTCATTTACTGGAATGCTACCAATGACAACTGTTTCCATGGCAATCAATTGATGAAATGATGAGAATATTATTTGGCTATTTATATTGACATGGTGCTGATTGTCAGCAAGTACTAAATGGGCAGCAATTTTTTTTAAGTTCCAATGATTACTGCTCTTATTCTTAATCAATATTGATTCGACATTGCACTGGTTGCCAAGGAAACATAAAATCATAACAAAATTAGTTGCGTATTTGAAAGAGATTGACCTTTCTTTTTGTTACGACATCAAAGTTGAGAAAATATCCAAAATAATACTTCAATCCAAATTCTTTTGCATATCTTGACTATTTCCACAGATTCTGATACAGGTCACTTTTTTAAAGATACCTTTACTTGTTATTCACCAATGCACTTCACTTATTAAAACAAAAAAAGGTTTTACTCAAATTTTCACTAACCTGTAGCCTGGTCAACAGCAATCCTGGTATTTGTTATTAGATTTGTACCAATATTTGAACCCTTCTGGACAGTTTTCCATGTATATTTGACAGCCGGTGCAAATGTCAGTGTGCCATGGAGTACCAGTTTTAATTGCTCGCCTTCCTCTAGGTTCACATCAATTGCAGTGGTGGGACTGTTGAACAAAATCTCTGCAAAAAAAGTGCATTTAAAAAGAAAATTTCCGAATGTATGGGTTTATTAGCAGCATATAATTCTACAAGAAATTGTTGATGAATCAGGTAATATAGGCCTTTTGCGTATTTTGCAAATTGTGCAAATGGCAGTCAGTGAGTTTCGTTCTCCATCTAACTAATTGTGTCTGTTGTGCAAAGAAAGAAGCACCCTACCTCTAAAACAGCACCCCTATGGCTACAATTTCAATGTTGGTATGATTAAGCACTGCCTGGTACATTGGCTGGATCTGCCACAAGAATGCTGAACTTAATTCAGCTACATTACATGTAAGCTTATTCCCTCCAAATCACTGTTTGCTGTCTTTCAATTTTTTATGCCAATCTCTGTCATTACCATGCGGTCAGACAGCTTGAGAGAGAATAAAAATTTCAATAGAAAGGTATGGAACATGCTTTCCATGCCTTTTATGACCAAAGAGTTATTCATTCTTGGATCTTACTGTGACAGTAATATGTGTAACCTTACCTGTTTGCTGCACTTTTATTTCAGCACTGAGTGCTTCTCCGTGTTGATTTGTAGCAACACATTGGTACTTGCCATCATCAAGTATTTTATTTGCCTGGTTTATTATAATTGTGCCATCACCAGCACTGGGATCCAGGGTGATCCTGTCATTCATCTCCAGCTCAGCGTCATCTTTCCACCATTTGTACCTTGAATAATTGATATAAGTAAACAATATATATATATACATTATAACCACTTATTTGACAGTTAAGTAGGCAATAATAATTACCAGTTAAGTAGGTAATATTACTCTCATGAAAACAGCTATGCTGGCTGGGCATTAATGTTTAATGCTAACCTAAATGACCTATCAGAATTTGGCATTTTCGCTAACACTTAGCTCTATGACGTCGGCATCCTGCCAATCACTTCAGGGCTTTTTGCAAATTTGCAAGGGAAACCCAAGGTCGCTGAAGTTAGATTTAGGTCACCTATGCACAGCCTCATGCCCCCGAACAGCTTTCATGATCATTTAATGCATCTAATTATAGTACAGTACTGTTATTCAAGGAAATACCTATAATTGAGATTACAAAACACCACACAAGAAATTAATAAGAAAAAAAAGATGAGTAATTTCCAAAAGTATTTTCATATCCTAGAGTGCTTTTTGATGGAATATTTTTTTGTGAACCATTTACTTACGAAGGCTCAGGTATCCCAGTTGCAGAACAAGGCAATGTTACTGGGCTCCCAATCTTGTATATAACTTCGTTTGACGGAGCACTCGTAATCAGTGGAGGCATCCGAACTGAAAAGCAAGCCATTACACTGACAGAGCCATTCATAGAGCATTTCATAATAGTTTGAAATTCTACACCAAAATTGAGAAATAATAAGCATATAATGTTACGATATAGTGCATATAATATATATTATATTATATTAATTTTATGTTCTTTTATCAACGGTAACTTACCATTATTACTATGATGTTAGGTTACTGTTATCTTAATATATATCATAGAAATATAAAACATACCATCAGCTTCACATTGGTAATCCAGCAATAGTACCACGGCAATCCACCAGATGCCACATATTGTCCTCATTGTATAACTCCTGGTGAGAATAAGAATAGCTATTAAAAATATGCCCAGACACACCAAATTACTACATTTTGTCCTATTACTACTACTACTACAACAACTACTACAACAACTACTAACTACTATTATTAACTACTACTGCTGCTACTACTACTACTACTACTACTATTACTACTACTACTACTTCCACTACTACTACTACTACTACTACTACAACTACTACTTCCACCACTACTACTACTACTACTACTATTACTATTACTGCTGCTACTACTACTACTACTACTACTACTACTACTACTACTACTACTACTACTACTACTACTACTACTACTACCGCTACTACTGCTACTACTGACAGTTTTTAAATTAGAAGAAGATGATAAAAGATATTATATTTCCCTCTTCTGGCTTTTGAATTGCTCTAACGAAAGAAATATTTTATTCTCTCAATCCTCAACTGGCCTCGCAACCACATGTTGTGAACAGGTTTTACAAAGAGCTATGCGATCTAAATGAACCCCACATTCATGACTATCTTAGAACTTATTTTAGATTCTTTCATCATTAAGTACTGGCCTGTAACAGAGGTATTCTTTCAACATTAATCTTAAACCCCATTCCCACCTTGCCGATCTCCTTGCCGCATAAGTTTGTGAAGAAGCGTAAAAGTTTGTTATTGTAGGTCGTACATGTAGGAGGGTTCGTAATAATTCGCAGGGATTTGTAGGTATGTGGTAGCAGTTCCTAGAAGTTTGTAGTTGATCGTAACATATCAAATAATAAAAATAATTGAAAACATTAGCCATGCAGTGTCTAAAGCCGAGTTCACGCCTTCAAGATTTTGACGATTATCTATCATGATTAACAAATTCGTCATGCATCATCAGAGGTCAGCTATATGATTGGGAAACATCGTAATCAGTCGTAGCTAATCTGTATGATTCGTGAGAGATCGTGGAGTGAAAAGCCTTTTGAGTCTACTCAAAAATGTAATTTTCGTACCTACGAATTTTTGTTCATAGTTACAAATTAGCAAGTCTACATTATCTCCCTGTGGGACCTTTTAGGAGGTCGTAGGAGGTCATAGAACGTCGTAAAATTTCGTAAGACATCTTAAGGAGCCTTAGAACGTCGCAGATGGAATCATTGCTATGTTTCGTGACATCGTAGTTAGCCGTAAATCCACTTACACAAAAGTAGGTACAACATAGCAGTTCTTGTATTATATTTTCAATAGGGCTGTACACCTTTATCTTTAAAACGATACGATATGTATCACGATACAGTAAAACCGGTACGATATGTATCATGATACGTATCATTAAATTTTGTCAATTAATTTAGTACATATCTATAAAAGTTTATTATAAACCTAAAATAATCGAAAGATACTATCAAATTTAATGAACAAATCTTCATTGAATAACCGCAAACTATTAATTGTATTAAGAGTCGCTGTTATTTTTCTTTACAAACACTGGAAAATCTGGGTAGCAGGTGTCCTAATTGCTCAAAAACGCCACTCTGCATACCGTTTAATTGTATCGTTATTATTACATAACGGTTATCAATACCCGTATCGTTATACTTGTACCGGTACAAACGGTATATCGAGAACCGGCGTACAGCCCTAATTTTCAATAATGACAAGTATGAACTGATTACCTGTAGGGCATACCACTCGGCAGTACACATTCCGTCTTTTTATTTTACATGAGCAACATCATCAGAAAAGTCTTGAGCGTCGCAATTTGTAATACATTTTTTGGCAATAACTTTGTCAGTTTTATCGTTTTTTTCAAATTTTGAAGTTCAAAGATACACTGGGTTCAAGTTGATGTGGTAACTGTGGTTACCAAAACTTTTGTAACTGCAGGTGTCACCAAATCCTAGCAAGCATAGGCCACATTATTGTAGTTTTTAGTTGATGATCAAGAGAAAATAATGGTACTGGATGGTGTGTCCAACAAAAAACAAAAAGTTTTATGGGATTCGTAAACAATATAATATCCAATATAACTATCCTCATCCCACCCACAAAACTCTAATGTTGGACTACTCACCATCCACTATTTTTATTTGATTAAGGGATTTATCTGATTCATTGGTGGACCTTGATGCATAAGCTTCCACAAGAATTTAGATGCATGTAAGTAAGTAAAGCTTTATTTAAAGTCGATAAAATTTTACAATAAACAACATAAGCACAAGTGCTTGTAATCGACAAATGAAAGATGAGTATTTACAAAATGAAATAAAGTATTTACAAATGACATATGTAAAACAAAATGGTGTATAAAATCATTGTATAAGTTAAATATCACAGAACACAGATCAAGCATGCACCACATTTACATGCAGGTTTCCATGACTGGACATTACTTTTAAAATCAGGTAAACTTAATTCTTTAAACACAGGAGGTAATTTATTGTAAAGCATGGCACCATTGTACTTAAAAGACCTAAAACCAAACATTACAGTATTGAACTTAGGCTGGACTAGACTACTATTTCTTAAATTGTAGTTGGTGACTCTTTCTTCAAGAAAATCTGAGGTTAATGGTTGCAACCCAAAATGTCTTAATTTGTGAATATCGAATAAAATATCATGTATGCGGCTCAAATACAGTGTCCTTTTCTTTGCCTTTAACAGTAAATCTTTGTATTCTGAATTAAAATCATTACAAACATACCGAAGAGCTCGCTTTAACAATTTTTCAAGTTGCATAGTGTCACTCACACTGCAGTAATGATAAACAGAGTTACAATACCTTAAGTTAGAACATATAAGAGCATCAACAATTTGTAATTTAGATTTAGTGGTTAATACAGTACTGAGCCTACCAATAACATTTACTTGCCTACTACATTTTTTGATAAGATGTTTAATATGATGTGAGAATTTTAATTGATTGTCAATGTTGAAGCCCAAGAGTTTAACATAACCTGTACTTGCAATTACAGTGTCGCCAATATTAAATACAAGGGTTTAATTAGATCTACTTAATGTCATACATTGAAACTTAGAAGGATTTGCCTTCATAAAATTGTCCTGAAACCAGTTAACAGAACTTTGTGATGCTTCTTCAAGGACGAATTTTACAACATTTGGATCTGTGTGACAAAAAGCTAAAGTATTGTCGTCGGCATAATTAAAGACATCACACTTTGTCTTCAATAACCATAGCAAATCAATGATAAAGACATTAAATAAAACAGGGCCAACTATGGA
Source organism: Alitta virens (assembly GCA_932294295.1). NCBI lineage: Eukaryota > Metazoa > Annelida > Polychaeta > Phyllodocida > Nereididae > Alitta > Alitta virens. The sequence goes on along the minus strand of OW028583.1, from coordinate 19,017,272 downwards.
TCTCTGTGGGACACCTCTTTCTAAATATAACCAATTGCTTTTGACATTACCTAATTTGACTCTCTGAGGTCTTCTGTACACATAACTTTTGATAAAATTTACAGCATTTAAAGAAAAACCATAATTTGCAAGTTTAGCTAACATTAGACCATGAGGTATCGAGTAGCCTGAGGTTAGCTGCATAACAGCGCTATGTTTCTGTAAAACACCAACTCACCATTAAAGCTTAAATTTTCATTAAAGGTGACCAGAATAGCGCTTCTATTGAGTTAATATTAGAATAAATGAGTAAGCGAAATACTCCTTCATAATTCATCAATATTTAATCAAGCACTGAACCAAAAATTTTCTATGATGACTTTCTAACAAATATTGACCAATCGTGCCCAAACTTTTCACCAGGCTTGAGTAATATTTACCGAAGAGAACAAGGGATTTATTTATTCATTCATTCCATATTTCCATAAGATCAATATCCCAGTGCTCAGAAATATGACTTACCTGGTTGACATATCAAAGAAAGAAAGAAAGAAAGAAAGAAAGATAGAACGATAGAAAGAAGAAAGAAAGATAGAAAGAAAATAAAGAAAAGAAATAAAGACAGAAAGCAAGAAAGGAAGAAAGAAAGAAGAAAGAAAGAAAGAAAGGAAGAAAGAAAGAAGAAAGAAAGAAAGAAAGAAAGGAAGAAAGAAAGAAGAAAGAAATAAAGAAAGGAAGAAAGAAAGAATGAAAGAAAGCAAGAAAGGAAGAAAGAAAGAAGAAAGAAAGAAAGAAAGGAAGAAAGAAAGAAGAAAGAAAGAAAGAAAGGAAGAAAGAAAGAATGAAAGAAAGAAAGAACGAAAGAAGAAAAAAAGAAAGAAAGAAGAAAAACAAAGAAAGAATGACGAAAGAAAGAAGAAAGACAGACAGAAAGAAAGAAAGAAAGAAAGAAAGAATGAAAGAATGAACGAAAGAACGAAAGAAAGAACGAAAGAACGAAAGAAAGAACAAAAGAGAATAAAAAGAAAGAAAAGAAAGAAAGAAAGAAGAAAGACAGACAGAGAGAAAGAGAGAAAGAAAGAACGAAAGAACGAAAGAAAGAACAAAAAGAAAAGAAAGAAAAGAAAGAAAGAAAGAAAGAAAGAGTCTATGGATGAAATGTGAAAGATGAGAGTTTGCATTCTGAGGCATAATATATTATATTCATGCCACTCAGATTGGAAGGGTCACACTCTTTGTGGAGTTGTGTGAGCATGTTCATGATGTTGGAACAATTTTCATGCAATATCTCTCCATGTGTTTATAAATAGAAAAAGAGCCAATTTTAAGGGCATGAGGGTTCCAATGGAACTGTTCCAGCTTGAATTGGTCAGTTTTTTCTATTTTGATAATGTTACATGTTAAATTGGATTGAAAAGTAGATGAAACGGTAATTGAATTTTTTACTCAACAGTACCCTTCCATTTTTGTTTTATTGTCTTTAAAAGATAACTGTGTATTGTATTATCTTAACAAATAATAATCATATTTTACAGTACCTGACCGACTGTGGAAATCATATTTTACAGTACCTGACTGACTGACTGACTGACTGATTGAATTAACGTTATAACAATGATTGAATGACTAATGGTCAATTGTACTGAAATGCAATTCAAGTGGGTTAATCTATTGCATATTATCGTTAAAAAAATTACAGTAGTCTAAGTAAAACACAAAAAAACAGAAGGCTTCGATATCAGGGTCACTGGGTCAAAGGATCGTTTTAGTGCACCCCTTTTACTGGCACCCTCTGAGATCCAGATGCATATTTAATGAACTGGTAAATATTTGCCGGGTAAACATGTGTCTGTTTGTCATGGAAATTCTACAAATTGCTAACATGGCTATAAATTAGACTCAAAATATTATGCCCATAATCGTAAGAACATGAAAATAACTCAAACAATGTCATGGCGGATAGATTTGGCATATATTATTTTACATTATTACATTGTAATAAATGTAACATTACTAGTTCAATTGCATCATATGACACTGAAGTCTCCCACTTAAAATTTCAGTCATAATTTATATTTTGACATAAATATTTACTTTTAGCTTTTGAGGTTTTCGAAATCCCAAGAAGTTCAAATTTATTTGTGATTAGACATATCAGGAAATGAGCATATTCCTAGAAATACACGCTTCACCGATTGCTTTTGCCAAACTTTCCTGAAATTCCTAAAATTTTCTATATTCCGATCAGGCTTCCTGAAACAAAGTAATTTAAATCATAAAACCCCCCCCCCCCCCAAAAAAAATATTTTTCTAAATCACAGTGTGGTAGTAGCTTAGTCGGCTTATATGACCAGCTGCCAGGCGCAGACGTAATGATGAGATGATAAAGCTTCTTGTAGGCCCCACCATGTTACACTTTACCCCACGAGTGGGTTTTTTTTTACTCGCCTCAGCACAGACAAAGAGTACAAGGCCCCTCCAATTTAACGTCCTAAAAAAAAAGGGATTTCTGTAACTACATACATGTGGCATTTTTGCTTGTACTTCATACACTTAATTACACATGCCAGCCCAAGTAGGATATGCCATATCTACTGATTACTTGTCCGATGGGCTAATGTAAACAATATACCAAACATTTACAATGACATCTGTCAGACAGCCCAGATCGATTAAGTGCACGTCCATTGGACAGGATATATATAATCTTAACATATATTTTTGTGAGTTAGCCAGGATTTCCAACTATGTTTCAGTGTAATAACAAAGGAAGTTCCGTAATGGTCTGATAAGTTAGTTGATAATTAAAGTCATAAGCTCCAGCTTCAAAAAATAAAAAAAGTAATCTGTTATGACTAAAATAAAAAAGGACTTCAAGCCAATATGGTTGGAAGGAGTTGAACTTAATTCAATTATACAACTTAAGAAATATGTTGTTGATTATAACAAGTACATATTTATCCCCCAACTTGTAAGTACATATGCACTGAATCAACTGCGACCCCGACTTAAGACCACCACATCATTAGGACTACCTCACAATTAAGACAACAAAGATTAGACAACCAACGGAATCAATATTTACGGTTAGTCTAATTATATTTGATCTATTATTCAATTTATATATTGATCATATTCCCATTGAGAGTCTATTATGAGACCACTACTCATTAAATGAAGAAGAAAGAGGTTTGATTGTAAAATTCTTGTCAATTTACACTTTACCTAAAAAACACCTGTTACTGTGTTATACACTTGGCGACAGTGATATTCGCCACGACAACGAAATTCGCCACTTGAAATTAGCTAAAATGAACATTTATTACATGGCTGTCGCAGTGATAGAACATAGTCAATGATGTAAATAATTAGCTCCGCAACAAATTATTAACTTGCAAGGTGCATAATCATGTTTTAGTGGTGTGGCGAATTTTGTTGTCGTGGCGACTTTCACTGTCGCCGAGTGTAGATACATTTCCAACAGTCTTTTTGTATTTTTTTCAAGTAATACGTGTTACCATAAATGGCATCGGGCAGCAAGAAATGGATAGAAATGTTAGCAACGAATGGGCGAATTTCATTGTCGTAGCGAATTTCACTGTCGCCGAGTGTATAACACAGTAACAGGTGTTTTTTAGGTAAAGTGTAAATTAACAAGAATTTTACAATCAAACCTCTTTCTTCTTCAAAAAAAATAGCTGATGGGGGAACCAGAGCATTGATGAACCATCCAGTGCTCTTATCGAGCAGAAATCTGCAGGGTTCTCTATATGGAAAAAAGGAAAGTTTGCTTTTTCCTTACAAGAATCACCCATGACAAATTAATAAAAATTTCAGTAACGCATTATTTTCCACATTGTTTCCTGATCGGGAGGATGCAGGCTTACTTTGTCTCTCCCACTGTGACTTTCCCTCGCTCGTACAAGTAGTAGCAGTTAATGCGTGGACACTAGCCAAAATGGTGAATCGTTGATTACAAGCTGTAAACTTAATACGGATATTTGATCGGTGATACCAAGTCAAAACAAAAGTGTGTGAAAAAAGGTAATTTACATTTGTGAATGTCAGGGGGTGGGGGATGATTGCATTGATCAACCTCCCCCCCCCTTCCCAAAAAGTTGGGGGGGGTATATATCCCCCACATCCCCCCCCGTATCAACGTCCTTGTATTATGAATGTCAATGAGCCACATTCTCAACACAAACACCTCTCAGGACATTATCAAGATGAAACAGAGCAGGATGAAATATTTCCTGCCAATAAGTCCCAAGTGATGAACTTTTTATTACTATTATTTACTTCATTTATCTTTTACACGTAACAAGTTAATTTGTTACAGAAATTACTGTTTATGGGATAATAAAGTTGGGTTTGGATTTATTTTTAACATTTCTGTCCTTTTTGTGCGAGCCATTTAAAGCGATTTTTCTGATAGAATATGGCAGAAAAATAAGTGAACATTTATTATGGATCCTACAACACTTGTTAATATGTGTCACCTCATGTCTTACTTTTGTTAACAGTGCTTATTTTTCTCTTTTAATCAAATATTGGATTTCCCATGGCTGTGTGTTTGCCAATACAAAGTAAGTATTTCAACGACATACATATTTTTATATATGATAGCAACACTCAGAATTTCCTGTAAATGCCGTTTATGATGTTTTGAGTGGTCCATTATTTTTCAACAACATTATTTTCCCTGTTGAATTGTTTTTTTTACTTTATATAACATACTCCTTCATATTCATTGTATGTCTGAACTCTGAAATGTCTCAGTTAGAATCACACAATATATGAGACATATATGAGCCTATAGTATCATTACATTGATATTTAAGCATGTGATTTACATTAAATTGTCTAGATTAGCGTGTAAGAAAATGTTCATTAGCAATTCTACACTTTAACGGATGTGAAGTATATTAAATGAATGATACTTACTCAAACCAGTACAACTTCCTTATAATTGCCTTCAAAATTAGCTTGACTGGCTTACTAGGTGTGTATGTAGGTAATTTGTGATAAGACTACTGTCCAAAGGTATTCCTGTATCTTGTATTATCACCACTGGCATGCGAAAATTCCCCCGACTTGAACGAGCTAAAACACTGGCTGAGTGACACGGTAAAGTAGTCCCCCCCCCCTTGAACCGGAACTATGGTGCGTGATTCGGCTTTCCAAAAGTAGTCCGTCCATGCGCGTAGGTGTATAAGTCCGTTTTACCATTTATGTGTGGTGTTCTTTCAGCTCGTTTGAGTCATACAAGGATCCGAATTCCTGGTAAAATGTTCTTCTAAATTCGTGACACTTTCAGTGAAGTTAATACTCGGGCTTCCCAGAATATCTTTAACCTTTCAGGAATATGATCGTCTGGTTTTTGAGAAAGCAGACGATTGTTTGAACCAGCTAATCAGATTCGATCTGGGTCCACGTCCAATGGAACCTAATTTTTAGGTCATAACTTTAGTGTGGGCTTAAAGACCACGTCACAATTGACATCTTATATTTGTAACTTATAATCAAATTATAATGATTCATTCATTCACTGACCTTGCCTCTGTGTATTACCATTCAAGATTATCTCGCTATTAAGAACAGTTTATTAAGGCTGGTCTTATCAGTGAGGTCCTAGTTGGGGCAAGGGGGTGGGGAATCCCACTGGGGCATTGGACGGGTAGGCTGCATATGGATGAAGGTTGAATACACACCATCCTAATTTCCGAAACCCCCTTTTCATGACTCATGCCCCCCTCGTTTGATCTGATTCACATTTGCCCTGATTAGTAATTGCGATGCGGACTCATGCAGGCCCATATTTAGAAATAAATGGAATGTGCAACAATAAAACAATGAAACTAGCTATGTTTTACAGTATCTACCTATCTATCTATCTATCTATCTATCTATCTGTCCATCCATCTATCCATGTATCCATCTATCTATCTATCTATTCTACCTACCTATCTATCTATCTATCTATCTATCTATCTATCTGTCTGACTATCTATCCATCTATCTATCTATCTATCTATCTATCTATCCATCTATCCATATATATGTCTATCTATCCATCTACCTACCTATCTATATTTATAGATAAATTTTAAATTAATAACAAAGTCAACTCCTATATATCCAGTCGATCGGTTATACCGCAGTAAATGTTAAATAATGTAGATTTGTAGATGCACCCCCATGGAGTACAGTGCATTCGAATTAAAGGTTCAGCAAGACATCTTGCTGTGCCAGTTGTAATAGAAGTGCACTGCAACTCATTTTACACACTTTTTTTTTTCTGAGGGACACGCGTCTCTTTCGTTCATGAAATAATATACCGTCGAATCTCACCATTAATACCACTTTTGGCTCCTTTACTGGCTTTACAGTGAAGTGGTCTTAATAGCGAGGTGGCCTAATTAATTCGAATGTAAATTAATATTATGATGCTATTATATACCAGGAAGGATTCGAAATTCAATTGTTGGTTATAATGATACTGATTATAGCATTTTCTGAGGAATCCAAATGTCATAAATATTATATGATTGACCTTGGCTTTTTGGTTTATTTCATTTATGTATTTACTCAATGTTTCAATGTCCCAGTGCTACTGGGTCTGAAGCTTAGTCAGCTTGTACGACTAGCTGCCAGCAGAGGCAGACGTAATGATGAGATGATAAGCGAGGAGTCCATGGGTGGGGTCGTTTACTTGCCTCAACATAGACACAGAGTCCAAGGCACCTCCAATTTAACGTCTCAAGCGCTCGACATCCAGCTGGAATGTAGCTCGTTATCATTCTATTCATATATATTTCAGTTATTATAATAATTATGGTTATTGATAGATCACAGAGCCTTACGTTGTATGTTGTAATTATACAAATGATTAACATCAACTAGGGTTTGAATTTAAACCAAAATTTGGAGTTCCAAAAATGATGGATTTTCACGCAAGGTTTTCTGTATTTCCACCAGGTGGCTACGACAGAATACTGCAATTCTATTGGCTGAAAAAGTTCTCGCCCTGGACTCTGATTGACTGAAGCAAAGTGCATCCCAGCAGCAGTATTTTTGGGTTATTTTAATGTATATTTGACATCTTATCATTCAGTTGATTTGTTATTTCCCAAAGAAAATTATATTAATGGAATTACCTACTATGTCATGAAAGGCAAAAGGAGTAGTAAGAGGAGAGGAAAAAAAATCTCTGTATAACTATTGAACATCATCTAAAAATCGTTGAGTGAGTGAAACAGCCTATGTCTTGCTGAATTCAGGGCTGCTCAGTGAAAAGACTGTATTGCCTGACTGTAATTGTTTTTGATGAGTTCAAATGGCACACATACCAGCCCTATCATGATTATGGCATACTTTGCAATTGATATGGAGTCAAAATGATCTTTGAATACGCAATTACTGTGGGTCACTGAGTACATTGGATCCATTTTCAAACATTCGTGAAATCAGTCTAATGCATTATGCTATAATGACATATATTGTGAACACAAACTATTTTATACGGTAACCGAAAGAACTTTTTTTTGTCAATCATGTTATATTGTACGGAGCCCCTAATAGGACATTGGTTTTTGTTTTTTTTTACAAATTGAGGGAACGAATTATAAATTGAGGGAATGATTTATGAATTGAGGGAACGATTTGTAAATTGAGGGAATGATTTTTATGTGGAGGCAATGATTTGTAAGATTGTAGAATGAATAGGGACGATATAATCATTACATTTTTTCAGTGTGGCCTTACCCACAAAGAGATATTAGAGACTTTAGGAACTTGCCATGATATATTTATAGGTGATCGCCATTTAAGAAGGATATTGTCAGGTTTGGATCTGAAGAGAAGAAGTGGATACACCGATATAGACACGGTGATTGATTTTATAAATGCTGAGCTTGAAACATCAGGTACAGTATGCTTCATGGCTACCGATGGATGCATACAAAATGTGTGGAAGCAGGACTAAAGGTAAAGAAGGAAGATGTACGTCTAGTTCTGTCTGCACTTGACAGGCCAGGAGTGTCAGCAAAACAGGCTCGACGTCTACGTAGACGCTCTTACTTTTCACAGGGGCCAAATCACATTTGGCACATAGACTCCACAAAAGGAAATTGTTCCCTCAAGTTGTAAATCGTTCCCACAACTTATAAATCGTTCCCATGACTTACAAATCGTTCCCTCGAGTTATAAATCGTTCCCACGACTTATAAATCGTTCCCTCAATTTATAATTCGTTCCCTCAATTTGTAAAAAAAAAAAAAAACCAATGTCCTATTAGGGGCTCCGTAATATTGTTATCTAGCTGACATTTTCCAGATGTGGGGCCACCCCGTGGTTTGCAGGCATTTGTATGGAGTAGTGGGTTCAAGTCTCACAACCGTATGAGCAATCAGTCGGTCCACTTCACCTTTGATGGAAACTTCAGGGAAGCTGGCTATTGACAGCCAATACGACTGTAGAGTGCTAAGATCAATTAGCTATTACCCAATGCCACATAACTATAATTGAACATCAACTAAAGATGGGTGGGTGGGTGAGATGGCCTGTGTATACGTCCTATATTTTTGCACCAGATAGGGCTGATAAGGACAGGCAGGTGACCCAGGACATAGCCGTCGGTAGACAGAGCGCCAGTTCAACTAAAGATTCTGAGCTCTAATCCTAGGCTAAATTTGTAGGTAGATATATCTCTTGTATATAGTGCTAGGTGAGAAAAAGACAATTATTGTCTATTTTGGGACAAGCCAATGGTTTTTCAAAACTAATCTGCAGCACAGTAGAATAGAGCCCAGCAATTAAATTTGAAAAAAAGGGAAAAACTCCTGAATAATACCATGGAGAGATGTCTACTCTTGTCTCCATGATAACGCATACAATGTGTATATATATTTTTTGTGATTTAGTTTTTTTGCACAATAATTCATATGTGGCACATTTCGCAAGCCTATTCATTGTAACCCAGTTTATGACAGTCTATAAATATTTTCAGATTAGCGGCCCCCATCAAAGTAAATTAGCAACCCATTAACGTAAAAAAGGGTGCAAAAACTTGGGTCATTCAGGCTATAATTACTGTGGAATTTATGTGTACATGAAAACATTGACAACCTACACAAAGACCAACAGTAACCACGAACAAGTAAAGTCAGTTGTGCCCCAAAACGTCAGTGACAATTATCGACTCATTGTGTGTTAACTAGGGCGGGCCGTCGGCTCACTGTTGGCCCAATGTCAGTACCAACAGCCACTGCATTGGCCCAGTTTAGCTGTCATGTTGGGAGACAGTTGCAGCAGGACATACCACAGTAACAGAATCTAGCATGAAACATAATTCATCCCACAAAACACACTTTTCTGGAATTCCACTGGGCTTGCAGGAAAAACTCTCTTTTGGCAACATAATGTACGGGACATTTGCAAAAAGAGCTATCATACTGCCCTGAAATACTGTTTCCTGATAAAATCAGTCAATATTTAACATTCCAGGAAGATATGCCGTCATTAGCGGAATAACAAATATGACAATATTGGGTTTTAGTCTGACTCAGCAATACAGGTTAATATTTATTTTTGAGAAAGAGAACATTTCAATTGGAAGACATTCAGAAAACCCTACACTGGTGGACAAACAAAAAATGAGGCAGACTAGGTTTTTCATAAATTCTTATGTCCCTTAAATTATTTTCTGCAAGAAACACAGTGACACTTTGCAAAACCTTAACACAGTCATATTTCATAATTGGAAAAGTTCAAAATGGAATGTTTTTTTTCCCTGAAGTTTCAGTTTTAAAAGTAGTTTTGAAGTAGCACTTCTTTTTACAGAACTCTTCGTATTTTCATTTTGAACTTTAAAAAGCCTCTTGAAAAGCTTCCCCTTGCTAAACTTTTCATTGTCTGCCCATGGGCCATGGCATACTAATAAAGTTGAGATAAATCTTGGAAGAAATGTTTCTTCCAACGATATAAACCCTCTGTAAAAGCCAAAATGAATCAAGTTGTGGCATTAGGCCAAACCACCATATATGCAGCTGGGTGGTCTATCAATCTATCCATCTATCTATATATCTATCCATCTATCTGTCTATCTAACTATTATTTTTTTTAATCACTTTTTAAGCACTTTTGCTGTTTGAATAGGCACAGTTATGTTGCAATTACAGTCTTTATGCGATTGACATACTGTTATGCATTGGCTTGCCTCATTTTTTTATTCTTTTTTTCTTTCTTATTTTTTTATTTTTTTACCCTGGAGGCAGAAAATGATAATAATTGATTTCTGACAATATGTTGTAACATGGTCGGATGATATGAATTACAAAATGTGAACAATACAGAGCTAACTCAGATACATTACACAAAAGGGTGTCACTTTTTGTTTTCCCTGTGTATTATCCATTGTAAAAACACTATAACATAGCAATAAAAGCTTTACATATGGTATTGTTCATAGTGTTACATATTAACTGGGTGACCATTATGTTGAACAATTTTCTATCGGCAGTTTACCTCTGCACATAGTTCTGCAAATGCTAACTCTTAAACAATGGTTACCTTGAAAAATAAAGTATTTTGATGACATTGCTTTAAATACTAGTTTTGCTGGGGTTGGCTCTACCAGAACTCCCCAGATAGCATTCCAAATCAGGCCAGCATCTTTTCTACATCATTTTGACGTTGCCGATATCGCGCTGACGTCTATTCGATTGATTTGGAATGCTATCTGGGTCATCTCAAGTGCTAGGTGCCTGTGCTCAGACAAGAAAAACACCCCACCTTGGACGTAAATCTGTAACATGATGTGGACTCCAAGCCTTATCATCATTATGTCTGGCGTTTGCAGCTGTTGATATGATATGATCAAGTTTCATACCAGTGAAATTATGACAGTTGAGACGCAATTGATATATATTGTTTTAAAATAAGTATTACTTATATAAGACTATCAAAACACTTTCTCAATACTGGTTTGTAAGTAAGACCAGTCTGTAAGCATTGCAATTCAAAGTTTACAGTGTGGCTGTGTCAAACTATGTACTACATTTTTATTTTCGGATCATCGTTATTTTTTTACTGTTAAGAATGCCAAAAAGCACAAACTCATTCAAATTTTAAGAAAAGAAAAATTATTATCATATTATGATCTACTTCAACTCCCTTCTTGTCAACACAACTGACTCTTCAAACACTTAAATTTTAACAAAAGCGGCTCTAAAATATAGATATATATTGTCTGGCTGATAACATTTTTAGAATGGAAAACTTATGTGGGAGGCAAGAATGAGATAACATTGTATATTTTTATTTCTTTATATATTCAATGATATAGAAAATAGATAACGTTACAGAAGTATTGACTCAGTAGCATAAATGCAAATAAATTATCGAAAAATACGCTATCTATCTATCTACCTTTCTATCTATCTATTTCTATCTATTTCTATCTATTTCTATCTATCTATCTATCTATCTATCTATCTATCTATCCATCTCTCAATCTATCTATCTATCTGTCTACCTAGCTATCTACCTATCTACCTATCTATCTATCTATTCATCTACTATCTATCAATCTATCTATTTATCTAACTTTCTAACAATCCATCAATCTATATATCTATATCTGTCTGTCTGTCTCTCTATTAATCTACAAGCACTGTACTTCTGGCCTGTTAGACATATTAAATTAAACCAAAAAAGTGCATGCAAATATTTGCTTAGACAAGTACATACTGTTACAAACGACTTGATAGGGCCCTTTAGGTGTTTACCAAGTCATTCCCCAATACAAGTTCACCCTTCAAATATACTTAACAAGTCCCATAGTTGATTGGAACACTTTTACTTTATGGTGTTTGTAGGCTGTCTGGTTATAATATTTCACTGTCTGGGGTGACTCTTGTAAGTGATTTCTACTCAGTAAATAAGAATGTAAGCAGTTACTTAGATAGTTATAGTAGAACTTAGAGTAAATGTCCACTAGTTTTTTCTTTTATTACGCCATTCTGAACGCCTACCACAATATACAGCTGATATATATATTTAGATAAAAAGCAAGCAGTGCATCAAAACAGGTAAAACGTTTACCTATTACAGCCAAATTCATAAAGTTGGAAACGGATCTCTTGAACGTTGATGCTTAACTCCAGAGGACGTCATGTGAATGCAGGACTCTCATTGGTTAAAGCAATCCCTCATCCAATGAGAGTCCTTGATTCACATGACATCACCTAGAGTTTAGCTTCCAGGTCTAGGAGATTGGTTTCCAAATCTATGAATTTGGCTGTAAGTCAAACCCCAAACTATTCAATTGATAGTGGTACCACTCTATGAAAATTACAATATAACTTATACCTTTTTTTAAATTTTGTGTCATATTGGCAATAATGTTGACAAGCAGGCATTATCATAGGCAAGATGGGCAAATTAATGTTAATAATTCCAGATGTCTTTTTGAGAGAGTAAGCGAAAGAAGTAAGCTATTAACTTAAGTAAGTACATGTAAATAGGCAACCTCTGGTTTATTCTATGTTTTAGAGTAACAACTTATAATGGGTTAAATGGGAAATGTTCCTTGTGAAGAAATATTACTGTAGGCCTATTGGCTTCCTAGACAACAAGAAATAGATCAGCTCAAAAGATCAGACTCAATCGCATGGAAAATATACATTTTGTACTTATGATTCTATCATGACTGGCCCACATTTTTGGTTTACATTCATTCTGCTATTTGAGTCATCTCCCCATTGATGCATCATTGTCTGTGTAATGGGCTTATTATCTGAAAATATACATGCTTCCCTCAGTTCCAAATTTCTGCTATTACAAAGTGGAACTTTTCACAGACAATTGAACGCGTACAGTCGGGCCAAAGATTATCCAGACGCTTTGTGATTTTAATGCAAATTCCAAATGTAATAGATGTAACCAATACTGAACTTAGTTACAATGGCCTCAGATTACTAGTTAGGATCCTTATAACGTCAGTGGCTGTCATGGCTGAGGGGTAACGCTATTTACCCTTTATGGTTTAATATCCATTTAAAAAATGTATACCAACTATGTATACATGTAATATTGTAGTTTAGTGGTGCTGGTGTGAGCAGAATGTTGCTCTGGCCCCAGAGAGTGACAAGGCAGGGGCCTAGCTCAGAGGTAGTGCTCTGGGTTTCCAACTGCTGGGTCCCGCGTTCAATTCCCGGTCGAGCTTAATTTGGATGGCTGTTTCATCCTTCGTCTCATTGCCATGGTCTCTGCCTGTCCTAATTAGCCCATCAGGTGCAGAAATACAGGACGTAAAGCCCTAATCACACACACACACACACACACACACACACACACCAGAGAGTGACTCTTTGGTGCTGATCTATTCCTTCTTGTCTGGAAAGCCATGTCATGACTGAGGGGTAATGTTATTTACCCTTTATGGTTTAATGTATATTTAAAAAATGTATACCTTAACCTACCTAAAGTTCTGTATGCGTAGCTTTGTTACATTAACAATTATCATGCAGTCTCGTCAACAACAGTTTTTACGCATTCACAAATAATTAGATGTTGTTACAATTTCCCCGGAGTGGGAATCGAACTCTGGTCCCCGGGACCAAAAGCCAGAACGTTTACATTGCACCAAAGAGTCACTCTCTGGTGCGAGGGCAACATTCCGCTCACACCGGGACATTCCGCTTACACCGGGACCACTATACTAAAATATTATACATATTTGGAGCTGACTATTATCTCTGGACATACAGTCCTGTACATATATCGATACTTTTGATAAAGAGATCTCTGATTGACAGAATGAACAGTGAGTGAGGCAACACATCAAGATAAATCATATCCATATATCTAATACAGAGGAACTATGCTTCAAGGCCAACCCACTTTTAAGACCACATTACAGACCATACCACCAGCCAGAATTGGAAGCCATTTGTATTCTTCAATGAGCTACATATATCATCTTCGATGAGAATAACAGACAACACCTTATTCTCTCAGTGTTCAGCTGTTCAAAGCGTGTGACAAAATCCAAATGGGCCAAGTGTTTATTAGAGGACTGCAATAGCACACCTCTGATGACACAGCTGTTGATTATGAACAAGTTCATTGATTATATATATAACTGTATTTTACCCTATATTAACCCCTTCAGTATTGAGGTTTTAATTTTTTCAGATTTTCTCAAATTCAATCAACCTGTTCATTGAAAAGGTTAGCTTTCCATAGCATGTGATTTTCATCAACAGACTGTGCGTAGTATACGAACTGATATATTTTGATTGAAATTTGTATACCACCCATCTATTTAATCAATCTATTTAATCTAACATGTAATCTTGACTATAATTTGCATTTTTCTCTCTGACTCTTGTAATATTTATTATCTTGATAATTATCTCTCAAGTGTTATACATGCGATTAATTGGAAACTCAGGGGATTCCAGCCAATACCTCAACCTTCCCAGATAGCATTCCAAATCGGGCCAGCGTCGTTTCTATATCATTCAATAATATAATTTGGAATGCTATCTGGGTAGATGGGGGCCCGGAGGGGGGGGGGAGAGGAGAGAGAGGGTGCCTCGATAGCGGCAACTAGCTTTAGAGCCAAGGGTCTCAATACAATAGAGATAGAATATGTCAATTAATTTACTTCAGTTTTTACTATATGTATGTCTATGTTGTTAAAATGAAGTGTATGAAATGAGTCTGTCTGAGTCAATTTTACACTGTTATTTATTACACTCGCTGAACTTTGTCATTTCACCACCAAAAAAAATCTGAGAAAAAAAAAATGAAATAAAAGAGAAGAAAACACGTTCTAGACTTAATTAAAAAGAAAGAAAATTAAAAAAAAGGCTTATCGTTATCTGTTACTGTGGCCTGGCATAAAGGAATTCTTATCGGTTAAGGTATTTACTCAGTGCACTGTATATATATAAAATATATATAGGTTAATATTGCTCAATACGGTTTTATCTGTGGCAGTGAAAAAAACATTATCAGCATAGCTTCTACCCACCTGATTCAATTCATTTTTAAAAGTTAGTATGCAATCAAGATTATAAACTAGGTACAATCCTTGCCATGACTGTTTATGGCCTAATTTTTGTATGTTTTTACAGTATAGGCCAGGTTAAAAATATTTTGTTCAGACGGTACTTAACTTCATTTGAATTTTGTACTTCACCACCAAAAAAAAATCTGAGAAAAAAAAAAATGGGCTTACCTTTGGAGCAGAATTTAACGAAAATAAATTATCTATATGCAGATTCTTGTTGTATTGTTACATACATGTATATTGGAGTTTGTAAGTGTGTTGTCAAATTCTGAGAACATAATCTCTATGTTTTGAATGCGCAATGAAGTTACGAAAATAAATAGATTTCTGTTATTTATTTAAAATCATCTAATCTTAGTAAGTTATACAAGAAAGAAGCAAACTCTGCCATGATTAAATCCACTCACCTGCCACTGATAAACTGATCAACTGTGATAGCATTCACGAATTCTTCACACCTTTTATTTCAGACAATTCTGTTCAGAAGTCGACGTTTTCTTCGAAACTATCGCCAATCATTCAACATAGCCAAAGTATGAGTGCTTCCTGACAACTTCCAGTCAAATTTTATCCAAGATGAAACTGAATTCAGTTGGAATTTTCAAAGTCAGACGACAGTTTCAAATCGAAAATGTTCCAGCCACTGACGCTAATGCAGGTCGTGCTCAATAGGATAATGATAAGGGCCGGGTCAAAATAGGCCACACAGGACTTGATAAACTACTGATACGTAATGTTTGGCATATCCTATAGATCAGTCACCTTTGCAAACATATACGTTATGTGATTATTTTGTGTCTACGAAAAGTTGGAGGGTAAATAACATGAATAGTTTATAGCTCATTAAGTATTTATCTGCAGGTTATTATCCTATCTTGCAGTGTAGTTAATTGAAGCTGTAAATGAACTATCATTCCAGAATGAAATTAAACAGGTTTTATATAAAATTAACATGTCTAGTACATGGCCAAATGTGACACGTGCGTTTTCCATGTGTTTGGATAAACGTATGGAAAACGCATAGTATTCCCCTGATTATATTTACACGAAAACCATGCATTTCCATGCATTATCCTTCTCATGGAAAACGCATGTGGCACATTCGGTCATGTTGCATCAGTCACTCACTCACCACTCACAGCATGCATGAGTAGCCTCCGTTGGGGTCCACCCCATCTTTCTTCAATAACTTATAGTCTTAAAAAATACTCTTAATAATAAAAAGTTGGTCCCACTGCAGGGTCTTTTCACTTTTTACTCTTTATGGGTCACATGCCTATTAGGGTGCACACAGTGCCTAGCAAAAATGCAAAATGTTTACCAGACAACGGTCCCAACTCCAGTTTGGTTCCTTTGCCAAAGATATACAGACATGCACAATTTCATTGAAATACAAGGTGATTAAATGGGTCCACCACAACATTGAAAATATAGAGCTGTTTAGGCAATCCAAAATCCAAAATCGGTGAATGTGTGCACTGAAACAATTCACTAGAATTATATTTTCAGCTACTGAACAATGCACAAACACAGTTGTTGGATTGTTTAAGACATGATTGATGATTCCATTCCAACATATTGCCTAAAACTGTCCATTTTAGCCTTTTGTTTTCATAGACTCGCAATGGTTTTCGCTTTTCTTTGGTTGACCTACACAACATTTGATAATGTTCCTCCCATCTCACCTAAAGCAAGAAACCAAACCCAATGGCACCAGCATGATCACTCAGTACAAGCCCAATACCTCATTTAGAACTTACAGAGACAGAAGAATTAACTGAATTGCACAGAAATGCATCAGAGACAGAAAAAACATAGTCAAACACTAGCAATAAACCATTTGCCAATGCAAAAAATCTTAGGAAACCTGAATTTAATAAAATTTAACATGACTTTTACCTTCCTGTAACCCTTACCAGGCAACCACATTTGCTGCATTTATAAATGCATTTTACGGAAAGTGTCCTTAGGCTGCCAGTCTTTATGGTACAAGTCATATTCTGTTCTCACAGTATGGGCTAAGGGCCATGTTAGTATCTGGTCTCATTGAGCTTCACACAGCCAGACTAAGTGTTACAAGATAGCAACAGTAATTCAGAAAATAAGTTGATAGTATTCTGGATGCAGTTTACAAGCGGGGTCATCTAGTGCAATGGAGTTAAAGATGATGCAAATGTATTCAGAAACGCCGAGCATATAAGCTGGTGCATCTGTGTATATCTGCAGCTCAATAATGGTTCTCAGACAACCTGTTTGGTCCTGTCAAGAAAGGTGATGAGCCATGCAATTATGCTGGACCTAAATCCAGGTGGAAATCCACAGGATATTCTGAACATCAGAGTTTTCCTTAGTCCACCCCAAACACTCATAAAAGAAAAATTTGATACATTTTGGCGGGTGACAATACGAAACCACATACCAAACTTGGTTAATATCTGCTACCTATGATTTTTTTTTAGTTATTTTGATTTTACCTTATTCACATTCTTGCACCCAGCAGCCTCAATTTTGCTCACAGATATCCTAAACCAAATTCGCCTCACTGATTATAGACAGTTTTAGATAAGCAAGAAGATGTCACGGGTCTTGAATTATTTGTATGTAGATAATTTTCAAGTAATGCTGATTTATGAAAGGTGCATGAAGTGCTTGGAGGCCTTGAAGTCTGGAACCAATTAGAACAATCCAACAGTCTGTTTTGCTGCTAGACAGAACCGACCTACATTGCATTAGATGCGATGTAGGGTCGAAACGACTTTTATAGGAGTTCTTGGAAGTTACATTTACGACACATTTTTCTAAATAAAAACGTTAGCATACCTTATTTTGTCGGAATGCTCGCGAGGACTGTTCTGTTTACTACAGCTAGGACTCAGATATTACTGAAAAAGCCACTGGAAACATCGTTTTAAAGAGCATTTTCATAAATTCACATTTGCTAGTTCATGCTTTCGCCATTACAACGCCCCCAGCAGTCACATGACGGTGGCGCCACTGTGCCTGATCAGACTTTGTTGACGTTAAAAATCGGTGAATAATTTGCTTCCTTTGCTTTTTATTGAATTGAAATCATGTGGATGTTATTTTAAAGTACTGTAAATGTCAAAATTGACAGAAATGAGGACTTGCCAGCGCTATTCTGTGTGAATCTTATTATCCACTAGGGGCATTGAAACGTCGCCCCTCTTGTGAGTTTTGGCAGAACTAGGCAGCCATTGTTATCATGTAATCAAATTACCATGAGTTCAAAAATAGTGCAGAAATCGATAACGGGACGAAATCAACCATATCTGAGCGCGATACAATAGAAAAAAGGCATGTCTAACCCTAGAGCAGGTGTATTTTGTGTGGCAAACATTTATTAAAAGGATAGTTCCCACACAAGCCGAAAATCCATATTTTTTCATCTAGGACGTTGCAACCCTGTCCTGTGGACAGGGGACTTGTGGCTATTTTGCTGCCAGATCCTGCCTTGTTTAAATAAATATTAACTAACTAACTTATGAATTTCAGCTGGTGCCCAGTAAGGTTAGTAACGGTTTATTTATGCATAATGCTCAAAACAGACCAGCTACATGCTCGAAATATCGCTTAACTCTGTAATTACCTAATAGGGATTAATTCTAAACTTTGAGCTTGTGGTGGACCCATTAAATGTTGTTCAATTTGCACGAAACTCAACCGATGACATTTTCTTAAGCATTGGAACAAAATTATCACAGGGACAGAGGGCTTCTCTGTGGTCAAGACACTGTGTGCACCCTAATGCTTACATATATTCGATATGTTGCTGCCTTTTTCTGAGGTGGTCTCTGGTTAGGCTAATTCCTGGTATTTCTACCATATAATAATGAATGAAATGCGTGAAACTATAATCTCAAAAGTATATGTAAGGGACCCATACCGGAAATTTTAAGACAATGCGATTCTGTAATCTGCTTACAACGTATTTATTAATTAATACAATATTTTGGATTGGTAGTGACAAATCAGACAGTTACATATTACATAATCTTTACAAAGCATTTATAGAATTTCTGAATCGTTGCAAATAGGCTCGTCATAATGGAGAATTATCGGTATCTTCTTCATTATTGATGCATCAATCTCTGTCATCATCAGTATACATTGAGGTTGGCAAAAAATAAGCTAGCTCTGTTGTTCATATAATTGTTTTCTTCATGACATAACTTTTCAGTCCATGCTAATATTGAACTTGACTTGGTAACAGTGTTTACTATGCACTCTTCAGTGAACAGACACTACACTACCTTTACAGAACCACAATACAAGATTTGTTTTATTCAGTTACTAAATCTAAAGGACTATCAACAAAATGTATAAGTCATTCTGTAGAAGCAATATCAGTATATATGCATGGTTTTATTTACTTCTTCAATATACATTGAGGTAAGCAGATGCATAGGATCGGCCATATTCATCAGAAATCCTGCACTGGATGACCTGCGTGTCTGTCCTGTGATCCTCACCACAAATTCTGCAGACTTCAGTGATCATCAGAATCCCCTTGTCTTTACTGATGACGTACCTCCCGCTGTAAGCAGCTGTAACACATACAATTTACTGTTTAACTTCAGTAACATAACCACACCAACCCAGATAGCATTCCAAATCGGCCCAGCATCGTTTCCATATGGGCCACTGTCGTTACAACATCGTATTAACATCGCTGACATCGCGCCGATGTTGAAACAATTTGGAATGCTATCTGGGCATGACCTACTCAAGACATGCACACTTTTAAAATATACAGTAGTCCTTTTTAAAACCAGAAGTAAAGCTTAACAACAATTAGTTTAAATACACCACCAAATATCTATCATCTGAATCGTTTTGTTGTCACCGTTTGTGACAGCTTTTAAAGAACAATTTTGAAATATACAGTAGTCCTTTTTAAAACCAGAAGTAAAGCTTAACAACAATTAGTTTAAATACACCACCAAATATCTATCATCTGAATCGTTTTGTTGCCACCGTTTGTGACAGCTTTTAAAGAAATGCTTTTAAAAATGGCATGTACATCACATAGTTTTATATAGTGGGGTTGGAAACTTTCGGTTTCATTGAACTTCAAGAATTTTGAAATTGGTGCAGCAATTTTCTCATCACATATTGTAATCATTTCCTTTGATACTCACAGGAGTGGCCTTAATTTTGGTTCACTCACATCTGTGTACAATGTACTTCCAAGATTCACATAATGATAAAGCCACATCAAAATCATGCAGTGCAACGTTTTGAAACTAGCTTACCATTAGGGGCTAAACTTTGCTAACCAGGCTTATATTCACTGTACTTACAGTCAATTTTCACCCCATTGCTGAACCAGTCCACTTCTGCAGGTCCCTTAGGCACACAGTCAAACGAAATAGTTCCTCCTATGGTGACATTCTGACTTTTGGGAGTCACTAAGAATTTTGGGCCATCTGTGAATAATTGTCAAAATACAATCATAATATTCAGATACATTTCTGCTACTAACAAAGGTGTTCATCCTTCACTGAGTATTACCATCTTGAGTTACTATGGTTATATATCCCTGTGTGCATACTTTTTCTGAAATCTTAGTACATTAGATATTGCTGTGGAACAGATACAATTCTATCAGTGTAGTTCTTTGCGATGGACTGCTGGTCCCCCAGTCAATCCTATGGGATGGTGAAAGAGATTGGCAGCTCATCATGAAAAGCTTTGAGATTAAATTTTATTTCAATTACCAGGTGACCATCACACGCACTATGTAAGTTAATGATAAGATTTGAATATATGTTTTGATTATTTTATCCTGTTTATTAAATTGTACATATTCTCCTTTTTTCTTCTGTTACTTAATATTTAACTTGTTCAGATGTTAATTTGTAAATTATTTCGTATGATTTGTTTGTAAAGGCATGTCCTCCCAATGGGGGTCAGCCTGCCATGAATGTTTTTTTCAAAAGATATATATAAAATGTTCTCATTTTAAAAATGGCCAGTAAATGAATCTTGGAATAGATTACACTTAATATGAACCAGTAAATGATTGGTTTACTCATGGCAAGGATGCTTCATTGGGCACTAGATTAACTCCCAATCTGTCTGTTTAAATAACGCTCTGTAATCAGATAACCAAACTGGAAGCCTAGAAAATTATTTTTGATGCAAACTAGCTATTAAGCTCTATAGCAGATGGGTGGGCAAATGGTTACACCAATAACATATTGGCAAGCTTTGCTGGAGGTCCCACGTTCATTACCCAGCCCGGTAACTCTTCACGGGCTACATCACATCAATGTTGCTCAAATGAGACCTTAAATTGTAGGTGCCTTGTACTCAAGTGTCTATGCTGAGGCAAAAAAAAACACCCATGGGGTAAATTTGTAACATGGTGTGGACTCCATGCCTTATCATCTCATCAATATGGCAGCTGGTCATAATTACAAGCTGTGTTGAGACTTTGAAATGTATTAATAACACTTATTTACTCATAGTAAAATGATATGGTCTAATCTACTAAAAAATATCAATAATTGTCAATTCCAAGACAAGCAGCTTTTCTTATTTCATTCAATAGGAAAGTGCAGCCCTCTAAGGCAAGGGTTGATTGATGAGGTGAGAGAGAGGAGGAGCCCACCCATGTTACACATTTACCCCATGGGCAGGATATTTTACTTGCCTCAGCATAGATACCGAGTACAAGGGCCAGCTTTCGAACCCGGGACCTTCGGCAAAGCTGGCCAATATGGAATTGGGGGATGCCTTAACCATTAGGCCACCCAGCTGCTTAATGGATATTTGCATTCACCCGCATCGCGTATTATCACTGGTCTGCTAATGTCTTCTCCGTACTCGTTGATTGCTTTGCATTGATAAAGCCCACTGTCAGTGTCTTGTCTGGCTGATACTATGTAAATCAAGCCATCTTCGGGGTCTGGCTGGACGAACCTATTGTCCAGTTGAATTGGATCACCATTGAATGTCCACTGGTAACTGAAATGAATACACAATACTGTGATGAATTGTTGTAAACCAAAAGTCTAATGGTGTAGTAACTCAGGTTCAAATATGGCCACCCAAACAGAAAAAAGCAAAGGAAGTACATGGGAGCAGGGTTTCCAGAAGCTGAGCAAGGAAGAACAATGCGGTCCCCTTCATCGAAGAAGATTTCCCTAGGAGCAGAGGTTGTCATCACAGGAGGCTTGTGGTCTGAAATTGATATAGGAACAAGGTCACCAGAGAATTCATTACACTTGGTTCTGTTAATCTGTGGACTTGTAAGGTGTATACATGGTTACACATTTTCTCTAGAGATAATAGACCAATTTGACATGCGATTAAGAACTATTATTAGCTCGAGTAATACCTAAAAATCATTTTGCAAATATGTCGTTGGCTTTACAAAGCCTCTTCCTCGTGTGATATCAAAATTATGAACAATCTTCAGCTGTGCAATCATGAATGCATGATTTAATCCCAACAATACCATAATGTTGATATTCAGATGGAGATTTTCTAAAGGATTGGAATTTGTTAATTAACAACTAATTCAAATATTCCAAATATTCAATTTAACTCACATTGTGGGGGGATGCATTCATCTGGTAATATGCTGAAACTATATAATGCCACGTCCATATCCCCATCATAAGGAGCATACGCCCGGCAAGTGTATACTCCTAAATAATTATCCCATTCGCTCTTTGGAAGATCATCCAGATCAATGTGAAGATTTTCACCATTGTTCTCTATTTGGTATGGTGGTTCATTGTAGAGCTGTTGCTGTAAAACAAGTAATGTGTTACTCAGAGAATGTGTATGCCTACACAGTTCAATCTTAGGGCTTGCTGACATTCCCTGAGTTCCAATGGTAGGGCAAAGATGCATTCAAGACATAATAAACACCTGCCCGGTCTGTAATCGAGACCGGGCGTTAATTTAAAACCGTTGTCTATTAATTTAGGCTGGCCATGGGTGTTAACAACCAGGGCCAAGGCCATTGCTTATTGCACATGTAGGGATGCTATGGAGTGTCTTCAGTGACCCCGATCAACCCACGACCCAGCCTCTATTCAAGACCAGCGTATTATGTTTACTTTTTTACAAGCTGTATACGACGCAGCCTCTATACGAGACTGGCCTCTATTATAGACTCGGCTTCTAATCAAGTAAATATGGTAGTATTTCCAATGCATGTTAAACAAGATTGCAGTCCAAGAATGACTAATCTTCATATCCAAAAATGGTAACGAAGTAATTAGTCTTTTTTACTAAGTGGGCCACATTAGACAATGGGGAGAAAAAGTAACAGCACCTACTGTAGCATATGAAAAGATGATAAGCTGACGTCACTACTTAATTGTTACATTGATAACGTCACAATATGTATGACGTCATCAAACAATAGTTATCTGCTAGTGTCAGTGTTCTCTTGTGGTACTTTTTCTCCCCATTAGCCTGCATGTGACTAACTTTGACTTCAGGTTTTTTTTCAATACAGTGAAAGTATAGTTTATCTGAGTGGGAAAAAATAATCAGTATTAGTTTATATTATACATCTTACCCCTAGAAAAAACCATGCCACGGAGAGGTCATCTTGAACCAAGGCATCCGTTGTAGCTCGGCAGACGAATCGAGCTTCAACTGGTTCTGTCTCAGGGTTGACAATAATGTTTTGGAACTCGCCTTTGTCATATATCACAGTTGGCTCTGTGTTATAAACAAACATAGATTATTATATTGAAAAACTAATTATCATAGAGAGGACTCTTTCAAGTCTTGTGTTCAACCATTGTTTTCTGATGCCATCAACGACAGTACAAGCTTGTACATGAGGAATCTTTGAATGTTATCTACAGTACTGTGCAAAAGTTCTAATCAAACTCATATGGCTGCACCAAGGTCTCAGGGACTTCAATGAAGTTTTAACATTCTGTATGATGATTTCTCAAAAATTAAAATTAACTTAATTCTGAAACTAAGCGAAATCTGAACTCATAGAAATTCAATGTTCCATTCTCGTTTTACAGAGAGACAGCCATAGCTCTCTTATTGTACAGGGTTTTTCTTGACCTATTTATTAAGGTTTGTCTTTGTCATGAAAAGCTTATCACAGAAAACTGATTGATTTTCATTTGGCATGAACTTAAGATTTCAAGACAGGCGATCAATCAGCAGTTTTATCTGCCAATTTGCCAACTGGCAAGGCATTTATGCATGGTATGTCATTGACGTTAAATAAATATACATTTTAGCAGACATTTGCATTAGTACATCTTACAGATAGAATAAAAATGCAATATATTTAGATGAGACAATATATCATGAGACAAACCATGACCTTGCTAAAGAAAATGCTTGAGGATGACTTCTGCACAGTGCTGTTACATTAGAGAATAAAATAGGCTGATTTTATTTTGGCACAGAATTCAAATGCCAATAAAAATATAACTAAACTAAAATGCATGTGTTAATGAACAGCTTTTTTTCAGTACTTACCAAGAACATTTAAGTAAGCGGAACCAAAAATGTCGCCATGGATGTTGGATATCTTGCATTGGAAAACCTGGAGGTCAGATGGGGGATCACCTTCACAATCTTTGCAGACATCTATGACTGTTAGATTAGTCAAGTCTTCAGATATTACAATTCGATTGTTGCCTGGGTCTTCTCCTTTATGAATATATTGAGAAAAATATAGTAAAATCATTTTAGAGAAAAGACAATGTTGAATTTCATTTTGGTTGAAGCCCATTTTAACCATTTCTTATACTTCACTATAGCATATGCTTACGAGTAATTTCCTTTCCGTTGGAATACCAGGTGATAGTTGCTGGGGGCACTGCATCTGCCTGACATAGGAAGGACCTGGTACTGCCTACCGTGACATTTCTACTGGATGGTGCCGCTTCAAAGGTTGGAAGAGCTAAGAAAGACCAATATTGTTCGATGTTAAGGATGAAATAATGTACAAAGTTGCACAAATCCACGTTCAATCTTAGAATTAGCATTCATGGAAAGCTTAGTTTACATCCCTTGGCTAAAAATTTGAATGCACTGTTTTAAAGAACCAATCCTATTTAATTTCAGTACGAGACTCCAGAATTTCTTCAAGCTAATATTTGATAATGATAATTACATTGAACAACAAGGTTGATCTCAACTTCCTGAGAACCCTGGCTATTCCTTCCAGAGCAGGTGTATATTCCTTCATCCGAATACTGAACAGCACGGATCAAACATTCTGTATTGGATTCCTGAGTGCAGTCAATTCTGCTTGGTGGGGGACCTCCTGTTGGAGCTCGCCAAGTGATAGTCGGAGTTGGCCTGTTAATAAAATTCAGATGTATGTCAACACAAGGAAACATTGCTTTAAAAGAAGTTTTGGCGCACCAATTTGACAGTTTGATTAAATTCAACAGTAATATACAAAAAATACTTACAATCCTTCAAAAAAGCATTTTATCACAGTATCTTGACCTTTCAAAGCAATGTGTGTGTAATCCTCAACTTCTGGTACCATACGACCTGGTGGTCGTGGAGCCGGACCTTAAACAAGTTCACTGATATTGCCAGCATCAACATTTAAGGATCTTTGCTAACATGGATGATACAGCTCTAAAAAATATTAATATCTCTGAAAAATGTTTGAAGAGACTTACTTGAGTTGGGAGTTATCAGGACATTGTATGGTGCTCCACCAATTGTAATATCTTCAAATATATTGGTGACGTCTATTTTGTAAATATCATTCCGGCCACTTACGTCATCAGTGGTCAAAACATTTGCAAAGTAAAGAGAGCCTGAAAATTACAAAAAACTGATTAATGTAAAATTGAAGATTAAATGAGGGAGAATCCACTTTTAATCTTTGTTTTTTTTTCAACATCAGGTTTATCATTCACTAGAACTTGCAAGAAATGGATGAAGTTTGTTTGTGCGCAAAACATAAACTTGAAATTTGATGATTATAATTTTTGTTTCAGATCTTATATTTGTCAAAACTAGTATGGATTAATATACATACTATGATCTGAATTACTAAGTTAGAGCTCAGTTTTGTGAAGTTGGCTGTAATTTCACTGGTGTTTGTGCAATTTTACATTTGCAGATCTACATGGTGCCACCTGTACAGGCAGTTCTTGACAAGCAACTCCCTCTCTAAGTAATCAGGAGGCCAACCCCTCAAAATTGGGATTTCTGTTTGCACTCTTGTTACTCATTTTGTCAGTTTCATGGACTGGACATATCAGACAAATTAACAAAAATAATTTTGGTGGTATTAGTTTTACAGTAAAATCTGGTTTTTATTAGCTGTTGCCATGGTAACAATTTTACAAATATTTGCATACATTTTATTATTCACTCTCATATCTTTGAATGTCCAGCTTCTATAACACAATAAAATAATATGTTATCTCGAGACACCTATGTGGAAACCCTCTCAGAAAAGAAGCATCGCTGGAAGTTCACTCATTTTTGTGTGTTGTTATGGAAACACTTTCTTATGTTATCCGATAGGAAGGTTAAATTTGATAATTTGCATGTAAATATTTCACAAACTATAGAAATATACTTTTCGCTGTCTTTGGTTGCCAGGATATGTGTGTCTGTCCCGTTTCCTTATATGGATAAATTTTCAATTAGATGGATATAAGCAGACTGTATAAAAGGCAGAAAACAACAAATTGCTAGTTATAAAGGCTTTTGTGTTTCATTCGTAAGGATATCTTTTTCTTTTGACTAT
Organism: Alitta virens; assembly: GCA_932294295.1. Classification (NCBI taxonomy): domain Eukaryota; kingdom Metazoa; phylum Annelida; class Polychaeta; order Phyllodocida; family Nereididae; genus Alitta; species Alitta virens. Next base: position 18,990,471 of record OW028583.1, on the reverse strand, counting down.
GTCACCGTAGCAACCTTAGAAAAAACAATATCAGACCCTGAAGGGTATAAATGTTACATTATTAATTTCTCAGGACCTAAGAAACAAACATAAATTGCTTATTGAGTACCATGTTTTCAGGGTCAAGGAGTTCATTTCTGATAATTTAAAATTGCTATGGCTAATCTAGATAGGCTAATTTGCATACTATTTCCTTATATGGCTACTGCAATGCGTAGTGCAGGAGTCTAAGAACTGATATTTGTCTTTTTATTCACATCAATGTTTTGCTCTATTTCCAGTACAAAATTGCAAAAACTCAATAAATAAAATTAACTTGTTTTGATTTGTTACCATGGTATAAAACAACCAATAGTGCTGATATATGGCCATGCCAGCATATGCTATTTTATTTTATGCCTGATAATATAGGTGCCTTGATTCTATTCATAAAGCTTGATTGTTGTCCCTAGCATATACAGTATGTGGATGTATGCTCCTATGATAGGTCAATTTGAAAACTGGTATCCATGGCTACAAAGTGAAAAAAAATATGGGCAAGGTATTCACAATTTTGTCACTATTTCTTTCTGCAGCTATCAACTTGAAACAATTGCTGGGCTGGTGACTTAGGCAATATTTGGTTATATTATGATACATAACAGTGGCCATCTGATGTTGCCAAGGTAACACAAGTTTTAGCATATTCATAGTAAACATTGTGGATCCGTAACGAAGTGGAGTAGCAGAAAGCCCGAAAGGGCCATATTCAAGAAGTTACTACATCAGCAAGTTGCACATATCAGTATATTTGCAAGAATGTAAACTTTCTGGAATTGGACCATGAATATTTTGTCATTTACTGGAATGCTACCAATGACAACTGTTTCCATGGCAATCAATTGATGAAATGATGAGAATATTATTTGGCTATTTATATTGACATGGTGCTGATTGTCAGCAAGAACTAAATGGGCAGCAATTTTTTTTAAGTTCCAATGATTACTGCTCTTATTCTTAATCAATATTGATTCAACATTGCACTGGTTGCCAAGGAAACATAAAATCATAACAAAATTAGTTGCGTTTTTGAAAGAGATTGACCTTTCTTTTTGTTACGACATCAAAGTTGAGAAAATATCCAAAATAGTACTTCAATCCAAATTTTTTTGCATATCTTGACTATTTCCACAGATTCTGATACAGGTCACTTTTTTAAAGATACCTTTACTTGTTATTCACCAATGCACTTCACTTATTAAAACAAAAAAAGGTTTTACTCAAATTTTCACTAACCTGTAGCCTGGTCAACAGCAATCCTGGTATTTGTTATTAGATTTGTACCAATATTTGAACCCTTCTGGACAGTTTTCCATGTATATTTGACAGCCGGTGCAAATGTTAGTGTGCCATGGAGTACCAGTTTTAATTGCTCGCCTTCCTCTAGGTTCACATCAATTGCAGTGGTGGGACTGTTGAACAGAGTCTCTGCAAAAAAAGTATATTTAAAATAAAGAATTTCTGAATGTACGTGTTCAATAGCAGCACATAATTCAAAACAAGAAAATTTTTGATGGATCAGTAAGTATAGGCTTCGGCATACATAATACATTTTCCTAATTTTGCAAACGGCAGTCAGTGAGTTTCGATCTCCATCTACCTAATTTTGTTTGTTATTGTGATCGGAAGTAGTTAATTAGTTTTTGCGAAGAAAGAAACACGCTACTTCCAAAACAGCACCCCTTTGGCTACAATTTCAATGCTGGGTATGATTAAGCACTGTCTGATAAAGAATGGTTCAAGCAATCAGAGAAAATTTTGGCTTGATCTGTCATATGAACCTGAACTTCATTCAGCTACATTACATGTAAGCTAATTCAATCTAACTCTCTGTCCACTGTCTTATAGTTTTTTTTTTGCCATGCTGCAAGACAGCTTGAGAAAGAACAGCAATTTCAATAGAAACTACAAAAAGTTTGGAACATACTCTCCCATATTTTTTATGATGAAAGAGTTATTCATTCTTGGATTATACTTTGACGGTAATATGTGTAACCTTACCTGATTGCTGCAATTTTATTTCAGCACTGAGTGCTTCTCCATGTTGATTTGTAGCTACACATTGGTACATGCCATTATCAAGTATTTTGTTTGCCTGGTTTATTATAATTGTGCCATCACCAGCACTGGGATCCAGGGTGATCCTATCATTCATCTCCAGCTCGATGCCGCCTTTCAACCATTTGTACCTAGAATAATTAATATACATTATAATCACTTGATGCGCCAGTTAAGTAGGAGATCATTACCAGTTCAGTGGGCATTATCACTTTCATGAAAACAGCAAGGGCTGGCTGGGCATTAATGATTAATGCCCACCTAACTGGTCTACCAGAATTTTGCATTTTCGCTAACACTCAGCTTTATGACATTGTTCTGACTGCTGAGACAGCAGAAGTTTGAAAGGTAGGTATCCTACCATTCAGAAGGTTTTGTCAATTGTTATAGTGAATAAAGAATAAGATGTAGGACATTATCAGTGACTCAAAACAAATATATTTAATTTTCTTTTTCGTAGATTTAATTGATTTTTTTCAAATTTAAGTACTAAAAAGTGCTGAAAAATGTAATTTTGACCATATGCAGCACTGTTGCATGCACTGTGAAAATGCTGATAATTTTTCGATCTTTCAACAGACATAATTCCATGAATAGGTCTGATCTGTCTCAAATTTAGTGTCAACTTACGATTTTTAGTAAGTTCTGGACTCCACATTTTCACCTGAAGTGCTTTTTGATGGAATATTTTTCGTCTAGATTGAGGATACTTGCTCAATGTGCTATCAAAGAGCAGCAATTATATATGGTAATGATCATGTGAACCATTTACTTACGAAGGCTCAGGTATCCCAGTTGCAGAACAAGGCAATGTTACTGGGCTCCAATTCTTGTATATAACTTCGTTTGACGGAGCACTCGTAATGAGTGGAGGCATCCGAACTGAAAAGCAAGCCATTAGACTGACAAAGCCATTCATAGCGCATTTCATAAAAGTTTGACAATCATGCCAGTTCAATTTATGAAATTCTACACCACAATGGAGGAATAACCATTACATTTTAAGATATAATACATATAATATAATATTTATTTATTACAATTCTATATCAGGTGAGAATCCTGCCAGGTCATTGGCCAGCTCTGGGCGAATTTGACTCGCTTTAAATCACCTAATAATGCATATTGTTTTATTACTTTCGAAGTGCCAATCCTTCTCTAGTCCATCCAAGATTTTACAATGCCTAAATATCCATCAGAGGCCTGCACAAGTGTTTCTATGATGGTGACACCACCCCCCTCCCCCATGTCTGCACTGTATATTGTCTTACCAATGGTAAATTACCATTATTAGTATATGTTATATATATTAAATAAATATATCACACACCATCAGCTTGACATTGGTAATCCAGCAATAGTACCAGGACAATCCACCAGGTGCCGCATGCCGTCTTCATTGTATAACTCCTAAGAATGGAGAAGCAATTGTCTCAGAAAGATATTATAAGATATTATGGTCATTTTTTAATGATCATTGGTGGGATATAAAATTCTGGTAGGATACATGCTGAGAATATTAAGATTTTGATTATTCATTGATAGTCCATTTCACTGAAAACATACTATGTCATAAATATACACACTCTTTATACACTTCGTCTGTAAAGTGACACAAAATCTATGTGTGAAATGTGTCTTGTCTTGCTGTTAGTGAAGATAATCGATTGTTAATTTTACACAATTCCCAACACTTTGCAATTGTCTGATATTCTACACAAATTTTTATATGAGCCCAAAGGGCTGGCTAGCTGTTTGTCATGGGTCACAATATTATAAAATTACATGCATTTTGAAAAAAAATAAAAAATTATAGTTGAGAAGACTCAGTAGATAGTCTTCAGTACTAGAAGGCATTCCTCTTCCATTCATGGGGGCCACTTGATAACACAAAATCTTGTCCTAAAGCTGTCCCCAGTCCTTTCAAATATTTATGCATTACTGTTGTTTTCTTGTTCATGTATACAAAAGGAAAATAAAGAGATTCTGATTATGCCTTGGGAAGGAGGCGTATAGATATGTAGCATGGCATCCATCATGTCATTTGTCCTGATATTTTGCAACAGGTTGAATAAATATTGTATTGACAGAATGCACGCATCAGTGCCAACTATCACCGTTTCACATTATTGAAAATGAGTAATAAGGTTTAATTAGGGATGACTAAGTCATTCATTGATAATATTAAAATGGTTTAGTAAGAAGAAGTTAAAATTGCCATAAAAATTAAGGTTGTGGAAAAATAACAGAGTGAGCACTCATTATTTTTCAGTATAAAATATATTCAGGTAGGTAGGGATCGAAGGCTGTACAACCGCGTGCACATATAATCCCACAAAAAAATATCAAGACGACTGCTTGGCCCTCATTCTGTGGACTCGGACGCGAATGAGGGCCATGTTTTTTTGGCTGGTAGACATGTTCATCGCGGTTCACTTTCATATTCCCCTATTCATACATAACCATGATTGCCATTGGACAGGGCAGCTCAGCTCCAATTCATTTCAGAAGTCACAGTTCTGATCCAGAAGTTTCAAGAAATTGTGAGCTCCATCATTTAACATTAGCATATGATCAGTGGAACTATGTTTTATGAATTAGGAAGATGTCCATGAATGACATCAGAATTCGAAGTAAGTATTCATTGAAAGTTTTCAATATGATGCCATTATCCATTATACATATATATATATAGATTTTATTGACATGTAAAATATCATAAATGATACATATGTCATTCAGTTAAAAGATAACATGAAAGAGACATTAATGTAAGTACAGAAAGCAATAAAATGTCAATAATCAAGGTTCCAGCCACCAAGTTAACTTATAATACGTGTTTAAAATCCACATACACAATAGAAAAAAATACAAGCCGCTAATAAAAACATTTCACTCTCAAAGTCCAAAACATGACAAGCACATCATAACTAATAAACTAATAAACTAAATTAATAACTGTGTGGATACAGGAGATGGTTTTCTCTACACATCAGCTTGAAGGAGAAACTTTCCTAAACTAATTAATAACTCAGGTTCCTTGTTTGTCATTATTGCTGTAAACTTAGTTATATCATCTAGAGACAAGAAGTTGTTAATAAATTTAGTTGCATTCAAAAAAAGGTTAACACGGTGTTGCTCATTACCAGGACAGACAATCAAACAGTGAATTTCGTCTTCTACAAAGTTTAGCGTACACTTTTCACATATTCTATTTGGAGCAGGAATTATTGGTTTATGGTGTCGACCTGTTTCAATCTTCAGGCTATGTGAACTTGTCCTAAATCTAGCTATTTTAGTTAACACTTTGCGAATTTGTTGCAATTCAAGATAAGGTTCTATTCTACAATCAGTTTTAAATAGTTTATATGTCCTAAGTTTTGGTTGTTGTGAACTGTCATTTATTGCATTTATAAGTCGCTCATGTTCGGCTTCATAGAGTCTTAGTTTCACTGTGTTAGAGATATTATCAATGTCAAAGTTTCTGAGGTTACTAATATCATATTCAATGGTGCAGTTATTTAATACATGACACACTTTACTGAACCAGTTATTTCCATTTACTGCATTCACATAAATTTCCTTCTGAACATTTAAACATTTCTTAAGTAAACTGTCATCAGGTGCTCTTTCCAATCTTATCCAGTAATTCACCATTCTAATTTTCTGTCTGACATGCAATGGGAATCTACCTGTTTCGCCATAGACTGCTAAAGATGGTGTTTGTTTTCTTACTCCTAATATGTTTTTAAGATATGCAAGTTGCAAATTTTCTAATTCAGGCATAGATTTTTCACTTGTCCATATAATATACAAAAAATAACATAATTATTCATACAAAGTACGTCCTGAATTATTAAGTTACTTATATTTGTGTCTTAAACATACCTGCAAATTGACAGCTGGGAAATACTTCTTCATAACACATTCAGTGCCAATATATACAAATTTTTCCCTGTTATCATGTAATCAGATCTTAATCAACGTGGAAAATTCCCAAGAAATTCAGGAGAACCAGTTTGCTCACATTACCTTAAATGGGTTAGTTAATAATTCACTTGATCAATGCTGACTTTTTCAAGTTCAATATGTGTGTAATATATAGATCACTACTAATCATTGGATATGCGTTGTCGTGATAACACTAGGTATATTTAAATTATTATTTCCATATCATATCTAAATACTACGAAAAAGGGAGTGTCGAATGATTTAGCAATTGTATACAAACAATGAATGAATGCGCAGCCTACAGTTAGTTTGAATTCATTAAAAACTGTCTGTCAAACTGAGCCTAGACAAAGCTAGACAACTTCTGACATACGATGCTACCTGCCACTATATGGAACTGCCTATATATAGCTGGCGACTCAAAGCCAGATCTAAAAGTACATGCAACACCATTTTGGTGCATAAGTTGCGAGTTATGTGTATTTGTAATTTTTTGTTGAAAAGATGCATGTCTATTGTACATAAATATTTGATGATAAATTAGATATATTTCTTACATTTACCAAGGACATTTTGGTTATATTTAGTGATAAAAATATAGCATTTTGTTTAAAAACCGAAACTAAGCCATGTCCTTTCATGGTCAATTGATCACTGCTGTATGTTGTCCAAAATACAACCACACTTTAATTATAATAATACATTCATGGTGATTCCTATTATTCAGAGTTAAACACAATTGTAATTGTTGCATTTATTTATTATTATTACCTCCACCGAGGAGATTATGTTTTTGGTCTCTTTAATTGTTATTATGTTATATTTTTGCAGGATATCTCAACAAGTTATGGATGGATTTAGATGAAATTTTAGGGCAGGTGATAATGTCCAACCCTAAACTTCTTACATTTTTCAGGTGATCAGGATCCTATTCTGGATCCTGAATCCGCAATTCTGTTCCAGTACAATCAATGCTACTGTGCTAATCAATGTTCGAACACCTGTAGTTAATGGAGATATGGATCACACTATGGGTCTAGACCAAATATGTTTCTGGATCACATTATGGATACTGGATCCAGAAGACTTGTTCTCATGATAAAAGAGCAGATTCTGAAAACAGATGATTCCTTTAAGAAAAATATTTTTTGGATCATTCAGACCACATTTGGCCAACAGTGCTAAGGCCAACCATGGGCCAACAGTATGCCAATAGTAGATTAACATTTGGCCAACTAGAGAGTGGGCTGGCTGGACATTGATGTCCTACGGTTGATCTATCTGATAGCTAGCCAATCTGCTGTTGGCCAAAAGTGAGCTGAACCGATGTTGGGCCAACACTGGGGTAAATAGATATTAACCTAATCTCTTTCACCCACCAATGTTAGTCATCGTAATATACATCTGGCATAGTTACAAACCATATCAGTCATAGATCTATTGTCATAGATCTAGATGCCAGATTTAAAAATGTATGTACAGTAAAAACAAAAGCCAATCCTTTAAAACCCAGCAATAGTGACATATAGCATAGAGCTTAAGAACAAGATGATATCTTCACAATCTCTGTGACTTAATATTTTATCATTGGTACAACTGTCTCTTTTTAACCTGCTCAGCAGGTCATCATTATACATATCACTCCATAGGTCTATTATGAATAGTTTAAACTGAAAGTGGTATTAGTTTCAAGAAAAGTAGATACAATGCACATACCAATATAATTTTCAAAGATTGAACCTACTCAGATTCAAAGATCTATGTACACTGCATAAATATAAATTTTGTTACAAACTTCGTTCACGTTTACCACATTACTTCACTACGACATTAAAAACACACTGACAAGAATATAAAATTCAGATTACCCACTGTGAGACATGAGTTTGCAAGGTAATATGTCCAATAAAGTACCAATCATTTACAGTAATATGCTAAAATATTTCAACGAAATAATTATGTACACAGCTTTTTTGATTTTAATGCTATATAAAAAATAATAATAGAAACTTATTATAATGGTGAGTGTGTCATTACCTAAACAAATCTGATGGCATAGCAACAGGCAATCTCACATATTCCCTGTAAAATGGTTCTTTGGATTTGTGTTTATATTATACGAAATAAATTGAGATCAATTCAATGCTACCAAGGACAACAAAGTCCACTTGTACAACAGAAGTCCACACTAAATGTGTATGACGACTGAGTCACTGGCTGACAGGCTGACAGGAATTGACTTGGCTGTTGACTTGGCTTTTGACTGGGCTGTCTACTTGGCTGTCTACTTGGCTGTTGACTTGGCTATTGACTTGGCTGTTGTTTGGCTGTTGACTTGACTGTTGTGTGGCTGCTGTTTGGCTGTTGACTTGACTTGTTTGACTGTAGACTTGACTCTTGATATTGCTTGGCCAACAGCTTCAACAAACTTCATGCACTCAATGCAGAAATGCAGAATTCCATGAAGTTCTAAGTGCTGAATTGTAGAGTTGGCACCACCAATTTCTGAACTTCAGCGGCTGGACTGCTGGTAGACTGGTTTCTCTCTGTGGGCAACTGCCTCACCCACAGACTATAATAAAATAAAGTTGGTTGAAGTCCATGACACAGCATTAAACCATTGGTGCAACACAATGGCCATGTGTGCACACACATTTGAACCTACTGTGCCAAGTTAAGCATACGTGTGCACAAAATTCATTAATACTAATTAGTAACATTGTTACAATAGCATAAGCAGCATGGTATGCAAACTAATGAATATCTTACATCATTACAGTGTATATTATAAATACACAGTATGAAATATATTGCCACATGGCAATGTGCTCATGTGACATTTACCAGACCAGGATTAAGGTCTCCATCTGGGTCAGGAATGTGCAGCCAAGCGTGAGCCACTGAACCAGAACATCTCAGGGATTTGGGAATTGGTACAGTGGACTTGCACTCTTAAGGACTATAGGAATTGGTCATTAGATTTTGTTACATACCCATAGTATACGTGTTTTCGGATCGAAAATAGACCAAATATTAAGCGAGATATCCTATATTATATAATAAGCATATAAATCTATCTGTCTCTCTAAACTATCTATCTACATATCTACATATCTACATATCTATATATCTACATATTTACATATCTACATGTCTACATATGTACATATCTATATATTTACATATCTATCTATCTACATATCTATGTATCTAACAATCTACATTAAAGAACAGCGATTAATGTTGGGGGCATTAAACTATTATATAAATTCTACACATTTCCCTGAACAATTCAGTCTTTATTTGACGAAATTCGGACTAATATTAGGGGAGCAGCAGCCTTTTAAATAGGATATACAACCCCCAGCAGTATATTTTTATATAAGAAGAATATGAAGAATAAGAATAAGAATAAACTATCATCTATCTATCTATCTGCATATTCTTTCGAGAATTTTGCATAGTGTATCACCTTCTTTATACTGCCATTCATTTATAATATATATATATATAGCTTTTATTGACACTTTTTCATATCAGAAAAGATACATATGTCACATATCTACTCACTACGTCTATCTAAAACTACATCTACAGAATTATGATATACAAGTTCTCATTATTTTATACATAATATACAGCTTAACATTCAAGGTCCCAGTTGCCACAATTTGATGTTTTCTGGACAGTATTAAGGACGAAATAATATATATAAGTACATTAAAGATAGCAAATAAAATCACAGATCAAATCACAAATACTAATTACAATATCAATATTAGATTTAAATTTTACAATTTGTGAATGACAATCAATACAATGTCATATTACTGTGTCATCTTTGAACAATCCATGAAATGACAGGTCAAAGAACCCCAATTTAGGCAATTAGGCAATTGACACATGTATTGAGCATTTGCTGTATTCTTTGTATCATTCAAAATGCTAATAGCAACTGACATAACAGTCATGGCAGTTGGCAGAATGAGTAGAAATGAATTGCAATAAAGCTCATCCAAACAATGTATATATAATGGTCAAAAATATTGACCACACCATTCAAGTCATGACCATACACAGAGCACCTTGTCGCCGCCAGACTACCTGCCTTCTCAGACGAAGACAAATATCTCGCTTAATATTTGGTCTATTTTCAATCTGAAAATCTGTGTGGAATTAGTATGAACTCTACTATAATTAAATTAGGGGAGCAGCAGCCTTTTAAAGTAGCGCTCAGCCCTACCTGCATTGATACAGTCCGGGCGCGGACATCTGCGAGAGCATCACTGTTTGCCTACGCCAACCTAGCTGCCAACCTAGCTGCCTTCTCAGACGAAAAAATGAAAAACTCGGCTATGTGGGAACGGGGCTTTAGTATCGTAACTGGTAGACATGAAAAATGTAAAGTTCCTGCAGAGGACAGACTCTGCATAAAATATAACATAAATGAAGTACATGTTCCAGCAATTCATTATATAGACAGAAATTTAAGGAAATAGCCCGGAAATATATTAATAACTTCTAAGGTGCCTGAGCTGCTAAAAGTCCAATGTAGACTTCTTTAAACGCTGATGTCTACAATCATCCCTCTCCTAGGGTTACACAGTCAAATCCTGAATCTTCAAATCATTAAAAAAAGTGACCTTAATCACAGGCATTTGCCAACATATATGACATTGCTCAGTGATACACACTTATACTATATATCTCGCTTAATATTTGGTCTATTTTCAATCTGAAATTCTGTGTGGAATTAGTATGAACTCTGCTATAATTCAATATTTATTTGACGAAAATCGGACTAATATTAGGGGAGCAGCAGCCTTTTAAAGTAGCGCTCAGCCCTACCTGCATTGATACAGTCCGGGCGCGGACGTCTGCGAGAGCACCACTGTTTGCCTCCGCCAACCTAGCTGCCTTCTCAGACGAATGTCTCGCTTAATATTTGGTCTTTTTCAATCCGAAAACACCTATGGAGTCAGTATGAATTATACTACAATACAGTCTTTTTGACGAAAATCGGACTAATATTAGAGGAGCAGCGACCTTTTAAAGTTTATACAACCCCCTATGCTGATGATGCATGTACAAAAAAAAGGTAGAATTCGGCGAGGTTACCCGCCGAGTTACCCGCCGAGTCCCTCCTGGAACCCGACGAGTTACTCCTCGCATTCCTGAACAATCCGCCAGGTGTAGTACGAGTGAAATTAGTGCCGGGTTTCTTGGCGGGTTCGACGGGTTACTCGGCGGGTACCAGGAGTCACTCGCCGAGTTCGACGGATTCATTACGGATTTTTGGAAATCCGTCAGAATCCGCCGAGTGTGCTGTGCAGCGCAGCATACTCGGCTACCGGCTCCAAATCTCACGGATTGGCTACGAGTCCCAGGAGTTACTCGCCGAGTATCTCCCGTGTGCGAGGAGTAGTCGCAGAGTTTAGTACGGATTGGGCCCGAGAAGCGTGTTACGTAATACTACGAGTTGACTACGAGAAACTCGGCTATGTGGGAACGGGGCTTTAGTATCGTAACTGGTAGACATGAAAAATGTAAAGTTCCTGCAGAGGACAGACTCTGCATAAAATGTAACATAAATGAAGTACATGTTCCAGCAATTCATTATATAGACAGAAATTTAAGGAAATAGCCCGGAAATATATTAATAACTTCTAAGGTGCCTGAGCTGCTAAAGTCCAATGTAGATTTCTTTATACGCTGATGTCTAAGTTTGCAATCATCCCTCTCCTAGGGTAACACAGTCAAATCCTGAATCTTCAAATCATTAAAAAAAGTGACCTTAATCACAGGCATTTGCCAACATATATGACATTGCTCAGTGATGACACACTTATACTTTAACTAATACCAAGGCTACTGACTGCCTTAATTGGCTTCTCACCTCAAAAGGCAGCAATGTCATTTGCAACAGCCAATCAGAATGTAGCTGAATACATTAGGAAATGCTTGATGGCAATTCTTTTGCTAGTTTAAATGCACTTAAATGCAAACAAATTAGCTTAATAGCATATAGGCTGCTTTATGGCATTGAATGTCTAACAGTGAAATTGCATATCAATTAGTTTTGTTTGCATTGATTACACTCAATTCTTAAACAAAGATTGCTCAGTTAGGTGACTTGATTGGGTCAAAGCTGACAGCACACTGTGCTTGGGAGATCAAGAAGCACCATCATCAAGATCATGTGTGTAGATGGTAAAATATGCAAATTAGCTGCCATTAGAGATGAGAATTGAGCATTTACCAGCGCCCAGGCAAGGAATTCCTTGTATATAAGTGGTAAATACCCATTAATAATGGAAGTTATCACTTAGAATAAGAAGGAAAATTATTTTTGTGTATAATATAGCCATTTTTGAAGTGTTTCATAATGTTTCTGACTGAAACTGGCCCCATCATTGAAGGCAGTTGCGCAGGGGGAGTAAAAGCTGTTCTTGACCAAGTCAGTAGCCTTGGTCTTATAGTATACTAACTTGCTAAGTGCTGTCATGATGGCAACGCCTGTGCCTTAATGAACAAATCTTCCAGAACAACTGTATATTAACTTTTTGAAACTGCAGACATAATGTGCTGGTACATAAAGCTGCATTGTATATTGTACATAACTATGTTACTACTGTGTGTGATGTGATGCTTGTTGATGAGCTTGTGATATATCAACCTAGGCAATTGACTTGAACTTACATCTAGGTACATGTATATGCTGATATGAAGTTAAGTATAATCATCTATGTAAATAAATTTCACTTGGTGGCTGGAACCATTGCTAAGTTTATTAATTTTTTCTGATCTTTTAATGAAATTTTTAATGTACAGTGTATTTGTGTATTGTGAAATTTTCTGTTGAATTTTAATGTATTGTTGTTTGCGACAAATTTGTCATGTTTGACTTAATACTGTCAATAAATTATATCCAACACAAACCAATAATGTCCAAATTTCATAAGCATCATTGTGGTATTATTGTAGTATAAATAATATATATATGTATTGAATACATTATGATCTAATGTTGTTCCTGTCATTTTCACTTTTTTCCTTATTATCATATATGTATTCAATGAACAATTCTGTCAATAATGAAAATATACCTGAGAAGGCAACCTGGAAAATTTCCAAGAAGCTAAGTGGCACCATGTAAACATTGTGCCTAATATTGATTGATAAATGAATCATGCTCACTTAAGCCTTTTAAAAGCGAAATATACGCCATGGATCATTCAGTGCAAGTTGTTATTCTCAGAAATAAATTATATTGTTCCTTGTCGTAATAACATGAAAAACATGTGTCCCAGATAGGATACCATTGAAAGGTATATCATTTCTGAATGTCAGTTAAGGCAGATTAACTAAGAAGATAACCTTATCTTCCATCCAGGAAGTACAGATCAATAATTTAGCACCTTTCGTGGGCATTTCACCAAATTTCTTTTACATTCAATTTCACAGACTTGGAAACCTATCTCAAAGACTGTGAACCTAAAATTATGAAAAATAATGAAATCATCACCAAATCTTAAGAGGCATTCACACTGTCACTGATACGAACTACATATGACAACGGACATGAAAAATGGGCTATACGTGCTTACTCGTGGCTCTGTTAACCACGCATAAACTCTTTCCACGAGTGTACGTGAGGTAGTCGTATATCGCTCGATGAAACTGAAAAAAGCTATATTTGTTTTATTATATTAATGATCTGAGTGGCTGCTTTGCATACAGTAGAACCCCTTGGCAGCCGACGAAGCCTTATCAACGGCATTACACATTCTACATCTTAAGACAGACACTAATCTTTTGCCTAATCTTGATTTGGTTTGCTTCCCTAAAGCCACTGTCACACGAGCCGGTTTTGCCGTAGTGAACCCGTAGAGTGACGTAACGGTTATGTAACAGCTCTTTCCGCCGGTTTGGCGACAGGTTCTGGCAGCAAAAAGGGGCGGGCAGCACCCGCCGGGTGGTACAGGTTACCCGCCGGGTGGTACGGGTTACCCGCCGGGTTCCCCGCCGGCTGCCAAGGGTTACCCGCCGGCTTCCACGGGTGCCTCTGCGGGTTCTACGGGTGACTCGGCGGGTTCTACGGGTTACTCGGCAGGTTCTACGGGTTACTCGCCGAGTTGTAGGAGTAAGCCGGCGAGTAGTAGGAGTAACTCGCAGCTTCCAGGAGTATATTTTAAAAGGCTGCTGCTCCCCTAATATTAGTCCGATTTTCGTTAAATAGAACTAAAATGTAGTATAGTTTATACTGATTCCATACCGGTTTTAAGATCGAAAATATACCAAATATTAAGCGAGTTATTAGTCTGAGAAGGTAGCTAGGTTGGCGGAGGCAAACAGTGGTGCTCTCGCAGACGTCCGCGCCCTGACTGTATCAATGCTGAGCGCTTCTTTAAAAGGCTGCTGCTCCCCTAATATTAGTCCGATTTTCTTCAAATAGGACTGGATTGTAGTATAATTCATACTGACTCCATAGGTGTTTTCGGATTGAAAATAGACCAAATATTAAGCGAGATATTTGTCTGAGAAGGCGGTTGTCTAGTGGCGGCTGCTGCTCCATTAATATTAATCCGATTTGCGTCAAATAAATATTGAATTATAGAAGAGTTCATACTTATTCCACACAGAATTTCAGATTGAAAATAGACCAAATATTAAGCGTGATATCTTTCTGAGAAGGCAGCAAGGTGCTCTGTGTATGTTCATGACTTGAATGGTGTGGTCAATATTTTTGACCATTATATATACATTGTTTGGATGAGCTTTATTGCAATTCATTTCTACTCATTCTGCCAACTGGCCAATGGGAAGGACTTTTCCTTTGGTTTTGTAAAGTCAATCAACCTATATATGTAATAGTAATCTGCCTTGACCGTTATGTCAATTGCTATTAGCATTTTGAAATAATACAAAGAATGGGGTAAGTCATGCTTCTTCGTCATTGATCAAAAGCATGAATTGAAATCATTGATCACAAGCATGAATTGAAATTCTGAATTGACCGTTATGTCAATTGCTATTAACATTTTGAATAATACAAAGAATGGGGTAAGTCATGCTTTTTCATCATTGATCACAAGCATTAATTGAAATTCTGAATTTCAACTGATTCCTGTTTATTATGCATATTAAAGAGGGAGATTGTTTTGATCATGGATGGAACATGCAATATCAATTTTAATTCCAGTTGGATTATTTTCAGGAACAACAACAAGAACGTAAATATTGATAATTTATATAAAATGAAATAAATATCTAAAATGATTACTCTAAACTAGAGTATATCTATCTATAGATAGTTGATATAACTCCATAGACATCTTTATCAAGTCTGAATTTTATTGGCAACAAGCCAACAAACATTGTTTTATTTTCGTTTTTTGTTGATTACGAATCAATGAATTATTGATAGTAACATATTATTAGGTGAAGATCTTATAACTATCTGTCTATCTATTATCTACATATCTATACTCTATGAGGTATTACTAACTTTATTAACAAGAATATTCTTGTTTGTGCTTAGTATACTCCATTAATTTTCCCCACCTTAACTATTATATAAATTCTACACATTTCCCTGAATAATTCAGTCTTTATTTGACGAAAATCGGATCTGTAGATAGACAGATAGTTTAGAGAGACAGATAGATTTATATGCTTATTATATAATATAGAATATCTAGCTTAATATTTGGTCCATATAATTACATAAAAGATAGCAAATAAAATCACAGATCAAATCACAAATACTAATTACAATATCAATATTAGATTTAAATTTTACAAAAATATACACAAATACTGATCAAAATATCACAATAAGATTCAAATTAACACAAAAAGATAAGAATGTCCACATGTATAAAAAAATACCAATATACAAATATAATCATTGCCTGGTAATTACAATAGAATACATTGTTTTTAATTAATGAAAGCAATTACATCTTTTTGTAATTGTGAATGACAATCAAGACAATGTCATATTACTGTGTCATCTTTGAACAAACTATGAAATGACAGGTCAAAGAACCCCAATTTAGGCAATTAGGCAATTGACACATGTGTTGAGCATTTGCTGTATTCTCTACACCCATTCTTTGTATCATTCAAAATGCTAATAGCAATTGACATAACTGTCATGGCAGTTGGCAGAATGAGTAGAAATGAATTGCAATAAAGCTCATCCAAACAATGTATATATATCATGGTAAAAAATATTGACCACACCATTCAAGTCATGACCATACACAGAGCACCTTGCTGCCGCCAGAGAACTGCATTCTCAGATGAATATCTCGCTTAATATTTGGTCTATTTTCAATCCGAAAACATGATGGAATCAGTATGAACTATGCTACAATACAGTTTTAATTTGACGAAAATCGGACTAATATTAGGGGAGCAGCAGCCTTTTAAAGATGCGCTCAGCCCTTCCTGCATTGATACAGTCAGGGCGCGGACGTCTGCGAGAGCACCACTGTTTGCCTCCGCCAACCTAGCTACCTTCTCAGACGAATATCTCGCTTAATATTTGGTCTATTTTCAATCCGAAAACAGGTATGGAATCAGTATGATTTAAACTACAATTCAGTCCTGATTTGACGAAAATCGGATTAAAATAAATGGAGCAGCAGCCGCCGCAAGACAACTGCCTTCTCAGACAAAGATCTCGCTTAATATTCGGTTTTTTTTTAATACGTATGGAATCAGTATGAGCTATACTGCCATTCAGTCTTTATTTGAGGAAAATCGGACTAATATTAGAGGAGCAGCAGCTTTTTAAAGTATATACAACCCCCCTCCCTGCCTACGCTGACGCTGGTAGCAAAAAGCCGGTGGGTTACCCGTGAAAGCCGCCGGGTTACCCGTGAAAGCCGCCGGGTTACCCGTAGAACCCCTCAACAAGCCGCTGGGGTGCAATTAGGGACGGATAATTCGCCGGCTTCCACGGGTCACCTGCCGGCTTCCACGGGTCACTCGCCGGCTTCCACGGGTCACCCTCCGGCTTCCACGGGTATTTTTTTTTTTTACACCCGTGAGATTTCTACGGTTGTGCCATGCAAGCATGGCACAACCGGCTACCGGGGCTGGGTTTCGCGGCTTGGCCAAGGGTCCCACAGGTGCTTGCTGGGTATCCCCGGGTATCCACGGGTGGCCGTATTGGGGCCGCCGGCTTAGAGCCGGGTAGCGATTTCCGCAACTATTACGTAATACTACGGCAAAACCGGCTCGTGTGACAGTGGCTTAACACACAGGCTCTGCTTATGGTTTGTTAGGGCTAGGGTTAGGTCAGTAAGGTTAGGCTTAAACTTGGGGGTTGTTGTATGCGACAAAATTGTCATGTTTGACTTAATAATGTCAATAAATTATATCCAACACAAACCAATAATGTCCAAGTTTCATAAGCATCATTGTGGTATTATTGTAGTATAAATAATACATATATATATATTAAATACTTAATAATCTAATGTTGTTCCTGTCATTTTCACTTTTTTCCTTATCATCATCATAGAAAAATGTTGCTTTTTGTATTGAACAATTCTGTCAATAAATGAAAATATACCTGAGAATACATCGTGGCAAAATTCCAAGAAGCTTGTAGTTATCTATTTATTAAGCACCAATGTTTAGTAGGAATCAATAGCTGAGGGAATAGGCTATCCAATGAATAGACTATCTTTCAATATGCTACTATTCAATATATTTTCCCCAACAGAAAAATATTCTCTGGCATGCAAATGTCTAGGAACTGTAAGTTATATATCTAGTAAGCACCAATGCTTGGTAAGGACAAATAGCTAAGGGAATAGGCTATCCAATGAATATACTATCCTTAATATGCTACTATTCCATATACCCAGTTTCTAGAAATTAATGTCATATTTTCCCCAACAGAAAAAATATTCTCCAGCAAAAATTGTGTCTACAGTCTAGGGCACCAATACTTGGTACGAATCAATAGCTATGGGAATATGCTATCAAATTAATATACTACCTATATGTTACTATCATATATTTCCAGTTCCTAGACATTTGTCATATTTTATATCGTAAAAGAACATTCCCAGACATACAAATGTCTAGTAACCAGATCGTTATCTATGCAGTAACAACCAATGTTTGGTAGAAATCAATAGATACTTATGTCATATTTTCCCCAACAGAAAACTACTCTCTGCCATGTAAATGTCTAAGAACTAGTTATCTATTCAGTAAGAATCAATAGCTACATAAAAAGGCTATCCAATGAATAGAGGGTCATCTATATGTTACTATTCTATATACTGCCTGGTTTGTTTCCAAAATGTCTTGGGCTGGTTGACTGTTTCTGGCTGGTGTGACGGGGGGGGCTGATGCACTTTCCACATTTTCTTGGAAGTTTAAATTCCCTAGTTTTGCCAAAAGCCAGTCATAAGACAACTTCCTGCCAAAGGGCTAATGCTGCATGTTTCACTTCCCCAGATTTGATGTGAGTAAGGCATATGTGGTCCAACATCTTCTGTGTCCTAAGAGCTTTAACAGACTCCCCGTTCAAGTTGTTTTCTTCAGACCAAATTTCACATTCAAAATTGTCTGCCATTGTGCTAAATTAGTTGTAGGTATATACCTTTCGGGCCTGGTCATCTGATGCGAACTGACCCTCTTGAGAAGCCTCCCTGGGTTACCACTCAAGCTAATTAGCATGCATAGAGATAAGAGAGATGCTATAGGTGCCCCACTGGTTACTTTAAACATCATTAACCTTACATGTTAATACCCATAAATAAACATCACCTAGTATTTAATTTTTCAAGCCATCAAAAATTCAATATATAAACAAACCCAGTGATGATGTCACAATACTGAACAATGGATGATGATGTCATTTCCAATGATTTGGTCTGGATTTTCTCTCAATGTATTATTTATTTTTAGTTTTTTAATTAATTAACTAATGTCTGATAATTAATTAATTACTGTCTGATAAAATCATTTATTCACACAAATTTAGTGTGCCTTTATTAATAAAGGTTATTTTCAACTATTTGATTGAGTCTTATAAAATTGCGAATTTGACAGACAGTGCACCTTGAAGTTGTGGTGGTGCCATAGATGTCTGTTGCCACGTTATATAACAATGCGGTGTTAAGGCCCTTTCACACATAGCCGGATCAGACGCCGGAGCGTCCCGGAATGAAATTTCGTTAAATCCGGCGGTCCTGGCGAAAAAGTTAGAAATGTCCGCAAACGAAATAATTGGGTGGTGTGGACACGAAGGCAAGACGGAGGCAACAAGGAGCAACACGGTCATGACACGGATGTGTAAGGGCGCTACACGGATATGTACGGATGAAACACGGAGCATCGCTTAAACAAGGAACGAGCCACGGTTGTAGCCGGAGGTAACATGACTGTGCCGGAGGAGGGCGGAGTGAACCGGATGTTACATAGGGCCTTCACGGATATACCCGATCTTTGCACGATCTTACTACGATATCACTACGGAGTTAATCGGTTTTCACCCGGATCGCTCTGAAATTGGTATTGAAACTGCCTGCGTTCCACTGTCCATCATTCCACTTCGGACTACCATACTACAAAGCTGTTGCTGCTACTACAGAAAAATTGGATATGTCTTTATCACACTACGACAGGGTGGAATTGGATTTGAAGTGCATGGACATGCAAGTCCAGCTATTGACTGCTGCTAATGATATAATTCTGCAAGAAGAACACAAACTGCAAGATGATGCAGTGAGGGTCACAATATCAGATCAACTGATGAAGATGACCTATTAGAAAATGCTGCTGCTGCACCAAGACGAAGAAGGCAAATGTGGGTGCGACCTTGGCTGCTAAGAAGACCTCTTTATAGGCAGTATGAAAAACTGATGGCTGAATTGACTGCAGAAGATCAGGGTGGCTTCAAGAATTTCATGAGGATGGGGCCTGACTTATTTCATGAAGTTCTTGCCAGAGTGGGACCTAGGATTACAAAGCAGGATACCTTTTGGAGGAGGGCCCTTGAACCTGGATTGAAACTGGCTATTACCTTGCGCTACCTGGGTACGGCCAACAGCCACAAGTCTCTGCAGTATGGATTTAGGGTAGCCTTCAATACCATTTCTATCTTTGTCATCGAAGTCTGCCAGGCCATCATAGACGAGTACTCAGCAGAAGTGATGCGTTGTCCTGTAACCCCAGAAGCCTGGAAAGAAGTTGCCAATGGATTCTACAACAGATGGAACTTCCCCTACTGTGTCGGCGCCATTGATGGCAAGCACGTTGCCATCACATGTCCAAAGAAGTCTGGATCCCTGTTCTACAACTACAAGGGATTTTTCTCTATTGTCCTACTGGCTGTAGTTGATGCTGAATACAAGTTCCTCTACGTTGACATTGGTGCCAGTGGATCAGGCTCAGATGCTGGAGTGTTTAGTCAGACAGAATTGAAGGAAGCGCTACAAAGTGGGAACATTGGATTACCTGAACCAGATAACCTGCCTAATGATGACCAACCAGTGCCTTACTTCATAGTTGGGGATGATGCCTTTGGACTGCAGACTTGGATGATGAAGCCTCTGCCTCACAGGAACATGAGCATGGAAGACAGAATCTTCAACTACAGACTTTCTAGAGCTGTAACGGGTGGTAGAGAATGCATTTGGACTTTTGGCTGCCAGGTTCAGGTGTCTCCTCACAACAATGCCTCAAAGTCCTGACAGAGTGTGTACCATAACTCTTGCTTGCTGTGTGTTGCACAACCTACTGAGGGTGAGGTATCCAACTGCTCAAGTGAATGCTGTGGACCAGGAAAATGTCGACATCCATGAGATCATCCCAGGTGCATGGAGGGAGAATGCTGTCAATCTACCAGACATGTGTTCAGAGGCAACACCAACAGAGCAGCCAAGGAAATGCGGCAATACTTGGTCAGCTACGTGAACTCAGAAGCTGGGAGTGTACCATGGCAGCAAGACAAGATTTGAAAACAACACGAATGATGTAAGTTTGAACATTTAATCAATAGCAAACTTCAGACTTCTGCAGCACACAAGTGCAAAAAATACACAGCATTTAATTAATCGCATGTAATACAGTTTACATGAAAACATAAGTAACATTTCAATGTTCATTTCATTAAAGTTCATTGGTATACAGTTCACATGAAAACATAAGTATAACAGTTCATTGTTCAGTTCATTAAAGTTCATTCTTCATTTCCAGGTCAACATTACTCGGTTGTGGTAGTTGGAGGCGTGGGCACCGAAAAGGAGGAGTTATGGTCATCACCACCAACCATCCCCCCCACACTAGTGTTCAACAAGTAGCTGGTGAGAGAAACATCCTGAGGCGTGCTGCAATCCTGTGGTGACATGGAAGGACGACCATGCGAAGGACCGGAAGTCAACCAGGCCTGACTGATTATCGTGGAAGATGCCGCAGAAGGGGGGATCGGTGCAGGCACAGACGAAGAAGGGGCAGATGACACGAGAGCCTGGGGCGAAGGGCCGGATGGAGGAGCGAACATCTGGGCAGCAGGGCTGGAAGAATGCTGTGCGAACATCTGGGCAGCAGGGCTGGAAGAATGCTGTGCAAACATCTGGGCAGCAGGGCTGGAAGAATGCTGAGCGAACATCTGGGCAGCAGGGCTGGAAGAATGCTGATGGGGGAACTGGCTGTAGTAGCAGGAGCAGGGAGGACGAACTGCTGCTGCTGATGAGGGACAGGAGGAAGAAACTGCTGATACTGCTGTTGCTGTTGCAGTTGCTGTTGGTGCTGCTGTTGCTGTTGCTGCTGGCGCTTGCGACCATACGCCTGCTTAAACTGCATCAGGTGCTGCAAGGTTTGGGCCTGGTAATCCCACCAAGTGTCTGTGTCCATCTGCATCACCTCCTGGTAGATCATGTCCGTGAACACCCTCTTGGACAAGCTGCCTGAGTCAGTCGGCTGACTCAACTTGCTCTGCATGTCCCACTGCAGATCGGTGGCTTTTTCAATTAGCTGGAAATAGGAAAGAACACAACATTAAGTCACATGGCAACTGCAATAGCATGTGCATTATTGACAATGTAATGACAACACACATCACCATACAGTGAACACAATTACAACTTTGAACTGCAGGATTACAATTACAACTTTAAACTGCAGGATCACAATTACAACTTTAAACTGCAACATTACAATAAGATTATCTTGATTATCACGACAACTGAAGCAGTATACTTACTTGAGTGACAGCTTGTGTAGCAATTCCACCTCCACTACCTGCAAGGCTGGATGAACCACAGTCATGATGATGACGAGGCTCCTGATGACGTCTGGACGTCTTCTTGCTTGGAGGAGGGGCCCCCTTCTTCCTCCTGCTGCTGCTGCTGCCCTTGTAAGGCCCACCCTTGGACCTGCTGGTATCCGAATCCCTGCCATCATCATCCGAACTATCTACAATGACCTCCTCAGCATCAGACGTGTCATCCTCAGTGGTAGGTCTGTTGCTGGATGGGGTTTTGGCCAATAAGCTCTGGGAAAGCTGCCCACCTTTCTTTCTTTTCCCAGCATCAACACTCTTGATGTGGCGTTCGAGGTAGCCGCAATTCTCCATGATCCAATTGTCCCGGTCTGTCAGGATTCTGGCGGCCCCACCAGAAGGCTTCTTGCTTGGATCGGTCAGCTTCCCAACTGGTCTATTATGCGTGATTTGATGTCTGTTCGCTTGTATTGAGCAAGCCGCCGGTTAAACAACATCTCCTGGGAACGGTACCAGTCGGCCACATCTTGTTCCTGGTCTTCTGTCAGGTTCAGGGCTTCCTTCTTCTGCCTCTTCGCTTTTGCTGCAGGTGGGGGTGGAGCTGCAGTAGGAGGTTCTGCAGCTTCAGCAGGTACAACTGGCCCAGGTTAATCTGGCATGCCTTGCGGACTTCGCGGTCTTGATGAGGTATTACTGCCTGCATCTTCTTCAACAGCAGCAGGTGCAGGTTCCTCTTGCACAACAGTCTTCTTGCCAGGCCTCCCCTTTCCTCTCCTAGGTGGCATGGTGGTTAATCCAAGAAACGGCAGTAGCAGCAGCAGCAGCAAGTATTTTGTTCAGCAATCCAGGAGGTAATATCCAGAAGAAGTGGTCGATAAATCAATTAATTCGATGATCAACGATGAACGGCGGGCGGCGGAATGATGCTTCTCCAAAGACGGCGGTTCTATATATACTCAGGCATCCGTACTCACTCCGTGTCAGTTTAATTAACACCGTCTTGACACCTTGTTCACTCCGGCCTCTCCGCATTGACCTCGTGTGACACCGTGTACTTAACGGGGTTAACCGGGTCAAGCAAATGACATGTAACCCGCTTTCCCTGTTCACTCCGTTTTGACTCCTTGTTGGTCCTTGTTCACTCGTGTGGAACCGCGTTGCTCCTTGTGCTCTCCGGTGCGTACTTTTCACGCCCGGTTGATGCCGGACTTAGCCGGAGATCACACAATGTATTCCGGTGTCAATACGGAGGTCCCCGGAGATCGACGGAGTCTACTGGGAGTCTACACGGATCAACACGGATTGAAATAATCTGGCAGCTCCGGCATGAAAAATTAAACATGTTTAATTTTTTTGCCGGACAATCCGGACAATGCCGGACAATCCCGGACATGAACACGATGTCTATACGGCTTTCCCCGGAGTATGCCGGAGTATTCCGGAGTTGTCCTCCGGGACGCTCCAGCGTCTGATCCGGCTATGTGTGAAAGGACCTTTAGCTAGCAATGTGCAGCAGTCATAAAAACATTGCCTTCGGCTGGATGTTTCTGACATTTTCATATTAATTATAGTTATGATTAAAATGTAATGAATAATGCGGGTGTGTATACACACCTGTGACATAATTGAATGTATTGTCTGTTCGTCTTGTTCTAATGAATATAAATTGTGTGTGCTTTGTAAATGGAATGTGGATGTATGTATGTGTGTGATTCTGTCAAGTAAACTGTCACATTATGAATCAACTCAAAATATAAATTATAATTTCAACTTTTTCTGTTTCAGAAAATATTCATTTTAATCAAACAATAATGTTGGTTGGCTTACACAATTATTGTCTAATGACAAACAATATAAGGTTGATATTAAAAAAGTTTGGCTAAAACATACAATTATTCTTTAGAGTGCAGCCTCTATTATAGACCTAGCTTGTAATCAAGAAAATTCTATTTGTTGTCAAATCATTCAAACTTCTTGAATAAATGATTTTATGAATCTGAATCTTTCCTTTGCATATTTTGAGAAGTATTATTTCTTGTTGGCAACTCTGTCATAGACTCTTCCTTCACATTGCGAGTTTCTTGATTTAAACTCAGATATATGTTGGACCCTCTGAAAAGAAAGTAGGTAATAACTATTATACTCTACCAAGGTAGTTTTCCTATTGATCTTAGAGGGATATATATATAACCAACAAAAATGTCAGTTAACTCCCTCCTGAGCGCAAAAAGTCCAGAAAAGCGTGTTTTGTGGTATGGATAATGTTTTATTGTGGATTCTGGTACTATGGCATGTCCTGAGCAGGAATCACATGGGTGCCACTTTGACACCTTTGGAGAAAAATGTTTATGGACCAAAATCAAAATGGCCACCAGATGAACTAATAAATGCCCCATAACTTCCTTATTGTTGGTGCTAGAAGTCTTGGTGTCCAAACCTATGGTTTTAGGGTGAAGGAAGTCATTTTTGCTATTAAATGTATCATTGCAACTTCCCTTATGCATGTTTTTGCCTGGATGACTAATATTAATAAATGATGCATGTATAACAATGGTGGTTCACTAATATCCATATCTTTATCCTTAAACATGTATATATGATACCATTACCAGCCATAGTTGACAGAAACCTAATTGACTGTAAAGCGATTCTCCTAATTTTGTACATTGTGGTGCAGGTACAGGAAAAACTGTTAGGAAGTGTATCATCAGAAGTGTTGACATGCTGATTGTTAAATTAAACATAGTTCATTTCATTAGACATCAAAAGCTTTGTATATTAACATTATCAGATCATCAAAACATTCCCATACCAATAGAAAGATTAAATGAAAATCCAGGAGTAAAAGAGTAATCTTTTCGACAAAAAAGAAAAGAAAAACAATCCTTGCAGATCTAGTAAAACAAATTTCATCTTCTAAGAGCGCACTGCTCCCAACATCTTCATAGAGAGTTATCAGTCGTTATTGTAAACAGCAGATATGATTTACCCATGATGTTTGCAATACTTATTTGCCTGATGAAGGCTAATTTGAGCTAATTGTGTAGTACCACTCACTTGCAGTTTTGAGCTTGGCATTAAAAGGATTATACAAGCAACTGCAACATATCCACAATAAATTTTCCATAACCATAGAGCATGATCCTACTGCAAGATCATTGATTAGTTAATCACCTCAGTGATTATTTCCTTGTACTCTCATGTAATGGAGTTGCAAATATGCTAATCATCTGTCGCAAAGCTCCTCAAACTTGTGGAGAATACTACTGATATTGATGTGACACCCTTTCATAAATGATCAAGAAAGATTGTTTAAGAAAGATAAGCTGGGTATGACACAAATAAAATATTTCTGGATGCATCTCTACTGTTAGGCAACATTATAACATGATATAATATCAGTTTCTCTTTTATAGCCTTTTAATTGCTGTATACCACTTGCATTTCATCTGCATACTCCTGAATTTGAGTTAAAAGCATGTCTAGGGAATATTTTGATGCTCTGTTTGCACGAAATTTGTCAACAACTGTTTCAAACTATACTAACTTTACTGTCCATCAATCCTCGAAGACATTTTGAAAATGCCACTTCCAACAACTTATGAGGCACCTTGGAGACAGGAATGAATTCATTACCTCAGGTAATTCTGATAGTTTGTTCATGCTCATCTTTTCCAATACAATATGGCGTAATCAATCAGTTGTAGCTACACAAAGCATGGACATCATTCATATAAGGGAGTATTCCAATAGCTATAATCATGTTCAGTAAGCAAGTTTAGAAGCTCACTACATGATATAGAAGAGAGTTGAGTTTCATATGTGTAGTGAAATCAGCATTTTTTGAACAAATTTGTAAAATTCTAAAAACAATTTTTTTTGCGTATGCGAAAACAATTGCTGTGAAATCTGATGGAACGAATAAATTTAACCAATCTGTCAAAGTATCTGATATGTTTTCGAACAGGTTTTCCTGTACCTTCATCACAATTTATTCAGTTAGGAGAAGTAGTTTGCAGCCAATGAGGTATCTGTCAACCATGGCTGGTCAAGTTATAATATATATATATATACCTGTTTGGACAAAAATATATTGATATTTGTGAACCACCGTTGTTATACATGCAACATTTATTATGAATATTAGTCATCCAGGCAATATCAAGTATAAGGGAAGTTTCAATGATAAATTTAATATTATAAATGACTTTCTTGACCCTAAAAACTGAGGTTTGGACACCAAGATCAATTTTTAGGAAGTTATGGGGAATCTATTACTCGTCTGGTTGCCATTTTGTTTTTGGCTCATAAACAATTTTCTCCAACAGTGACAAAGGGCACTTTGGCACCCGCCTGATTCCTGCTCAGGACATTTTGCAAGAAATAGCCGCTGTCATAACAAACATGGGTTTGCTAGGCAACCAGAATGGAAGTGAGGCATAATACAACATAAACAACGTCACGTATGCCATGATTCGTCACACGTTTTCCTTCATAACTTAGTTATTTCTCATCTGATTAAAAATTTCAAGTTTATTTGATAGGCAAAACATTGCACTAGCCGTCCGTCACACTGAGGGTCATTATACAGCGCTTTTTTACGGCGGTAAGTGTGACGTCACAAATCTTTCCTTTTTTGGGGATTTTCATTCCCCGATCAGCTGGGGCATGCCCCGTAGAGAAAGTTGCCCCAAACTATGATGAAACCCAACGGGCATTCCCCTTTGGGATATTCCCCACTGGGCAAGCCCCATCAAGGGGCATGCTTCGTTGGGGACAGCAATCGTGAAACAGGGCCCAGCAGGATCCACCAAAAACATCACCCATACCACGAAATCCCATTTGGCAACTGGACTAAAACAGTGATTTTTGTGCAAAATAAGAGCAGTTAAACAAACCAAACAATCAAAGAAATAAATATGTATAATGGAATATAATTTAGGGATATAATGAATAAAAAATGTTAGTTATCTAACTCCTATTCTGATAATTATAAATGCTTTTATCATGCCATCCAGTATGACTTGGCTGATAGATTAATAAACTTAGAAGCTTTTGGCAAGTTTGGTACAATGTCATCTTATTTCCAATAATTTTGAAACACAGATAAGAATGTTCTAAATTAATTATTTTCAAATGTCATGAAATGTCATGATCATGCATTTGCCGGTTATTGTTTGAATCACCAGCGTGACACAGCTGAATGAAGTGGAACAAAAAAAGGAAGGAATTATTAACTCTCTGACTTCTTCAATATAAATATCAATATCTAGCTCTGCCCTGAAATGTCAAAATTCTATTAAACCCTGTCAGATCTTCTTCTTCAATTGAATAACTGTAAAACGTACTTCTTTTCTTTTTTTTCTGTGTGTCATAAGCATACAGATTCTACCATTCTATCCTATAATATGGTTGCCTCAATACCTTGGTGCGTGATCAATCTCTTCATAGTGGTGACAAGGGGTGTATTCTGACTCTATACTTGGACAATCGGGAAGCGATATTGTCACAATATTGCATACACATTTTCGCAGTATGAAAGTATGGTCCGACCAAAAATCTTGAATTTAGACCTTGTGCGGGAACTAGCCTTTTAGTAAACGCTGCCACATAAAAATGACCTGCCCTAGGTTTAGCCATACCTCTTTTCTTTTGTCTCTCACTCAGATATGGATTTCTTACAATTTTGATCAATTTCTTAAGCATATTCGAATTCACATTTCGTTGATCATAAATGACAGCCAAAACTCACTAGATGGGCTCCAGCGTCACGGATTGATGAGCTTTTGTGTTGACGTTAACAAATTTATTCGCACCCTAGGACACTGAAATAATTTGGAAATTATATTTTAACTATTTTAACTGTCAAATTTAAGAAACTATGGACTGGGCAGGGCTATTTCCAAATTACATTTTTTTATCAACTAGACGGTGTTGAAGTCTGCGCGTGTTCCTCCCAGAATGCCGTTGGGGGTGTGGCTATGGCAAATCCCTTTAACTAGCGAATGTGAATTTGTAAATGCTCTTTAAAACGATGTTTCCAGTGGCTTTTTCGGCAGTATTTGAATGCGATCTGACAGTAAACAGAAGAGACCTCGTGTGCCTAAAGAAATAAGGTATGCAAACGTTTTTATTGAGAAAACTGTGTCATAAATGTCAACTAATGCAATGTAGGTCGATTCGGGTCATGTCTGACCCTGGAAAAGTGTGCAGCAACATTTCTGATAATAATTATCCCAAAACCTTTGCAATAATAGTTACTTTAGAACATTCAAATTATTATTTCACAAGATTGAATTGACCCTAAGCATTTTCGAGCAATATTTTCTATACATATAGAAAAATATGTTTTCACGATATTTCATGATTCAGGTTCGATAATATAACAGCAACATAACTTGAATTTACTTCAACAACACTGTTATTATTATTTTTATGAATAGATCAAATGCAGCAGTGGGTGAGCATCATACTGATGTATTTCTTCACATTCTGTGTCTACTTATACATCAGTAGGTTCTCGATACACCTCTCTGCAGCTGGGTGGACAAATTGTTAAGACATCTGCCAAATCCACATTGGTCAGCTCTGCTCAGGGTGTCAGGTTCGAACCCCGGCCAGGGCACTCTTTGTGCAACATCCCAGCTTTACTTTTTTTTTCTTCTTTTTTTCTTTATTTACTGCAATTTTAAACTTTCTTTACAATGAGCCAATGCCTATTGCATGTAACAACTCATCTAATTTCGTAAATTTTATCTAAGTCAATCTTAATGCCAATGATATTTATATAAGTTGTGTTTCATTTTTTCATTTGTGTACTCGCATGGTTTCTGCCTGTCCTAATTAGCCCATCAGGTGCAGAAATACAGGACGTAAAGCCCTACTCACACACCCACTCGTCTGTGTACTCGGAATCTATGCTGAGGTAAGTAACAGTACCATCCATGGGAAAATGTGTAACATGGGTGGATTCCTCCTCTTTCTCACATCATCAATCAACATTCAAAAGAAGCAAGAAATTGCCTAAGAGGGCTGTAATTCCATATGCAGTGGCGGATCCAGAAAACAATCGGTGCCAAACGGAGGGGGAGGGGGGGGGGCACCTGATACATGCATACTTCTAAAAATTATATAAAAAAATCAGTTCAAAGTTGAAACTCAGCATGAGCCAAGTTGCATTCAGTTCAAAGGAACAAAAGTCTGTTTGTGTTTCATTCACCATAATCTAAAGTATAAGCCAACATAAATGTCTCTACAAATTAACTTTAAAAGTTCCCAATCTTTGCCATGATAATATTTTGCCCCTTTTTCTTATTTATATCAATTTTTTGGTCACAAAGAAGCAGCATAAATTACAATGGTGAGTGCAGCAAAATTCCGGTTACTTGGTTCACAGAATTGTTTTTATCAGCTAGAAAGTTGGTATTCGAATTATTGAGAACTTTATTTACATTTTGTGCTGCTCCATGCCATTTAAATATGCCAAACAAATTACATAAATATACACAAGCCTAAATAAATAAATAAATGAAAAACCAATAGGAAATAAGTTTAAAAGATTTATTATTGAGTTGTGTCAAAGTAATTTCAGTGATGAATACTTAAAACAAACAACAAAATACAATATGTTCAAAATGAGATGATTATATATTTAATAGGTTCTGTGCTCTCTTGACTGTAAGTTTCCTAGGTTTTGGTAATGACTCGTGGACAATGTGATTCAGTTTGAATGGGTAATGGCTGCACTTGTTTGGAGTTATGAAGTTTTTTGTAGCCGGATTGTGGAAATGTTGCTTTTTTATTTTTATTTTTTTGCTGGACATTGTATTTCTGCGTCTGTCTTTTGTCATGTTGGATTATGCAGACATTGTTTGTGCAGTGCCACTTGTCAAAACACCTTGGTGAAGAGAAGAGTCGCATGTAGATGCATGATGACATTCCACTTCGGCATGAACTTTATGAGTGTCAGCACAGTGCAACACGGTAGTTATTGATGGCAGTTGATACTCATGCAAACTAGGCAATTTGGTGGTGAAGAATTATAATAATAATTTTAACAAAAACAATATAATTCAACATAGTGATGGTGAATCATAAATAGTACTTGACAGCAATTTGTTGATATTGTCAATCTTATATATCATATTCTAATTGGGCCCCATACAGCATAGCCCATGATCATCTTTACCTCTCCCGAAATGAGTCCCATCAAAACGAAACCAATGATGAAGAGGTGTTTTTACTATATGTTTCATGTCAATTATCCTTTTGAGTTGAATCAAAGCTTTTGTTCTCCCTGCCCGTGATCATGCTGAATTAATTGCAATTAACTCTTGATACTCAAAAGACTAATGTCAACTTTGAATAACACTTCTGATTCACATCTCTGACCATTCAGACATCATCCCACTGATGACGAGTATAATTCGTGAGCTGTTGGTTAAGGGGGGTTCTCACACAGCCAGTTTTCCCGGTGAAGCCGTATTGCTCTCGTAGAATTATGTAATATTACACAAAATTGGGCATCTGTACTGCAACTGTGGTTATCGGGAGGTTGTTGCAGAAGACAACCTGGCAGGAAGGTTGTCACTGGCAGACAGCAAGGATCCCACTGCAGGAGGGTTCAAGGAAGAAGAACCAGGCACCATGTGAGAAGTAGCAGGGAAGATGCCCAATGAAGATGAAGGCACAGGTCCAGAAGCTTCTCAAATCATATCGTCTTGCCATGGGACACTTCCTTCATCTGAGTTGACATAGTCCACCAAGTACAGTCGTTGTAACTTGGCACTCTGGGTAGCATAGTTCCCTCCAATCGTATGGTGGCATTTCAGCAATTTCTCCAGCTTTCCACCAAGCCCCAGGATTGACCTGATGGGTGACTGGATCTTCGTGGTCAAGCATGTTTTTCTGGGTTATCGGATATCTGATTCTCATGAGGTTGTGGAGGCAGCAGCATGCAAGGACTAAAGATTCCACAGTCTTTTATTTCTGGGGCATACTGGTTAGCAGGCACTTAAACCTTGATGCCAGGATACCAAAGGCATTCTCCACAATTCTTCTGGCTCTGGAGAGTCTGTAATTGTAGATCCTCTGCTGTCTGGTCGTGTTGCGCAGAGGCAATGGTTTCATCAGCCAGGTTCTCAAAGAGAAGGCATCATCCACAATGATGAAGTATTGTACAGGTTTGTCACCACTAGCAATAGGTTCAGGTGGAGGTAATCCAAAATGTCCCATCTTCTAGAGCTTCCCTCAGGGCTACGGCAGCAAAAATTCCTCCATCAGATCCAGAACCATTTGCTCCACAATCCACATAGATGAACTTGTAGTCTGCATCCACAAGAGCCTTGAGTACAATGGAATGGAAGCCCTTGTAGTTATAGTAGAGTGAACCACCTTTGGGAGGACACTTGATGGCTACATGCTTCCCATCTATGGCACCAATACAATGGGGAAAGTTCCATCTTGTCTCACTCTGAAACTTTTCTCCACTCTTCCAGTGTTGTTGGACAGGAGATGACATTTTCTGCATATTCAGCTTTGATGGCTTCACACACTTCAGGAAGGATAAGGTGTAATATAATGTGCTACTGTAAACTTATAAATAATGAGACTGGTACATACTACACTGTGTGCCAAGTTATTATGCAAGTGACTTTTTAGGCATATTTCTAAAACTATGTCTTTGTGGATGAAGATATTTGGTGTGGATGAATCATTTGGGAGGTTGAGGAAAAATATGACAGCAATTCAAATCTGGAACACCATATTTTGCTTTAAACACAAATAAAAAAAAAAAATGGGCGTGCCAAGTTATAATGCAGATTGTTTTAATTGACACCACTTGCTAGTTGCAATGGCTGTAGCAATTACTTTGTTAGTAGGCAAGTTCAGTTTAGCTTTGTTGATTAGGCGTTGCGCAACGAAAATGAACAAATTCCAGTCAGGAATGCATCAGAACCATTTTAAGCCATTAGTTGTTGCTCTGCGATCCACTTTTCTGTTCCCTTGCTTTGATACATTCAGGTTTATAATGGGCAAACAAGCATAAATGCCACTGAACTTGCTGAGCACCACTTCAGTGAAAATAAAGTGCAATAATTCTTATACAAATTTCAAGTGCACAACAATATATCTTATTATCCACTAGGGGCATTGAAACGTCGCCCCTCTTGTGAGTTTTGGCAGAACTAGGCAGCCATTGTTGTCATGTAATCAAATTACCATGAGTTCAAAAATAGTGCAGAAATCGATAACTGGAAGAAATCAACCATATCTCAGCGTGATACAATAGAAAAAAGGTATGTCTAACCCTAGAGCAGGTGTATTTTGTGGCAAACATTTATTAAAAGGATAGTTCCCACACAAGCCGAAAATCCATATTTTTTCATCTAGGACGTTGCAACCCTGTCCTGTGGACAGGGGACTTGTGGCTATTTTGCTGCCAGATCCTGCCTTGTTTAAATAAATATTAACTAACTAACTTATGAATTTCAGCTGGTGCCCAATAAGGTTAGTAACGGTTTATTTATGCGTAATGCTCAAAACAGACCAGCTACATGCTCGAAATATCGCTTAACTCTGTAATTACCTAATAGGGATTAATTCTAAACTTTGAGCTTGTGGTGGACCCATTAGATGTTGTTCAATTTGCACGAAACTCAACCGATGACATTTTCTTAAGCATTGGAACAAAATTATCACAGGGACAGAGGGCTTCTCTGTGGTCAAGGCACTGTGTGCACCCTAATGCTTATATATATTCTATATGTTGCTGCCTTTTTCTGAGGTGGTCTCTGTTTAGGCTTATTCCTGGTATTTCTACCATATAATAATGAATGGAATGCGTGAAACTATAATCTCAAAAGTATATGAAAGGGACCCATACCGGAAATTTTAAGACAATGCGATTCTGTAATCTGCTTACAACGTATTTATTAATTAATACAATATTTTGGATTGGTAGTGACAAATCAGACAGTTACATATTACATAATCTTTACAAAGCATTTATAGAATTTCTGAATCGTTGCAAATAGGCTCGTCATAATGAAGAATTATCGGTATCTTCTTCATTATTGATGCATCAATCTCTGTCATCATCAGTATACATTGAGGTAGGCAAAAAATAAGCTGGCTCTGTTGTTCATATAATTGTTTTCTTCATGACATAACTTTTCAGTCCATGCTAATATTGAACTTGACTTGGTAACAGTGTTTACTATGCACTCTTCAGTGAACAGACACTACACTACCTTTACAGAACCACAATACAAGATTTGTTTTATTCAGTTACTAAATCTAAAGGACTATCAACAAAATGTATAAGTCATTCTGTAGAAGCAATATCAGTATATATGCATGGTTTTATTTACTTCTTCAATATACATTGAGGTAAGCAGATGCATAGGATCGGCCATATTCATCAGAAATCCTGCACTGGATGACCTGCGTGTCTGTCCTGTGATCCTCACCACAAATTCTGCAGACTTCAGTGATCATCAGAATCCCCTTGTCTTTACTGATGACGTACCTCCCGCTGTAAGCAGCTGTAACACATACAATTTACTGTTTAACTTCAGTAACATAACCACACCAACCCAGATAGCATTCCAAATCGGCCCAGCATCGTTTCCATATAGGCCACTGTCGTTACAACATCGTATTAACATCGCTGACATCGCGCCGATGTTGAAACAATTTGGAATGCTATCTGGGCATGACCTACTCAAGACATGCACACTTTTAAAATATACAGTAGTCCTTTTTAAAACCAGAAGTAAAGCTTAACAACAATTAGTTTAAATACACCACCAAATATCTATCATCTGAATCGTTTTGTTGTCACCGTTTGTGACAGCTTTTAAAGAACAATTTTGAAATATACAGTAGTCCTTTTTAAAACCAGAAGTAAAGCTTAACAACAATTAGTTTAAATACACCACCAAATATCTATCATCTGAATCGTTTTGTTGCCACCGTTTGTGACAGCTTTTAAAGAAATGCTTTTAAAAATGGCATGTACATCACATAGTTTTATATAGTGGGGTTGGAAACTTTCGGTTTCATTGAACTTCAAGAATTTTGAAATTGGTGCAGCAATTTTCTCATCACATATTGTAATCATTTCCTTTGATACTCACAGGAGTGGCCTTAATTTTGGTTCACTCACATCTGTGTACAATGTACTTCCAAGATTCACATAATGATAAAGCCACATCAAAATCATGCAGTGCAACGTTTTGAAACTAGCTTACCATTAGGGGCTAAACTTTGCTAACCAGGCTTATATTCACTGTACTTACAGTCAATTTTCACCCCATTGCTGAACCAGTCCACTTCTGCAGGTCCCTTAGGCACACAGTCAAACGAAATAGTTCCTCCTATGGTGACATTCTGACTTTTGGGAGTCACTAAGAATTTTGGGCCATCTGTGAATAATTGTCAAAATACAATCATAATATTCAGATACATTTCTGCTACTAACAAAGGTGTTCATCCTTCACTGAGTATTACCATCTTGAGTTACTATGGTTATATATCCCTGTGTGCATACTTTTTCTGAAATCTTAGTACATTAGATATTGCTGTGGAACAGATACAATTCTATCAGTGTAGTTCTTTGCGATGGACTGCTGGTCCCCCAGTCAATCCTATGGGATGGTGAAAGAGATTGGCAGCTCATCATGAAAAGCTTTGAGATTAAATTTTATTTCAATTACCAGGTGACCATCACACGCACTATGTAAGTTAATGATAAGATTTGAATATATGTTTTGATTATTTTATCCTGTTTATTAAATTGTACATATTCTCCTTTTTTCTTCTGTTACTTAATATTTAACTTGTTCAGATGTTAATTTGTAAATTATTTCGTATGATTTGTTTGTAAAGGCATGTCCTCCCAATGGGGGTCAGCCTGCCATGAATGTTTTTTTCAAAAGATATATATAAAATGTTCTCATTTTAAAAATGGCCAGTAAATGAATCTTGGAATAGATTACACTTAATATGAACCAGTAAATGATTGGTTTACTCATGGCAAGGATGCTTCATTGGGCACTAGATTAACTCCCAATCTGTCTGTTTAAATAACGCTCTGTAATCAGATAACCAAACTGGAAGCCTAGAAAATTATTTTTGATGCAAACTAGCTATTAAGCTCTATAGCAGATGGGTGGGCAAATGGTTACACCAATAACATATTGGCAAGCTTTGCTGGAGGTCCCACGTTCATTACCCAGCCCGGTAACTCTTCACGGGCTACATCACATCAATGTTGCTCAAATGAGACCTTAAATTGTAGGTGCCTTGTACTCAAGTGTCTATGCTGAGGCAAAAAAAAACACCCATGGGGTAAATTTGTAACATGGTGTGGACTCCATGCCTTATCATCTCATCAATATGGCAGCTGGTCATAATTACAAGCTGTGTTGAGACTTTGAAATGTATTAATAACACTTATTTACTCATAGTAAAATGATATGGTCTAATCTACTAAAAAATATCAATAATTGTCAATTCCAAGACAAGCAGCTTTTCTTATTTCATTCAATAGGAAAGTGCAGCCCTCTAAGGCAAGGGTTGATTGATGAGGTGAGAGAGAGGAGGAGCCCACCCATGTTACACATTTACCCCATGGGCAGGATATTTTACTTGCCTCAGCATAGATACCGAGTACAAGGGCCAGCTTTCGAACCCGGGACCTTCGGCAAAGCTGGCCAATATGGAATTGGGGGATGCCTTAACCATTAGGCCACCCAGCTGCTTAATGGATATTTGCATTCACCCGCATCGCGTATTATCACTGGTCTGCTAATGTCTTCTCCGTACTCGTTGATTGCTTTGCATTGATAAAGCCCACTGTCAGTGTCTTGTCTGGCTGATACTATGTAAATCAAGCCATCTTCGGGGTCTGGCTGGACGAACCTATTGTCCAGTTGAATTGGATCACCATTGAATGTCCACTGGTAACTGAAATGAATACACAATACTGTGATGAATTGTTGTAAACCAAAAGTCTAATGGTGTAGTAACTCAGGTTCAAATATGGCCACCCAAACAGAAAAAAGCAAAGGAAGTACATGGGAGCAGGGTTTCCAGAAGCTGAGCAAGGAAGAACAATGCGGTCCCCTTCATCGAAGAAGATTTCCCTAGGAGCAGAGGTTGTCATCACAGGAGGCTTGTGGTCTGAAATTGATATAGGAACAAGGTCACCAGAGAATTCATTACACTTGGTTCTGTTAATCTGTGGACTTGTAAGGTGTATACATGGTTACACATTTTCTCTAGAGATAATAGACCAATTTGACATGCGATTAAGAACTATTATTAGCTCGAGTAATACCTAAAAATCATTTTGCAAATATGTCGTTGGCTTTACAAAGCCTCTTCCTCGTGTGATATCAAAATTATGAACAATCTTCAGCTGTGCAATCATGAATGCATGATTTAATCCCAACAATACCATAATGTTGATATTCAGATGGAGATTTTCTAAAGGATTGGAATTTGTTAATTAACAACTAATTCAAATATTCCAAATATTCAATTTAACTCACATTGTGGGGGGATGCATTCATCTGGTAATATGCTGAAACTATATAATGCCACGTCCATATCCCCATCATAAGGAGCATACGCCCGGCAAGTGTATACTCCTAAATAATTATCCCATTCGCTCTTTGGAAGATCATCCAGATCAATGTGAAGATTTTCACCATTGTTCTCTATTTGGTATGGTGGTTCATTGTAGAGCTGTTGCTGTAAAACAAGTAATGTGTTACTCAGAGAATGTGTATGCCTACACAGTTCAATCTTAGGGCTTGCTGACATTCCCTGAGTTCCAATGGTAGGGCAAAGATGCATTCAAGACATAATAAACACCTGCCCGGTCTGTAATCGAGACCGGGCGTTAATTTAAAACCGTTGTCTATTAATTTAGGCTGGCCATGGGTGTTAACAACCAGGGCCAAGGCCATTGCTTATTGCACATGTAGGGATGCTATGGAGTGTCTTCAGTGACCCCGATCAACCCACGACCCAGCCTCTATTCAAGACCAGCGTATTATGTTTACTTTTTTACAAGCTGTATACGACGCAGCCTCTATACGAGACTGGCCTCTATTATAGACTCGGCTTCTAATCAAGTAAATATGGTAGTATTTCCAATGCATGTTAAACAAGATTGCAGTCCAAGAATGACTAATCTTCATATCCAAAAATGGTAACGAAGTAATTAGTCTTTTTTACTAAGTGGGCCACATTAGACAATGGGGAGAAAAAGTAACAGCGCCTACTGTAGCATATGAAAAGATGATAAGCTGACGTCACTACTTAATTGTTACATTGATAACGTCACAATATGTATGACGTCATCAAACAATAGTTATCTGCTAGTGTCAGTGTTCTCTTGTGGTACTTTTTCTCCCCATTAGCCTGCATGTGACTAACTTTGACTTCAGGTTTTTTTTCAATACAGTGAAAGTATAGTTTATCTGAGTGGGAAAAAATAATCAGTATTAGTTTATATTATACATCTTACCCCTAGAAAAAACCATGCCACGGAGAGGTCATCTTGAACCAAGGCATCCGTTGTAGCTCGGCAGACGAATCGAGCTTCAACTGGTTCTGTCTCAGGGTTGACAATAATGTTTTGGAACTCGCCTTTGTCATATATCACAGTTGGCTCTGTGTTATAAACAAACATAGATTATTATATTGAAAAACTAATTATCATAGAGAGGACTCTTTCAAGTCTTGTGTTCAACCATTGTTTTCTGATGCCATCAACGACAGTACAAGCTTGTACATGAGGAATCTTTGAATGTTATCTACAGTACTGTGCAAAAGTTCTAATCAAACTCATATGGCTGCACCAAGGTCTCAGGGACTTCAATGAAGTTTTAACATTCTGTATGATGATTTCTCAAAAATTAAAATTAACTTAATTCTGAAACTAAGCGAAATCTGAACTCATAGAAATTCAATGTTCCATTCTCGTTTTACAGAGAGACAGCCATAGCTCTCTTATTGTACAGGGTTTTTCTTGACCTATTTATTAAGGTTTGTCTTTGTCATGAAAAGCTTATCACAGAAAACTGATTGATTTTCATTTGGCATGAACTTAAGATTTCAAGACAGGCGATCAATCAGCAGTTTTATCTGCCAATTTGCCAACTGGCAAGGCATTTATGCATGGTATGTCATTGACGTTAAATAAATATACATTTTAGCAGACATTTGCATTAGTACATCTTACAGATAGAATAAAAATGCAATATATTTAGATGAGACAATATATCATGAGACAAACCATGACCTTGCTAAAGAAAATGCTTGAGGATGACTTCTGCACAGTGCTGTTACATTAGAGAATAAAATAGGCTGATTTTATTTTGGCACAGAATTCAAATGCCAATAAAAATATAACTAAACTAAAATGCATGTGTTAATGAACAGCTTTTTTTCAGTACTTACCAAGAACATTTAAGTAAGCGGAACCAAAAATGTCGCCATGGATGTTGGATATCTTGCATTGGAAAACCTGGAGGTCAGATGGGGGATCACCTTCACAATCTTTGCAGACATCTATGACTGTTAGATTAGTCAAGTCTTCAGATATTACAATTCGATTGTTGCCTGGGTCTTCTCCTTTATGAATATATTGAGAAAAATATAGTAAAATCATTTTAGAGAAAAGACAATGTTGAATTTCATTTTGGTTGAAGCCCATTTTAACCATTTCTTATACTTCACTATAGCATATGCTTACGAGTAATTTCCTTTCCGTTGGAATACCAGGTGATAGTTGCTGGGGGCACTGCATCTGCTCGACATAGGAAGGACCTGGTACTGCCTACCGTGACATTTCTACTGGATGGTGCCGCTTCAAAGGTTGGAAGAGCTAAGAAAGACCAATATTGTTCGATGTTAAGGATGAAATAATGTACAAAGTTGCACAAATCCACGTTCAATCTTAGAATTAGCATTCATGGAAAGCTTAGTTTACATCCCTTGGCTAAAAATTTGAATGCACTGTTTTAAAGAACCAATCCTATTTAATTTCAGTACGAGACTCCAGAATTTCTTCAAGCTAATATTTGATAATAATAATCACATTGTACAACAAGGTTGATCTGAACTTCCTGAGAACCCTCGCTATTCCTCCCAGTGCATGTGTATATTCCTTCATCCGAATACTGAACAGCACGAATCCAACATTCTGTATTGGATTCCTTAGTGCAGTCAATTCTGCTTGGTGGGGGACCTCCTGTTGGATGTCGCCAAGTGATAGTCGGAGTTGGGCTGTTAATAAAATTCAGATGTATGTCAACACAAGGAAACATTGCTTTTAAAGAAGTTTTGGCGCACCAATTTGACAGTTTGATTAAATTCAACAGTAATATACAAAAACTACTTACAATCCTTCAAAAAAGCATTTTATCACAGTATCTTGACCTTTCAAAGCAATGTGTGTGTAATCCTCAACTTCTGGTACCATACGACCTGGTGGTCGTGGAGCCGGACCTTAAACAAGTTCACCGATATTGCCAGCATCAACATTTAAGGATCTTTGCTAACATGGATGATACAGCTCTAAAAAATATTAATATCTCTGAAAAATGTTTGAAGAGACTTACTTGAGTTGGGAGTTATCAGGACATTGTATGGTGCTCCACCAATTGTAGCATCTTCAAATATATTGGTGACGTCCATTTTGTAAATATCATTCCGGCCACTTACGTCATCAGTGGTCAAAACATTTGCAAAGTAAAGAGAGCCTGAAAATTACAAAAAACTGATTAATGTAAAATTGAAGATTAAATGAGGGAGAATTCACTTTTAATCTTTGTTTTTTTTCAACATCAGGTTTATCATTCACTAGAAC
The DNA here is from genome assembly GCA_932294295.1 of Alitta virens. Classification (NCBI taxonomy): domain Eukaryota; kingdom Metazoa; phylum Annelida; class Polychaeta; order Phyllodocida; family Nereididae; genus Alitta; species Alitta virens. The sequence continues at coordinate 18,950,281 of OW028583.1, read as the reverse complement.
TTGCAAGAAATGGATGAAGTTTGTTTGTGCACAAAACATAATCTTGAAATTTGATGATTATAATTTTTGTTTCAGATCTTATATTTGTCAAAACTGGTATGAATTAATATACATACTATGATCTGAATTACTAAGTTAGAGCTCAGTTTTGTGAAGATTGGCTGTGATTTCACTGGTGTTTGTGCACTTTTACATTTGCAGATCTGCATGGTGCCACCTGTACAGGCAGTTCTTGACAAACAACTCCCTCTCTAAGTAGTCAGGAGGCCAACCCCTCAAAATTGGGATTTCTGTTTGCACTCTTGTTACTCATTTTGTCAGTTTCATGGACTGGACATATCAGACAAATTAACAAAAATAATTTTGGTGGTATTAGTTTTACAGTAAAATCTGGTTTTTATTAGCTGTTGCCATGGTAACAATTTTACAAATATTTGCATACATTTTATTATTCACTCTCATATCTTTGAATGTCCAGCTTCTATAACACAATAAAATAATATGTTATCTCGAGACACCTTAGTGGAAACCCTCTCAGAAAAGAAGCATCGCTGGAAGTTCACTCATTTTTGTGTGTTGTTATGGAAACACTTTCTTATGTTATCCGATATATTAAACATAGGAAGGTTAAATTTGATAATTTGCATGTAAATATTTCACAAACTATAGAAATATACTTTTCGCTGTCTTTGGTTGCCAGGATATGTGTGTCTGTCCCGTTTCCTTATATGGATAAATTTTCAATTAGATGGATATAAGCAGACTGTATAAAAGGCAGAAAACAACAAATTGCTAGTTATAAAGGCTTTTGTGTTTCATTCGTAAGGATATCTTTTTCTTTTGACTATGTCACCGTAGCAACCTTAGAAAAAACAATATCAGACCCTGAAGGGTATAAATGTTACATTATTAATTTCTCAGGACCTAAGAAACAAACATAAATTGCTTATTGAGTACCATGTTTTCAGGGTCAAGGAGTTCATTTCTGATAATTTAAAATTGCTATGGCTAATCTAGATAGGCTAATTTGCATACTATTTCCTTATATGGCTACTGCAATGCGTAGTGCAGGAGTCTAAGAATTGATATTTGTCTTTTTATTCATATCAATGTTTTTCTCTTTTTCCAGTACAAAATTGCAAAAACTCAATAAATAAAATTAACTTGTTTTGATTTGTTACCATGGTATAAAACAACCAATAGTGCTGATATAAAGCCATGCCAGCATAATATATTATGCTATTTTATTTTATGCCTGATAATATAGGTGCCTTGATTCTATTCCTAAAGCTTGATTGTTGTCCCTAGCATATACAGCATGTGAATGTATGCTCCTATGATAAGTCAATTTGAAAACTGGTATCCATGGCAACAAAGTGAAAATATTACAATTCTGTCACTATTTCTGTCTGCAGCTATCAACTTGAAACAATTGCTGGGCTGGTGACTTAGGCAATATTTGGTTATATTATGATACATAACAGTGGCCATCTGATGTTGCCAAGGTAACACAAGTTTTAGCATATTCATAGTAAACATTGTGGATCCGTAACGAAGTGGAGTAGCAGAAAGCTCGAAAGGGCCATATTCAAGAAGTTACTACATCAGCAAGTTGCCCATATCAGTATATTTGCAAGAATGTAAACTTTCTGGAACTGGACCATGAATATTGTCATTTACTGGAATGCTACCAATGACAACTGTTTCCATGGCAATCAATTGATGAAATGATGAGAATATTATTTGGCTATTTATATTGACATGGTGCTGATTGTCAGCAAGTACTAAATGGGTAGCAATTTTTTTTAAGTTCCAATGATTACTGCTCTTATTCTTAATCAATATTGATTCGACATTGCACTGGTTGCCAAGGAAACATAAAATCATAACAAAATTAGTTGCGTATTTGAAAGAGATTGACCTTTCTTTTTGTTACGACATCAAAGTTGAGAAAATATCCAAAATAATACTTCAATCCAAATTCTTTTGCATATCTTGACTATTTCCACAGATTCTGATACAGGTCACTTTTTTAAAGATACCTTTACTTGTTATTCACCAATGCACTTCACTTATTAAAACAAAAAAAGGTTTTACTCAAATTTTCACTAACCTGTAGCCTGGTCAACAGCAATCCTGGTATTTGTTATTAGATTTGTACCAATATTTGTACCCTCCTGGACAATTTTCCATGTATATTTGACAGCCGGTGCAAATGTCAGTGTGTCATGGAGTACCAGTTTTAATTGTTCGCCTTCCTCTAGGTTCACATCAATTGCAGTGGTGGGAGTGGTGAACACAATCTCTGCAAAAAAAGTGCATTTAAAAAGACAATTTCCGAATGTATGGGTTCATTAGCAGCATATAATTCTACAAGAAATTGTTGATGAATCAGTAAATATAGGCCTTTTGCATATTTTGCAAATTGTGCAAATGGCAGTCAGTGAGTTTCGTTCTCCATCTAACTAATTGTGTCTGTTGTGCAAAGAAAGAAGCACCCTACCTCTAAAACAGCACCCCTATGGCTACAATTTCAATGTTGGTATGATTAAGCACTGCCTGGTACATTGGCTGGATCTGCCACAAGAATGCTGAACTTAATTCAGCTACATTACATGTAAGCTTATTCCCTCCAAATCACTGTTTGCTGTCTTTCAATTTTTTATGCCAATCTCTGTCATTACCATGCGGTCAGACAGCTTGAGAGAGAATAAAAATTTCAATAGAAAGGTATGGAACATGCTTTCCATGCCTTTTATGACCAAAGAGTTATTCATTCTTGGATCTTACTGTGACAGTAATATGTGTAACCTTACCTGTTTGCTGCACTTTTATTTCAGCACTGAGTGCTTCTCCGTGTTGATTTGTAGCAACACATCGGTACTTGCCATCATCAAGTATTTTATTTGCCTGGTTTATTATAATTGTGCCATCACCAGCACTGGGATCCAGGGTGATCCTGTCATTCATCTCCAGCTCAGCGTCATCTTTCCACCATTTGTACCTTGAATAATTGATATAAGTAAACAATATATATATATACATTATAACCACTTATTTGACAGTTAAGTAGGCAATAATAATTACCAGTTAAGTAGGTAATATTACTCTCATGAAAACAGCTATGCTGGCTGGGCATTAATGTTTAATGCTAACCTAAATGACCTATCAGAATTTGGCATTTTCGCTAACACTTAGCTCTATGACGTCGGCATCCTGCCAATCACTTCAGGGCTTTTTGCAAATTTGCAAGGGAAACCCAAGGTCGCTGAAGTTAGATTTAGGTCACCTATGCACAGCCTCATGCCCCCGAACAGCTTTCATGATCATTTAATGCATCTAATTATAGTACAGTACTGTTATTCAAGGAAATACCTATAATTGAGATTACAAAACACCACACAAGAAATTAATAAGAAAAAAAAGATGAGTAATTTCCAAAAGTATTTTCATATCCTAGAGTGCTTTTTGATGGAATATTTTTTTGTGAACCATTTACTTACGAAGGCTCAGGTATCCCAGTTGCAGAACAAGGCAATGTTACTGGGCTCCCAATCTTGTATATAACTTCGTTTGACGGAGCACTCGTAATGAGTGGAGGCATCCGAACTGAAAAGCAAGCCATTAGACTGACAAAGCCATTCATAGCGCATTTCATAAAAGTTTGACAATCATGCCAGTTCAATTTATGAAATTCTTCACCACAATGGAGGAATAACCATTAAATTTTAAGATATAATACATATAATATATAATATTTATCTATTACAATTCTATATCAGGTGAGAATCCTGCCAGGTCATTGGCCAGCTCTGGGCGAATTTGACTCTCTTTAAATCACCTAATAATGCATATTGTTTTATTACTTTCGAAGTGCCAATCCTTCTCTAGTCCATCCAAGATTTTACAATGCCTAAATATCCATCAGAGGCCTGCACAAGTGTTTCTATGATGGTGACACCACCCCCCTCCCCCATGTCTGCACTGTATATTGTCTTACCAATGGTAAATTACCATTATTAGTATATGTTATATATATCAAATAAATATATCACATACCATCAGCTTGACATTGGTAATCCAGCAATAGTACCAGGACAATCCACCAGGTGCTGCATGCGGTCTTCATTGTATAGCTCCTAAGAATGGAGAAGGAATTGTCTCAGAAAGATATTATAAGATATTATGGTCATATTTTAATGATCATTGGTGGGATATAAAATTCTGGTAGGATAAATGCTGAGAATATTAAGATTTTGATTATTCATTGATAGTCCATTTCACTGAAAACATACTATGTCATAAATATACACACTCTTTATACACTTTGTCTGTAAAGTGACACAAAATCTATGTGTGAAATGTGTCTTGTCTTGCTGTTAGTGAAGATAATCGATTGTTAATTTTACACAATTCCCAACACTTTGCAATTGTCTGATATTCTACACAAATTTTTATATGAGCCCAAAGGGCTGGGTAGCTGTTTGTCATGGGTCACAATATTATAAAATTACATGCATTTTGAAAAAAAATAAAAAATTATAGTTGAGAAGACTCAGTAGATAGTCTTCAGTACTAGAAGGCATTCCTCTTCCATTCATGGGGGCCACTTGATAACACAAAATCTTGTCCTAAAGCTGTCCCCAGTCCTTTCAAATATTTATGCATTACTGTTGTTTTCTTGTTCATGTATACAAAAGGAAAATAAAGAGATTCTGATTATGCCTTGGGAAGGAGGCGTATAGATATGTAGCATGGCATCCATCATGTCATTTGTCCTGATATTTTGCAACAGGTTGAATAAATATTGTATTGACAGAATGCACGCATCAGTGCCAACTATCACCGTTTCACATTATTGAAAATGAGTAATAGGGTTTAATTAGGGATGACTAAGTCATTCGTTGATAATATTAAAATGGTTTAGTAAGAAGAAGTTAAAATTGCCATAAAAATTAAGGTTGTGGAAAAATAACAGAGTGAGCACTCATTATTTTTCAGCATAAAATATATTCAGGTAGGTAGGGATCGAAGGCTGTACAACCGCGTGCACATATAATCCCACAAAAAAATATCAAGACGACTGCTTGGCCCTCATTCTGTGGACTCGGACGCGAATGAGGGCCATGTTTTTTTGGCTGGTAGACATGTTCATCGCGGTTCACTTTCATATTCCCCTATTCATACATAACCATGATTGCCATTGGACAGGGCAGCTCAGCTCCAATTCATTTCAGAAGTCACAGTTCTGATCCAGAAATTTCAAGAAATTGTGAGCTCCATCATTTAACATTAGCATATGATCAGTGGTACTATGTTCTATGAATTAGGAAGATGTCCATGAATGACATCAGAATTCGAAGTAAGTATTCATTGAAAGTTTTCAATATGATGCCATTATCCATTATACAAAAAATAACATAATTATTCATACAAAGTACGTCCTGAATTATTAAGTTACTTATATTTGTGTCTAAAACATACCTGCAAATTGACAGCTGGGAAATACTTCTTCATAACACATTCAGTGCCAATATATACAAATTTTTCCCTGTTATCATGTAATCAGATCTTAATCAACGTGGAAAATTCCCAAGAAATTCAGGAGAACCAGTTTGCTCACATTACCTTAAATGGGTTAGTTAATAATGCACTTGATCAATGCTGACTTTTTCAAGTTCAATATGTGTGTAATATATAGATCACTACTAATCAGTGGATATGCGTTGTCGTGATAACACTAGGTATATTTAAATTATTATTTCCATATCATATCTAAATACTACGAAAAAGGGAGTGTCGAATGATTTAGCAATTGTATACAAACAATGAATGAATGCGCAGCCTACAGTTAGTTTGAATTCATTAAAAATTGTCTGTCAAACTGAGCCTAGACAAAGCTAGACAACTTCTGACATACGATGCTACCTGCCACTATATGGAACTGCCTATATATAGCTGGCGACTCAAAGCCAGATCTAAAAGTACATGCAACACCATTTTGGTGCATAAGTTGCGAGTTATGTGTATTTGTAATTTTTTGTTGAAAAGATGCATGTCTATTGTACATAAATATTTATGATAAATTAGATATATTTCTTACATTTACCAAGGACATTTTGGTTATATTTAGTGATAAAAATATAGCATTTTGTTTAAAAACCGAAACTAAGCCATGTCCTTTCATGGTCAATTGATCACTGCTGTATGTTGTCCAAAATACAACCACACTTTAATTATAATAATACATTCATGGTGATTCCTATTGTTCAGAGTTAAACACAATTGTAATTGTTGCATTTATTTATTATTATTACCTCCACCGAGGAGATTATGTTTTTAGTCTCTTTAATTGTTATTATGTTATATTTTTGCAGGATATCTCAACAAGTTATGGATGGATTTAGATGAAATTTTAGGGCAGGTGATAATGTCCAACCCTAAACTTCTTACATTTTTCAGGTGATCAGGATCCTATTCTGGATCCTGAATCCGCAATTCTGTTCCAGTACAATCAATGCTACTGTGCTAATCAATGTTCGAACACCTGTAGTTAATGGAGATATGGATCACACTATGGGTCTAGACCAAATATGTTTCTGGATCACATTATGGATACTGGATCCAGAAGACTTGTTCTCATGATAAAGGAGCAGATTCTGAAAACAGATGATTCCTTTAAGAAAAATACTTTTTGGATCATTCAGACCACATTTGGCCAACAGTGCTATGGCCAACCATGGGCCAACAGTATGCCAATAGTAGATTAACATTTGGCCAACTAGAGAGTGGGCTGGCTGGACATTGATGTCCTACGGTTGATCTATCTGATAGCTAGCCAATCTGCTGTTGGCCAAAAGTGAGCTGAACCGATGTTGGGCCAACACTGGGGTAAATAGATATTAACCTAATCTCTTTCACCCACCAATGTTAGTCATCGTAATATACATCTGGCATAGTTACAAACCATATCAGTCATAGATCTATTGTCATAGATCTAGATGCCAGATTTAAAAATGTATGTACAGTAAAAACAAAAGCCAATCCTTTAAAACCCAGCAATAGTGACATATAGCATAGAGCTTAAGAACAAGATGATATCTTCACAATCTCTGTGACTTAATATTTTATCATTGGTACAACTGTCTTTTTTTAACCTGCTCAGTAGGTCATCATTATACATATCACTCCATAGGTCTATTATGAATAGTTTAAACTGAAAGTGGTATTAGTTTCAAGAAAAGTAGATACAATGCACATACCAATATAATTTTCAAAGATTGAACCTACTCAGATTCAAAGATCTATGTACACTGCATAAATATAAATTTTGTTACAAACTTCGTTCACGTTTACCACATTACTTCACTACGACATTAAAAACACACTGTCAAGAATATAAAATTCAGATTACCCACTGTGAGACATGAGTTTGCAAGGTAATATGTCCAATAAAGTACCAATCATTTACAGTAATATGCTAAAACATTTCAACGAAATAATTATGTACACAGCTTTTTTGATTTTAATGCTATATAAAAAATAATAATAGAAACTTATTATAATGGTGAGTGTGTCATTACCTAAACAAATCTGATGGCATAGCAACAGGCAATCTCACATATTCCCTGTAAAATGGTTCTTTGGATTTGTGTTTATATTATACAAAATAAATTGAGATCAATTCAATGCTACCAAGGACAACAAAGTCCACTTGTACAACAGAAGTCCACACTAAATGTGTATGACGACTGAGTCACTGGCTGACAGGCTGACAGGACTTGACTTGGCTGTTGACTTGGCTTTTGACTTGGCTGCCTACTTGGCTGTCTACTTGGCTGTTGACTTGGCTGTTGACTTGGCTGTTGTTTGGCTGTTGACTTGACTGTTGTGTGGCTGCTGTTTGGCTGTTGACTTGACTTGTTTGACTGTAGACTTGACTCTTGATATTGCTTGGCCAACAGCATCAACAAACTTCATGCACTCAATGCAGAAATGCAGAATTCCACGAAGTTCTAAGTGCTGAATTGTAGAGTTGGCACCACCAATTTCTGAACTTCAGCGGCTGGACTGCTGGTAGACTGGTTTCTCTCTGTGGGCAACTGCCTCACCCACAGACTATAATAAAATAAAGTTGGTTGAAGTCCATGACACAGCATTAAACCATTGGTGCAACACAATGGCCATGTGTGCACACACATTTGAACCTACTGTGTCAAGTTAAGCATACGTGTGCACAAAATTCATTAATACTAATTAGTAACATTGTTACAATAGCATAAGCAGCATGGTATGCAAACTAATGAATATCTTACATCATTACAGTGTATATTATAAATACACAGTATGAAATATATTGCCACATGGCAATCCACAAAACCATGTGCTCATGTGACATTTACCAGACCAGGATTAAGGTCTCCATCTGGGTCAGGAATGTGCAGCCAAGCGTGAGCCACTGAACCAGAACATCTCAGGGATTTGGGAATTGGTACAGTGGACTTGCACTCTTAAGGACTATAGGAATTGGTCATAAGATTTTGTTACATACCCATAGTATACGTGTTTTCGGATCGAAAATAGACCAAATATTAAGCGAGATATCCTATATTATATAATAAGCATATAAATCTATCTGTCTCTCTAAACTATCTATCTCCATATCTACATATCTACATATCTACATATTTACATATCTACATGTCTACATATCTACATATCTATATATTTACATATCTATCTATCTATCTACATATCTATCTATCTACATATCTATCTATCTAACAATCTACATTAAAGAACAGCGATTAATGTTAGGGGCATTAAACTATTATATACATTCTACACATTTCCCTGAACAATTCAGTCTTTATTTGACGAAATTCGGACTAATATTAGGGGAGCAGCAGCCTTTTAAATAGGATATACAACCCCCAGCAGTATATTTTTATATAAGAAGAATATGAAGAATAAGAATAAGAATAAACTATCATCTATCTGTCTATCTGCATATTCTTTCGAGAATTTTGCATAGTGTATCACCTTCTTTATACTGCCATTCATTTATAATATATATATATATAGCTTTTATTGACACTTTTTCATATCAGAAAAGATACATATGTCACATATCTACTCACTACGTCTATCTAAAACTACATCTAGAGAATTATGACATACAAGTTCTCATTATTTTATACATAATATACAGCTTAACGTTCAAGGTCCCAGTTGCCACAATTTGATGTTTTCTGGACAGTATTAAGGACGAAATAATATATATAAGTACATTAAAGATAGCAAATAAAATCACAGATCAAATCACAAATACTAATTACAATATCAATATTAGATTTAAATTTTACAAATTGTGAATGACAATCAAGACAATGTCATATTACTGTGTCATCTTTGAACAATCCATGAAATGACAGGTCAAAGAACCCCAATTTAGGCAATTAGGCAATTGACACATGTATTGAGCATTTGCTGTATTCTTTGTATCATTCAAAATGCTAATAGCAACTGACATAACAGTCATGGCAGTTGGCAGAATGAGTAGAAATGAATTGCAATAAAGCTCATCCAAACAATGCATATATAATGGTCAAAAATATTGACCACACCATTCAAGTCATGACCATACACAGAGCACCTTGCCGCCGCCAGAATACCTGCCTTCTCAGACGAAGACAAATATCTCGCTTAATATTTGGTCTATTTTCAATCTGAAAATCTGTGTGGAATTAGTATGAACTCTACTATAATTCAATATTTATTTGACGAAAATCGGACTAATATTAGGGGAGCAGCAGCCTTTTAAAGTAGCGCTCAGCCCTACCTGCATTGATACAGTCCGGGCGCGGACATCTGCGAGAGCACCACTGTTTGCCTATGCCAACCTAGCTGCCAACCTAGCTGCCTTCTCAGACGAAAAAATGAAAAACTCGGCTATGTGGGAACGGGGCTTTAGTATCGTAACTGGTAGACATGAAAAATGTAAAGTTCCTGCAGAGGACAGACTCTGCATAAAATATAACATAAATGAAGTACATGTTCCAGCAATTCATTATATAGACAGAAATTTAAGGAAATAGCCCGGAAATATATTAATAACTTCTAAGGTGCCTGAGCTGCTAAAGTCCAATGTAGATTTCTTTATACGCTGATGTCTAAGTTTGCAATCATCCCTCTCCTAGGGTTACACAGTCAAATCCTGAATCTTCAAATCATTAAAAAAAGTGACCTTAATCACAGGCATTTGCCAACATATATGACATTGCTCAGTGATGACACACTTATACTTTAACTAATACCAAGGCTACTGACTGCCTTAATTGGCTTCTCACCTCAAGAGGCAGCAATGTCATTTGCAACAGCCAATCAGAATGTAGCTGAATACATTAGGAAATGCTTGATGGCAATTCTTTTGCTAGTTTAAATGCACTTAAATGCAAACAAATTAGCTTAATAGCATATAGGCTGCTTTATGGCATTATCAATTAGTTTTGTTTGCATTGATTACACTCAATTCTTAAACAAAGATTGCTCAGTTAGGTGACTTGATTGGGTCAAAGCTGACAGCACACTGTGCTTGGGAGATATTGGCCAATCAAGAAGCACCATCATCAAGATCATGTGTGTAGATGGTAAAATATGCAAATTAGCTGCCATTAGAGATGAGAATTGAGCATTTACCAGCGCCCAGGCAAGGAATTCCTTGTATATAAGTGGTAAATACCCATTAATAATGGAAGTTATCACTTAGAATAAGAAGGAAAATTATTTTTGTGTATAATATAGCCATTTTTGAAGTGTTACATAATGTTTCTGACTGAAACTGGCCCCATCATTGAAGGCAGTTGCGCAGGGGGAGTAAAAGCTGTTCTTGACCAAGTCAGTAGCCTTGGTCTTATAGTATACTAACTTGCTAAGTGCTGTCATGATGGCAACGCCTGTGCCTTAATGAACAAATCTTCCAGAACAACTGTATATTAACTTTTTGAAACTGCAGACATAATGTGCTGGTACATAAAGCTGCATTGTATATTGTACATAACTATGTTACTACTGTGTGTGATGTGATGCTTGTTGATGAGCTTGTGATATATCAACCTAGGCAATTGACTTGAACCTACATCTAGGTACATGTATATGCTGATATGAAGTTAAGTATAATCATCTATGTAAATAAATTTCACTTGGTGGCTGGAACCATTGCTAAGTTTATTAATTTTTTCTGATCTTTTAATGAAATTTTTAATGTACAGTGTATTTGTGTATTGTGAAATTTTCTGTTGAATTTTAATGTATTGTTGTTTGCGACAAATTTGTCATGTTTGACTTAATACTGTCAATAAATTATATCCAACACAAACCATTAATGTCCAAGTTTCATAAACATCATATTGTGGTATTATTGTAGTATAAATAATATATATATGTATTGAATACATTATGGTCTAATGTTGTTCCAGTCATTTTCACTTTTTTCCTTATTATCATATATGTATTCAATGAACAATTCTGTCAATAATGAAAATATACCTGAGAATGCAACGTGGCGAATTTCCAAGAAGCTTAGTGGCACCATGTGTACATTGTGCCTAATATTGATTAATGGTGCATTTTAATGAGTCATGCTCACTTAAGCCTTAATATACGCCATGGATCATACAGTGCAAGTTGTTATTCTCAGAAATAAATTATATTGTTCCTTGTCGTAATAACATGAAAAACATGTGTCCCAGATAGGATACCATTGAAAGGTATATCATTTCTGAATGTCAGTTAAGGCAGATTAACTAAGAAGATAACCTTATCTTCCATCCAGGAAGTACAGATCAATAATTTAGCACCTTTCGTGGGCATTTCACCAAATGTCTTTTACATTCAATTTCACAGACTTGGAAACCTATCTCAAAGACTGTGAACCTAAAATTATGACAAATAATCAAATCATCACCAAATCTTAAGAGGCATTCACACTGTCACTGATACGAACTACATATGACAACGATCATGAAAAACGGGCTATACGTGCTTACTCGTGGCTCTGTTAACCACGCATAAACTCTTTCCACGAGTGTACGTGAGGTAGTCGTATATCACTCGATGAAACTGAAAAAAGCTATATTTGTTTTATTATATTAATGATCTGAGTGGCTGCTTTTCATACAGTAGAACCTCTTAAGACAGACACTAATCTTTTGCCTAATCTTGATTTGGTTTGCTTCCCTAAAGCCACTGTCACACGAGCCGGTTTTGCCGTAGTGAACCCGTAGAGTGACGTAACGGTTATGTAACAGCTCTTTCCGCCGGTTTGGCGACAGGTTCTGGCAGCAAAAAGGGGCGGGCAGCACCCGCCGGGTGGTACGGGTTACCCGCCGGCTGCCAAGGGTTACCCGCCGGCTTCCACGGGTGCCTCGGCGGGTTCTAGGGGTGACTCGGCGGGTTCTACGGGTTACTCGGCAGGTTCTACGGGCTACTCGCCGAGTTGTAGGAGTAAGGCGGCGAGTAGTAGGAGTAACTCGCAGCTTCCAGGAGTATATTTTAAAAGGCTGCTGCTCCCCTAATATTAGTCCGATTTTCGTTAAATAGTACTAAATTGTAGTATAGTTTATACTGATTCCATACCTGTTTTCAGATCAAAAATATACCAAATATTAGGCGAGTTATTCGTCTGAGAAGGTAGCTAGGTTGGCGGAGGCAAACAGTAGTGCTCTCGCAGACATCCGCGCCCTGACTGTATCAATGCAGGAAGGGCTGAGCGCATTTTTAAAAGGCTGCTGCTCCCCTAATATTAGTCCAATTTTCTTCAAATAAGACTGGATTGTAGTATAATTCATACTGACTCCATAGGTGTTTTCGGATTGAAAATAGACCAAATATTAAGCGAGATATTTGTCTGAGAAGGCGGTTGTCTGGTGGCGGCTGCTGCTCCATTAATATTAATCCGATTTGCGTCAAATAAATATTGAATTATAGAAGAGTTCATACTTATTCCACACAGAATTTCAGATTGAAAATAGACCAAATATTAAGCATGATATTATTCTGAGAAGGCAGCAAGGTGCTCTGTGTATGTTCATGACTTGAATGGTGTGTTCAATATTTTTGACCATTATATATACAATGTTTGGATGAGCTTTATTGCAATTCATTTCTACTCATTCTGCCAACTGGCCAATGGGAAGGACTTTTCCTTTGGTTTTGTAAAGTCAATTAACCTATATATGTAATAGCAAACTGCCTTGACCATTATGTCAATTGCTATTAGCATTTTGAATAATACAAAGAATGGGGTAAGTCATGCTTCTTCATCATTGATCAGAAGCATGAATTGAAATCATTGATCACAAGCATGAATTGAAATTCTGAATTGACCGTTATGTCAATTGCTATTAACATTTTGAATAATACAAAGAATGGGGTAAGTCATGCTTTTTCATCATTGATCACAAGCATTAATTGAAATTCTGAATTTCAACTGATTCCTGTTTATTATGCATATTAAAGAGGGAGATTGTTTTGATCATGGATGGAACATGCAATATCAATTTTAATTCCAGTTGGATTATTTTCAGAAACAACAACAAGAACGAAATATTGATAATTTATATAAAATGAAATAAATATCTAAAATGATTACTCTAAACTAGAGTATATCTATCTATAGATAGTTGATATAACTCCATAGAAATCTTTATCAAGTCTGAATTTTATTGGCAACAAGCCAACAAACATTGTTTTATTTTCGTTTTTTGTTGATTACGAATCAATGAATTATTGATAGTAACCTATTATTAGGTGAAGATCTTATAACTATCTGTCTATCTATTATCTACATATCTATACTCTATGAGGTATTACTAACTTTATTAACAAGAATATTCTTGTTTGTGCTTAGTATACTCCATTAAGTTTCCCCACCTTAACTATTATATAAATTCTACACATTTCCCTGAATAATTCAGTCTTTATTTGACGAAAATCGGATCTGTAGATAGACAGATAGTTTAGAGAGACAGATAGATTTATATGCTTATTATATAATATAGAATATCTAGCTTAATATTTGGTCCATATAATTACATAAAAGATAGCAAATAAAATCACAGATCAAATCACAAATACTAATTACAATATCAATATTAGATTTAAATTTTACAAAAATATACACAAATACTGATCAAAATATCACAATAAGATTCAAATTAACACAAAAAGATAAGAATGTCCACATGTATAAAAAAATACCAATATACAAATATAATCATTGCCTGGTAATTACAATAGAATACATTGTTTTTAATTAATGAAAGCAATTACATCTTTTTGTAATTGTGAATGACAATCAAGACAATGTCATATTACTGTGTCATCTTTGAACAAACTATGAAATGACAGGTCAAAGAACCCCAATTTAGGCAATTAGGCAATTGACAAATGTATTGAGCATTTGCTGTATTCTCTACACCCATTCTTTGTATCATTCAAAATGCTAATAGCAATTGACATAACGGTCATGGCAGTTGGCAGAATGAGTAAAAATGAATTGCAATAAAGCTCATCCAAACAATGTATATATATCATGGTAAAAAATATTGACCACACCATTCAAATCATGACCATACACAGAGCACCTTGCCGCCGCCAGAGAACTGCATTCTCAGATGAATATCTCACTTAATATTTGGTCTATTTTCAATCCGAAAACATGATGGAATCAGTATGAACTATGCTACAATACAGTTTTAATTTGACGAAAATCGGACTAATATTAGGGGAGCAGCAGCCTTTTAAAGATGCGCTCAGCCCTTCCTGCATTGATACAGTCAGGGCGCGGACGTCTGCGAGAGCACCACTGTTTGCCTCCGCCAACCTAGCTACCTTCTCAGACGAATATCTCGCTTAATATTTGGTCTATTTTCAATCCGAAAACAGGTATGGAATCAGTATGATTTATTCTACAATTCAGTCCTGATTTGACGAGAATCGGATTAAAATAAATGGAGCAGCAGCCGCCGCAAGACAACTGCCTTCTCAGACAAATATCTCTCTTAATATTCGGGTTTTTTTTAATACGTATGGAATCAGTATGAGCTATACTGCCATTCAGTCTTTATTTGAGGAAAATCGGACTAATATTAGAGGAGCAGCAGCTTTTTAAAGTATATACAACCCCCCTCCCTGCCTACGCTGACGCTGGTAGCAAAAAGCCGGCGGGTTACCCGTGAAAGCCGGCGGGTTACCCATGAAAGCCGCCGGGTTACCCGTGAAAGCCGCCGGGTTACCCGTGAAAGCCGCCGGGTTACCCGTAGAACCCCTCAACAAGCCGCCGGGATGCAATTAGGGACGGATAATTCGCCGGCTTCCACGGGTCACCTGCCGGCTTCCACGGGTCACTCGCCGGCTTCCACGGGTCACCCGCCGGCTTCCACGGGTATTATTTTTTTTTTTTTACACCCATGAGATTTCTACGGCTACCGGGGCTGGGTTTCGCGGCTTGGCCAAGGCTCCCACGGGTGCTTGCTGGGTATCCCCGGGTATCCACGGGTGGCCGTATTGGGGCCGCCGGCTTAGAGCCGGGTAGCGATTTCCGCAACTATAACGTAATACTACGGCAAAACCGGCTCGTGTGACAGTGGCTTAACACACAGGCTCTGCTTAGGGTTTGTTAGGACTAGGGTTAGGTCAGTAAGGTTAGGCTTAAACTTGGGGGTTGTTGTATGCGACAAAATTGTCATGTTTGACTTAATAATGTCAATAAATTATATCCAACACAAACCAATAATGTCCAAGTTTCATAAGCATCATTGTGGTATTATTGTAGTATAAATAATACATATATATATATTAAATACTTAATAATCTAATGTTGTTCCTGTCATTTTCACTTTTTTCCTGATCATCATCATAGAAAAATGTTGCTTTTTGTATTGAACAATTCTGTCAATAAATGAAAATATACCTGAGAATGCATCGTGGCAAAATTCCAAGAAGCTTGTAGTTATCTATTCAGTAAGCACCAATGTTTAGTAGGAATCAATAGCTGAGGGAATAGGCTATCCAATGAATAGACTATCTTTCAATATGCTACTATTCAATATATTTTCCCCAACAGAAAAATATTCTCTGGCATGCAAATGTCTAGGAACTGGAAGTTATATATCTAGTAAGCACCAATGCTTGGTAAGGACAAATAGCTAAGGGAATAGGCTATCCAATGAATATACTATCTTTAATATGCTACTATTCCATATACCCAGTTTCTAGAAATTAATGTCATATTTTCCCCAACAGAAAAAATATTCTCTAGCAAAAATTGTGTCTACAGTCTAGGGCACCAATACTTGGTACGAATCAATAGCTATGGGAATATGCTATCAAATTAATATACTACCGATATGTTACTATCATATATTTCCAGTTCCTAGACATTTGTCATATTTTATATCGTAAAAGAACATTCTCAGACATACAAATGTCTAGTAACCAGATCGTTATCTATGCAGTAACAACCAATGTTTGGTAGAAATCAATAGATACTTATGTCATATTTTCCCCAACAGAAAACTACTCTCTGCCATGTAAATGTCTAAGAACTAGTTATCTATTCAGTAAGAATCAATAGCTACAGAAAAAGGCTATCCAATGAATAGAGGGTCATCTATATGTTACTATTCTATATACTGCCTGGTTTGTTTCCAAAATGTCTTGGGCTGGTTGACTGTTTCTGGCTGGTGTGACGGGGGGGCTGATGCACTTTCCACATTTTCTTGGAAGTTTAAATTCCCTAGTTTTGCCAAAAGCCAGTCCTAAGACAACTTCCTGCCAAAGGGCTAATGCTGCATGTTTCACTTCCCCAGATTTGATGTGAGTAAGGCATATGTGGTCCAACATCTTCTGTGTCCTAAGAGCTTTAACAGACTCCCCGTTCAAGTTGTTTTCTTCAGACCAAATTTCACATTCAAAATTGTCTGCCATTGTGCTAAATTAGTTGTAGGTATATACCTTTCGGGCCTGGTCATCTGATGCGAACTGACCCTCTTGAGAAGCCTCCCTGGGTTACCACTCAAGCTAATTAGTATGCATAGAGATAAGAGAGATGTTATAGGTGCCCCACTGGTTACTTTAAACATCATTAACCTTACATGTTAATACCCATAAATAAACATCACCTAGTATTTAATTTTTCAAGCCATCAAAAATTCAATATATAAACAAACCCAGTGATGATGTCACAATACTGAACAATGGATGATGATGTCATTTCCATTTTGTTTCCAATGATTTGGTCTGGATTTTCTCTCAATGTATTATTTATTTTTAGTTTTTTAATTAATTAACTAATGTCTGATAATTAATTAATTACTGTCTGATAAAATCATTTATTCGCACAAATTTAGTGTGCCTTTATTAATAAAGGTTATTTTCAACTATTTGCACCTTGAAGTTGTGGTGGTGCCATAGATGTCTGTTGCCACGTTATATAACCATGCCGTGTTAAGGCCCTTTCACACATAGCCAGATCAGACGCCGGAGCGTCCCGGAATTAAATTTCGTTAAATCCGGGGCGGTCCGGGCGAAAAAGTTAGAAATGTCAACAAACGAAATAATTGGGTGGTGTGGACACAAAGGCAAGACGGAGGCAACAAGGAGCAACACGGTCATGACACGGATGTGTAAGGGCGCTACACGGATATGTATGGATGAAACACGGAGCACGGTTAAACAAGGAACGAGCCATGGTTGTAGCCAGAGGTAACACGACTGTGCCGGAGGAGGGCGGAGTGAACCGGATGTTACACAGGGCCTTCACGGATATACCCGATCTTTGCACGATCTTACTACGATATCACTACGGAGTTAATCGGTTTTCACCCGGATCGCTCTGAAATTGGTATTAAAACTGCCTGCGTTCCACTGTCCATCATTCCACTTCGGACTACCATACTGCAAAGCTGTTGCTGCTACTACAGAAAAATTGGATATGTCTTTATCACACTACGACAGGGTGGAATTGGATTTGAAGTGCATGGACATGCAAGTCCAGCTATTGACTGCTGCTAATGATATACTTCTGCAAGAAGAACACAAACTGCAAGATGATGCAGTGAGGGTCACAACATCAGATCAACTGATGAAGATGACCTATTAGAAAATGCTGCTGCTGCACCAAGACGAAGAAGAAGAAGGCAAATGTGGGTGCGACCTTGGCTGCTAAGAAGACCTCTTTATAGGCAGTATGAAAAACTGATGGCTGAATTGACTGCAGAAGATCAGGGTGGCTTCAAGAATTTCATGAGGATGGGGCCTGACTTATTTCATGAAGTTCTTGCCAGAGTGGGACCTAGGATTACAAAGCAGGATACCTTTTGGAGGAGGGCCCTTGAACCTGGATTGAAACTGGCTATTACCTTGCGCTACCTGGGTACGGGCAACAGCTACAAGTCTCTGCAGTATGGATTTAGGGTAGCCTTCAATACCATTTCTATCTTTGTCATCGAAGTCTGCCAGGCCATCATAGACCAGTACTCAGCAGAAGTGATGCGTTGTCCTGTAACCCCAGAAGCCTGGAAAGAAGTTGCCAGTGGATTCTACAACAGATGGAACTTCCCCCACTGTGTCGGCGCCATTGATGGCAAACACGTTGCCATCACATGTCCAAAGAAATCTGGATCCCTGTTCTACAACTACAAGGGATTTTTCTCTATTGTCCTACTGGCTGTAGTTGATGCTGAATACAAGTTCCTCTACGTTGACATTGGTGCCAGTGGATCAGGCTCAGATGCTGGAGTGTTTAGTCAGACAGAATTGAAGGAAGCGCTACAAAGTGGGAACATTGGATTACCTGAACCAGATAACCTGCCTAATGATGACCAACCAGTGCCTTACTTCATAGTTGGGGATGATGCCTTTGGACTGCAGACTTGGATGATGAAGCCTCTGCCTCACAGGAACATGAGAATGGAAGACAGAATCTTCAACTACAGACTTTCTAGAGCTATAACGGGTGGTAGAGAATGCATTTAGACTTTTGGCTGCCAGGTTCAGGTGTCTCCTCACAACAATGCCTCAAAGTCCTGACAGAGTGTGTACCATAACTCTTGCTTGCTGTGTGTTGCACAACCTACTGAGGGTGAGGTATCCAACTGCTCAAGTGAATGCTGTGGACCAGGAAAATGTCGACATCCATGAGATCATCCCAGGTGCATGGAGGGAGAATGCTGTCAATCTACCAGACATGTGTTCAGAGGCAACACCAACAGAGCAGCCAAGGAAATGCGACAATACTTGGTCAGCTACGTGAACTCAGAAGCTGGGAGTGTACCATGGCAGCAAGACAAGATTTGAAAACAACACGAATGATGTAAGTTTGAACATTTAATCAATAGCAAACTTCAGACTTCTGCAGCACACAAGTGCAAAAAATACACAGCATTTAATTAATCGCATGTAATACAGTTTACATGAAAACATAAGTAACATTTCAATGTTCATTTCATTAAAGTTCATTGGTATACAGTTCACATGAAAACATAAGTATAACAGTTCATTGTTCAGTTCATTAAAGTTCATTCTTCATTTCCAGGTCAACATTACTCGGTTGTGGTAGTTGGAGGCGTGGGCACCGAAAAGGAGGAGTTATGGTTATCACCACCAACCATCCCCCCCCCTATTGTTCAACAAGTAGCTGGTGAGAGAAACATCCTGAGGCGTGCTGCAATCCTGTGGTGACATGGAAGGACGACCATGCGAAGGACTGGAAGTCAACCAGGCCTGACTGATTATCGTGGAAGATGCTGCAGGAGGGGGGATCAGTGCAGGCACAGACGAAGAAGGGGCAGACGACACGAGAGCCTGGGGCGAAGGGCCGGACAGAGGAGCGAACATCTGGGCAGCAGGGCTGGAAGAATGCTGTGCGAACATCTGGGCAGCAGGGCTGGAAGAATGCTGTGCAAACATCTGGGCAGCAGGGCTGGAAGAATGCTGAGTGAACATCTGGGCAGCAGGGCTGGAAGAATGCTGATGAGGGAACATCTGCGCAGCAGGGCCAGATGAACTGGCTGTAGTAGCAGGAGCAGGGAGGACGAACTGCTGCTGCTGATGAGGGACAGGAGGAAGAAACTGATGATACTGCTGTTGCTGTTGCAGTTGCTGTTGGTGCTGCTGTTGCTGTTGCTGCTGGCGCTTGCGACGATACGCCTGCTTAAACTGCATCAGGTGCTGCAAGGTTTGGGCCTGGTAATCCCACCAAGTGTCTGTGTCCATCTGCATCACCTCCTGGTAGATCATGTCCGTGAACACCCTCTTGGACAAGCTGCCTGAGTCAGTCGGCTGACTCAACTTGCTCTGCATGTCCCACTGCAGATCTGTGGCTTTTTCAATCAGCTGGAAATAGGAAAGAACACAACATTAAGTCACATGGCAACTGCAATAGCATGTGCATTATTGACAATGTAATGACAACACACATCACCATACAGTGAACACTGGAAATGCCAAGAAACAAAGCTACCACTGTCTACTATGCAAAAGCTACAACTTTAAAATGCAAGATTACAATTACAACTTTAAACTGCAGGATTACAATTACAACTTTGAACTGCAGGATTACAATTACAACTTTAAACTGCAGGATAACAATTACAACTTTAAACTGCAACATTACAATAAGATTATCTTGATTATCACGACAACTGAAGCAGTATACTTACTTGAGTGACAGCTTGTGTAGCAATTCCACCTCCACTACCTGCAAGGCTGGATGAATCACAGTCATGATGATGACGAGGCTCCTGATGACGTCTGGACGTCTTCTTGCTTGGAGGAGGGGCCCCCTTCTTCCTCCTGCTGCTGCTGCCCTTGAAAGGCCCACCCTTGGACCTGCTGGTATTCGAATCCCTGCCATCATCATCCGAACTATCCACAATGACCTCCTCAGCATCAGACGTGTCATCCTCAGTGGTAGGTCTGTTGCTGGATGGGGTTTTGGCCAATAAGCTCTGGGAAAGCTGCCCACCTTTCTTTCTTTTCCCAGCATCAACCCTCTTGATGTGGCGTTCGAGGTAGCCGCAATTCTCCATGATCCAATTGTCCCGGTCTGTCAGGATTCTGGCGGCCCCACCAGAAGGCTTCTTGCATGGATCGGTCAGTTTCCCAACTGAAGTGCGCATTGAGTCAATCCAGGTCTTCAGCTGCTGCGCAGTACAACTCAGCTCCTTCGCCTTCTGGTCTATTATGCGTGATTTGATGTCTGTTCGCTTGTATTGAGCAATCCGCCGGTTATACAACATCTCCTGGGAATGGTACCAGTCGGCCACATCTTGTTCCTGGTCTTCTGTCAGGTTCAGGGCTTCCTTCTTCTGCCTCTTCGCTTTTGCTGCAGGTGGGGGTGGAGCTGCAGTAGGAGGTTCTGCAGCTTCAGCAGGTACAACTGGCCCAGGTAAATCTGGCATGCCTTGCGGACTTCGCGGTCTTGATGAGGTATTACTGCCTGCATCTTCTTCAACAGCAGCAGGTGCAGGTTCCTCTTGCACAACAGTCTTCTTGCCAGGCCTCCCCTTTCCTCTCCTAGGTGGCATGGGTGTTAATCCAAGAAACAGCAGTAGCAGCAGCAGCAGCAAGTATTTTGTAGAGTTCAGCAATCCAGGAGGTAATATCCAGAAGAAGTGGTCGATAAATCAATTAATTCGATGATCAACGATGAACGGCGGGCGGCGGAATGATGCTTCTCCAAAGACGGCGGTTCTATATATACTCAGGCATCCGTACTCACTCCGTGTCAGTTTAATTAACACCGTCTTGACACCTTGTTCACTCCGGCCTCTCCGCATTGACCTCGTGTGACACCGTGTACTTAACGGGGTTAACCGGGTCAAGCAAATGACATGTAACCCGCTTTCCCTGTTCACTCCGTTTTGACTCCTTGTTGGTCCTTGTTCACTCGTGTGGAACCGCGTTGCTCCTTGTGCTCTCCGGTGCGTACTTTTCACGCCCGGTTGACGCCGGACTTAGCCGGAGATCACACGATGTATTCCGATGTCAATACGGAGGTCCCCGGAGATCGACGGAGTCTACTGGGAGTCTACACGGATCTACACGGATCAACACGGATTGAAATAATCCGGCATCTCCGGCATGAAAAATTAAACATGTTTAATTTTTTTGCCGGAGTCCCACGGTGTTACCGGACAATGCCGGACAATCCCGGACAATCCCGGACATGAACACGATGTCTATACGGCTTTCCCCGGAGTATGCCGGAGTATTCCGGAGTCTGATCCGGCTATGTGTGAAAGGGCCTTTAGCTAGCAATGTGCAGCAGTCATAAAAACATTGCCTTCGGCTGGATGTTTCTGACATTTTCATATTAATTATAGTTATGATTAAAATGTAATGAATAATGCGGGTGTGTATACACACCTGTGACATAATTGAATGTATTGTCTGTTCGTCTTGTTCTAATGTATATAAATTGTGTGTGCTTTGTAAATGGAATGTGAATGTATGTATGTGTGTGATTCTGTCAAGTAAACTGTCACATTATGAATCAACTCAAAATATAAATTATAATTTCAACTTTTTCTGTTTCAGAAAATAATCATTTTAATCAAACAATAATGTTGGTTGGCTTACACAATTATTGTCTAATGACAAACAATATAAGGTTGATATTAAAAAATTTTGGCTAAAACATACAATTATTCTTTAGAGTGCAGCCTCTATTATAGACCTAGCTTGTAATCAAGAAAATGCTATTTGTTGTCAAATCATTCAAACTTCTTGAATAAATGATTTTATGAATCTGAATCTTTCCTTTGCATATTTTGAGAAGTATTATTTCTTTTTGGCAACTCTGTCATATACTCTTCCTTCGCATTGCGAGTTTCTTGATTTAAACTCAGATATATGTTGGACCCTCTGAAAAGAAAATAGGTAATAACTATTATACTCTACCAAGGTAGTTTTCCTATTGATCTTAGAGGGATATATATATAACCAACAAAAATGTCAGTTAACTCCCTCCTGAGCGCAAAAAGTCCAGAAAAGCGTGTTTTGTGGTATGGATAATGTTTTATTGTGGATTCTGGTACTATGGCATGTCCTGAGCAGGAATCACATGGGTGCCACTTTGACACCTTTAGAGAAAAATGTTTATGGACCAAAATCAAAATGGCCACCAGATGAACTAATAAATGCCCCATAACTTCCTTATTGTTGGTGCTAGAAGTCTTGGTGTCCAAACCTATGGTTTTAGGGTGAAGGAAGTCATTTTTGCTATTAAATGTATCATTGCAACTTCCCTTATGCATGTTTTTGCCTGGATGACTAATATTAATAAATGATGCATGTATAACAATGGTGGTTCACTAATATCCATATCTTTATCCTTAAACATGTATATATGATACCATTACCAGCCATAGTTGACAGAAACCTCATTGACTGTAAAGCAATTCTCCTAATTGTGTACATTGTGGGGCAGGTACAGGAAAAACTGTTAGGAAGTGTATCATCAGAAGCGTTGACATGCTGATTGTTAAATTAAACATAGTTCATTTCATTAGACATCAAAAGCTTTGTATATTAACATTATCAGATCATCAAAACATTCCCATACCAATAGAAAGATGAAATGAAAATCCAGGAGTAAAAGAGTAATCTTTTTGACAAAAAAGAAAAGAAAAACAATCCTTGCAGATCTAGTAAAACAAATTTCATCTTCTTAGAGCGCACTGCTCCCAACATCTTCATAGAGAGTTATCAGTCGTTATTGTAAACAGCAGATATGATTTACCCATGATGTTTGCAATACTTATTTGCCTGATGAAGGCTAATTTGAGCTAATTGTGTAGTACCACTCACTTGCAGTTTTGAGCTTGGCATTAAAAGGATTATACAAGCAACTGCAACATATCCACAATAAATTTTCCATAACCATAGAGCATGATCCTACTGCAAGATCATTGATTAGTTAATCACCTCAGTGATTATTTCTTTGTACTCTCATGTAATGGAGTTGCAAATATGCTAATCGTCTGTCGCAAAGCTCCTCAAACTTGTGGAGAATACTTCTGATATTGATGTGACACCCTTTGCTAAAATGATCAAGAAAGATTGTTTAAGAAAGATAAGCTGGGTATGACACAAATAAAATATTTCTGGAGGGTGCCTCTAGAGCATGTAGTAATCTGCTTGAAATCCTGCTTGCACAACTAACGCCCTAATTTGATCACACAGATGCATCTCTACTGTTAGGCAACATAATAACATGATATAATATCAGTTTCTCTTTTATAGCCTTTTAATTGCTGTATACCACTTGCATTTCATCTGCATACACCTGAATTTGAGTTAAAAGCATGTCTAGGGAATATTTTGATGCTCTGTTTGCACGAAATTTGTCAACAACTGTTTCAAACCATACTAACTTTACTGTCCATCAATCCTCAAAGACATTTTGAAAATGCCACTTCCAACAACTTATGAGGCACCTTGGAGAAGGAATGAAATTCTTACCTCAGGTAATTTTGATAGTTTGTTCATGCTCATCTTTTCCAATACAATATGGCGTAATCAATCAGTTGTAGCTACACAAAGCATGGACATCATTCATATAAGGGAGTATTCCAATAGCTATAATAATGTTCAGTAAGCAAGTTTAGAAGCTCACTACATGATATAGAAGAGAGTTGAGTTTCATATGTGTAGTGAAATCAGCATTTTCTGAACAAATTTTTAAAATTCTAAAAACAATTTTTTTTGCGTATGCGAAAACAATTGCTGTGAAATCTGATGGAACGAATAAATTTAACAAATCTGTCAAAGTATCTGATACGTTTTCGAACAGGTTTTCCTGTACCTGCATCACAATTTATTCAGTTTGCAGCCAATGAGGTATCTGTCAACCATGGCTGGTCAAGTTATAATATATATATACCTGTTTGGACAAAAATATATGGTTGCCATTTTGTTTTTGGCTCATAAACAATTTTCTCCAACAGTGACAAAGGGCACTTTGGCACCCGCCTGATTCCTGCTCAGGACATTTTGCAAGAAATAGCCACTGTCATAACAAACATGGGTTTGCTAGGCAACCAGAATGGAAGTGAGGCATAATACAACATAAACAACGTCACGTATGCCACGATTCGTCACACGTTTTCCTTCATAACTTAGTTAATTCTCATCTGATTAAAAATTTCAAGTTTATATGATAGGCAAAACATTGCACTAGCCGTCCGTCACACTGAGGGTCATTATACAGCGCTTTTTTACGGCGGTAAGTGTGACGTCACAAATCTTTCCTTTTTTGGGGATTTTCATTCCCCGATCAGCTGGGGCATGCCCCGTAAAGAAAGTTGCCCCAAACTTTGATGAAACCCAACGGGCATTCCCCTTTGGGATATTCCCCACTGGGCAAGCCCCATCAAGGGGCATGCTTCGTTGGGGACAGCAATCGTGAAACAGGGCCCAGCAGGATCCACCAAAAACATCACCCATACCACGAAATCCCATTTGGCAACTGGACTAAAACAGTGATTTTTGTGCAAAATAAGAGCAGTTAAACAAACCAAACAATCAAAGAAATAAATATGTATAATGGAATATAATTTAGGGATATAATGAATAAAATATGTTAGTTATCTAACTCCTATTCTGATAATTATAAATGCTTTTATCATGCCATCCAGTATGACTTGGCTGATAGATTAATAAACTTAGAAGCTTTTGGCAAGTTTGGTACAATGTCATCTTATTTCCAATAATTTGGAAACACAGATAAGAATGTTCTAAATTAATTATTTTCAAATGTCATGAAATGTCATGATCATGCATTTGCCGGTTATTGTTTGAATCGCCAGCGTGACACAGCTGAATGAAGTGGAACAAAAAAAGGAAGGAATTATTAAGAGCTCTCCGACTTCTTCAATATAAATATCAATATCTAGCTCTGCCCTGAAATGTCAAAATTCTATTAAACCCTGTCGGATCTTCTTCTTCAATCGAATAACTGTAAAACGTACTTCTTTTCTTTTTTTTTCTGTGTGTCATAAGCATACAGATTCTACCATTCTATCCTATAATATGGTTGCCTCAATACCTTGGTGCGTGATCAATCTCTTCATAGTGGTGACAAGGGGTGTATTCTGACTCCACACTTGGACAATCGAGAAGCCTGCAAACACAAGAAACAAAATTGTATGATATTGTCACAATATTGCATAAACATTTTCGCAGTATGAAAGTATGGTCCGACCAAAAATCTTGAATTTAGACCTTGTGCGGGAACTAGCCTTTTAGTAAACGCTGCCACATAAAAATGACCTGCCCTAGGTTAAGCCATACCTCTTTTCTTTTGTCTCACACTCAGATTGAATTTCTTACAATTTTGATCAATTTCTTAAGCATATTCGAATTCACATTTCGTTGATCATAAATGACAGCCAAAACTCACTAGATGGGCTCCAGCGAAGTCACGGATTGATGATCTTTTGTGTTGACGTTAAAAAATGTATTCGCACCCTAGGACACTGAAATAATTTGGAAATTATATTTTAACTATTTTAACTGTCAAATTTAAGAAACTATGGACTGGGCAGGGCTATTTCAAAATTACATTTTTTTATCAACTAGACGGTGTTGAAGTCTGCGCGTATTCCTCCCAGAATGCCGTTGGGGGTGTGGCTATGGCAAATCCCTTTAACTAGCGAATGTGAATTTGTAAATGCTCTTTAAAACGATGTTTCCAGTGGCTTTTTCGGCAGTATTTGAATGCAATCTGACAGTAAACAGAAGAGACCTTGTGTGCCTAAAGAAATAAGGTATGCAAACGTTTTTTATTGAGAAAACCGTGTCATAAATGTCAACTAATGCAATGTAGGTCGATTCGGGTCATGTCTGACCCTGGAAAAGTGTGCAGCAACATTTCTGATAATAATTATCCCAAAACCTTTGCAATAATAGTTACTTTAGAACATTCAAATTATTATTTCACAAGATTGAATTGACCCTAAGCATTTTTCGAGCAATATTTTCTATACATATAGAAAAAAATGTTTTCACGATATTTCATGATTCGGGTTCGATAATATAACAGCAACATAACTGGAATTTACTTCAACAACACTGTTATTATTATTTTTATGAATAGATCAAATGCAGCAGTGGGTGAGCATCATACTGATGTATTTCTTCACATTATGTGTCTACTTATACATCAGTAGGTTCTCGATACACCTCTCTGCAGCTGGGTGGCCAAATTGTTAAGACATCTGCCAAATCCACATTGGTCAGCTCTGCTCAGGGTGTCAGGTTCGAACCCCGGCCAGGGCACTCTTTGTGCAACATCCCAGCTTTACTTTTTTTTTCTTCTTTTTTTCTTTATTTACTGCAATTTTAAACTTTCTTTACAATGAGCCAATGCCTATTGCATGTAACAACTCATCTAATTTCGTAAATTTTATCTAAGTCAATCTTAATGCCAATGATATTTATATAAGTTGTGTTTCATTTTTTCATTTGTGTACTCGCATGGTTTCTGCCTGTCCTAATTAGCCCATCAGGTGCAGAAATACAGGACGTAAAGCCCTACTCACACACCCACCCGTTTGTGTACTCGGTATCTATGCTGAGGTAAGTAACAGACCCATCCATGGGAAAATGTGTAACATGGGTGGATTCCTCCTCTTTCTCACATCATCAATCAACACTCAAAAGAAGCAAGAAATTGCCTAAGAGGGCTGTAATTCCATATGCAGTGGCGGATCCAGAAAACAATCGGTGCCAAACGGAGGGGGAGGGGAGGGGGGGGCAACTGATACATGCATACTTCTAAAAATTATATAAAAAAATCAGTTCAAAGTTGAAACTCAGCATGAGCCAAGTTGCATTCAGTTCAAAGGAACAAAAGTCTGTTTGTGTTTCATTCACCATAATCTAAAGTATAAGCCAACATAAATGTCTCTACAAATTAACTTTACAAATTCCCAATCTTTGCCATGATAATATTTTGCCCCTTTTTCTTATTTATATCAATTTTTTGGTCACAAAGAAGCAGCATAAATTACAATGGTGAGTGTAGCAAAATTCCGGTTATTTGGTTCACAGAATTGTTTTTATCAGCTAGAAAGTTGGTATTCGAATTATTGAGAACTTTATTTACATTTTGTGCTGCTCCATGCCGTTTAAATATGCCAAACAAATTACATAAATATACACAAGCCTAAATAAATAAATAAATGAAAAACCAATAGGAAATAAGTTTAAAAGATTTATTATTGAGTTGTGTCAAAGTAATTTCAGTGATGAATACTTAAAACAAACAACAAAATATAATATGTTCAAAATGAGATGATTATATATTTAATAGGTTCTGTGCTCTCTTGACTGTAAGTTTCCTAGGTTTTGGTAATGACTTGTGGACAATGTGATTCAGTTTGAATGGGTAATGGCTGCACTTGTTTGGAGTCATGAAGTTTTTTGTAGCCGGATTGTGGAAATGTTGCTTTTTGATTTGTTTTTTTTGCTGGACATTGTATTTCTGCGTCTGTCTTTTGTTGTGTTGAATTATGCAGACATTGTTTGTGCAGTGCCACTTGTCAAAACACCTTGGTGAAGAGAAGAGTCGCATGTAGATGCATGATGACATTCCACTTCGGCATGGACTTTATGAGTGTCAGCACAGTGCAACACGGTAGTTATTGATGGCAGTTGATACTCATGCAAACTAGGCAATGTGCCTCTAGCAGGCAATCTGCAACTTTCACGAGAAGTTTCAGTTTTGGTGTGATATGAAGAGAAGCAATTTCAATAGGACGTATTAGTACTTCTGACCCAGCGAGATCTTTTGAGTACTGGTGTAAATAAACAGCAATAGAGTCTTTTCACTGAACAGCCCTGAATTCAGCAAGACATAAGTCTTTCCTTTCCTCTTCTTACTCATTTTGCTTTTCAGACACAGTAGGTGATAACTTACTGAATCCATAAATATAACTTTCTCAAAAAATAACAAACATCAACTAAATGATAACGTGTCAAATATACATTAAAATGCACTATAAATACTGCTGCTTGGATGCACTTTGCTTCAGCCAATCACAGCCAAGAGCGGGAACTTTTTCAACCAATAGAATTGCAGTATTCTGTTTTGGCCACCTGGTGGAAATACAGAGAACCTTCTGTGAAAATCCACTATTGCATGTTGCGTATGATACTTCAGTAAGACAGCTGTTCCATCAGGATGTGGTAGCGCATGCTGATCGTGTGAATGAGGATCAAAATCATAAAGGTAGGATGACATTGTAAATCCAGGGTCATTGCCAATTGTCATCAGCAGATGTGGCGGTGAGTGCAGACTTGTGCGCAATGCTGCAGAAACAGTATGAACTAGACTCCACTCTGTTCCAAGGGAACAGATAGAAATGATTCACCATACCGTAGCGTAGTCATTTTTGTAGACGAGTAGAATTAGATGAGAGATGAGATAGAGAGAGATAAATGAAAATACTGTGTAGTAGACTCTGATACCTTTCAATAATGAGGACCTAAATATATAGAAAAGACGAGAATTGAAATTTCCGTAGTTGAAAATAAATACCAGTTCCTCATTTAAAATTACACCTCAAAAACAAGAGTCAGGTAGATATTCAATAGCCAGGAAGTTGTGTACTTTGTAACGATTACCAGAATATCTAAATGGCTCATCAAAGGGTTTACTTCAAAATTTCTTGTATGCGACATCTGGTTGAAGGTCAAGATCATCTTTCATTTAGTTAATATACGGTAGTCCGATGTTGAGCTATAGTGCTTACCCCATTCGGGGGTAATTACCCCATTTATGGGTGGTAACTATGCTGAGGTATCTGAGATGTCATGGACATGTCACTAAACCTCTTAGCAAACAGTCTTGAGGGATTTTTGTGCACAAAAGTTGACAAAATTGCTAGTTTTTCACATTTGACCTTGAATTTTAATCTTTATTCGCATCAAGGTCAAATATCCCATAATACTCTAAAAGCCCTCTGTTACATCATGTCATGACACTTTGCTAGAAACTCATTGATCAGAATTAAGGAAGATACAGCCATTTAAACCTGGTCACTTTGAGGTCACCTGTGACCTTGACCTTTGACCCAAGGTCATTCCTATTGATCTGTTATGTTTACCTATCCAAGAACTATATACGATCCAAAGATGGTCCAATTTGGGCCACCCAGTCAAAAGTTATTAAGCTTTAAAGCTTTTGGGGTAAATAGCAAACCCTTAAACACCCCATATCTCAGCAACCCTTCACCCGATTGCCACCACAAGTTCGGCTGCACTGGATTGGTCATAACACAACATAAATCTGTGCGGTTCTTGAGATTCTGGATGCCAATCACCTTTTAGGGGGGTGTATGGATCACCCCTTTCCACTTGACTGAGCATCAGAATGACCCCTCAGATTGAAAGACCTTATTGCACAAGCAAACATACTACAATATTAGAGCTGTACCTCTACCCGTTTTTGAGATATTTTAATAGAAAGTTTTGTGAAAATAGACTTAAAATGACCTGTGACCTTGAGAAATAGGTCAAGGTCATTTCGGTTCTACAGAATTGTAGTGCCACCTAAGGTCCACCTACCCACCAAATTTCGTCCCGATAGGATCAAAATTTGGTGGCAAAGAATTATAATAATAATTTTAACAAAAACAATATAATTCAACATAGTGATGGTGAATCATAAATAGTACTTGACAGCAATTTGTTGATATTGTCAATCTTATATATCATATTCTAATTGGGCCCCATACAGCATAGCCCATGACCATCTTTACCTCTCCCGAAATGAGTCCCATCAAAACGAAACCAATGATGAAGAGGTGTTTTTACTATATGTTTCATGTCAATTATCCTTTTGAGTTGAATCAAAGCTTTTGTTCTCCCTGCCCGTGATCATGCTGAATTAATTGCAATTAACTCTTGATACTCAAAAGACTAATGTCAACTTTGAATAACACTTCTGATTCACATCTCTGACCATTCAGACATCATCCCACTGATGACGAGTGTAATTCGTGAGCTGGTGGTTAAGGGGGGTTCTCACACAGCCAGTTTTCCCGGTGAAGCCATATTGCTCTCGTAGAATTATGTAATATTACACAAAATTGGGCATCTGTACTGCAACTGTGGTTATCGGGAGGTTGTTGCAGAAGACAACCTGGCAGGAAGGTTGTCACTGGCAGACAGCAAGGATCCCACTGCAGGAGGGTTCAAGGAAGAAGAACCAGGCACCATGTGAGAAGTAGCAGGGAAGATGCCCAATGAAGATGAAGGCACAGGTCCAGAAGCTTCTCAAATCATATCGTCTTGCCATGGGACACTTCCTTCATCTGAGTTGACATAGTCCACCAAGTACAGTCGTTGTAACTTGGCACTCTGGGTAGCATAGTTCCCTCCAATCGTATGGTGGCATTTCAGCAATTTCTCCAGCTTTCCACCAAGCCCCAGGATTGACCTGATGGGTGACTGGATCTTCGTGGTCAAGCATGTTTTTCTGGGTTATCGGATATCTGATTCTCATGAGGTTGTGGAGGCAGCAGCATGCAAGGACTAAAGATTCCACAGTCTTTTATTTCTGGGGCATACTGGTTAGCAGGCACTTAAACCTTGATGCCAGGATACCAAAGGCATTCTCCACAATTCTTCTGGCTCTGGAGAGTCTGTAATTGTAGATCCTCTGCTGTCTGGTCGTGTTGCGCAGAGGCAATGGTTTCATCAGCCAGGTTCTCAAAGAGAAGGCATCATCCACAATGATGAAGTATTGTACAGGTTTGTCACCACCAGCAATAGGTTCAGGTGGAGGTAATCCAAAATGTCCCATCTTCTAGAGCTTCCCTCAGGGCTACGGCAGCAAAAATTCCTCCATCAGATCCAGAACCATTTGCTCCACAATCCACATAGATGAACTTGTAGTCTGCATCCACAAGAGCCTTGAGTACAATGGAATGGAAGCCCTTGTTGTTATAGTAGAGTGAACCACCTTTGGGAGGACACTTGATGGCTACATGCTTCCCATCTATGGCACCAATACAATGGGGAAAATTCCATCTTGTCTCACTCTGAAACTTTTCTCCACTCTTCCGGTGTTGTTGGACAGGAGATGACATTTTCTGCATATTCAGCTTTGATGGCTTCACACACTTCAGGAAGGATAAGGTGTAATATAATGTGCTACTGTAAACTTATAAATAATGAGACTGGTACATACTACACTGTGTGCCAAGTTATTATGCAAGTGACTTTTTAGGCATATTTCTAAAACTATGTCTTTGTGGATGAAGATATTTGGTGTGGATGAATCATTTGGGAGGTTGAGGTAAAATATGACAGCAATTCAAATCTGGACTACCATATTTTGCTTAAAACACAAATAAATAAAAAAAAATGGGTGTGCCAAGTTATAATGCAGATTGTTTTAATCGACACCACTTGCTAGTCGCAATGGCTGTAGCAATTACTTTGTTAGTAGGCAAGTTCAGTTTAGCTTTGTTGATTAGGCGTTGCGCAACAAAAATGAACAAATTCCAGTCAGGAATGCATTAGAACCATTTTAAGCCATTAGTTGTTGCTCTGCGATCCACTTTTCTGTTCCCTTGCTTTGATACATTCAGGTTTATAATGGGCAAACAAGCATAAATGCCACTGAACTTGCTGAGCACCACTTCAGTGAAAATAAAGTGCAATAATTCTTATACAAATTTCAAGTGCACAACAATATAAGCCAGGGCAAGATATTGAAAGCCTAAAATTAAATGGCCATGGTGGAGTGTGGATGCTTTTGTAAACTTTCCTGTTAAGTAAAAAAAGTACAGCATGGCATGCACCAAATAACCTCTCTAAAGAGGGGTTCACAATGTCACGTATAAGACCAGTGAGTGGCCATGTTTGTCTATATGCGTTCACTCGTGGCTATACATGGCTCTGTTAATCAAGGGGCAGTTGTAGATCGCTTGGCAGACGTCCGTCAAAATGCTCACCAGTCATCCGTCAGTCATCCGTCAGGCATCCGTCGCATCTGTCAGGCAAGGCATCCGTCAGGCACTCGTACTGTCTCATAGATCGCTTGTAGATCACTAGTACATTCCTCGTAGATCGCTCATAGATTGCTCGTAGATGGACCTTGCCGAACGTATATAGAACGCTCGCCGAGTGACTCCCGAGCAAGTTACGTAACTAATAAAAACAATTCACTCATAGAACGTCTGCCTAATTTTTAAACATATTCAAACATTTTTGCTCTCTCCATGTATGGTCACGGATGATTAGGCACTACCAGGAACCTTCTACAGATTAGCAAGAGTATCCTTGTAATACTCAGCAAGTGAATCACATATGGCCAAGGATGAGCAAGAGTACAAAAATATTTTCATACGTGGTCACTCGTAGGTCGAATCCGTGACAGTGTGAATGCCCCTTAAGTCGATGTTCTTACTTGTCCCTCCCATTCTATTTTAGCAACATTCTAGAATCTTCTGCAAGTTTTATCTGGAAAGTATCTGTTTTGAAAGGCCTGTAAATTACTTACGCTGCTGCCGGTTGATGGTCATTTCTGCGGTCGTCAGTGGGATTGTCACCATTCTGCCTCTCATTATCTGCTAAAAAAAAAACAACAAAAAAAAAACAATTCGGACTAGTTGTTGCACATAAGAATTTCTCAATATTTAGATATAAATTGATAACACCTTGTTATACACTTGTACATAATGCAGATATTGGTCTTTTAATAGTTTTCTTCTATGCTATGCTGAGACATACAAACTGCAGGTCAATGATAGAAACAACTCCCTTGATATGCCGAACACCTCCTATTATGCTATGCAAACCTTAAATTTGAAGTTAACAACTTTGTATATAATAATTAAGAATTATCATTACCTTTTTTCCTCTGCTTGTACTTCACATACCAAATAACAACAACAAGGAGAAGAAGGAAGAGGAGGAGGAGCAAGGACATTATCAAAAACAGCCACCAGATATCTGCTACAGTAGTAACCATTGAAAAGAAAAGAATTGGGTAAAACAAACTTTGCAGTTACAAAGGAAGAATTGGTTCCAACAACTAATTGCTTGTGTCAGTGGAATTCTTCAATAAGTGAAACATACCATAATGGCATAATGATAATTGATAGCCAGCTATGACCTTATCATGTAATAAAAATCACTATTTGAAGCATGGAACTTACGCCCGGGTGGGATGTATCCCTTAATATTGAGTGAATACAATGCAGAAGCTGCGGCCCCCGTGGCCTGAGCGCGACAAGTGTATTCGCCAAGGTAATCACCTAACTCCTCTTCAGCAATTCCAGTCAAGTTGATGTAGATATTTTCCCCATTGTTGTTGATTAAATACTGTTTGTCATTGTACAAACGTAGCTGTAAGATTAAAAATATAATAACAAAATCTGGCATTTGAAATTTGTTAAATACTGAATATCAATAATAGGTGTACCGATGTCAGGGAAGAGCCATCTAGGAAAATATTTGGGAACTAGAGAGAGATGGCTCTGCCCAGGCATCAGCACACCTACCCTAATAAATATCCTTCCGGATAAAATTCATTTGAAATTCATTCATTGAATATTTCCCTCGGTATCATAAAGTTTGAATAATGGATTTGATTTTATCACTCTAGTGGCCGTATCAAATTCTATAACTTTATACTGAGGTAATTCTACAGTCACATAGAAGCTACTAACTCAAAAGCCATATTGAAAACTTTCAAGCTTAGTTTATAATTATAATATCAGTGGTAGATCCAGAAAATTTCAGAGGGGGGGGGGGGGTGGGGGCCTCTGGATCTGCGCCTGAATATTACATTAATTTTGCACCAACGTGTCGAATTTATATCAGCAAAATATAATTCAGCAGAAAGTTAACTTTTAAAGCCTGTTCATCC
Organism: Alitta virens; assembly: GCA_932294295.1. NCBI lineage: Eukaryota > Metazoa > Annelida > Polychaeta > Phyllodocida > Nereididae > Alitta > Alitta virens. The sequence goes on along the minus strand of OW028583.1, from coordinate 18,915,330 downwards.
CAATATTTTAATATAATCATGATTATAATGATTTGCATAAAGATGAATGTAATTCAATCTGACTCATCTGCTATGTAAACCTTGCCACTTGACTGCAAATATAAGAATAAAATAAGGAATGACTCACCCCTTCATGATACCACAATATTTCTAAAGAGTCCAGAATCAGCTCATCCACGGTAGCACGACATGTAAAATTTGTTTCTAATTTTTCTCCCAGGTCTGGGTCAACAACAACGTCTTGGATTTCACCTCGGTCATATATAACTACAGGTTCTGTTAAAATGAAAAGGACACTAAAGTAATACATATTAAACATCATAGATGAAGGGTGTCAGGATGTTTTCGCTTATTTGCACACATTAGTATAAAAGCATTGATTTGCAGAGGAGCATCTCAGAATCATTTCTGACTGGAAGTGTTCCACGATATTCATGACTGATTTTAGAGTGCCATCCCAATTTTGCAATGTCTTTGAGAAGTTATACTAGATAAGGCATCATGAAAATCAGAGAACAGTCATGTTTCGGCCAAATAGGGCCCCTGCATGGTTTTCTTAGATCCAGCTCTTTTGATAGAAAAATAAACATTGTGATTCAATCCTTATAACCTTATATATTATAATGATATTTCCTTAAAACAAAAACATCTTTTAAAGCCCAAATTGTTTTTCAGGTCAATGCATAATGAATTCTGTTAAAATTACTGTCCTGTCAGTTGCCTATCTTGCCAGTGTGTGCCAAAAAGTGATATACAGGCTATGAAAATTAAATATCATTAAAAAGAAATACTGCTACTAAGTATACTATGATGATACTTACTAAGAACATTTATATATGCAGAGCCGTAAATATCACCATGTTCATTTGAAACCTTGCACTGGAACACTTGAAGGTCAGAAGCTGGGGTACCGTCACAGTCTTTACAAACCCCTATCATGGTTAGATTTGTCATGTCCTCTGAAATTATTATTCTAGCACTGCCTGGATCATCTCCTGAAAAATTACCATCTACGTGAATGACATAATTCATAGGAAATTGTGCAGATTTTGATGACTTTTATTTCCTAATGATACCCGTGGTCCATTGAAAATATTAAATTAATTATTTGATAAGGCATATATTTACAGATAAGGCATATATTTATGGTTGATGGGTGCCGGAGAGCTTTATTAAGAAATATGTAGGCCTATTCATTTAGATTCGTAAGATCTGTAGGATTTCAAGTTTATAGAAATATGTTGATAAAGTTTGCCTTGTTACTGCTTATGGCGGAACTCATTAGGCCAAATCCAAATCATTCATTATAATTCTTTAGCATTATTTAAAGCAAATTTTGTCAGCGAGAAACGTCAATTTCATATATTAAATCTTTCAGAACGATAGATGGATGGAATTGAAATGACAAAATATCTTAAAGTCACTAAATAACTGGGTCACAAATGTAGTTTGATATCTGTCTGAAGTCATAATTTGCAGCATAACTTTCATTCCAGAAAAAAAGCATTAATAATCACTGAAAATTGGATTCACGGATCAGTCTGATCAAGTAGACATAGTACAGCTGAAATTATGTATAAATTATATAATTATATTTTTCCATAAAACAAAATTTCAATAAGGTGTTGCATCTGAACATTCGCAGTATTGTGATCCACAAATAATGATTTGTAATTGATTGATCAGTAAAATTAATATCATCAAAATTGACAAAAATGCCTGAAATACCCAGACAAAAGTTGTCCGTATTTAAATTAATTTTTAGTTCCACGTTTGAGGAATCAGTTTAGGAAGCAACACACAATTTGACATCTTTAGTATCCGAAGGATCATCTTAAGTAATAAAAGGTACTCCTAATGAGGCCTAAAATATTAGACAACTAAAGCACAATCTTACGAGTAATTTCCTTTCCGTTGGAATACCAGGTGATAGTTGCTGGGGGCACTGCATCTGCCCGACATAGGAATGACCTGGAACTGCCTACCGTGACATTTCCACTGGATGGTGCCGCTTCAAAGGTTGGAACAGCTAAGAAAGAAAAATTGTGCCCAATGTTAAGGATAAAATGGTGTACCAAGATGTATTTTAGAATTAGCATACATGGAAAGGTTTTACATCCCTTGTGTAAAAAGTCTGATGCTTTTTTTAAAGAACGCATCCTCTTCAATTTTAGTCTGAGTCTTCATGATTTTGTTCAAGCTAATATTTGATAATGATAATTACATTTAACAACAAGGTTGATCTCAACTTCCTGAGAACCCTGGCTATTCCTTCCAGAGCAGGTGTATATTCCTTCATCCGAATACTGAACAGCACGGATCAAACATTCTGTATTGGATTCCTGAGTGCAGTCAATTCTGCTTGGTGGGGGACCTCCTGTTGGAGCTCGCCAAGTGATAGTCGGAGTTGGGCTGTTAATAAAATTCAGATGTATGTCAACACAAGGAAACATTGCTTTAAAAGAAGTTTTGGCGCACCAATTTGACAGTTTGATTAAATTCAACAGTAATATACAAAAAATACTTACAATCCTTCAAAAAAGCATTTTATCACAGTATCTTGACCTTTCAAAGCAATGTGTGTGTAATCCTCAACTTCTGGTACCATACGACCTGGTGGTCGTGGAGCCGGACCTTAAACAAGTTCACCGATATTGCCAGCATCAACATTTAAGGATCTTTGCTAACATGGATGATACAGCTCTAAAAAATATTAATATCTCTGAAAAATGTTTGAAGAGACTTACTTGAGTTGGGAGTTATCAGGACATTGTATGGTGCTCCACCAATTGTAGCATCTTCAAATATATTGGTGACGTCCATTTTGTAAATATCATTCCGGCCACTTACGTCATCAGTGGTCAAAACATTTGCAAAGTAAAGAGAGCCTGAAAATTACAAAAAACTGATTAATGTAAAATTGAAGATTAAATGAGGGAGAATTCACTTTTAATCTTTGTTTTTTTTCAACATCAGGTTTATCATTCACTAGAACTTGCAAGAAATGGATGAAGTTTGTTTGTGCGCAAAACATAATCTTGAAATTTGATGATTATAATTTTTGTTTCAGATCTTATATTTGTCAAAACTGGTATGAATTAATATACATACTATGATCTGAATTACTAAGTTAGAGCTCAGTTTTGTGAAGATTGGCTGTGATTTCACTGGTGTTTGTGCACTTTTACATTTGCAGATCTGCATGGTGCCACCTGTACAGGCAGTTCTTGACAAACAACTCCCTCTCTAAGTAGTCAGGAGGCCAACCCTTCAAAATTGGGATTTCTGTTTGCACTCTTGTTACTCATTTTGTCAGTTTCATGGACTGGACATATCAGACAAATTAACAAAAATAATTTTGGTGGTATTAGTTTTACAGTAAAATCTGGTTTTTATTAGCTGTTGCCATGGTAACAATTTTACAAATATTTGCATACATTTTATTATTCACTCTCATATCTTTGAATGTCCAGCTTCTATAACACAATAAAATAATATGTTATCTCGAGACACCTTAGTGGAAACCCTCTCAGAAAAGAAGCATCGCTGGAAGTTCACTCATTTTTGTGTGTTGTTATGGAAACACTTTCTTATGTTATCCGATATATTAAACATAGGAAGGTTAAATTTGATAATTTGCATGTAAATATTTCACAAACTATAGAAATATACTTTTCGCTGTCTTTGGTTGCCAGGATATGTGTGTCTGTCCCGTTTCCTTATATGGATAAATTTTCAATTAGATGGATATAAGCAGACTGTATAAAAGGCAGAAAACAACAAATTGCTAGTTATAAAGGCTTTTGTGTTTCATTCGTAAGGATATCTTTTTCTTTTGACTATGTCACCGTAGCAACCTTAGAAAAAACAATATCAGACCCTGAAGGGTATAAATGTTACATTATTAATTTCTCAGGACCTAAGAAACAAACATAAATTGCTTATTGAGTACCATGTTTTCAGGGTCAAGGAGTTCATTTCTGATAATTTAAAATTGCTATGGCTAATCTAGATAGGCTAATTTGCATACTATTTCCTTATATGGCTACTGCAATGCGTAGTGCAGGAGTCTAAGAACTGATATTTGTCTTTTTATTCACATCAATGTTTTGCTCTGTTTCCAGTACAAAATTGCAAAAACTCAATAAATAAAATTAACTTGTTTTGATTTGTTACCATGGTATAAAACAACCAATAGTGCTGATATATGGCCATGCCAGCATATGCTATTTTATTTTATGCCTGATAATATAGGTGCCTTGATTCTATTCATAAAGCTTGATTGTTGTCCCTAGCATATACAGTATGTGGATGTATGCTCCTATGATAGGTCAATTTGAAAACTGGTATCCATGGCTACAAAGTGAAAAAAAATATGGGCAAGGTATTCACAATTTTGTCACTATTTCTTTCTGCAGCTATCAACTTGAAACAATTGCTGGGCTGGTGACTTAGGCAATATTTGGTTATATTATGATACATAACAGTGGCCATCTGATGTTGCCAAGGTAACACAAGTTTTAGCATATTCATAGTAAACATTGTGGATCCGTAACGAAGTGGAGTAGCAGAAAGCCCGAAAGGGCCATATTCAACAAGTTACTACATCAGCAAGTTGCACATATCAGTATATTTGCAAGAATGTAAACTTTCTGGAATTGGACCATGAATATTTTGTCATTTACTGGAATGCCACCAATGACAACTGTTTCCATGGCAATCAATTGATGAAATGATGAGAATATTATTTGGCTATTTATATTGACATTGTGCTGATTGTCAGCAAGAACTAAATGGGCAGCAATTTTTTTTAAGTTCCAATGATTACTGCTCTTATTCTTAATCAATATTGATTCGACATTGCACTGGTTGCCAAGGAAACATAAAATCATAACAAAATTAGTTGCGTTTTTGAAAGAGATTGACCTTTCTTTCTGTTACGACATCAAAGTTGAGAAAATATCCAAAATAGTACTTCAATCCAAATTTTTTTGCATATCTTGACTATTTCCACAGATTCTGATACAGGTCACTTTTTTAAAGATACCTTTACTTGTTATTCACCAATGCACTTCACTTATTAAAACAAAAAAAGGTTTTACTCAAATTTTCACTAACCTGTAGCCTGGTCAACAGCAATCCTGGTATTTGTTATTAGATTTGTACCAATATTTGAACCCTTCTGGACAGTTTTCCATGTATATTTGACAGCCGGTGCAAATGTCAGTGTGCCATGGAGTACCAGTTTTAATTGCTCGCCTTCCTCTAGGTTCACATCAATTGCAGTGGTGGGACTGTTGAACCGTGTCTCTGCAAAAAAAGTATATTTAAAATAAAGAATTTCTGAATGTACGTGTTCAATAGCAGCACATAATTCAAAACAAGAAAATTTTTGATGGATCAGTAAGTATAGGCTTCGGCATACATAATACATTTTCCTAATTTTGCAAACGGCAGTCAGTGAGTTTCGATCTCCATCTACCTAATTTTGTTTGTTATTGTGATTGGAAGTAGTTAATTAGTTTTTGCGAAGAAAGAAACACGCTACTTCCAAAACAGCACCCCTTTGGCTACAATTTCAATGCTGGGTATGATTAAGCACTGTCTGATAAAGAATGGTTCAAGCAATCAGAGAAAATTTTGGCTTGATCTGTCATATGAACCTGAACTTCATTCAGCTACATTACATGTAAGCTAATTCAATCTAACTCTCTGTCCACTGTCTTATAGTTTTTTTTTTGCCATGCTGCAAGACAGCTTGAGAAAGAACAGCAATTTCAATAGAAACTACAAAAAGTTTGGAACATACTCTCCCATATTTTTTATGATGAAAGAGTTATTCATTCTTGGATTATACTTTGACGGTAATATGTGTAACCTTACCTGTTTGCTGCAATTTTATTTCAGCACTGAGTGCTTCTCCATGTTGATTTGTAGCTACACATTGGTACATGCCATTATCAAGTATTTTGTTTGCCTGGTTTATTATAATTGTGCCATCACCAGCACTGGGATCCAGGGTGATCCTATCATTCATCTCCAGCTCGATGCCGCCTTTCAACCATTTGTACCTAGAATAATTAATATACATTATAATCACTTGATGCGCCAGTTAAGTAGGAGATCATTACCAGTTTAGTGGGCATTATCACTTTCATGAAAACAGCAAGGGCTGGCTGGGCATTAATGATTAATGCCCACCTAACTGGTCTACCAGAATTTTGCATTTTCGCTAACACTCAGCTTTATGACATTGTTCTGACTGCTGAGACAGCAGAAGTTTGAAAGGTAGGTATCCTACCATTCAGAAGGTTTTGTCAATTGTTATAGTGAATAAAGAATAAGATGTAGGAAATTATCAGTGACTCAAAACAAATATATTTAATTTTCTTTTTCGTAGATTTAATTGATTTTTTTCAAATTTAAGTACTAAAAAGTGCTGCAAAATGTAATTTTGACCATTTGCAGCACTGTTGCATGCACTGTGAAAATGCTGATAATTTTTCGATCTTTCAACAGACATAATTCCATGAATAGGTCTGATCTGTCTCAAATTTAGTGTCAACTTACGATTTTTAGTAAGTTATGGACTCCACATTTTCACCTGAAGTGCTTTTTGATGGAATATTTTTTGTCTAGATTGAGGATACTTGCTCAATGTGCTATCAAAGAGCAGCAATTATATATGGTAATGATCATGTGAACCATTTACTTACGAAGGCTCAGGTATCCCAGTTGCAGAACAAGGCAATGTTACTGTGAACCCAATCTTGTATATAACTTCGTTTGACGGAGCACTCGTAATGAGTGGAGGCATCCGAACTGAAAAGCAAGCCATTAGACTGACAAAGCCATTCATAGCGCATTTCATAAAAGTTTGACAATCATGCCAGTTCAATTTATGAAATTCTACACCACAATAGAGGAATAACCATTACATTTTAAGATATAATACATATAATATATAATATTTATTTATTACAATTCTATATCAGGTGAGAATCCTGCCAGGTCATTGGCCAGCTCTGGGCGAATTTGACTCGCTTTAAATCACCTAATAATGCATATTGTTTTATTACTTTCGAAGTGCCAATCCTTCTCTAGTCCATCCAAGATTTTACAATGCCTAAATATCCATCAGAGGCCTGCACAAGTGTTTCTATGATGATGACACCACCCCCCTCCCCCATGTCTGCACTGTATATTGTCTTACCAATGGTAAATTACCATTATTAGTATATGTTATATATATCAAATAAATATATCACATACCATCAGCTTGACATTGGTAATCCAGCAATAGTACCAGGACAATCCACCAGGTGCCGCATGCGGTCTTCATTGTATAGCTCCTAAGAATGGAGAAGGAATTGTCTCAGAAAGATATTATAAGATATTATGGTCATTTTTTAATGATCATTGGTGGGATATAAAATTCTGGTAGGATAAATGCTGAGAATATTAAGATTTTGATTATTCATTGATAGTCCATTTCACTGAAAACATACTATGTCATAAATATACACACTCTTTATACACTTTGTCTGTAAAGTGACACAAAATCTATGTGTGAAATGTGTCTTGTCTTGCTGTTAGTGAAGATAATCGATTGTTAATTTTACACAATTCCCAACACTTTGCAATTGTCTGATATTCTACACAAATTTTTATATGAGCCCAAAGGGCTGGGTAGCTGTTTGTCATGGGTCACAATATTATAAAATTACATGCATTTTGAAAAAAAATAAAAAATTATAGTTGAGAAGACTCAGTAGATAGTCTTCAGTACTAGAAGGCATTCCTCTTCCATTCATGGGGGCCACTTGATAACACAAAATCTTGTCCTAAAGCTGTCCCCAGTCCTTTCAAATATTTATGCATTACTGTTGTTTTCTTGTTCATGTATACAAAAGGAAAATAAAGAGATTCTGATAATGCCTTGGGAAGGAGGCGTATAGATATGTAGCATGGCATCCATCATGTCATTTGTCCTGATATTTTGCAACAGGTTGAATAAATATTGTATTGACAGAATGCACGCATCAGTGCCAACTATCACCGTTTCACATTATTGAAAATGAGTAATAGGGTTTAATTAGGGATGACTAAGTCATTCGTTGATAATATTAAAATGGTTTAGTAAGAAGAGGTTAAAATTGCCATAAAAATTAAGGTTGTGGAAAAATAACAGAGTGAGCACTCATTATTTTTCAGCATAAAATATATTCAGGTAGGTAGGGATCGAAGGCTGTACAACCGCGTGCACATATAATCCCACAAAAAAATATCAAGACGACTGCTTGGCCCTCATTCTGTGGACTCGGACGCGAATGAGGGCCATGTTTTTTTGGCTGGTAGACATGTTCATCGCGGTTCACTTTCATATTCCCCTATTCATACATAACCATGATTGCCATTGGACAGGGCAGCTCAGCTCCAATTCATTTCAGAAGTCACAGTTCTGATCCAGAAATTTCAAGAAATTGTGAGCTCCATCATTTAACATTAGCATATGATCAGTGGTACTATGTTCTATGAATTAGGAAGATGTCCATGAATGACATCAGAATTCGAAGTAAGTATTCATTGAAAGTTTTCAATATGATGCCATTATCCATTATACAAAAAATAACATAATTATTCATACAAAGTACGTCCTGAATTATTAAGTTACTTATATTTGTGTCTAAAACATACCTGCAAATTGACAGCTGGGAAATACTTCTTCATAACACATTCAGTGCCAATATATACAAATTTTTCCCTGTTATCATGTAATCAGATCTTAATCAACGTGGAAAATTCCCAAGAAATTCAGGAGAACCAGTTTGCTCACATTACCTTAAATGGGTTAGTTAATAATGCACTTGATCAATGCTGACTTTTTCAAGTTCAATATGTGTGTAATATATAGATCACTACTAATCAGTGGATATGCGTTGTCGTGATAACACTAGGTATATTTAAATTATTATTTCCATATCATATCTAAATACTACGAAAAAGGGAGTGTCGAATGATTTAGCAATTGTATACAAACAATGAATGAATGCGCAGCCTACAGTTAGTTTGAATTCATTAAAAATTGTCTGTCAAACTGAGCCTAGACAAAGCTAGACAACTTCTGACATACGATGCTACCTGCCACTATATGGAACTGCCTATATATAGCTGGCGACTCAAAGCCAGATCTAAAAGTACATGCAACACCATTTTGGTGCATAAGTTGCTAGTTATGTGTATTTGTAATTTTTTGTTGAAAAGATGCATGTCTATTGTACATAAATATTTATGATAAATTAGATATATTTCTTACATTTACCAAGGACATTTTGGTTATATTTAGTGATAAAAATATAGCATTTTGTTTAAAAACCGAAACTAAGCCATGTCCTTTCATGGTCAATTGATCACTGCTGTATGTTGTCCAAAATACAACCACACTTTAATTATAATAATACATTCATGGTGATTCCTATTATTCAGAGTTAAACACAATTGTAATTGTTGCATTTATTTATTATTATTACCTCCACCGAGGAGATTATGTTCTTGGTCTCTTTAATTGTTATTATGTTATATTTTTGCAGGATATCTCAACAAGTTATGGATGGATTTAGATGAAATTTTAGGGCAGGTGATAATGTCCAACCCTAAACTTCTTACATTTTTCAGGTGATCAGGATCCTATTCTGGATCCTGAATCCGCAATTCTGTTCCAGTACAATCAATGCTACTGTGCTAATCAATGTTCGAACACCTGTAGTTAATGGAGATATGGATCACACTATGGGTCTAGACCAAAAATGTTTCTGGATCACATTATGGATACTGGATCCAGAAGACTTGTTCTCATGATAAAGGAGCAGATTCTGAAAACAGATGATTCCTTTAAGAAAAATACTTTTTGGATCATTCAGACCACATTTGGCCAACAGTGCTATGGCCAACCATGGGCCAACAGTATGCCAATAGTAGATTAACATTTGGCCAACTAGAGAGTGGGCTGGCTGGACATTAATGTCCTACGGTTGATCTATCTAATAGCTAGCCAATCTGCTGTTGGCCAAAAGTGAGCTGAACCAACACTGGGGTAAATAGATATTAACCTAATCTCTTTCACCCACCAATGTTAGTCATCGTAATATACATCTGGCATAGTTACAAACCATATCAGTCATAGATCTATTGTCATAGATCTAGATGCCAGATTTAAAAATGTATGTACAGTAAAAACAAAAGCCAATCCTTTAAAACCCAGCAATAGTGACATATAGCATAGAGCTTAAGAACAAGATGATATCTTCACAATCTCTGTGACTTAATATTTTATCATTGGTACAACTGTCTCTTTTTAACCTGCTCAGCAGGTCATCATTATACATATCACTCCATAGGTCTATTATGAATAGTTTAAACTGAAAGTGGTATTAGTTTCAAGAAAAGTAGATACAATGCACATACCAATATAATTTTCAAAGATTGAACCTACTCAGATTCAAAGATCTATGTACACTGCATAAATATAAATTTTGTTACAAACTTCGTTCACGTTTACCACATTACTTCACTACGACATTAAAAACACACTGACAAGAATATAAAATTCAGATTACCCACTGTGAGACATGAGTTTGCAAGGTAATATGTCCAATAAAGTACCAATCATTTACAGTAATATGCTAAAACATTTCAACGAAATAATTATGTACACAGCTTTTTTGATTTTAATGCTATATAAAAAATAATAATAGAAACTTATTATAATGGTGAGTGTGTCATTACCTAAACAAATCTTATGGCATAGCAACAGGCAATCTCACATATTCCCTGTAAAATGGTTCTTTGGATTTGTGTTTATATTATACGAAATAAATTGAGATCAATTCAATGCTACCAAGGACAACAAAGTCCACTTGTACAACAGAAGTCCACACTAAATGTGTATGACGACTGAGTCACTGGCTGACAGGCTGACAGGACTTGACTTGGCTGTTGACTTGGCTTTTGACTTGGCTGTCTACTTGGCTGTTGACTTGGCTGTTGACTTGGCTGTTGTTTGGCTGTTGACTTGACTGTTGTGTGGCTGCTGTTTGGCTGTTGACTTGACTTGTTTGACTGTAGACTTGACTCTTGATATTGCTTGGCCAACAGCTTCAACAAACTTCATGCACTCAATGCAGAAATGCAGAATTCCACGAAGTTCTAAGTGCTGAATTGTAGAGTTGGCACCACCAATTTTTGAACTTCAGCGGCTGGACTGCTGGTAGACTGGTTTCTCTCTGTGGGCAACTGCCTCACCCACAGACTATAATAAAATAAAGTTGGTTGAAGTCCATGACACAGCATTAAACCATTGGTGCAACACAATGGCCATGTGTGCACACACATTTGAACCTACTGTGTCAAGTTAAGCATACGTGTGCACAAAATTCATTAATACTAATTAGTAACATTGTTACAATAGCATAAGCAGCATGGTATGCAAACTAATGAATATCTTACATCATTACAGTGTATATTATAAATACACAGTATGAAATATATTGCCACATGGCAATCCACAAAACCATGTGCTCATGTGACATTTACCAGACCAGGATTAAGGTCTCCATCTGGGTCAGGAATGTGCAGCCAAGCGTGAGCCACTGAACCAGAACATCTCAGGGATTTGGGAATTGGTACAGTGGACTTGCACTCTTAAGAACTATAGGAATTGGTCATTAGATTTTGTTACATACACATAGTATACGTGTTTTCGGATCGAAAATAGACCAAATATTAAGCGAGATATCCTTTATTATATAATAAGCATATAAATCTATCTGTCTCTCTAAACTATCTATCTACATATCTACATATCTACATATCTACATATTTACATATCTACATGTCTACATATCTACATATCTGTATATTTACATATCTATCTATCTATCTACATATCTATCTATCTACATATCTATGTATCTAACAATCTACATTAAAGAACAGCGATTAATGTTGGGGTCATTAAACTTTTATATAAATTCTACACATTTCCCTGAACCATTCAGTCTTTATTTGACGAAATTCGGACTAATATTAGGGGAGCAGCAGCCTTTTAAATAGGATATACAACCCCCAGCAGTATATTTTTATATAAGAAGAATATGAAGAATAAGAATAAGAATAAACTATCATCTATCTATCTATCTGCATATTCTTTCGAGAATTTTGCATAGTGTATTACCTTCTTTATACTGCCATTCATTTATAATATATATATATATAGCTTTTATTGACACTTTTTCATATCAGAAAAGATACATATGTCACATATCTACTCACTACGTCTATCTAAAACTACATCTACAGAATTATGATATACAAGTTCTCATTATTTTATACATAATATACAGCTTAACGTTCAAGGTCCCAGTTGCCACAATTTGATGTTTTCTGGACAGTATTAAGGACGAAATAATATATATAAGTACATTAAAGATAGCAAATAAAATCACAGATCAAATCACAAATACTAATTACAATATCAATATTAGATTTAAATTTTACAAATTGTGAATGACAATCAAGACAATGTCATATTACTCTGTCATCTTTGAACAATCCATGAAATGACAGGTCAAAGAACCCCAATTTAGGCAATTAGGCAATTGACACATGTATTGAGCATTTGCTGTATTCTTTGTATCATTCAAACTGCTAATAGCAACTGACATAACAGTCATGGCAGTTGGCAGAATGAGTAGAAATGAATTGCAAATAAAGCTCATCCAAACAATGTATATATAATGGTCAAAAATATTGACCACACCATTCAAGTCTTGACCATACACAGAGCACCTTGCCACCGCCAGACTACCTGCCTTCTCAGACGAAGACAAATATCTCGCTTAATATTTGGTCTATTTTCAATCTGAAAAGCTGTGTGGAATTAGTATGAACTCTACTATAATTCAATATTTATTTGACGAAAATCGGACTAATATTAGGGGAGCAGCAGCCTTTTAAAGTAGCGCTCAGCCCTACCTGCATTGATACAGTCCGGGCGCGGACATCTGCGAGAGCACCACTGTTTGCCTACGCCAACCTAGCTGCCAACCTAGCTGCCTTCTCAGACGAAAAAATGAGAAACTCGGCTATGTGGGAACGGGGCTTTAGTATCGTAACTGGTAGACATGAAAAATGTAAAGTTCCTGCAGAGGACAGACTCTGCATAAAATATAACATAAATGAAGTACATGTTCCAGCAATTCATTATATAGACAGAAATTTAAGGAAATAGCCCGGAAATATATTAATAACTTCTAAGGTGCCTGAGCTGCTAAAAGTCCAATGTAGATTTCTTTAAACGCTGATGTCTACAATCATCCCTCTCCTAGGGTTACACAGTCAAATCCTGAATCTTCAAATCATTAAAAAAAGTGACCTTAATCACAGGCATTTGCCAACATATATGACATTGCTCAGTGATGACACACTTATATTATATATCTCGCTTAATATTTGGTCTATTTTCAATCTGAAAATCTGTGTGGAATTAGTATGAACTCTACTATAATTCAATATTTATTTGACGAAAATCGGACTAATATGAGGGGAGCAGCAGCCTTTTAAAGTAGCACTCAGCCCTACCTGCATTGATACAGTCCAGGCGCGGACATCTGCGAGAGCACCCCTGTTTGCCTCCGCCAACCTAGCTGCCTTCTCAGACGAATGTCTCGCTTAATATTTGGTCTTTTTCAATCCGAAAACACCTATGGAGTCAGTATGAATTATACTACAATACAGTCTTTTTGACGAAAATCGGACTAATATTAGAGGAGCAGCGACCTTTTAAAGTTTATACAACCCCCTATGCTGATGATGCATGTACAAAAAAAAGGTAGAATTTGGCGAGTTACCCGCCGAGTTACCCGCCGAGTCCCTCCTGGAACCCGACGAGTTACTCCTCGCATTCCTGAACAATCCGCCGGGTGTAATACGAGTGAAATTAGTGCCGGGTTTCTCGGCGGGTTCGACGGGTTACTCGGCGGGTACCAGGAGTCACTCGCCGAGTTCGACGGATTCATTACGGATTTTTGGAAATCCGTCAGAATCCGCCGAGTGTGCTGTGCAGCGCAGCATACTCGGCTACCGGCTCCAAATCTCACGGATTGGCTACGAGTCCCAGAAGTTACTCGCCGAGTATCTCCCGTGTGCGAGGAGTAGTCGCAGAGTTTAGTACGGATTGGGCCCGAGAAGCGTGTTACGTAATACTACGAGTTGACTACGAGAAACTCGGCTATGTGGGAACGGGGCTTTAGTATCGTAACTGGTAGACATGAAAAATGTAAAGTTCCTGCAGAGGACAGACTCTGCATAAAATGTAACATAAATGAAGTACATGTTCCAGCAATTCATTATATAGACAGAAATTTAAGGAAATAGCCCGGAAATATATTAATAACTTCTAAGGTGCCTGAGCTGCTAAAGTCCAATGTAGATTTCTTTAAACGCTGATGTCTAAGTTTGCAATCATCCCTCTCCTAGGGTTACACAGTCAAATCCTGAATCTTCAAATCATTAAAAAAAGTGACCTTAATCACAGGCATTTGCCAACATATATGACATTGCTCAGTGATGACACACTTATACTTTAACTAATACCAAGGCTACTGACTGCCTTAATTGGCTTCTCACCTCAAGAGGCAGCAATGTCATTTGCAACAGCCAATCAGAATGTAGCTGAATACATTAGGAAATGCTTGATGGCAATTCTTTTGCTAGTTTAAATGCACTTAAATGCAAACAAATTAGCTTAATAGCATATAGGCTGGCTTATGGCATTGAATGTCTAACAGTGAAATTGCATATCAATTAGTTTTGTTTGCATTGATTACACTCACTTCTTAAACAAAGATTGCTCAGTTAGGTGACTTGATTGGGTCAAGCTGACAGCACACTGTGCTTGGGAGATATTGGCCAATCAGGAAGCGCCATCATGTGTGTAGATGGTGAAATATGCAAATTAGCTGCCATTAGAGATGAGAATTGAGCATTTACCAGCGCCCAGGCAAGGAATTCCTTGTATATAAGTGGTAAATACCCATTAATAATGGAAGTTATCACTTAGAATAAGAAGGAAAATTATTTTTGTGTATAATATAGCCATTTTTGAAGTGTTACATAATGTTTCTGACTGAAACTGGCCCCATCATTGAAGGCAGTTGCGCAGGGGGAGTAAAAGCTGTTCTTGACCAAGTCAGTAGCCTTGGTCTTATAGTATACTAACTTGCTAAGTGCTGTCATGATGGCAACGCCTGTGCCTTAATGAACAAATCTTCCAGAACAACTGTATATTAACTTTTTGAAACTGCAGACATAATGTGCTGGTACATAAAGCTGCATTGTATATTGTACATAACTATGTTACTACTGTGTGTGATGTGATGCTTGTTGATGAGCTTGTGATATATCAACCTAGGCAATTGACTTGAACCTACATCTAGGTACATGTATATGCTGATATGAAGTTAAGTATAATCATCTATGTAAATAAATTTCACTTGGTGGCTGGAACCATTGCTAAGTTTATTAATTTTTTCTGATCTTTTAATGAAATTTTTAATGTACAGTGTATTTGTGTATTGTGAAATTTTCTGTTGAATTTTAATATATTGTTGTTTGCGACAAATTTGTCATGTTGGACTTAATACTGTCAATAAATTATATCCAACACAAACCATTAATGTCCAAGTTTCATAAGCATCATATCATCGTATTATTGTAGTATAAATAATATATATATATATATTGAATACATTATGATCTAATGTTGTTCTTGTCATTTTCACTTTTTTCCTTATTATCATATATGTATTCAATGAACAATTCTGTCAATAATGAAAATATACCTGAGAATGCCACGTGGCAAATTTCCAAGAAGCTTAGTGGCACCATGTGTACATTGTGCCTAATATTGATTGATTAATGGTGCATTTTAACGAGTCATGCTCACTTAAGCCATGGATCATACAGTGCAAGTTGTTATTCTCAGAAATACATTATATTGTTCCTTGTCGTACTAACATGAAAAACATGTGTCCCAGATAGGATACCATTGAAAGGTATATCATTTCTGAATGTCAGTTAAGGCAGATTAACTAAGAAGATAACCTTATCTTCCATCCAGGAAGTACAGATCAATAATTTAGCACCTTTCGTGGGCATTTCACCACAGGTCTTTTACATTCAATTTCACAGACTTGGAAACCTATCTCAAAGACTGTGAACCTAAAATTATGAAAAATAATCAAATCATCACCAAATCTTAAGGGGCATTCACACTGTCACTGATATGAACTACATATGACAACGGACATGAAATATGGGCTATACGTGCTTACTCGTGGCTCTGTTAACCATGCATAAACTCTTTCCACGAGTGTACGTGAGGTAGTCCTATATCGCTCGATGAAACTGAAAAAGGCTATATTTGTTTTATTATATAATGATCTAAGTGGCTGCTTTGCATACAGTAGAACCCCTTGGCAGCCGACGATGCCTTATCAACGGCATTACACATTATACATCTTAAGACAGACACTAATCTTTTGCCTAATCTTGATTTGGTTTGCTTCCCTAACACACAGGCTCTGCTTAGGGTTTGTTAGGGCTAGGGTTAGGTCAGTAAGGTTAGGCTTAAACTTGGGGGTTGGGTTAGGATCCTTGCGGTTAGCGGCCAGGTGATTTGTATTTATGTGTTAAGAGAGACTCATAACATGAATAAAAAAATGCCTGGTTTGCTTCATTTGGCAGAATCAAGCCGAAGAAGGAACCTAGTGTGGCATCATCTGCAACACCAACATGTACATTGAGCACTTATTCTGGGGAGTCGGAGCACCAACAGTCACAATGGATAGTATGGATGCCATGCATCCATCAAGAAAAGTTTTAGCTGTTATGCCAATAAAGGAATTCATAAAACAAATGCACCTATCCAGGCCTCACATAGCAAAGCAACATTTAAGTCCTGCCGCTGTCATGGAGTTTACATGACTGTCAAGATGCCATATTTGTACTTAAGTTTCATTCTGTAAGCTTTTTTCATGTTGATTTGAGGGCCTCATCAACTTTTTAAAGTCAGGTGAGTAACTCCATTAGAGTGCTGGCAGAAAAGTGGTCACATGACAGGTTAGATTTTCAAGTTTGCAAAGTGGCAATTCTATGTCACTGCTCTGGACGGCCTCCCAGTCAAAACACTGTTTGGCAGAAGTTTTTTTAACAACCAACCCTCTGCATTGAATCACTAATGTGCTCGGCACTATAAGGAACCATGTAATGCATTTACCACCAGATGTCTCTCATGTCCAGCCAGGTGGCGACATTATAATGACGAGATTTTCCACAATAACCAGCAGTCTCTGCACCTATAGGGGGCGGGGGGATGGCGTGGTGCTCTCACCTTAAAATATTTCCGGGGGTGCTCGGCTGAGACTCTCCAATCCACACAGCGAGAGAGGAGTTTTTGGGCCTGCATGAAAAAAGGACCTACAGTTAGTTTCATTAAATACTGTTGACTCTAGCTGTCTGTAGTGACCGGTACCTGGCTGTGGTCTAAACATGCTAAAGCCAGCTGCTTCTGTCCACTTCTATAGCTAATAATAGGCTTACATCTATTACCAGATAAATATAAACCTTGTTAAATGTAAGAAATTAATCTAAATATATCATAAATGTACTTCTAGATCCGGTTTTGAGTAGCCAGCAATTACAGCTTTGTTTAGGTTCAATTTGACAGGCCGTTTTAAATTAATTGTATGTCTTGGGAAGATTTGTCTTCGCTTAATCCCGCATTAATACAAATTCATTCAAACGAGGCCACAAACACATGCATGCTTCGTCTTTGATAAACAAAAGAAACTTATTTCAATATTTCATCCTCAAGCCAAGAATACTACAGCCTGTAATCTACGGGTGCCACGCTAAGCCATACCAGACATAGTCTAAACAGGGAACATCTCTAGGAATTTCATTGCAAGAAAAGTAGAGCCATGTCTAGGGAAAACAGATGTTTTAAGGACACTTTGCCAAGGAAGATTAGCTCCTGAAGAGCCCTTTGCAGCCGAGCATGTGTGCATACTTAGTTGTAGTTTTGTATTGGGAAAGTGGGGGGGGGGGGGGGGGTACTATTAACATATACAATGTTAATATTGCAAAGTTAAGTATGAAGTCTGCATTGTATAGTAATGTCATACCCAGACAGCATTCCTAATCATATCAACATTGGCGCGATTTCGTCGACGTCAAAACGATTTAGAAACGACGCTGGCCCGATTTGGAATGCTATCTGGGTAATCCATTTAAATGTGTGTGTCTGTCACATATTTCACATTCAACAATAACAGTGATTAAATAAACAACCAAATTGAAATTCTAGATACATATACAACAGTCTCCAACACACACCCTCCCATTTCTTGGCAACGTTGTTCCACAAGGAGGCACTTACCGAAGGGCGCTTATATAAAGCCACTAGCTTCAATTCATCTCATCATTAGAGCCTCACCTGTACAGGGTAGCGAGATTCCACTGTACTGAATAGTGAGAGTTTTGTCACATGTCTTGAATAAAAAAGGCAAGCAGTTCCATATTTCAACTACTTTGTAAGTTAGACATTGTTTCCCTACTTTAAGTCTTGACAAAGTGACGTGAATATCATGGCTTTGTCTCGTGTTCACATTGGAATGGTGATTACTGAGTGAGAATCGGCCAGCATGGTAATTGTGTTATTGATCTTTTTTATAGCGATAGTATAGTTTTGAGCAACGTAACTTATAAATATCTTCCATTTCGATCAGGTTATTCTTTCTGAAGAGCGGATTAGTGCGGCAGTTGTAACGGGTGTTAGAAATAAAGCGAAGAGACTTTTTTTGCAAGGCAATAACTCCACATAGGTCTACACTACCCCTGTAGGACATCCAAAATTAGCTCTAGAGTGCACTGGCCAGAACAAAGCTAAAACATCAATGGGGTAAATATGGAGAAAAACCAAAAAGACAGGGAATTCGGGTAATTTGGCATTTGAGTTCCACGAGACGACAATAATACCATATATGATATATATTTATACTCCACCTAGATATAACGAACGAAATTGTTAGTTAACTCCCTCCTGAGTGCAAACTGAACTTGTTTTGCGTAATTAAGGCCATACAACAATCAAACAAATTAGTAAATATGCTTAATGGAGTATAAGTTAGTTATATCCCTCATAGTCGGGAGTTAACTTTGGCGTCGGGATACAACCAACTAAAATGTTAGTCAATTCCCTCCTAATCAGGATATAACTATTACATATCTTGACCTCTTGACCTATTTCTGCTGCAAAATACAAATGAGTTATACTGATTTTGAATACTTTTAAAAGAAAACGAGCACAGCATGTAAGAGGTGTAAGCTTAAGATAAGTTTGCATTATCTTGATAAATGTCTACTATATCAACATTCACAAGATATACACATAGAACTAGGTCACAACATACACGGATATATATATATATACAATATGGAAAGATTTGTGTACAACAGCGGATGCTACTGAGATAAAGGTAAGCAAATTACTATTGTTATTTATAAAAAGACATAACAATTATTATCTATAAATCATTGAAAATCCATTTCATCAGAGCCTCACAATATTTACCACTCAATATGAATACCATATTTAATTTAAGACAATATTCTTGGTCCCAAAATTGTAAATTGCAATTTGAAAAAAGTTTCATAAGAGGCATTAATGGCATTGTATTGATTGCAATTTTGTCCCAGATTGCTTTTTTCAAATTCATTCCCATGATGTATTTTACAGATACATTTAGGACAATGGCACAATATACAAAATATAATCACGTTTGCTGTAATTGTGTTTATCATTTGTTATCAACTACCAAACATGTGGTTTCTGTGAACATGTTACACGGATATTTAATAGTTTTTAATAACTCTTATGTGATATTGGTTGTAAAAGTGCTTTGAGCATATTGTTAAATGGATATTACGCTATAAAAAAAGTATTATTATTATTATTATTTACAATTTTGCAGTTATAATGCCATGTATCCTTGTGTGGCTTATTTCCTACCCTATCTTATCCTCTCCCATCCTATCCTATCCTATCCTATCCTATCCTTTCCCATCCTATCCTATCCCTTCTCTCCCTCTTCCATCCTATCCTACCCTACTCTATCCTATCCTACCCTACCCTATCTAACCTATCCAATCCTACCCTATCCCATCCTATCCTGTCCTATCCCATCCTATCCTATCTTACCCTATCCCATCCTATCCTATCTTACCCTATCCCATCCTATCCTATCCTACCCTACCCTATCCTATCCTACTCTACTCCATCCTACCTATCCTACTCTACCCTATCCTATCCCATCCTATCCCATCCTATCCTACCCTATCCTACCTATACTATCCTACCCTATCCCGTCCTATCCTACCCATCTCCACCCTACCCTATCCTATCCTATCCTTCATAATAACAATACTTTGATCCACAGTGGTGAAGCGAGAACTAGGACATGTCAGAAATTTAAAAAAATCTAAACATGCTTACAAAATAATTTTTAATATATGAAAAGTTTGATGCAAAAGCAGCAAAATATATCCTTGTTTACCGTACTATATACTTCAAAAATCAAATTTTTATTCAGATATAGGTTATGGTTGAAAATCAAAAAAATTGGAAATCATATTGAGCCATCTTATTCTATTTTCTAAACTTTTTAAAAGTTCAATGGTACTATTTACTTATTATTTTATATCATTCATCTTCCGAATAATATCTGCTGTATCAGGTTAACAATAATTTCATTTATACATTAAATAAATTATTATTAATTTGATTTTATTATCACATATTCCTTGGTCATGTTACCAGAATACCTTTCGGGGGAACATTACGCACCCTCGTCTGTATTAGAATTCTGTCTTTAACCTCGATTTTAAAGCCACCCTTACCACAAAATTTCCTTGCGAGGTGTTCCCTAAGATAAATAAATTAGAATGGGAAAACAACAGTCTGAATACAGACCCTTAGGCTGAGTCGTAGACTCTACAAGTGTCTGAGGGATGCACGTTAAATTTAACTAAACGGCGAACAAAATAGTTCTTTAAAACAGGGCGAATCTAACGTAAAACAGTTTTATTCAGCACAAGGCTTTAATGTTTTGTTTTCTAATGATTAATATAAACTGATGTACACACTCAAATTCCTTGCTCCCTCACTAAGATTGTGGCTCCCCTGAATTCGCCCAGACCCTCTCCTGCGGAAAGGCCTGATCGAGGGTTTGGCGTCCAGGCTGGGAAAACATAGTAGTGGGCAAATTTGTTTGGCACCACAGTGAAGTAGTAAAAAATGAAATGGTTTATGTTAGTAATTTAATTTTTTCCTAACTGTCACTTAAAAGACAAATAAGTAAATATTGAATTTTCAAACTTTTATTTTATGTTTATATTATCAATGAAACTAAGTTATTGTAAATAATTATGGGAAAATTTACATTAATTAACCTTAAAAACCTGCATGAATAAAGACGTCTTGGACAGCTCAACAAATTATTAGTTTAACCCACGCATCATTACGTCTGCCTTAGATACTGTAACTAATTTCACACAAAATGATCGATCAATAACCAGGTACCCAAAATTAATATGGCCTGAAGTTATCAAATGGGAGCTGCGTTAAGACAAAGCCAAACTATACTTTGTCTACCCTTGACCTGTCCACCTCTGACCAAGCCATTGGTTTTCTATGACTATTTACATGTTGCAAAAATCAACCCAACCAATGATGCCTCAATTTTTTGCCCCAAATAAGGCTATCTATTTTCACTCAGGATGGCATTCAAAGTTTAGTTGATTTAGTTTAAATGAATATATACATCCTAAGATCAATATCTTCATATCTAAATTCAAGAATTTATCCATCGTTTCCAAAGTTCTACTCCTTCACTATTTAGAAGTCTTTGTTTTTCAAGAATTTATCATCCCTTTTTTTACTCTGCGTGGTGTAATGATTGACATTCAGAGCCAATCATTTAGAAGTGCTATAAAATCCATATTAGTTACCAGTAGGAATTTAGGCAAAGCTGTTTTAATTTGTGGGATTCAGAAAGAATGCTGTTATGAAAATATTTATGATATATATATACTGATAAAAAATTATATTATACCCAATTCCCAGATAGCATTCCAAATCGTTTCAATGCCGGCACGATGTCGACGGTGTTGATTTGATGTTGTACCAGTGGCCTATACAGAAATGATACTGGGCCGATTTGGAATGCTATCAGGTTTATTAATGTAGGTACTGCATTCATAGAAAGCCAATTTGCATATGTTTGTGACTTCAGAATTTAGTATTAACTTGAATGATCTGCCTTAAATGCAATTGGAACTTACATACCAATATAAGCAACATGTTTTTCTGTACATCACCCTCACATAAGAATGTGAAAAATACTATAAGATAAATTTTCTTTGTCATAGGTCTGGAAAGGAATGTCTAAAATTACACACCCATTTTTAGAACATACTAATGTAGACTGACAGAAATTGATTACCAATAATGAGTGGCGTTAGCCACACTGAAGCCAATCTGTTCAGCAATTTTATCTGTTGAATGGTGGTAAAACCGTGACTCCGAATATTGTTTAAAGTGGCGGTGCTAGTTTAAACGGCAAAGCGCTTAGCTGCAGAAAGTGATTTTTTTGTCATTGGCCTGCCTTACATAGTAGTATGTGGTATACATTTACCATCCTTGTAAGGTAAACCATGTAGTATAGATATGTTTACCACATAGGCTATACCACATGGCTTTTTTATGTGGTATACAGGTTATTGTGGGATATAACATTGAATTACTGAATTCAACTGCAACACACCCCAGACAAAATGACTCAATTCTTAACAACAACATATACAAATACAGGGCAGCCCATATAAGCAGCTAAACAACATCTCCTTGTACATGAGGTACTTACCCAACATTTATGGTTTACACCTGTTCTGAGTGTGTTTTGGCATGGAGCCACCATGTTCTGGTGGCTCCATGGTTTTTGCACCAATTTAAATGCCAACTATTCAGGTAAAGAAACTAGTGATAACTTGGTGAAAACATCACTGCTTGAGATGTGATCATAATTTGTGTGTACTATGATTTCTGTTTCAGCTGTAAACACTGATGCACTGAATTAAAACTACAACCATGGATAAGACAACTGATAGCAATCAAAATCACCCAAACAATAACAACAACAATAGCAACAACAACAACATAAAAACCATTGACACTGATCTAAAAATGGACACAAAGGTCGTAACAGAGAGCACAAAAACTGACAATGTCACACACGACTTTTCCTATGGTTGTTTCGGCACCAGAACAAAATGTCTACAAGTTCTTAACAAAGCGGGATGGCTGCTTTTTTTCATGTGAATTGCAAACATATTCCAAAGTATGGTAATCAATGGTTTGATAGGAACTATATTGAGTTCTTTAGAAACTCGGTTCGGCTTTACGTCATCACAGAGTTCCTGGATTGTTAGTTCATACGATGTCAGTACAATACCAATGCTGATTGTCATCAGTTACTTTGGGTCACGAAGTCACAGAGCCAGATGGACTGGTATAGGTTTATTTGTCATAGTTGTTGGTTCTGTCGTCATGGTTTTACCACATTTCGTGACAAACGAGTACCGACCTGTGAGCTCTGGGGAAGGTGTAGAATTATGTCGATCAAGTAAGTAAAGAAATTAGTTTGAAATTGATGAAGAATAGCAGCCATTGTTGTTACTTACTGATGATTTATCTAATTATCCATCTATGTATTTCAGGAGATAATGACACAGCACTGTGTGAAAGCCAATCACAAGGCGAGGGAGATGGAGGCTACTTGGCGATATTCATCATTGGCCGATTGTTTTACGGTTTAGGAGCTGTTCCTCTTTACACTATCTGTGTGACATTTCTGGATGATTGTGTCTCAAAAGAGACCTTTTCTTTGTATATAGGTAAGACACTTTATAATCATGTTAAATTTTCTGAATATTTTGATAACAGTAATACAATTGAATAGACCAGCAAATCATAGAAATACATAGGGCAACAGAACTCACAGGTCTTTGCCATTCATGATTATCTTGTATGACTTTTCCAGCTTTGTTTTATGCTGCTGGAGTGCTGGGACCTGCCTTAGGGTTCATCGTTGGTGGATATTTACTAACATTTTTCACAGACTTCCCCACGGTTGACCCAGAGAAAGAGTAAGTCACACAAGACAAATAGCTGTACATAATGCATACAGTCTGAAAATTCAAATTTTTTAAACTCAAATGTTAATAGTTGGGTGCAGGAATACAGGTGATCCTGTATTCCTGCACCTGATGGGCTAATTAGGACAGACAGGGACCATGGCAATGCAATGATGGTTGAAACAGCCATCCAACTTAAGCTCGACCAGAAATCAAACCCAGAACCCAGTGGTTGGAAGCCAAGCGCACCCCAACCCCTGTTAGTAAGCAGTTAATTTATCAACAGTTTACAATATGTTGAATTACTGACCCCATGACCATTTTTGACTAACAGGCTAGATGTCAGTTTTTTCTTTGTCAATGTGTCACATAGCTAGATAACTTCTGCTATACAATGATATCTTCCACTGAAACGGAACTCTCTAGCTGGCTACTCAAATCCAGCATTATTTGTTGTGCAAGTTGAAAGTTACGCATATTTGTCCTGTCTTGTTGAAATGGTGCATGTCTATTGTTGAAACATATTTACAGTATATTGGATATATTTCTTGCATTTATAAGTTCAATCGTTTATTCACCATATATATACAAACAGAAAATGGATATTGTCATGATTTTAGAAATATGTGTGGATATGTATAAATATATATATGATTGATAGTCTCACAAGGCATCATTGAAGTGCCGCTCACGCAAGACTACCATAGAAGTTAAAACAACTGAATTAGATTAGAATAGCAATAGGAAAAGAACATCATAAGGAGAACTGGAAATTGCATATTACAAAATGCTCCTATTCACCTGCAGAGACTGAATTCATATAATACTTTAATTTGATAATTATTAAGAACTCACATGATGACTATTTAGATATGAACAAAAAAAATTCAGAAAAATAATTACTAATTTTTTTAATAAGGATTTACGTTGGATATACTGGTACCATTTTACAGCCATTAATTGATATAAAAAGAAAGGAAGAAGTCAGAATAATTGTGTAAATTAAGAATTTCTTCCACAAATATATTAATAAGGTGTTAAACATTCATCTGAATATGATTAGATCATTCATTTTTTTATATAATTTTTATAACCTTCATGACTGTGTGTATAGATGTTATCTCTTATAATTAGGGACATATTATTGAAGATAAGTGGGTAACGGAAACATATACTTTGTCTTGCAAATTCATGCTTAATCAAGGGTGTTTGAAATGTAAAATGTATATAAGGTTTTTATTTTTTCAATGGTGGTAGGTGTAAGTCAACTATAAACTAGCAGTGAACAAAAGCAGCTGACTTTAGCCAGTTATAGCTACAGCCAGGTATGGGTCGCTACAGCTGTCTAGAGTCAACCATACCACGTGTCTGGCAGCCACACATCTAGCTCTATCCACAAATGCCTTGTGTGATTGAGATGATGAGGAGAGTAAAACATGCTCAGCGTCATTTTGTACTCAGTGTCTATGCTGAGGCAAGTAAAAGATCCCACCCATGGAGTAAATATGTAACATGGGTGGAGTCCTCCTCTCTCACCTCATCAATCAACCCTTGATAGTGACAAGGACTTGCTTTAGAGGGCTTCACTTCCCATATCTATCTATCTATCTATCTATATCTATCCATCTATACATCCATCCATCCATCTATCTATCTATCTATCTATCTAACTATCTATCTATCTATCTATCTATCCATATATCTTTCCATCTATACATCTATCTATCTATATATTTATCTATCTACATCTTGCGAAAGTTGCCTGTTTGTGCTGTGTGCAACAAGATGGGTTGAAATATTTGCTTAGTTTATGAAGAGTCCATGTTCTGTCTAGTCCCTACCAAGACATTCAAACGATGAAAACCTGTAATGTTTGATTATGTTAACTTGTATTCTTGTCTTTTTAGATTAGGCCTGAGGTCCAGCGATCCGCTCTGGGTAGGGGCTTGGTGGCCAGGGTACTTGGTCGGAGCTGTAGGTCTGTTGATTGTTGCTGTTCCAATGCTTGGCTACAACAGAGATCTTCCAGGTTAGTTTTGAATAGAAATAAACCTTCTTCCTTCTAATGTCCTAATGTTTTTAAGGAAAAATATTTATTCTTTACAAATAAAAAGGGGCGTTCACACTGTCACGCACAAAACCTATGAGTAGTGATGTGGACCGGACTGCTAAGCCAGGGGTGGCTCGGTATTTTCAAAAGTGGTCCTGTCCTGATCCGGACCAGGGGTAAGTGGTCCGGTACTAGAGATTTGACCGGTCCTGAGGTGGTCCATCGTCATAACAGTTGTTTCACCAAATAAAATAAAACTGGTTCTTGTTTAACATAATTTGATGTATGGAACTATTTAGTACTGACAGGCAGGACAGACTAATAATTCATTACTGCAATATTTATTTATGTAAAACAAAGAAACCGTCAATCAATCGGGAATGATTAATAACTGAAACAAACCAAGATGGCAAACATCTGATGTATAATAAATCAAACATGCAATATCATCGGACCTGTCCAGTTCCAGTATTTTGTACTTTTGGTCCAATTCACATCACTACCTATGAGTGACCACGTACGTCAAAAATGGGCTATACGTAGCTGTGCGTGCTCACTCGTGTCTTCGTTAATCACGTGTAATTTCTTTCCAAGAGCGTACTTAAGGCAATCATAGATTGCTCGCTGGATGTTCATCAAACACTCACCGAACGTCTGTCAAACTCTTGCCGAATGTCCGTCATCAGGCATCCATCAGGCACTCGTAGATCGCTCGAAGATCATCCAACGGACGTCCTCAAAGCGTTTTACAAGCGTTCTACGAGTGGACGCGAGTGCATAGCAAGTATATACAGATGGACAGTGGCTACGTACATATGGCTATGTATGGCTACGTATGGCTATGTATGGGTATGGCCACGTACGTATGTAGAACGTATGTAGAACTTACATAGGACGCTCGCCGACTGACCCCTGAGCGAGTTACGTAATATAAAAAATTTACCGCCAAAGTTTTAAACATGTTTAAGAAATCTCTCCATGTATGCTCTTGGACAAGTGAATCTCGTAGGGCCAAAAATGAACATGAGTGAAAAAATATTTTCATACGTGGTCATACGTAGCTCTTATACGTGATGGTGTGAATATCCCTTAAGCCACCTACTTCCCAGAACTTCGAAACACCATAGTCCACATCAACAAAGAATCCGATATAGTTGCCATTACTTCCGTTGGAAGAGCGTGTCTAGTAGAGAGGAAGTTAGGGTTCCAACATCCTGTTCTCATCCTTTGTTGCTCCCTGTGGTCCATGATCTTTTAATGAACCCCACTCATATATTGTTACCATCATAGACAATATTATTCATCAGAAAACAATGGAGAAGTAGCTGGATGATAGAATGCCCTGATGCGGAGTCGATGTGAAATGTTCTATAGTTGTCATTGTAATTTGGTAAAATGGGGGTTAAGGCAAATTATTTGTTATTGATTAATGATGATCTTATGCTAAACATTACCGAGAATTATAATGTAGAGGGGATATTTATTTTGTGCAATGTTCTGTATGGGTGAAGGTTTTCCTTTTTTCCTTGATATTTACCACTGAAATTTTTTTTTTTTTAACTGGATAGTTCCATGGGGAGTGTATGTATAGCATATAACTTTACACAACAGATACTGCACACAGGGTTGCCTCGTGCAATATCAGTTGTCTTGGTTCCGTAAAACTGATATTGCACTCACCGCTTTACAATAATATTAAATTTTATACTATTTTGAAAACAAGACCCATAAAATTTAATGATGGAACTTTTTAATCCGTGGCCACAACAGCTACTAGCTTTAATTATTTGTAATTAATGTCAAAATCTTAGAATTGACATTTAGTATATCATAATATAGCTCTACTTATTTAATTATTTTAACTTTTGATCCATGTATTTCTATTATCTTTTTTTTGTTTTGCCATTTATTATTTTGTCATGACACATGTATCTATTTGATATTTTGCTGTCAATAAAAATCTATATATATATCAAATTTATATTGGACGTCAAGCTAGGACAACTTGCAAAAGACTCTTGAGAAAGACTCTGGACTGACCAGTCAAGAGTAGGCCTATGTGCATCCAGTTGGCAATGTTCATTACATAAAATTCCAGGTATAATTTGTGTGACAGTATATATTAGAAGAATGAAGGTTGATGGTTGCTTCATAACATTTTAGACAATTTTTGTTTGTAGAGTCATCTGGAAGTTGTTTTACTGCCATCATATGACATATTTTCCTTACACAACTGCTTATCATGAATCCCATTGAACTATATACAGCTGAGGACATAAAATACAAACAAAACAGACAAGGTTCCACTTGACATAGTTTTCCACATTGGGACATGTCGGATATATCCATAAAAGAGATCACTCAATGAAACTACAAATAAATTGCGTGTAACACGAAGGGCTTGGCATGTAACTAGTGGATAAACCCATGGAAAAGGCATGGTTTTGCCTCATTATAATTAGCTAAAAACCATGCGTTTTCCATGCGTTTATCCTTCTCGTGGAAAATGCACGTGACACATTTGGCCATGTAGGTGCTGACCAAGGAAGAACATACCGTCGACCAGGGTATCTTTGGCTGCTTTTGCAAACATTATTGGCTCTACCAAAACAAAAAAATATTGATGCATTTCATGCCACGTAAATGGACTTTACATGGGAAGATATTCATATACTATACAGCTTCTGGAAACCCATAATCATAACATATCTATTTTACAAAATAATGGGCTTTTGCAATGATGCAGCAAATATTTCTTGCCATCCATGATAGACCCCGACGCCATTTGGATTTGTCTTAATGGCTGGCTCAACAGGTAAATGGCTGGCTAAGCTGGCTCAGCCATGAAAAAGTTTGGCTGCTGGAGGCTCTGACACATTTTGGCTTCAAATGGCTGACGCATTATAGCAAGCTGAATATACCACATTCCATTGACAAATTAGCTTAACCACTCAGCTGCATAGAATCATGTGTACTTCAGCAAGTATTAAATAATAATTAAAGACAAAATGGATCTGAAATTGTTTATTTAGAATGAAACTGAGGACATTCTCCGCACCTAAAAAGTCTTAGGTGACTTAAGACTTTTTAGGTGCGGAGAATGTCCTCAGTTTCATTCTTAATAAACAATTAAAATTCAGCTTATACTTTTAATGGCGTCTCATGGCTTAAAACGGCTCTAAAACTTCATGACTGGCTCAGCCAAAACTTGCAAATGGCGCGCGTGGCGGCTCCTGGCGGCTGCTTCGGGGACTAATCCATGATATAGAAAAATCAATTGCACAGTGATTGGTGGGACAGCAGCAAAACTTTAAACCAGTTTCATCAAGAATATACACCTATATACCCACAAATGCCGGTGGTTTACCACAATACCAAATTACAGCATTCAAAGGTTAGCAAGAATGCATAACAACCGGGTTATTTGATGATTTCGCAAAGATATGACCCTGTTACTTTATTTAACATATTTCTGCACGCATCAAATGTAGACTGAATCAACATACCAAAAACTCTTAAGATTGTTTTGGCCATGGTCAAAGATACCCCACACTGAGCTTCAGATGGCTGAAATACTCATTTTCTTTGGATGTACCAAGAAATACTTAAATAGTTTGAATTTCCTAGACACCATTTTTATCTGTTGGACATTCTCTACAAAATACAGGCATTACAAGTTACCGGCATGTTTAGAACCAGCTTTCCTACACTAATGTTTACAGCAATAGCTGTGTCACTGAAACCACATGCCCTAACATACAGTTAGTTTCATAAAATATGGTCAACAATATACAGCTGCAGCCTTTCCCTGGCTGTAACTATAACTGGCTAAAGCAAAGTGCTTCTGTCTACTCCTAGCTTAGAGTTGGCTTACACATATCACCACTGAAAAATAGAAACCTTGGTAAATATAAGAAATGTATCTAATATATTATAAATATGTATATGCAATAGACATGCATTTTTCAACAAGAAATGAAAAATATACGTATAACTCTTAACTTATGCACCAGATGGTGCTGCATGAACTTTAAGATCTGGCTTTAAGTAGCCAGCTATAGCCAAACATTCCATTTAGTGGCATGTAGCATGGTATAGCCGAAGTTATCTAGCTTTGTCTAGGTTCATTTTGACAGGCCGTTTTTAATTAAACTAACTGTAACTGTCCCTAGAGCAGCATACAATGCATTAAAGGTCACGATTTTGTATTTTAGGAATCTCATATACTATAGATCATATTTATGCAAATGTAAGTCACCTATATTAAGCCAATCCATAGTGAGACTCGACAAAATCCCTTTTTTCATAGACAGCTAATTTAAAAGTTACCCTGGGCTGCATACAAAGATACCCCGGTTGTATCTAAGTCCCCCATTAAACGTTTTAGCTAATTTTGGTAAATTGGAATTAACCAACTACAAATTTATGCTACAGTAGCCACCATTTTGTCCATTTGCCCACACTGCAATCAACATAAGATAACAATTCTGCATGATTTCTATATTGCAAGGCTGTATTGTCTAAGTTATGTGGCCTGAAAGACTGAAACATTAGTGAAGTGATTTGAAAGTAATTTTGACTTATAATAACAAGTCCCATTTCTTCTGTGACAGTCTGAAATGCTTTGGGGACCTAGGAACGTTACATATATAGGTTTATTGTAGATAGCCTGGCTGTGATGTACAATACTGTCTTTTTTTTCTCCTATTTTTTAGATTAATTACTGCCATTTCACTAACCACATACACAGGGCTTCTTTACTCATATTCAAGTTTATACTTAACAAAATCAGCCTGATTTAATTGGTGGAGAGCACTTGAGTACGTCAGATAGATCAACTTGCATATGTGCATATGATTGTTTGATTGGCTGATCAACATTAAGCGGCCCTCTGTGATGGAACCAGACATAAAATCAGATAAACCACATCCCGTTGAAGCTGGATTGTCACTCATATGGTAGTGACCAAAATCTATTGCATTCACTTCATTGTCTTCTTAATACTGATTACCTACCACCCAGAGCCTTGCTGGGTTCACTATTTCTCTGTAAAATAAATAAACTTCACCTATTACTTAATTTTTCATGCCATCAATATGTTAACAAACCAAGTGATGATGTCACAATACTCAACAATGGGTGATGATGCCATTTTCATTGTATTTCCAACTTTTTGGTCTAAATTTCTTTCAATGTACCATTTATTTTTTGTAATTAATGCCTGATTAATGCCTGATAGATTCATTAGCTTACACATATTTAGTGTGCCTTGATCAAATATGGTGATTTTCAATAATTTTATGAATCTTTAGAGAAAATGGCAATTTTGACGGACAGTGGAGCTTTAAGTAAGGGCATGAGGTTTTACCTTACCAATCAAATTAATTTTAAAAAATGGCGTACCAAGTCATTTAGACTGAAATTAAATTAATCTGTGTGTACGTGGTTACTGAAATGGCAGTAAGGGAGGTTGAAAATATGAAGAAATGTGCCTGAATATTTGGTGCCACTGCTCTCTTTCGTAATACTGTATTAAATTTCTTTCATCTTTCAGGAGCTGCTGAAATTCGCGCTAACAAAGTCTCAGAAGCTTACAACGAAAAGAAAGAGGATGACGAGGAACAAGGTAACTGATAATTGCATAACCAAAGATATCCCTAACTAACCACGCTAATTATCATATGATAAATTCTAGAAGCATCCAGCTAAAGGCGATGTTTATATGACAGTATTATGACTGCAGCGCCATGTCAAATGAAGGCAATTTAGCGACGTTTTTGAAGCACCACAACAAAATCTGTTCTATCCACAATAATTGCCTTTTTGCCACCGCCAACCTATCTGCCTACTTCTTCTACCTCTATCTCGCTTAATAATTGGTATAGTTTCGATCCGAAAACACGTACGGAATCAGTATGAACTATACTAAACGATGGATTGCAACTATGTTAAGTAAGAACTCTTTTAAAAGTTTTAAATCGAGCCACGCCCTTTATGACGTTCGCCATGACGCTAGCGAACTTGCTTCTCTACGTTCTAATATTTGTATCTGGTCTATGCTTATTAACTGTGCTAAACCCAGTTTTTAATTTATGCAATACAGTTTATGCATATTTTTGTGTGTATTGAGGTCCTTGAGATTTTGGGTACATTTTGAGTTGCGTTAAGTCAGGCGGAGTAAATAACCATTTTATGTAGACTGTATGGGTCGAAACGAGGTTGAAATAGGCCTGATGGATTGATTTCGTGAAACATGTGGTCATTGAACACTGGTATTTTTAATCAATCAATCATGAGCATTTGTTTTATTTCATGTTCTGTTCCAGAATAACACAAATGAACAAATTCCACTGTTGTGGCTACTGGTCTATCTATCTATATATCTATATATCTATATATCTATCTATCTATCTATCTATCTATCTATCCATTTTCAGGTTCCAGTGAAATCCAGGTGTCTTGGAGGGAGTTACCTGTTTATTTCAAAGCCCTCTTCACAAATCCAACCTATGTGTTTCTCACATTGTTTGTCTGTGGTGACTCTTTACTCATGGGCGGTTTCACTGCATTTGGACCTAAGTATGTGGAGTTGCAGTTTAGCATGTCAGCAGCATTTGCTGGTGTTTTGTTTGGTGAGTTAGTGAATTACAATAAAATGTCACCATGTTTTGTTTGGTGAGTCCATAAATTACAATAAAATATTGTCATGTTATTAAAAACACTTTAATATCAAATAAAGAAAAATATTAAGAAGCTTTTGACAATGAGCAACCCTTTATTTTAAGTCTTATAACTTGTAAACCACAATGGTAAATTGAGTGAACCCATCGTCACAGACAGGCATAGTCACTAATTCCAATTAATAATGCGAAAATGTCTGAAGCATCTAGCAAATTAGTTTTATTCATAATCCACTTTAAATTATATCTTACGGCAAACTCCATAAAGTTGTATTCAAAGTCTAAAAATCAACTGGCTAACTACTAACTACATGGTGTACCATGTTAACCATAACCAGAAATGTTATATCCGCACTTGTTTTATCATGATATAATATTATTTCATTTATTATTTAACAGGAATTGTTGTTGTCCCTGGAGGTGCAGGAGGAACTGTATTTGGAGGAGCTCTTGTCCAAAAGATGAAACTGAGTTGTTCTTCTATTATGAAATTTGAAGCAATCTTCACAGTCGCCATTCTTATCCTTGGTTTCATGTTCTTCATTGTTTGTGAACCAATTTCTTTTGCTGGCGTCAACGCAGGATACAATCAGAGTAGCATAGTGCCTCCGGAGGTGTAAGTAACCATCACATCTTGTTTTGTCATCCCACTAAATATTGAAACGCATCAAGATTTTGAAGCAACTAAACTGCTACTGGGGCAAAGCAGCATGGGTAACTGCAGTTACCCGATCACAACCGTCTTCTTAACGCAAGGCCTCCTCCTCCGCAAAGCAAATTCAGTTGAAAAAGTAGCACTGTAACATGTTCAGATTAAGTATTAGTTACATCATGAATAGGAGGGAGGTAACTAACATCTTTGTTGGTTATCTTCCGATGCCAAAGGCGGAGCATGATAATCAACAAAAATTTTGGTTTACTCCCGACTATGAGGAATATAACTAATGTATACTCAATTTGGCATATTTACTACTTGCTTTGATTGTTTGTTTTGTTTTTATGGCTTTATTATAAAAAAACAAGTTCAGTTTGCATTCGGGAGGGAGTAAACTAACATTTTCTTTGGTTTTTGCCTGCTCAGAACAAAAGGAAAACAGTCTAAGTGGAGTATAACAATGTGTACCCAGCAAGGGGCCATTCAAATCAGGAAATTCAGATTTAGAACTTTATCAAGGTTTTGTCTTTAAACCCTTTCAAATCATCAATTAAGAAATTAAACATCCAACTAACCCCTGATATTAAACCAAAATAAGACTTTTTTTAATGTTTATCAAATGGTTGTTCTCCAGGATATAAATATATTTTTTTTATTTCAGGAACTTCACTGCAAAATGCAATGCCCGTTGTCTCTGTGATGATTACGTCCCTTTCACACCTGTTTGTGGAGAAAATAACATCCAATATTTTTCACCTTGCCATGCCGGGTGTAACAGTTCAAATGAAGACAAGACTGTAAGTTGAAGAGTAAAATATTGTTTTGATGTCTGATTTATTGTCAATTCATATTTAATCAATGATTTCCCATCCTCCCTTTTGAATTCAGTGTTTTCTTGCTGTAAAACCAAGAAATGCAGGATAATTAATGTTGAACAACAGACGAGGCAAAAAAAAAGAAGTTAAAAACGTTTGTGAAATGATCATAATTTTAAAATGAACATATTTCAGAAATACTACTTTAATAAATAATAAATTTTCTTTCCAGTTATGTAGTACATGGCTAATGGCAAAAAATACCAACCAAGATCTATCTATCTGTATCTCTATATCTATCTCTATATCAAATAATCAATCAATCTATCTACCTATCTATCAATCCATCAATCTATCTTATCAATGTATCTATCAATCTATCCATCAATTTATCAATCTATCAATCTATCTATCTAACTATCTATCATTCTATCTATCTATTTATCGATCTATCTATCTATCTATATGAAATCGAAATCCAAGACAACCACTAAGGACTACCAACTTGACTTGTTTCAGGAATACTTCAACTGCAGTTGCCTGGACTATGGTATGGTGAAGACAGAGTCTTGCAGTAGCAGTTCATGTGACCTGATTCCTTTGTTTATGGTGTTGTTCTTCTGCGCCATGTTTTTGCTCTTTGCCTGCAGTAGCATGAATATTACTGCCACAGTTAGGTAAGATGAAACATCCGATTATTATATAGTGATAAAAAGGCATAATCCAAATAGCATTCCAAATCGTATCAACCAAACGATGTTGAACTGACGGCAGCCGATATGGAAACGACGCTGGCCTGATTTTTAATGCTATCTAGGCATCACTTTTTTGACAATGAAATGTGTTTATTTGACCCAAAAAATAAAATAAAATGATGTTTTGGATTACATTAAAAAAAAAAGGAGAACGATAGAGGGTCAAGGGACACCCATTTGTCTCAATTAGGATGCTACCATGGGTGCCGCTTGTATGTAGAAAAGCACAGTGTGAAATATAGCGTGTTACACAGTACCATTTTGTTGACATGTATAGCAATCTTCTACTGAAGAATCAGTTTTGTATTTTTCCCAAAGCCAATTTTTTATGTAACTTGATTGACAAAAAGCCACAATTCTTAGGTAAGAAATAGAATACACATATAAAGCTTTTCTGATGCGTCCTTGGTTTATTAGGGTTATCATTTTTTTTGGACGTAGGTATACTTTATTGAACAAATGGCTTTCACTTTTGACTTTAACTCATACCCGGGTAGCATTCCGAATCAGGCCAGTGTCATTTCTATATCGGCCATCATCGGTACAACAACAGTTCAACATTGGCGCGACGTCGGCGATGTTGAACAGATTTGGAATGCTATCTGTGTAAGAAGTGATTTTTATTTATCTGTGGAAAACTATAAAAGATTCACACAACCTTCACAACAAATATTGCATTGTGCGTGATATTCGATGTTTCAAATGTTCATTGTGCAAGCATAATTGAGTTAGATGTACCTTACAGAGATTGTTTAACACTGTTATATTATTTGATTGTAATTAAAGTGACTGCAGGTCATTGACTGTGATAACGTTATATTTTAAATGTTTAATATATATCGCAATGGTTTATGGACCAAAAAGTGCAATGTGAAATATTTTTTGGTTAATATTTGTTCTTTGAGTGCATTTTTAATTTTTGAATAGCACTATTTGTGAAAAAAGAAAATCACAAAAAGTGATATCCAATATTATTTTTATTTGCCTCAACCAAGCCCTGGTCGGTACACTCGAAATCGGTGAATTTCGCCACAATCATGCTGCGCGAAATGGCCCACCCATTGAAACACCCAGTATTATTCAATTACAAATTTCATGTTTTGTAGCTAATGGTGAACATCATTTGCAGTGTTTTTATATCCCGAAATCCAACAGAGTGCATGGCCAATTGTGCTACGTGCGTTTACCATGCATTTGGATAAACGCATGGTTTTTTCCTTATTATTATTAGCTAAAACCATGCGTTTTCCATGCGTTTATCCTTCTCATGGAAAACGCACGTGGAATATTTGGCCATGTAGTTAGTTTTGAAACAGTTTTCGGTGGCGACAAATTGTGTATCAAGTAACAAATTGTCTTGACAACTATTTGTACAATTAGTGTGTTATGCATGGGTTCCGCACATACAAATGGAATCTTGTACCGTAACTCATGGACAGGTCATGTGAGCATTTCTGCTCAAATGTTTCATTATATTATATTACAATAAGGCATTGTTATCATTAAATGTACATACAAGTATTAACCAATCATCATAATAACTTTTTTTTCCCCATCCAACTAACTATTCTCATTTTTTTCACTTTTTCTTTTAGCCACTTGTTTATGTTTAAGAATAGAGTATTTTCACTGAACAGCCCTGAATTCAGCAAGACATAAGTCCTTCCTCTCCTCTTATAACTCATTTTGCTTTTCAGGCATAGTAGGTCATAACCAACTGATTCCATACATATAATTTTCTCAGGGAAATAACCAAACTCAACTGAATGATAAGATGTCAAATATACATTAAAATGCACTAAAAATACTGCAGCTAGGATGTACTCTGCTTCAGCCAATCAGAGTCAAAGGTGGGAACTTTTCAGCCAATAGAATTGTGGTATTCTGTCCTAGCCACCTGGTGACATACAAAAAACCTTCAGTGAAAATCCACTATTGCGAGTGACTTGACTTCTTTTTTATATATATGTATGTAGAGAAGTCAATATAATGAATACTATCAATATTCCAGATGCGTGCCAGCTTCTCAGAGATCATTAGCAATTGGCATCCAATGGATTCTGCTCAGGCTTTTAGGTAATTTTTTTGTATATGTTTGGTAAGTGGTCACGGAATGTTTGAATTTGACAGTGGAATGCCGTCCACATTAAGTAGTATTAAGCCTAAAGGAGATGCACATCTACTTACACATTTATGATATCCTATTCGAGAACATCATTTAGTGGACATCTGGGGCAGTGGGCCCTCTCCATTATCCTATTTGTAGAATATGTGTAAAAAATTAGTAAAAAAATTCACAATGTGTAATTGCATTCATTTGTAGCAATTTCCTGTCAGGTATTATTTTGTGGAGAAGTATTTCTGTGATGCGACATATTTCGTTTTGACATGCTTTTCAATATTTGGTTCTGATGCCGAATGGAAAAACACAGCGTACCTGTGTCATTAAAATTTAATGTGATATTTGATAAGAACTTTGCATTAATTCACTTGTTTTGTAAAAAAGGAAAAACATAACTCTAAGATTTCCAAAAAGTATTTTAAAACAAAATTAATGAAGGTAATCAGACCCTGTTCTGTTTAATGTGGGCTTGCTTAAAGCTAAATTGTCAAACTCATTTTTAACCACCCAACAAGTTATCCAAATAAAAGAAAATGCATCCCTCAATACAGCTAACATCAATATGTAAAATGCATAGCCTTTTATCCTGCTGTGAAATGACTAAAATATTAGAATTAAATACTTAAAACTACTTAAAGCTAATTACAATGTATATCACATATGTAAATAGATAATGGATAAATATGTTTATGAAATATGAATATGAAATATGGATAACAAATATGAGGGATATATGCAGGATGCAGGCTTGTGAATTATGATTATGAAATATGAATGTGGAATATAGTTAGTAATATTTGTGGGTTACTTTATATATATAAGAATGACTTTATGGGTAGAGTTGTCAGTTGCTTAAGGGGTTATAGTTTGAATGTTGTTTAAGGGGCTTAAGAAATGCCAAGGAGGGAAAACCACCATTGTGACTTCTGTGAAGGACAATAGGGGTTGGTTGACAATGGAGCTGAGGGGCATTAGATTGGTAGGGGTTGAGAGTATGGGGGTCAGCCAGAGGTCTGCTCTACTGTGGACAATGAACAGTCATCACTGGGACAGGTGTGAGGCTGGTAATGAGCAGCAGGACAATGTCCTGGCAGTTTGAGTGCATTCTATTCATTGTATGGGTCTGAGCTGACCAAGTTTGATGTGTTGGGAATTTGAACTTTAGGGCAAAAGCCACCAGGGGGGGTTAGTGGTATGTCTGTTTAGGAAGCAACTGAAAGGGGGATGTAACATTGTAAATTGACTTGTATGATTGGCCTTGGGCCTAGAACCAATCCCAGATAGGGTGGTTTCTGGGGGGAGCTGCTTTTTAGCCCCCCATGGTATATATATTAAATCATCTGGGCAGAGGCATCTTTCACTTGGATTTTGCACTCACCAGTCTGACACCAAATTCATGACTTTGTATTCTTTTGTGTTTACACCAAGTGTGTTTGGACTATGCTGCTGAGCTACAGCAATTTCTTATGGAAGATTATTTAGGACACTGGATACTTTACAAATAGATCTGTCAAAACTTCCTTTTGATTTCCTGTATTTCCGATCCTTGTGTACACTGAATTGTAGAGTTTTTACTTATTATAAAAAAAGGTTTGTTACATCCTGGTTCCCAATTGCATTTCAGACTCTTTGGGTAATTTTCCTTGATTTGGGGCAAATTTTCCGCAATTCAGCCCAAATATCTCTCCCAATCTCAGACTGAGCACATTCAATGAATGGGTTGGAAAAAAAGAAGCCGAAAGTGTTTTTTCATGCGATGCCACTTTACAAAAGTAATTTTTGATTCATCTACTGACGATATCAATTGTTTTGTAGGTACTATCCCTGGACCAGTGTCATTCGGAGCAGCTTTTGATGGGGCATGTGCGTTATGGCAAACAGCCTGCGATGGCTCCCAGGGCCAGTGTTTATTTTACGATTTGGAAAATTTAGCTTTAAACATATTTTTGATATCCGCATGTGTTAAAGCCATCACGCTGATTTTCATATTTTTGGCATGGAAGTTGTACAAGTCACCCAGGCAAAGCAGACTGGAAGTAGTTATCAAACCAGATGAAGATTTGAATCAAAATGGTGGCCTCCAAAAAGAGAGTAATGGTGGCTTCCATGTGGAATCAAATGGAGGAATAGTGTCTCCAGTTTATGAAGAGAATGAAAACTTCGACACAAAAACTGAAAATAATAATATGGAAATAAGTTATGTTCAAAACAATGCTGTGAATGATACCGTTATGCATAATACACCATTTTGAAACAGAAGGTGGTGAATCCTAATGACAATTTAACGTGTTAAGGGCTATATTACACGGTCCTCAAGTATTGCTAGTTACCCATCAACGACGGGGTTAGATTTGCATTTAAAACGAAAAAATCAAAAATATCCCACATACAATTTCTTCTCAATTATTTTAATAATTTTAAAGTTTGATGCCTCCCCTCTTATTTTTCACATTCTAGAAGTTCCTCCACTTAAGACTCTGATAAATGGCATACAACAAATCCTCTGATTTGCTAAGGCAAGTTCAGACATCCAAAATGACAAGTTAAAAGTCAGTGTGATTCTGTCATGTAACTTTCACTGCTGAGTTTGCCTCATTACAAGTACAAAATACTGAAAGGCAAGATGGCTTGCTTCCTTACCTTCAGTTGCTAGTAAAGGAGAAACTGATAATTGTTTTTGGGCAATTCGTTATACGGCAGGGAGGATTCACTGAAATGCCCCCCCCCCCATCCCTCAGCTTACCTACGCATAAAGCAATGGACCAATCACTAGGCAATTAGGATTCAGTAGCTAGTTGTAGCCCAATGAGATGGATGCTCAGTAGTAGTCCATCTCTATTATGTGGGGAGATACCTTCCCCCCTCAGGCCCTTAAGGCTGCCAGAATGTCACCCTTAAACTGGCAGGATTAGGTCAAACTGACACTGGGAGACAATAGGTGTAATTAGGTTTGCTGCAAATGCCCAGCAATTAGGGCCTGCAATCATTCAATGATGTTGCCTTAATTGTGAACATCTGGAGCTTTTGATGTTTTAATAAATTTCATAAATATTCAGAACAATGTAATGTAAGTTTGGTGACACCTGGCAGCTGAAAATATGTAAGCACATTAATGGCCTCCCTCCTATCAGTGCAATAATAAACCTGGACATAATATAAAATGGTTCATATAAGCTGCATATAACATGCTCTATGACTGCATGGATAAACATAATGACTCTAAACTACAAGTATATGTGTGATTTGGCACATCTAGACAGTAAATCTAGAAATAACAATATCCTAGAAAGAAATAATGAAAGTCCACAAATAAAGGGCAGTGCATTTTACATCGTGTTATTTTCCTGTAAGCACATATATATAACATGCCCAAAATTGCGTCATTTCAAGGACATTGTACATTCGTTGTTATTTGCGTTATTTGTCGCATAATATACATCATTAGACATTGCAGATTTCATTCACATTTCTATCAGTTCATTTTCATCATGCATATGAAGGTTAATAATAAAGTTTAATAAATGAATAACTCATTACTATGTTTTTGTTTTTACAATTGGAGATTTGGCAAGGGCTATATATATATATATATATATAATTTTATTCATTCACATGTAAATGCATGGAATATACAATCAAAATAAGCAAGAAAAGTAGTGTAAGCTATGTACTCAATCGGGAAAAAACACATTAAAAAGACAAAAACAGGGTAATTACTTGTCCAATACAAAGGCCATTGTCTACAAGCAATTGTTGAGTCCGCCTAAAATAAAAGGTCCCTTTTGCCCCCCTTCTAACTTCCTGGAATGCATAGAGGGATTGGCCTTGTGTGCACTGACACGGAACAATGCACATGCCCTAATAAAAGTACTAGTTAGGACATGAATTTTAGGTAAATTTACGGCTGTATAAATGTCTCAACATGAAAGTCATGTGATTTAGAACACATTCCCACCACAAGGATATACTGCATGAACGATTTGTTGTTTTAAGGTGGATGGTACTAAGCAGCTAAGTTAAGGTGAGTTATTATCTAAATATATACTTGTTGTTATATCGTCTTATGCATATTTCCATGTGTAGAGGTGTTTTCTTTCTCCGAACCACCTTGTAGATTTCTATAAATGTGTGCCAACCACTTTAAGTAAATAAAGTTCAATTTACAAATTCGACCCAATTGCTCTAAAATATAACACATGTTTACCGTGATCCTTTCATACCACTTATCAATTGAAATTTAACATGTTTATGCATATTTTTTTCATATGCTATGATGCTCTAAGCAATCCTATCGTGTGTTATCCTATCCTATCCTATCCTATCCTATCCTTTTATCCTATTATTCTATCCTATCTTATGCTATTCTATCCTATCCAATGGTTTAAAGACATAGGGAATTTTCTGTTATATTGCCAGGTTACATGATTAGATTTTTCTTTGCTTCCTTGTTGATCACCGAAGCATGAACTATGTATAGCACATATGCAATGATAATTAGCCTTCTAATAAACGCTTTTAAATTCCATTAAAAAATATCAAAATGAGTGAATTCCATTAACCAACAAAAGAAAAGCCAAATTGAAAATCCTATTTATGCTTATTTGAAGTCCGATTCTGACCTGAATTCATAGTATATTTGAAGTAACTCAGTTTTAGATTAAATACCATTATATCATTCCATAATTGGTGTCAGCAGTGTCTACAAGTACCCTGCTGAGTTGTTGATGACCTTATAGCAATGATAGCAATCATCATCGAAGAACTGTACACAATCTTATTTTTTTTTAATAAAAATATGAAGAGAATATATATATTTTTGGATTCAATGGCTCTAATATTAATTTTATTATTCATTAATTTTTCAGTTTTGTACCTGATATTGTAAACAAAAACCTACAAAATGGAGGAGACTGCTAAAAATCAAAATCACGAGAACCACGATAGCCACAACAACAAAAACCTCACAAGTCTTGACACAGATATAAAGATGGACGTCAAGCCCACATCAGGGAATGACACAGAGACTGACAATATTACACAAGACGTTTCCTATGGTTGTTTCGGCACCAGACCAAAATGTCTACAAGTTCTAAACAAAGCGGGATGGCTGCTTTTTTTCATGTGCATTGCAAACATATTTCAAAGTATGGTAGTCAATGGCTTGGTAGGAACTATATTGAGTTCTTTAGAAACTCGATTCGGCTTTACGTCATCACAGAGTTCCTGGATTGTTAGTTCATACGATGTCAGTACAATACCAATGCTGATTGTCATCAGTTACTTTGGGTCACGAAGTCACAGAGCCAGATGGACTGGTGTAGGTTTATTTGCCTTGATCATTGGTTCTGTCATAATGGCTTTACCGCATTTTGTGACAGATGAGTACCGACCTGTGAGCTCCAGTGGAGATGGAGAATTATGTCAATCAAGTAAGTGTGTGAAATATTTTCAAAAGTCATGAAAACATATTGTGTATGGATCAGTTACTGTGGCCAATAACATGAAGTAAATTTGCAATCCTGCAACCATAATTATAATAAAAAGATTTGTTAATTTTTAATATTTTGCCATTTAAAACGTTAACAGAATAAAGACAGTTTTTATTAATCATTATTTTTAACTAAGGCTGTCCACCATGACTTAACCTGCAAATGGCTTTTTGATGTGTTCAAAGGGTATTTCCAAAAGTTTCTAACTTATTTAATGCTCTAACTCACGCTCAAAGGCATATATATATATTATACATATATATAGCCGCTGCTGAGAAGTTACCTTTAAATTAAAAATACAAGAATAACACGAAAATATTAAATAGGCCAGGTCATGAAATATTACTCCAGACTATGTCATAGTTTAGAGAATTTCATATACTTTGGGTGATTACTTAAACTGGGGTCGCCAAATTGTGTAGTATATAGATTGGCGAAAATATGAAATATATTAAGCAATGAAATTAACAGATAAAATTGTAAGTAAAGTCGAGCATTTAATATAATAATATTGAATGTGGGAAAATTGACATATATGACAATTTCCATTGAAGCAATCACCGCTGTAGTACTTTGACTTAACATTAAATTAACATTGTATCAGTGTTTCTATCTGATATTCACATTTGCTCGATGTTGGCACTGAATCAGTCGACATCGGTTAATGTTAGGACGATATTAACCTAATCTGACATAACATCTATCTATTATATCTATATATTTTTCAGGAGAAAATTACACGGACCCGTGTGATAACCAGTCCCATGGACAGGGGTACAAGTACTACTTGGCGATATTCATTGTCGGAACTATATTCTATGGGTTTGGAGCCGTTCCCCTCTACACCATATGTGTGACGTTTTTGGACGATTGTGTATCAAAAGAGACATTTTCCTTGTATATAGGTACACCCTTTTTTGACATAATTTTCATACTTAATATACTGTCTTATTTGTTTAATTCAAATGTATTTATAACTGAGGAATACCACACGTACAGTCACACCAAAATTTATTTAGACTCTTTTGACTTTTCACGAATAACTACTTCACCGAGATTGTTTCCCTATAGATCTGAGAGGGGAAAAACCGACGAAAATGTTAGTTAACTCCCTCCTGAGCGCAAACTAAACTTGTTTTGCGTAATAAATGCATTAAGAAAAAAACAACTGTCAAAAAAATTGGTAAATATGCCTAATAGAGTATAAGTTATTTATATCCCTCATATTCG
The DNA here is from genome assembly GCA_932294295.1 of Alitta virens. Classification (NCBI taxonomy): domain Eukaryota; kingdom Metazoa; phylum Annelida; class Polychaeta; order Phyllodocida; family Nereididae; genus Alitta; species Alitta virens. The sequence continues at coordinate 18,871,225 of OW028583.1, read as the reverse complement.
GGAGTTAACTAACTTCTTTTGCATAATAAAGGCATTAGTAAATATGCCTAATGGAGTATAAGTTATTTATATCCCTCATATTCGGGAGTTAACTAACTTCTTTTGCATAATAAAGGCATTAGTAAATATGCCTAATGGAGTATAAGTTATTTATATCCCTCATATTCGGGAGTTAACTAACTTCTTTTGCATAATAAAGGCATTAGTAAATATGCCTAATGGAGTATAAGTTATTTATATCCCTCATATTCGGGAGTTAACTAACTTCTTTTGCATAATAAAGGCATTAGTATACCTACTGAAGTATAAGTTAGTTATATCCCTCATAGTCGGGATATAACTAATACTTTCATAACTACATTGACAAATGCAGTGCAATGACGACCACTGACAGCTGTTGACATATACATGAAAATTATTTCACAAAATTCAATGCCGCCTCAATCTAAATGACTTCTACTGCAGTTCAAATGTGCTTTGAATGCTTTTTGGTGTGACTGTACATAAATATTGCATCAGATTTGTGTCAATAGCATTAAGAATTAATCTCGTTGGCAGGGTGCAGCCGTTTATCATATTGAAAGTTGGAGTGTATTTATTGCAACTGTTAGTTTAGAGTTTAACTTATAAAACCATATGTGAAAGGCAGACGTAATGATGAGAAGCTTGGAACCAACTGCCCAATGTCTTAACCACAAGCCCACACACCTGTGAGTCTTTGCTACGGGAAGCAAAAAAAAATTGGGTAACCGTGTAAGGTGTAATTGTAGAAAGTCAAAAGAATTTCTCATTTACTATTGAAAGAGTAACACTGATATTTTCATAGTAGAACCGTGGCTTATAAAATGTCTGACTCATCATCACACTGTTTATAATTTGGGGCCCAACAAAGTCCTGGACCCTTAACAAGGGTGAACACATGGGGTGAAGACAGCAGCTGGATGACCTAATGGTTGAGGCGCCCACCAATTCTATAGTGGCCAACTCTGCTAAAGGTTTTGAGGGCACGGGCCGCCTTGCTCATAGGTAGGGCTCTTGGCTTCCAACCGCTGGGTTCCGGGTCCGATTCCTGGTCGAGCCTAAGTTGGATGGCTGTTTCATCCTTCATCTCATTGCCATGGTCCCTGCCTGTCCTAATTAGCCTATTAGGTGCAGAAATACAGGACGTAAAGCCCTAATCAACCACCCCACCCCAACTGCTAAAGGTTTCGAGTTTGATCCCTAGCCCGGGCACATCTTCATGAGCGACATCCCAGCTGGATGACAATCACATGAGATGTTAAATTGGAGATGCCTTGTACTCGGTGTCTATGCTGTGGCGAGTAAAAGACCCCACCTATGGCATTAATGTGTAATATGGTGTGGAGTCCAAGCCTTATCTCATCATTATGTTTGCCTCTGGTAAAATAAGCTGACTAAGCTTCAGACACAGTAGCATTGAGATGTTAGACAACGCTATAGTCTTTTTGCGAATTTAATTTTTAAATTCTTTTTCAGGTCTATTTTATGCTGCTGGAGTGCTGGGACCTGCCATAGGCTACATAGTTGGAGGATATTTACTGGATTTTTACACAGATTTCCTTACAATAGACCCGAAAATAAAGTATGTATACAAGTATATGAAAGTGTTGAAGTAAAATAAAATCATATTTGTAAAGAGGAAAAGGATAATAAACATAAACAGCAAAACTCCCAGGACCACATGATAAATCAACAAATCCTAAAATTAAGGGCACCGTTAGCAGATGGCCAGTATATTAACAAGGTAGTGAAGATACCACTTCAGTTTTGGTCAATCTGACCTTTTGTTAAGGCTTAAAATCTGATCAATGATGTGTACTGTCTAGGATGTTCCATTCATGTCATTTTTGGAATGTTTTTTGTGTACATGCAAATCCCAGGCAAAAACATGAAAAAACAGGTGATAAAGGGACTTTCATTTCGACAAGGCTGAATAATATTTACAAATCAACAGACCATTACATTCATAATTTTTGTACAATTACAGAAACTTTCCTTGATATATTTTTGGCATACTTTTATCAACAAACACGTTAGCCTACCTTATTTCGTCGTTATGTACAGACAGACAGACAGACGTATGATTTTTATTTAGGCCAGTAGCATTTACAATTGGTATTAAAAAACATAACTATATATAAATGTTGGTGGCTAAGGAGATTGCAGCGATTAATGAGATGATCTGCCACAGGAGGACTGCTCTGTTTACTATTGCATCGCACTCACCTATTCATGAAAAAGTCATTAGAAAAGTCGTTTTAAGCATTATTTTCATAAATTTACGTTCGCCAGTTCATGCTTTTGCCATTGCAATGCCCCCCGGCAGTCACATGATGGTGGCACCACTGTGCCTGTTCAGATTTTGTTGCTGTTAAAAATCTGTGAATAATTTGCTCCATTTGCTTGTTATTGAATTGAAATCGTGTGGATGTAATTTTAATGTATTGTAAATGTCGAATTGACGGACCTAAGGACTTGCCAGCGCTATTCTGTGTGAATCTTATTATCCATTAGGGGTGTTGAAAGCCCTCTTGCCAGCCATGCTGTTATGTATTATCAACCAAATGTGAATTCAAATATGCTACACAAATTTATTAAAATTGGAAGAAATTGACCATATCTGAGTGTGATACAATAGAAAACAGGTATATGTAAACCAAGAGCATTTTTTTCATTTATGACATTGTAACCCTGTCCTGTGGACAGGGGAATTGTAGCTAATCTATGTGGTACCTTGGTATATCCAAGTCAATGTTGTCATGCTGCTGGTACTATAGAATCTGATCTAAAATATCTAAATTATAAGAGAGCTTCTTTTCTGGATATTTGGTCTTAACGGTGGAAACCATACTAAGTACAGTTAGTTTCATTAACAAAGGCCTGCAAAATTAAACCTACACCCTGATTCATTTCATTGTGTAATGAGGTTTGAACACATAACTTTAAACTGACCTGATGTGCAGCATTATTTTCATCACTGATGTGATCAGTAACCTTTGAAGGTTTATCGCACTTTTCTGAGCCACACAATGACGGTTTCCAATGCCTTTTCATTAGAAAAATATTAGCCTCTTCCACCAATGTTTCTTGCATGACTTAAGAGTCTGCAATTGTGACATCACAATGGTCAATTGTTAGTCACAATCAAGCAGCAATTGTGACGTCACCAAATCAGCCTCAGAAAGAGGCACTGAATTTGGCTGCCTAGATCAGTATTATCATTAGGAATATGAGTTTGGCAAAGAAAAGGACTGCACACAAAAAATATGCATAATGATTGGTATTTAGTATGGTCTTTGTATGTTATGAGGCATGTCCATATCAACATGTGAATATTCAGTTCAGTTATTAAGTATGTGTTCATACCTCCCTACACATCCTCAAAATATACACTGTAGATGATAACTTCTGCTACACGATGCTGTCGGCCGCTAAACGGAACTGTTTGGCTTTAGCCAGCTACTCAAAGCCTGATCTAAAAGTACATGCAGCACCATTTGGTGCATAAATTGACAGTTACGCATATTTGTCATATTTTGTTGAAAAGATGCATGTCTATTATACATACATATTTATGATATATCAGATACATTTCTTACATTTGCAAAGGTTTATATGTTTTCAGTGGTGGTAGGTATAAACTGACTTTAAGCTGGAAGTAGTATAGCTACAGCCAGAAATAGGTCAACCGTATTTTATGAAACTAACTGTACATTCACTTTTTCTTTTCAGATTTGGTCTGACATCTGGCAGTCCACTCTGGGTGGGGGCTTGGTGGCCCGGATTTTTGGCTGGAGCGGCTCTCATTTTCATTGTAGCTATTCCTATGTTTGGATACAACAGAGATTTGCCAGGTGGGTTTTTCATGATTTTGTTAATTTTTGTATTGTCTCCCTCGTTTAACCTACCCCTATGGCTTAAAAAGCTTTCCTGATGTTCAGTAGTGCGGACCACAGGTCAATTTTGAGTCATGCATGGTTTGTGGGCGTAGTCTCATTCAAATGGAAGAGCTCTTCAAGTAGATAAAACAATTATACGCAGTAGCACTGTAAGTGAAAACCACTCTAACTTGGTTCTACCCATCACTCAGTCTGGTAATTATTCTGTAATGACGTACCGTGGTTAGATTGCTTAGTTTAGCAGCACATAGTGTTATGAAGTGGTGGATCCAGGGAGGGGGGCCATGGGGCCATGCCCCCCCCCCCCCCCCCCGGTACATGGCCAAATGTGCTACATGCGTTCTCCATGCGTTTGGATAAACGCATGGAAAACGCATGGTTTTCACCTCATTTTAATTACTAAAAGGCAAAAATCATGCTTTTCCATGCCTTTATCCTTCTCAAGGAAAACGCACGTGGCACATTTGGCCATGTACCAGCCTTAATTTCTACAGTGGCCCATGGCATAGTGACCCTGAGACACCTTAATAGTCATGCTTTGGCCCCCGCCCCTGTAGAGGCCGGGCTGGATCTGCTAGTGATGAAGTGGTGTAGCTGTGTCTGGATTGTAAAAGACAGAGTATGAGATGATTCACACTATACAGCGAATAACCTATCATGTCACTGATGCTAAGCCAAAATAGGGCTGGTCAGTTCTCGTGTAATGTAATGTACAGTGTAACCTGCCTTAGTGCTCACCTCTTTCGAGCAGCCACCTGGCCTTAGTGGTCAGTCTGATACCCCCCGAACGAATACTATGTAAATGCACCTGGATTTAGCAGCCACTTCCATTCTGTGGCCAGCGGTCAGCAGATTTCACTCCAAACCCCTATGTTTACCTGTACTTAGTGGTCAGTTGCCATCATTACAAAAAAAAGAAATTTCTTCTCCCAGTATATTTTATGAAGCAATAACATTCTAAAGTTAGAAAATGTCAAGAGTAAATATCTGTGAAATCATTCAGCAATACAAATATTCCAATCAATATTCATAACTATGAAAACCGGATTTGCATTATCTACACCTTGTAAATTCACTCAGCCTGATAACTTATGATCTTCAATTCCATTCCTGTCTGCACTGGTTCATCTCTTCAGTCCTTGGTTAAATAAAATGAACAACACAATAGTTTGGTGTCCAACTGCATAGCTTCAGTCACTCCACCTTCTGATCCTTAGCTTAGGCATTTTATTGCTTTTATAGCCCTCCCAACACAAAGCCCATCCCTCAATCAGGGAACACATTCATCTATCAAACCTTCAATTCTAAATACTAAATGACACATAATTTCATACAGCATTTCCATTCTAACTATATAAATGTTCACACAACATATTCCTACAACCCTCCTATTCTATATTATATCTATGATTCATTTATTAAAGCTTTTACCCTTATGACCTTCATGATTTCAATGCAGGGAGCAAAAGGCCCCTGCCTTTTACAACCTGACTTCAGCAGCCACCTGGCTTTAGCAGCCACTTTTGCCACTTCCCTTGGCTGACCACTTAACACAGGTTGCACTGTAGTTTAAATACTGAACAGGTTAAGTCTCACACATTCAGTGTGAGTTTCACGCATTTGGTTGCTGTCTCACGCCTTTTGGACTCGGGGTATTTTCTTCCTATTTTTTTTTCACTCATGCAATGAGGACCAGAATAAATCTTTTACATTTTAATGTAAACTGCTTGGAAAGAGCCAAACTCCCCCATTCACCACTCAAGAACCAGGCATCTCTGGTGACATGTACGTGTGCAGAGTGCGTTAAAATCAGTAGCTCTGGAAACCCGTGTGTGATAGCTCTTGCAATAACAATACATGACGTCACCAATACACAATACAAGACGATGTCATCAATAATTGGACTGTGGTGACGTCATGTTTTGTATTAGTATTTCCAGGTGCAAGATCATACTAGAACTAATCAGCCCCATGTTGTGTCTCCTTGAGGGGAAGGCACTAAGTAAATGTATGTAAGCTCATTGTGCTCACTGTAGAGCAGCCACCGTCAAAGAAAACATATATATATCTAAAGAATATCTCCTCAGCGTGACCTTTTTTCATTTTATAGGAGCAGCAGAAATACGAGCCAAGAAAGTCTCCGAAGCTCACAATCAAAAAGAAGATGAAGATGCAGGTATTTGCTCACTTAGTCTTTGAGTGCCTCATACAGGCTTTTGATACAATTTCTTAACCTGTATGAAGTAGAAATGAATACAGTATTAAAATAAATTTACTCAAGTCAGCTTGAAAGACCGATTGGACCTGATATATGTTCAGTTCATTCATAGCATCCTGTTTGATTTCATATTTTGTTTCATAAATACATGATAAAAGCTGCCTTTGCATTGTAAGGTTCTCTGCAAGTCTTTAAAATTAATCTGGTCTTTGAAGTTATGAAAAGGACGAAGATCTTAGCTTCTTTCTTTAGTTGTGTAAAAATAAATGCAGCTAAGCCTTGTGACATGATTTACAAAACGAGTTCATGCATGTGGCGGCTTACTGTAAACAACACAATATGAATAAGATTGTGCGGTCAGGAAGGATTTCTATCTATCTATCTATCTATATATCTACGTATCTACATGGCCAATTGTGCCACGTGCGTTTTCCATGCGTTTGGATAAACGCCTGGAAAACGTATGGTTTTTCCCTTATTATAATTAGCTAAAAACCATGCGTTTCTCCTTCTCATGGAAACGCAAATGGCACATTTGGCCATGTACCTATCTCTCTATCTTCCTATCTCTATATCTATTTATCTATTTCAGGTGTCAATGAACTCCAGGTGTCCTTCAGGGATCTTCCTGCTTATATCAGAGCCCTCTTCACAAATCCAACCTATGTGTTTCTCTCATTGTTTGCCAGTGGTGACGCCCTCATCATTAATGGTTTCACTGCATTTGGACCAAAATACCTACAACAGCAGTTCAGTATGTCCACGGCATTTGCTGGCATGCTGTTCGGTGAGTAACTTATTATTACACTTCATGTCCATCTTTTCGTTGAGAGGTGGGGGGGGGGGGGGGGGGGTTATGGGGTAGTTGAAGTTGACGACTTTTTAACCTGTAAGGTCATTACAGCCAAATTCATGGACTTGGAAGCTAAACTCCAACATGTTATGTGAATGCAGGACTCCCACTGGTTAATGCAGTCCCTCAACTAATGAGAGTCCTCGATTCACATGACGTCTACTAGAGCTCAGCTTCCAAGTCTATGAGACCAGTTCCCAAGTCAATGATTATAGCTGTAATGTCTGGCTATGGTATGGATATACAAGTAAGGTTAGCTAGTGTACAAAATAATACCTGATATAGAAAGAGAACATGACAAGTCTGTGTCTATGAATGAGGGAGTTTTCGCCATAGCTTGTCATTTTCTCATCTAATAGAATTGTGAAGAGCGCCAGACACTGCTCCTTACTAAACAAGTAATTAAGGTCCAATAATCCGTCTCAGGTCTACTACAAGTAATTAAAGTCCAATAATCCATCTCAGGTCTACTACAAGTAATTAAGGTCCAATAATCCTCAGGATACTACAAGTAATTAAGGTCCAATAATCTGTCTCAGGTCTACTACAAATAATTAAGGTCCAATAATCCATCTCAGGTCTACTACAAGTAATTAAGGTCCAATAATCCGTCTCAGGTCTACTACAAGTAATTAAGGTCCAATAATCCGTCTCAGGTCTACTAAAGCATTCTTTGGGCCAGGAGTTATTTTTCTTAAATCATTTGCTGACATGTTTCCAATCATCATCATACCATTGTTATGTTATTTTGCAAATTACACAGGTATAATAACAATCCCTGGAGGTGCAGGAGGAACTGTATTTGGAGGAGCTTTGCTCAAAAAGATGAAACTGAGTTGTTCTTCTATTATGAAATTTGAAGCAATCTTCGCATTTGTTATTTTGATCATCAGTTTCATGTTCTTCATTGTTTGTGAACCAATTTCTTTTGCTGGCGTCAACTCAAGATACAACCAAAGTATCTCACTCTCTTCTGAAGGGTAAGTAACACTTTCTCCACATGCTAAATTATCATGAAAGTTGCTATTTTGAGGATATTGCAGCACAAATGCCTTTATGACTTGAAATCATTTTGATTTATTCATAAAAGGCGTAGAAACATATCCCATAAACATTATTTTTAAAGGGGAACATTCGGTCAAATTTAGGTTGCATAATAATGGAAAATTTCTTTATAACTGTGGGTTATGATGGTAAGTTTGAGATGTTTTTTGTGTCTTGTTTTAATGACGCCTGTCGTGAAAACATGGGTGGCATTTGATCACTTTACTTAACTGAAACGTTACTTATTTTTCCAATACTGACATTCTTGCTGTAATAATTGTTAGTGGCTGTGATTTAGTTATGAATTAGATTATTAAAAGGTTACAGTTTACAGTTTACAGTCTGTTTGTTACACCACTTAAGCAGTCTCAACCAACTTTACAATTTAAAATTACACCCTTTTGCCGTAGTGACCTATTCTTGGCTGTAGCTATAACTGGCTACAGCCAGCTGCTTCTATCTACTCCTAGCTTATAGTTGGCATACACCACAAAAATATAAACCTTGGTAAATGTATTACATTTATCTGATACGGTGCTGCACGTACTTTTAGATCCAGCTTTGAGTGGCTAGCTATAGCCAGACAGTTCAGGATTGTAGCAGGTAGCATCGTTTAGCAGAAGTTTTCTAGCTTTGGCTAGGTTTAATTTGACAGGCCGTGTTTAACTGTAACTGTATATATGTCTGTTTTCAAGTGGAACCAAAAGCTTTCAATGCTACTCCTAAATTTCATCATGAAAAAATGAAGCATAATACCACACAGGATTGGCATCAGAGTATTGTCTTGTTGTGAAAGGAGTTGTTTGATATGACATTCAGCTAGAAATCTATATATTTTTCATTTTAATTTCTACGACATGTTTTCATAAAGTCATATTACATTAAACTTTGCTATTGTTATAAAATATGCATTATTCACCACAACAACACTTAATTGTTAAAGGGTTCTCATTGCAATTTTGTTCAAATTACTTTCTCAGTGATTCAGTTTTTATGCTGTTTGTTCTCCAATTTTTTCCACATCAAAATGTGAAAATTGAGGTAATATAGGAAGATTGTATTACCTTCCAAATTGGTTGTTTTTCCTGAAACTTTGTTTTGCTTCAATTTCAGGAACTTCACTGCAGCATGCAATAGCCGTTGTCTCTGTGATGATTACGTCCCTTTCGCACCTGTTTGTGGAGAAAACAACATCCAATATTTTTCACCATGCCATGCCGGGTGTAACAGTTCAAATGAAGACAAGACTGTAAGTTGAAGAGTAAAATATTGTTTTGATGTCTGATTTGTCAGTTCATATTTAAACAATGATTTCCCATCCTCCCTTTTGAATTCAGTGTTTTCTTGCTTTAAAACCAAGAAATGCAAGATAATAAATATTGCATATATGACGAGGCAAAAAAAGAAAGTTAAAAACGTTTGTGTAATAATCACAATTCAAATCAAATAATTATAAAAATGAACATATTACAGATATTCTACATTAATAAATAATACATTTCAAATGAAGATAAAATCTATATGTCAAAAACTTTCATTTCATCACTTTTTGTTTCTTGAACATCAATAAAAAAAACCCGATAGCGTATCACATCAGTTGGCACAATTGCTTTTTAAATTTTTGATTCATCAGGGCATCAATAAAAATCGTTTTTTATTTAACTTTTGAACTTTGAATCAGAAGAACATTAGGCCGATGCTAGGCCAAAATCCAGCCCCTGGTGTAAATCACTGTGTATCATCATCTATAAGACAAACAATCTAATGATGGTCATTCATTTGCTAGTTTACCTAGTTAAACAAAACGATTGGTTAAACTATGTTGCCAATAGGCTGAGTATAGACTTAAGAAATCTTCTCCTAGAAATACAAGAGAAATGGATTCATATTTTTTTAGTTTAGGCAATTTTTCTCAATTGCCTGCTTGTCGGAACAATAATTGCATAAACTCATGAACATCTAATTATTCTGTAAATTCCTTGTTAGACCTTTAGTACAATAACCGCCTATAGAATATAAGAAATATGGATTAATTTTTTTGGATGATTAAACGAGCAAGACACGTATATAATTAAGTCACTGGGCTGTGAGGTGATGACAAAAAGTGCAATGGCAGACAAACATCAAGGCAGTCCGGCATATAATCAGACAATTCTAGTTTTATCACAATATGATTCCTGTAGCGTCATGTTGTAAGTTAAAGAAGAAACTTAAGGAGATCTTATATATTTTGATAGCCAGCAAATGTGTGACTTATTATTCAGTTGTACTTTAAAATGTATTTGTGTTGGTTCTAGAACCCAAGAATTTTATACAATATTTATGTTGCTGATACATTTTAGTATGGAGTTTTACTGTTATCGTTTTTTCAGGTCAAAAACTTCACCTTTTGTTAATGAATAATACATTTTCTTTCAAATTATGTATGTGGGTAACGGCAAAAATACCTATCAATATCTTTCTATCTATCTACCTATCCATCAATCCATCCATTCATCCATATCTATCTATCTATCTGCCTATCTATCTACCTATCTATCAATCCATCAATCTATGTTATCAATGTATCTGTCAATCTATCCATCAATTTATCAATCTATCTATCTATCTATCTATCTATCTATCTATCTATCTATCTTTCTATCTATCTATTTATCCATCTATTTATATGAAATCGAAATCCAAGACAATCACTAAGGACTACTAACTTGACTTGTTTCAGGAATACTTTAACTGCAGTTGCCTGGACTATGGTATGGTGAAGACAGAGTCGTGCAGTAGCAGTTCATGCGACCTGATTCCTTTGTTTATGGTGTTGTTCTTCTGCGCCATGTTTTTTTCCTTTGCCTGCAGCAGCATGAATATTACTGCCACAATAAGGTAACATTGTCAGCTGGAGTTATATCCATTTATTTTTGGCTTGACTGATGTTCAGTCCTTACTTTTGTGTATATACAATTTATGCTTTTTTTTTTATGAATTGCATATTCACTAAAATGTGTCCAACAACTATTACTGATACCATATGGAAGTTGTAAGCCTTAACCATGAGGATATGTGCTCTGTGTGGTATGGTGTTCTGATGGCATATAATACATTGATCCTTTATACATGCGTTAGCAATTCAGTTTAATCTTTCTACTTGTCCGCTTATATTGCCTCTCAACACATTGTGTTATCAAATGTTGCAGATGCGTTCCAGCTTCTCAGAGATCTTTAGCAATTGGCATCCAGTGGATTCTGCTCAGGCTATTAGGTAATTATTTTAGCATCTTTTAGGGCTTTTTTCGACAATTTTCATGACATATCATTCGGTATATATAATGTATAAATTGTCAATTGCACATATTTTGCGATATCGAATTTGAAAATTTGACAAGTAATTGAGCATGATCTATTTTGAAACAAATTGAATCTGTTATTTTTGATGCAACTGGGTTAAAGTCAATATCTGGTGATCTGGTACCACCAAAAATTTAAGCAAAGTATGACCTGAAAATTAGTCCAATATAGATCCTGCCAAGTAAACTTTACATTGTAAAGTCTCACTGGATTATTACTGTGTCATTCCCCGATAGCATTCCAAATTGTATCAACAGTGGCATGATGTCGGTGATGTTGAAACGAGGTTGTACCAATGGTACGCTAGCACCATCTGGGACCAGCGAACTTCATTGTGTTTCAAGAAGTTAGAATAGAAATGGTTCAGCGTCAGGCAGCAAGAATGGTAACATCAGACCATAGACAGAAAAAAATGCTAGGAAAAACCGGAAATGTAATTAATTTCAAGAACGTAGAGCACAGGCAAAAAATGGTTTTGATGTTTAGGATCGTTTACAACCTCAACGACATCCCGTCATCCAATTCTTAATACCTACAACCTCTCTCAGAGGTTACAACATCACATTCCTACATGGCCATATGCGTTTTCCATGAGAAGGATAAACGCATGAAAACGCATCGTTTTTAGCTAATTGTAATGAGGCAAAAACCTTGCATTTTCAATGCGTTTATCCAAATGTATGGAAAATGCACGTGGCACATTTTGCCATGTAGTGCAGTATGCAAGAAAGTTAGCATATCAAAAGTTATTCTTCCCCGATATATCAGGATATGGAATGCTCTGCCACCATCAGCTATGAGTGCCACCATAGTTGAGAGCAATAAATAATCATGGATATTATGTCATCTACCCACAACTCATCATGGCACTGCACCGGTACGAATTTCCAGTGTCTAGTGGCAGTACCAAGCCAGAAGAAGAAGCAGAAGCAGAAGGTGCAGGCCTGTAGCCAAGTGGGGTGTAGGAAGTCGAGGGGGTCATTCGACCCACCCAACTTGGTCCATGTCCACACATGGGACCACATCAGGGAATGCTATTTAAAAAAAATTGTATCGAAGGTCCACAGCAGCTGGCTACAGGCCTGATCTAGAACTGAAGCTGATTTAGCATGCTATCTGGTTTTAGGTTTACTCGGACCTGCTGAGAGTACTAATATCACATGTACCTAAACACATTTTATCTGTTTTATTAAGAAAGTGAATTTTGAAGGAAATTTTTCATTTAGCTTTCACTCATATTTGCACAGGTTGTTAGATGCTATCATAAATAGTGTAAGTGATGTCAAAGATTGATATTATCCCCAGTTCTTTTTGTCATAGTCACATAACCCTTAATACGTTTTGTAAAAAAAATATTACCGGTCACCAACCCAAAATAATACTTTCATATTTTGTGTAAAGTAATTGAAGAAACTCAGAAGGATATCTTCGAAGTTTCACACAACTCTGCCTCATTGTCATGGTAATGGTGTATGGTCTGGAATGATAATCTCAAGAACGGTCATTAACTTCACTGACAATGACTTATGTTATGGGCTTGCATAAGGCTCAGATGTCTCATTTTCAGATGATCTCTGCATAATTACGTAAGTCGGTAATCTCCCTTTGTTGGATGATCTCTCCAGGATTTCATATACACAAATAATCACCAACATTCCCACCATGAAAATGAAGTATCTGCCAAGTCACTGCTGTTCACTTAGCCACTAAGGACACTTTACCTGAATTCGCAACCACGCTTCGACCATTTCCACACTATGTTCAAAATTTTTCTTTCTTTTGTATAATGACTTGTAAACAACTGGGTAGCAGTCAAAGAACGGAATAAAAAAACAATTAATTTAACAGCCGTTCAGCCAATTGGACAATTCATCAAACGACGATCATATTCTTGATATGTGTGTTCTTTAATACTCGGTAAACTGTGCAGTAAATGTAGTCCATTACAATGTTAGTTTTAGTGTTATAAGTGCTGTGTTGTTTAAGATGGGCATGAAATGTATAACTTTAAACTCACTCATTATAAATGTAATTGGTCAGGTGCTTGCACACTTCATCCAATAGTTTTCACGAAAGGTTCTCTGTATTTCCACCAGGTGGCTAAGACAGAATACTGCAATTCTATTGGCTGCAAAGTTCCGCCCTTGACTCTGTTTTTCTGAAGTGAAGTGCATCCTAGCAGCAGTATTTTTAGTGCATTTTAATTTTAAATTTTATATTTGACATCTTTTCATTAGGTTGATTTCTGTTATTTCCCAGAAAATTTATATTTATGGAATCAGTTAGTTATGACCTACTATGTCTGAAAAACAAAAAAGTGTAATAATAGGAGAGGAAGGACTTGTCTCTTGCTGAATTCAGGGCTGTTTAGTGAAAATACTCTATTGCCTAATAACTGATGTGTCATATTTAATTTCAGGGGCTATCCCTGGACCTGTGTTATTCGGAGCAGCTTTTGATGGAGCATGTGCATTATGGCAAACAGCCTGCGATGGCTCCCAGGGCCAGTGTTTATTTTATAATTCCAAAAATTTGGCTTTAAACATTTTTTTGGTATGTACATGTGTCAAAACTGCTGCACTGATTTTCATATTACTTGCCTGGAAGTTGTATAGACCACCCGCGCAAAGCAGACCAGAAGTTGTTATCAAACCAGATGAAGATTTGAATCAAAATGGTGGCCTCCACAAAGGGAAAATTGGCGGCCTCCATTTGGAATCAAATGGAGGAATAGTGTCTCCAGTTTATGAAGAGAACGAAAACTGAAAATAATGACACAAAATGATATTGGGCTATTGCAAATTTCACTATATGAATGGTGGTACAGTGTTCCAAAACAATTGTAATTAAAAACAGAAAACATAATTTTCATTGAAAATATAAAACGTGTTGGATATTGCCACCTCAAGTTACACAAGTTCTAAAAAATAACTGAATTGATTTACACTTGAACTTTTTCAGTATGCCCTGACAAAGTAAAAATATAAATATAACAAAATATATGTTCATATAACTATAGAGTGCCCACTGCCCAGAGTATAATGCTGTATATAGAGAAAACTTGCATCCAACCTTTTGCAAAATCCAAACTTAAAGTCTTACCAAACTAATCTTCATGTTAAGCTAATATATAACACATAATGTAAATATTTTTGTTATTATTGTGCATTATTGTTAACAAAAAATATTCAGGCAGCTAGCTTTTTTCATGTAATTTTCACCAATGACTCTAAACACAGTATAATCTGCATGATATCTTATTTTTGATGCATCAAAGAAACTGTCATACCACAAAACTAATTAAACTTGCAATTTTATTTTCTCCAAATGATTGAGCTACATAAAGCAAGAATGTCAATCTATTTATTAATATATATATATAGACTTTGCTTACTTGTACAGTTTGTGCTTGGTCACATAATATTTTAACTTCTCAGGTTTGAAAAAATCAAACTTGAAACTAATGACATACATCATTGTTTCGTAAGTTGTTGGATTTTGAATTTATGACATTTCATCAATGAGTCAACTTCATCAAATATGTATTGAAATCAAAACCATGCAAATGCAATTTCAAGTGTTATTTATGTACATGGCCAAATGTGCCATGTGCATTTTCCATATGAAGGATAAATGCTTGGAAAAAGAATGCTTTTTAGCTATTTTTAATGAGGCAAAAACTATGCGTTTTCCATGCGTTTATCCCAAACTCATGGAAAACGCATGTGGCACAATTGGTAATGTATCCTTCTAAGATGTAAAGAGACTCCTTATAGATAATAATTTGTTATTTATATTTTATGCACTCAAAATCTATTGTGCCATGTCTGTGCTTACAACTGTATCATCATATAGTTTTAATTAAATGTCAACATTTTCAACATTAATAAACAGAAAATAACTCATCTTTAAAATGTGTTTGTTTTCACATTATGTCTTTTGGATTTTATACAATTTAATCTCTTTGCATATCTCAAGCTATTCATTATCACGAAGAATCATAGTAATAAAGCCTGCAGCATGCCTCTAATCTCTGTAGTCCATGGGCCAGTAAAGTGAAACCCTCCCCCCCCCCCCCTGCCACTCTTGGGAATTTCAGAGACCCATATAGTACTTTCGTCTGATGTCTCAGGAGTAAGAATTTGCCTGTTGGGTGAAATATAACCTCAACAATGACGAGATATTGAAAATTTCATGACTGCAGATCACATAAAAAATATCAAAATATTGATCATTACCAACCATCACGATTTTGTATTTTTCAGACACGATGCAAAACATACATGTATGTGTTACATATCATACTGAAGCCAATTTCAAAAGCTATCAAATGAAGGTAATTGACATGAGATTAGCTGAGAACTGTTGGCGTCAAAGCAATTTTAATATGGTAAGGGCTGTAAAAATGTTCATGTTTCTGTATTTCAGTTTTGTTTGTAGGAATTGCTAGATCGTTGGGAATTTTAGAAACCCATGTGGTGCTTAAGTCTGATGTCTCAGCAGTAAGAATTTGCCTGTTGGGTGAAATATAACCTCAACAATGACGAGATAGTAAATAAGAGCTAAGCGAACATCAGATTTCTCGGGCTAGTCAGATGGTAGCTCGAGTTCATTGAATCACATCCATGTGATTCATAACTTGTATATATGCACTGGTAATGAAATATCCAGCATTTAGTAGCCCCATATTGTGAACTATGAAGGCCGCCATATTTGAGCTTCCCGGGTGAGGGGCTAGCCAGAATTACATCATTCATGCCCTAGCTCTCAGCCGATAAAAATCCGTAAATTTGCCTTTTAACTTGCTATCTGTTAGTCAAAAGGTGCTAATTGCACTTGAGCTTTGTTGAGAGCACATCACAAAGAGTCAAGGATTAATTTACAATATGTAGGTATAATTAGTAATTCTATGGAATGTATGTTAGATTATGATGAGGTGGTGCTCATTATTGAGACACTGTGTGTCTCATAAGCTAATGATTTTAATACTTTTATTTTGTTATTATAATTCTCTTTTACAGACTGTTTTTAATTAATCTTATTTAATTTGTGTTTTTTCTTAACTGTATATTCTTATATGCCACTTACGTGTAGGTGTGTGAATAAATATATTGAAATTAAAAATTATCCAAGAACTAAAGGTGAACTGAATCATCAAAAGTAGAGATTTTAATTCCTACAATATGAATTGTCAAAGTTATTATTAGATACACTCGATTAGTCACTGCTCTGTGTCCTCAATGCTCTATGTCCTCAATACAAGTTAATTAACCTCTGCACATTTCATGAAGTAAAATTAAGAAGTTGGGGTCTCATATTTACTTTCTCTGTAAATAATGCATAAAAAATGTTCTGCTAAATATTATTTGAATTCAAATTAACTACTTATCAAATATGAATATGTTAGATATGAATCAAACTATTTAAGACGTGTAATTTAAGCGTAGCTGTTTGGCTCTATAATCATTATTGTTAGTCTATGAATTGCTTTATCACTTGAATGATATCATATTTATACTACCTTGGGTAATTGCAATTACATTTTTTTGCATTAAAGTGTTTTCTTCTATACTGTATGTTTGACAGAAAATAATTTTTATACTTGCCCTTCATGTATTCTCGAGTCCCATTACAAATCGGCATTTTATTTATAAATACTCCCAACTCATAGGATCCCCTTTAAACTCTAGGATTGGCTATGTCATGTGGACTGGTCTACCCCAAGACTAAGTTAGGTAACCTGATTTTAATTGGATGATTGCAATTAACAATGGCTACATACCTTTCTTTTTTATTAACTAGAAAATAGAAATTGTGCACATCTTTCCCTTGACCAAATCAGTAGTTTTTGCTGAATCTGGCACAACTAATAATTTCAAGTTGTACTGAAGATGAGCATCCTCTGTTCATGAGATTAATGACATCTTATAACATGATTAGGTTATATCAGGGTTGATGAGGTGGAGCTCATTATTACAAGACAATAGGCTTATTTGGAACTATTATGCGATCAATTAGGTATCACACAATGAAGTGTCATGTTTCAAGAACCCAAAATAGGCCTGACAGATGTTGAAATAATTAACTAAGGTAATACATTTGTAGTTTACTTTTGATTAGTAGATAATTACATGTGCCAATTTCAGCAAATATATATGGTTAAATGAAGCAATTATATGTTGTTAAATGTGCCAATATGCATCAAGCTGTTTTACTTATATGAACATAATTTGATGGACTGAATAAATAGTAAGATCACAGAAATACATTTGTTATTTAGAACTCAGTTCTAAATGCACAGTTGATGCAGGCGGTCTTTCATTGCATCTTACTATCTGTTCTATATATGAAACTGATTGCACTTTAAGCATACGTTCATTTACACTGAACCTTTCACATCCACACAGATCTAGCTACTTGCTACACCCACAAGTTAGGACATAAGTGACGTCACCAGCCTTGAGACACGTTGCATGTGCAATAATGGCGGCCCATTGTTTTTGTAGGTGATACAAATTGCACTTTTAATTTTGCTAAATTCAACTTTTAAACTGTCCTTTCTACTGCAATGTCTTTTAAAGTTAAAACACATTTTCCTTGAGTTCCCCTTTAAACTCTAGGATTGGCTATGTCATGTGGACTGGTCTACCCCAAGACTAAGTTAGGTAACCTGATTTTAATTGGATGATTGCAATTAACAATGGCTACATACCTTTTTTTTTTATTAACTAGAAAATAAAAAGTGTGCACATCTTTCCCTTGACCAAATCAGTAGTTTTTGCTGAATCTGGCACAACTAACAATTTCAAGGTTTACCGAAGATGAGCATCTTCTGTTCATGAGATTAATGACATCTTATAACATGATCTCAGGGTTGTTTCATGATGGCCAGCAAATTCACTGCATGTGGTAGTTATAATATATATATATCAATGTGGACTCGTGGAGCAGGCTTGGTTGTACTTCCACATTATTTTCTGGATAGGTGCATTATGATTACACTTTATACTCTTGTAGGGTTGACACAACTGTAAAATGCTTGTCAGAGCAGCTCAAAATTTACTGGTATACAAGCGACAGAAGCCATGGTTGCTTGCTTCATTGGTCATCAAAGCTTTGCAAAATCTTCTAGAAAACGTTTTGGCCCATCCTAACTCTTTCCTTTCACATCTAGATCTATGATTGAATCCTTTGCGGAGAATGTCAGGAGTAATGAGGCTTTTATTCACTGTGTGTGCCAAGGTATGAATTTATCAGCTTATGTAACCAAAACAAGTCACCGTCCAGTGCATGTATTAATGGAGTTTCAGCTTTAATAACAATACCATAACTTATGGAATGGGGAAGCTCATCTTCAGTATCTGATCCAGTAGACCCAATCATTAGGCCAAAGACCTGAGTTTTAGAACAAAATTGAGATCCACATCATTTTTTTCAACTGTCATGTTTGTTATGAACATAGTAAATTATGAAACCAGTTCATTGTTTTATCACTACCGACTCAAAAGGTTTAAATAGTTTTACTGACATCTCTTGTCAATCAATGTTGCTGTCTTTTACATGGCCAATGAACATTTTGTGTATGAGTGAGACATTCACAGTCAGAGGCACTAGCCATGGCATCATATTTTGGCTAATATCATGCAATTAATACTTAAACATTGTGTATCTGAAACTGGGCTTAGGCAGTTGATGTCACCAATGTTTTAACTTCTAATGTCATTATGGTATGAATAATTGGATATAGTGGTCTGGATACTTAGTGTAACAGGAGAAAATTGTTCAGCCTAGCTATGAACAAATGTGAATGAGACAGTTTTCCCAAGAGAGACAAACATTGATAACGGGTAGCCTGATTTAGCAAATTCGGCAATGGTCAACAATGCATATTTTTGTCTTGGCACTGCTACTAAAGAAATCATATTTTTTATATTTATGGGCAGTCAATTGATTATTTAAAGGTTTACTTTTCCAACCAATATTTTTACACTGATATAGTTTGTTCTGTTTGAATGACCACAGGATGTATTGTCGATGTCAGCTGAATAAAATGCCTGATATACAGTTACTGATACATGTATGCATCTGAAAATAATAACAATACCTGGAATAGATTATATGAACCCAAACACCTAAGTATAGATCCAAAAAAAAATATTTCTATCATAACTGAGATTGGAGATACTTGTGATTTTAGCCAGAAATGATATTTACATGAACACAATGCTTGATATCTCTGTTACTGGTATAAGAAAGTGTCTTAGACCAATAACGATGTCAGAAATGGATTCCGTGAACTCAAAACCCATGGTATAGACCTACAAATTTAGTTTCTCAGTAAATTCGGAGAGAAGATATTGGCAATTTTGACTGTTGGTAGCCATATTGGATGCCATCTTGAATTACGCAAAATGCTCAAGGGTGCCAAGTGGGCACCCAGCAGATTAACATTCTCAGTTTTCAAACGACACCAAGATCAAAACTATAAACAACATTTGAGGGTTCACCTCAGTATCTGCTGGACTCTTAGTCCTATAAACAATGAACAAAGTTGAGAATTTATTGCAGGTGATTTACATTGTATTTTCAGAGTCAGTTCAGTCGAAAATACAGGAGAAAACTTATTTTATCATATCATCACATAAAGTGTCAAGTTTAACTTTTCCAATACCCGCACACGTAAAACATTAGGCCTAACTTCGATAAAAATTATTTCCATTGTCTTATAAACATATTCTTGCCGTTTGCTGCTGTTTGTGTTAATATCATAGCTCATATGTCAAGAAATATGATGATCTTTGCCAAAATTGGGTTTGGCCGAGTTCACTGGCCACGGCTGTATCTATCTATCTATCTATCTATCTATCTATCTATCTATCAGTGCAGCTGGGTGGTCTAGTGGTAAGACACTTGCCTGCTCCTCTGAAGGACCCGGGTTCTATCCCAGGCCCGGGCACGTTTCATGAGCATTATCTCAGCTGGATGTCGTTCGGATGAGATGTTAAATTGGCAGTCCCTTGTACTAGGTTTCTATGCTGAGGCAAGTAAAATATCCCACCCATGGGGTAAATGTGTAACATGGGTGGACTCCCCCTCTCTCTCTCGCCTAATCAATCAACCCTCGATAGCGGCAATAACATTCCTTAAAGGGCTACACTTCCCATATCTACCTATCAATCCATCCAACAATCCATCCATCCATCCATCTATCTAGCTATCTACCTACCTATCTACTTATCTATCTATCTATCCATGTGTCATAATTGCAGTTGCCAGCTTAGCATGTATTGACTCATAGCCTTCTTTGTGATGATCAAGTGACTTAATGATAGGCCCTTGCTGCCACATGGTGATGGCCACTTCGACATCCTTGTTGCTGACAACACGCTCTACAAAGGAGATGTCTTGTAGCTTTGAAATTTCATGGTGTATCGGCCGCATCAGGTATTAGTGGGCTGCCTAATAAGGGGTAAAAACCTGCAAATCATAGTGCAGCAATGCCATTTGACATGAAGCATCAGTTTGGTTGGTTAAGTATTTTAAGTTCCAGTAAACTTATTATGGCCTGTTTCCATGGCAACCATTTTTTATATCAAATAAAATCACTTAAACATCATATCTCCCTTAATATTACCACTATATTAAAAGTTAGACTAGAAATTGGTTGCATAGGGTAAGGGCTATAGCTTTTAATACATAATCTGCAAATCAGTTAATTAGCATATTACCAAATATGGAAATGTAACACATTTTGGTAAGAATTGGACATGGGTCAGACTGTACACTGTTATACAGCAAAATGTTCAGCTATGCATTTTCGGTCAGTTTTTCCGGCAAACGATGGCATTCAAAAAGAAACATTGGCACGATGTCAGCGATGTCGATACGTTGTCGATATGTCGATATGTCGATATGTAGTAGCGAAGGTTGCCAGCATGGAAACGATGCTTGGCCGATTTGGAATGCTATCTGGGCAGGAGACATTTTCTTCCGTTCTTTGTAAAATCTCGAGATCTATTATGAGTTTAAAATAAAGATTAAAACAAGTTGTTTGAAGGTTAGCCTAAAATATCGCCCCTGTCAGTGAGATCATGAACTTTTTAAGCAAATTCAAAACATTCAAATTCAGGATTTTCCATAAAATTCCATTTTTAATTGAACAAATTTATTGGAGCATTCAGGCATTCGAGGATAATTGCAGAATTCGTGAGATTTCAATCAGAATTTAAATTATTATTCAGTGTTAGCAAAAAGAAGTGGAGAAAAATTAAACGTGAAACGTGACCACATGCATCAAAATTAAGTGTGATATATGTTGATTCAAAGTGGCATATTTTATCTATTGAGGGGGCTTCATGTCTTTTATAGTATAATTTGCAAGTCAATAAAACAGCTGTGAGATTTTACAGCAGAATTCATAGACTTGGAAACTACACTCCAGAAGATGTCATGTGAATCCCGGACTTCCATTAGTTTAAGGCAATCCAGAAGCCAATGGGAATCCCAGTGTCGCATGACGTCCCTTGGAGTTTAGTCGTCTTCCGTCGGCCGTCCGCCCTGGCACCTTGCCTATCTGTAGCCCTCTCTTCATTCACTCTTGAACCACTTACCTTACAGATGCCTGGCGGAATAATTTATATGTGAGTAAAGCCCCCCTCTCACATAGCCGGTTTTGCCGTAGTGAACCCGTAGTATTACATAATGGTTATGCAACAGCTTTTTTCGCCGGGTTGGCGACTGATTCTGGCGGCAAAAAGGGTTCTACGGGTGACTCGGCGGGTTCTACGGGTGACTCGGCGGTTTCTACGGGTGACTCGGCGGATTACTCGGCGGGTTGTACGGGTGACTCGGCGGGTTCTACGGGTCACTCGGCGGTTTCTACGGGTCACTCAGAGGGTTCTACTGGTCACTAGAAGTAAGCCAACGGGTAGTAGGAGTAACTCGACGGCTTCCAGGAGTAATCCGCCGACTTCCACGGGTGACTCGCCGACTGCTACCACCGTCAGCATCAGCGTAGGCAGGGAGGGGGGTAGTATATACTTTAAAAGGCTGCTGCTCCCCTAATATTAGTCCGATTTATTCGTTAAACAAGAATGGATTGTAGTATAGTTCATACTGATTCCATAAGTGTTTTCGGATCGAAAATAAACCAAATATTAAGCGAGATATTGTATATTACATAATAAGCATATAAATCTATCTGTCTCTCTTAACTATCTATCTACATATCTACATATCTATCTATCTATCTACATATCTAACTATCTACATTAAAGAACAGCGATTAATGTTTTTTACAAGAATATTCTTGTTTTTGCCTGGTACACTCCAGTAATTTTCCTCACCTTATCTATTATATAAATTTTATTTGAAGAAAATCGGACTATATACAATGCATTACGACCGTTATACTAAATGACAATTGACACTCAGATATGTGTGATGTTCAAAGTGGCTTCTTTTTAATTGGGAATTGAATAGGACATGACATTAAACCTGTAATCCAGGTTAATTGCAATTGACTAATGACAATTAACCTTTGTGAAGGACTTCTTTACATTAATTTAATTGAATTACTAATGTTATGATAGCTCATGCCTCACAATGTTATCATTGTTTTATTTTCATTTTTTATTGATTTTTTATATACTTTAAAAGGCTGCTGCTCTCCTAATATTAGTCCGATTTTCGTCAAATAAAGACTGAATTGTTCAGGGAAATGTGTAGAATTTATATAATAGTTAAGGTGGGGAAAATTAATGGAGTATACTAGGCACAAACAAGAATATTCTTGTTAATAAAGTTAGTAATACCTCATAGAGTATAGATATTTAGATATGTAGATAGACAGATAGTTATATGATCTTCACCTTAAAAAACGTTACTATCAATAATTCATTGAATTGTAATCAATAAAAACATTTCGTTCTTGTTGTTGTTTCTGAAAATAATCCAACTGGAATTAAAATTGATATTGCATGTTCCATCCATGATCAAAACAAATTATAGACAATCTCCCTCTTTAACATGCATAATAAACAGTGATCAGTTGAAATTCAGAATTTCAATAAATGCTTGTGATCAATGATGAAAAAGCATGATTTACCCCATTCTTTGTATCATTCAAAATGCTAATAGCAATTGACATAGCGGTCACGGCAGATTGCTATTACATATATAGGTTAATTGACTTTTACAAAACCCAAGGAAAAGTCCTTCCCATTGGCCAGTTGGCAGAATGAGTAGAAATGAATTGCAATAAAGCTCATCCAAACATTGTATATTTGATGGTCAAAACTATTTAACTGTACACTTTGAAAATGCCAAAGAGAAAAGCATCAGCCCAGCACCATTTGTACAACCTGCAGCATGGCAGTATATATAGATAAGGTGAGGAAAATTAATAAAGTATACTGGGCAAAAACAAGAATATTCTTGTCAAAAAGGCCTCCAATATTAATCGCTGTTCTTTAATGTAGATAGTTAGATAGATAGATAGATAGATAGTTAGATAGATAGATAGATAGATGGATAGATAGATAGATAGATAGATAGATAGATAGATAGACAGATATGTAGATATGTAGATATGTAGATAGTTATAGTTTAATAGTTTAGAGAGAAAGATCGATTTATATGCTTATTATATAATATAGAATGTCTCGCCTAATATTTGGTTTATTTTCGATCCGAAAACACTTATGGAATCAGTATGAAATATACTAAAATTCAGTCTTATTTGACTAATATTAGAGGAGCAGCAGCCTTTTAAAGAAGCGCTCAGCTCTGCCTGCATTGATACTGTCCGGGCGCAGACGCTTAAGGGAGCACCAGTGTTTGCCGCCTACCTGCCCACTCAGATGAATATCTCGCTTAATATTTGGTCTATTTTCGATCCGAAAACACGTATGGAATCAGTATGAACTATACTAAAATTCAGTCTTATTTGACGAAAATCGGCCTAATATTAGGAGAGCAGCAGCCTTTTAAATTATATAATACCCCCCTCCCTGCCTACGCTGATGCTGACGCTGGTAGCAGTCGGCGAGTTACTCCTACAACTCGGCGGGTTACTCCTACTAGCCCTGAACAAGCCGTCGTGTTCACTACGCCTAAAATTAGCAACGGGCAACCCGTCCAAGTCGTCGAGTGACTCGACGGCCTCCAGGGGTGACTCGACGATTTCGAGGGGTAATCCACCGAGTTGTAGGAGTAACTGTTTACTTTTGGACACGCGATTTTGCCATGGGAATTCAATGCACGCATTGAATTTCTGGCTACCGGGCCTGAGAGTGACTCGACAAGTATCGCCGAGTATTGCCTAAAATCGCCGAGAATTGCCGGTTTGCCGTCGGCTTGGAGCCGAGAATCGCGTTGCGTAACCGTTACGTCATACTACGGCAAAACCGGCTATGTGAGAGGGGGGCTTTACGAGCTGTCTACGAATGTTCGCCGATCGGTTGACGACCGCCGAGAGACCTTTGAACGCTCATCGAAAGAATTAGTACATGATTAACAGAGCCATGAGTTAGCATGTATAGTCCCTTTTTGACGTCCGTGGTCACTCTACTCTCTTATTCCTGATAGTGTGAACTAGGCTTAAGCGTTTCACTGATATGTGCATGTCATGGTGACTATCAAATTGCCTAAGTTATAGCAGCTACTTTTCCTAAATTCTGGTCTAAAAGATTCTTAAACAGTTATTCTGGTGTGGTACAGATGACAATACAGCCTGATGCTTAATTTAGCTTCATTGAACCTTCAAAGAGAGATTTGCTTTTTCTCAGTTCCTAATGGATTATAGTGGATAATGAGGTCAACTGGGTAATAGGGAGAACCAACCCATCCTCCATGCAGCTAAAAAAGAATATTGGGATTACCCAAGCAGGTTTTTCTTCTAGAAGTGAAATTTTCAGTAAATAAAACTACTCAATATAAACTAATGGTCACATCGATTTTAATTAGCATATAATCAGATAATATCAATATGACTGACATAGCACGTGGGAGCAATAACAAGGCTCTCATTAATTGTAAGCAACAGCTTTGGGGTGGACTGGGCCTTGATCCAAGTCTCCCTTTATAAAGAAAATGCAGTCCAGGCAAAGTTTTTGATTAGGAAATCTTAAGGATCATTCAAGTCTGTCTTTTGGACCCAGCTGATGCTGACGTGTACAGAAAGGATTTTGATGATGGTGGCGTCCTGAAATGGTTTTGCCAAAGGCATAAGCAATTGGTGAAACTACAATCGAAGGACGCCTCAAAACAACGGATCATTGATATGGAGCTGAGTGAATTTTTCTACAGTAAATCTAAGTAGTAAATCATCAATAATATGATAGTATGATGTGACATAGCTAAGATTAATGTCCCAATATGGCTTTTACAGCAAATGTCATGTCTTGGAAACTAAACTCCAGAGATAGATACTTTATTTTGATGGAAATGGTACAAAATTAATTTTACAGTAAGACATTTATATGAAGGTGGCACCTTCAATAAAGTCTCCTGCAGAGAGGCCAGTCAAGTTCATTGGATATTGGATATTGGACATTTGTTGAATATTCAACGAACAGTAAAGTTCATTTGATATTGAAGATTCGTTGAATATTCAACAAACAGTAAAGTTCATTGAATATTCAATGATTGAATATTCGCAAGGGGGGCAAGGGAGAAGGGGTTTGTGCCTGAGGGAGAGGGTCACCGCGGCCCCCCAACGGCCAAACAATTATCCCCCTGCCCCCCTTGACCGAATATCAAATGAATGTCAAACAGTTGAAGATTCGCCAGGGGGAAATGTGAGAATGGTCGGTGCCTGAGGGAGAGGGTCACCGCGGCCCCCCAATGGCCTTACAATCATCCCCCTGTTCCCCTTGACCGAATATCAAATGAATGTCAAACAGTTGAAGATTCGCCAGGGGGGCAAGTGAGAAGGGTTGGTGCCTGGGGGGAGAGGGTCACCACGGTCCCCCAATGGCGTAAGTAATCATCCCCCTGTCCCCTTGACGAAAACCTGTATAATGTTAGAATTCCCGCCTTTCAATGGTTAATGTTGCCCAACTTTCCAGAATGCTCAGCTGTTTACATTGCGTCGATCGCACTTTCCGTTCGTGTCGACGTCAACATTCTGTGGATAAAACTACTGATGAAGTAACTTGTCTGTGACGTCATGCACAGTAAAATTGTAGTGACACAAATTTATTGGCCTATTTCACAGAAGATGTGCAGCAATATTACAATGTAGCCGCGGTGACATTTATGTCATTTTGTTTGAATATTCCAAATAATCCATGTATCTTGCAATCAAAAAACAAATCAGATTGATACACTTTCCACATTGATGAGTTAAGCTTTGGGTTCGATCTAGGTGACCTCACACCTCACCAAAATGAGGAACATGGTGGGATTCTCGGATGCCCACCAGGTCGACTTAACCGCCCCCCTCCCAGGGAGCAGTCAGTTTTCACTATTTGCCAGAAAACAATGGGAAATTGAGTACATATGGACTAACAGGACTACCCAGTGGCCCCTGGTGGTGGTGGTGGATTAGGGCTTTACGTCCTGTATTTCTGCACCTGATGGGCTAATTAGGACAGGCAGAGACCATGGCAATGAGACGAAGGATGAACAGCCATCCAACTTAGGCTCGACCGAGAATAGTATCCGGGACCCAGCGGTTGGAAGCCCAGAGCGCTACCTCTTTAGCTAGGCCTTGCCCTCCCAGTGGCCCCTGAGTGATTGGAGGAGATGCAGTGGGACACTGATAGGCCTAGTGGGATACCTAATGACCTAGTGGAATCTTACGAAGTGAGGAAGTGAGGGGACCTAATGGGATACCCCTAAGGTACTGAGGGGACCCAGTGGGGCACCCCAATGAGCTCCAATGGTACTGAGGAAGTGAGGAGACCCAATGGGATACCCCTAATTTCTTTCTAGTCCATTTGTTACTCGAAAAAAGTCTGTCACCCGACTTTGGTCGGTTCATCTCTCGTACTTTTTTAAAATATTTATAATTTCAGGCACAGGCTTCCTGCCGGCTAGAGGGGTGGGGGCCTAGCTCAGTGGTAGCGTGCTGGGCTTCCAACCACTGGGTCCCTGGTTCAACTCCTGGTCGAGCCTATGTTGGATGGCTGTTTCATCCTTCGTCTCATTGCCATGGTCCCTACCTGCCCATCAGGTGCAGAAATACAGGACGTAAAGCCCTAATCCACCACCACCACCACCATCCTGCCGGCTAGCCTTACTCTGCGTTCGTCAGCCATCACCCCCTGGCCAAACTCAAATAAGCCGTACAGGCTTTATCCTCTTACTTCACTTCAAGTGTAACATATATCCAAAATTTAAACAGATTCGGAATGAGCAATTATTGGCCACAGGTAATTATTTAATACCAAGTTAACGTATTAATTTTTTAATAAATATAATAATTAAATATCTTTTTTATTATTATAGTAGGATCATGCAATTCAGCATCAATGACAACACGGAGACAACTGACAATTTTTTTTAACAATCTCAGTTTTATGTTACAATATACAAATTTAAATGCTCAATTTAATCAGCCATTTATAGAGATATAGAGCTATATAGCTTAGACTAGATACAATTGTCACAGTTTTATTAACAATATAACAATTTTAATACACAATTTAATCAGCCATTTATAGCGATATAGAGCTATATAGCTTAGACTAGATACAATTTACACTGAGTAGTGAGTGATTTATATCAATATCCACAATTGTATTAAGCTTACAATAGGATAATACTGAACAAGAAACAAGAAAACATGTATAGTGTATATTATCCATTAGGCCTATATATATTTTCCAGCTGATATGCATTATGAATAACAACATAAATATTATAAATATATATGTGTAAAAATCCTGCGAAAGAAAAAGTATAGAACAAGTCTTTGTGGTTCTGTAAGACTTTATTGAAGATATTATGCATCATTTGATATTTGCACCAAGAAGTAATATGTAATTATAAGTATCTAATCATCATCTAAATATGAATAATGCACTTGTGCATAAGAATAGTAATATGAAGAAATCATTTATTAATCATAATATATGCATATTATTGTGTATTATAATACAATAAATAACAATACTTTATCATATTTTGTCTTTATATATTTATAAATTGTGGCATTCATTTAATGCCAATTAGCAAGCATATTTATACATTAAAGACATTGTAAAGCAAATGAGAAAATCAATGTAAAAAATAATTATGTTGCATTCATTTAATATCAATTAGCAAGCATGTGCCGTTCATGTGATTATAGATCACTAGCGAAATCACTAGTCAAATCATAGCGAAATAAATACTAGCTAAGTCCAATAAATATATCTTTTAATGTTTGTAATTTATGAACATTGAAATTAATATTTAATAGTGATGAACCGTACCGCTTTGGACCGGCAGGAAAATACCAATCCATTTTATGCTGGAATAGTATTGGACCAGTACAAAGGGCAAGTTATTTTAAAAAATATCAATGGCAAATTTATTAATTTTTATTTTTTAATGGATCAATGCCAGAACTTTCCATTAGGGAATTTACAGTTATGGTAATCAATAAATATTTTCTGTGCTCTTACCATTTCCCATTAAGCAATAATGAATTAATGATTCACTGATATATACATCAGTTATTTATTATATATCTTCTTTTGGTGTGCGTTAGATTTAATTGTCATATATAGGTGTGTGTATTTCACATGAGTCTCTTTAACCAACCTCTTGTAAGGTTTTTTTTTTTGTCATTTGCAGTACACATTTTATATAAGAAAAATAAATAGACTGAAATGTGTCATATTTTATATAGTTTTGAAAATGTTTTCTGAGAAGACACTGATGTGTTATACATTATGATACATGTATTTGCAAATTCATATGAGAAAAGACCAATGTTTTATATAATATGATATTTAGAAATTGTGAGTGTAAAGTAAAAAAAAATGTTGGAATTTCAGTTGAGCCTTATCTCAGTTTTCTTATCTCAGTTTTTGAGTTCCATGAACTGCTCTATTGACCGCCCCAGTGAGAAAACCAGACCACCTATGGACCGAACCAGTACCAACCCCTTTTTGGTCCAGTACCACCAGTACCCGGTCCAGTGTTGTCGCATCACTAATATTTAATTCAATCAGTTTGACAACATACCCTCTTGCCGACATTGCAGATGGAGGGCTTGACTGATTTCAAAGTGGCAAGAAAATTACTATTACTATGTACGTGGAAAGCAATGCATCGCTGAACACAATAGTCTTTTAAACATGCTGCATAGCACAGCAACATCTGATGAGCAAAATGAGTAATGGAGTAGTAGTAAGATAAGTTAATTGAGACTCTTGCTGCTCCACTATCCTGTCGGTTGCTGGCCGGTTGCTCAACTTGAAATCCCCCAGAGTCCTCATGGCTTTTTGCTGTTTGCTTATGTCTTTTTATGAAGCTGTCAAAAAAAATATATATTTAACTTATGACTTTTGATGGTGCGGTTTTGATTCTCTGCTCGCTCCGGAAATATTCGTCTGCATTCAGCTATGATAAGGTGTGCTGAACTTCACCAAACTTGTGCTGATGAGCTAATTGTTGAATAATAATTAGGATTGGAATTAAGTATGCTGAAAATCCTGATTTGCCATAGTTTAAATTTCCCTGAGTGATATAATAGTTAAATTAGTCACAGCATGAACATAAATTCATACTCCTGCTCATTTACAGATACTCGTGCTAATCTGTGTAGGTTTAGTAAAAGCCTTAGTCCATGAACGAGATTCAACATTTGATGCAGAAATGATATATGCATTCTTGGCAGCCGGCACATAATGACGTCACACCTCCTCCACTGCCTTAAGACCGCCTTAAATGGTTGCAATGTACCTGCCTTGTGACAGAAGTCTTCTTGTCACCATGTGTGCCAAGGTGAGTCCTCATGCATTTTAATTCTGCGCTTTCATGCTTTTTCTTATTCATGACATATTATAATTGTTGTAATTAGGCGTGGAGTGTTTGTAATTGAAATTAGCATAATGATTTCGGCTATCATCAATTTTCAATATCAAATAAATGATGCTAGAATGTGACAAACTTCGATCATTTCACCCAGTTTTACATTGATTAATATGTCATAGTGATTCTATAGTTGCTAATACAAAATACTGATTTAAATATAATTTAAATGAGCATTCTTCTCATATTTATCATTTGTGTATGTATATATATAATATATATATATATGTATTCTTTTATTGATAACGCAATATCAGTGCAGAAACATGTGTCATAAAAAAGCAAAGGAAGAGAAAAAACTAATAATATCTACATATAAATAAAGAAAATATACTAAAATAAAGGCATGAAAAAAAGCAATTTTTGTAAAACAATATAATAAAAACTCAAATAATATTTACATATTTTTATGCAGTCAGAACTATAACTATTCAAATACTTCTACTAAGCTTGATGTGCAATTTCAGATTTTAATAATTCAGTCATGAGTTTCTACAGAATCGCAAAAAAATTAATAAGTAAATATATAAATCTATATAGATTCACATACATATATATAAATATCAGTGGTCATTTTTGTCATGAGTTTAACTTGAAACGTGTTGTTTACTGTTAAATTTTAACAAGCAGATGCAAGTAAAAATTAAACAGTGCCTGAACAATTATTGTATATTCACAATTTCCAGTATTGGTGATTATTGATGAGTAAGCACTAAATGTGATGCATATGCCAAAATATTGCAAAAGAAAAAAGACAGTTCTTTCTCTTTATTTGTTGCGTGATTGCAGATATTGTTTGAAAAATATTTTATGACTTTCACGATATTGTGTATCTCTCATCTATAGCTTTATCATGAGAACAAAAGTCATGTCATGAGACAATTTTTTTAAAAAAAAGCACGTACTTGTGAAAGTCACAAAAATGGTAGTACTTTGTCAATCATTTGTGGTTGGTTTTCTTCCAACAGAGACTTTATTTAGATTTCTATTGATAAACCCATTGCTAGAGTAATGGTGGGTGGAGTAGGGCTGAGATGATGGATGAAACAGTCATCCAACTAAGGCTCGCCCAGGAATTGAAGAGCTAGGGCCCCACCTCTCATTGCTAGAGTAAAGAAGCACATGTATGAAGTCCAATTTTACACGTTTATTACTTATTATGTTGTATATTTTACTTATTCAACCTGTGTGCTGTTTTTTTTATGTTATGACAAGATGTGATGAGGTCCCTCAATGTGCTAGTCAATAAAGATATTCTGTTCTATTCTATAAAAAAAAAAATTTTATTATCAAAGGTGCCATATTATTTTTACTTGGCAGTGTAGCAATTTATTTTAATGGTTTTATTGGTCTGATTTGGTGATGTTTAACGTTCCTCTCCCAACCCAACAGTACATCCGATAAAGGTGGTGACTCTTTTTTAAACAAAAACCAAGAATCAATCAGAATGGATTTCTAATGATTTTTCGAACTGAAACTTATGGGTATCTAGGGTACATTACTTAAGCTAGTGCTGGATATTCACCACACTTCTCTTTCCAGGCATTCATAAGGCTAGTCATCTTGCTCGTGAGTTGGTCCCTGGTTCACTCAGCAGTCATGAAGAGCGATGGGGACATCACGATTGGAGCCCTTATGCCCATGACAGCCTATACCAACCACGGTAAGTCAACACATTACATAATAGTTACTGCTTGTACCGGAGGAAACCACAGGGTCAAATTTATTAGCACAGGAGTGCATAACCCAGATAGAATGAGAATGGGTATGAGTGGATCCATAGTGTGTATAATCATTACATCGGGATTTATTTTGAAAGACTGGGTGGCTCATGGGTTTTATTGACTTGCTCTTTTGAGTTCCTGGGTCCGAACCTGGCCCAGGCACTCTTCATTCATGAGCTACATCCCAGCTGTTATGGATGTCATTCGGGTGAAACATTAAATTGGCGGGCTCTTGTACTGGGTGTCTATGCTGAGGCAAGTAAAAGACCTTATCCGTGGGGTATATGTGTAACATGGATGGAATCATTCTCCTCTCGGTTTCATCTTATCTCATTAATCAACCCTCGTAAATAGCAAAACTAGAACCCACGGGTTAGGAGATTCGCTAGGCAAGAACAGAGTGCTCCGTTTTGACACAGCTAGATGGCGTACAGTGACTGACAGGTGCTGCCCTCTGTTGAGAATTAGCATTTACCTTGTTTATCATAAAAACAATGTTGCCGGCAGATTTCAATATACTGGCACGATGATTAGAAGGCAATCACGGTATTACAACCTCACCTATTACAACGGAGCACTCTAATTGAAATTTATAATGCTTATTGCTGAGCCACTGATGCAAATCAAGATCCCGACTAAAGAAGCCCCCTCCCCTCTCGGAAAATCCTTGATACGCCACAGATTTTCAATACAATATGGGAATTCACTGATCTTTTATGTCTGAAAGGCAAAATTAGTAATAAGAAGAGAAGAAAGACGTATGTCTTCACTGAAGATAAATTTGACAAATTAGGTTCGTCAAAATGATGAATGGTGGATTTTCACGGAAGGTCCTCTGTATTTCCATCAGGTGGCTTTGACAGAATACTGCAATTCTATTGGCTGAAAATGTTCCCGCCCTTGACTGCGATTTGCTTAAGCAAAGTGCATCCAAGCATCAGTATTTTTAGTGCATTTTAATGTATATTTGACAGCTTATCATTCAATTGATTTTGGTTATTTGCCTGAGAAAGTTATATTTATTGAATCTGTGGGTTATGGTTTTCTATGTCTGAAAAGCAAAATGAGTAATAAGAGGAGAGGAAAGACTCAAATCTTGCTGAATTCAGGGCTGCTCAGTGAAAAGACTCTATTAGGTTAATATTTTGATGATGTCTTATATGATGAACTTTGCTTCGACATTAGTACGAACCTAGTTCGTCATTTGACTAACTCCAACATGTTGGTCATATGATTGTTAATGGTAATCATTAGACAAACTACTAATTAGTTATTTGATCAGCCCCATTCATCATTTGATTAAATAGATTCATCATTTGACAAACTTCATCATTAAGTACCCAACATATATATTTCAGTTGCCATATTTATTTCATGAACGGCATCTTAAAAAATATATAATAGTATATGCACATTATATTTAGTGCAACTCCCTATAAGAGACCACGGATAGACCACCCCTAATGTTAATTGAAAGTGGCCTCATCAGGTGGGTCGGCCTTGTCTAATAAAATGTGTATTCTAAAGCAAAATGTTTTTATTATATTTATATATATAAAAAGCATAAGCCCCTGGCTGCTTAAGGGGTGTCTTAATTATAGTGGTGGTGGCCTCTTCAAGGGAGTTGCACTGTATTTTGGCTATATTACTTATTGTAGAAGATATCATTAATACTTCAAAAGTCACTGCAATGTTTACATTGAAATATGTATGTGTGCACAAGATAAAACAAATTTTCTCATCTCTAATATTTGTAAACCTGTAACTTACTAGTAAGCATAAACAATTCAATTATGTTGTTTAATTTTATTACTTTTTCACATATTTTATCATTCAGGGAATGTTACCATATGAAATAATTCACACACCATAGTTATACACAGTCACATTTTAAGAAAATAGAATATAAAAACTATTTTAATATTACTAAGGCATTGTTAAAGGCAATGGCGAGGCTACACCATAGAACCAAAAGTAACAAATAATCTGAAAGCTATGAAAATTCCAACTTTGGTCAAGACAGAAACAAACACATGTAAAAAGAAAATTTCAGAACAATGAAACTACATCTTTTTCACAATTTCACATTATTTCAGGCTGCATTTACTTTAGCATTCACTTTTCTCATCTTCTTAGTACTATTTATGTCACTTATCTTCAGCCAATAATGTTGAATTCAAGGTAAATGTCTTTCTGACAGTTTCTGGATACTTCGCATTGAATATGAAGACTGTATATAAAAAAAAAGCTCCAGGGCACGTAGAAACTCAACACTTGTCGCTACTTCTTGGCCATCGAGAATCACAGCAAATTCAGCAGGCTGGCAGAGTTTTCACATAGCATGTACATGGAGCCAGGCTCCTGAACAAATGCTGAATGAAAATATATGAAACATATAATTATGAAACATTTTCCAATTTCTACAGGACCTGGTGTTAAATAATAGATTTTTACAAAGAAAGGTAACACAACAAGATAATTTTGTAGGATATATTTACTTTGTGGATTTGATGAGAGAATCCATTAAAGATGGACATTAGGGATCAAAGTAGCTTTTTCCTAGGTTGCTGTCGCTTCTGCTTGTTGCAGACATTTTGCCTGCCGTGAACTTGGTTTCTTTCCTGTTGTTGCCACTCAATACGTTTTCGCCCATGCTTGGCCAGGTGTGTCAACAGGGGAAATTCTCCTGTCCAGGCAGGCCCCATACGTTGAAATTCTTGACAAATCTAAAATAAAGCAAAATTTAGAAAACAGGATACATATCAAGGGTATAAGGGGGTGTTTGATATTGTCTTGCTATATAATAGAGTTTGATATCATTTTCACAATGGGATAATGGGAAATATTTACTGTTAACCACTGCAAATTTCATTTTTATAACTGTGATAGAAATGACAAAGTATCCTCTTATCTTACCTCATCTTCCGTGAACATGATGGGGTACACACTGTACTTATCCGTAGCTCTTCGATGGAGATATTGTGTCTCAGAATATCCCACCTTTGGTCTGCATGTGTCAAATTTAGCATTTCAATTTGCTTTCTATACTTGTTTCCTTGACTCTTGTTGAATAGTCTGTGAAATGTAAGTATACATAATTGAATGATTCAATTAGTTTAAGGAGCAGTCTCATTAGTTTTAGCAAATTATTTCTGTTTGTTTTTACATAAAGGCAATAGGAAAATGATATTAAAACATGCTGTGTTATCAGGAAAGATACCTAAGCACAACTTTAAAAAAATGTATTATTTCAAGTTTGGCAAAAAGAGCCCTTTATCATGGTTGAAAACATGAAATACAACAATTAAATTAAATTTATATGCTGCTAAATACTATTGTGGTCCTCAGAGGAAGGGGGGCAGTAATTGTCAAAACCATACATCTGATGATCACTGTCAAACATTGGTGCTTATCATTTCTCGATTCCTCATCACATGTGACCTTCACCAAACGTTGAGTTGTACTAATTGCTTTCGAATATAATAACATTTATGAAAAGAAGTTTATATGCATATGATATTTTGAATAAAATTAATAATTTCTTATACCAAATAAGAAGCTAGTACCTTCACTGTTACTCAATGAATTATCTTATTAGTCGAAACTAAACTTATAGCTCTGTACGCACTTTTTACAAACTGCTTTCAAAGGTCAAGGCCAATGGCATCCAATCAGATTAATTTCTATCATATTCTGATGTACTTAAATAAGAGTGCATGGTCTGACATAGAGTAATATAAGATATAATAATAATAAGATTAATTAATATATATTAGCCTATTTAATGGCATAAACAGAAGCATTATGAATGGTAATTTAGTGGAGATTTAGTCGCTCCAATAATGTTATGGTGAAATTAAATTAAAAACCATAATTATGTAGGCCCTATTGATAGATCAACACACTAAATTCACTAAATTGAGTTTTTGTTCTCAATGAAAATGCTGTAATTAAATAAAATAACAACTCAATTAGGTTTGTGAGGGTGTGATCCTCTATGAGTTTTTGCTCATTGACAATATTAGTCCATATCATTGGAAGATTTTATGAAGTGCAGCATGGGGAGTGGCGCAGATTTGCAATTTGGCACAGATTTGCAATTTCTCTAAGGGGGTTGGGATTAAACCTCTTAGAGACACAAAATCATATAATGAAAGATATACATCAAAATGCAAAGAAAATATAAATTTGTAGGGGGGAAGGGGGAGGGGGGGGGGGAGTACTTCATGAAATTACCTTTAATCTCGATGTATTATGGTAATGTAAAATTGGCTACTGAAACCCGTTCAAGTTTCTGTTATCTATATGTAGGCTAAGGTGACCATGTACATGAGTAATGATACTTTATATTGTTGCCACTAGGCGTCTTCACTTCAATGTATCTTGTGCACCAGGTTGCCTTTCTTCAGTGATGCATGACAAAGGCTTTTAGTGGATTAACAGACGTTTACCTGTTGTGATATTTCATTTCCTTTTTGCTGACAGCCATTGAAGGCTAATGTTTAGGAGTCTTCCTCCCATTTCGTATATTGCTTTAAGGTCATGGGAATGTGATGACATACATGGCCAATTGTGCCACGTGCGTTTTCCATGCATTTGGATAAATGCATGGTTTTTGCCTCATTATAATTAGCTTAAAACCATGCGTTTTCCATGCGTTTATCCTTCTCATGGAAAACGCACGTGGCACATTTGGCCATGTACATGCCATAGCTTTATTCACTGTTGGAATTGTACAGGAAAGGTGGGTGGGTGATTTGGCTTTATGTCCTGTATTTCTGCACCAGTTGGGCTAATTAGGACAGGCAGAGACCATGGCAATGAGACAAAGGATGAAACAGCCATCCAACTTAGGCTCGCCCCAGCGGTTGGAAGCCCAGAGCACTACCTCTGAGCTAGGCCCCTGCCCTTAAGATGACAATTCCAATGCCTATTGCACACGATGCCTTGTAATGTATCGCATGCAGTAGGCTGTCATTGTCGTCTTTTCTGTACAATTCCAACAGCTACACTCATGTAGCCTTATTATTAAAGTTGTCTTGCCTACAATTATTTCTGACTTGAAAAATAAACAGCGGTCAGTCTTTATCCCTGAAATTTAACATCCATTGCAAATATTTGTAACGGTGCCCGACAACGTTATTTTCGCTACTGATTTAGTTGTTTTCCTTTGTTTTAAATCTTTTTTATTTTATTCTCATTCAATAATTTACACCGTTTCTTATTTCCTTCCTCCCTTGCTTCCTTCCTTCCTTCCTTCTCTTACTTTCTCCTTTTTTGAAGTCCACAACTCCACTTACCATAATGCTTTTACGTAATGGCTTATAAATGCATATACCTGACTGTTTCTTGTATACATTTCCATCACTGCATTACCACCACGTATATATTTCGCCTTAAAAGGCAACACACACTTACAATGAGACACAAGGGGTTGAAAAATTCAAATGTTTTGTGTGGACCGCTGAATTATTTTAATAGTTTTTAATTTGAATGTTCTTGGCCTAGGGAGGATTACATACCATACAATCACAATTTCCACGGGTTTGTCAATAATATCAAAAGGATGTTTGTCAGTGGATACCAATTCAAAATTGCTATGTATGTGCATCAAAATATTAAGATAAATGCTATATATAAGTATTAACCACAAAACCCATTGAGATAATCATACTACTGTATACGGTGGCTCGCATGCTAGCGGCATCCAATTCATGGGCTCTCATAATGTATATTTGGTATAATTCATACAGTACTGCCATTCTGTCCGCATAAAAGTCTTCTGCAGTTATATCAGTATCTGTGTATGTGTCTGTAAGATGTTTCCAGCAGATGACTAGCTCTAAAAGGGGATGAATAATAAGCAACCTTATGTCCCTTGGCTATTCTTCTTGTTGCTGCTTTCGTACTTTCGTCGCATAAAAATATTTTGTTTTCCTCTTCTAGTTTTTCTTGGTAAAGTCTTTGCTTCACAGGTCAATTTTCTTATTTATATGTACAAGACTGTTCCTAGCAACTGAAAAAGTATAAATGATGAAAAAAAGCATTTCTCAAAAGTATAGAATATGCGTTTGATGAAGAAATAAAATGTCTGCCCACATCAAACTTTAAAATAACAAGTATATTTCTGTTATATTCGTGGATTAGACCAAAATGATTATGCATTGACGAATAATATTCAAAGCCTTATAAAAATTGAGTTCTTAACGCGAACATTAGTTTATATGATCTGCAACAAGTTTATACAAAATTAAATTATGTTTCAAAAGTTACCACCAAATGTTTTAAAATAAATAATTAAGGTGAACAAAATTTAGCTCAATCGTGTAAATTAAATTATTCTTCACTTAGACTGCTTCCCTATTGTTCTGAGCGGAATATAACCAACGAAAATGTTAGTTAACTCCCTCCTGAGTGCAAACTGAATTTGTGTTGCATAATAAAAGCAATAAAACAAAAGAAAAATTCAAACAAATTGGTAAATATGTCTAACTGAGTATAAGTTAGTTATATCCCTCATAGTCGGGAGTTAACTAACATTTTTGTTTCTTATGTTCCTCCGCCTTTGGCGTCGGGATATAACCAACAAAAATGTTAGGAAACTCCCTATTCGGGATTAAACTATTACTGACTTACCATGTTGTGAACGTGAGTCAAAAACAATGTAACTAGATATCTGTTTGTGTGAACGACCTAACAATAGGTAACTTCATCTACAAAAGGGAGTTTCGCAACGCCTTGCTAACACAGGTGCACTATTTTATATGGAATTTGATATATCCCTGTTTATGAGCAACATCCCAGCTGGATGTCGTTCGAATGAGACGTTTAATTGTAAATGCCTTGTACTGAGTGCTTATGGTATGGCATGTAAAATATCCCACCCATGGGGTATATATTAAATTTGTAACATGGTGTGGACTCGTCCTCCATCTGTCATTTCATTAATCAACCTCTGCGAGTGGCAAGAACTAGTCTGTAAGTCAGAATGGTGCACTTTCCATATCTATCTATCTGTCACATGCTAGCGGCATCCAATGCCTTAATGTGAGTGTCCATGGAGTCTAATAATGTATTTTTCGTATAATTCATATATGAATATGTACTGTATTTCTGTCCAAATAAACACTTTCTATATCTGTATCTATCTCTCTATCTATCTACCTATTTACCACATTTTTTCCAAATATTTTTATGCAGTTTTTATGCATGTAGCCATGGCAGTAATATATTCTCAGCCCTGTACCATTTTCAGGAGCCATTTACAAAAAGAGGTTCTCCTAGTTTTGTTCATCTTCACAGCCCCGAAGTTGACATGTCAGTACAAATAATTTCCCTTTCATTCACGGTCATCGGGATTTCTCACAAATCGTGTAACTTTTAATTAGTCTACAGAAGAATACCAGTCACTGATAGCCGCAATTTGTCACTATATGACCATATGTTTATCTCTGGATTGTACCTGATTTTCCTTCCTTGAGTGGGTGGGTGGATTAGGGCTTTACATCCTGTATTTCTGCACCTGATGGGCTAATTAGGACAGGCTGGGGCCATGGCAAGGAGATGAAGGATGAAACAGCCATTCAACTTAGGCTCGACCAGGAATTGAACCCGGGACCCAATGGTTAAAAGCCCAGCATGCTACCACTGTGCTAGGCCCCCAATCCTCCCTTCCTGGAGCATGGATTTGTTCTTGTCAAATAAAGATGATGGGCAAGTCATTCAATATATGACAGACGAGTGTGAACAAATGTCTGTTCACACTAGACCTTCAAATTTCATGTGTATGTCTTTACTATATGTATCAAAACAGGTTATATATAGGTTTCTCTCTATCTGTCTCTACATGATAAAACTAAATATTCCAACCTCGCAAATGATTGCCTTCCCTGACGAAAATTTGCAATAATCTTGACAATAAATATACTTCTAATTGTACATACAAATACACTCAGTCTATACAAATACCAGTAACGTTTAAACTATCTTATGCAATGTTTTTCAGTCCAGTTTTGCATTTCAATTTTGATATTACTTCTTAAGTGACATGATAGTTGCCATTTCCAAGCAAATTAAATCTGGAAACTTTTAGAGTTTTTTTTATATCAAATTAGATTACTTTTATAAAAAAAGTAATTAAAACCTATTCCAAAAATTCATCCCAAAAGTGATTAATTTGTAGGACCTAACACATTTTGAGTTTCATACAATATTTCAAACAGTGATATGGAGGCATACGTCAAACATGGATTGGAAAACGATAACTAAAAGTCTTTTCTGCAAAGACCACCAACATTTTGATCGCATACCATGAACCGGGTATACCTAAAGCCGCCTTGGAGTAACTTTGGCTGCCGATAAAAAAATTATTTTTGTCTAGCTTCATTCTAAATTGGCTTGATATATGTGACTTATTACTCCATAAATAAGGATCTATAACCTATTAGCATCCTAAATATATAAAAAATCATGACCACTAATGCAATCTATGCCGCTCTAGGGAAATTTATATCAGAGCATGTAGACTTTAGTTCAGGAAACCAGATTTTACACGTGCTAGTAACTTGGAAGGCATGTATTCTGCAGAGAATGTGTCACATCAAATTGGTGAATACAGTTAGTTTCATTAAAAAATATCTTGTGCAATTGAACCTAGACAAAGCTAGACAACTTCTACTGTATATATTATGCACTCTGTCACTAAACGGAACTGTCTGATTATAGCTGGCTACTCAAAGAAAGCTGGATCTTAAAGTCCATGCTGCACCATCTGGGGCATAAGTTGGTCGTTATACATATTGTAATTTCTTGTTGAAAAGATGCATGTCGATTGCACATACATATTTATGATATATTATATACATTTCTTACATTAACCAAGGTATATATTTATTCAGTGGTGGTAGATGTAAGCTGACTATAAGCTAGGAGTGGACAGAAGTGGCTGGCTTTAGCCAGTTACAACTACAGCTAGGAAAAGGTTGTTACAGCTGTCTACAGACAACCATATTCTATGAAACTAACTGTAGCAATTTAAACTCTTTTCATATTTCTGTGGCTCAGTGCTGGTATCTTTGCCATGCATGGCCGAAATGACCAAAACGGTCCACATAAAGTATGCGCATAGATTTGTTTATTAAAGCATGGAGACCAGAGTACAAGGAGTGGAAACTTATGAGTTGTTCGATTGTTGATGTTTTATCTTTTAACTATCCAAAGGTCAACTTCGCCAGA
Source organism: Alitta virens (assembly GCA_932294295.1). Classification (NCBI taxonomy): domain Eukaryota; kingdom Metazoa; phylum Annelida; class Polychaeta; order Phyllodocida; family Nereididae; genus Alitta; species Alitta virens. The sequence goes on along the minus strand of OW028583.1, from coordinate 18,829,864 downwards.
GTTATCCCATAGAAGTTATGAGAATGTAAACAATGGCGATCTGTGCACATTTAAATGAGACTTTTCAGCTGTATCAGTGTGTTACTTGCCTCAGAATGGTTCTTTTTATTTTCACGGGAAAAATGCCAAAATGAGAGGAATATAACATGAAGATTAAACTTATGGTAGAAATTATTGTTTATATTTTGATGCACGACATTGGGAGGGGGTTTTCTGGCAGGACTCAAAGAGAGGCCAGGGAACTCCACTGCCTCCTTGCAACACTGATTGGATGAATCTATAAAACGTCCAATTAGTGTGGGGGGTAAAACTGCCAAATGTTGAAGGAACATAGGCAAACCCAATGCTATTCTAGGGGAGTTATGAACCAGAAAACCAGAAAATTAGCAATTGCCTGTGACGAAAAAGAGTTACCGCTCCTTCTACTCTCGTCTCCATGATTAAAGAAACATTGCCATTTAATTGCAAAATCACAAATGAATCTGAAACGTTATGCGCCGACTTTGGAATAATGTACTTTAGTATTGAGTTTAAGAGAGTTTCTTTATTTTCACCAATCTCCGCAAATACAATTTTACAACTTAGTGTTACATGAATCTCACAAAACTGACTGGTAATGGGGGTACAGCCGAGTATAACAGTATACAGTAACCCATAGGGTGGATGCCCCCCAGTAAAAGAAAAAACTTTAATCAATCAAAAATACACAATATATAATACAAGCTAACAAGAAACTGAAAAATAAACAATGGACTTTATTTTCATATTGTCAACACCATTTTTCAATGAAAAGAGAAACAACAAAAAATATATATATATATATATATATAACTCTAATAATGATTGAAACGTGATTTTGAATAGGATTTTACGAATAATATTTGAGTATTTACATTTCTTAATTGCTCTGGTAAATGCAGCCAAAGGTGCGGAGCTCTTCCTAAAATACCTTTATTATAGATCTGAATGAGTAGGTGTTTGCAAAATGTCTCTATTTCTAGTTGTGATAAACCATCAACATTTAAGGATTTAACAGGTATATGTTCCTCATAAACCCGTTTCACAGAATTGCTGCCACCTAAGCTATCATGGCCAAAAAGAGGGTGGGGGCCTAGCTCAGAGGTAGCGCTCTGGGCTTCCAACCGCTGGGTCCCGGGTTCAATTCCCGGTCGAGCCTAAGTTGGATGGCTGTTTCGTCCTTCGTCTCATTGCCATGGTCTCTGCCTGTCCTAATTAGCCCAATTGGTGCAGAAATACAGAACGTAAAGCCCTAATCACCCACCCACCCATAGCCAAAAAGTATGGCTGCTGCATCATTGCATAAGCCCCTTGGCGCATTGGTCGCTGAAGCTTTTGCACTATATTGTGTTCTTCCATTTATCTTGCAGATAAATGCATTTTATGTTTACTGATGCAAAACATTGTTGTTTTGCACAACACATACCAAGAACAAATGCACGTTTTGGAAAAAGAAAATCAATCATGCTAAAGGCAATCTGTCTTAGAAAACAATATTATTCCATATATAGAAAGCCATAAAATTATTCATACTACACGAGTCTGTGGTACTGGGCTGCAATACATTGCAAGGTATATGTTATAGTGCAATGGATGGCATACTAGCTGTGACGCAACCATTGCCTCACCCCACCCAGATAGATAGATAGCAGCTGCGGACTGAGAGGGGGAGGGGAGTTTGGGGGTTGCACCCCCCCCCCCTTTTGCCAAGTACATTTTATAAAAAAAATTAAAAACGTCAGTGTTTTCCACAATACATTTTAATGTGTCAACCCCACCCCCATCCGCTCCGTGATAAATTATCTGGGTCTCCTACTGGATAGATAGATAGATAGATAGATAGATAGATAAACTATTCCAAACATACATTCTCCTTGCTAACTAAAAAGAATTCTTCGTAACATCAACATTAACCAACGGAATAACAATACCTGTCAGATACTTCTACAGCCAATGTAATTTCAAATGTGCCATGTGCGCTTTCCATAAGAAGGATAAACGCATGGTGTTTAGCTGATCATAATGAGGCAAAAACCATGCGTTTTATCCAAAATACCACAGAAAATGACAAGATTGTTTGTAATTGCAGCCTTTGAAGATGATGCTAATTCGTGAAGATGAAAAAACTACAAGAACCTCTTTTTGTAAATGGCTCCTGAAAATGGTAGCCTACAGGGTGATTATATCCTGAGAAAGAATTACGGGTATAGTGCAGTATAGCGGACCCAAATGTATGCCTATATTTGGCGTCCATGAATTATAAAAAAAATAACACTTTTTGCCAAATTTTCTTCTATCACAGAAGAGGAATAATAGTTGCGTAGCACAGCAGGGGTTTGGGGGTGAAAGCCCCCGATAAAAGAAAAAAATAAACCATGTCTTGTCTTAAAAATGAAAAGAGCGGTCTTTTTTTGTGACGTCATTTATTTAATTCAGGTATATGACGTCATAAGAATGACAAAAAGGCTCGCTAAATAAGGTCATCAATTTGGGTCCGCTATACTGTACTTTTTCCAGTATTACTGACATGGATCCATGCATAATAACTGCATACAAATATTGGAATGGATGGATGGATGGATGGGTGGATATGTGGATAGATTGATAGATGGATAGATAGTTTATGTTGACAGGTATTCATTTTGCTTGAGCAAATGGGTTTTTTTTTAAGGTGTATATATATGGTTAGTGGAACTTACATAATCTTGTTTACAGTGTTACTTATCCGAAAACAAACTAAGCTTAAAAGCTGTTATGGTGGTACCCCTACAAAAAATTAGAAAAAAACCACAATTAGATAAAACATTTAATTAGAAGAGTAAAAAACAATCGTTGCAACATTTGCAATCATCGTCCGACGTCCATGGATATGTCCATCATGTGAAATGTATCATTCGTTCTAATATTGTCCGTTTTTCAATTGCAGCTCTGTGTGGAGACCGCATCAGTTCATCCTTCTTCGTGGAGATTGCTCAAAGTGTGGAATTTGCAATCCAGCGTGTGAACTCCGATCCCAATATCCTGCCTAATATTACATTGGGTTATGTAATCCTAGACACATGCAATAAGGTGACAGGAGCCATAGCCAGGACTCTGCAGTTTCTGCCAGCAGATCTACAGTTCAAATGTGGTATCCAAAATGGTATGGTGCACTTATTTTTGCAACTTATGTGCTTTTTATACACTAACTACTTATAAATGTACCTAAAATGTCTGTAAAAAGTAAAATAGACTGTCAAATGTAGTTAATTCCTGGCATGTTATGGCGTCAACCTTCGCATAGGAAATCACTAGATCAAGATTGTTTTTAGGAGACTAGGATAGCCTCGGAATATCAATAAAATTTAATATTGACTTACAGATCGCACCCACTACTTGAACTTTCCTGCTGAGGTCTTAGACTGTCACTCATAAAAAAAATATTGTGACACTGTCGACTAGGTTTTTTAACCCTCAGCGAACAAAGTTCGAAGAGGGTTATTGTTAAGTTTATAGTTAATCACAATGCCAGATTCCCACAATAAAGACTGAGTGCATGGCAGATTTTTAATAGTTTTGTTTGAATAATTCGCTTTTATTTACACCAAACCCCAGGTTGAATGCAGCCTTTTTGTACCAGATCTCAATCTCAAAATTTTGAGGACATGCCTTGTGAAGTTTTGTCATCACTTTTTGTGCATGCGAAAATTAGGATTGACCTTGTACAGTTGTAAGGAATATTAGCTCTGTTTGGGCAAGTGTGGTGTATGACCATTGTTTCAGCTAATTGTGAGAAAAAGTAATTCATGCTTAAGACATAATTGAACTGGTAACAATGGAATTTTACTGTAAAACAATAAATGGTTCTTCCAGTTGATGCAGCACATGACCTACATACACCCAGAACATCAGGCTTTTGCTATAAACGTTGTGCTATTTATAGCCTGCAACAGTGGCTGAGTGGTCTAAAGCCCCGTTCCCACATAGCCGAGTTACTCGTAGTCAACTCGTAGTATTACGTAACACGCCTCTCGGGCCCAACTCTTACTAAACTCGGCGATTACTCCTCGCACTCGAGAGATGCTCGGCGAGTAACTCCTGAGTCTCGTAGCGAACTCGTGAGATTTGGAGCCGAGTTTGCCGAGTCTCCCGAGTATGCCGTGCTGCACGGCACACTCGGCGAATTATCCAGGAGTCCAAAAACTCGGCCATGACTCGCCGAGTTACTCCTCGAACTCGCCGAGTTACTCCTCGAACTCGCCGAGTTACTCCTCGAACTCGCCGAGTTACTCGGCGCTATTTTCGCTCGTATTACACTCGGGGGGATGTTCAGGAGTGCGAGGAGTAACTCGGCGAGTTGTAGGAGTAACTCACCGAGTTGTAGGAGTAACTCGCCGAGTAACTCGTCGAGTTCTACCTTTAGTACATGCATCATCAGCGTAGGGGGTCGTATATAATATAAAAGGCCGCTGCTCCTCTAATATCAGTCCGATTTTCGTCAAATAAAGATTGTTTTGTAGTATAATTCATAGTGATTCCATACGTATTTTCGGATTTAAAAAAAACCCGAATATTAAGCGAGATATTTGTCTGAGAAGGCAGTTGTCTTGCGGTGGCTGCTGCTCCATTTATATTAATCCGATTTTCGTCAAATCAGGACTGAATTGTAGTATAAATCATACTGATTCCATACGCGTTTTCGGATTGAAAATAGACCAAATATTAAGCGAGATATTCGTCTGAGAAGGCAGCTAAGTTGGCGGAGGCAAACAGTGGTGCTCTCGCAGACGTCCGCGCCCGGACTGTATCAATGCAGGTAAGGCTGAGCGCTACTTTAAAAGGCTGCTGCTCCCCTAATATTAGTCCGATTTTCGTCAAATAAATATTGAATTATAGTCGAGTTAATACTTATTCCACATAGATTTTCAGATTGAAAATAGACCAAATATTAAGCGAGATATTTGTCTGAGAAGGCAGGTAGTCTGGCGGCGGCAAGGTGCTCTGTGTATGGCCCTGACATGAATGGTGTGGTCAATATTTTTGACCATTTTATATACATTGTTTGGATGAGCTTTATTGCAATTCATTTCTACTCATTCTGCCAACTGCCATGACTGTTATGTCAATTGCTATTAGCATTTTGAATGATACAAAGAATGGGTGTAGAGCATACAGCAAATTCAAAACATGTGTCAATTGCCTAATTGCCTAAATTGGGGTTCTTTGACCTGTCATTTCATGGTTTGTTCAAAGATGACACAGTAATTGCTATTAGCATTTTGAATGATACAAAGAATTGGTGTAGAGCATACAGCAAATTCAATACATGTGTCAATTGCCTAATTGCCTAAATTGGGGTTCTTTGACCTGTCATTTCATGGTTTGTTCAAAGATGACACAGTAATATGACATTGTCTTGATTGTCATTCACAATTACAAAAATATGTAATTGCTTTCATTAATTAAAAGCAATATATTTAATTGTAATTACCAGGCAATGATTATATTTGTATAACTTTCTTATCTTTTTGTGTTAATTTGAATCTTATTGTGATATTATGATCAGTATAAATTTGTGTATATTTTGTAAAATTTAAATCTAATATTGATATTGTAATTAGTATTTGTGATTTGATCTGTGATTTTATTTGCTATATTTAATTTACTTATACTGGTGCTCCCTGAAGCGTCCGCGCCCAGACTGTATTAATGCAGAAAGCTGAGCGCTTCTCTAAAAAGCTACTGCTCCCTTAATATTAGTCCGATTTTCGTCAAATAAAGATTGTTTTGTAGTATAATTCATAGTGACTCCATAGGTTTTTTCGGATCGAAAATAGACCAAATATTAAGCGAGATATTCATCTGAGAATGCAGGTAGGCTGGCGTCGGCCTATCATTCGATGGGTGACTCGTCGCTGTCGTAGACACCTTGCTTCACCCGGCGAGTTACTCCTGGTACTCGGCGAGTTACTCCTGGTACTCGGCGAGTTACTCCTGGTACTCGGCGAGTCACTCCTGGTACTCGGCGAGTCGCTCGCTGAACCCGCCGAGTAACTCGGCGAGTAATTCGGCGAGTAACTCGGCGAGTCACTCCTGGTCATTTTTTCCGCAAAAATTCGTCGCCAACTCCTCGAATTTTGGGTGTTACGTAATTTTTGTTATTACTACGAGTTGACTACGAGTAACTCGGCTATGTGGGAACGGGGCTTAAGGAATTTATTTTTTATTTTTGTTATGTATATTTATATTATACATATCATTTTATATCATCTTATGAGAAGAGTATAATATCTCCTAATCCTACAAGACTTTTTTTCTACATTATCTATAGCTGACTGTTATAATATGCTATCACACAAGTCAGATACAGGTCTCTTTTTTTAATGAGAGCTTTGCTTGTTAGCAATGAGACCCTAGGCCTGTATTAATTTGACTCCGCTGTGCCTGTAAATAACCTGCCTTCAAATTTGGAAATAGTTCCCCCCCCCCCCAGCCCTCCACAACAATCTGGCCATAATGTTAACCCAATCTCATTGACTACATTAAAACAATATAATTATAATCATTTTACATTTTCAATCTTTAATTCTTGCAGAATTTCAGCCTGACATTTGCCAAGTGGATGACGATATAGAAGAGGCGTATGACGTCGTTGCCGTTCTCGCGTCATCCTTGAGCGCTGATGCCATCGCAACGTCTCCCATCATGCAACTGAACAACATTCCCCATATCAGCGCTTTGGCATCTAGTGATGTCTTGAGTGACAAATCCAGGTATATCGGGTCAATTATTCATCATTCGCCTACCTTTTCTTTATACCAAAGAACTGGGATATTTGTTATAATTTGATATGAATTTGGGTTACATGTTTAAAAAAAACCCATACATACAGCAGGTAGATGTTATCTCACAAAGATGCAGCCTTGGAAGAAACATTGCAAAATAAGCTCGCTAAACGTCAACATCGCCATTTTTAAAGAGCTACATTATTATTATGATATTCAATCTTACCAATGATACCATGGATCCTTGTGATCTAAAATCAAGATGTGTTCAAGCCAGATGCAGCCTAGGGGAGGGTGGGGAACAATGAGACACTTTTCTCATTTTCAATCATAACAAAACTTCTAAAGTCGGGGTGGGTGGGTGGATTAGGACTTTACATCCTGTATTTCTGCACCTGTCGGGCTAGTTAGGACAGGTGGGGACTATAGCAATGAAACGAAGGACGAAACAGCCATCCAACTTAGGCTCGACCTGGAATTGAACTCGGGACCCAGTGGTTGGAAGCCCAGCATGCTACCACTGAGCTAGGCCCCCACCCCTTCTAAAGTCAGGGTATAACTGGCTTCCAACCCCAGATGTAGATTAGTAGTGCATACCTTCCAGCATTTTCAGGTTCCTACCTTATGTGAGATTAGAGTTATACAACACAATGTCAATGCAAGTCATTTGTCTCACTGTACAAAAAAAAATGCAAAATGTCTTGTATTGTTCATTGCTACTCATCTGAAGCTTAAGCCCTGTTCCCACCTTGCTGAACTTTATGCCAAACTCCTACAAACTACTAGTTTGTCAAAAGTTCATACTAAATCAACAGAGTTCGTCAGAGTTCTTCAGAGTTCCTCATAGCTCGTCAGAGTTCCTGATAATTTTTGGACCTGTTCAAAAATCATTGTAGCTATGTACAACTCATACACTTCGTACGTGTTCGTAGAAGTTCGTAGGAACCAGATCGTAGATTATTGTAACAGTTCGCCGACTCTCATGAAAAACGTTCATATTATGTAGGGTATGAGTAGACTAAAAGCGAACTGCCAGGAACTTAGCTCACTCATAATTCATGAAAGGTTGGCGCAAACTTAGCAGCAGTTCTTGTTGGTGGAAATGGCTCTTTAGCAGGTTATTTTTCCAGGAGCCAAGGGCAGTTGTCATGATGGTAATGCTTGAAGTCCACATGATGTTTGGCACTGGGTCACCAATGCAACATGTCATTGAACCTACACTCAAAGAGAATTTTTACAGTTAAATTAACAGCATACAAGAGTATAATAGGTAAAACATGTGAGAAGTGAGTGAAACAAGTTAAAAGAAATACATAGATATGTTCATTAAAAAGTTGAATATAGGAGACAAGAAGGAAGAAAAAAGTCCCGAAGGCTTACAATCAGAGGGACTGTCTCACAAGCAGCAGAAAAGAAGGACAAGCAACAGCATGTAGATCCACAAATAACAGTCAGGCTGTGGTGTGAAAGGAGCTTCAAGTGTTGCACTTTGAAAACAAGTGCTATAAATATAGTCTGTATTGAAGTGATATAAATTGTAAGGCTGATGCTCAGGAAAATCTAGAACCATATGTGAGGCAGGTTGCACTTAATGTCATGATGGTAGTGTCATTGCTGAGGCAGTTGGCTTGTAAATTATTGTAGACTGATGAAAATAAGCAGTTATCAGTAGTATTGTTGTTGCTGGGATAGTTTGCCCTGAACCGTCATGTAGATGGATGAAAGAAGTTATGTATGTAGATGGTAGAAGTTAAAATAGGTACTAGATGATAAGCCTATCATCATCAGTAAGTCACCATTTGTTATTATATCATTGTTACATTGTATGCAAAGCATAAACTGCATTTAAACGCATGAAAAATATAGACTTTTACCTTTTTATTTGTCAAATGTTTGTCCAGCGTTGAAGCTGAGTGCAGTGAAATCAGAAAAACGTACATGCTCTTTAAATTACGTAACATTTTCTTTAAGTGTAAACAACGCTCATTCCATGTTATTTCATTGCATCTGTAGTGTATTCACTTTACAGCCATGTAACTCATTTATTCAACCAAACGCATACAGATTTATCTCATATCGACTATCTCCCCACTTTCACTAAAAAAGCAGTTTTATCAAATCCTAGCTTGTATTTGACATGATAGTGACTCGCTCTTTGGTACTAATTAACCAGTCTATCCCAGCAACAACAATACTACTGATATATATATATAATCTTGGTGTAAAAATACATAATAAAGTGACATGTTTCTTGGCCAGGGGCTGTAATTTCTCTTGATGGGTGGGATCCAACCACTAGGTCCCGGGTTCAATTCCCGGTCGAGCCTATGTTGGATGGCTGTTTCATCCTTTGTTTCATTGCCATGGTCCCTACCTGTCCTAATTAGCCCATCAGGTGCAGAAATACAGGACGTAAAGCCCTAATCCACCACCACCACCACTTGATGGGTTGGAGGGATGTAGCATACAAGTACTAGCAGTTAACACACGGGCACTAGTCAAGAGGTAAACCCAGATAGCATTCCAAATCGATCCAGCATCGTTTCCATGTAGGCAACGATCGTTACAACATCATATTAATATCGCCAACATCGCGCCGATGTTGAAACAATTTGGAATGCTATCTGGGAATCATTGATTCCAAACTATTTTCACAGATAAAATTATACTGATATGCTATATAAAGTGTAAAATTTAGCTAAGCGCAAATGTTTAAAGCAAAAGTCTGTAGAAAAAAAAAGGTAAATTTAATTTGTGAATTTCAGGGAGGGGGGATGATCGCATTGATCATTCCCTCCTTTCCCAAATAATGGGGGTAATATCCCGCCATCCCCCCTTTTGACGCCCTTGTTTTTCACTCATAATGTAAGACTGTGCTGCATATTTACATTTAGTATTTCCACTTTCAGTTACCCCTACTTCTTCAGGGTGACCCCACCTGACAAGTACAGAGCAGATTCAATTGTTTCCATCGCTGTTTATTTCAACTGGACGTATGTCAGTCTGGTCTACAAGGATGATCTCTACGGCAGAAATGGAGCAGACAGAATCAAAATGAGGCTCAATGAAAACGGCATCTGTCTAGCAAGAGTTGAGGCTATTCCTCTGGGGGCATCCAACAGCTTCTATGACAGTTTGGTGGAGAGGTTATGGGCCAGCAGGAATGCTAGAGTGGTTTTGGCATTTTTCACAGTGGTGAGTAGGTTTATTAAATCCATGTAATACATTGCCAGATAGCATTCCAAATCGTTTCAATGTCTGCACGATGTCGGCGATGTCAAAATGATGGCAGCCAATATAAAAATTACGCTGGCCCGATGTGGAATGCTATCTGGGTTCATGTGATATTCATTTAAAATCTGACATGTGCAGAATGCTACTGTAACCCAATTCAACAATCAAGTGGAAACAAATCTTTCCTGGGTGCATAAAATCAATATTTTCGAATATTCAGTTCTCCTTTTGCAACTAACAGCGACAATGAAAACACACATTGGATATGTATTTCAGTAGAAACTCGAAGCTGCTTCGTGTTAGTCATTTTTTACTGGGGAATGTGACTAACGTTAGAGTATGTCTAGAATTACTATCCCGATAGCCATTTTGACCAACCGGCAATCAGCCTTGTCTACCAAGTTAGGCGAAATTGCGTGGTTCTTCAGCCAAAGTGGCGTTATCATGAGCAGTCAAGGACATAGAGGTGGTCAGTTCACTTGCGACCTAGGCCCCGGAACAAGAAAACTTGCGGGTCTAAAAAAAGGTTGTTGCAACGCCTTTGCGCCGTTCATCAGGCGCTTCTTTTGATGTATCGCCATGTCTGATTGGCTCAACAGCCGTTAAATTTATTTATTTTTGATTCCGTGCCTTGACCACTTTCATAGTTTAGTAGAAGTCATTTTACAAAAAGAGAAAATTATTGGACCTAGTGTGGAAATGGTCAAGGCACAGATTTTTTCTTTGTGCGGAAATAACAACAGAATGCATGACCAATAATTGGGTTCTGGTCACGTAATGTATTGTATTAGCACTTCCTGGTCACACAAAAACTGACCATCATTACTAGTCATAATGACTGGCTTCTTTGTTATGCATAGCAACTACATGTAAACACGTAATTCCAGAACTTTCACAACTCCTTGGGGAACATACCGCCAGCCCAATTACACTGCACCGAACTGAACAAGCAGTGGGTTTCTCTCATATCTGGGTTTGAACCTACCACCTTGCACATACGAGTCCTACACTTTATCCGCTGGAGCACAGGACCCACATAGGCTGACTAACCTGCTCGATAAAACTGTTTAGAAAAATGACAGAGGAGGAAATTCATTCTTGGTCAAAATAATTTTCAGTAGTGATTTCAAAACGAGGCTATTTTCAGGAAAGTATGGGGCTATAATATGGTGGACTTTTTTGGTAGGAGAGTGTAGCTCTTGATTTGAATGATCTGGCACATACAGGTATTTTCGTTCATCATTAAATGCTAAAACCAGTACGTTGCATAACATAAAGATGCATCCCAAAAACAAAAAAGGAAAATGAAACACAAATTATGGAGCCCATCCCTAATAGTTATCCAGTAAACACAGCAAGGCTTTTTTTCATCATCTGCCAAGAAGAAAACCAAGCCTTGTAATTAAAAGAGAACCTCAATGGTATCAAGCTGAACTTCGAGACTCTTTGCCAACTCACAACAAAGGCGTTTTATGAGGAGAAGGATTCTTTTATCGTACTGCTTGAAGTTTAAAACAAAGCAGCAGTAGGCAAAAAAACACAAAAGTTACAGTTCAATAACTTAATAACTTTAAATGACATAAAATTGTTGTCCTTAAGTCAAGTTGAAGTCAGTGGTACTTCGACATCAGTTCTTGACCTGACATGATTGATATATCGTACGGAATTTCAGTACATGTTTCACATAAAGCAGTCCTGCTGGACAAGTAACTTAGACAACTGCACAATAAGCCCCTTTAAAATTAAAAAAACTCTTAATATTCTACGAAAATTTCTTTATAGCATGACAATGAAAAATATATTGAAATTTACAAATACATGCGTATTAATCTAGCAGGGTGTTGCAAACTACGACTTCATGTGTTTTGTTTTTAAATGCAGCTTTAATTTCAGTCATTGCTGTTTTCTGGTCTTGAACATTTGTGAACTGGCATGCAATGAATTGGATAATAATTGCACGATGATTGATACACTGTACTGAATTTTAGTACATTTTTCATGTAGTTAGTTTAGTGCCACATGAAAGCAGTCCTGCAGGACAACGAACTAAGACAACTGTGTATATAGGTCCCTTTAAAAGACCTAATATTCTAAAAGAATTTGCTTTATAGCATGACAATGAATATTTTGACACCCCATATCTATGAATTCTTTCAAGAATGCATGGAACCCTTAAGTAGTTTGCAGAGTAAAGTTGAAGGACACTGTATTGACCAATCTCACAAATTACCAAACAGCTACTTCTCAAAAGACATCAGTCATCTAGGCTATATTATAGGATTATGATCCAGGGGTACACAACTACCTCGCCTACTGGCACTTGGCTGGTAGGCAGCTGCTTTTTAGCTTACTGTTAGAGTGCAGGGGTTGGGGTCTAGCTCAGTGGTAGCGTGCTGGGCTTCCAACCGGTTCCTTGGTTAAATTCCCGGTCGAGCCTAAGTTGCTAAGTTGGATGGCTGTTTCATCAATCATCAACTCATTACAATGGTCCCTGCCTGTCCTAATTAGACCATAAAGTGCAGAAATACAGGACGTAAAGCCCTCATCCACCACCACCACCTTTAGAGTGCAGGAAAGTTGCACACAAGACTATAATGTGGTCATCCAACTCAAAACATGTCAATACCATATGAATTTAAGACTGCATAACAGTTACTGAAATTAACTATGTAACATTTATGAACAAAACGTATGGGTTACTAGACTAGCACATGCAAATTTAGAATTAAGCATACTTAAATCTTTTGAATGAATATATGTCATGAAAAATGTTGTGATTGGTTTTAAGCAAAACACGTTATATACTTGGCCCCAATTAATGTAGAAACATCCAGAAAATTATGTCTTAATTTTAATTCTCTTGAAAAGTCTAGAGATACCAGAATTTTACAGAATTATTTTCTATACAGCCATTTTAGGGCGGGGGCCTAGCTCAGAGGTAGCGTTCTGGGCTTCCAACTGGTAGGTCCCGGGTTCTATTCCCGGTCGAGCCTAAGTTGGATTGCTGTTTCATCCTTCGTCTCATTGCCATGGTCCCTGCCTGTCCTAATTAGCCCAACTGGTGCAGAAATACAGGACGTAAAGCCCTAATCACACGCACACACACACACACCTATACAGCCATTATATAGTAGCCAGCATGAGGCAGATCAGCCTCTGCCTACAGCCCTATTTGTTGCCATTTCAAATGAGGTCAAACAACAGAAACAATCTATTGTGTACATTGTGCATACACAAAGGCCTATTGTATTCCATTGTGTGAACAAAAGCAGTTATGTAATATTACACTGAAAATACTATCAACAATTAGGCACAAAAGAATGAACTACAAAGCACAAACATATACAATGGTTACATAAGATAACATACAAAGTCAATCACATTCTTGTCTAAAGCTGATTTGGGATCCAAAGGATCAAAATAGTTTCAACTATTATAACTGTCTTGCATAGCAGTTTTTAACTAAAAAACGGAGTTGCCAGCCGAAATCATATCATTCCAAATAAAACAAATGCAACCATATACTAGTTGAGTAAAATATACCAACTGTTACTCTTGAATAGACTAGATGAACTACAGTTAGTTTCATAAAATATGGTTGACTCTAGACAGCTGTAGCGACCTATTTCTGGCTGTAACTATAACTGGATAAAGCCAGCTGTGTCTGTCTACTCCTAGTTTATAGTTGGCTTACACCTACCACCAATGAAAAAAAATATGAACCTTGATAAATGTAAGAAATGTATCTAAAACATATCTAATATATCATAAATATGTATTTGCAATAGACATGCATCTTTTCAATGACAAATATGAGTAACTCTCGCATGGTGCTACATGTAATTTTAGATTTGGTTGTGAGTAGATATAGCTGGACAGTTCCATTTTGGGCAAGTAGCATTGTATGGCAGAAATTGTCTATTTTTATCTAGGTTAACAGGCCGTTTTTAATGAAGCTAACTATAGCGAAGAATAACATTTAATACCCACACAGTACATTCACTCTCAATAGAAGTCTACTCCTACTCCAAAATGAATATCTTCTCTTCTGGTTCTCTATGATGAGAGTGATATTATTAGGAAGCTTATTTATATTTCAATTATCCATTTATTTATAAATATATTTTACAAGGGTAAAATACTATGTTTATGTCCCCAGATCGAACCCCGGTCCCAGGACCTACAGCAAGGCTGCTCAGCTAGTATATTTTTCAGCCGTGGCCTTTGAAAGAGTTAGTTACACAACATTATCACTGACATACGTTCTCTACATAATGTTTACTGTTAGATTAATGAGGGCTCCAGAGGAAATGTAATTAATTTTTGACAGTAAAATATCTAACATAAAAAAAAAAAAATTCTATGCAGCGACTCGCAGTGTGCAACAAACTTTAGTACAGAGCTCATGTCACTCCCTTGCCATACACCATGCTGTTATCATAATAAAACAAATTTACCTGGGACAGTAAAAAAGGAAAACAGACTTCCGCTTGTCATCTGTATGTAAGTGGCACCTTTTTTCTCTCTTTTTTGTTTTTGTTCCATATGATTTTGCACATCGGTGAAGCCATATATATGCTTGCATATGATTCGTATGCCACAATGCTAGCCTTTTTTTACACTTTTCCATGTAAAGCGAGCTGTTTTCAACTACAAATTGCAACTTGAAGAACGTAATATGAACCATCAACTTACAATTACAGAACACGTTTCTGTGGCCCATAGATTCTTTGGCTTCTGTTAACGTTTTCAACTGCATTGTCACTCACTATGACAATGACCAAAATCGGTTGCATTCATTTCATTGCTTCTAAAAAAAACAGATTAAATCCCATCAGGGCCTTGCTAGGTTCACTATATCTCTATAAAATTAATAAACATAGCCTATCATTTAGTTTTTCATGCCATCAAAAATTGCTGATTTGTTTACATAGCAAGTGCTTTTATGGCCAATGAAATGAAAACGAGGCATAAAGGAACGTCATTAGCGTTGACGGTTCGTAATGTATTTTATTATTGTGTGCCTGAAATTTTCTTCCAATTTTCAAAATTCCAAGTTTATTACGTAAAAAAATGTCTAGGTGTTTCGCTTTTTGCATTAATTGAAACAATTCTGACCTCAAATTTTCATAAAATGACTGTGAAATCGCGAATCGGCGACACTCTCCATTACGTTGCAATGCATAATTAACTAAAATGTAAACAAAGTCGATCTAATAAATTCCGGCAATAATTTATAATCTAGTACAATTTAGACAGTTTGGGTTATTGAATTCATCAGTAAGAAGCATTTTCTTTCATTTGGATAGCTTTTTTGTTGGTACAAAAACCGACTGACAATGCAGCTTTAAAATCACTTCATTTGATTAAGGCACACTAAATATGTGTAACCTAATTAATCTATCAGGTATTAGTCACAAAAGATAAATGATGTATTGAAAGAAATCAAGAGCAAAACATTGGAAACACAATGGAAATGGCATCATTACCCATTGTTGAGTATTGTGACGTCATCACTTGGTTTGTTGATATCTTGAATTTTTGATGGCATGAAAAATTAAATACTAGGTGAAGTATATTTATGTTATAGAGAGATAGTGAACCCAGCAAGGCTCTGGATGGTAGGTAATCAGACAATGAAGTGGATGCAATTGATTTTGGCCACTGTCATATTGAGTGACAATCCAGCTTTAATCTTTATGAAATCTTATCCACAGGATGAAGCCATCGGGATAAGAGAAGCCTTGAAAAGAAACAATATGACAGACTTCTTCATTTGGTTGACCACCGGTTCTGGTTATGATCTGTCACCGGAAGGTGGGACCGTATTAGTCGTTAGCCAGGGTGACTTTGATTTCAAACCTTTGGATGATTACTACGGTGAACTAACAGTGGGTAAGTCAGTTTATTTAGCATCCCCAAATATTCACATCTTTGGTGGTGGCTCTTAAAAATTTTGGTTTGTGTAACAGGCAATACCTTGGGTGCAGGGGCGTCGATTCAGGGAGGGATGTGGGGGATATATACCCCCACTTTTTGGGAAGGAGGGATGATCAATGCAATCATCCCCCCTTGAACTACACAATGAAAATCATTTTTCTACACACTTTTCTTTGGAATATTTGTATTAAGTAGTTTTACACTTCATATCACATACCAGTACAATTAAATGCATCTAAAAATAGTTTGGCATCAATGATCAGCATTGTTTTATCTATTAACAAGTATCCGCACATTAACTGCAGCCATTTTTACGCGAGTCAGAAAGTCACAGTGCGACAGACTGAAGAACATAGACCTGCATCCCCCCCCCCCACCCATCAATAGAAATTGACACCCCTGCTTGGGTGTCATCCTCCTTACATTCAGTTTCTAATGTTGGTTTGGAACCTACATTAAGTAGAGATTCCTAACAATAATAAAAGCTGAAAAAAGTGACTTTTGTGTTATGGAAACATATAATTATCATTAACTGAAAAGAAAAACTTTTCCGTTTTCTTATAGGGCTGGTTAGTTCTCGGGTGACCTTGTACCCGGAAATACCAGTACAATACATGACGTCATAACCGTCCAATATTGATGACGTCATCTGGTATTGTGTAATGGTGACATCATTTATTGTACTAGTATGTCCGGGTAAAAAGGTCACAGGATAACTGTCCAGCCGTATGATGTTGTTGAAATGCCTTTATGATAAAATATACTACTTGAATGTAATAGGTTATTATATTACTTGATCATATGGTGCCTGATCACTGAGAAGGCGAGACAGTAATGTATTTGTATTGTATTTGTTATAACAGAGAACAACCCAGGAAACCCTTGGTTTCCCCAGGTATGGGAAGACTACTTCGACTGCACCTGGAATGTCACAGCGTCACCCGGGAAACCCTCTTGTGAAGAATTCCCTCGCCTTGGCTCGTCCAAAAAATTCCGTCCTAAATCTGTCGCGTCACAGTTTTTAGACTCTGTAGATGTTTTGGCAAACGCACTTCATAGACTATTGAATGACCACTGTCCACAGGCTTTTGATGGTGTCATGTCATCAAGACGTTTACGCAGATGTATCGAAGGCAGGAAGTTGCACCAGTACATTCAGTCATCATCATTCCAAGGACTTAATAAGTTTATAGAGTTTAATCGGGAAGGAGACATCATCTCAGAATTCCGGATAGAGGAAACTCTGAGCGGATATGAAATCGGAAGCACTGGAACGTGGAACATGAGGACAGATACTGTGACCATGGAATCTTTCCCAACATGGAGGTATTTCAACGATAGCCATTTGATGAAGTTCGTCAAATTTCTAGCTTTAAATTTCTATCATTATAACTTTCGTGATTTGTGCTTCTGTCATTTTTCCATCCACACTAAAGAGTATGGATAATCATGTTGTTTTAATCAACTGCAAATTACTCTAAAACACACATGAAGATATGTATTAATAAAATTAAGCTTTTCTTTCAGTATATAATAAGCAACAGTGGCTCTCAAAGTTTGTGTTAAATCCGCAGTCCGCATGCAATTCTCATGAACTGAGACCATCTAAGTCCCTGTGCCTGAACAACGTGCCACATTAACTATCAGCCAAGCACTAACTTTTTTAGTCCAATGTCGGCCCGATTAAGCATGCTCCCAGAAAAATTTCTTTGAAAAGAGCCACTCTTTGATTTGCTTTGTCTTTTTCAGTTCATTCATCCATTCCATCAATTCCATCAGTAGATACATAAATTAATTTCAGGCACCCCAAAGGACATAAAGGTCATAATGATGGGATGATTCCAAACTCAGTGTGCAGCCTTCCCTGCCAGCCAGGCTATCGCTATGTTGGAGCTGATGTTAAGTGTTGTTGGGAATGTCTTAAATGCAGACCTAATGAGGTAAATTTAATCCAACCAAACTTTACAATGAAATAAATTTTGTAATTTATGACAAGTGAAAATATTTTTAAGTTTGGTTTAACACAAGCAATTATTTTCCTATTATATAGATATACTATATTGACGTAGAATTATTGATACAGCTTGTTTTGATTGTTTTGATATAATATAGTCTAGAAATCAGGAGATTCATTACATAAAATATAATTGCATTAAAAAAATAATACAGTAACTCAAAAGAATATTTGTTTCTTTTGATTTGATTCATGTGAAAAACATTGTCTCACGACTTTACTGTCAGTAATTGTATCATTGCCACAGGTTTATGGTCTTTTTGTCTTGTGACAGGAATTAATAAAAAATAAATTAGTTAAGAATTGATGATACCCTTGGATTTATTTAAGAAATCATTACCATTGAATGATTCTGCTTTAAAGGTGACAGATTTAAATCAAACTTGGTGTGAAGAATGTCAACCATTTTTCTGGCCGGAAAGAGTCAACCGCACTCATTGTCAATCGATGGCGCCTGAACATCTCCATATTTGGTCACCAGTTGGAACGACTATTCTGACACTGATCATCATTGGTTTGGCAGGAGGATTGTCTCTGGCTAGTTTAATATACAAGTAGGAGTCTACAATTTTTATGATAGAATTGCAATATAATAGATAACTTTTAGGAAAGAGAGAATACTCATATAAAGTTGTTCTAATTCTAATGACCATATTAATATATCAGTCTACAGGTTCCCCGACTGAAGTTTTGAAAATCTAAAGTTAATTTTTGGGGCACCTACAGAGTCATAATTCGTATATTAAACATTCTTTGCAAGTAAATATGGAAATTGTCCCTTAGTAATAACATTTCTATCAAAGCTGTAAATGTGTTGAGTTGGCTCGAATGAATTTTAACAAAACTTGCGCTTTCCTTGTTGTGTGACTTATTCTCCTGTTAGAACTAATGAATCCAAGTAAGCATAGCAAGATTTCTTACTTTCTTTATCATTTGGTGTCTGCAGAAACAGGAAAGAAAAGCTGATCAAGGCCTCTGGAATTGCAATGTCAATAGTGGTTATAATTGGAGTGTTGGTTGAATTCATTTGTGCTGGGGCGAATCTGGTTGCTCCAAGCACTGCGTCTTGCCTATGGTTAAGGTAAGTCATTAGACCCTTTAAATTGTCACTTAGTTTTATTGCGTGGCCAGAACCTTTCATAGAAGTTTTTTTTCTGTCTCTTCCTCATCTATTCATCAACCATAACTTAGTGAGAGCTCTGTTGACCTTTGTGTGCAAATTCATAAATGTTGTTGAATTTGATGATTACTGTGTGAGATTTGTATGAACCACGTAAATCTATATTTCATGTTGCATCATGCTACAATAAACAAAAAACAAATCTGCTATATTGTGCCATGAACATTCCCTGTTAAGCCTGTAATTAAACACTCAGAAAATAATAAAGAGTCTTTCTGAACTCCTTGAGGAGAATTCCACCCTGAAACTCATAAATATGGAAATTGTCCCTTAGTAATAGCATTTCTATCAAAGCTGTAAATGTGTTGAGTTGGCTCGAATGGATTTTAACAAAACTTGCGCTTTCCTTGTTGTGACTTATTCTCCTGTTAGAACTAATGAATCTTCTTCCCTGAAACTCACACCAGCCTCACCATGAAACTCACATATCTCACCCGGAAACTCACACCAATCTCACCCTAAAACTCACACCAGTCTCAGACTGAAACCCACACTAGCCTCACCTTAAAACTCACACCAGCCTCACCTTGAAACTCACACCAGTCTCACCCTGAAACTCACACCAGCCCCATTACTGTGGTTGCTTATTGACTAAGTACGTTGGTGAGCACTGTGTGTTGTCACCTCACAGCCCAGCGACCTAATGATGTAAATGTTTCGCTCATTTACTCATCAAAAGTAAATCAATAATTTCTCTTATAGTCTATTGGCTGGCTTATGGCATCAAAGGTCTAGCAATGAAATTACAGAATAATTAGATGTTCATATGCTGAGTTTACGCAATTCTTGCTCGAACGAGAAATTCAGAAAAATCAAAAAATATGAATCCATATCTCTTGTATTTTTTAAGAGAAAATTTTTTAAGTCAATACACATCCTATCGGCTACATATTTTAACCAATTATTTTGTTGAACTAGGTAAACTAACAAAGAATTTCTATAATTAGGTCACTGGGCTCTGATTCAGCAGGCAATTTACCCAATCTGGCCGTTGACTTCCACATAGTCATTGAATCATACATCTGTAGCTTAATAAAAACCATGCATTGATATCGCCAGTATGTTGGTTCTTTACAGCAGCGATGCCTAAGCAACAGTTTGCTTTCATTCATACATTGTCCTTTGTTATTTCCCTACTGATTAGCAATCAAGCGAAAACAGCTAAAGCAAAAGATGTAGATGCTTTCAGAAACGGCGTTTTTGGTGTTGAAAAATCCATTGCATCAATATTGCTATATTACTCGCTTGGTTTATCTTACTTCCAAATTTGTTCTGTATTAGCACTTTATAGTTCATACCAAGTAATCTCAGTTGCAGCTTGATAGTGTGTTGTGTTTTTTAATGGAAAATGTCATATGGCACAGCTTGCTGTCTATCATAATAAATGAAACAAGATATCACATCACACAAAAATAGCTTTTAAATGTCATTTAACCTTTGTGAAACAATCTTGAAACGGTTTTTGTTCATGACACATATAGTCCGGGTGAATTGTGCTCAAAGGGGGAGTAACCTAAAACAAATTGCAATAGTAATAAACTATATACCAAATGAAAGCTCATAAACTCCTCTACAACATATCAAAAATCTAAGAAAATATAATTAGTGGAACAACTTTTTCCAGAGGGGGGAACAGTTTGACCTTATGCGTACCCAGATGTCAGACGTTTCCTGTGACTTTACCTTTCTAAACATTAATATAATGTCAATAAACTGTAATAATGTAAGATAAGATAATATAGGATATAAAATAGATGAAAATGAGATAAAATAAATCAAGAATCTATATTTATGCAGTACATAATACATAAATTTGTTGTCACAAACACTGATAGAGCTATGCAATGTAGGACGTGCAATTTAGTAAAAATCATATTGATTGAAAATTATGTGTGATATTAACAAACTGGTCATATATATGTATATCATAAAGAACAATTTTAATGTCAGACATTTTTACTTCAAGTGAAATTTCAAAACTTTTCTCAAAGACATTAAGTATATGCACACATTCATGTGAGACAGGATTGTATTGTGAGATTTCATAACTACAGGCCAGACTCTGTGGAATATCAGTCTTATTCATATTAAACTAACATATTTACAACTCTTAAATGTAAAACTTATACAATTTTTATAAAGCTTGATTAGGTCAGCATTAAGCATGAAACAGACAAATATCATATATTGGATAAATGTTATAGAACAGTGATGTGTGTATCGTCCAAACTTCATCACCTTTGTGGCAAAAGCCATGAAACCTAACAGCTGTATTCTAAAGTATAAACTCAAACGTAGTGACAATTAAACAACAATCCTGTGTAAGCTTTTTCCATATTACACAATGAATGTCATGTAAAAGTGAAATTCATGTAGGCCAAACACATTCAGAATCATCCTTACAATGCTCTAGATTAGGTAGGTAAGTACTGTGATCATAACTGTTACATATCCTGTGAAACTCCAAGGTATATATTCTTAAATGTTCAAACTTCAAACAATGTAACAACAAATGGTACAGTCACCCCAGTACAGATTAGATATCCTCATCATGGTAAATTTCATTTGTAGTATTGGCACATATGCCCTTGCACTCGGAGCAAGCAGTTGAACAGGTCATCCCATGCTTTCTGCAGGAGCAGCGCATGGTATTACAGCCAGACTTGCACCCACAACGAATGACTTCAAGGAATTTCTGAGGAGCAGGTTGCAGATCAGTCATGATTGGCAGTAATTTCCCTGCACAGACTTTCCAGCCCCAGTCCACAGAAGGCATTTCAACACCTAACCACTCCTGAACCTGATGGTACACTCTAAGGCTGTGGTATTTCACTGATGCCGACGTAGGAGGAAGTGCATTAGGCTGAACTGGCACTGTACTTGTAGCAGCTTTCACACAGAATTTCTCATACCTGAGAACATTGATACTATGGCTAGGGTTGCCATTGTACAGGCAAACTAGGGCTGTTTCACCTGTAGAGATGATGTCATCTTTATTGGCTCCTTGGCTCATGAAAATCTTTGCCTGATCTTGAAACCGAGTGTCAGATTTGATTTTTGTGATTGATAGTTTCTTGCCCAAACCATAAACACCAGAGGTAGTATCACACCCAAGAATGGCATGCAGGAACAGAATGTTGTTACTGACAACACTTCCAAGAAGAGCACACATTGCAGGAATGTTCCAGCATCTGTTTCCTTTCTCACTCACCCGTCTAGTTTCAGGTCTGAAGAAGATGTTATACCTGACATTCTCTGTGTGATAGATGAGAAGAACAAGCAGATCTGTATCGTCCCCAACCAGAATGGTTTCTTGGTTAGCTGCTGATGCTAATGCCATTTGCACAATGAGGAAGTCAGCATCACCTCTTGCCTGGTGTATCTCACACCCTACTTGTTCCAATCTCCGAGACAACAAGTTAATGAATCTCTGCTTGTTCTGCTTGTTAAATAAGAACTCTTCCTTCTTGGTTTGTAGTGCCATGCTGGAAGTGAAGTGGACTGTTACACCAATTGTGCCTCCTGATCTCCTCATATGAGCACAGTCCTTGGTACTTGGTGTGTCACTGTACCCGTCAAACACTACAATAGCTCTGCCATACTTTCTAATGACATAGGCACAGTATTGCTCGCAGATCTGGTCATACGTGGATCCTCTTGTCCAAGGGATACGATGCAACAGAGCTCCACCATCTAAGATGTATTGAACTGTTTTAGATGGTCCAGGAAGTTTTGCAGCCTCAGAACACCACAGAGCATCTGCCAAACTGGATTTTGTGGTTGGTCGAATCACATTGACTGACTCAAACAGAGCTGGGGGATAGTGACAGAGTTCATGATTGAAGACATGCTGTAACTCACCATTCTTTTTACCAATGGTCACCAGCCTCTGAAAGAGAAGTTGGGGATCTACATGCACATGCTCATCATGAATCTGGATGGCTGACTTTGTATCCATAGTGACAGCTTGGTCCTTCTTTCGGAATATGTAAGAGTCAATTGTGTTTCCCTCCATGGAGGCCAAAATACGCTCTCCAATGCTCTTAGACTCATGTACATTGACAGATGGTGGGGCTGTAACTCCTGTTGCGATATTCATCAGAGAGGTCTCAGCTGTGAATGGACTCCTTTGAGATAGGTAGAGCAGCATGTCCTGAGTAGTATGTGCTTTACCGTGTATAGTAGGTCACCCTGTAGGTGGCAGCAGTGAAGCACTGTGAGGTGCTGCCACCACACACACACACACGCCCTCGCACACTGTGAGGTGCTGCCACCCTGCGGTATATTTGTGATACTTTGAAAGTGTAGCATGTGCAAATGACCAGTGGTAGAGGAGTGTTCTGTAAACCTCAACATGTCTAGACATGTTTTGGAGGGAAGGTGTTCATTAGGATTTCAAGAGCTCTACTGACAGCATCATGGCTACATTTTACCGCTGGATACTTGTTGGACATACTGAATGTCAAAATGGTGAAGTTCACCATTTTGTTCTTCATGAAAGCACAGACAAATTTGCTTCACTGGTCAAATGTAAAGCAAATTTTGCAGAATACGAGAGTGGTGACCAATGTTTTAAAGGAACGGAATATAGTGTGAGATTCCTGTGCCGTGAACCAGTTATCAAAGATGTGATGACTTTTGCTTTTAATGGTATAGCCAGCACACGGTCAGATGATCCTTTTTCATCCTCTTCCGAAGAAGAAGAAGAAGACGCTAGTGATGGTTTTACAAGACGTCAGAAACCTGAAGAATTCCCCGACTATCATGTTAGTGATGATGAAGAAGATGGGTCAGATGATCCTTTTTCATCCTCTTCCGAAGAAGAAGACGCTAATGATGGTTTTACAAGACGTCAGAAACCTAAAGAATTCCCCGACTATCATGTTAGTGATGATGAAGAAGATAGTGAAACAGATCACACCAAACACGTTGTGTCTTGGGAAGCATACCGGAAGACAAAGTGTGGTATTGATGGGCACTACTCCTTACACCGAAGACATGATTATGTGTCTAACAATGTCAAGGATTGCATATACGATTTTTCGAATTATTTTTTTCGCATTATCCACGATTATCACCCACAATGGAGGGTGTACATGTATGGTTTATAAACTATGGTTATTATCTCTCAGGGAGCACCTCAATTTTTCAAAAAGAGAGGTGCATATGGCAGATGGCCGTTATGACATTAATATATGAAAATATTCAAACCACCCAATGAGCTCATAGCAACATGATGCTAACCAATCTGTTTAGAGTATAGATGGCGCCTATTTTAGAAAAATACGTTAAGGTTAGGAGCTAGCATTCATTTTTACCCCGAAGACAGTACAGACATCAGCTATTTCTAACCATGGATATTCTAAGAAAGTATATGGCAGTGATCACTGGTACAATAGATGGAATTGAAGTTGCAGAACATTTGAAAAATGAAAGAGAACTGAACATGTCAGCTTATCTAACCCTGTTATACATGGAAAATCCTGAAGACCAGGCTTCAGAGTTTGTGGAGATGTTGATACAGCAGCACAACATAAAGGGGGTGGCAAGGCTATTTCAGATCATTCAGAGGGATTACAAGGACCTGGCTAGCATGATACCTGAACTATCAAATGGAGAAAGGTTTTCAACACACCTAGGTGATGGATTACTCCTTAAAGTACTCATTAATGACGGTGAAGTGAAGGTTGACATAATGGCTATGCAGGTATGTGATTGTTAACAAACCCTCATTTTACAACGGTTTTAATGTTTGGAACAACTGTAAAAATACTAAAAAGTGTGTTTTTCATTTTTTTACAGCAAGATGACATGTATGAAGACTGTGACAGTGTCAGCCTACCACTGCAAAGGTATAGCATGCTTGTACAAGCTGCTGACATGATCAGAAACTCTGTTGGAGTCGACTACCATTTTCATCTGGGGGCATATTATTTTGTTGAAACATTATCTACATCAGACAAGATACATTTCACTAAGTATGAAGAAATTTATGAAGATGTATATGGCTTATGTGTTGATGAAGGGATAGTTTTGAACCTTGACCAGTTTAAGATTATGGTTGGAAAAATGTGTGAAATAGATGCTCTGATTCCCGAACTGAGTTCTACTATACCATGTTATTTACGCGAAGACCACCAAAACCAGCAGGGTGCTATGATGTGTCCAGAATGAAATCCCTCAAAACAGTTCTATTGACTTTTTCAAACAGGTTCTATTTGTTTTCCAACAACTGTTTGTTTTATGTTTGGCTTTTGCTTTTAGGAGGTGTAAAAACATGCTGTATATACTTTTGTGCTTTTAATAAAAGAGTTATAGGTCTTAAAAGACAAAACTTTTACTTGTTGTTTCATTTGATAACCTTTAACACATGAAATCTCGGCATGGTTACCAATGATGCTAGAGATAGCTTTGATATATGACAGAACACCTCTTTATGTGTTACACAACATCATATATCACGTGACACATAAAAACATTCCATATAATATCAAGGAGAACATGATGCTAGTCATTGTCACGGTAACCATGGATGAGCACACAACCTCCTGACTGGACTCACACCAATCTACGGCGTCAGGCGAAAGGTGGATCGTTTTGGGTAAACATATGCCTAAAAGTGAGATTGTCTTTTTATGCCAGACGCTGGTGATATTCACAGTTGTGATCAGTGCCATCATAAACATCTCCCTAGGTAACAGTTCAGAGACCTGGCTCGTTTTGCTGTCCACAAGCGTAGGGGCTGTGCTCCCAAACCCGAAACTGAAATCCATGTCAAAAAAAGTTGTCACCAACTAACCAGCATATCATATCGGAGGCGTGCAGGGTGTGTAAAAATTTCAACATGAGCAAACATAATGATGTGGACCAGTATTTGTCTGAGATATACTACCAGCCAGGCAGTCCAGCTAGCTTCTATGGTGCCGTGAAACTTTGGCAATATGTCCGAGACAGGAGGGATAAACCGTCTGAAATTGATTACGCTACAGTTAAGGCATGGCTGGATCGTCAGACAACTCACACAATACACACCACGCCACCACGCAAGTTCCCTACAGAGGCCATTATTGTTGATTACATGGACATGCAATGGGATGCTGATCTGGTACAAATGTCAGATTTGTCAAACTACAACAAGGGGTTTAAATACTTACTTGTCTGCATAGACCTGTTTTCAAGATTTTTGTGGGTAAGGCCCCTCAAAACAAAAACATCTGCTGAGACAGCAAAAGCATACAAAGAAATTTTACATCAGGGCAGACACCCTGAAACTCTTAGGACTGATCAAGGAAAGGAGTTTTTAGGTGCCCCGTTTCAAGAGCTGTTACACAACTATGGTGTGTCACACATGATTGCATATGGTGTACACAAGGCGTCCTATGCTGAGAGAGTCAACAGAACAATTGAAAACCGTCTCTACAAATATTTTTATGAAAACCAGACATTCAACTTCATTGACATAATTGATGACATTGTACACTCCTACAACAACACAGTACATGGTTCAATACACATGACTCCAGCCACGGTTAACCAAGAAAATTCTCAAGACCTGCATGAAAAAGTATATGTACCTATCCTTAATAAAAGGGCCAAACAGCATGTCAGTTTCTCATTCGAAATTGGAGACCTGGTGAGGTTAAGTCGTGCTCAGACGCCTTTTAAAAGAGGATATCTGGAGAGCTTCTCAGAGGAGATTTTCCAAATCTGTAACAGGATACCCTCGCACCCCCCACGTTACAAAGTGAAGGATCTGTCAGATGATGTCATCAAGGGCTCTTTCTATGACCAGGAGCTTCAGAAAGTACATGTGAAACGTCCTGAAGATATAGAGTATAAAATCAACAAGGTCTTATCAACAAAGACAGTCAACGGTAAAAAATTCAGCCTTGTGAACTGGTACGGCTTTTCGGACAAGTTCGACACATACATACCTACAGCCAACATTAAAACCTACACAGGGAAGTCCAAATAAAAAATTTATATTTACGTTTCAAGCCATCAGAGCAATGAATATTTTACAGATAATACGGCGGTAGCCTTCAGGGTCAGGTTGCCCAAGCGTCTCAATCTACAGCAAAGTGGGGAGTGGAGCCTTGCCATTCTTGACATCAGTCTCCCAAAATTTACGGACGAGTATAAGACAGATTACATCACTATTAACAGTAGGACATGTGAACCTAGCATTGTTAACACAGCTCTACAACCTATCCTCAACAGGATATTCACTAAGGAACTTCAGGATGGGTCCCCAGTGACCTTTGACACTCCACGCTATGTAAGGTTGACACAGGACATCCTTGATACTGTTGACATCTATTTAACAGATAGTCAAGGGAGGGCACCATCATTCACTCCCGGACACGTGTCGTGCACACTGCATCTAACAGAAGGCTCTTAAGAAGAAAACTTTCATTATGGCTTACAACACCCATTACTATTCTACAGATGGTGGAGGAGACTACAAAGCTTTCCTCGACCACTTTAAGAAGCAGGCCGAAGGGCGTGACAAGCCCCTCATGTTCAACACACGTGTTAACTGTACAGTTTTCAAGAAAGCAAAAGCAGGAAGAGGTCACCTAGTACTTGTTAATACTCGTAAGAGTGATGGTACAACTAAAAACGGTGAAAGGACAAACAAACTGGAAGTTGTTGATGAGGCCGAGAGAAGACGCGCCCTCTCTGAGGCTGTTAGAGAGGAAGTTGAGGTCACAAAAGAAGCTGATATCTTAGAGGTTGGTCGTTTCATTCCTAATGGTGTACCACTAAACCTTACACTATATCCGAGCACTCCAGAGTTCTGCCTCATGGCAGCCAACAACACACCCGGTAAATTTAAGGTGGTCATAACCAAGGCATCCCTGGATGTCGCAATGATTGACGTTGACCCCCTTATTTCGTTGTCACACTCAGAACTGTTACAGTCAAGACCCGCAATTTTCCCTTACATAAAGACAGAAGTAAAAAAATTCACCCTAGCTAGGGGTGTGTTTTCAGGGGAGTTCAATGACCCCTTTAATGGTCGCGTGCCCGCTGAAATGGTGTGCGGGTTTGTGTCAGACTCTGCCAATCACGGAACACTGACGGAGAACCCCTTCCTTTTTGAGCACAGCAGTCTAAACTTCATACAGGTCACTGTTGATGGTCAAGACCTCTCACAAGGGCCCATACAACCCCGGTATGCGACAGCCCTCGACACTTCAAACAGCCTGTACATGGACGCCTACAAGACGTTGTGCGGTGTTGACGGTAATGACTGCGCCAATCCAATCAGCCGAGCTGAATATCCCGGGGGATACAGTTTTTACAGGTTTTTTTGCAGAACCGGCCAGTACTGGGTCAAATGATGATGTCATACCCTTGAAGCGCAGCGGGAACATGAGAGTGTCTGTAAAATTTGAGAAACAGTTGACAAGACCGACCACTCTCATTATTTTTGCAAAGTTCCCCGCGGCATTGAAGATAGACAAAAACAGAGCAGTATATGAAGTGTAGTCATTTTGGGCATAGCATCAAAACAGTTAACATCATGACCGGCGTCCAGGGTTCACTCACACGGTTTGAACTGCCAAAAAACATACTGGTCTCGGGATCAAGCCAGGCTGGAAAAACGTTTTTTGTGAAAAATCTCCTTCTGCACCATGATGAAATGTTCAAACCGCACGTTAACAAAATCATATACTGCTTTTCTATCTGGCAAGATAAGTATGAAGAACTGGAGACAGCCTTAGGGGACCTGATCGATTTCAGGACAGATATACCGACAAAAGAAGAACTTGTTCAAATTTGGCAGGACACAAAAGGTGAAACACTTTTGGTTCTGGATGATAAAATGAGCAGTCTAGAGGACAATGCTCTAGGCAAAGCCGTGGTTGAGATTGTTTGCGTGCTCTGTCACCACTGTCACATCTCGTGTATCATAACCTTGCAAAATATGTACCATGCTAGCAAGGCTGTGCGAGAGATAGGGCTAAATTCACAATATATCTGCCTGTTCAGAAACAACCGCAGTGCTCGTCAAATTAAGACTCTGGCATCTCAAACCATGCCTACACAAGTTCCTTATTTCATGGCTAGCTACGATCTGGCAACAGCCCAAAATTACGGTTATCTTGTTGTTGACTTGTCAGCTAATATCGATAACCGTTATAAATTAAAGACAAACATTTTTCCACAGGATCAGACAATTCTTTACCTGCCTAAAATATGAATTTGATCAAGGAAAATATCATATTTCTCCAAGCTGTAGCAACTTTACCAAAGAAGCAGATTAAGGAGCTTCTAAAACATGCTGAAAAAGATCAGATAATGGCAATAGGTGAAGTAGCCAAAAATGTCCTTACCAACAACCTTAGACCTACTGAACCTTATAAAACTGCAATGAGAAAGCATAGATGGGTCATTAGAGCAATAGCTGAGGACCAGACAACACACAGGGATAGACTGCAGACTGTTATCAGAAAACCTGATGCGGTGTCTCACATGATTCATTCAGTTTTGAGCAAACTTATGGCCCTTGCAAAATAATGGCTGAAGAACATATTGTGTTACCAAGGGAGCGCTATCAAAGAATGCTTGATCAGCTGGCCGAAAAAAAACAAGACCATGACCAGGCAGAAGGTTCAGATAGACAACAGGAAGAAAATAGCGCATCAAACAAAGACACCCCTTCTCCTACAGATGTCGCCACAAGTTCAAGCGAAGATAGTAGTGACAGCATCAGGACGAGACACGATGTTACAGGGAAAGAAACTGACACGCACACACACACTGCCATAACACCTCCGGGCATCACTCCTGAGGAGTTAAAGAAACTGGTCCATTCCAAGCAAAAGAAAAATGTCAAGTCCAGGCCCCCTCAACATTCTCTAGCTGCGAAAAAGGGGTACATTTCAAAGTCTCCTCGAAGTGTGACAACATCGAAAACCAAAAGGAAAATGACGCTGAAATCTCTTGCCCAAATTAAAAAGAACTGGTCAAAGATTGCGTAACTGTTTTAAATTACACCTAGACAGTTTAAAACTGTAAAACTACGTGTTACAGTTAAAAGAACTTTTTCCTGCGTACTCCATGTGTAAAAACAGCCCATGACCTTTTTTACCCGAGACATGTTATTGTGGGTCACAGCCGCAACCTCGACTTTACCATGTTTTTGTTAACAAATCTGCTGTGTAGTAAGCTTGTAGTTGACAGCAATTTTTCACATGTAAAATCTTTTAACAAGTTTTTAAGATGTCTTTGAAACATTGCATTAAGATTTTATATGCTGCAAGTGGTAACAGTAATTATAATTAACCGCAAAGTTTTAATTTCATGTTTTCACAACAGCGTTACATTTATCAAGGATTTATGCGAACTAATAATGACATAATCGCTACGCTAATGTCTGTGTTGAGTCAAATTGTGTAATAAAAGGCTTGAAAAGACTGCAAGTGTGGGTGTTTTTGTTTAAGACGCATTTCCTTGACAAGGCCAAACGGAAATAGCGGTGTGTTAAACACTGCGGCCTGTTACAAAGTTCAACAACGTCCTTTTTCTTTTATATTATTTTATTTATTTTATTTTGCTACTCTTTCATCTCATGGCACAAGATGGTGACCTGTCAGTACATGTCTTGAAACCTAAACCTTTTAGATATGACCCATCATTGGGCAATATGTTGCATGTGACTTGTGACCATGAGCCGAGGGTGGCGCCCCTAGGGAGCGTACAACGCAAAAGGTGTGCAATTGGCTAGGGTGTGCGGAAGACCTGCCCCTTCTCCAAGACAAAGACGAAAATGAGTATAAAACGTGAGAACGCCCAACACCCAAGCCTTTTCACACCGGCAAGTGACCTACACCGGACTTGCACACGTTTTCCTAGATCGCCCCTACACTCGGCATCCTTTCCAGTTCGCTCTCTCGAGAGACACGCACACAGCACACACCAAAAATTTTCAACATGTCAAAAGTATCAAGAGGTACCAGTGGCGAAGCCCGCCAGTTTTACAATGATTCAGGAACCCTCATCAGAGGGAAATTTTTGTGGTTCCGCGAGCTTGGGTCTCGCAAATTCATGGTACTGCAACGTTATAAAGGTAAAGTGCGCCTCCATCTGCGCAATTACGTCCTTGAAGACGAGGAATATGTTCTTGTTCCCACAAGACGTGGTGTAGTGCTGGACAAGCAGCAGACCCGAGATTTGCTGTGTGCGATGTCAGAATTAAACAAAGTTGTCAAAAAGTAAGTACACTTTTAATTATAATGTTTTCTAATTTTTTATAACTGTTTGAAAAGACTTTTGACCATAGTTGTCTGTATATCTGAAGCCTGACAATGCTTGTTAATCTCATACTACAGTCTGGCCGGCTCAGCTGCCCAAAATGTCTCCTGATCTGTCAGGCTGGCCGTCTGTCAATCTGTCACCGGGTATTCCCGCGTGTGCGCGTGCGTGTGAGCATACATGTATGCATGTATGTATGTGTGTATTTAAGCGTATATACATATATATGTAGGTGTATATGTAGGTACGTACGTATTTATGCATATATGCATGTAAATGTACGTATGTATGTATGTAAGTATGTATGTGTGTATGTATGTATGCACGTGTGTATGTGTGTGCATGTATGTATGTAGACAGACGCACACGGTTGCAGGACTAATGAGAACCCTCATGGTGGAATGGGTGCTGACACTGTATTTTGACAGCTGCGTACGGTGCTGCAAAAACACATGACTTGATATGCACGTCTTTAAGTTTTGTTTAGTGTTTATTTAGTTAAACCTTTAGAAAAGTTAATGAACGGTTTGTGCAAAACCCGAGCATTTTTCATGCCCATTTTGACACTTTTTAACCTGTTTGTTTATTTTACAGGGCAATGATGTCAACAGTGATGATGAGCCAGAAGATCAGGTTCCCACTGCTGACGTCGTTGACACAATGTTTGACGATGAGAGCGAACCGATTGATGCAAGCACTGGGGCATGCCTTCTCAACGGGGAGGAGCAAGACGAAAGGGACTTCGTCCATGGCGAAATTAAACACCACGTAGGCAAAAACGTTTTTGCCGTCGCCAAAAAAGCCTATGGATCGCTGGACATCCGGCATTATTTTTTCACCAACGAAAATCCAAAATCCCTGCACCCAACAAGACGAGGTATAAACCTCAGCGACTTCGAATTTGAACGCCTGAAAAAATACCTGCCGCTCTTGGAAGACAGCTTGTTTGGCCTCAAAGACCTGACGGAATGTGCAGCGACCCATCGCTCATCTCTAGCGCACACCACGTGCGGGCACTGCATGCCGATGCCAAAGCATAACAACCTGCAGAATGTTGTTGCTCCACCCGTAAGTGTGGCAAACGATGATGTTCTTATAGAAGAGGGAACGGCCTACATGACCGAACCATTAACCTGCGTTGAGCCGCCAGGGTGGCAAGCGGCCCCGAAAAGACCATGCTCCACTCACAGCACCCCTCGTCCCATGAAGCGATCTGTAGTGTCCGACACTACTGATACAGAGGGCGACGAGGACCCCGTCGACGTCTCACCAAAAAAAATAATGAAAAAAATGGCGCCCCAGGATGTTAAGGGTAATGTTTCCAGCAAGAAGGGGCGTTCTACCGGTAGGACCAGCCTGGCAAAAACCTTCACAAAAATGTGAGGGGTTGGCCTAACCTTCGACGTCATGGTGTCTTATATATGTTATTAGTGAACGCTTACACAATGTGACATTTTTGCGGGTTTAACATCTTGGGGAGGGCATCCCCTCATTCTCACAACACTCGCACATGCACAAACCGCAACCTCACATCAGCAGAGGGTCTCAACCACGCATCAGTCTTGAAACATCTATTAAAATGTCTTTTTGCGTTTTATGCTAACGCTGTTATTTTATTACAGCCTGTTGCGGAACATTGCCAGTGTTTCAAAAATCTGCGTGACCCTCTCCACGCAACATGTTTTGTTCAAAACATGCGTGGAGACAAAAAACATTTTCCATCAACCACGCAGTCGTGTGCAAGCCGTAGGTCACAAGCCACATTGAGCCCCTCTGCTCAGCAAACTTGGTCATAACACGTGTTTTCAAGACACCCCACGTGGCATATAGCATTTTTTAGTGCAAGACTTTTTAGACAATAGAGCTGACCAGTGTTTTTAAATGTGCATGCATGTCACCTGTACATTCATTGTCAATAAGGAAAAATTAATGTGGTAAATTATGGCTGTTTAATGTTTCAAAACATGTTAACAGTTAAAAAGAGAATTTATATTTCCAAAAATGGGGTTCTTCAATAATATGTCAGATGCCCCTTTTATTTTGTACAAGGTTATAACAACCTGTTCTTATTCCTAGCTAAGCACAATTATGTTTAAAGTGCTTCAAAAGTCTGCAAACAAAGTTTTTAGTTCTGTATTTTGAGTATCTTTTCTAACACCTTTTTTATAAATAAAAATACACTACACTGTTAGATGCTACAGTAGTGTTTCAAATGTATATCAACTTGTCTGGTTGTTTTTAGCATGTTATATATACATGTTGATACTGAACTGTTTAATTACGGTACAGATAGCGCGAGAAAGACCATGCTCACTTGGCAAGTTTATGTCCTAATAGAGAAAACATGGTCGTGTTCCAAAAACTTATCAACATGATGAAAAACGCTTGAGACTGAATATGGGCCGCTCACAACAAGCTGTACTGCTGAGCATGTATCTATGATAGCTTCATATGACAGAATTCTACACTCTCATAACAACTGTCATTTTTCGGTTTATCACCATGACTCATTTGTTCAGTCACTCATTAGAGTGCTTCAAACACCACCTACACTTTCAGACACCTTTCAGTAGCTTTCAAACACTTTCAAGCACTTTTCAAACACTTTCAATCCTTCAATCGCCATCTTCAAGGTTTAAAAACATCCATCTTTTTAAACACGCAATCGTTCTCCAGAGTACTGATTCCATCGCTTCCCCACAGACTTGCTCACTGAGCCACTGTGTCATTGTGGCACTGGGTCACTAGCCCACCAGCTCGCTAGCACACCCCAGCTGGGACCATACGCTCTCTCTCTCTCTCTCTCTCTCTCTCTCTCTCTCTCTCTCTCTCTCTCTCTCTCTCTCATGATACATGCATACACTAAGCTTTGCACTATAATTACAGTTAAAAACAAAAACAATTGCAGCGGTTACAGACTATCACACATGTATAAGCCTTCGCAACGTTTCACATATAATCAGGAAACTAAAAAAGTAATTAGTTTTTAAAAAAAAAGCCTTATAAAAATGGAAAAAGCACATCTTTACGTAAATACATCATGTTAAAACTACCTCAATCTAATACAAAATTCTCCAAGGATGTATAATAAAAGATTTTGCAGAGATTAAACGCCGTCCTTACTACGCATGTAGTCAAACAAGTTATCAGTTGAAAATCAGTAGCATAAAACGGAAAAAAGCATATCTTAACGCTAATACAACATGCTAAATTACTTCAAACTAATACAAAATTCTTCAAGGATGTATAATAAAAGATTTTCACAGAGATTAAACTCCCGCCTTACAGAGCTTGTTAAAACCATCACAACTTTTACAAGCCATACAAAAATTATTAAACATTTTATTTTTACATACTTAGCACAGAATATATACTCGTAGCAATTATTCCACACGCCGGTGCGTTACATGTACATGTCCTAGGAGTTTAAATACAAAACACTGGACAGTTATCATAAAGGCCTAAGACAGCCAAAAATTAAGGAGTGTGTGACGGACAGCAAAACCAATATAAACACTTCTTATAAAAACATGTTAAACAGCCAAAAATGTAAAAAAAATTAAAAAATAACATTACAACATAAACACGCAAGGAATGTAAGCGTCTCAAACGACCGTCTCTAACAGGCCACTATAATCGAGGGAGGACTGGGCGTGAGACTGGGGCTGAGACTGGGGCTGAGACTGGGGCTGCGACTGGGCCTGAGACGGAGCCTGAGACTGGGTCCGAGACTGGGACGAGGTCTGACGGAAAAAGTTGAAGGACACATCCTCATCAACTTGGATGTACATGTCACGCTGGTATGCATCCTGGGGTATGTGTTCATCAGACTCACACGCAAACTTTGAAGTCTCTTGAACCATCTTGCTGTTGCGCAAATGCCGTTCAGGTTTGACTGGGAGAGCTGTGGTAGTGGTCGACACTTCAGCATCCTGGAGGGTCTTTTCAGCGCTATCTTCAAGAGAGCTGTCAAAATAATAAGGTTTTTGTGAAATAAAAACACAAAACATGTATTTTAGGCTTGACGATCGCTAAAATCATCACCAAAATAAACTTACAGAGATGTGGGTTCTGCAGCTTCAGCCCCCTCAGCATCAACAACCGTCTGAGTATTAGCATCTCCTGCTCTGGGGGCTAATCGGGTGGCCAAAACTCTTCCTAGAGGGCCACGCAGAGCTGTTTCGAGAATGCGAGCAAGACCAGGGTGTCCCTGCAAATTTTCAAAAAATTAATACTATTATTTAAAATCTTGAATATCAGTGTAAACATTTTGGTATTTAAAAATTGACGATATAGACTTTTTACAAACTGCATGGGGATACATACACGTCTGAGACATATGACGAATGTTGCGCAGGTTGCTACCACAATAGCCAGAGCTAACATGCCACCCACTACTCCTGCAACGTCAAGGGCCTCGGAGTCTCGGGTAAGGCCTGCCGGAGAAAGCACTGACGTAGGCGTGAGCTGGCTATGTTGCATGGTCAGGGCACCAGCGTCGACGGCGCACTCAACATCGACGTCGTGATCTATGACGCGTGGAGCTGTCCTTGCACAGAAAGCTGTGCCTGTCATCACAATCTTTACAACTCTTGACTGTTCTATTTCTGTGAAATCCTCCCAAGGGCTGTCCATCAGTGAGGGTCTGCCTCTGCAGTCTACCACAATTTGGCGCCCTCCGTCAGTGTAATGACATACACACGCCCTATCACCGTTGCTAAACATTTTTCCGCATCCATAAGAAAACTCGTAGAGAAGTGTAACTGAAGCCGCGGTAGTCGTTATCATGAGAATCTGTCCTAAAAAATGCTGCAGGAAAAACATTTCTGCTACCTCTGCCCGCTCGTGTCTCTAGAAGAAAAAGTCATAAGCATGTGATTAATCTGACCGTGAAATCCGGGTTTTTTTGCACACGAGTCACCTTTTTGTAATTGCGCAAGAAAAAAATTACGCAGTACAAGACGTTGAAAATTATTTACCGTAGATGCTCCGCTTGTACAGTCAGAATTACGGTAAAATTATACTTTTTAAAAAAGATACCTGTAAGGAGTTTTTGTGTCAAGGACATTTTTAATTGTTGATACAGTGCAGAACACCTTGAAAGTTGTGAGGCACACTTCGCCCTCACAGGCACCTGCATATGTCTCCATAGTACCTGTGTCAAAATAGGTGTGCGGGCCAGGTGAGCGAGGTCTGTAAATGGCCCTACCGCCAGTGCGGTTGAGAGTCTTCCAACGCTTCTTTGAAATGTTAATGCACATCTGAAAAAGAATGAAACAGTAATTTTCCCCATTTTTGAATATGTTTCTTAAGTACCTCGGCAATTACAAATTTCTGAAAACTGCAGAAAATTGTCATACCTTAACAACACCATACAGAATTATGATCGCCAGCAGGCATGTGTTTGGGGACATCGAAGGAGAGAAAAAAACACGGCGTCCTAACACATTGGGGTCTCTTAAACTGTCAGTTTCTGGGAGATTAACTGGTTCTAGCTTTGCATCCTTGGGGCTCTGTGAATGGTCTGTATAATTAGCATCTTTCGCCACATATGCTAACGCTGTGGTTGGTGTAGCAGTGGTTGTGACAGTTGCCATGTTGACACGTGCATAACTGGAACTTCTGAGGGTGCTTTGCGTATTGGTGCTAGGATGCACGATGCTCGCCTGCCGAGGGCTTGGTAGCTGGGAGACAGGGCGCATGGTGGTCGGTCTCGGCGTGCTTGGGTGTTGCGTGCTTTGAAGCCGTGGGCTTGACAACAGCGTGCTTGGCCGCCGTGTACTAGGCATGTGATGTGTTGGGGTGTGCGTGTTTGGTCTCAGCGTGCTCGGCCTCAGACTTGTGTGGAGGCTAGTGGTGCTGCGACGGCTGCTGCTGCTGCGGCTGGAGCTGGCCCTGTAGTGTGTTGTTACAACTTGAGGAGCTTCGATGTTAGGCGTGGTAGAGATGCTGGATAAAGAAAGGGGGTCTTGGACAGTTGTTGGTTTCACAGTCCCTTGGGGGGTTGTCAACAAAACACTTGTAGACACTTGTGTTGATTGCAAAAGTTCTGTACCTCCTGTAAAAGATGAAAAGGTTATCTTGTAGCTACGATTAGGCCGGTAGTATCGTGTAAAATGTTTTAAAAGTTAAAAAATACTCACCATGGGCATGTCCACACAAAATCTCTACAGTTCTCAGGTTGCCCGGGATGTTGTGACGTGAGGTGTGAGGCCTGGTCTTACAGAATTCAGAACCTGTCATGTTAACGGCCGTGAGAAGTGTTTTCAGTCGCGATGAAAAAGTTGGGATCCTGTACAGGCCTGGAGAGCTTGAGCAGTCGGCATATACGTTTCTCTCAGCCATGTTGTATGTGCAGGAACAAAGGTTGAACAGTTCTCGCGGCTTGTCAGCACCACAGGTGAAATCATAAGCCCATGTGGTGACGGTCATACTAATCATGAATAACAAAAAACCTAACATCTTTGACTTGTGAATATGTCAGAGATATGTTGAAAATGTCTTGTGTATGGGGCAGGCAGTGTCCAAGTGACCAGAGCAATATGCCACGTGTTGGCCAGGGAAGTATGCCAAAAATTGTTTTTGTCATTGGCTCCATACAGCTATGGTGATTCATTATGATATCTGCTGGCAAAAGACTTAATGGAACAGATCGAACGATATGATGCTATGCTATTATGACAATGTAAACACATAGTGACTCTCTTTCAATAGTTGGCCTCCTTTTTAATATTAAGCAGCAAAAACTACAGCACACACTTGATCGCCTAAATATTCACACTCTCAGCTGCTCAGACTACGCGAAAATAAAAGTTCTACAGAACATGCTAATAGCCGTATGGCACGGTGTCAAAAGTCCCCGGCAGAATAACACGTTTGGTGAAGACTTTTCTAAAAATTTTTGACTGTGGCCTATTGTAGACGATCCCTAGATGTTTCACCCGTGTGATTTGCTTTGCGGTTGGGAGCTTTATGATCTGCTGACGGCCTGTGACAATGTCTTTCATAACATCAAAGTCGATTATCATACTGTTTGTATAATTCAAAGTAATCCCTTTGATTTTTGTGACACACTCGTTGTTACTCATTTTATAGCAGTAACTCTTTGGACCTGACGAGAGGAACGTCTTAATATATTGACCTTCAGGAAGCTCATTGGTTAACTCGCCTAAAAGGTCACCCACTTCGAGAGTTTTGCAACCATTCTTCTCTCTGTAAATGACACTGTCGGTATCAAAGTACAGCGTGTCTTTACCTGATCTTTTGCAAGATTTTAAGCAAGTGTAGTCTGGCAAGAGATGTTGTAAAGGTGCCTATGATCTCGTTGGGGAATGTACTCTCTTCCTCAAAAGAGTCAGCATTCTTGAATTCCAGAACAATGTACTCATCAGATATGATGTGAAAATTTGTAACATTCTTAGTAGGATCGTTTCGCACTTTTGCAAGATCTGCACGACTTTTGACATACACTGTCTGGTTCATGTTAGCCCTCTGTACAAACTTTCCCCATGCAGAATTTGCATAAAGTTTAGAAATAAGTCTGAGGGAGGCATTGTAGTGTATCTTGTGTTTCTCCAGAGAAATCCCCTGCTTGTTTTGATAATACTCAATGTATTTATCTTTGTCGGCTTCAGAAACAACCCAGTTGGGGTAACCTGATGCCTCCTGTTTTACTTTGAGGAACATTTTTACATATTCTTCAAAAATACTACCGTGAGCACCAGGATCTGTACTTGTCTCAGAAAAGTGGTACACTTCGTAAATCTTAACAATCTTATAACCAGCATGCATGGCCGCCTTGACCTCTTCAGTAGTCCATGTGCCAGTGATTGCTCTGTCTGTTTCAGAACACTTGCACTGTCGGTGTGTCTCAAGTCTTGAACACTTAGAACACAGTGGAAACTTAAGCTTACCACCACAGCGTACCGGTAAAACAGGTATATAAAGTTTGCGGGGTGGGAGGACTTTCAGCTTCACCAAGCCGTAGTAACTCTGGAGGGAGTAGTCTATGTCATCGTGATTGGTTATAATTGCACAGTGATTGGTTGGGTAACGACCTGTGAGGTTAATGAAGGGGTATAACGAGGTCACGTCTAGATAACAGATCTTTTCATCAGCTTCAGCCTCATGAAAAAGCTTCACTGGTGAAACGCGTCCGCCGAAAAAAGATTCGCGAATTTTCAAGGGTGTGACTGTATCACATTTTGATGCAAACTCTTGCAGCTCTTGGTTCGAGCGCATCATACTGTCAAATTCACATTCCCACATGACAACCGTGTTGAGACCCTTGCCACGGATTTGCTGTAGTCTCAGCATTGTGCGTTGATACACCTTTTCTAATGTTGAATTGGTGCGAGGATCATAGATCTTCTGACGGTCTTTCATACAGTGGTGACCGTGAAAACGGCACCCCAAAAATTCATACGCTGTCTGAGACTCCTCATGGTGTCTGTCTACACTGAACCGGGTACCCGGTATACGGTATTCGCCACCATTTCTGGAATGACGGATCTTTCGCTGCGTTTTATGGGCTACCCATTCCAACCACACAACGGCTTTGTTACTATCATTAGTGTGTTTCCCATACCCTCTGGCAGGTATCTGTGGTATAGGTGATTTGACAAATTTTGTCTCGGCAATCATGTCGGTGTCAAGAGGCTCCCCGTTGAACAACCAATTGCCTCTTTTGAGAACTCCACGCCCCTTTCGACCATCGACCAGTGTGACGTTGTGTTCCTCATATAGCATTAGCTGTCTTATTATCTGCATTGCACTGGATGCGATGGTCGCATGCGCAAAGGGATCAACACCGGGTACTGCTGACCCTTCGATAGTTGTCACTTCTGCTATCAGTTTGCGGAATTTCATGCATGCCTCACGAAGGATTGAAACATCTGAGCGTGTGTAGGCCAAAATTTCCTTCTGGATATCAAATTCTTTGTCCTTAACATCTCTGTACCAATCCATGAACTCTGCATGGTCTTTAACACTCATATGGTCTACACCGTAAAAGCGTGGTTCCGGGTATGTGGGCATTACAAGATGCCAGTTTTTCTTAGTGTTAAGGAAATGTGGAAACTGTCCCTTAATCAACCCTTGCCCCAGGTTCATAGCCTGGGGTAATTTCTTTAAAGCCATGGGTAAGAAATTCAAAGAGTCAATAAAGCGTAGGTCTGTTCCCTCTCCAATAGTCATTGTCATAATTTTAGATCCACTGTATATAATGGATGGAAATATGCCATTTTCAACACAGTGATTGAGAATGAAATGACTATCGAACGCCTTTGCATTGTGAGCAATTACCACCATGCCCTTGTGTTGAGGTGTAATCAGCCAGTGGCAGAAGTCATGACAGGTGTCTGAGCCCTTGAATACACGTTCACGGCGTCCGCAAACACCATTGGGACACGGAGGATTTGTGAACCTGTCTTTGCTGCGAGTAGCACACTTTGAACACCTATCACCACAGTTGTCGCAAAGAGAATATGGTTTGAACTCGGCGTCTTTACATATGTTGCAAGCAGTTTGACACACCAAATAATTAGGCACATGTCTCTGCAAGCCGCAGTAACCTCTTTTACAGTTGATACATTTTCTACATGTTGCACAGAGCTGCTCTGGCTCGCATTCATGACAACCATGAACAGGTTTAGACTTGTAACCTTTGTCACAACTAATCACGCTGTCTTGACTTGTTTCAAAATCATAATAAAGGAACCTTCCTGTTGTCACCTTGGGGCTCTTAATTCTGTAATGACAGAGGTGTTCGTTAACAACATAAGCGCCACAGCACCTGCAGAACCATTCACCACAGATGTGTGATTGCACATCTCTCTTTGTCTTATCAATCACTTTTGTACATTTTTTACATCTGTGATAAGTATCATGCATGATGCCGATAGCCACTTCAAAGGACTCGTCTATGCTCAGACTTTGGTTTGACTGCAAAACTGCACCAACTCTGGATAAAACAAAAAGGAGACAAGTGTCTATTTGTGACTACTATTGGAAAATGTGTGTTATTTAAAAATAATATGAATGTACCAACCTTTCCATAATAACATCCGCCGTGATATTATGCTTGGGTTGACAGTGTATGAAAATCTCCCTGTCAAGGCCTGCATGTCTAATGGATAGGCGTGCTCTGTCATTGTTTTCTGCATGATTAGCACTAACATTGTCCATTATGTCTTGAAACATGTCATGCAGGTCATCGGTGACATCCAGCAATTTTCTACCTTGAAGGTCATCGTTGAATTTTGCTCTAAAAGTGATTTCTTCAACGTTGTAACGTCTGGCTCTTGTCTCACTTATTCTTTCTATAATGTAAGGTCTTCTCACATTTTCACCATTTTCTTCGTCGTTGCTAGAAAGGGTCCTCCTTTTCTTGCTAGGAGGTTCATCCATTGTTGCCGAATGAGAAAAGCAGTTATTCTTTGTCTGTAGATAGAAATTGGCGCCATAAACACAGACCAATAGTATTAACAGAAAAGCAGGATTCAAACCATTTTCACCAATAGGCGCGGTCATAACGTTTTTGTGTAAATACCTAGAACTCGTTTACAATTGGTTACAGGAAGCCGCCAAAACATTTTTACCCTTCAGAGTGTTCAAACTGATGCTGCTGGTGTTGGGGAGCACTAGCACACTTTATCACCCCACCCTACCAGCACGCATCCTGTACATGCCAGCTGGTTATAGAGGTAGGGGAGGGCTTGGGTTTTTAGTTTATTTTTTGTTTTTATTTTTTATTTCTTTGTTTCATTAATACATGAAAAATATGTTTGTTAAGATTTTGAAAACTTAATTCAATGTGTCATACTGTGCAGTGTTTATACACATGTTCTCTTGCGAAGGCCTGTATACAAGGACACCATTGCCGTATTTCACCAGAAGATTGCATGGTCTGCATCGGTTAGGGTCTTCAGAAAACACACGTGGCAGCAAGGGTGTCAAGAACGTGTCGGCTGCAGTCACTGATGGGGGGAGTGTATCTTCTTCAGGGCTGATAGACCTCTTACATGCACACCTTTTAACATCTTCATGTATTGTATGTTGTTGAGGTGGATCTCTTGTAGCCAAAAATCTTTGAAAATCGACCATTTCTCCAATAAATTCCTTGAGTTGTCTGAACAAAACAGCTGCGTCTGGTGACTGTTTCTTGAGCTCTTTGGTTAGTGCGATGTCGCAGCTTTCCAACACACCATCATTGAAGAAGTCATATGCTACCATAGCATCTCTGTAGACATTTGGGTAGTGTGTGGCATCTTGAGCGTCGTTAATATCCATTTGGTGAATCTGGTCGCTCATCTGGGTTGTTATGTCTGTTTTACAGTAATCGTCATTAATATCCATTTGGTGAATCTGGTCGCTGATTTG
The DNA here is from genome assembly GCA_932294295.1 of Alitta virens. Taxonomy (NCBI): domain Eukaryota; kingdom Metazoa; phylum Annelida; class Polychaeta; order Phyllodocida; family Nereididae; genus Alitta; species Alitta virens. The sequence goes on along the minus strand of OW028583.1, from coordinate 18,787,071 downwards.
AGTTGTTATGTCGGGTTTTCAGTGCGCCATGATTGCTATAAGTCTCTGCAGCATGTGACTTGCACAGAAAGTTGAGCCAGTTACTAGAAAAACTCTGTGCCAGTTACTAGCAAACTCTTAGCATCTCTAGCGTCCTCTTGTGTTTAGACTTGAAAACTTTTGTTAACATTGGAGAATGGTTGTTGAGGTTTGTTGATATTAAATACTGTGTTGGACGTGTGTATACATATCAGTAAACATGCACGTCTTACACATATCAGACTTTAAAATGTAGATTTCTCTATTTACTGTAACTAATTAAACATATACCTGGTTCTAATAATGGCAGCACCATATACATGTAAACAGCTAGTACAACACCATACCACAGGGTGGCAGCACCTCACAGTGTGCGAGGATGTGTGTGGTGGCAGCACCTCACAGTGCTACACTGCTACCATCACAATGCTTCACTGCTGCCACCTACAGGGTGACCTACTATACACGGTAAAGCACATACTACTGTCCTGTGTGTCTTTGGCATCCCTTGCAACTCTTGCATCAGTGGCCTCTTTGTGCTGCTCACTTGTGTTGTACTTCACATTAGTGAGTTGCTGCATGGAGCTGTTGATATCTGCACAAGCTGGCATGGACAAAACCCACACAAGGTGCTGGGTTTCAGAGAATCCCCTGCCTCTGGTTAACCCAACTGTTGTCTTGAGGCTCCTCATAAGACACTGCTCAATGACTAGGTCTGGGGATAAGCCAGACCAACAGCGATCAGACCGACGAATGACATGAAGGCCTTCTTTGAAGTGTTGAAAGACATCAGGGTGTTGCTCAGGAAGTTTTACCATCTTCTGAAGGTATATATGCACACTCTTCAGATACAACCTATGTCCAGAAGCTGCAAAGTATGGTAGCATTTCATACAGACTTTGAAGGTGAAAGTCCCAGTTGCCCAGGCGTTCAGCTTTGATGAACTTTCGAAGCAGATCAACCATATGTATGTACTGAAACCACAGGTTTGCTGTTTTAGCAGAAGAAAGGTTCTTCTCTTCATGGCTCAAATTGGCCATTGTCTTTGACACAATGTGGTTTTGTTCGATAGCACCAATGCTTGTCTCTCCTGACAAAAGTTGCTTCATAAGATCAGCTAAGTCTTTGATATCATGATTTTGAACTTCTATGCTCAATGGCTCTGCATCTTTTGTAACATCATCAGTGCTGGTTACTTCTACATCTTCACCTTGCATGGAAAGATCCAGATCAATGTTTTCACCTGGCAGTGTTACACCAAGGACTTTAGCGGCCAGAAGAGAGTGGAGGGAAGCATCCAGAATGAAATGACCTCTGATGGCTCGAGACACGGCTTTTCCTGACAAAATGTGGCCAACTGTGTTGCTTGCATAGATCACCTCCAGGGTATTCTCAATCCCTGAGCCTTTCATCAGGTGCCCAATGCTACCAAGGTAACTCATCTCAGCATGAAAGCCCCCAAGACGAACAACCACAGAATGTAGGTCAGAGCTGTCTGGCTGACTTTCTACGATCATGTGGGCTTTCCACCACAAGGGCTGATCAAATGTTATTACAGGAGTGCATTGGTGCTTCCTGGCATGATTGCAGACATAGTTGAGAGTTGAATATATACAAGTTGGATCATTTGGATCAAGGTCTATAATTGGTAGGAACATAACTGATGATGTTTGAGGGTGATCACCTTGATGAACCATTTGCATGAACCCAGACCAGAGAGGCCTATCCACTGACAGTACTGGTGATATCTTCCATAGAAAATCCACAGCTGAGTGTGAGTAATCAATCATTTTATCAGATAGATGTTCATAATGAATTGATGACAAAATGTCTGTGTTTGACGTAAAGCTCTGAATGTTGATACGCTTAAGAGCAGCAATGTCATCTGCTGTCACATTTGTACATCTGATCCTTGCTTCTACCTTGGTCCCTCCAGTGAAAGCTCCAATGATGCCCATGCCATGAAAGGTGTTCTTGCCATCTAGGGTTCTGATGTTATGGTCAACATTGTCAGCTGCATACTGCATGAAATTTTGAGGACCATAGTTTTGGGGGGTCTCGTTGTCAGTCACAGAGGCACATCGCTCATACCTCTTTACTTCATCATAAGAACAACAAAATCCATGACTATTCAAGGACTCGATCAGAAACTTGGATTGAAAATAAAATGCATTTGTACTCCCAGACCAATTTGCAGTGGGGCCATGATCACTCTGGGTCGAGCTGCTTGCATTATCGCCTGTCCTATGGAGGCTAGCTTGACATCTGTATCTTTCCCAGTAAACACAATCTTCAGCAATGTCTTCAGACTGTCAGGAATGTATTCCAGTGCAGCTTTGCTTGATGCCATCTCAGCATTGGATGGGTACATGTCTTTGGACTGTTTGGTGGTTTTTATATCATTTTTGATAAGCATTGCAGCTGTCTTGATGATTTGAGCTTTCTCCTGCTCAGGATCTTTGTGTTCTTGAGAGTGAAAGTCATGCAGAATCCTGGAAGCTGTGCTGTAGAATGTAACAACATTTGGTTTCCCATTTATTTCTGCTATAATTATCTTCTGCCCAAAGTGTTTCAACAGTTGCTTCTTCATGTATGGGAAGCTGTATGGCTCACAGTCTTCTTCAGCAATGAATGAACGCATATGATCAATAAGATCATTGATTGTAATCTGTTCATCATCATTCTCTTCTAGATATCTGGTTACCCGAAGAAAAGCCTCATTTCTCACTTCATCCTTTGGTCTGCCACTAAGTCTTGGATATTTGGCAGAACCTGGATCATCTGACTGTCTACATGCAAATATCTGTGGCATCTGCTTCCCTGTGTTGAAATTCACACTACATTGTTTGTGATAAACAACATCTGCAGCTGGTAAATCCGAAACAAACAGAACTCGTGGCTTTACTGTATTCACCCATTCATTATGATTTCTTTCACATGCCTGAAGGATGGTATTTCTGTGTTCCAAAGTTCTGGCTGGAATTAATCTGAACTCAGACCTCTTTCCATCATATGGATCTGGACACCAACAAAATATACAGTGTGTCTTGTAGTCAAATAAACCAGAGGAACGCAAAGAGTGTCTATCAACGTCACTTTCATTTGCAGTTCGCTTTCTGTGACTTTCAATAGAAAGACTATTTGTATAGTCCCGCCGACACTTAACATGAACGATCTGGCCAACTACTGTTCTTAATTCATTCTCTTGAGCTATGCTGGCTTTTTCGATGCCATCACACCCTTTTTGGCCCAAGAGCACAGTTTGTGCCCCATCAACAAGTGGCTTGTTGCAGAATACACATGTGTCCATCGTCACTGTTCATCTGACTGAAATTAAATAAATATAATACATTGAAGAATACTAATAACTTTCTCAAAATAAATCTTGGGTTTTACTTTGTGGCACATACCAAAATGTTACATAATTTTACTCATAATATGTAGTCTTGAAATAGAGTTACACTGTACATTTTCTTATATTGATCACTCTGGCAGGACATTGTTTACAAATAGTTTGAAAGAGATGTGCACATGGAAATCCCAAATGGAATTTTCAAAACCAGATACTAAAGATGAATAAACATTCAGGATAATCTGAAATGCAAATTAATTCAAAATCTTCTTGTGATAAAGGAAAAATAACAAATTCATAAATATAAAAGTTACTTACTGTCTATAACAACAGGAGATCAAGCATTCAATACTGGAACATAACTTGAAAAACATTTGAAATAAAAACTTAAAACAAGGAGAAAAATAAACCCAGATCTTACATAATTTGTCAGCAGTAAGTTGTCTGTAAGAGAAGCATATAACATTATTTTCATTAGCAGTTAACACAGATGATTCAGTACATTTTTCGTCCACTGTTTTGGATGGTCCCTTTTACCATCCGTGGGGCAATATGTATAATCTATAATATAATGATATTGTAGAGGGACTAAATAACAGATAACAAACAATATACATTTTTTTTTTGCAGTTTATTTCATAGTTATAAAAGGTACACAGATTACAAAGATAAAACAACTGGAAAGCTTGATTTTATACGTAGATGTCAATCCATTCGCAAGTCCCGTAGCCCCCCCCCCCCTCCTTAAAAAAGTGTCCCATATACAATTTATAAGTAATATTTTGTATAAATAATCTTTCAAAAGTTATGTGTTATCAAGAAATACACAACTAAAAGGTTTTGGCATCATATTAGGCATTTACAAATATTTTCATTATGTTACCAATTCCGATTCTTGCTACGCACAAGGCCAAATTGTTCCCCCCCTCTGGAAAAAGTTGTTCCACTAATTATATTTTCTTAGATTTTTGATATGTTGTAGAGGAGTTTATAAGCTTTCATTTGGTGTATAGTTCATTACTATTGCAATTTGTTTTGGGTGCTTCCTAACTTCACCCGGACTAATATGCATCAGCAAAGTTGCGTGAAAATGTCAAACCACTTATCACAGTTACTCCCATCCCTGAAGGAGTTTGAGTGTTACATTTCACTCATCTCCGCAACTGCCACATGCTCTCCACTCACTCATTTGGAAGACATTCATGGCAAATGAACTTGATGAAATAGCTTTAATAGCATTAACCAAAGGTTTGAAATGTAATTTGTGTGTCACTGAATGACAAATGTTTTTGGATTTTTTGTTTAGTTCATCATTAGTTGCAACAAAGTTACAAAGCACAATTGCTCAGAGCTAGGAATATTTATTCCTAGTACAAACCAATCGGTTTGGGTGCACCCACCGATGATCGATTATTAGTTGGTGCGGGTGCAGTTCATATTTGAGTAATCACCTAAGTAAAATCAACTGCTATCTTAACTAGATTGTCCAAGATAATTAAAGGTCTCCGTGCGTAAATACAATTTATAATCTCTCAAGTCATTTTTCTTATTAATATCTCAAGTATTTTATGATCATATGAAACTCCTAAAGGGAGGAAGTGCAATAGGTTTCTTTTAATCTTTTAATAACCAACTGATGTTAAAAAAAACCAACTGATGTGTTAAAAGAAAAAAGGACTATACAAAAGTAGTAATCGATCATCGAATTCTGTGACAAAAATGACTGAGGATCGAGTATAATCGATCATCATGACACAACTAGATGGGAATGTTGCAGAAACGTAGAATCACACATGATCAGTTCACAGTAAGCTCTCAGAAGACTCACACTGTTACCTCAACTCTGCGAGCTTGCTGTGAGAACACACTTTTAGCTCATAGTGATCTCACAGTGTGACCTCTCTGTGAGTTTTTGAGAGTTCACTGTGAGCTCAAATTCCTCACTGGGGTATTTCTGCACCTGTAGGATAGGACAGGCAGGGACCATGGCAATGAGATGATGGACGAAACAGCCATCCAACTTTGGCTCGCCAGGGAATGGAGCCCGGGACCTAGTGGTTGGAAGCCCAGCGCGCTACCACTGAGCTAGGTCCCCGCCCCAGATTATGTTAGATAAGATTGAATAAGATATCATGGATGATGAGACAGGTATCTTGTCAGGCATTAGTTGTGAAAAGAGATGAGAGGGGGAGAGATGAGATGAGAATAGACTAAGACCAGATAAATTAGCACCAAAGATGGTCTTGAGCTTTGACGTATATTTCTGCATCCAAGAAACAAAAAACATTAAAAAAAACAAAAAAACTTTCAGGTTCGTGAGAATTAACTGCCTCTATCACGAATGCACTGGGCTGATAACTGCATACATGTTTCTGAACCCTTGAAGTTCCTTCTTCAGAGAGCAAAGAATCAATAACATCACTTGTGATTCGCCTTCATTTAGATGTAATGTGTTACTTCCCACCACGTCTTTCTGGGTAAATGTGGTAGGACCCGGATGTAAGGCCACCGCACAATAATTAACAGTTATATCCCGTGTAGAAGGAGTTAAATAACATTTTTGTTGGTTATATCCCGAAGGAGGAGGGACATTAGCAACAAAAATGTTAGTTGAGGGATATTTATCTATTCATTTATTTACTTATTATAATATATTTCAAATGGGTAGCACCATCGGTAAACACTGTTTTTCATGTGGCCCATTCAATATAACTCACTTATACTCCATTTGGCATTTGACGTATTTAATAATTTATTCTGTTTTACTGCCTTCATTATGCAAGACAAGTTCAATTGGCACTTATGGGGGAATTAACTAATATATTTCTGTTGGTTATGTCTCTCTCAGAACAATAGGAAAACAATCTAAGCGGAATATAAGACAAATGTAAATGCAAATGAGGTTTGGAGACTGGTACTGAGCTGTACTTAGCCCGAATGCTAGCCAGAACCGACCTACATTGCATTAGATGCGATGTAGGGTCGGAACGGCTGTTATAGGAATTCTTGGATGTGGACATTTACGACACATTTTTCTCAATAAACACGTTAGCATACCTTATTTCGTCATTATGTACAGGAGTACTGCTCTGTGTACTACTTGCACGCAGATTTTACTGAAAAAGCCACTGAAAACATCCTTTTCAAGATCATTTTCAAATTCACATTCACTTCGTTTTTGCTTTCACCGGTAGCAGGTCGATTCGTCACTGCCTGATTCAACCAAAAGAAAACTGGGCCGTTCGTCACCCGAAATTGGTCGATTTGTCACCCGAAATAGGTTAATTCAGTCGGTAGACAGTGTATTGTCACTGCTACTATATAACATATGTTAACTACGGGTGAAAAACCGACCTTTTTTTTGAGTGATGAACCGTCCAGTTTTCACGGGGACGAATCGTGCAGTGACGAGTCGACCATGTTATTGCTGTCTAGTTCCACTAAAACTCACAAGAGGGCTCCGGCGACATCACAGCGCCACCCAGATGCAATGGTGGAGATAAATATCTAATATTTTAGCTTCATTAGACCCATAGATCTGTGGAATCGTGTGGAAATGGTTTATCATCTTATTTTAATTGTTAAAATTGGGAAAATACGGATTGCCAGCGTTATTCTGTGTGCCACTAGGGGCGTTGAAACACCGCCAGAGCCCTCTTGTGAGATTTTGCGTGACTAGGCGGCCATGCTTCAAGCTTTTCAACCGAAATGTGAATTCGAAAAAAGCACAGAAATCGATTAATATTGGAAGAAATCAACCATATCTGAGCGCGAAACAATAGAAAAAAGGTATGTCTAACCCTACAGCGGGTGTATATTGTGTGGCAAACGTTTATTAAAAGGCTAGTTCCCACTCAAGCGGAAAATTCAATATTTCTTAATCCCGGACCTTGTAACCCTGTCCTGTGGACAGGGGACTTGTAGCTATCTGAATGCCAATTATTATGACTCATCAAATGTGATTTGACTATTACCATATATATGTGTTTATATTCAATCAGTATTGTATTAAGACATTTGCAACTAATGAAAAACAAAAAGGTAACACATTTACCTTGTCCAAATTAATTAACGTAAAGTAATGTTAATAACAAATGTACCCATATCATATGCGTGACATTAAGCCTAACGATTTCTTCACATCAAAATGAGTCCATGTCTATTTTGCCTGAATAAACACAGGGTATAACTTACTCTTTTCCTCAGTATTGATGTAATACTAGGAGCTTTGATTTGGACTTTGAGCGCATCAAAGGGACTCTGATGAGAATTAATTGGATATGCCTTATATTATCTTTTTTATTCAGTTATAGTTATTAATGGGTCACTGGTGCTGGAATAATTACAGGCTCATGGGATAATTACATTTATACTCCACCAAGATGGTTTTCCTATTGAAGTGGTACCCAGATAGCATTCCAAATCGTTTTCTATAGAAACAACGCTGACCCGATTTGGAATTCTATCTGGGTCAGCATTCCTGCATTCTGTGTGGGTGACCAGAGTTCCATTCTCACTCCTGCTCATTTTTGTAGACTGCAGCTGAGTTAATTTATAGTCTGGTGGTCAAACTTAGATTTTGACTTGAGGTGTGTCCTAGGGTATATGCAATTTTTGTTAATGGATTTATGTCAATTTGAGGGTGCTGAATCAAAGTCTGATAAGTGCCACTTTGTCACCCTTGGAGAAATTGAGATATTCAAGACGACATCCAATATGGCTGCCGAATACCAAAATTGCCAATATCTCCTCTCCTAATTGAGCTAGAAACATATTTGTTAGGCCTGAACCTAGGTTTTTGGATCACAAAATCCATTTCAGACATTGATAATGGTCTCAGATGCATACATTAGTCAGTAACGGAGATATTATCCATAACATTGATGCCAAATGTCACCTTCAGCTGAAATCTGTATTATCATCACTCCTAATGGGGCTAGAAACTCACTTTTTGGTTTACACTTAGGTGTTTGGGATCATAGAATCCATTCTTGAATTAATAATTGTCAGATTCATGTATCTTTAACAGAGGTATCATGTGGCTTATTCATACCATACACTTATCTTCTGATAATTGAATTAGAAGCACCATTATGGGTCAACTTTAGCAATGTTCAGCGGTTCATAATCACAAACTTTGTGTTTGATGATTTTGAAAGATTTGTGTTTATAAATAACGAATATCAGGTACAATTGGCTAACTTTTTGCTGAAAGCTATGGAAATAAGAAAACCGTTACTTTTTGTTATTTAGACATCATATATTTTAGCACTGAAATGGAGTGACATATAAGCCCTTATGGGGCTGGGTGGTTTATGTTTCCACGTATGATGCTTGTATTGTTATAATGTAAAGATAAATAAATAAAAATAAAAAAATTAATAAAATTTATTCATGCGTTCCACAATTAAACAAGAATAATTTTCTTATAACCTCCCCATTAAGTTAATTTTATTAGACTTAATGATGGTGTATGTGAAATGCTGTGTTGTCCATATTTCAGCCACTTACGGATACATATAATACTTTATTAATAGGGAGGTACCTTGCAGCAATGTTTCATAATTTTTACTGGAGTATCTATTTACAGGTTTGGAATGAGTTGTGGCTTTGCCCTGGTCTATGCTCCGGTACTTATCAAGTCAACCGTTGTCTTCAGAATTTTCATCAACACAAGCGTCACGAAACTGCGATTCATCAGCCCACCTTACCAACTGGTCTTCACATGTGTATTGCTGTTGCTGCAGGTAAGACTGCATCCCTGATGTAGGGACTGATGAATCGGACTAGGGACTGATGAATCGGTCTAGGGACTGATGAATCGGTCTAGGGACTGATGAATCGGTCAAGGGACTGATGAATCAGACTAGGGACTGATGAATTGGTCTAGGGACTTATGAATACACCTGATGAATCTGTCTAGGGACTTATGAATAGGTCTAGGGACTGATGATTGGTCTAGGGACTTATGAATAGGTCTAGGGACTTGTGAATCCATCAAGGGACTGATGAAACAGTCTAGGGACTGATGAATCGGTCTAGGGACTTATGAATAGGTCTGGTAAGACCTGTTGAATATTTTTACTCAATAAACAATTAATACAAGAACTACATACCGGTACATTATTGTATACCGTTTTACTCAAATAAAAGCCCTCCCTTCTATTTTTAAAGAACATCACTCAGCAGGGCCTTTATTTGAGGTGGGCTTCTATGTGAAGTGGGCTCCTAATGTTTTAGGGCAATAAAGAGACACCAAAAAATAAATAAACATGTCTGCATGGTGTATGAGTTGATTTGAGGGAGGTCTTTATTTTTTAGTGAAGGTAGATACTAGGGCCTGGACTTCTGCTGTAATAACCTCATGCATTGTGCTATTACTAGGTTACACGTGAACTGACCAGCCCTATCAGTTAAAATGATTTTTTTTTTATCAGTTTTTAGAAACTTACGTGAATTACTAATAAAAATAATTTGAATGAATACTTTTTCATTCCTTTCAGCTTCTGCTGTTTGTCTCTGCCACCATCATATCACCACCAGAACCTATCCTTCGGATGCCAGTCTCGACAGAACCATACGTGGAATTGATGTGCAGATTTCCAACCTGGGTAATGCTCATGCCTCTGTCATTCTCCCTTCTCCTTATCATGGCAGCTTGTAGCCTAGCCTTCAAGACTAGGAGGCTCCCGGAGAACTATAACGAATCTTGGTTCATCTTCTTGTCATCTGCGACAACAGTCTTCTTGTGGGTTGCCTTCTTGACGACATATTTCACCACGTTTTACGCCCACCACAAAGCGATCATCTTGTCCCTCGTTCTGATCCTCAATGCACTGATCGTCACTTTGTGCCTTCTCTGCCCTAAGGTGTATGCCTTGTATTTTGTTAACAAGTCCACGATCACCTATTTCAACACGAATCTTCACACTCAATCAACAAACACGGTGCACCCCAGTCACAGCGGAGTTAGCGCTCAACAGCCATCAACCATGTTGACTGTCGAAAGTGCCCATCCAGTCAATCGCAGGGATAATACCAAATAAGACAGTTCAGAGAGGATGAGACAAAGCTTTACGAAGTTTGGAAGAAATTTAAATTGACTTCTAAATAAAAGATCCTGATTATTGCAAGAATGAAGACTTAGCCCCTTCATCAATCCAAGTGGGAATTTTGATATTTCAAAAGAAAAAAAAATCAAAACAGCATTGAGGTAGTTTTTATAACCTTGTGATGTAATTTTTCTGAGACTTTTATGATTTTACAATGGACATGCTGCTGACTAGCAGTACAACTGAAAATGAAAAGAGGCCTTTAGTTCTAAGGAAAATTCACCCTTATGACAAAGTACCGGATGAAGTGCAACAAGATGGTATATACACGAGATCTAGAAAGCAAGGCACTGCTCTAACATATTAGCAAGCTGATGAATAAATTTTCTATGTTTCAGCTGAACTCAGTGACTTTGAAACGAAACTCCTGAGAACGTCATGTGAATCCAGGTCTCCAATTGGTCAAGGGACTACCTTAACCATTGGGAGTCCTAGATCCACATGACGTCCTCTGACCTTAGTTTCCAAGTCTGTAAAATCTGCTGTAAATGGACAACAGCATTCACAACAAGATTATTAACCAAAAGACAAACTGGTTCTTATTGGCTAACGTTTATAAGCAAACAAAATAAAGTCCATTAATAATGTATATATATTATGTGATTTTATCTTAGAAATATAGCCGCCAATGAGAGATATAGAAAATATCCATGGAGAAGGTGTGGCTTAATCGACAAAATTGTGAATGCAGCATTCTATCTATCAGCTCTCAACTAATAAGGGATCTGCACTTTTTGGTATCGATAGAGGATAATGTAAACTATTGCAATGTTTGTGTTATACTGGAATTCTGTATGGTAAAAGACCTGTATTGTGCATGATGCATTACACTGTATATGTAATCTATTATCACTTGGCATCTATGTTAATCCAACTGACAGTACTTCATTTCCAGAAAAAGTAGATTGTTTGATAAATTTGTAAAAAAAATCACGAAATGATGACAACTATGGAATTTGGACACTGGACTGTTTAATTGTAGTAGATATTTATTGTCAACAAAATATTACAGTGATGTTACGTCATTTAAGTTGTCCAAGGTGCATCATTGTGCATTGTCAGCCTAAACGGAGTAGATTAAAGCTACATTTACATCAATCCATTCACAGCAGAACTCATAGTCTCGGAAACTAAACTCCAGAGGACGTCATGTGAATGCAGGACTCCCATTGGTTAAATAATCCCTCAGCCAATGGGGGTCCTGGATTCACATGACATCTTCTGGAGTTCTGTTTCCAAGTCTATGATTTTGCTGTAATGGAGTAGAGTGTGCTCTGAAGATACAACGCTTTTGTAAGACTGTTTTATGTACATATTTTAAAATGACACCATCTGTAAATGTAAATGGATGTTTAGTCTGATCACCTGAATAGGGATTAGTGCTGTGGCTAACGTGAACATGTAGATGAAATTATACATTCTTCTCAGTTCGTCATCTGTTGTTTACATACTGTTGTATTGATATAATAAATCATCTTAATTAAACATGAACGAGTACAACTTTTGAATGAAGCCTACAAGCACAGTGCAACTGCGACTAAAATCACCATCAATACAGCATTCAGTGTGTGGGTGGATTAGGGTTTCATCACCTGTATTTCTGCACCTGATGGGCGCGGAATCAAACCCGGAACCCAGTGGTTGGAAGCCCAGTGCACTACCACTGAGCTAGGTCCCCACCACCAGTACAACATAGAATATTTTGACCAACAAAGAATCGTAGTTTCAAATTAGTCCAACTATACCTGCCAATTAAAATATATTTGGAAAAAAAACATTGTGATAATTGTGAAGTCCAATGTAGGCACAACAGATAAGAGTACTGATAGTCAAAGTAGCTAAAATGTTGGACAGTTCGACTAACGTTTATTTATTAATTGTAACTGCATCCAGAATGACTGACACCCATAGCTCAGCTTCATCGAACAAGTTAGTTTTTTAATTTAATAACAAGTTAGTTTTTTAATTTTTAAAAACTTTCTGATTCAGGACTTTCAGATACAGAGTTTGACTGACAAATTAGTCAGCCTTAATGTCCCATATGTAATTAAATATTAATTTATGTAGGTTGATATTTTGTGAAATATAAGTGAGCTTGGATGAGTTTAACTGAGTTTTAATTACGATTTGGGAATGTCGAATTATCTTGATATGTCTCAATGGACAATATAACCTCCATATCATCACAGTGCTCACTGTCACCTTAATTGCTAGTTTACCTAGTTAAACAAAATGGTTGGTTAAACTGTGTAGGTAATAGGCTGAGAATAGACTTAAGAAATCTTCTGTTAAAAATACAAAAAAATTGATTCATGTTTTTGAGTTTAGGCAATTTTTCTCAATTGCCTGCTTGTCAGAACAAGAATTGCGTAAACTCAGCACATGAACATCTAATTATTCTGTAATTTCATTGTTAGACCTTTAATATCATAAGCCAGCCTATAGACTATAAGAGAAATTGATTAATTTACTTTATAAAAAAAAATGAGTAAACAAGCAAAAACCATGTACATAATTAGGTCACTGGGCTCTGAGGTGACAACACATTATCGAGGCCATGGGGACTCATGAGGAGCAACATTTTCATTAGCTACAAGTACCCTGTCCACAGGACAGGGTTACAAGGTCCTGGATGAAAAAATATTGACTTTTTGGCTTGAGTGGGAAATAGCCTTTTAGTAAACGTTTGTCACACAACATACACCCACTGTAGCGTTAGACATACCTTTTTCCTATTGTGTCTCGCTCAGATATGGTTGATTTCTCCCAATTATCATCAATTTCTACACTATTTTTGAAGTAGATTTTGACAGAATGATGAGAAAAAATGGCTGCCTAGTTCCGAAAAACTCACAAGAGGGCTCTGGCAACGTTTCAACGCCCCTAGTGGCACACAGAATAGTGCTGACCAGTCCTCATTTCTGTGACTGCTGGGGGCGTTGCAATGGCGAAAGTTTAGTAAATTATTAACAGAGTTTTTGGTGCTTGTTGATGTACTTCTTGGGCATTCTACTGTCAGATTCCGAGTGGACGAAAAGCAGTCTGTAAAAAGAGCTATCAGCACCGAATCGCACTGATGCGCCCTCTTGTGTATATTTACCACAAAAAGCATGAACTAGCAAACGTGAATTTGAAAACGCTCTTGAAAAGGATATTTCCACTGGCTTTTTCAGTGAAGTATGAATACAAGTTGATAGTTAACAGAGTCGTACTCCTGTGCATCACAAAATAAGGTATGCTGACATGTTTATGGAGAAATATGTGTCGTAAATGTCAACATCAAAGAATTCCTATACAACGCGTTCCGACCCCACATCGCATCTAATGCCATGTAGGTCGGTTCTGGCTACATTTTCATCAACATGTCTGCAATGGTGTCGGGAGTTCTGCTTCATGAACAAACAATGTTACGCCAGTCAGTCATATTTTTCCAGTGATAGCAATATCCTCTCTGAACTTGATCTAGGTGCATGGACAGCATGGAAAGAGGCTAACAGCAAATTACACCATATAATTAGCTGACATTGTTTCTCAAACTTTAACAGAACAACATGAAACAAGATCTAAATATACCAGGAAAAGCTATTTCTGATTTCCATATCATATATAATAATATAATATGCAGTATTTTATATGGCATCCCATCACCTAAAGGGATGGCTAGTTGCAAACCCTGATTAGCTGCCTGTCTGTCAGTCACGCTGTGTCTTATCCAGATGCCGTATTTGAAAAAGATATGGTATATAAGCCACATTTTCTTGGAACGCTCATGGAGGAATTCTTTGTCATGTCATACTCTCTTAGATTTCGACAATTTTTTTTTGAGACCAAACAATATCTTGTTTGATTTTAATATATTGACTGGAATCATTTATATACATGGCCAAATGTGCCACGTGCGTTTTCCATGTGTTTGGATAAACGCATGGAAAACGCGTGGTTTTCGCTTTATTAGGCAAAAACCATGAACGCACGTAGCACATTTGGCCATGTATAATTATATATTTATAAATTATATATATTATATATAACAATTATTGTCCGAAAACAGACAACTTTTAGTGCACTGATGGGTCATTCATGAATCTAAAGGTTTGAAACAATGCACGCAAAAAGCCACCAGCAGGGCTGTACACCAGGTGGCGCTGTACATGTTATTTTTACTCCACCTCGCGAGTTTCGTCAGAACTTATCACACATAATCCGTAGGCTGTAGCCGAATTCAAAGTGGATAAATTGCCCAATATAATACAGTAATATTGCGTAAATGGATAGATCATCCAAGGTGCAAGCAACAAGAGGAGGAGAGAGGAAAGGACTGAAATTCAAGACAACTGATATCCGTGAAGTTGAGAGAGACTCAAGATTGGCCGGTCATGGTTATATTTTTTTGCAAAATGGAGTTTTCACTGGTGACGTTATAATGCCTTCGTGATACTAAATTATAAGTCTGTTAACTAAACAGTGCCAATAAATTAGAAATCTGTGGTTTCAATTATTTGTATATAGAACTAATTTCAAAACAATAAAATAAATATATTTTTCTGATGGAACTTCATTCTTTCGAAAACCTTAGATTTGCCAATTTACAGTGAGAAGGTTATAAGATCAATTTGTTTTTTATTTAGTAATATAATATTATTAATAACTATACAATATATGTTATAGATGTGTATGTATATGTGCAGTTAGTTTCATAAAATATGGTAGACTCTGGTCAGCTGTAACGACCTATTCCTGGCTGTAGCTATAACTGGCTAAACCCAGCCGCTTCGGTCTACTCCTAGCTTATAGTCAGCTTACACCTATCACCATCAACTGGTGCCCTCTGTTAAAAAATAAACATGTACGTACTACATACATAGTAGATTGACTCCACAGTGCACCTGAACCATTTTACTTCAGAATGCTTATTTGTTATCCATAGGAAAACTGTAAAAATGGATCTAATTTTAATTAAATATGAACAGTCACAACAAAAATTAGTCAGGCACATTCAGAATTTGATACAAATGCAAACTTTAATATAAGTTATCTAACTTTAGGTGTGATCAGATTCCATGGTACCATTCAATAGCTCATGGCAGTGGTTTTCTATGGCTGATTTCATGGGCTTACTTGCTGAGGTTTACAAGTTATGGAGAGTTAAGTATTTGTAAAAAGTTAAAGGTGTCTGAATAATATTTGGGGTGACTGTATGTACAATAAACATGCCTCATGTTACAACCACGGCCAAATTAGCTGACCTTGCAGGGTATATTAGTTTATTTGTCAAATAAGAAATATGCCTACCGTGCCTAGAACACTTACTGTTATTTGTCAACAAGCCTTACGTGATTGTTGGTAAGCAAGTTTGTCTGCTGGAAAATTACCCTACTGACATTAAAACGTTATGAAGAGCGTCGCCGATTACAGGGACATTTTATAAAACAAAAAGATTGAAGATGTTTCCATTCAAGCCATAATCGAATAACCAATATATTTGTGATCATAATAAGCTTTAGACTGTGAAAATTGACAAAAATTGAAGGTGCTGTTTAATAAAATATATTACGAAGCGATGACGCTAATGACGTTCATGACGTCCAACTGTGCCTCATTTTTGTATTCTGTAGTAGGTCCTACCTGCCCAGCAATTTATCTGACCATGATAATTGTCAGTGATATTTGATATTCTAAAATTGAATGGTGATATAAGTTTATTTGTAAGCACCATTGGATGCAACACCTCTTCTCAACAAGACATATATACTTAACTCTCAACTTATACACCAAATGCAATATTACTTTTAGATCCCGTTTGAGTAGCCAGCCATAGCCAGACAGTTCCGTCTAGTGGCAGGTATCTGATATGGTGCTGCTTGTACTTTTAGATATGGCTTTGAGTAGCCAGCTATAGCCAGACAGTTCCGTTTAGTGGCAGGTGGCATTTTATAGCAGAAGTTTTCTAGCATTGTCTCGGTTTAATTTAACGGGATATTTTAAATGAAACTAACTGTATACTGTTACGGTAATAGATACGGGACCGCCATTCGGTGGTCGTAGAAGTGAGGTCACATAGAATAAAATAGAATAGAATATAATAAAATCCAACCATTGGCAATTGTATTTGCATCAACGAAGCATAGGCCTATACAAACAGGTCATCCACAATTGAATCACTCGTTAATTTCCTTATTCTATGGGATTAATTCTGAGCACAACCTTCGCCCTTGTCAGAATCAATTACGTGTAGCGCGTTAAATTATGAAGTTATGGGGTAATGCAGAGATATGCAATATGCTGCCATACAGTAATATGACATATTACGATATTAGTGGATAGTTTTGCACATGCAGAATATAATGAATGAACGACTGAATGAATTATACTTACATGTTGAGGTAACACAAATCCTGTTTGTCTCAATATCATATACACAGCCTATGATTTCATAGTGAAATATTGAAACACTAATGTGGAATATTTGGGTGTATTAATGCGACAATAGTAGTGTGGGTTTACGCCTAATTTCGAAATACTTAAGGATATTCAAACTTTTTAAGGAATTACTGTAGGTAACAAGTGTACTGACTATAAACAGGAGACAGTCGTTATGACGATAGACACACTCGGCGACAGTGATTTTCGCCACGACAATGAGTTTCGCCACCCCCCTAAAACACGATTATGCACATACCAATGACATGATTTGTTACAAACCTAATTGTATAGATCATTGACAGTGTTCTCACGCTGTGGCAGCCATCTAAAAGGTGTTTATTGTAGTTTTAAGGGGGTGGCGAATCTCGCTGTCGTGGCGAAAATCACTGTCGCCGAGTGTATCATTACATGATTAGACATGAGTCTAAAATGTGATCTCAATTGCCAAATGGTACACTGTATTTCCTATGCCACAAATACACAACTAACTCACCTCTTAATCAAGATCACCAAATTATTAAAAAATATATTTATTTATCCATAATATTGCTATTCAGACCATCTCACCATTATAGCCAAGATATTAAATAGGAAGATTCTTAATTATATGCACCTTGAAAATATGAAATTAACAAATAGTAAAACGAAACACTTCCAGAATTTTAAATACCAAATATGGCAGTCTAGGATTAAAATATGAAATTGAAAACAAAATAGAAAAATGAATGATTAAAAAAGCATTGAGTTCCAGTTGGTGCCTATTTAAAAAACGGAAGTTAGAACTTAGATATATCATATTTTTTACAACATTCAATATTACTTAGCTTAAAACTCAATAGAATCATATTTAATACTAGCGGTATTATTAATCAATATTTTTCAAAACAATATCTGTAATCAAATGGATTGTTTACACAGAGTTAGCGTTTTTTTTTTAAATTACATTATGTACATTTAAATAGTTAGGTATATTTGATTTACATACTTATTTATCTAAATATCTTTACTAAGGTAAAATGTTAGGGGGGGTATAAGTTGTTTAAAAAAATATTTTAGCAAGAAGCGATTGTTTTTAGTAGGTAATATATTGACTAGGAGGCAGTCTACTGTATAAACATATTATGATTAGAAGTCAATAATATGGCAATATCTGAATATTACTACGATTTGTCTAAACACAATAAAATCTACCTGAATGAATGCAATGTTTAAATTGAAATTATCTCCAAAATATTATATATTAATGAAATAAAATTAAAGGGAAATTCACTTACCTAAATTATTTAGTTCCATAACAGAGTAGTCCTATATAAAGTGACACCTTAATTAAGGCTCATCCTTAACTTACATTTAATTGTTTATATCTTAATTAAGGCTCATCCTTAACTTACATATAATTGTTAAATCATAATTATAACTGACTAATTGTATTTTAACTCAATGTAATACACAAACATTAGAATGAGTCAATTTTAAGGACAAGGGCTATTTACTGAAATTTTGAAAAACTGCACACAAGAACTTTATGTCATACATAGGCCTATATATGATTAAATCATAAAATATATTTTGCGGGTATAGTATAGTAGAGTTAAGTTTCAGGTACTGACAGTGTTCTATAACTCCTGATATTCCTTAAACAGACTTTTGTAAATAACCATTATTCCCATATTAAAGTCAAACCAATTATATCACAAACCAATATTATATTCTGAAGTAGACAAATTAAAAAAATATAAATTTCGAAGTTTTTCCTGATTCCCGATTCATCAATAACCTGTCTCAGAGAAAACCATGCAAAATTAGTGCAATGGTTTAGATGACCTTCTCAAATTTTAAGATTGACAAAGAAATAAGTTCTGTGTGGTTTTTTGCTAGGTTTTCGCATTTTGAGCAAAGTAAGAGATGTTTAAAAAATTCACCTTCATCTGTCATGTTCAGGCAATTAGCATTGAATTCAATGGGAAAATAGGCTCAGTTGGGACTCAAATATCTTCTATAGTGTCACTTTATATTATATGAAATTTCTATAGATACATGTATTCAAATACGTGGGAATTTGTACTGTGGACTTAAAGTTGCGTGCGTAAAACTATGCAATACGTTTGATAGAATATCTTCACTGTAATTAGCTCTACGATTATGAAATTAGCATATCTTAAATTAAAAAATTAGATTCTGTATGTGGTTTCAATTTTCAAGTCTCTACCTCCGTGGTTCATTAACCAACAATTACCAAAATTTAGACCAAAGGGTGTAATTTTATGAGCAACAGAGTACCACAATTTGGCGTCAAACATGGGGTATTGGTAGAGGTTAATATTCTGAAATCCTCTGGATGGCAGGGTGCATGAAATGGAGGACAGAGAGGTACAAAAAGTGAAGTTGCTAACTTGCTTTAAAACCATCTCAGTCTATTTTCCCATTATGTTATTAGCCTGAATATGACAGATGATGGTGCATTTTTCAACTAGAACTGGGAGCTGAGTTCACTTTACTGGGAACTGACTGGTAGCTGACTGGGGAACTGAAATGTGGGAGCTGACTTCATGGATCTTTTACTAAATTATGCCAAATATACAAAAAGAAAGCCCAAAATCTTTACTATTTAAGAGTAGCTTGTCTTATAAATATCTTTTAAATTCATGAAACACTGCAGCATTTTGTGAGGAACGGTAGGCCCAAATTGAAAGCATGGTGAAATTATGAGAGTACACTAAATAAAAGCAAAATGTATACAAAATGAAAGACAAAAAAACTCTTGTTTACATATAACTTGACTGAAGGGTATATATTGCAACTTCAGTTTGAGTATCATCTGTTTATTAACAGTAGATTTTCCATGCCATGCCTTTCTATATCTCACTTCACCCTATTGTCATTTATTTTTACCAGTCTGGAAACAGTGAGAAGCCATTGGTGAACCATAACTAAATCTAATTGCCTTTTTTTTGCCAGAAAATTAATTCATATCATTAAATATGAATTATATTTACTTTTTCAAACAGGATATGGATAAAAAATGTAGTTTGTTGCAAAATAAAAAAAATGTTGAGGAAATTTACGGAAATTGTGATTTTTTCAACATAACATTCCAAATTGGGCCAACGTTGTTTCTATATTAGCCACCGTCATTTCAACATCGTTTTGACATCGCCAACATCGCGCCGACGTTGGTATGATTTGGAATGCTATCTGGTTTATATTTGCTGTATTTTATCTAAAATCAAGAATTCCCACAGATTTCCCACCTAATTTAAAGTGTTTTTCCTCAATTATAATTAGAAACTGTGCAGATAAAAGTGATGCTATAGAAAATATCTATATGTCAACATTCGTAATTTCCTCAAATTTTTTTTATTTTGCAACAAACTACATTTGTTATCCATATCCTGTTTGAAAAAGTAAATATAATTCATATTCAATGATATGAATATTAACTTCAGTAATAATGAAAAGAGTAAAATCAGCCATTTCTGAAATGTCTATCAGAAATTACTTTTTTTAGATGAAATCCAAATATGGGAGTGTTTTCTTGTTTCAGAATACACAATTTAAGAATTCTGACTTCATTTTTCAAGGTTTGGTAGGCCAACCTTCGGAAGTGTAAAAATTCAGGAAATGCTGAGAACCTCACCCAAACCACTCTGCATGGTTTTCTCAGAGACAGGTCATTAAAATTTAAGTGAACGAAATTTTTACTGATAGTGGATTTTCACGGATGGTTCTCTATATTTCCACCAGGTGGCTATGACAGAATACTGGAATTCTATTGGCTGAAAAAGTTCCCGCCCTCGGCTGAGACTGGCTAAAGCAAAGGGCATCCTAGCAGTAGTATTTGTAGAGCATTTTAATGTATACTTGACATCTTATCGTTCAGTTGATTTCTGTTATTATCCTGAGAAAATGGAATCAATTAGCTTGTTCTGACCTACATGGCCAAATGTGCTATGTGCGTTTTAGTTTTCACCTAA
Source organism: Alitta virens (assembly GCA_932294295.1). Taxonomy (NCBI): domain Eukaryota; kingdom Metazoa; phylum Annelida; class Polychaeta; order Phyllodocida; family Nereididae; genus Alitta; species Alitta virens. Next base: position 18,766,192 of record OW028583.1, on the reverse strand, counting down.
TTTTAATTAGACAAAAACCATGCATTTTCCATGCGTTTATCCTTCTCATGGAAAACGCATGTGGCACATTTGGCCATGTACTATGTCTGAAAAGCAAAATGAGTAATAAGAGGGGAAGGAAGACTTATATCTTGCTGAATTCAGGGCTGCTTAGTGAAAAGACTCTATTAAGGAGGAGTTCTGATCATCACAATATCATTCAAAAGCGTTCTTAATAACAAGGTCTGCTGGATTGGTTTAATTTCAATGTATGCTTCAGCCATAGACAAAGAGGACAGTGCAAAGCTAAAAAACAGCGCAACCTTTGTATGGCATGAACAATAGTATATTATTACAATTATTACAATAATATTAGACAAGGCTATGCAATCTGTATTGTGCCAATCAATGCCAAGTTTTATTGTTCAGTGATAAATGTGGAACAACATCCGGTAGCCTAACATAAAAATTAAAAATTATCACAATAGAAACTTTAATATAGCTACAGCCAGTGCATACCATATTCTTGGAAAAGATGCAAACTTGCTAACTGTCAGAGCTAATTTACATGGTAAATGGAGAATTTTTTTTGTGTGCAAAATATTACATTAAACTTATTCGGAAAATGGAGTATCTACTTATTATTTTTTATTCAATTATTTTGTTTTATGCAAAATGTTACATTAAACTTATCAATTTGTTTTAAATGATCATACAGAAATGATAATCATCAAGTGATCAATATATCTTGATTTATAATTAATTAAACAACAGCCAAAATTCCTCGTTCAGCCGATGATACATGATCATATACCAGAAATAGATAAAATGCAGTATGAGATATAAATGATGATATATCTCTTGTTTCGGCAACAAATCAGAATATTTAGTATCATTCTAAAGATCTTATACTGCCTAATAAATGATGATTACCAATTACAAATAAACAAAAATTATCACAATATATTGTATTTTATTATTTTCAAAATTTATTGTATATTATTATCATCACAAACTATTGTATTTTATCATTATCACAATATTGTATTTTATCATCATCGCAATGTATTGTATTTTATTATCATCGCAATGCACTATATTTTATTATCATCACAATGTATTGTATTTCATTATCATCACAATGTATTGTATTCTATTATCATCACAATGTATTGTATTTTATTATCATCAATATGTATTTTATTATCATCACAATGTACTATATTTTATTATCATCAAAATGTATTGTATTTTATTATCATCACCATGTATTGTATTTTATTATCATCGCAATGTATTGTATTTTATTATCATCGAAATGTATTGTATTTTATTATCATCATAATGTATTGTACTTTATTATCATCACAATGTATTGTATTTTATTATCATCAAAATGTATTGTATTTTATTATCATCACAATGTATGGTATTTTATCATCATCACAATGTATTGTATTTTATTTTCATCACAATGTAAGGCATTCTATTATTATCACAATGTATTGTATTGTATTATCATCACCATGTATTGTATTCTATTATCATCACCATGTATTGTATTTTATTATTATCACAATGTATTGCATTATATTATTATCATGATGCATTGTATTTCATTATCATCACAATGTATTGTATTTCATCATTACAATGAATGGTATTTTATTATTATCACAATGTATTTTATTTTATTATTATCACAATGTATGTATTTTATTATCATCACAATGTATTGCATTATATTATTATCATGATGCATTGTATTTCATTATCATCACAATGTATTGTATTTCATCATTACAATGAATGGTATTTTATTATTATCACAATGTATTTTATTTTATTATTATCACAATGTATGTATTTTATTATCATCACAATGTATTGTATTTTATTATTATCACAGTTTATTGTATTTTATCATTATGAAAATGTTTTGTATTTTATTATTATCACAATGTATTGTATTTATTATCATCACCATGTACTATATTTTATTATTATCACAATGTATTTTATTTTATTATTATCACAATGTATTTTATTTTATTATTATCACAATGTACTATATTTTATTATCACTTTGTATTGTATTTTATTTACTAAACAGAAACAAGTGGTGTAATTTGTCATTAATTTCTATATTGCTATGACATAACTTTTCTCTTTACTCCTCCCTTTCCTTTGACCCCTTTTTTTTCTTCTCCTTTGTTCTCTAATTTTAAAACAATTTTGTTCAATAATGACCATATTTAACCTTTTTTTTTTTTTTTAAGTGTTATAATTGTTTACATTGAAAGAACATTTGCTTGTCAGCATTTATCTATCCAAAATAGAGCTATTACCGTAACGGAGGGTATTATCGACAGGGTGGGTATTTAAAATAGGGCGTCACTTAAAATAGTTTGTTAACAAAATTGTTAACATTCTAATGTGAGTGTCGATAATACCCACCCTCTGTTACGGTATTATTATTATTGGTGATGATAATAAATACAATACATTGTGATAATAATAAAATACAAAACATTTTCATAATGATAAAATACAATAAATTGTGATAATAATAAAATACAATACATTGTGATGATAATAAAATACATACATTGTGATAATAATAAAATAAAATACATTGTGATAATAATAAAATACCATTCATTGTAATGATGAAATACAATACATTGTGATGATAATGAAATACAATGCATCGTGATAATAATATAATGCAATACATTGTGATAATTCAAAACAAAACACAGTTTGAGAAGAGTGTTCTATTTTGGGGGGTTACTCAGTATAGCAACAGGAGTTTCAGACTTTTAATAATAATGAATGCCATCGAAATGTCATAAAAGTGTTCATAAAGTTTACTCTTGCATTAACATGATTAATAACGATGCTTATAATTTACAACCAAAAGTTTGCAGTTGCTTATAACGTCACACATTTTTAATTAGAGATAAATTGGGAGTGGTTTGAAAAGCAATCTGCATTCTATTCAAGTACACATTGTATATACATATCTTGCATTATGATGTATCTTTTCATGGACATAATATCAATGTTTCTGGGCAGTCAGTTCGCCTTAAAGGAGCTCCAAGCAGGTAACTCTATGTTATATTTTTGATATATATGGATAGATAGATATGGAAAGTGCAGCCCTCTAAGGCAAATTCTTGCCAGTATTGAGGGTTTATTGATGAGGTGAGAGAGAGGAGTTACATGTTTACCCCATAGGTGGGATCTTTTACTTGGCTCAGCATAGACGCTGATTACAAGGGACCACCAATTTAACGTCTCATCCGAACGACATCCAGCTGGGATGATGCTCATGAAAGGTTGCCCGGGACTGGGATTGAACCCGTGACTTTCAGAGGAGCAAGCAAGCATCTTACCACTAGACCACCCAGCTGCTCTAAATGCAGCAGAATGCTTCCAGTGGTTAAATTGCTGGATTAGTTCACGTGAATGAAGAAGATATGGGTTCGATTCCCAGTCTCTGTACTTTGTTACGTACACATCTTGCTTGCTGCATGCCCTATATAATTTGGCAGAAATTTGAAGTGGAGGTGGTGGATTAGGGCTTTACGTCCTGTATTTCTGCACCTGATGGGCTAATTAGGACAGGTAGGGACCATGGCAATGAGACGAAGGATGAAACAGCATCTAACATAGGCTCGACCAGGAATTGAACCCGGGACCCAGTGGTTGGAAGCCCAGCGCGCTACTACTGAGCTAGGCCCCCACCTGCAGAAATTTGAAGTACATTCGATGAACTTTTGTGTATAACTGTTGAGCACATGAATAGTACCCATAAATGACAAACTGCTCTGTTATTGCACCTTAATGTGACATAGCTAATGTGACATATTGTAACACCAAACTCGTGTTTCATCTATGACAGTATGATACACTCAAAAGAGGCATCGATTTATTTTCTTAGCAAATACATTTGTATCACCCCTTTCTGGTTGTGTACCTAATATGGGTCACAAACTCATCCAGAATCTTGTGGCTCTTTACTATCGCCAGCCAAATATGTGAATCATGAGACTCTTCCACCTGACCTGCCATCCCTGAATATGTCATATTAGGACAGTAAACATGGTCGTTAAAGAAAATAATTCAAGAAGAAGTCCAATTAATTAAAAATACCCAACCAAAATCAAAGTATCAGTAGGTGTTCGAAAACCTATGGCCATGGCTGTAGGAACAATGTCGACCCAATCTGGCCTGCAATCTGGAAAGAGCCACTGATTACCTGCTTATAATAACACTATTTCCTCTTTTTTTCCCTCCTAGCAGGTCCTGAAGTCCGAAGCTTCCAACTGAAATGTCCACAACACACCAGCAGATTCCGTGTGCTCAAACGATATCCTGGAAGACTCCCGATGTTTCCGACTGTCATGTCGGTTGTTTTGAAACTCCCGATTTTGTTGGAATGACATACAGTCCAGTATCCCATGTCTGCGAATGCTTCCAAGGAAAGGCCGGAACTGATCGCAAACTGCAGGCTGAGAAAATGAACAGTTACTGCTGGGTAGGTGTTGAAAGATGAGATAAGATAAGAAGAGATGAGATAAGATAAGAAAAGAAAATATGAGATAAGATAAGATTAGATAAGATACATATGATAAGATAAGATAAGATAAGATACATACGATAAGATAAGATAAGATACATATGATAATATAAGATAAGATAAGATAAGCAACCTCTACTTGACACAAAGAAAACTTTACCTGAAATTGCATCCGTGCCTTGACCACTTCCACACTATATCCAATAAATTTCTTTATTTGTGTATAATAACGTGTACTCTTTGAAAGTGGTCGAAGCATGGAATGAAAAATGTTATTATTTCACGGCTGTTCAGCGCGAAGGCGTTTCAACCGAACTTTTTGCGAACCGCAAGTTTTTTTCTGACAACAATCTGTTTCATGAAAATGTCTCATTTACCACTGACAAATGCTTTTAGACTGACTCAACAATTATTTCTTGCATAATTAGTATGTTTTTTTACCTTGTTTAGCTAGCTGAGGAACCATTTCCAGGTGTGTATAAACAAAATACAACATTAACAATGCATTTAGGTTAAATTTCATCATTTTAATACAGAATTATTTATTTTGCCATAGATTTTATCACTGTTTAGCTATACCCATCTAACCAGAAAACATGCTAGATCTACTGAACATTGATGAGAAGTCGGCCAAAGGCAGCCAATTTTGAAAAGAATTCCGATTGGGAATGCTATCTGGGTACACATTTAGTGTCAGCATTTGGTCAGTACAGTGGTAAAAAAAAACAGATTCATATCCTTGTAATGTTCACAAGCAGTTGAACTTAAAAAAAGGATTTTACACCAAATCCTATTCAACATCGTATTTGAGGAAAATGGACCACCCAGATGGCATTCCAAATCGGGCCAGCGTCGTTTCTATATTGGCCGCCATCAGTACAACATCATTTTGACATCGCCAACATCGCGACGACATTGATACGATTTGGAATGCTATCTGGGTACCCGTGTTTGAAATTGGAACAACTTTTCTGTAAAAAAAAACTGCGACCGAATATTAGAACGTTTGTTATATTTGCAAACAACATAAGTCGAAGTAAGATGCCATAAGCATTTCATAAAAAAAAAAGATGTCTTATGAACCTAGATTCGAGGAAATGAATTAAGTTTTCCAAATGGTGCGCTCTGTCCAGATATACTATACCTGGAATATGTCATGTATACCATTTTACCACAACTTCATAGAAGGGAATGTAAACAAAATCAAAGTGACTTTGTGCTGTAACTAATCCTAAATCTTCAGATGTTGATTGCTGGATGAAACTTCCTAGCAACACTTCTAACATGACATCAACAGGTGATCAGACTCCAAGATACTTCCGGACGTTCGACATAGGTCCAACTATGAACTACACAGAGTGCTCGTGCACATGTGCAAAATATGGAGGCATGCCAGCCAGCAAAATATGGAGGCATGCCGGCCATGGTTGAAACAAAAAGAATAGGCGATGTTCTGCAAAACATCACTGAGTCAGTTCATGTAAATTTCTAACCTCAATAAAGATAATTTACCATCATGCCAAAAACGCTCAGGCACCGTAAACTGGGGTATCTTTGGTCGCTTTGGCTAACATTATTGGCTCTACCAAAACATACGTAGAAAAACTAATGCATTTCATGCCACCAAAATGGACCTTATATGGGAAGATAAAATCCATTTTTTAACAAGATAATACCCTGATGCGAGGTAACTTTGACCACCCATTGCTTTTGCAATTCTACAGTCAAATCTTTGGCTATAATATGGCATATTCAATGCCACAGCCATAGAAGGAACAGCAGAAATACTGTGAAACAGGTTCATCAACCCAGATAGCATTCCAAATCGGGTCAGTATTGTTTCTATATTGGCCGCCGTAAGTACAACATCGTTTTGACATCGCCCACATCGCGCCGATGGTACGATTTGGAATGCTATCTGGGAAGAATATACACACACACATACATCTATTTTGCCCATAAATTGAAGGACTATCACACATCATTTAAAAGTCTGCAAGAAAGTGTAATAAACAAATCTCTTCACATACTTCATCAAAACTGCATTAGTACAAAATTACAGGCCCTTGAGGAAGGCATTTTGGCCATGGCTGAAATACGCATTTCATTTGGCTCTATTCCAAAAATAATACGCTTAATATTATAAGTGGTGGGTGGGTGATTAGGGCTTTATGTCCTGTATTTCTGCACCAGTTGGGCTAATTAGGACAGGCAGAGACCATGACAATGAGACGAAGGATGAAACAGCCATCCAACTTAGGCTCGACCGGGAATCGAACCCGGGACCCAGCTGTTGGAAGCCCAGAGCGCTACCTCTGAGCTAGGCCACCTCCCCTTAATATTATAGTAAAATTAAAAGTAATTAAATTAGCTGTACTAATTTGATCTAAGAGACATTTTTAACAGAATACGTGCATTCCAAGTTACTAGTATGTATACAACACGGTTTCCTGCTGTATACTATACAGCAACTGCTGTGTCATTGAAAAGCACATAGCATAGACTGCATTAATGGTCACGGCTTTTTATTTCTAGGATGCTAATAGGTTGTTAGATCTTATTCATGCAAAACATAAGGAACAAGTACAGTATAGCGGACCCAAATTTATTACCTTATTTACCAAGCGTTTTTGTCATGCCTATGACGTCATATCCCTAAATTCAATGAATGACTTCACCACTCTATTAATTTTTGGGACAAGGCATTGTTTTTGTTATTTTTATCGTGGGCTACTTCCCCCCAAGTCCCCGCTGTGCTTCGCGAGTATTCTTCTTCTTCTGTGCTAGAACATATTTTGGCTAAAAAAAGCAAAATAATTTTATATTTCATAGACGCCAAATATGGGCATACATTTGGGTCCGCTATACTGCACAATACCCAAAAATAAGTTACCTACATTAAGCCAATTTATAGTGAGACTTAACAAAATATTATTTTTTATAGGTGGCCAAATCTACCTCTAGTCGGCCAAAGATACCCCGGTTTACAGTTATCTGTAGTATACTAGCTAATTCTCAGACCAACATCACTAAGTTAGTTCTATGATAATTCTACAATAATTCCAAAGCTGTTCAGATACTCTTTGAGTTTCTTACAATATCTAACTTATATTAACCAGAATGATGTATAGAGTAAAATCAGCCATCTGCACATATGACCTTTGTTTCATTGGGATGCACAATTAAACATAGTTTCCACGAAACTCTTGTGCATCCCCCTCATCGAAATATTTGTGTCATAATGAAATGTCTTAATACCCATGTATATTTAAATTTCGATGAAAATAAAGTATCTATCTATCTATCTATTGCAACTGGCCAATATCCTCCCAAGTGTTTGGGTAGACTAGGTCCTACTGGTCAACTGGACTAAAACAGAGGTCATTTGAGCAAAGTGGCTGAGGAGTGAACTGTCTACTCGTTAACCTCAAAGTTTGAATTTGTAATACAAACTGTAGGCTGCAAACATGTGAAACTTTGAAAATATTAAGTATCCACTTCCAGTCCTAAGAAAACCTACTTCATCGGCCTTCGAAGAGATGGAACGGGGTCCAACAGGATGTATGCTTGGATTGATTGTTAACCATTAAGCTGGCCAAATTGGAATCCAAGTGAGACTACATTTAAAGACTGTGTTGTAATTCTAGGCAATGGAACCCTATTTACTAGCATAGGATGTAACAGAGAACAATACGCTATATGCGAGATACCAAGACTTTGAGCGATTTTATAGTATAGACGTTTTGTATTAGACAAATCCTGATTTGTTATCCTACATCAGCCAGATGATGGTCCAATCAACATTATTGGCCCACCATCAGAACTGTACCTGACATGTTTATTTTATTTTATTTCTATTAGTATTAATCATGTTAATGAACAGCTATTATAGCAAATTCGGAATGTATATCTGTATCAGTCTGTTGGGCATGATTTGGCAGAATATCAAGAAACCGTAATGCCGATTTTCAAATATCATCGATCAACTGGACATATCGGCAAGATGTTGGCCAAAGATGGCCAACATTGAAACGATGTTTATCCAATGATGGCCAACATTGAAATGATGTAGATCCAACAATGGCCAACATTGAAATGATGTAGATCCGACAATGGCCAACATTGAAATGATGTAGATCCGACAATGGCCAACATTGAAATGATGTAGATGCGACAATGGCCAACATTGAAACGATGTTTCCAATGATGGCGAACATTGAAATGATGTAGATCCAACAATGGCCAACATTGAAACAATGTTTATCTAAAATGGCCAACATTGAAATGATGTTGATCCATCTGGGCGTCCAACTAGGTCGTAATATATAGAACAATTGAATTGAATAAAATATGGTTGCCACTTCTTGCTTTTTGTAATGTACTTGCCTTCGCTTGGCTATATGATTCCACACATTCATCAATATTAATAAAAAATTTAAAATTGTCAGAGTGAGTCTTGTGACTGTGAATTTCATAATATTATGTTGTATCAAATCGGTGCATTATGATAAGTGTATAAGCTGAGGCAATTAAAAGTATGAGTGTAACACAGTGTGGATTCCTTGTCATCGCATCACTAAGTCTTCCTCTACATGGCCAAATGTGCCACATGCGTTTTCCATGAGAAGGATAAACGCATGGTTTCCATGAGAAGGATAAACGCATGGTTTTTAGCTAATGATAATGAGGCAAAAACCATGCGTTTTCAATGCGTTTATCCAAACGCATCGAAAACGCACGTGGCACAATTGGCCATGTAGCGGTTGGTCCCATCAGAGTTTATAGAAATGAGCCGAGTCACTTCTCTGCCCTCGTATACGGATGCGGGGAGCAACATATAAACAAGTCAATTACGTCATAACACAGAGCACAATCACCAATAAAAAGTAAATATCAATCGTGACGTCACGAGAAATTGTTACTCAAAAAGCTAAATTGCAGGGTCTCCCTTATGTCTCCCTAAACGTCTCTGGTCCCATACACACCCAATGACTAATTTTCACCAATAGCTGAGACAATACAAAGAGACAGTACAATACAATGCTTATCCAGATCTCTATTTTTCAGTCTTAACACTAAAACACATTCCATGTAATGACTAGATTGTTGCATCTTTACATAATTCTTTGCATAAATACCCTAAAAAATCCCTCAGCGCTGATATGCATGCAGAACAACACATGGGAAGTGTTTTTGATAGCATTTTGCAGTCCCAGAAGGGGAGTTAGCTGGATAATCCCAGAGGCCAACAGAACATGATAGGCAAGGGAGAGAGGGTGGCCAAACAAAAGGAAGATGTCACAATTGCCATGGAAACCAGACACCTCACACAGCTGCCCTCTGGGGAGAGATGTGTCAACTGCAGTGTCACAAGGAATTTGATGCACTGGAAATTATTCTGATGAGGTTGTTGTTTGTCTTTTTTTCTTTCTTTTTTTTTTTTAGGGGGGGGGGGGGGGGGGTTGCTTTCACTTCGTTATTCTTGATGGTCAGAGGAAAGATTAAGTTATGTTAACTCTGAAGTAAGGTATAGTGCACCTCTCTGGCAAGTTTTTTTTTATTATAATAACGTTTGATAGATACTGAGACCGACATCCGCTCAACATCTGCCTAGATAGCGTTCCAAATCGGGCCAGCGTCGTTTCTATATCGTTTTAACATGGCCGACATCGCGTTGACGTCAATACGATTTGGAATGCTATCTGGGTGGGTGGCCTAATGGTTAAGGCATTCGCCAATTTCACATTGGCCTGCTCTGCTGATATGAAGGTCCCAGGTTCGATCAGGCCAAGCAAGCATGTCCCTCACTTGCGCCCGATTTCGCAAAATGAAGGCTATGCAGTTGAGCTTGGTATTCTGTGTGCACAGATTCATAGCCTTCCTACCTATCCTTATCTATTTTATGCTGACAAATTGTGAGTGCACACACTATTACTAACCTCGACAGGCTGTTACTTGCACACAATCATCGTTTTCATGCGGTGAATTGGGAATTTCATCTTCTGCTCCTTAACAATTTTTATCACTGATTGACTAAATCATCGCTGATAAAAACCAAATTTCTCATTTTCAATGATGTTAAATGGTGATAATAGAATATTTACCATATGTTGCAAAATACAAACAATAATGACAGGACTGCTGCCAGGCTAGGTTCGATCCCCGGCCCGGGCACTCATCCTCCCAGCTGGATGTCGATCGCATGAGAAGTAAAATTGGTGTAATCGATAGATAGATATATAGATAGATAGATATCTCATTTGGTTCTGACCTATTTTTCATTCCAATGACTAAAGTCACCTATATGTATATAATAAAAACCATTCACCAGATAAGTTTAATTAAAAAATATACTGATCTGTTTATATTAGAATAAATAAACCTCAACATTTCAACAAACTACTAAGTATTTATCAATGTCTCAATGCTACTGGACCTGAAGCTTAGTGAGCATAATTATATGACCTGCTGCCAGAGGCAGACATATTAAGGAGTAAACATCAATCGTGATGTCTATTGGTAGAGATACATAGATTGATAGATGGATATAAGCATCGACCTCATCAGAATAATTCACCACCATAAGGCTAACACCATGTTACACATTTAACCTATGGGTGGAGTGTTCTACTTGCCTCAGCTATGACACTGAGTACAAGGCACCTCCAATTTAACGTCTCATGCGATCGACATCCAACTGGGATGTAGCTCATGAAGAGTGCCCGGGCTGGAGATCGAACCTAGGACCTTCAGCAGAGCTGGCCAATAAGGAATTTAATTGGCAGATGTCTTAACCACTAGGCCAACTAGCTGGCCAATTGTATAATCAATGAATCATCACATTTGATAATGAATAAACATATAAGTCGTAAAGTCAAGGCGGTCCTAATGGTCATTTCCTCAGGAGGTATCTCCCTGTTCTTATTAACACCCTGTAGGTGTAAACAATTTGGAATGTGCAGAATGCTTGCCAAAACTTTCGTTTGCTGACAACTGAATAGAACATTGACCAGTGGGACACTTTGATTACATTTCTGTGACCCGCATGGTCAGTCCACTTGCTGTAACACTTCAGCTCCAAAGAAAGTTCATACAACATTAATCTTATTTTGCTAATCTCTAACATTTTCTTTACTATCTTGCCATGGGAATACAAATATTTCAATTTTTTGTCAAGCATTGTTCACTTCAAATACAAGCTTTATGAATTAAATTTTTTTGTTTCGATAACAGTTAAAAAAATGACCTTCCCCTTGTATGTAAATTTAAAAAAAAAGTAGTCATATCTGGATGAATCCAAGCAAATCAAAATCTAGTTTATTCTAAAGTCCTGAATTTGATTTCTAGCCCAGGCTGGAATTCATTTGCCCAGAGAGCATACCAGATTGGATCGACGTTGTTCCAACATTGGCTGTAGGCAGACATAACGATGAGATTATAAGGCTGCTTGGAGTCCACACCATGTTACAATGTACCGCATGGGTTGGGTGGGTCTTTTACTTGCCTCAGCAAAGGCACTTATCTATCTATCTAGCCATCTATCTATCTATCTAGCCATCTATCTAGCCATCTATTTATCCATCTATTTATCCCATCTATCTATCCATCTATCTATCTACCTACCTATCTACCTATCCACCCATCTATCCATCTATAGATCTATCTATCTCCATCTATCCATCTATCCATCTATGTATCTATCTATTTATCTATGTATCTATCTATCTCTATGTATCTATCTATCTATCTACAATGAAATATCGTAAGACCACCTCCCAAGTCAAACCAAAGAACATCGCATCGATGGAAGTCTTACTGGTGAAAATCAATTGTATTATGGAAGAATGGACAAATACAGGGAGAATGAGGTTAAATAAAGTACATATAGTGCTCCTCCTGCTTCATTGCATGTAACTACTGGCGTCACAAATATTACCAAAAACTTAGAAGAGTAAATTAATCAGACTTGTGTGATGGAAATGTAACTGTGATTTCGTTCATATACCACAGTGCGGGGAGAAAGGTTTGAATCTATGCACCCAGTCACTGACTGTGAAGCCATGCTTAATACTTGACCATACAAATCTCACATTTAGACAAATTAAACTTGAGTTATTTGTAATGAGAAAAGCTCTTGGGGGGAAGAAAAAGGTATTTATGAATAGTAACATTTTCATTGATTTATATATATATTTTTTTTTTTTCTTCAAAATTTGAACAGATCTTCACAGTATAGACCAACCAATCTGTATTATATTGACGCTAAAACCATGACAATACTGGCTCTCAATCTATTAATAAATTAATTACTTTTCATAATCGAAGTAGCATAACCATTTTGCTCGATTAAAAATATAAAGTTCATTATAAACGGACATGCAGCCACTAAATTCCAGTCAAATTTATAAGCGGACATACTCACAAGTTAATGGCGCCTTCCGATTGGTCAGATTTGGCGCCAAATCTGCCGTTTTTCGTCTGCTTCTCTAGACATGGTTGCACACAGCTTTGGATCTCATGAGAGGGCACACGTGGACGACAGACTGCATCAAGAATACACTTAAGAGTGTCTGTTTGACAGCACAGGGCTTCTCGTCCTGTCAATAATCACTTGAGAACACAGTTTTTAAGTACAATCAAAGGATTTGGCCGCACAGCAAGTAAGCGCTTAGTCTACTCAATATTATGTAATACTGCGTAATACAACGTCTGCTATTATTATGCAATCACAATGAAGTTTTACAATGAAATAATATTTAATATTGTAACACACAAAATAACACTGCTAGATTTCCAGATTTATTTAACATGATTTTCATCAGACAAAATGCCATGTATATTTTTCTTTATTTTTGTTTTTATTTTATTTTCATCAAATATTAGCATGAACATGATATCATACATCTATATAAGACACAAAACCCCTGAGGGCTTGTTGGAAAATACGCTGTAGTAACATAAACAGGCAGACTGTCAAAGAAATGACAATTTATGAATATGTATCAGTAAGTAAAAAGAAAAAAATTATTTGTTAGTAATACAATACCAATAGGTTTACCACACAATATTCATGTAAATTGAATACTATTATTACCATGTACAACGAAAAGGACAATTACAGATATAAACAATCATATGTCTCTAACTTCTACATTTAATATCCATTTCTTAATTTGTATCCTAAATACATTTAGCGTATGTGACGTCGTCATATTTCCAGGTAATAAATTCCATTACAAAGAATTTTTTTATTAATTCTCGGAAAAGGAAGATGATATTTATTGGAATGTCAGGTCTGAGAAGTATGGATTTATACATGAAAACACATAAATGAATGGCGTTTATTTCATATATGGAATATATTTAGCACTTTGGAAAAACCATAACACTAGGAGTATGATAAAGCATATTTAGAGAAATGTTTAGAGCTTTTTTTTTTTTTTTTTTTACTAATTATGATAGGTTTTAAGGAGGTTTTATAAGCTTATGCCCAGATAATGTTACAATAATTCAAATATGGAAGTATAAAAATGTTTTGTAGTTTTTTATTTCCATTCTTTATTTAATATGTTTCTTACTTATGCAATATTCCTATCGACTGGCTTATTTTTCTAGGTGATTCTTCCAAGGTTAATTTATTATCAATATTGACACTTAGACATTTCATACCTTGTACAATAGGTTTATTGTCATATTTTAATCATGAATAATTATATCATTAGTGAAAGTAATAGCTGATTTGCTGCAAACCAGTCTGAGAGTTTGACAAGTTCTGCATTAAAATTATTGACTATTTCTAACAAATGTTTACCTTTTGTATTATCAGCAAATAGTACGAATGTTAAAAATTTACATACAAGGGTAAGGTCATTTAATGACGTTCCCCCCTTTTTATGTTAAGCAAAAAGAGAAGTGGACTCAGGGTTGAACCCTGGGGCACCCCACATTTCATGATTTCATAGTTTGAGTAGATACTAATGCCATATTTAACTTTTTGGGGCCTGTTTGTTAAGTAACTCCTAAACCATGACAATATGTTATTGTGAACACCATGAGTTAATTTGCGAAGCAAGATAGGATGATTTATGGTATCAAATGCCTTCTTAAAATCCATTGATAAACCAATGTCTTTAATTTCAGTGATTGTAAGAAATGCATGGTCAGTTGAATAAACCTCTTGGAATCCATGCTGATGTAGATACAACACATTGTTCTGAACTAAATAATCATAAAACTGCTTATACATTAACTTTTCATACATTTGGAAAATTCACTTAAAACAGATATAGGGTGGTTATGAAATTCTGTTTATTGCCCTGTTTATGAATAGACGTAATTATAGTCTTCTTCAACTTATCAGGAAATATACCTTGTTGAAAGATCTGTTAATTAAGCAGATCAATGGGGATTTCACCTGATCAAATACAGAATTCAAAATTGATGGACGAATATATATACATATTCATTACGGTATCAGGTCGAAACGTCCGAAAACCGAAACGTCCGAGTACGAAATCTCCGCTTCCCTAAACGTCCGATTACCTAAACGTACGAAAAGTGTCCAAAACGTCTGAAATTAATTTGTTTGGTTTTTTATGTACTTTAAGCAATAGTTTGTTATAAATTCATTAAATTTCTTTACATACAAGTTCTCTCTGTAGTTTAAAATTATATTTGATGAGCAAGACCTCTTTTTAGTGCTTTTAATTAAAGTTAAGGCTGACCGCACCAATTGGACGTTTCGGAGGCCGGCAATGAACCTGCTGACCGGCCAGCTACCCCCCCCCCCCCCACCCACCGTACCCCCGTCGATGAAATGAAAATATTAATAACTTCACTTCTAGTTCACCCAAAGAAAATTAGCAAAATAAAAATAAAAATATCGGACATTTCAGAAAATTTTCGGAGATTTCGGATTGGGACGTTTCGGTTTTCGGACGTTTCGACCTGTATTTATTATTACATACACTTCGCTGGGGTATAAATGTGTACAATTGGAAATAAAAAGACATTATGAGTTAAATAGCATTATATACACAGGAAAATTAAGAGTTAAAATTTCACAAAGTGAACTTAGCCATCAAAACCAGCAGCTGTGTTCTTAAGTCTCATATATGCTTTCTTTAATTCTTCTGCAATAATGGCACTGGGCATAAAATCATTTCCTTGAGGATGTTGCGCCTTATATGTACAGCTAAATCGCTTCCAATCTATGAAAAATATGTATTAAATAATAAGCAATATTGCTTGTACCACAGTAATATGGTCATTGCTGGTTTCAAAGATTTTAGGCAAAGTATTTAGTGTAATTGTACGATCTAGAAATTCACTAATAATTTGCTGTGATTTCCATAAGTCGTGTGTATATTTGTTAAGTGATTTTATTAAAATTAATAATTTGCTGTGATTTCCGTAAGTCGTGTGTATATTTGTTAAGTGATTTTATTAAAATTAATAATTTGCTGTGATTTCCATAAGTCGTGTGTATATTTGTTAAGTGATTTTATTAAAATTAATAATTTGCTGTGATTTCCATAAGTCGTGTGTATATTTGTTAAGTGATTTTATTAAAATTAATAATTTTCTGTGATTTCCGTAAGTCGTGTGTATATTTGTTAAGTGATTTTATTAAAATTAATAATTTGCTGTGATTTCCGTAAGTCGTGTGTATATTTGTTAAGTGATTCAGCATAATATTCTCTCTCGCTTATTCTAAGTAAATGAATTAGTTTATTCCCAAAACATGTCAATCTGGATTTTGTGGCTGTTTTGAATAAGCCTATTTTTCCTCTTATTTGCAATGATTTCCACAAACTTGGCGCTTCCCATGGTTTGTGATTTGGTTTGATAATGCATTTTTTGACAGGTATGCAACATTTATAACAATAATAATATATTCCTTCTAGAAACACATTTGTCGCATAATTGGCATCATTACAATAGAGAACATATCTTGCTCGGATCAGTCTTGATGCCATCTTTGGCTGAAACAAACAACATTTACTAGGCTTCAACTTTAACCCTGCTTCTTTAAGTTTAGTGAGAACATTTTCCAGTCTCTGTACATGTTCTTCAAAACCTTTTAAAAATACAATTATATCACCAAGATAAAGTAAGCAAGAAGGTTAGCTGGTCCCATCACAGACTCCATCACACATTGGAACGTAGCGGCAGAGTTTGACAAGCCCATAAGGAGAAGTATCACTCGAAGAAACCTTAATATCCAGCAGTGAAGGCACAGTATACTTCCGGTCTGCAGGATCCATATCTACCTGCCAATAGCCAGCTTTCAAGTAGAGAGTTGAAAACCAAGTCGAACCAGTTAGTCGATCATATGTATCATCAATACGTGGCAAGTAATGGGCATCTCGAATCGTTTTCTCGTTTAAACGTCTGAAGTCTATGCAAAATCTCAGCGACCCATCAGTTTTGCGTACAAACACTGCGACGGATGCAAATGGACTTTTGCTTTCTTTTATCACTCCAGCATCAAGCATCTGTTTCAAGTGGTTTCTCACCTCATCCACCATCGCTGCAGGGATTCTCCTGTAACAATCGCGGAATGGTGTCGTTGCAAACCTGTGGAGAAGCAATAGTTACCAGCATTGCATGTCCTATGGCAGCTTTAGCTGGTATTGTAATTGTTCGTTCTGAACAATTAGTCACAAGCACAGGCAACTTATCAGTAATTGAATCACCTTGGTAAACTATTGGAGTGACAAGTAATCCACCTGGCACAGACGTTAATTCGCCAGCATCCACCATTACCAGACACCGTGGACCCAACTGAAGCCCTCCATGTGTACATTGGTTTATTTAGTAGACACCTAAATTGGCTCGTGGCCGCTTGATTAGGTGTGTGTTTTCACAGTGTTCAAATATAATTGCAAGTAAAACAATTCTGTATGTTACAGTTAATTTGGTATCCATTAATTATATAAAGTTTGACATATTGAGCAAATCCAACAAGACTATGTGTTTGCAATTTAGAAGATATGATATGTTCTGTTTTATTTAATGTATTTATCATTTTTTAACTTTAAGCAGTTTTCAGTTAATGTCCTTCTATGGAAAGTATTGTAATATTGATTTGTTGATCTGGTGTTGTAGTTATGTATGTCTTTTGATTTCAATATTTCAATATTTTGGAAATATTCAGGGACACCATTGTTTTCAAGTTTATGTAAAAATTTATATATCTGTAATTTGTTGATGTCTTCAGAACGTAATATATTAAGTCTTTTAAACAGTGATTCAGTATGGGCATTGAGTCTAGAATTGGTTATTACACGAATGGCTCTTTTTTTAATCTTATTTAGTTCGTAGGATTTATGTCCCCAGAAAAGTATTCCATAACATAATTTCGAATGAATTAGAGAATTGTATATTTGAAGCAGAATGTTTTCTGACACTGACTTCTTGATCAAATTTAAGGAGCCAATAGTTTTTGATAATGTGGCTGTTAATCTACTTATATGATTCTTAAATGTGAGTGCAGTGTCCAGTAGTATACCAAGATAATTGAAACTGCTAACAGTGTCTATTTGCTTACCATTCAGTTTAGTTTCTGGTTGGTCTACTTTTTTTTGGATGTTATGGAATATCATGCATTTTGTCTTATTTGTATTCAATGAGAGTTTATTAGATTTTAGCCATATAGAGATATTCTGGAGTTCATCATTTATATTTTTTGAATTTTGAGCGGCTGTTAACTCGACTTTTATAGAACTACATAATGTGGTATCATCTGCATATATTATGACATCAAAGTAATCTGTTGCCATGCAAATATCATTGATATATATTATGAATAATAAAGGTCCTAATATTGATCCTTGAGGTACTCCTGTAGTTATAATTTCAGTTTTTGATTTTTTGTCCTCGAATTGCACATATTGTTTTCGGTTTGATAAGAAGCTGACAAATAGCTCCAGTTCAGTGCCCTTTAGTCCATAGAATTGAAGTTTATTCAAAAGAATTTGATGGTCTATAGTATCGAATGCTTTACTAAGATCCATAAACACATTTACAGGAACCTTATTTTCTTCCATCATCCATATGATGTTATCGCTCAGTTGTAAGTAAGCCATTTCAGTTGAATGCTTTTTTCTGAAACCGTATTGGTTTTTATTACAGTTTGTTTGTTTCAAAGTAATTTTGTAATTGTTCATTCATAACCTTTTCAAACACTTTAGATAAAGCTGGGAGGATTGAGATTGGTCTATAATTTTCTACTTTTTCAGGGTCTTTACCTTTGTGTATTGGAATGACTTTTGCTTGTTTTAATGCATTAGGGAATATTCCAAAAGATAATGATTGATTGACCAATTTTGCTTAAGGTTTTGATATTTGAATGAATTGTTCATATTATCTTTAATATTTTCAGCCAAATGTTTCCCAACATTCACAAAATATTCATTGAAACAGTTAGCCACATTCTCATATCCGAAATAAGTACAATTGTCTTTGACCAATTTATCTGGCATTTTGTTTTGAGTTTTAGTTCTTCCTAACATTTCATTTATCATGGTCCAGCATTTTGTTTAATCATTCTTGTTTTGTGTGAAATTATAATCGTAATAATTAGTTTAGCTTCTTTGATGGCTCTTTTCAATATATTATTGTAGGTTTTTAAATAAATTTTCAGTGATTGATATTTTTCACTTTCCACTTTTGTTTTCTTTAGTTTAGAGTATAGTTTATCCATATAGTTAATGGATTTAATCACACCGGTTGTGATCCATTTGGATTTTTTGTGTTTTCGTCCGTCAAATTTAACTTCAGTAATTGGGATATATTTTTTCATTTCATGGCCTAAAGTTTCTAAGAGCTTATTGCAATTTTTGTCAACACTTTCATTTGGGATTTTAACATGTCATGTCTTTGTCAGATATCTGATTCATGTACGTTTGGGTGACTTAACATGTCTTCCAACTTGCATGACCACTCAGCAATGGATTCATTTTGCTTTTGATTTGCAGTATAGAAGTCTGCCAACAGCCTTTCCTTGTTAACTACGACACAAAAAATGTTATCAAATTTTGTCAAGATCTCCTGTAATGACACAGATTGTCCAAGTCTCGTTAACACCTCAGCAGCCAATCCAATAACTGAATTATGGATGGCTCGCATGACTTTGGATTCACTGCAAAGAGTTTTTAAATTTTCTACTTCAAACTTCTAGACCCTAAATGAAGGCTCAGTCTTAAAAATAGACACATCAGAAATGTTTGGTAATCTTGGGATTTTTGACTCATTCCAGTGTCTAGTACCCAAATTACCTTATTACCAATATTAGTTTCTGTAACAACCTTGTGTTTGGCACCGGACAATAGACCTAACAATTTAGCTTTATCATCTTCATTCAGATCTTTGACAAAATCTTCAAGGTTTACCTCTGATTTAGCCATGATCAAAGCCGAAAGTGAGCAAGTGAAATTATAATAATGATTTGAATAAAATGAAATGTGTACCCGCCTGAATAAATATACTATCTCAAATAATAGAAATAGAAAATTTGGAATGTTTGAGTTAAGCCCCGTTCCCACATAGCCGGATTTCCCGTAGTGAACCCGTAGAGTGACGTAACGGTTATGTAACAGCTTTTTTCGCCGGGTTGGCGACGGATTCTGGCGGCAAAAAGGGTTCTATGGGTGACTCAGCGGGTTTTACGGGTGACTCTGCGGGTTCTACGGGTCACTCGGCAGGTTCTACGGGTCACTCGACGGGTTCTACAGATCACTCGGCGGGTTCTACGGGTGACTCGGCGGGTTCTACGGGTTACTCGGTGGGTTCTACGGGTCACTAGGTGGGTACTACGGGTCCTAGGAGTAAGCCGACCGGTAGTAGGAGTAATCCGCCGAGTTCCACGGGTAACCCGCCGGCTTTTTGCTACCAGCATCAGCGTAGGCAGGGAGGGGGGAAGGGGTTGTATATACTTTAAAAGGCTGCTGCTCCTCTAATACTAGTCTGATTTTCGTAAAATAAAACTGTATTGTAGTATAGTTCATACTGATTCCATACGTGTTTTTGGATCTAAAATAGACCAAATATTAAGCGAGTTATTTGTCTGAGAAGGCAGCAAGGTTGGTGGAGGCAAACAGTGGTGCTCTCGCACACGTCCGCGCCCGGACTGTATTAAACGCTGCTCAATTTAATATTAGTCCGATTTTCGTCAAATAAATACTGGATTGTAGTATAGTTCATACTGATTCTATACATGTTTTCGGATCGAAAATAGACCAAATATTAAGCGAGATATCCTATATTATATAATAAGCATATAAATCTATCTGTCTCTCTAAACTATCTATCTACATATCTACATATCTATCTATCTATCTACATATCTATCTATCTACATATCTATGTATCTAACTATCTACATTAAAGAACAGCGATTAATGTTGGGGGCGTTAAACTATTATATAAATTCTACACATTTCCCTGAACAATTCAGTCTTTATTTGACGAAAATCGGACTAATATTAGGGGAGCAGCAGCCTTTTAAATAGTATATACAACCCCCAGCAGTATATTTTTATATAAGAAGAATATGAAGAATAAGAATCAGAATAAACTATCATCTATCTATCTAATTGAGCTCAGCTATAAGTTCAGTATTATAATACTAAAAAAATATTAAAATACTAAAAAAATATTATTATACTAAAAAAAGTTATAGTGAGGTATTCATAAGATTGTGTTCCAGTAATGAAATAATTGAGCTCAGCTTTAAGTTCAGTATTATACAAATTTTGCTTAAAAGGAATGTTGCAACTTTTGAAGCTGGAATTTCCAGTGAATTATTTGTCACCAAAATTTTATTGTAACGTTGGCTGTATACTTGACTACTTAAAAAGTCTACCTCGCTCATAGAACAATTACCTCAATAGAAGACCACCTCACCACTAAGATCCACTTAAGAATGCCATATTATCATTACCTCAGTATTACAACATGTTCACAATTAAATCCACCTCACTTAAAAAATGGAAAAATTGCTCTAACTATCCTCACCACATGATAGTAATTTTAATCCACATTCTAAAGCAGCATGAAAAAGTATTATCCAAGTAAGTGTTTCTATATATTTACTAAAGATAGCATTAGTAAGAAAGACAAGGACAGAAATATACAGAAAAAGAATTAGGAAAGAATAGAAACAAAGAAGGCAAAAATAGAAACAAAGAAGGAAAGAATAGAAACAAGGAAGGAAAGAATAGAAAAGAAGGAAGAATAGGAAGAAAGAAAGAAAGAAATTTTGCTAAAAAGAAAGAAGTAGTAAGAAGTTGTCATGCATTTTCTATTTTATTTGACTGTATGAGTGCTTTACAGAGTAATGATTAGAAAATTTTAGGTTTTGAGTTCATGAAGTATATCTCTGTTGAGTTCTGTTTGATCAGCTTGTGCTTTGTCCGTCTTGGTACACGAGATTTAACTGCCTGAATAGTGGATTTTCACGGAAGCTTCTCTGTATTTACACCAGGTGGCTAGAACAGAATACTGCAATTCTATTGGCTGAAAAAGTTCCCACCCTTGGCTGTGATTGACTGAAGCAAAGTGCATCCTAGCGGCAGTATTTTTAGTGCATTTTAATGTTTATTTGACACTTTATCATTCAGTTGATGTATGTTATTTTTCGGAGAAAGTTATATTTATGGAGGAGAGGAGAGGAAAGACTTTTGTCTTGTTGAATTAGGGCTGTTCAGTTAAAAGACTCTATTCTGGGCTGACAGAGCCGTCGACTGGTAGAACGTACAATGTAATATTATGTAACATCAGCCAGGCTTCCCGTATTCAGACTGACTTTGGGCCAACATTGGGCCGGACTGGTATGCCAACTGAAGACTACTTTATTTGTTAAATCATGTTAATTGAAAATCCCCAGTCATGACGTAGCATAACATGTGGAGAACTAATCTGTGTCATTTCATCATTACATCAGCCTCCTAAAGTTTTTCACAAAATTTGAAAAAAAAATGTAACCTGTTATAATATGTGATGATACATTAATTTCAGACAAAAGATGAAATGCTTTAGCCAAAACAATTTCTAATGCATGGAGTATGTAAATTCCCTAAATCTGATACCGGTCTTATTACGCACAAGATATATTCTGGAAAAGTAAAGCAAGTGACAATCATTGTATTTTGAGGAATCTGCAGTCACTGCAAGCATTTTTGTGTGTTCCGACAAAAAAAAAAACATTATTTTTCCAGTGTACTTTAAACATTACTTTAACAGTGTACTTTTAACATTACTTTTATGGTGAACTATGAACATTACTTTTACAGTGTACTATAAACATTACTATAAACATTAGTTTTACAATGAACTATTATCATTACTTTCACAGTGTACTATTAACACTAATTTTACACTGTACTATAAACATTACTTTTATAGTGATCTATAAACATTACTTATATAGTGTACCATAAACATTACTTTTACAGTGTACTATTAACATTAATTTCACAGTGTACTTTTAACATTACTTTTATGGTGAACTATGAACATTACTTTTACAGTGTACTATAAACATTACTATAAACATTAGTTTTACAATGAACTATTATCATTACTTTCACAGTGTACTATTAACACTAATTTTACGCTGTACTATAAACATTACTTTTATAGTGATCTATAAACATTACTTATATAGTGTACCATAAACATTACTTTTACAGTGTACTATTAACATTACTTTTGCAGTGTACTATAAACATTTATTTTACATTGTACTATAACATTACTTTTACAGTGTACTATAAACATTACTTTTACAGTGCACTGTAAACATTACTTTTAAAGTGTATTATAAACATTACTTTTACATTGTACTATAAACATTACTTTTATATTGTACTATTAACATTACTTTTACAGTGTACTATATATATATAAACATTACTTTTATAGTGTACCATAAACATTACTTTCACAGTGTACTATAAACGTTACTTTTACACAAATTCACAGTGTACTACAAACGTTACTTTTACAGTGCACTATAAATATGTAGTTTGTTTATAGTAGATATTGTGTCTAGTTAAGAAATAATGGTAGACCAGATGTGGCCATTTATGGTGAGTTATTACTCAATACTTGTATGAAAATTAATTGCTCCATTTCAATCAGTTATTGTATGCTTTGTACATCCATCGTATACATATTTACACAAGGGGTGGGGGCCTACCTCAGTGGTAGCGCGCTGGGCTTCCAACCACTGAGTCCCGGGTTCAATTCCTGGTCGAGCCTAAGTTGGATGGCTGTTTCATTCTTTATCTTATTGCCATGGTCCCTGCCTGTCCTAATTAGCCCATCAGGTGCAGAAATACAGGACGTAAAGCTCTAATACAATATACATATTTAGAAAGTGTTGCAGCATTGCCAGGTTAGTGGAAGCTATTATTATTATGATTATTATTATATTGTACCTAAATTGTACAAAATTATGGAAAAATTTAATCGAACAGTTTATATATAGAATTTTATTGACCGCAGAGCATCAAAAAGATACATGTGTCTTAAAAAAAAAAAATACAAGGATAAAAGTAAACATATACATATATATAATGATTAAGTAAAATAAATGAACAATCTACATGAACATAATTTAGTTACATATTAAAAACATCTATATGATAATTATGGACAACTTTAAGCATATGAATAGAACAAGGCACCATCAGGGCAATTAGCAGGAATCAATGCACCATAGAAGATTAATACTGAATACAAATAAGCAGCAGGAGTTGGTATTTACAAATGTACAGATTTTATATCCAGTTATATTGTCTATTTTAGGAACTATATATAATAATAACAACAGTAAAAACAATTACATAAGCATACCAATATATGTACAAATCCTTATTTGGAATGAAATAAACAAGCATATCAACAACCAAATATATTTACAAACAAACAATCAAGCATGCACCAGGCAACCACAAATCAAACCATGTGAGTCCGCATGTCCAGTGCCTATAGCTACCCATGACCATGTGGTAAACTTTATGAATGAAAATGAATATTAAACGATATTATCAGTTTTTAGGACTATGTTTAAGAATTTACCTAATGCATAAATAACTTCTGAGTTTTTATTAATCATTATTTTTAAAAGTTGTTCTTTGGGGTGAAAGATAGTGAAGTCTTCAAATATGTTTATAAGCTGCTTGGTAGAGATCCATTCTAGCCGTTTCCCAATTCTACAAATTATCAAACAATGAAACTCATCTTCAGTGTCATTTGTGTCGCATCTTTTACAAATGCGCTCTTCAGCTACTACATAAGGTCTCTTGTGTCTACCTAATTCCATATGGAGATTATGAGAACTCAGTCTTAATCTGGCTATACTACGATAAAGATACTTAGGTAGGTTGTAATTTAAATAAGATTCTAGACACAGTTCCTTCTTAAAGAGTTTGTAAGTTCTAAGCTTAGGATTTTTTACATTGTCATTAATATCCGTTAACATCTTGCTTTGTGCATGTTCATACAACTTAGTGATAATTGAAGCTGGGATTTCATCATCATTAATGTTTAAGCTATCTGTAACCTGATATATCCTAAATAGCCAGCATGGCTGATTGTTGCGATAAAGAGATACTTAAAAGTCATAGCATTTGCCTAATAATAAGGGGCAATTTTCAGATTTTAACCTATCCCAGTATTTAATAGCTGAAGCTTGCTGTCTATATATCAATGGGAATCTGCCCGTATCTGCTAGTACAGCAACAGATGATGTTTGGTTTCTCACACCTAATAGGTTCTTAAGGAATTTGAGGTGTATTTTTCCAATACTTCTATCTCTTTATTTGGAAACCAGATTTCCCTATTATAGTCCAAAATTGGCAAAAAGTACCTGCATACCAGTGGCACATTCAGAGACAAGGACTAAGTCATCTGCATAGAGAAGATGTGTAAAATTATTCTCATTTATAGTGGATCCATTTCTTTGATCAAAGTATTCATTCATATCTGAAAGATATAAATTAAACAATTTAGGACTTAAAATTCCGCTTTGGAGGACGCCATGTGTGCTATCAAGACTTGAACCTAACTGTCCTTGCCATCTAACTTTGGCACAAGATTTGGAGAACATACTATGTATTATTTTTAACTAATCTACCACCATATCCCCTTTTAATAAGTTTATAGTAGAGAAAAGTACGATTAACAAAGTCAAAAGCATTTGAAAAGTCTACAAAGTGATATACAGGTTCTTTCTCTTTGATTAGTGATAGGAAATTAGTGTGTCTATGATGAAAACATTATCACTTGTTCTACACCCTTTGCAGAACCCAAACTGATCTATTGAGTTGGTAGCCTCGCCCTGAAAGACTAACCTTTTGTTAATTATAGATTCGAACACCTTACCCATACAAGCCATTAAAGTGAGTTTACGATAGTTATCCGGTTCAATGAGACTGCCTTTTTTGTGGAGTGGTTGTATTATTCCTTCAGTCCACTTTTCTGGGGAAAATGCCTCTCTCCCAGGTGTAATTAAATAATATAGTTAAAGGTTCAGATAGATAGTCTGATAAATATCTATAAAAGTCATTGCTAATGCTGTCTATACCTGGAGCTTTGCCTGATTTTAGGGTTCTCAGTTCTCTTTCTACCTCATGTAATGTAATTGGGGCATCAGTCATGGTGGGAGCATAGCTGGGATTGTTGTTATATATAACCATATATCCCTCTTTTTCTTTGAGAAAATACATATCGAACTTGGCAAGGGCACTACATATAGAAGCATCAATATAAAAAATAAAAATCAAGATGTACATAAAAAATTTAAAAGCATCATGTCTGTCCATAATTGAAAACAACTGTCCTTGTGAGACAAGAACTAAGTCTCTAATAGCTGTTCCTGTGACAGTATTTTCTTGTGTGTAGCAATTGGCTTCAGTGACACTAATTTGGGTTATACACCGAACGTGTTAAAGATAGGCCTATTATACACACTGATGTCGTCTCAAAGCTGATGTAAGATTCAATAAATGTAGTTTCTGAAATCGGTGTTTTTTTTTTTAATTATTATTATTTTAAAGGTAATCTCAGAGGAAAGTCCACCTCAGGTAGAAATGTTTAAATATCAGGATTTGTTATTACATGTTTTGAATGGACAGGTCAAAATGTCTGGTGGACAAGATGTCCTATGTAAAAACAACCATCATAATATTATTAGATCGGAGCACACCTATACAATAAACTATATTTTATAGTTATAACTGCAGCTCTTGTGCAGGAGGACGTTTCTGCTTAACTTATATTGTGGTTGACTTTTTTTCTTTCTTTTATACCAGTGGACGTTTTGACCTTGGCCAAGATCTTATTATTGCAGTATTGCGATAAATAATTTGTTTTTAAACGTATACATAGTTATTTAGAATGTTATATCATGTGATGCATGGATGGAAGAATTAAAAAATGTACCAGACAGAGTGGCTGACTTAATTTGGAAAGCAGGATAAGTTAAACAATAAAAAATTATATTTCTTTCCATCATATATATAGTGACACTGGCTGTAGTAAGTTACTAATCAACATGTTACCCGGTTTAAATATATTGCATTAAAAAAAAATATATATATATATGTAGTTAGCTATATTAATGATTGAATCATTGGCATTGTGTTATTATCTATGTTATTGGTCTTTACGAACTGTCAGGGCAGAAATTGATGTAATTAAGGATAAATGACAAGACAGAATGTAATAAAAATATTATACAAGAAATTGAAAATCAACTATCTCTTACACTACTATCCACATTACCCAGTAGGCTGGGTCGTTCTTCTGCCCCCAGGATAGACACTGGGTACGAGACACAGGCAATTAAACGTTTTTTTGGCATGGTTTCAATTTGTTGAAAGTTGAAATAAAATACCGGAGCACAACATATTAACCAGTTCCCACAATACCAAATCACTGAATTTTTATCAATATTATTATTTTTTATTTTTTTTGTGCGCAGAAAACAACAAAATAATCAGGCCACCACGTGATGTATACAACGTCTCGCATTTTCTCCTCGCTTCTCGCTCGCTACGGGACTTTGCGACAGCAGACAGGTTGCTATTGTGTGGTTGCCGGAACTGACGTCAAGGAACAACATGAGGAACAATTGCGCCACCAAGCGGATGACGAGCCAACTAATGTCCCATTGAGACCAAGTAAGTCGAATGTCTCTGTACAACTGGCACTTAAATGTAAAAAACTAGCCATTAAGGCTCTCGTGGATAACAACATATTGCCATCGCATATGACGTAATTGTATAACATTAGGCCTAGCAGCTGGGTGGCCTAAAGGAATCCGCCAATTCCACATTGGCCCACTCTGCTGAAGGTCCTAGGAACCAGGTTCGATTCCAGGCCCAGGCACTCTTCATGAGGTACATCTCAGCTGGATGTCGATTGCATGAGATGTTAAATTGGAGGTGCCTTGTACTCAGTGTCTATGCTGAGGCAAGTAAAAAGACCCCACCGTGGTGGATTAGGGCTGAAAAAGACCCTACCCATGGGGTAAATGTGCTACATGGTGTGGACTCATATAATAATAATCATTGTTAGTCATTATATACTCCTATTGCAAATTTTTTAGGTACGTTGCACCACAGGTGCCCTTCAGAGGCTGGTGTGTCCAGACATATAGACACAGGTGCCCTCCAGACGCTGGTGTGTCCAGACATATAGATAAGATTATATCTTGACAACGCACTGATGCTAGCTGGACGGCGCCTGTGGCACTCAAAAAGCTTGGTAACTTGGTATTTTTTTCTAAGTAAACTTCATAAATCGGCAATGAATAGTGACAAATAAACACAGATAAAACCAATTGGTAAAGTCCTAAAATCTCTCAAGAAAGTAAAATAATGCTTGAAGTAACATTATTGGCATCTTTTGGTTAGTCTGCCCTGTTAGTATTTACTGAGAAAAAAATATATGTATAAATATATATTTATTCAACAATATATTTATACAATTTATCATAGAATACAATTTGAAGATGTTGATTTATAATAACCAAGCTAAAATACAAACATATTTAATACATTCAAATGTTATACAGTGTCAGAAATTGTCTATATGCATTGACAGGAGAATAATATTATCCACCTTGTAGTCACAATCATCCGTCATCTCACACTGAAAGGACAAACACCAAGTTGGCCAGGAACAGATGGTATATGAGAAAACCTTGTCAAATGATAAATACACTGCCTAATATCAGACCATGGGAGTATTATCAGACAGACATGTAGTCATATATGTCATAACATAATGTCGATCTCAGCATTCCGTGGCTCCATTGACTCAATGGGCGATATGCTTTTTTCAAAACTGCTACACCTAACTCTTGTTAAAATTTCACAAAATTTGGAGAAAATAATGTTCATGATCAACCTCATCACCCAAAAAAAAAAAGAAAAAGTCAGGCTCACTTAATTATTATAATTTTTTGGGGGACATCCACACTCTACCAATGGGTGGCCTCAGCATAGACACAGAGTACAAGGGACCACCCACTTAACGTCTCATGCGATCGACATCCAGCTAGGATGCAGCTCATGAAGAGGGGGCCGGGCCTGGGATCGAACCTGGGACCTTCAGCCCTGGCCAATGTGCAAATTGGCAGATGCCTTAACCATTAGGCCACCCAACTGCCAAGAGCTTTCATTGCTCATATCCAGGTGGAGAGCACTTGAGTACTTCAGGTTGATCACTCTGCATAATTATGCATAAAATGTAAACCAGTTCATCCAGCTCATCTGGCTTTAAAAGCTGTTAACTTAAGTGGAATCATACATCAGTGGAGCAAGAATATGACATCTTACCTTGCAGCCAATAAAATTAATTAAACATGATTTACCTTAATATAACTGAAACAATATAACTGTGCGTACATACATTATATGGTAGTGAAATCAATCTGTACTCAACCAGATAACATACATTTAATGTCTAATGTCTCAATGCTACTGGATCTGACTCTGAAGCTTAGTCAGCTTATATGACCACCCTCCAGAGGCAGATATAATGATGAGATGATAAGCTTGGAGTCCACACCATGCTACACATTTACCCCATGGGTGGGGTCTTTTACTGGCCTCAACATAGACACCAAGTACAGGGCACCTCCAATTTAACGTCTCAAGCGATCGACATCCCGCTGGGACGTAACTCATAAAGAGTGACAATATGATGCATGGCCGACATTGCATGACCACCCGGTCGGGCTGATCCGGTATGTTGTCTGGGAAATACCAATAAAAGCAGCCTTTAGGCATTGTTATGGAATCAGATATGATTGCCTACCCCACGGTTACTTTCAATTACTTCATTTGATTTTCGAATTTCCATAATTTTTGGTGTTTCGTTATTTTTGCAGGTCTGACCATACCACCGAAAGAAATCAAACTTTACACACGCAGTCACATCCCAGCAGTGCTCAATGCTTACTTGGATGGCAAAAATGTCGACCCTCTTCCATTCATGGCAGCTGCCTCTGTCCTGCCCATGAGGGCTAACAATTACGTAATAGATGAACTGATTGACTGGGGTAACATCCCAGATGACCCCATTTTCCAGCTGGTCTTTCCCCAGCCAGGTAAGTAATGACATGTCCTATTACATTCAACGTTGATTCTTGTGTTATTTGATTATGACGCAGGAATCACAATTAGTGTGATTCTATTTTATTCTATTCCTTCTGGTGACATCCTGGTGGGAGTCTTATATATTATACTGTATTGCGTAGGGCTGTACACCGGTTCTCGATATACCGTTTGTACCGGTACAAGGTTAACGATACGGGTATTGATAACCGTTATTATTACTAACGATACACTTGAACGGTATGCAGAACGGCATTTTTGAGCAAATAGGACACCTGCTACACAGATGTTCCAGTGTTTGTGAAGAAAAATATCAGCGATTCTTAATACAATTAATAGTTTGCAGTTATTCAATGAAGATTTGTTCATTAAATTTGATAGTATCTTTTGATTATTTTAGGTTTATAATATACTTTTATATACATGTTCTAAATTACTACTTGATAAAATTTAACGATACGTATCATGATACATATCGTATCGGTTTTACTGTATCGTGATACGTATCGTATCATTTTAAAGATTAAGGTGTACAGCCCTAGTATTGCGTCATGGGCTATTGTATTATACTATATAGATGTCATCAACTTAGGACGTAGATTCAAACCAAGCTGGGGGCATCTAACAACTCTGGATGAAGACAGTTCTTTGAATTGTATTGGTCACTATTAGTATCCAGTTAAATCAACTTAATTGCTTAGAGCTACCATGACTTCTGTTTATATCAGCTCAACTTACTCAAATTAAGGCATCCTTGCTATCATAACACAAACAAATTAAATTGAACTTCTATTAGGCCTTAATTATAATGAGCTGACTTGACTTAATCATCCAGCTGCAGCACCGTGGCACTGATTTAGACGTCAAAATAGCTGTAGCATTTGTTTTACTTTATTGCCCTTTTTCTTGAATTTAATTTTTTATAGGGACCATATTTACTGTCTTGAAAATATATTAGCACAATTAATAGACACGCCAATATATACATATATATCGGTACGGATGGTTGGTCATAGGGAAGAGCCTTGTAATATTATTTTTTTTAACTAGTTTTATAAAGTCATTGTTTTACCCAGCACTCAAATGTCAATGTAAATACCTTTCTTTTTTTGTATACAATAATTATCATTTGTCGTCCACAAGCACCTGTGCTGGTTTTTTTTAATTTTTTTATTGTAAAAAATCAAAATTTTTGGCTGGAGGGACTTGAGTGAAGAGTTACAAGGTTCTGGATGAACCCAGTGACCTAAAACAAATCAAAGTGACCCATTTCTGAATTCATTCAAGGTCTTCCTCTAAGGTATATTAAAGTTCCATGAGCTTAGCATCAATAGACCTGAAGTTATCATGTCTATAAGTGTGGTTGACAGACAGAGAGACAATAGGGAGGGATAAACTGACAGATGTGCAGGTCATCACAATACTCTATAGGCTACATGCAATTTGCAGTCTGGACCATTCTTGTGTAACTTACATTTCGTAAATACTTGATTCATAAAAACATCCTATTGTAATGTGCCTTTTCATAAACCAGAAATGCTGAATGATGGCGACTTGCAGCGGATGCAGGACTTGATTCGAAAAGGCGTGGACCGGATCACTCTTCGAAATGAAGCAGAAAAGATACGCAAGACTCTGAATCCACACCCCGCCCAACAGAAGACTCTAAATGTCCCGAAAGAAGAATCAGGTGAAGAACTGCCTGGCATGCAACACAAGTACAGAGAAACAGTCCTGTTCTTCCCTTCTGAGGGACAGTACTGCCAGAGCTTCTGCACTTACTGCTTCAGGTGGGCTCAGTTCACTGCAGTGGGGAGTGACCAGGCCTTTCAGGTTAGATTTCTTTTGGCCACAGATGAATATACACAGATTGGACAGTCCTTCATTTGCATAAGCCATCAAGGCTTGGTTTTGGGCGACAATAGGCATAACTTTGCCATATGACCATATGACGTCATAATCACAACAATCCCAAGTGACGTAATTGTTATTGTTGTTATCGTGATGTCATATTTCTGGGTGCTTAACAATAATGTAAAACACTGACCCCAAGCATTTAAAAAAAATTCATAATGTGATTCCCTTTTAAATCTGTAAGATTAATTATTTGACTTTCATTAGTGATTTATATGAACAAATCCTTTCATTGTTTTGTCAACTTTTGATATGAAATCGTCACTGCGGGCTTGTCATATTGTGAAACACAACCCTGACCAGGCTGATATAGGTTCAATTGTACGGTTCCCTCTGGGTATTATTACTCTGTGGATTTTTTGTTTATTTGTCTCATTTCATCCTCTGATTGGTCCCATTTCACCTCAATAGAGTCTTTTCACTGAGCAGCCTTGAAGTCTTATTACTCATTTTGCCTTCTGATTCTATTAATATAATTTTCTCTGGGAAATAGAAAACAACTGAATGATAAGATGTCAAATATAAAATGCACAATAAAATACTGCTGCTAGGATGCACTTTGCATCAGCCAATCAGAGTCAAGGGCGGGAGCTTTTTCAGCCAATAGAACTGTAGTATTCTGTCGTAGCCACCTGGTGGAAATACATAGAACTTTCCGTGAAAATCCACTATATCATCCAATATCTCTTTGGCATCCGCTGGTGCTTTCAGACAAAACAGTGTAGCTTAACCCTGCATGTGGGGTAAGAGCCCTATTTTCAAAATTACTCCATCAAAGTTGTACAGTTTGGGAGTAAGGCTATTGGAGAGTAACTGTACTACATGGCCAAATGTGCCACGTGCGTTTTCCATGAGAAGGATAAACGCATGGAAAAGGCATGGTTTTTGCCTAATTAAAATAAGCTGAAAACCATGCGTTTATCCAAGCGCATGGGAAACGCACGTAGCACATTTGGCCATGTACCTTTCAATAGTGTATAGGAGCCTTCCATATACTTCATAAGCAACGTTATATTTACCATATGGCTCCACTTCATTCCATCTATCTCACTTTGTTCTTTGTAGTGATACCATTACGTAACCTTATCTTAACCCTCAACTAGTCATTCATGGAGCCCTCGTGGAGCCCTCATGAAGCCCCCAGCAAGCCCTGGCTCTGTGGACATCAAGAGCCGAAAAATCCATATTCAGAGCGAAATAGCAGAAGCACGTGTCAATGGCATGCCGCTCTTCCCCCCCCCCCCCTTTGAATTATTTGGTCAATTACACACCACAAGAGACCCCTAGTTAGTTGTCAAGGCAATGGAATGAGAAAGAAGGTGTATGTGACACAGCAAATTATGATGAAGAGCATGATTTTGCCATGAAGTGGGGGAATTAATTAGAGAATAACTTGTGATAAATTCGATAAAAACGTAAGTCCATTGGGGCTATATGTGATTGGAATACGTTCTTTATATTAACCCTATGCCTAGGAATTAGTAGTAGTCTACTTTTGTACTAATAGGCCAGTAAAAATTGACATGAATTTGGGGTGACCCTGGACTAAAAATTGACGAACAACCTGGACTAACTCATTAGAGGCATTTTATTCTATCTTATTTCATTCCTTTATGATAAGTAGTTCAGATAATAATAGGTTTTTAAATTTTCTTTAATTTTATTTTTTATGAATTTTGTTGCCATGGAAACAAGAGCTGGAAAATTTCCCCCAAGTCTGGGCTATCATTTGATAGAATAAAATGCCTGTTATGAGGTGTTCGTCAATTTTTACTGGTCTATAAGCAAACCTTTGAATGACGAGGAAAATTTGGCCCTTAATGTGGTGATAATTTTCAGGGTTAGGAGAATATAGACTTCTAGAGGAAGTCTAAAGTCTTATTTTTTCCGAAAATTTTGAATTTACTGTAAAGCGCATCTGAAGATTGAAAATTTCAAAGATTAGGCTATACAAATTTTTACATTTACATTTACATTTAGAGCAAGTACCTGCCACGCACAAGGGTTGATTGATGAGGTGAGAGACAATGAGAGACGGGAGGTGGGGGGAGGGGGTTCCACCCTATGTTACATTTACCCCATGTGTAGAATTATTAACGTCTCATGTGAACGACATCCAGCTGAGATGTGCTTATGACCAATGCCGGGCAACGTTGAACCAACGTAGCATCCCTGATAGGATGATACATCGGCCCGATGTTGGCCAGACATGCCAAGTCTCACTCATTCAGAGTGAGTCTCACTCATCTGGATGTTATCTCACTCCTCTAGACTTGAGTATTTGATACATATATTAATTTGTCTCACTCTAAGAGAACTAGAATAAATATTAATGAAAACTGGTTGTAAAGGGCCAAAACTCACTCATTCACCACTCCAGAACTTGGCATCTCTGATGTTGGTCCGATGCTGCCCACATAGGGTCAACGTCAATACGATGTCAAATGCTATCTGGGATGTTATCTACGCTGTGCCAGGAATAGAACCCCAGAAATTAAGCAAAGCTGGAAAATTAGTAATATGGACAATACATATGTATGGTAGTCGTGAGAGTGAGGTGGCCTTAAGGTCGGGTTCTTTTATACTACCTTTCACATATATGGAGACGAGATGAGCTGACTTAGAAAATGTACTGCTCTCCTTACAACCTAAATAGCATTCCAAATAGGGCAACGTCGTTTCTATTTCGGCCACCATCGGTACAACATCGTTTTAACATTGCCGACATCATGCCGACGTTGATACGATTTGGAATGCTATCTGGGAACTACATCACGGGCAATTTCTGAAATAAGCTTGGCGTAGAGAGATCCCAGATTTGGACACATCAGCTTGACCTTGGCCTGGTTATATTAGGGTTGGCCCTGTTTTATCCTGATATTTATTTGTTAAATCTTTTGATGTTTCCAAACTCTATGGCACTAGATGTGAACATCTTTCCTCACTCTTTTCAGTGTTCAGAGCCAGAGCTGTTGAGAAACTACTTGTCAAAGAATAAATGCATCAGTGATGTTCTTTTCACTGGAGGTGACCCTATGGTCTTAACAGCCAAACAGTGGCAGAAGTATTTGGACCCTTTGGTCAATAGTCCAGGAATGGACCACATATCTACTATAAGGATTGGGACAAAATCTCTTGCTTACTGGCCTTATAGGTTTATCAGTGATTCTGATACAGATCATTTGCTGAGGTGAGTAGTAAACTGTCATCAGCGATCCAGTGGTGCTAGAAGGACATAAAAAAGTTGTAACTGAAGCGCGCTGGTGTCAGAACTTTGGCTTGTACTGTCATTGACTTATCATACTAATCACTTTAAAAGTAGAATCAACTTGCTTCACACGACGAGGAACTCCGACAAGAAGTTGTATCGCCTTAAAGCTTGATCTGTTTTGCCTCGAATAATATTAAGTTAAACTGACAGTGAAGTGATATTAATTGACAAAGCTACAAGTACACTTCATATAGTTTACAATGACCTACTTACAAAAAACTATTGTCTTGTAATGTGTGTTTCGCTCTTGAACACTTCATATTGTTCCATGCATTTAGGTAGTGATAATCAATATTCTGTTTATAGCAATGAATTATTTTTGTATCAAGGTTGTTTGAAATGGTGGTTCAGTCTGGGCGCCACCTGGCGATTATGGCTCATTTCACCCATCCTAGGGTAAGACTGCCATCTAGTGCATATATTTAGAGTCACCAACTTTGGCAAATACAATATCTATTCAAAGTCAGTCATCATTTTTTAATTTTAATTTGGTCTTCCCAAGAATAATGAACCAAACCGTAAGACTTGAATGATAAATTGGGTATCTTATTGATCTGTTTTTGTCAAGGAATTAAGTACACCGGCAGTTCAAACTGCGATACGTCGACTGCAAATGACTGGTGCGACCATTAGATCGCAAGCACCACTAGTGAACCATGTCAATGCTGACGCTGCCACTTGGGCTCATATGTGGCGCGCTCAGGTCAGAATGGGAATTGTGCCATACTACATGTTTGTTGAAAGAGATACCGGTGCCAAACACTATTTTGAGGTTTGTTAACCAACTTGAAGTTTTTTGCTATTCAGTCATCAGTCTATATCCGAGAAATGTTCTCTATGTACGCCCTTTTTGCGCAGCAGCCATGTTGGCAAGTTTGCCTCGTTGACCTCATTTTGATTATGTCATATATTATGACATCATTACTTCTCCATTGTTCTTGTACTCTGCGACCCCACCATGGCCATTATATATTGATGATGCATCTGAGTGCATAGAGAGGTCAATGAGGCAAAAATGACAACATGGCTGCTCTGTGAAAAGAGTGCATTGTATTGAACAAATTGGTAGAATTAACTAAGATATATAGTTTTTTATTATTAGATTTTTGCTGCATTCTAACCAAAAATTGATCAGATGTCCAAATGTGACATTTTCATGGGAAATTCAAGTGTTATCACTGCAGAAGAAACCAGATTAAAAAAATTACTGTTACGGCTGTCAAAGGTAGTGGGTTCATTTCAATTTAAGAAAGTACAGCTGTGGCCAAAAGTTTTCAGACACTTCCCGTAGATGGTGCGTATGGCGCTTTTGAATTATTGACTTTGTACCATTGGTTGTATTACATTGCGATGGCCTGGATATGGGTCTGTTTGTTCCTTTTGTGTGTCTTTCGCACTGACTGTGTGTCTGTCTGATAGATACGATAACTTCAGATCTATTGATGCTAGACTCGTGGTATACTGTAGGGAATATCATACCTAAGGAAGACTTTGGATAAAGTTTAATGCATTAGAATTACATTTAATATAATGGTCCCTATAGAAAATAATTCAAGAACAAGTGCAATTGCATAAAAATCAAGACTAAAAATGAACTTTTGGCCATGGCTGTGGATTAAAAATTATGGTAAGCGAAGTATTCGTAATCGATATGAGCTGAAAGCCTCTGAATAATTTTTGGTTTGAATGCGGATGATAGTTTAGAGAATGTTGCAATTTTATTTGTTCATTTTATGAGTGCGCTTGTATTTTGTTGCATCGTTTTGAACTTTTGCATGAAAAATGTGTACCTTTAAATTCCTTGCAGCCAAGGCAAAGAGATGAAGAAGCGTTGCCTTATCATAATAGTAATGCTATTACTTATTTTTTATTCAGATCATTTGCTAATACACTTCGAAATAATAGCATGATTATAAATATACACTTTAAATGTCTCAAACTTAAACCATTTCATGAAATTCTATGTTAAATATGATTTGTAATGTAGCTTACATTTGACCATCACAAACGATTAAGTTCAAATATTTCTTGTAAAAGTTGAACATTAGTTATGTTGATCCTTATAAGCTACAATTGCCAAATTATCTATCTGTTAAAATGTGATTCTTGTTGGTTAAAATGTTTTTCGATTGGCTTATTACACTAAATGTTATTGAATTATACTCATGACAAACCATCAAAGTACTAGGCTAATTTATGTTACAATTTGAGCAAGTCGTATGTCCGCATTTTCTTATATTTCACTACTTAGGTCCCATTGGATAAAGCTCTGAATATCTACAATGAAGCCGTGTCCAATGTATCCGGGATCGGACGGACGGTCCGAGGTCCTTCGATGTCTGCCACTCCGGGGAAGGTCCATGTGGTGGGGGTTACAGAGGTCGAAGGTCAAAAACTCTTCGTTCTGAGGTTCTTGCAAGCCAGAAACCCCCAGTGGATGAACCAGGTGTTTTTCGCAAAGTTTGACCCTAAGGTGAGGATAAATGTAATTTGTTTTACTAATTGAGTTAAGGGTACCCTGGGAGGACCAACAAACTGAGTTCAGACCAAATAATGAGCAGCATAATTATAAAAAAATTCCCTAACTCCTTCATTTTTTTAGTCAATATTCACTCCAGTAGTTTGTAAAATTATTTCAATTCGCTGGTGTCACTAAAAATTATTTACTTTGTTTGATCATAATTGTTGAATTGTATACCTCCTTTAATATTTGAAAGTCTTCTAGATCCAAGAACTATATATGCTACTTATTAACAAACAATGTGGACGAAGAATACCTTCTTGATAGAGCGAAATATTGCAGTCATTTGCAGGCACACCGATAGGTGGTGCTTGAGACAGAACACATCAGATTGGTTCTTTCTAGCAGGGTGCGTGACAAAATTTGTCGCCCCTATTAAATCAATTTAATTGCACGTCCACTGCACCTGTTGCTCTGAACATGGAATCACTATACAAATAGTGACTCCATGTTCTGAATAAACAAGACACTTATTGTTTTGAGTCTTTTGACTTGTTTTGACCATTAAAACATCTGAGACATGTAAATATAGCATCGAAATCGTGGAAGAATACGGCATTTTCAGTGGACTTCACTGAAAAGCACAACTTACATATTTGCATTAATGGTGAGAAAGCCGGTCTATGTTTATGTCAATTGCACAACAGATAAAATATGAATTTAATGTTGCATAATACATGATAATTGAAAGAACTTCTCAGTTCATGAAGACTGCCTCTCTATTAAAAGCACCTCATAATTTAGCCACTAAATTTGGAAAAACTTGTATTCAAACGACTATTAATTCCATCATTAAGACCACTCAAATTTGCAAATTTCATAACAGCAAGAAATTGATAGTTACAGTTTGATTTTTATTTCGATGATTAAAAATAAATTGAAATACACACCTGACCATTCAATAATATCATTGTGAAAAAGAAGATCCAAATGCAGTGGAGTCCTATTGCTTCTGATACACTCATTGCAGACAATTCATATTCTGTTTAATACAGTCAACCCTCATTTATTCGCACACCTTTGTCAACTGTGCAGATAATAAATGAGGGAACCTTAATATTTATAAATGCACTAAGTAGATTTATTCCCACAAACTGTGTGCAGATAGCGAGGGAACCGGATAAGTGGGGCCCGGATAAATGAGGGTTGACTGTATCAACCACCTGATGACAAACAACTAACAACAATTCTAAGAGGGATTAAGTTACTGTTTAAATAAGTTTTAAGTTGTCTACTCTCATATTATTAGTGCTGATTCAGGCTTATCACACTTGAGTGCTCATGCACTCCCTCTGATAAATCCTGAATCAGCATTCCGTGGGGCAATAACTATCACATAACATTGGATGTGGGACCTTATGCTAAGATTTCACTCAGATAATTTCTACTGAGATTTATAATATTAGTGTTGTATAACATGCAGTTTGTTAAAACCCCTTGGCGGTCAGAATTCTAACCCAGGCTTCTAGCATAGCCGGATTGAACAGTAGGCCTATTAAAGTATATTAAAGCATTCAGGGTTGAGGATAGAGCTACGTGAACAGTACTCCTCAAAGTAAATGTTTTAGACTCTGTAAAACTAGACTTTTAGCCAGAGCAATTATTACAGCTGATTGCATTGAAGTGTAGTCAACAGGCCATCAGTCCAATTCCAAGTGTGGCCTGGCTCATAAACTATCATCACTGCTACTTCAGCTAAAAACCGGACCGTCATATAGACAGCAGATAATATCAAATGATTTATGCCAACATCTAGATATGATGTTTTGATGTTGGCAAAATCTAGGCAATCCAGACAGCTTGATTTTTGCATTGTTTTGACGTCGACGACATCGCGCTGACGATGATACCATTTTGAATGCTGTCTGGGAGTTGGCAAATTATAAATTTTTTTAATATAAGTGACTGCTAGGGCCTTCAGAGGAGCAAGCGAGCATCTCACCACTAAACCACTCAGCTGCAATATGTTGGGTTTATTACGAAAAAGTATGAATGAGCTGGTGGTGGATTGCTGATCAGTTCTCATTTCAATTATAAAACAGCAAAGTTGACTTAGCCTCAGGGGCTAGGCTTGACTGGGAACCACTCAAGCATGGTAAATTGTGACATCACCAGGACACTTTGACAGAGGGCTGTTTACACTTATATAAGTCATTAAGGTGACATGAAATACTTAAGTGTTTCTTTGTCTGTTTTAATAGAACCGATAACATCAGCAAAAGCGGCCGAAGATACACCGGTTTACTGCCCCAGATAGCATTCCAAATATTTTCAACGTCGGCGTGACGTTGGCGATGTTAATACGATGTTGTGACAGTGGCCTATATGGAAACGATGCTGGGCCGATTTGGAATGCCATCTGGGGTAGCTATAGCTTAATGGTCTCCTATAACACTTGGATTTAAAGTTTTTCAGAAATAGAGCATATACTGATTTAAGAGGTCATTCACAAATGTTAAAGGGTGATAGATGCAGATACAACCTGTGTAAATAATTTTTTACAAACCAGGTAGGAACTCTTTGGAATAGCCTTCCAAACCATGTGGTGTCATCTCCTGATGTAACTGGGGGTAAAATTAATTAACCACTATTATAGTTATATTTGATGCCTACAATTGTAATTTTTAATAGTTATATTTGATGTCTACAATTGTAATATTTTTTTTTTTCATTTGATAGACACAAATGTTACACATATTTACTCATGATGAGTGCTTTTATTGTAGCTTGCACGTGTTTTTATATACATTATTAATTATGAATTAATGTTCTTGATGATGAATACCTTTTGATGGACTTCATAGGACTGAACATATTCTCTTCCAGGCCAGTTGGTTGAATGACCTGAAGCCTGCTTTCGGGGAAAAGGAGTTCTTTTTCGAAAAAGAATTGGATGAGATAAGTTCTGCTTCTTCATCATCTGGCACATTATTCCCACATGCACACCAGATGGCGTACAAGAACATGGTGCTTTTGGGCAACAACGCCCCCTAGTGTTTTCCCTGATATTGTACAGATCTCCTTACGCTTGGATCTCAATTACATATTAAATTGTTAATCTTTATGTAGTTGTACTCTTAAATTTAGAAGTAAATCTCTATTGTATAGTTATGTTATATAAAAATAGTTCATATTTATTGGCATTTTATTTCAACATTGGCATTTCTATTACCTTATGTTTTTCGAGATTATAATCAGAAAACAGTGTAATATATTAGCTTAGACATACATTGTTATTATTGCATCATTTCATTAAGGTTCTTGATAACTTGTTAATATATCTTGAATCTTGAAAAAAAATCCTGAAAGTCTTAATGCCTGTTTGTGTACAAGTTTTATTTTTGAGCAAAAATGAATAATAAATACACAAGAATGTGAGTGTTGTGTCTTGTTTATTGGGGATTCCACCAGAGGCAAGTGTAATGAGTAAATGGCACCAATAGGAATCATCACCAAGATACCCATAAGTGGGGTCTTTTTTCATAGTAGAAATGCTGGATGTGTGATACATATTACATTGTAATAATTTCAATGGGTTTGTAAAATTTCCAAAAATGCCAGTTATCTTGTGCAAGTCTTAGTAATACTTTACCGCCATTTCACTAACTATGTACATACAGCTTTAATAGAACTTCAGAACTTTTATTCATCACCATCATCATCATATCATCATTATCATCATCAAGATGAAAAAAAAATGGGGAGAAGTTGCATGGTAATGGGCCACAGCATTGACAAAATAAAATTTTGAGGAGCCATTGTAGGTAAATAGCACTCAAATCCAGGTTGATACATAAGGGAAGTGACTTAAATAATTGGTAGAAAGCACATGTGACTGTTTAAAAGGGTGTGGGTGTGTGTGATTAGGGCTTTACTTCCTGTATTTCTGCACCAATTGGGCTAATTAGGACAGGCAGAGACCATGGCAATGAGACGAAGGAGGAAACAGCCATCCAACTAAGGCTTGACCGGGAATCGAGCCCGGGACCCAGTGGTTGGAAGCCCAGAGCGCTACCTCTAAGCTAGGCCCCCACCCCACTGTTTAATGGGCTTGTCAACATTGAGCAGCCCACTAAAGGGGAACCAGACATCTACTCAGCCTTAACTGCCTCCAGTTAAGTACGGGCATGACCATTTACCTGTTGATAGGCAATTAATAGAATTATGTTATAGCGTGACGTATCAAATCTACCTGTGTACATGTGTACGTGGTTAGTGAAATGGCAGTAATTTCAAAAATTATAAAAAAGGCACCTGTGCTACCGCACATTCAGCACAAACCTAAGCCAAATTTTTGACAGAACATGTTTCAATCTATTTTGACTGGGCAGTAAATAAAACAGTAACATCCTAGACAGTTTGCCATCAGTTACTGTGACAACAATGACTGATATTATGGTTTAGCCAATTGCACAATTTTTTTATTATAGTCGACAGGGTTTGCATTAGAAAACAAAAAGAAATCACAAATACATGAGTTGGTAAAATTTCCAAAAATTTCAATCTCCTTGAAAGTTCTTTATTTGATCAGGGTTTGCTGCGTTATTACCATATGTTTTCAGTGAATATGAAATATTTTTTGCACCACCTTACATTACAAAGACACCAGGCAAATTTCATATTCATACATACCTATACATAAAAGAAACTGGATCTACACATGAATATATGAAAGAAAACTTGAATGAAACTCAAAATTCAATGATATAAGAACTAATTTTACTTTAATTAGGAATGAAGCAAAAGAATACGAAAATCTGCTCTCCGTGCAATCCACATTTCAATATTTGTGTGTTAACGGAATTTACCCTGCTGATATCCTTGAAAGTTCATTTATACTCAAATAATTAAACAAAGCAGCCACATAAAGGTCAAAAACAAGTTATTTTTCACACTTAGAAAAGAAAAATGATTGTTTCACAAGTGTCAATCCAAACTTTTCTTTAAATCAGAGAGACATACAACCATTGTCTGAGGACAAACAATATTTTAGCTATAATGGCTAATTTTTAACAAACTTTTGGATGGATACAAGTTAAACAACCATTTATCTGAAACAGACAATATTTTCTCAGAGTGCAATATTCAAATTGAATGTAAAGACTTTTCTTGTTTTTCAAATAACTCATAAGCAACACTAAATGGACATATTTCTAATC
This sequence comes from Alitta virens, assembly GCA_932294295.1. Taxonomy (NCBI): domain Eukaryota; kingdom Metazoa; phylum Annelida; class Polychaeta; order Phyllodocida; family Nereididae; genus Alitta; species Alitta virens. Next base: position 18,723,129 of record OW028583.1, on the reverse strand, counting down.
ATCCTTGTTACAGTCTTGTTTTCCATCCAGTGACCATAAAATATGGCATTTTGTTAAAGTACAGTGGAAGCTCACCATGAAAACTACCTTTGGTTGGTGAAAAATTTACTGGTCTCTACCGGCCAAATTCATGGACTTGGAAAACAAGTCTAATAAACTTGGCAGCTAAACTCCAGAGGACGTCATGTGAGTCCAGGACTGTTATTGCTCGAGGAACTGCTTTAGCCAATGGGAGTCTTTGATTCACATGAGGTCATCTCGAGTTTAGCTTCCAACTTCATGAGGCTGGTTTCCAAGTCAATGAATTTGGCTGTAAATGGCACGGTGGTCATAAGAGGTAAAACACATATATATGTACATGACTTTTATTGACATTCGTTCATATCAGAAAATATACATACATATAATGATAAGAATACGGTTGGGTTCCAAAAATATTAGTGAGTTCTTAAAGTATGGCTCAACTTTATACATAATCGTCATTGATACGATTACAGCGGAATTTATTGACTTGGAAACAAATCGTATAGTCATGGAAGATGAACTCCAGATAGCGTCATGTGAATCCAGGACTCTCGTTGGTTGAGGAACAGCCTTGGCCAATGGGAGTTCTCGGTTCACATGACATTATCTGGAGTTTAGCTTCCAAGTCTATGAGGTTGATTTCCAACTCTATGAATTTGGTTGTAAGTAGTAAGGATGTTTCCATGGGTTCATTTCACTCCAAATAGTGTATTTATGGCTGAGGAAGGAAGTTATTATGTGTGTGATGCTGATGCAGCACTTCTACAAGGAATAATCTGGTCAAACAATTCGATAAATACATACCATGTTGCTGTTATTAAAATATATAAATTAACAAATAATGGGAACAACATATACATACAACAAGATGCAGTTAATTCCATGAAAAGCACATAGAGTTTATAAGTTTATAAAAAAGTGATACTAAAAGTTTTTTTAAACATTCATCAGCCACTTGGCCCAAGTCAGCATCTCCCCAGCCGGCCCCACATCGTTGTTATGCAACTTATATTTCATCCAGTACCCCACAAAGGGACTGATTAGAAATATAAATTATATAGAAAACAGAAGTACAAAGAGGAGTATAGTTCATATGGTATAATATATCAAATAAATAGCAAAATAAAAGTTCATTTACACACATCAAGCTGAGGGTTCTGCACGTTTTATTTTTACACTAGCCTAACATTCGCTGTGCTTCTACATTAGTAGGATAATAAAAATTAAGTCAGGGAAAGCATGGTCCCCTATTTTTACTTATGAGTGTCCAGTACTTGGCCTTACTAGTCATTCCTAGTCATAAAAAAAATTATTCAAGATTTACTTTTTGGCCCTTTTCAAAATAAGAACATTTCATATCATAATTATGTCTTTTGAAATTAACATTCATGGCAGGCTGACCCCCATTTGGAGTATATGCCTTTACTAAAAAATTATACTACATTAAAATTGAAAAGGTAAGTATTAAGACATCATTTACATATTAACATTAGAACAAGTTAAATAACCATGTCATGGAAGACGGAAAAAAAAAAAATTTAAAAATGAATAAATATACACATAAAAAAAAACTACATATTGATGTGAAAAACTAAATAACCAAAACATATATTCAAATCATATCAATAACTTACATATGGTGTGTGATGGTCACCTGGTAATTAAAATAAACGTTTATCTCAGAGCTGTTACTGATGAGCTGCTGTTGTATTTCGCTTGCTTTTAATCGTCATCCACCAGAGTTAATGCCCCACCACATGAAAAGTTTCTCATATAAATAAGACATTTGTTATATTTTACACCTTATAATTATCGTTTTGATAACGGTTTGGATAATAGGGAATAACTTTGATGACTCTTCCTTGTCTCGAGTGCTTTTCATTGATAGACGATGGGTGAAAACTTTCGATGAAACTGTCGGTGAAGAAGTCAGAATTTATCCAGTTGCTTAATTCTCCTTTTGGTTTTCCGCCTGATGGCAGCATAATGTAAACCTTTCCATCGTAATCATCCTCGTTCTGCCTTTTATCGTCGTCCGACCGATACAGTAGCTGCACGTTTTCCATCGGCATGCGCTTCATTTTATGACTAAAACGTTGCATGCTTGCCGGTTGTCTCGAATGCATCGTGGTAGATTGTTTGGGGCCATAAACATTTCTGCGAGGTTTTAATTCCATCATTTTGTGGCCCATGGGCATTCTGATCTCCTTCCATGGTCTGCGCTTTTCCTGCCTCCTCGGTTTCATCTGTCCGCGCTTCGTGTGTGGAGGTGTTATTGGTCTTCGATCGTTTTTGAAATTATCCCATTTGTTCTGACTGCGGACTTGAACCTGTTAATATTTAATTAAATTTCAAGAATATTCTTACTCAAATCAAGTATGCTTCATCATTAAAACTCAGAATAATCTTATTTAAAGACTTAAACAAGTCTTCAGGAGAGACCCTCTCAAAGACTTCACACTTTTTTCCCGCGGCAGCCATGTTGGCATTTTTGTCTCATTGACATCATTTTGATTACATCATATATGATGACCGAATAAATACATACTGCATTTAATCGAAAAGGAACTGTAGTGGGAAGTAATTGTTTCAATTTAGCATATTACGATTTTTTTGTGGCAAAAAAATCATTTCAATTTGGAGTTTTATCATGATCGTGATTTTGACACGCATAACATACTTGGATATTGCTGATCACACTTGTATAGTGAAATGAACCAATTTTTTTTATAATGAATTGTAACTATGGGTAAAATATTTTATCAGTGAGGGTGCCTTATTATAAGCCAGAGGAATAACATACTGAATACTCTTGGCAAGTGCAGATTACTACTATTTCTGACATCATTATTATGTATATTGGAATATCTTTGAAATATGTCAGCATAGAAATGAAATGTTTATCAGTCTGTCAAATTTATGACACAATTTTAGCTCATGCAGTGTGCATATATCAGATACTTTCAATAAATTCAGATCTGTGAAAATGGGGTTTGTGTGTGAATTATATTGTTAATTTGCTATTATTTATTTAATATTTTAATTTTTTCACAGTTTCAGTTACGGTTTATTAATTGTAAAATATCTATTACAAGCGAGATAGCAGGCTGGACGCCAGTGGCGTATTGTGTCTCGCAAGTACACAAACTTAAGTTTACAAAGCAAAGTGCAGAAATCTGTCAAGATGTGCTGTAAGTCATGGGAATGGGATGAAGGTCAATGATAAACTGATACACTATTGAAGTTTTGAGAATTGGAATTTATAATCAACCTAAATTAAACTGGTTTTTATAACAACAATTATATTGTACTTTAAACAGAGTTTATTTTTGATTTCCAACAAAGTATCCCATAAAAGCAATAAAGTAAATGATACAGCCATGTAAGCTCTAACCGAATTACCAAATGCAGACGGTTCCAGAAGTATACCATCCACGAAAAGTTTTGCTAGCACCATTTGGACCATTTATTTTGTCTCAATTGTGAGTTCAGCTTTGTAAATATCAAAAGTTATTGTCAGTATTTGGGTTTGATTGGTCATATGCACCATAGCTATTCATGTGCACATGCGACTTAATGGTGGAGAAACTAATAGTGATAGCTCATAATGATAGCATACAGTTAGTTTCATTAAAAACGGCCTGTCAAACTGAACCTAGACAAAGCTAAACTACCTTTTCTATACAATGCTACCAGCCACTAAACAGAACTGTCTGGCTATGGCTGGCTACTCAAAGCCGGATCTAAAAGTGCATGCAGCACCATTTGGTGCATAAGTTGAGAGCTATGCTTATTTGTAATCTTTTGTTGAAAAGATGCATGTCGATTGCACATACATATTTATGATATATTCGATAAATTTCTTAAATTTACCGAGGTGTATATTTTTCAGTGGGGGTAGTTTCACCTGACTATAAGGTAGAAGTAGACAGAAGCAGTTGGCTTTAGCCAGTTACAGCTACAACCAGGAATAGTTTGCTACAGCTGACTAGAGTAAACCATATTTTATGAAACTAACTGTTACAGTAATTATTATTTCAATTACCTGGTTGAATTCCTCATGGTAGTCCTGCCTTCTTTTATCCATATCTTCAAAGTTCGATTTGTCATTATCTACACCCGAGTAACCGTGATCAAACATTTCGCCTTGGTCCACCGGCATGTTGTATCTAGAGTGACTTCGACTTCTGGATTCTTGGTGGGACGGCTGTTGTGGTATTGATTGACGATTATCATGGTTATAAATATGGTAAGTCGTGGGCTTTGGCATAACTGGGTTATGCACCTGGGGTGTTATCTGGAAAATAAAGAACAAATCTGCCTAAACAATGATCTAATAACATTCACAATATGGAAATGTTTTTGGTTTTACAGTCTGCCAGCCAATGGTACACGTAATCTGCCTATTGTGAGAAAAGTTTAAACTTTTTCTGCACAGCACAAAACTGCTCTCACCTGGGAGCTTTTAACCCTTAACCAGAGGCCTGAATCATCTCGAGGTGTGAAAAAATTATGTAACTCACAAGGGAATCCCAGGGTTTCCCTCTGTCTACTTTACTATTACACCTTTTGTAGGCCAATCCAGATTAACCAAAGATGGGCTGAATATCTCACACCAGCGCCATCACTGAGATTGCCTTAATGGGTGGGGTGAGGCAGTGGTTGCAGGAGGATCTGCCCAACTCCTCCATGCCTTGATTGGACGTTTGAACTAACTCATGATTAGCAGGTGACATCCTTAACCTAAAGACAATACATACCCAGATAGCATTCCCAATTGTATCAACAGGGGCATGATGTTGACGATGTTGAAACAATGTTGTACTGACTGCAGCCAATATAGAAAAGATGCAGGCCAAATTTGAAATGCTATCTGGGTAGTGTGTGCCACTGTGTGGTATTGTGACTTGAAACAAAGATTTTTGGGCATATAACTTTAAAAAGGGCAATTTTGTACTTTTCCGAATCTTACAGTAGCTTCCAACGAAGAGATGCTTGTTTTCTAAATGGCTGCCAAGCTTATGGAACATGCATTATCTAGTTATTGTCCCCTATATTTTCACATTACCTTAATCAACCATAATTAGTAGTAAGTCACAATTCTATAATTTGTTTCAGTCTCAACTTACCTCCTCATTGTTGGTGAAGTAATATATCTTTTGTTCGGTGTTTGGTTTGGCCATTGCGAACACGTTGTCTTCCTTTTTGTTGTCATCGGATTTCCATGACGATGGAATAGAGTAGGTCATCACATTATCTTTCTCAGTCTGCCATGGATCACCACTTATTCCTTTTTTATCATCTCCATAATCCATGTATCCCACTAATTTCTTACCGTTCTTTTCGAAAAAGAAAAATCCTCTACCGCCTTCTTTGTCAACGCCTTCTAAACCCGTGCCGTCCGAATGTACCGAACTTTCACGGAAACCGGACTTTAAATTCACATCTCTCCTTCTACCGTAGTTATTATTTCTCCATGCCAAAGTTGGTTGAACCGACAATGATAAAATTAAAAGCGATGACAATGTTGCTGCTATCACTGGTAACTCCATACCTCCACTAATGACGACTCGAAAAATTAAGTTTTACACTTTTGGCACCAAATGAATTTATGGCCAGAAGGTGTCCAGACAACAGGTGTAACACACTGAATTGCATCATGGGAGACCACGTGAGCTGGGGAGTGGTTAAACATGACAGGTCTCAATAAAGCCCCCAGGCAGCAGACATCATGGTCTTTCTTCAACCATTAAAACAATCAGTACAACTGGGCGTCCAGTGTAATTTTTGTCTATCATAATAATAGTCCGCGCTCCAACTCTGATGCATTTTTAAAAATCTCTCAGACCGAAAACCGGTGTGGCCATTTTTTATTTATTTTTTATCACTGAGCAGCAGCCCTGAATTTAGCAAGACATAAGTCTTTCTCTTATTACTCATTTTGCTTTTCAGACAAAGTAGGGCATAACTAACTGATTATATTAAAATAATTTCTCAGGGAAATAACAGAAATCAACCAAATGATAAGATGTCAAATAAACATTAAAATGTACTAGAAATACTTCTGCTAGGATGCACTTTGCTTCAGCCAATCACAGCCAAGGGCGGGAACTTTTTCAGCCAATAGAATTGCAGTATTCATAGCCACCTGGTGGAAATATAGAGAACTTTCGTGAAAATCCACTATTGTGTGTACACTGTAAAAAATAAATATCAAATCCATAACATTTCTTGTGAAACCCTGTATTTCCCCTCCCCCTGCTATAAGACAACCTGAGTATATTAAAATCATATCACAATTAAGACCGCCCATTTTGGGTTGAACTGTAAGTTTGCCTTTTGAAATTCACTTATTACAAGTTTTTTTTAACAAATATGGGCCTTATGCTGTATTTCTAGTTAGATCTACGAATATTATTTAATCGTAATAACAGACTTAAAACTACAATTGTCCCTTAATCAATCAAGGGACCAAACTTAATTTGGCTTTAAAGAGATTACTAATTACGTTGCGTAATTGCCAATTCATCAACTGTCAACAAGGACAAAATCATAAGAGTGTGTTTTCCATGACTTTATGAGTATATGTGGTTGAACAAAACTTCAAAGCACTCCAAAAAAAAAAAAAACATTATGGAGATGCTTAATTTGCATTTAATCATTTGCACACACATTTTATTGACATTAACTGTCAACAAGTACAAAATCATAACAACAGTATGTTTTTCATGCCTTTATGAGCATATATATGTGGAACAAATATTCAAGGCACTCAAAATTAGTTTATGAAGATGCTAAATTTGCATTTAATCATTTGCACCAAAGTAATTACAGCCAATAAAAAACTGCACATTGTCCAGTGATATGATAATCATTTAGACTCATTTGACTTTTATTCAAGAAGAAAAAGAAGAAGAAGAGGAAGAGGAAGAAGAAGAAGAGGAATAAGAAGAAGAGGAGGAAGAAGAATAAGAGGAATAAGAAGAAGAGGAGGAAGAAGAAGAAGAGGAAGAAGAAGAAGAGGAGGAAGAAGAAGAAGAAGAAGCGTTGAATAAAAAACAATTTTTGCTACCTAATTATATATTCTCTTTATTGTACATATAATTTACCAAAACGAACATTAGATAGATAGATAGACAGTTTTTTTGTTTTGTTTTAAAAAATTATATCCCGTAATTCTGAATTTTAACTATTGATTCATGTAAAGTAAGTTTTTAATGTTGAAAATGGAAACTGCAACGATTTAATAATAGATAGCTAGATAGCTAGAAAGATTGACAGATAGATAGATTGATAGATTGATTGATAGATAAATAGATAGATAGATAGATAGATAGATAGATAGATAGATGGATGGAATGATAGATAGATCGATAGATAGATAGACAGATAGATAGGCAGACAGATAGATAGGCAGACAGATAGATAGACAGACAGATAGATAGCTAGGTAGCTAGATAGATAGATGGATAGATAGATAGACAGATAGATAGGCAGACAGATAGATAAGCAGACAGATAGATAGACAGACAGATAGATAGCTAGGTAGCTAGATAGATAGATGGATAGATATGATAGATAGGTTTTTTGTTTTGTTTTTAAATATCATATCCCGTACACATGAGTATCACTTCACTGTTTAAGTTAGAAACCATTAAATTAACGGTTAATGGTGATTCTTTACAGCGCACTCTCATAAATCAATGTCATGCAAATTACGTGTAAGTTATGAAACATGTTTGTTTAAAAAGCTGCAATTAATATAAGTGCTGCACATTAAAGCCATCTCCAACCACGGTGTGCTTAAAAAACAATACACATGCTGAAAAACTGTATTTGTCTTTAAGAGACAGCAAGGTTAATCAATATGATATTTGGTGATGATAGAAATCAATATGGCGATAGAAAACTGAGGGTGTTTTGATTTTGAGGTTTGTTATTGGTTATATTGGTCACGTGGTGAGGGTGTCATGTGACATGTACAGAAATGTCTTGCTGTCTCCCATACAAAGATTTTTACCACAAAAATTAGTTATTTTATTGTCTATAACCAGGATTATATTGTCCAACTTATTTGGTAATTTGCTTCATGGTATTTTTTATTTTATTTTTTATATCATCATTTTTCCTAATTATATTGTTGCAATGCCATGCATGTCTAAGGCAGTTAAAATTACCAGCTGCCATTGCAGAGGCAGACGTAATGATGGTATTAATATCGCCAGCATTCCCCACAATATTTACCTCGTAGGGCTGTACCACTGGTCCAGTGAAAAATGCAGAGGCACTTTGTATTGTTTGCCAGTGTAACCTATACCGTAGTTAAATCGTAATCTTTCTATTTATTGCTTGGACTCAGATAGTCTATTTTGACAATAAATACAAATACACATATTAACACACATAGAAATATAAAAAATTAACATAATAGATCTCTATTGTAGGGAGACCCCTCTAAAGCTAGTTGCCGCTATCGGTGGGTTGGTTGACAGACTAATAACCATTACATTAAAATGTTAACAATTTTTTTTTCTTAAACTAATTTAAGTGTCGAAAATACCCGCCCTGTCGATAATACCCTCCTTTACGGGAATCAATATTCTTTTTATTTTTATTTTTTAAAGAAGGTTGATCATGCTGTCCAATTTGCTAATTAATTATATTCCACATAACGGCAAAGTTGCAACTAAGATCTATGCTAAAAAACAAATAAAATAAAATACAATTCCGGAAACTGCATCTGAAACATAATTCCACGAATTGACAGCGCGCGTGTGGTGGTCATAAAAATGATGGCGCCTGAACTGGCTTGACCATAAATGTCTGGATTACGCAATTTTATAGACAAAAAAACTTCGCCCAATTGTTTTAAAAGTATTGTGGTGATTTACACCTCTTAAATGACTATTAAACAACGTCATTTTACTGCAGGTATTTTGACAGGTTTAGTGATCTGCCATGAAAAACTGACAAAACATGATGAGTTTTGTTGATATCAGCTTTAAGACCACCTCACCATTGATATCATACCTCCAGTTAAAGTCACTGAATTATTAGTCCGACAAACTGCCTCACTACTAGAGTCGTGAGTCAGATAACACTGCATTGAAACTTTCTTGCAAACAAATTGTGAATCATCCCTTTTCTTATTGTATATCTGATGTTAAGACTGGCAGTTGTAAAAAATCTGTTAAATCCACTAAAATGCCGTATTCTCTCTTGATTTCTGTTATATTTATCATTACCTAGGTTATCTAACTCATGAAATTGAGTCACAAGACCCTTCACATCATGTTTCGGGAAAATCAAGTGAAAAAAGTACCGTGGACAAGCAATTACATAGATTTATTAGGTGCAACAACTTTTGTGTCAGCACCCTTTTACCAAGACCCAATGTGTTCTGTCTTACTCAAGGGCTATCGGCATGCTTGCAAATGACAGCTATGTTTCGCTCTATGAATTATAACTATAAGCCAGATTTTATTTTCCCCTATATACTTTACTATAGTTAAGCACCAATCAATTCAGATGTATAAATACAGAACCGAAGGTGTCTTAAGACTTTACTATGCACTTGCAGGCAACGGTGCAAAAAAAAAGAAGAAAAAAAAAGCTTATCATTTATGAAGATTCATTTAAGAACATGCCAATAATGTCTTGTTAAGTATTACGAGCACCTGGTTGTCTAGCGGTTAAGGCATTGGGTCAATTCTTTTGATAACATGCGTTTTGAAACCTGACCTACATGGCCAATTGTGCCACGTGCATTTTCCATGAGAAGAATAAACGCATGGGAAACGCATGGTTTTTGCCTCATTATAATTAGCTAAAAACCATGCGTTTTCCATACGTTTATCCTTCTCATGGAAAACGCACGTGGCACATTTGGCCATGTAGAAATCCTGTCTTTGACTTTGAGTGTTGATTGCACGAGTTAGCGACGGTTGCAAATCTCATTCTTTTACATGCCATATCTCGTTCCCTATTCAGTCACATTAGGATTTTCAAGCGAAAGGGTGGTTGAGGGTTTAACGTCCTGTATTTCTGCACCTGTTGGGCTAATTAAGACAGGCATGGACCATGGCAATGAGACGAAGGATGAAACAACCATACAACTTAGGCTCGACCATCATTCGCATGCTGTTAATCGGCAATTTCAACTTCTGCTTCTTAATTTTTTTTAATGTTATCACTGAATGATTTATTCATCGCCAGTTAAACCTAATTTATAATTTTCAATGATGAGAAATGGTGATAGTTGGCCCTGATGCGTGTATAATCGCCAGACAAGATCTCTTCAACCTGTTGCAAAATACCACGAAAAATGACAAGATTGCTACCAGTCTAGTGGTAATTGAGTTCACACATTAAATTAGAAATTGAAAAACCTGATGCAGATCACTTGATATCATATGCATTTCTCAATAAGTCACAGGTCAGCGAGTCCAAAAATTACTCAAGTCATGAATTTTTGTGATCGAGTGCTAATTGTGACATATTGGTGAAATTTAATTACCTAAAAAAGTTACCGGAAGTCATGCATAGTGGTTCTGGACGCTGGGATCTGGAGAGTTCCAACCCAGTTTTGCAAGGTTATGTCACAATACACAACTTCACATCACGATATCGTGGTCATAAAACTTTATTGGTCTTCAATGTACCCACAACCCAGACATGAGAACTTGTAGTTTTGAAGCATTAATGTTTTATTGATATCGATCTATCTATCTATCTACCTATCTATCTATCTCTCTATCTCTCTATCTTTCTATCTATCTCTCATCTCTATCTCTCTATCTCTCTCTCTCTCTATCTCTCTATCTATCTCTCTATCTCTCTATCTATCTCTCATCTCTATATCTATCTATCTATCTATCTATCCATCTATCCATCTATCTATCTATCTTTCTATCATCTCTATCTCTCTATCTCTCTATATATCTCTCATCTCTATATCTATCTATCTATCTATCTATCCATCTATCCATCTATCCATCTATCTTTCTATCATCTCTATCTCTCTATCTCTCTATCTATCTATCCATCTATATATATATCTAACCAAATAGAATATAATATATCTTACCAAGTAGAATCTATCTATCTATGTATTATCTATCCATCTATCTATCTATCTATCCAGAAATCTAGCTATCTATTATTTAATCGTTTCAGTTTCCATTTTAAACATTTAAAAACTTACTTTACATAAATCAATAGTTAAAAATCAGAATTGATTATCAACTTTCTATAGACTTCTGAATAAATTTAAACCAATGTATAGAGATACACAAGTCTAAATTCACGAATCATTAGGCAACTAGCTATCCTACTTGCCAAACCAGGCTTTGGGAGATTAAGCCAGGTTAGATTAGGCTTGGATGAGCCAAATGTCTTTGGCAAAGAATTTATCTGAGGCAGTGATATATATTTATGACCTAGTCAAACGTAACTCTCTTATTAGAAACCAATGGTAACCGAGGACTCTTTAAAACGAAGAAGTGTTTGCTTTTAGTTTCATTTGGTTAGACCTTGCTATGGGTGGAAACATGGATGAGAATGAGGTATGTATGAAATGATATTTGTAAGTTATGTATATATATGCCCACAATTATTTTAGAAAACCTAATATTATGATATAATAATATAAACTATTTATTTGTACAATTTAGAGGTTGTGCGTACATTAATTATATTTGTTAATTATTTTATCTTTCTATTGTAAACGTTTAAAGCAATGTTTATGTATTGTGCGAAGAAAAATATTATAAGAAGGACCAGTTTTTGGAGAAAAAAATTAATTTTCGTGTTTAGAATTACAAACATGAAGTCCACTTCAATATTTTGACACATAATTTTCAAAGTTAGTCTTTAAATGTTCCATTTTTAAGCAAAATATTTATTATATTTATTAATACTTCCATAATGAGGCTAAATCCAGGCTTTAAAATACACAATAAAACCCTGCATTGAACCCCCCCTTCCCCTGAACATTCAGTGTCATTGACCTAGTCAGAAATATATGCACTCCATTGCATCACCATTAAACCTTTGACAAACAAACATTCAATCTACAATATAAATATACTACATACACTTGTATATGCTTAGGCAAGTAAAAGACACCATCCTATCGGGTAAATGTTACATGGTGTTACATGGTATGGACTCCCAAGTCTTATCATCTCATCATTACGCCTGCCTCTGGAAATTGGTCATATCATATAAGCTGGTTCAGAGTAGCATTGAGACATTGTCATTGATAATTGAATAATAAAAATAAATAAATAAATAAAAACGTTATTAATTGTCATTGCGTCATAGCATTAATGGAGGCTAACTCGTTGGTCAAAAAGACATATGGATCAGTCACTCTAACATTATCAAAACTTAAAAAGATTTAGCAAAAAATGTCTAAAGTAGAAGCTTTCTCAACGAGTCTACCAAAAACAATGCAATAAGTCTTAATTTTGAAAAGGGGTCAATAATGAAGTGGTCTTAAATCGTAATTCCCCTGTATATTTATGTACTCTTTATAGTTCATATGTCTTGCCCGTTTTTAATTTAACCCTTAATAACTCCAAGCTGTGTTGGCCAATTATCAGCTTATTTCAAATTCAACATAATTGCATAATTTATATGAGAAAAATCAGCAGGTATAGATTACTATCAACTTGCATGTGATTACATGCAACAGTAGTTTTGGCCATGTTGATATTTAAACAGTTCCATACCAATATAGAGCACAGTGCCAAATATTTGTGCATACAGACTAGTGTCCATATTATATCATATTTTATTACATTATACAGTTATATTGCACAGACTTAGGAACATATATATTTTGGATACAATATATTGATCTGACCTAAATTGAACAAATATTAAAGGATTCAAAAAAAAATCTCTATTGGGGTTTTATGAGAAATATGAGGAAAAAGGTAAGTTGAAAAACTACGTCACATGAAAGCTGAAAATTTCATAACAAAGTATGATATTATTTACCTATTTATTTGTTATAACAACAGAATCATACTTTATTTCAGAGCCAGAAAGGTCAGGATGAAGAATCTAAACAGGAAGGCAAGTATATATATCAAAACATTCTGAATGATAATAAGCATTATGTATAAGATGTAAATATGAAACATGAACTGTCATTCAGGCTGTTTTTCTATTACCATAAAGTCAATCATACATTGTTCACACTCTTTCAGACATCGATGCAATTTCAAGTATCACAAATATAAGATAAAATAATATAATATGATTTATTTTTACTTAAAGTCGTATGTAAGAACAAATAACATAAGCAGAAGCTTTTGATCGACAAGAATAAAAATGATATCAGAAATTAATTATGTAAAGATGAGGAGGGAAATACGATAGAAACAGACTAAATTAACATATCATAAAAGCAGGTAGACAAAACATTCATAAAATTTAAAAAAAACAGGTTCCACAATTGCAATCTGATCCATTCTATGCCAATAGGGCTGATTTAAAATCTTTAAAATTAGGAATATTTTTTATGGCAATGGGAACAAGGTTCAACAATTTAGCACCCTGGTATCCTATGGATGACCTACCATATTTAATTGTTTAGGTAATTTTATTATCTTATTATTTCTGAAATCATATATGTTTGATTTGGTACATGTCATTTATAATAAATAAACAATTCAAACTTTGTGTTTATCAAAAAAGACTCAAGAATATTTTATTTTTGTTAAAAATGATATAAGTACTGGACACTCTCTAAGGAAAAAAAAAAAATTAATTTCTTCTCTTCTTATAAAGAGCATGGGAACAAATTAACAGTTAAATTAATTAATAAATAAAAAAAACTATTTGTATTGCTTTCTTCAGTCTGTTTTGGATCACTTCCTTGCACAGTGCATCACCAGCAATATAATATTGTGATGGTCATGTTGTAGCAACTAAATATTGATCCAAATCAATAGAAGATTTAGATAATTATGAGGCAGGTATTGATGCCTTAATATCTTTGAGACGAGGTGATACTTCTGTCAATAAGAAAAAATTTAAAATCTGTGAGACAAAGTTTATTTGGACACCAGATAACGCGCGTCATCAGTTCTTGCAATAGCCAGCGTTGGAGCGGTGATACCACTGGGTCCCGAGTTCAATTCTCAGTCAAGCCTAAGTTGGATGGCTGTTTCATCCATCATCTCATTGCCATGGTCCCTGCCTGTCCTAATTAGCCCATCCGGTGCAGAAATACAGGACATAAAGCCCTAATTCACCCAAATATTATATTTTGCACTATACATTCTTTCTGGCACCTTTATCTCCATTTGTGCACTGGATATCACCTATAATCACAACTCAGACTTCAGCAGAATTTCGTGATGAAGAAATCTTTTGAAACAAGGTATACTATATTGTATTGATATCACATTCAAATACAGTGGGCAGCAAGCAACTCAATTTGGTCTAATAACTGATGTCTGTAATTGCCAGTTGGTCTTGATATTGAAGTGACCTTAGAGTGTATGCTCCACTTCCTAATCCTTCTATCATAATTATAATACCCATTGATTTGACCAAACGTTGTGTTAATACAAATCAATGTGGAGTCCACAACATTCGGGATGGAACAGTTGTTTCATTGCATCCATCCAAGCGAAAGGCAAACAACCTTCACACAGATCAGTAGAATCGTCATCAATCAAGCAATTAATGACATGTCATTTACTTTTGGCTATTTATCAACAATATCTGTTTTTAAGAATCTATTTGGATGGATTATGCTACAGACATTACAGAGAACAAATATTATGATTCAGGTGTACAACTTGCCAATAGATCTTGGAATTACTAATTACAACTGAGAGGTACAAAAACTGAATTTATATAAATTCTGGAAAACTAGACCAACTAGAACATTTATATAAGAAAATCCATTATATTGGATGTTTTGTTGTATATTCTTCAGACCCACTAGGGTAAAAAATCAGCACCAAATGGCGACCGTTGGTGACGCAGATGTAGTGCCTGATTTTGATGAACAGGAATACAGCGCAAATCAGTTTGATGACGGACATATTGAACATGCCGATAAGGATGAAACCGATAATTCCGTAAAAGATTTTGGTGACGTTAGAGATAAAGCTTTTGATTCTGATCACGTTATTTCAGCTGTAATAAGCCGAGATCCTATGCAAGCACCTGAGGATGATTTAGATCCAACCATGAAAAGAAAGGCAAGGAAAAGAGTATTAGCCAACAAAATACAAGCTATAGGGGTGATGAATACAGTTAGAGGTCAAGTTCACTCCAAAACTGGAACAGGCAATGGCCTAGACCTCGGTAAATCAAACAATAAGACCAGAATAGGTCGATCAGTGCAGTCGGTTCGATTTGCAGATGAAGAGACATCAGTGTACATTTTACACGAGGAAGGAAGTGAAGGATATGACCTTGACCCCAAAAACAGATCACTAAGAAATCGACCAAAGTCATCCGTTGGTGACCGAAATGGAAGATCGCAATATCGGCCAACTTCTAGTTCGGCACGGCGGGCTCATTCTGCTCGGACTCAACTTTCAACACATTCTACATCAACTAAAGCAATGGATAGATATTCAAATTCCTTTAAAGAGCCGCCATTGAACCGATGGGCATTGCCAGCACAAAAGAATGGAGGTTACAACTCGAGACCTATGACTGCCAACCCGAGACCATTGACTTCTTCTGGTAGTCGATTTGGTAGCGCAATAACACATCGCGGACACCAAAGAGTGCATTCTGCGCCTCTTGGTGGAAGTAATCGACTCTTGTGCTCCAGCAGTGGGGGCTCCATTCCATCGATAAATGGTTGAATAAATTTCAATATTTCTGCTTAGTGTTAGTTAGTTAGTGTTATTGTTTAACGCCTAATCAGCACCTGAGTGGGCTATGTAGAGGCTCTCTAGGGTAAGATTGATTATCTATAGTTGGTAGTAGAAACCAGAAGCATGAAAAAAATCAATATTTCTGCTATTACGATCAATTAGAGCAATTAACTAAAATTGAGTAGCCAAATTGTCACCTGTATTAGACTTCGGTTTAGACTTTAATGGTTTTCAGAACCGAATTATTATAGCTTTATATGTTGCTACATGATCAGCCAGCTTTAAAATTTTATAATTAACTTTATGAAAAGTAATATTGTTTAATATTCGATAGTCCATTTATACATTGGTTCAAATGTAATGTTATTCAATGTTTTTATTTTTTTTAATTATCATATTAGCGCCTAATAAAATTATGCGGTTTAGGTCACTTGTAAGCCCGAGTGGGCTGGGGAGTTACAATTGTCATACCTGTTGTTTTTGTGTTTAATGTTAATAACTCTATGTGACTAAAATAACAGAATTTCAAATCAAAAATTATAAGGCAAACTATTGTAACCCGGAAGGTGATAGCCTCAAACTCCAATTGGCTGGAAATTCGATCAATAATGTCTGTCCATGTAATAACAGTAGCGTTAGACCATGAAATCGTATTTTCTATCCTAATATTGTGCCCTTTATCTTCAAAGAAGAAAGACCCGTTTCTTCAAGGCTCTCTGTTGCCAGAAACACAAGAAAGGGTGAGGAGACATTGCTCCCTTGCAACGCACATAACACATTTAGAATACATTAAACACTTCCCTTCCTAGCAAGCAGTGGCTCCTGAGGCACTGTGAATAGCTCGTAGTGTGAATGCAATTTATTTCTATTACCCACTTCAGAAAGCTGTACTGTTGGAAATGACATGACACAGTCAACCCTCATTTATCCGCACACCTTCATCCCCCAGTTAGCTGTGCGGATAAATGAGGGAACCAGATAACTGAATTTTTATCAATGCACTAAGTAGATTTGTTCCCAGTCAACTGTGTGCGGGTAGCGGGGGAACTAGATAAGTGTGGCCCGGATAAATGAGCGTTGACTGTATTATGTATATTGACTTATTCTCTCAGGACATTGGCCTGAAATTATTGGTGTACTCTTGCACACATTAAACGCTGGCCCTTTTTAAGCACACAATTTATTAATTTCGAACACATCATCAAGAGTTTTGCTTCCAAGTCTATGAGATAGATTTCCAACACTATGAATTTGGCTGTGAAACCCCTTTTTATATTCTGAGAAAAAACTAATTAATTCCTTACTTGAATGCTGAATAACAAGGTGCCTCAATTACATTTGCATCTGAAAGCACTTGAACATCTTATGACATGCCTACACATATCCTCCCAATTCCAACAACTCTATTGACTAAATTTCCATTATGATAGTTGATTGCATGAAATGTTTCATTTCAAGGTGCACACTTGAATGAGTATCAAAAATTACTGTACCCTGACAAAATCTTAGTTTGAGTGTGATTACTACAGGGGCTTATGATTTCACACCAGTGTCATCAATGTATATTTTTCTCTCAATACAGACCCAAAGAAAGAATTCTTCAAGCAAGAATTAAATAGGATCAGAACTGACTTGGAAAAAGAGAAGGAAAAGATTTCTGCACCTCCTGTGTAAGTCATGTTGATGTTTTTTAAATCTTGGTCCTAGTTATACTCAAAAGGTAGATATTAATCAGTTAGATATGTTTCAGTTTGGAACATATTCCATTTAAACGGATTCCCAGATAGCATTCCAAATCGTATCAACATTGGCATGACGTCGGCGATGTTGAAACGATGTTGTACCGATAGCGGGCGACATAGAAAGGATGCTGGCCCGATTTGGAATGCTATCTGGGGTTAGGTCAATTGGGTCTTTACTATGGACTTGGCACACTGGGTAAGCTACTAAGTATATAAGTATACCTAGTTGGCAAGGTTCTAAATCCTAAGCACTGTTGTTACTGCCCATGTCATGAGAAGGCCAATAACTCTGTAAATGGCTCACACCAAAGATCAAAAGTTCAAGGCCACTCAGATTTACATTTAATTAGCCAAATATTTCATGCAAAATAAACATGGTCAAAAGTTAAATGCAGGCAAGGTGATCATCCTTACTACTAGATAAATCACATTATTAAGATCTCCACAAACCAAACTAGTTTTGAGATAATTAAGGGTGCGAGAAAATAAATCTTTAAAAATCTTCATATCTGCAATGTAACGAAAATAATAATCTGATAGTGTATTTTAACTCGGAAGTTCATCATGTCTAAAGAATTACCTGTTATAATAATTAATATTTTCTCTCTTTCAGGAAGGAACATGTTCCATACATTTACAACACTCTGGATCCGTATTTTGACACTGGGGCTGCAGAGTTTATGATGAATGAGGTGAGATGCATCTCATCTTTAAATTTCAAGCGAGAATTTTACTTATGTTAATGAACCCAATCATTAGGCACAAAACAAGTCCTACTCGAAGAGCACTGACTTTTATATCTGGTGTATAGCTCAGATCTATCATACACAGATTTATGAAAATAACTGGGTCAATGATTGAAGGGAGATTCAACAGGTGGCAGCACCAGCCGGTCACTGTATGCCATCTAGCGATTAACATCACTGTAATGCAACCTCATGGTATTACAACGGAGTGCTCTATATTCTGTGCTGCTGGCCTTCTTCACACAACAGCAATTATATCTATTCTCTTTTTTTTTAAAGAATTTTCTACCAGCAGCCTTGGCCATTGAGATGTACTTATCCTTAGAATGTATTAGCATAACCAACCAAATTTAATGAGCAGATCTGTATGCAATTGTGCACCTAATTAATAATCAGCGTAGCTCATGTTCACAAAGGTGGAACAGGCTAGTGTTGTACAATAGTGTAGTGCAACGCTAACCAATGGTATTCTTTATTACATGGAAGTACTCGAATTAATGTTGTAAAAGCATCATAACATATTACTTTCTGGATTTCAAAGTGAAGAAAAGAACATGTAAGTGCCAGAGTTAACCTGTCTCTCCCAAAATGGAAGAGTCCATTGAAAATAACTGGGTCAATGATTGAAGGGAGATTCAACAGGTGGCAGCACCAGCCGGTCACTGTATGCCAGTTTGGCAGTGGCGTAGCTAGACATTATCAAATGGGGGGCATATTGGAGTCTATCATTTATTGACATCCCAGTATACAATTTTAGAACGGGTGTTCAAAAATTGGTCAGTGTCTGTTATTGATGCAAAATTATGTTCATATACAGATGATATACATTGCAAATGTTTGGTGCATGGAAAGCAATTTTGTGTAGAGTAACAAGAATATTCAGTAATTCTTCGTAATAAGTCTAATTGAGAAAAAAAGGGCATTTCAAATCTAACTGTTGTGATGTAGTGTCCCGGGCCTCAGCAGTGACCCCACCTTCTAGCGCTTGGCTATAGGGATATCCTTTGTGGCCGAATGGTTAGAGGTGTGGATAAAGCTGCTCATGACACTGTGACAGCATTATGTACCAGGGCCTAACAGCTATCTTGGGTAACAACGTTGCCTTTAAGACCCTTCGTGAATCACAAAATACCAGAATAAATCCTTGTTTCGACAGGGTTTTCTTGTTGCATGGCAGCACCCATTACTGCTCTAAATTGTTTTTTATTTTAATAATCATAATTCTTGAGAGATTATAATGACCATAACAAATACTTCTCAGTTGAAACCCTTGCCACCTAGATCATTAGCTACATCCCTAATACAATTTCATTTCCAGCTGGAAGAAGAGATACCTCCTACCCCTAGGGGATATTCGAGCAGACAAACTGCCCTTGGACTGTGTGACCCTTGGGTTGCCCATAAAATGGAATATCTGGAGGAAAAGAAAGACAATAAACAAGAAACCCTGTGAGTAAATATCTCATTTTTCTATATTTAGAATAGATCATGGTTTTTTTGTTGTTGTTTTTTTACATGCTTTGTACAAGAGCTCTATATTTATGCACTGCCAATGAAAAATAAATAAATAAAACATTGTCGATGTGACTTGTAAAAATGAAGTTATATTTTGGTTCCATATTTCATCTACATATAGCATGTTTCTTGTTGTCACCATACTTTCTTTTAATATTACTTTTTTTAATATTGCTTATTAGGATGGAACTATTTGACCTGAACGTCATCACATTTTATCAACGTTTTTGCACAGCTAGTTTCAAAAAATTTATGATTTTGGTTGCAGAACTCCAAGGAAAGAAAAGGACAATAAGAAAGAAAAGGATAAAAATCGACCACCAAAAGAGGGCAGCACCAGACTCCCCAAGTATCCATCAGTCACAATGCCACCTGGTGAAGATCCCAATAAAGAAATATACTATAGTGACTTGCCTGCTTTGAGGTATAGTATTCAAGTCAAGTTTAATTTATTGACATATTGTAACAAAAAGAAAAAGAAAACTGTAATAACTAACAGGTTAAGCCACACAAAGCTAACAATATGCCACAGGGGTACGAAATATGTTGTCCATTATCATATTTACAAATATTAACAAATATTAACAAAATATTAACAAAATATCAACAAAATATTAACAAATATTAACAAACATTACTACATAGATTTAATCTTTATCCATTCAACACCAACACAACTCCCATAAATACATTAACATCTAAGTTTAGACCTAACCCTAACCCTGACCAGCTGCCAGTGGGCAGACATAATGATGAGATATAGCTTGGGGTCCAACTATGTTACATGTCACTGACACTGCGCTCAAAAAGTTTGAAAACACCTTGAATAGCATAGCAGTTTCACTGGTCGTGTTCTTTAATTTTTCATCATGTAGCACAAGAGTTATCTAATCATGTTTGGCTAATCCATGTTTGGCTAATCCATGTTTGTCTAATCCACAGATGAAGAACATCAGAATTATTATTTAATTGTGCTCTTAGTATGTATCTAGTGGTGATGTGTCATTTCTGTCAAATATTCAACTTAATGTTTAATAAGTAATAGCAAAAAAAAAAAACACCACTGTAGTGTTTAGTACTATCTAGTCATAATAACTATAAAATGTGCCAATCATGTTTAGGATGCCTTTTCTTGAGTCACACAATGGCCTATATCAACTGTTTTTGTGAGAAACTGTTTGAGTTTTGGATACCAAAAACTTGGATGATTTTTAATTTCATTCCATCACCAAGGTGAACTATCAGGTTTCAATCATTGACATACCTTTTCGACTATGGCATCACTGAACATTGTGCTGCCTAGGGAGTGGTTTCCAAAGTTTTAAAGGGCAGTTTATACCATTGAGTATAATGCACCACCAATTTAAAGTTCCTATGTCTGTAGATTTAGCATTTTTAAACCAATACTAATTTCTTGTCTCATGATATTTTTTACCACTACATGCTCATTTGTTTACAGGAATTTAACTTTAAGGCATAATAAATAATATGAATATAGTTTTTCATGCCATCAAAAAATTCAATATGTAAACAAACCTAGTTATGACATCGCAATACTGAACTATGGGTGATGATGCCATTTCCATTCTTTCCAATGTTTTAGTCTGGATTTTCTTACAATTACGACTTATTTTTTTGTAATGAACACCTGATACACTGACTAGCTGATATAAATTTAGTATTTTGTATTACAGCCAAATTCATAGAGTTGGAAACCAATCTCATGGACTTGGAAGCTAAATACCAGATTATGTCATGTGAACCCAGAACTCTCATTGGTCGAGACAGTCCCTCAGCAATGCTCAACCAATGAGAGTCTTCGATTTACATGACGTCCTCTGGAGTTTAACTTCCATGTACAAGAGATTTGTTTCCAACTCTATGAATTTGGCTGTAATCAAAATGGAAAGGCAGTCTCAGAAGTTCAGAACTCAGAGCAAATTTATTGGACAAAGTATATAAAAATATACAAGATCAGGAGGGCCCTTCTAAGTTAGCCATGGTGTCTTTGACAAGAGTGTATACAATGAATTAAATTAAAATTTAATTCAACTTAAACTCACCAGGTACAACTGATGTTTATATAACAGATATATTAAAAGACATGCTTATGATGAGGGAATGACATCCCAGATAGCATTCCAAATCAAACCGACGTCGGCGCGATGTCGATACTATGTTGTAACGACAGTGGCCACCATAGAAACGATGCTGGACCGATTTGGAATGCTATCTGGGTCCCCCTGAGCTGATTTGGAATGCTATCCGTGATATTAAAACTATATCCCAGATAACGACTTGGAATGCTATCTGGGTTAGTTATAATATCCCAGATAGCATTCCAAGTCGTTTCAACGTCAGCACAATATCGGCAATGTTAATGCGATGTTTTAACGACAGTGGCCAACATAGAAACGATGCTGGGCCGATTTGGAATGCCATCTGGGATATATTTATCTGAAGCAGATCGTTGATTATGAGTATACTATAATTTGGACATCTGGTATATCTTTACAGAGAAAGCTTAAAGAAACAATACGGGGCGAGTGCTGACCAAAAAATTGAGGCAGACTACAAGCGAACAAAGCAAGACTTTTACCGGATGGAACTGGACCGGTTTGACGAATATCACCCGATCAACAAAAATAACATGCGAGCGACATATTTCGCTTATCTTCAAAACACTCCTGGTTCAAAGAAAGCTATCTATGAATGTGTCAAACAGGCAACCAATCCCAAATCTTGATGTGGTATTCAAATGATATTGTACTTAAAAATTGCTATATAATACCAAACATGTCATTAAATGTGACCTACAATGACACATTAAGCTAATCCAGTAACAGTTCGAGTTGTATCAAAATCTGACATTTCATCTAAATCGATTTCATCTAAGTTTGGACTGACCCATTATATTTTACGAAAGCTATCAGGATGTGAAAATTAAATAATAAAGTGTCACTATTTGGGATATCTCAAGATCATAAATGAAAGATAGATGAAGACTGGTCTCTTCAAAGTTTTGGAAGAGTCTACCTATTTGACAGGAAGTAAATGCTTTAAATGTTAGAGATACTCTGTCTCCAGAATTAGCACATTCAAATAATTATATAAACCGATACTACTTTCTTCTCTCGTGATGTTTTTTACCACTACATGCCCACTTTTGCATGACAATTAAATGGTAAATTATTTAAATAATATTGTTTCATGCCATCAAAAATCTAATATGTAAACAAATCAAGTGATGACGTCACAATACTGAACAATGGGTGATGATGCCATTTCCCTTTTATTTCAAATGTTTTGATCTTGATTTCTTTCAATGTATCATTTATTGTTTATGTAATTAATGCCTGATAGATTCATTAGCTTACACGTATTGAGTGTGCCTTGATCAATTAAGGTGATTTTCAATCATTTGATGAAGTTTTAGAAAATAATGTTATAATACTGAAATCTACAACCCAGCCAGAACCGTTCAAAAAACATTTTTCTGAGGTACACAGTTTAGAAAAATGTTTTTTGAACGTTTATGTTCGTGAACGTATGGTTCTGGCTGGGGATGAGTACTGGATTTGTAAAAACAGCATTAGGCCTACTACAGAACTAATCACATTTCTATGACGTAGATTTACTGTATACCATATGCATAGTTCAGCATCTATTAGTATTTGAATTACCAAAGTATTAGCAATCGTCATGTTGGTGTGAAACACATAGCTTAACACATGCATGTATCATATATTTAAAAATAAATCAGTATAGGTAATGTAGAGCACTACGATTTGTATTTATGTTTGTGAAATAAACTAAGTAATATGCTTTTTTTAAAATATATATTATGGACTTTGTAAGAAACCACAATGTATTTCATGGTATTATATATATGATTTCTGTCAACTCTGCATTGTTGTGAGCTTTTAATGAAAAAATATAATGCTTATAGTGCCTAGCAGAAAAGTGGTTACACTGGCAAACAATGATAATATCTTTCAATACATGGGTTGTTATTGTTAGAAGGTTCAAGCAGTGAGAGACCATTGAATATCCCCAGCCAACCTTGACTGTTTATAAAACACAGTAATCACCATTTTAGGATAATCCCTGTGTTGGTCGAAATTCTCGCCTGGTTGAGCAAATTGAATAGTTTTTGGACAGTTAATTCACCGTTTGCAGACAAAAACAAGCCAATGATATACATCACATGAGCACTTTATTTAGTTATTTTCGTACTTGCCCAACTCACTGTGTAACCACTAATATGCTAGGCACTCTAATGAAATCTTTCCATTAGAATGCCAGTAGAGTAACCAAATAAAAAAATATGATGGTGCCTATACTGTTTATTCATGCCAAATGGAGCAAGAAGACCCCTCAAGGACAAATGAGACAACTGAGTCAGTCCTTGTCAACATCATCAGTCATGCGAAAGAGCATGTCAGTCTGTAATGACTAAGCTAAATAGTCAAATAGAATTACTACAGTGGACCCTCGTTAATCCGAACACCTGGGTTGCCTGAACATTCGTTCGGATTAACGCAGGATTCGGATTACCAAATTTCCGACGGCCACCAAGTGGCCGTTTTCGGAACTAACGCCCGTGGCGACCCCTGGTGTTTTTCTAGTCAAGGCCACCACGTTGTCAGAAACCTAGCCTGGCAGTACGACCAAAAACTATTAAATTTTGAATTTCAGAATAACTCTGAATGTCTATCTGTATAAGTCTTATTTGAACTTGTGTTGAGATTAGTCCTGTCTGAAACAGTCTGCGTCAGGGTACGATAGTCTTTACCAGTAACCAATGTCTGTTACAGTCAATTCCATAAACTTGGAAACGAAACTCCAGAGCACAGAGAGAGCTGCTCCAGATGACGTCATGTGAATTCAGGACTCCCATCAGGTCAAGCAGTCCCTCAGCCAATGAGAATCCTGGATTCACATGACAGCATCTGGAGCAGCTAGCTCCCTGCTCTGGAGTTCAGTTTCCAAGTCTGTGAAATTGACTGTAACAAACTTTGGACACACATGACGTCCTCTGGAGCCACACTCTATGCTCTGGAGTTAAGTTTCCAAGTCTGTGAAATTTGCTGTGAAAGACTTACCAATAATAAATTAATATATAAGAAAAATTAATGGGCAGACCTCTCGCCCATTTTAAATCCTCATTTTGCAACTCAAATAACCCTAAAACACTATATTTCACACAATTAACTAATTGTCATATTTAGTAAGTTTACATGACATGGGCTATGACCTAATTACATTCTTTGATCCTTGTCTGACCTCATTATGTAACCAATGACCTGCATGATCAGATTACCTGAAATTACTGGAATTCTTTATGACAGGTAATTAATGCAAACTCATGTTACAACTCCCTCTGGGTCCCATGTTTAAAATAGTTGCATGATTGCAACTGAATTTGAACCTGAATTTAATCCAGTTAATTCCTGCAGTGATACTATTTGAAGACTGAACAGTGTGTGTGTCCATTCAGGAATGTCTGTTGAAATGACTAAATAGAAGAGTCACTGATATTTGGATTTATTTTATGATTTAATAAGGTAAGCATCATCATTTTTAGCTCGATATTTTTTGGTGGAGGTTGGGGCTAGATTGGGCTGGGCAGCGGCTGTATAATTTGACCAGGGGTAACCTCTAGTTCCCCCACGGGAGGACAATTCTCTTATTCTCCTCAAGAAATAATGTTTTTCCAAATTTTGTAAAACATAGCCAAGATATGTCAGTGTGGCTATCACAAGGCACCACTAATTAATAACGTGTATTATTATCTTCACAATGGACAGTTTACTTGCTGATAAGATTAATCTGGCTTTCTTTTCGTGCAAAATGTACAACAAAAAACAACAATCTTGATCTTGTCCATATGAAAATTGATTCCGTTATCATGGTTATCAGTAAATAAATACCTGGATGGTCCTAGTTTGAAATGTCCTAATCTAAAATCATAAAATGATACTAAAAAAAAAATGTCATTTTGAATAAAAAACTTTATTGTGACATTCATCACACCCTCATTCCAAATGGTTTAATAGACTGCAAAGATTAGCTTAAATATATTTCATAATAATCAAATGACAACTGAATTATTAATGTATGTTTGTGTTGGCGTGAGAAAAACGTTAACCTTTTCAGATTATATTCGATCACACACGTTGCTAGATTCACAGACTTAGGATAATTGTGGGGAAAATATTTAAATTTTTCCACAAATTAATTGAGAAGACATTGTGCAGGACAATTGCCCATAATTATTTTAATTTTCTTGTCACAATACAATAACATACTTTTTTTTTAATTCAAAATGTCAGGAAGGTTTCTCAATTAGAGTAGTGTAAACGTAGGCTTCAAATTAAAAACATTGAATTTTTATCAGTTGACCAATTCTGCACAACAATGTACGTATCAAAAATACGATTGGGATCAAGATGTCAAAACTGAAGCAAAACACCAAAGCCAAGCTATTTGTCATGAAGCCCAATGCAGGATTTGTTTTGATATATTTTGTTTGCCAGTGTTGGCTGCATCAGAATTTCAAAAAACCGATTTTGTGTTGTTTATGGGTAAGTTAGTTGACGAATTCCAAAAAGGGTGAATAGAGCAAAGTGAAACACTTAACTTCTTTTTTATTTTTGTAAAAGTTATATAAAAGCTTTCATAGTTAGTCTATTTGTCAACAAGGCAACGGTGTATGTGCAAGTATGCAAATGAATAGTCATTGATATATTTTGTACTCGTGTTCCATCTCAGGAACGGCACAGACCAGAGGATATAATGAACATAAACTCGTATTTTTATCTTCTTTTTTTTTACATTTATTCCGTATCAATAAAAAATATATATATTGCAAGAGCTTCTTCGGGTTAATATGGCCCAATTTTCACAAAAATGCTTTTGATATTGAGTGCCTGGGATAATGATTGACAAGTTTATAACAGGAAAATGCAAATGTGGCAATTCAACAAATTTATCACTTAGGACAACAGGAACCATGTCATTTTTCGTTGTATTTTGCAACAGGTTGAATAAATATTTTCTGGACAGTATATACGCATCAGTGCCAACTATCACCATTTAACATCATTGAAAATGATTAATTAGGTTTTTTCTGACTATGACTAAATCATTCAGTTACAACATTAAAAAAATTTAAGAAGCAGAAGTTGAAATTGCCAATTAACGGCATGATAATGATGATCTTGGAAAAATAACAGCATGTCAAGATTAGTTATAGTGTGTGCACTCATCATTTTTCAGTATAACAAAGATTCAGGTAGGTAGGAAGGCTGTAGAACCGCGTGCACATATAATCCCAAGAAAAAAATATAAAGACTGCTGCATGGCCCTCATTCTGTGAACTCGGGTGCAAATGAGGGCCTTGCTTGCTTGGCTGGGACCTATGGGCAGGAACTGCCACGAAGTGTTTCATCTTGCCCTGTTTCATCTTTCCCTGAAAGATTATTTGTTGAAAATATGGCTCAGTGAAATCCATGCTAGATTTGTGACAAAGAAACCAGTCGGAAAGTGCCCTTCAGAGATGCTAAAGTAACGTGTGTTATTTTCTCCATGTTGTTCAAATTATTTTTTCTGAAATTTTCATTCATTTATTGTTGGTGATTCTTATATGAAAAAGATACAATTACGTTTTTTCCTTGTAGACAAGTCCCGCGATTTCTGATTGATACAGCGTATGATATCGATAAAATAACATGATTGCTTACATATATCAACAGGTGGCAGCAGCAATAACTATGTAAATTTGTGCAATTAATACTGATGTTTCATCTTGCCCATCATTTCTTGTTGCCCTCGTCTACCCTACAGTATAAATAACAGTGCATGCACATCTCCACATCTCCATCAAAACATTAATATTGCTGCATGAAATTATGAATTCTTCATAAAATGATGTCAATGTTGGAGTAGTCGTTTATAGAAAACAAAACCACAAATTATTCTTATTTTCATCCATTATTAATGTTTTCCTGAAGGATCGTGAATTGGCAAAAAAAAAAAAAAAATCTAAGTTGTAACAAAAGTCTGGTTCAAAGCAACTTTCCAGTTATATTATATTTCACATATTGTAATTTCAGATTTGTAGATAACTTACAGGATGTCGGAAACACAACCATCGAACCGGTCAAGAAGACGATCATCCATCAACGTCTTGCGATCAGAATACAGCGACCAAATCATCAAATCCAACAACTTGGCCGAGAACAAACTTGCCATAGAAGCCAAACATTTCGAAAAAGCCAAACAACAGACATGCAGAAACATCGAAAATGAGCAACAAGCTTTGCAAACGTTGCTACAACAGCAAACGAGCAAGCGTAGGTTGTCGTTGCCTGTGATTCGGGTGGAAACAGCTCGCGAGCGCCTGATTGCGGACCAAGGCAAGTTGTTCGAAAAATGTAAATCATTTTCGGAGGAGACGAGAATGTTTACGAGTAGTGAGAAACTGCCTATAACTGAAGAGGAGACAGGGACTGATGATGAACTAAATCTGCAACTGGAAAACACTACACATGACATCAGATCGAGCAATCCAGACAAGCTCGGTCAAGATAAGGATACGTCACAAAGAGAATTAAAGGGCACCAATTACTTAGACTGTCCTCTAACTGCCAGACCACACTCTTCTCCAGATAAACCAGCTCCTCCAAACACTCTTCGGAAAAACGCTCTCTCAAAAGGATCACTTACTGCTTCAATGTCAAACATCAACAAAGAAATGACCTTGACCGTACCAACAATGACCGCATCAAGATCAGCAGAACATCTCACTTCCTGTGGAAGGACAAGTCCAAGACCTGACTCTGGTGGCAAAACCTCCCAGAGGAGATGGTCAGATGAAACAAAACCAAAAATTGGGTCTTTGGTAGTCCTGCCTTCACTGCCCCGCAAAAGCAGTCTTACCAGCCAAAAGTACTGAAACTGATGTCTATGAAAATTACAGAATGGTTCAAAAGGAAACAAAACCAAAAATTGGGTCCATTGTAATCCTGCCTTCACTGCCCAGCAAAAGCAGTCTTACCAGGCAAAAGTACTGAAACTGTTGTCAATGAAAATGACAGAACCGTTCACCCTGCATATTCTAAAAACAGTTCGCCAATAACATAAAGTTAGGATTTTTGTAAAAAGAAAAGTTTGTCTTGCAAGTAGTAACTGGAATGCCAGATGTACAGTGATACCAAAAATCTACATGTCTTGAAGAAGATACAAAATCAAAATTAACTTGATGACATATGATTCTCATGGATCATCAAAAAAAGAAGAAGTTACTGGCTGTCTAATAAGGCCATCGGTTCAGCTGATTTATTTTTAAGTCTGTAAGTTGTTATAAATAAATCTCCACTGTTTCTGTTGTTCTAAGGCGGGATATACCTCATCCTCACAAGGACAGTTGTTTTCAATTATGGACAGACAAGATGCTTTACAATTTCTAAATTTTTTATGTACGACTTGATTTTTATTATAATTTTTTTGTTGTTGATTTTCTTTATATTTATGCTTCCATAAACTGTTCGATTAAATTTTTCCATAATTTTGTACTATGTAGGTTCGAATAAACATAATAATAATAAGTGCAAACACTGGCACTACTGTAATTATCTTGCATAAAAAGAACACACAAATTTCTCTAAATACTAAAACTGTGTCTTCAAAAAACCGTCGCTTAATGGTTATACCGCAAGGAGGAGTTACGAGGGTTATAACTGGTACATCATTAGCACGGTGTCTTCACCTAACAGCCCAGCGACCTAATTATGTACCTTCTTGGCTAGTTTACATAGTTAAACAAAATGATTGGTTAACTATGTAGATGATAGATTCATATTTTTTTTAGTTTTGGCAATTTTTCTGAACAGAGTCCTTTCACTGAGTAGCCCTGAATTCAGAAGGACAGAAGTCTTTCATCTCGTCTTATCACTTATAACTCATTTTGCTTTTCAGGCATAGTAGATCATAACTGATTCCACAAATATAATTTTCTTGGGTTAAAAGCGGAAATCAATTGAATGATAAGATGTGAAATATACATTAAGATGCACTAGACTTGCAGTATTCTGTCGTAGCCACCTGGTGGATTTAGCGAAACTTTCGTGAAAATACACTATTGCCTGCTTACGAGAACAAGAATTGCATACAAACTCAGCACATGAACGTCTAATTATTCTGTAATTTCATTGTTAGACCTTTAATGCCATAAGCCAGCCTATAGACTACAAGTGAAATTGATTATTTACTTCAGATGAGTAAACGAGCAAAACATGTACATAATTAGGTCGCTCAGCTGTGAGGTGACGACACTGTGCTAATGACGTACCAGTCAAAGAATAAGTATCAAGAAGCCCCACTCGCTATACTTTACATTTTAAACCTTGCGCCTCATTTTCCCAGCATGCATAGCGCGCCGGAGTTCTTTAACGCCCCTAGTGGATAATAAAATTCATTCAGAAATTTCCAGTCAAGTGCGTAGAATTGCTAATTGCACGTAAACAACACATTAAAATGTCATTTCCAAATTATTTCATTATCATAATGGTCGAATGGAGCTAGATATTACCACGATTGACACAATGTTACAAGCATTAGATCTGAACGCTACATATAAACTTATCGTTTCAAATGACATCATATATATATATAATCGGTCAGTATGATGTCACTCAATATTCGCCGATTTTTCTCCGTTTATGACGTAATCAGCTCGGTTAACAATGCGCCTCCTTTTCCCTGTAGGCATAGCGCGACCTACTTGCGAGAGTGCGGGTTCTTGATACTTATTATTCTTTGTACCAGTTATAACCCTCGTAACTCCTCCTTGAGGTATAACGACTACCCATAAACAACATAAAATTTGTTTTTTTTTTAAATTCTGATACAGCTAACACTGGCAAACAAAATATATCAAAACAAATCCTGCATTGAGCTTTAATGAAAAATAGCTTGCCTAAATTGGCATGGATTTCAAGTCAGGATGCAAAACAGATTAAAATGAAGAATCCATTTGTAACTTACGATCGAATTTGAATTGACAATGTGTAAATACTGTACTGATAATTCAATAAACGCTTTGTCATGAACAAGTGTTGATCCACGTTTAATCATTTACCTTAAATGCTCAGTTAAGTTCTTTATCAACTACACTCAGTCGAAGTCATTGATGAGCCTGGATATATTTACCCCTTGAAGGTTTGCAGCATCAAAAACAAATTTTATAAAAATTACCTCAAAATCTTTTGCGCCCAGTGCTTAAAGATTGGTAGAAATTAATTTTAATAAATCAAATTTGCATTTTCCAAACCGAGAATTTACTGTTTCAAAAGATAAGGGATATTTGACTTTCGGGCAAAATATATCAAGTAAAAAAAAACACAATATATCTTTACATACATTTTAGTACATGCAGTACCATATAGCAGTGACAATTTTCCATTAAAATTGGCTGTAAATAGCCACCACTTATAAAATGCACTGCTTTCAAGATATTGTATGACTACTAGTTTAACTATTTTGAATTTTAAGAAATTGGGAACATTAACCAATTACCTGCAACTTAGTATGAGCAAGATATCTCTCACTTTTTGTGAGTAGCCCAAAGCATGAATTTTTATAGGAAATAAACTGAAAATAATTCTGAGATAATCATCAGCACAATTTACCATCAGTCTGAATGGGATAAAACATCTAAAATTCAATGAATTATTTTCATCTCAGAAGTACAGCGGGGCGGATCCAGGAAAATGTTTCAAGGGGGGGTGTTGACAAATTAAAATTTACCTAATTTGTTAATATTTTTAAATTAAAATGTACCAGCCTAAGGGTTACCACCCTAAACCTTGAAGAGGTGAACAGTTTACATCATCTGTGCACGTGAAAATAATCACATCAGTCAAAGCCTTGCATGTGGTTAGATAACAGATAACTGGTATCTTGGCATCTTGCTCTCTTTCTGCTCATGGACATATCATGCATTTTACATACAGCCCAAATAGATATAACAACATATCTCAAAGGTTTTCATTGTGACCAATGAATAAAGACATTGGACATCAGTCACATCAAATATCTTTTTCCTGATACTGGTGTTTTTTCCCTGGGTGATATTGAGTGGGTGGTGGGTGGATTAGGGCTTTACTTCCTGTTTTTCTGCACCTAATGGGCTAATTAGGACAGATAGGGACCATGGCCCCAAAGGTTTACATGAACGTGAGCAAGATAACATGAAATTGCATATATAATCATCCAAGTTGAAAAAGGTTGCTAAAACTATTAATTGTGATCATTCATTTAATTGGTAAGAGGTGCTAATTGTTAGTAGTGAGCTTTGTTCATTTCAACGACCCAAGCATTTTCATCATTTCATAGGATATCTCTCCACTCGACTATTTTTTCGTTGTTGTAATTCTGCTTTTATTTTAACTGAAGTGACTTTATTTAAGTTTTAATAGACAGACCACAGTTGTTCACAGTTCCTCTGATAAAACAATTCATTCCAGACAAAATCCTCTGAAATGACTTGCACTTCCTCTTATCTCCCAGACAAGCACAGATAATGAATGATTTGTGCAGAAGGATTCTTGAGAAATGATAACCCTGAAATTTGACACTTTCCATGACAAGGGAGTGATGCAGTTTCACCTTAAAGAACTGGCAGCAATGTGACAAGGGTCAATTGTGTTGAATTTCACACAGAAGTGCGTCATAAAGAATTACAAGTGATGGTCAGATGTCAGTTTGAAAATCTATGATTATGCCTATCTGTGATTTGGGTTAAAGTTAATACTTTAGAACAAAGAGGAGCCCTCCCTCTTTGATGAAATAATAGACAAGTAAATGAACTGTTTTCATTGAAATTTTAGATACATTCCTGCACATGAAAAATACCCATCAGTTAAATAGGTCATATTATTATCCCAGTTGCACAGAATCCGAACATGACATCACTTCAGGTCTTGTCAGTTAATCTACTTTTAATCCCTATTTTGCTGTCACAGATGCCAAGTTTCATGGAAAACTTGGTGAACAATTCAGAGAGTACAAACGAATTACAACAAATATCAAAGAATAACTATAAACGATCAAACAGATAATAAATACAAACAATACAACAACCTAACAAAGATTGGTCAAACTCTTTTTGTCATGTTCAGTTCTTTGCATCAGAAAAGTTGAGCGTCCAATCACATGCCTTGAAATGCATGATGTCAGCTGTCAACTGAGAGCACAAAAATGCTTCCATTCCACGCCATTATTATGGGGATAATAATAATCTGTATGTGATGGGAGAGTGATATTTTTTATGTGTTAACCTGAAACTTTATTAAAGTCTCCTCCATATTGGAAAGCTCAGTGCCATTTTTTGCTAGTTTGCCAAGTTAAACAATGTAATTGGTTGAACTATTTAGCCTATAGGCTGTGTATTGATTTAAGAAATCTTCTCCTCAAAATACTTGAGAAAGATAATCATATTTATTTAGTGTAGGCAATTTTTCTAAATTACCTGCTTTTCAGAACAAGAATTGCATAAACTCAGCGCATGAACATCTAACTAGTTTAAGTGAGTAAATAAAAATAAGGAAGAAATGTCCATAAATAGGTCGCTGGACTTATAAGTGACAGCACACAGTGATAACTGATAAATGAAGTGTGCATTGCGCAGAGGCCGTCTTGACGCAAGACCCTCGATCACACCTTTCTGCAGGAGAGGGTCTTGGAGAATTCGATTCGGGAGAGCAAGGGTCCTAGTGGGGGAGCAAGAAATGTGACAGTGTAGAAAGGTTTATATAAATCATAAGATTACAATAGGCCAAGTTCCTGTACCAAATTAGATGATGCAAAGTCGTATCGGACGAATTTAAAGAACTATTTTGTTCGCAGACGGCTTACACTTACCACCAATGAAAAAATATAAACCTTGGTAAACATAAAATTCCTATCTACATATGTAATATATCATAAATATATATGTGCAATAGCATGCATCTTTCCACCATAAGTTGAGAGTTATGCATATTTGTCTTGGTGGAAAGATGCATGTTATTGCACATATATATTTATGATATATTTATGATATATTACATATGTGAATTTTATGTTTACCAAGGTTTATATTTTTTGATCAGGGTATAGGGGGTATAAAATAGTTGAAGTTAATGAAGTTTTAATCCATAAGGTAATTTATTGTCTGACTTAAGGGGGGGTGGGGTGTTCATACTGACACGAGTGAGGATGGCGAGTTGACATGGATGACAAAATATTTTACTCCTCTAGATCACTCGTAAACATCCCTGGAGGAGGCAAAATATTTTAATAATGTTAAAAGATTTGGCTACAGGAGTAGCTCGGCAAGTGTTTGGTGAGTGTTTGGCAAGTGATCTACATATGTCCGTGGCCATCTGTGGCCTCCCGCAGCCACTCATGCTCAAACGCTGGTACTCAGGGGTGGTGGTGGTATTAGGGCTTTACGTCCTGTATTTCTGCACCAGTTGGGCTAATTAGGACAGGCAGAGACCATGGCAATAAGACGAAGAATGAAACAGCCATCCAACTTAGGCTCGACCGGGAATTGAACCCGGGACCCAGTGGTTGGAAGCCCAAGGCGCTACCTCTAAGGTAGGCCCCCGCCCCTGGTACTCAGGGGAGGGTGTCCATCAGTGTATACTCGCCATTTACTCTAGTAGAGCTTGTGGAACACTCAGGAAACACTAAGTGGCCCGGCTGTCCTTCCGCTAACCCTCTGTGCTGGTACAGTGTTCATCCTTGCCTACCCATAGCCCATCCATAGCCCTCTTCTCCTTCACTCATGGACCACACACCGAGCGATATACGAGTGCCTCACGAATGCCCCGCGAATGCTCATCAAAATAATATAGTCCATCTTGATGTCCGTGGTCACTCATCTCTCTTACTCGTGAGTGTGAACTGGGCTTTAGATGGAGTATCTGTCCTCTGTGGAGGATGGACCGATTGGCCATCAAAAATTTTCACACTCAAAATAAAATGTTGTTACTACACAGCACTACACTGACCTTCCCTTTCCAATCTGTAGGGCTTTATAGTCGTGTTTTTTTTTTTTGAAAAAGAAGGAAATAATCTGACAATCATTTACTGATTTTTGTTCAGTGCAACTTCATTGTCATTTTGCACTGAGAATTATGGGAGAATAAATACCAATGACATCACAACACTTGAAGTGATATAGGTTGTTTATGATGTCATTGTTAGTGTCTCGTTTTCATTTTTTTTTCTTCCAGGAAATCGTTTTTTACACAAAATGGCACTGTCGGTACGGATGGATTTTCTGCTAAACAAGATTAAACTAGCCTCAGGTTTATTATCATGACTGATGACAAAAATTTATCATTAATAAAACGATAGCCAAGTGTGTCTAGTTTTGTTGGAAAGCGTAACTTTAACTACTGCAAAAGAAACCGGTAGACATGAAAAACCTGAAGTTCCTGCAGAGGACGGACTCTGCATAAAATGTAACATAAATGAAGTCGAAGACGAAATGCACTGTCTTTTAACGTGTTCCAGCAATTCATTATTTAGACAGAACTTAAATGAGATAGCCAGGAAATATATTGATAACTTCCACACATTGCATAACAAAAAGTTTACAGGGATAATGACTAAGGAGCCTGAGCTGATGATAGTCCCAGGTAGATTTCTTTTAAATGCTGATGTCTAAGTTTGCAATCAACCCTCTCCTAGGGCTGCACAGTCAAATCCTAAATCTTCAAATTATTAAATATGTGACCTTAAATTTTAATGTATTGATGTTTGCGACAAATATGTCATGTTTGACATAGTACTGTCAATATCAAGTATATATAAACTATCTGAACTCAATACATCTTCCTCATTCATAACCTTAAACAACTGCATAATCAGAAGAGGCTAAAATGGGGACAAGTGTAGCTTTGAACTGTTCTTTAAAGTGTTTTTGTGTTGCAATTCGACTGAGAAAAAAAAAAGAATATACTATGATCCAAAGATAATTTTCTAAAATTATCTATGTTTATTTACACCAAAGAATAAGTATCAAGAACATGCACTCTCATAAGTAGGACGCGCAATGCCTACAGGGAAAAGGAGGAGCATTGTCAACCGAGCTGATTACGTCATAAACAGAGAACAATAGGCGACTATTGAGTGACATCATACTGACCGATTATGACGTCATATGCCATAATAAGGACATGGTAAAGCCATTCAGCTTTTGGTGTTTGTTGACCTTGTAAATATGGTAAATAGTTAGTCGATTCGCCCATTATGACAATGAAATAATGTGAAAATGTCATTTTAATGTGTTCATGTGAAATTAGCAAGTCTACGCACTTGACTGGAAATTTCTGAATGAATTTTATTATCCACTAGGGGCGTAAAAGAACTCCGGCGCGCTATGCATGCTGGGAAAAGAAGGCGCAGCATTTACAATGTAGAGTATAGCGAGTGGCGCTTCTTGATACTTATTCTTTGGCAACACCTTCCAAACAATTGAAAACATCCCATTTTACTTTCATGGAGATAATTGGAAACAAATCTCAGAGACTTTGAAGTTATACTCCTATTGGCTAAAGCAGTCCCTTAACCAATAAGACTAGACTCACCTGACAACCTCTGGAATTTGGCTTCCAAGTCTATCAGGTTTGTTTCCAACTCTATGAAATTAGCTGTAATGCCTTTGAGAGGTTGTTCACTTCTTGGTTTGAGGTAGCTAGACAGTGTTACCGCCCTTGCCTCAAGGAGGCCTAGGGGTTTCAGGGCAATGTCTCATGTTGCCACACATGGTTAAAATTTTATCCCGTCTCCTTTTTCACCTTGCCAATTGCTTTCAGCAGTGCTACATCCTCAATCAAAACTGCAGCCAGGAGATTGGTTCCTTGGTTAGCCTGGCAAGACCTATGATTCCTAAAAAGGAGTATATCGACCAAAAAACAACAAAAAACAGCACTTAAATTACTTAGTTCATCAATAAACCTGGAACAGGAATCAAAGCCACGACTATTAAAAGCATTACATTCTATCCTTATCGTAAGACCACTTTAAAAACTCTTTGTTTGCTGTTCAATTTGTTGTTTGTTTTATTTGGATTGATTTTTTTGGAAAATAAAGATACATAAGTACATGAGTCCACGTATAAATTATGCACAATCTTTGATATATTGTATGATACAATATCACTCAAATCCTGAGGAAAATATTGATAAAAATAATCTGGTCCTTGAATCAAAATCCCATCATCCTTATTGATAAAATTCTTTTGCATTCATAAATCCACCTGATCAAATGCTGGTGTCCAAGAAATATGACAGAGGAAAATCTTCAACTGTACATTTATGTCCCAGAATGACAGCATAGCTCATCAGCTACTTAAAAAGTTGGCTCTAAGCCTCTCAGGTGAATCTCTGAGTCCAAAATATTTATGTAACCAAGCATTATTTAATTTGATGGCCTTGTGTCCTCAATACACCTTAGTTCATTGTGATATAGGAGATACACATTTTGTAATATTCATAAATATTCTTATCAAAATATCAATGGAACAATACGCACTTCAAATATTGGCACTTGACCGGAAATTCAATGTCACTTGATATGCAAAAGAAGTCATGTGATAACCAATTACGTCATTATCTTCCATATAAGAGTCCACTACTGGATGGAATCTCATACCCATCTTAGGATATCAAGGTAAGTGAAAGTTGAGTTTATTCATATATATCTGCAATTCTGGTTTCTTGGCCCTTTTGTATTAATGGAAAATATTAGCCAAAGCTAGAGAGAGAGAGAGATATGTTTATTCCAACCATAAATATTATTTATTTACAATAAATGTAATAGTATAAATCAAAATACTTTTTTTTTATATATGGTGTTTGAGACAGACACTTTGGCATACAGCCACTAGCATGTCTGCCACCAGGGGATTTCATTTTATAGATACAATTTTACATTTGTTATACATGGCTATTTGGGGATTTAAACAAAGATAAACAATCCAACCGAAACAAGTTTCAAACAACATATAAAGAACATAGAAAGTGGTCAGATGGAATTATTTCAAAAACCTAAAGTAGACAGTAGAGGGTTTGTGGGCTTGTGAGAGACTGTGAGTGGAAGTTTGCAAAGTTTTAAGTGAAAGAAGATGTCCGGGCGAATTTGCTTTATGCCTATATTGGCAGGCGGGTCAGTTTAGCTAGATATGTAGTATCCTTGGATACTGTAGTTCAACTCGTAGGATTCTGTACATAAAAGCATAATCCTTTAATACTGTGTGTATTCATTCTATTTTATATGGATGGTGGTGCGTCATTAATATGCGCTAGTCGATATCTCTGAGAGCAAATAGAGATTTGATATTTTACTCTGGGGATAATTAGCAAATCATTTCTGCGAGTAGCATAGTTATGGATGTCAAAATGCCTGGTGAATGTAAATGTTTGAAAAGAAATTTGGTAGTCTCTTGTTTATCAATTTATGAATGAACTTATATTCTTGCAGTTTACCATTTCATGAAACTTCAGAATGCAGAATTTCTCAAATAGAAGTTTTGTATGAGTGTTATATTTTGCTTTAGAAATTATCCTTTTTGTAGTTTACAAATGTGGTCAGATAAGAGAGTTGTACAGAGTTAAAAGGGTTTGCAATGGTATAAAGCGTCTTAGATGTCAAAATTCCTATTACTTTTGTTATTTTCTTGCGTATTGTT
Source organism: Alitta virens (assembly GCA_932294295.1). Classification (NCBI taxonomy): domain Eukaryota; kingdom Metazoa; phylum Annelida; class Polychaeta; order Phyllodocida; family Nereididae; genus Alitta; species Alitta virens. Next base: position 18,684,497 of record OW028583.1, on the reverse strand, counting down.
TCAAAGTGTGCATTCCGTAAGAGTCCTTTATCTATTTTTATTCCTAAATACTAAAAAGTGTTAACATGCTCTATTTCCTGGTTGTTTATGTGTAGGTGTAAGGAGGGTAGTCTTTTATTCATGATATGACATAACATACATTTTCTTTTGCTGGCATTTAGGGAGAGTTTGTTTACTTTCAACCAGTTACTGATATTTTCTAATTCATGATTAATATGTTGCTCAAGATCAAAAGTTTGAGTGAGCTCCAAGGGTGATATTGTGGCCAGAAGGGTTGTATCATCTGCATGACAAACCTAAACATATTCGAGGATCTGTCAAAGTCATTTATATAAATTAAAAAGAATAGAGGCCCTGGTATGGAACCCTGTGGCTACATGGTGTGCATTTTCCAGTTTTCAAGAGATTTGAAAGTGTATTGTTTCTTCAAGATTTAGATAGATACAAATATATGTTTACAAACTCTGGAATTGTAGATTGGGGTTGCCAAAAATACTCGCATATTTGTTTGAAATTCAATTGTTAGCTTGAGATTACATGAAAGTTGCAGACGGTTTAATGAAAATTCTAGATAATATGAAATTTCGAGACAAAAAAGGCATGACACTCTATTAAAAAGAGAATGTCCCTAAGAGTAATAAGATTAACAGACAGAGCTAGATGATTTCACAATTTCTGAGAACTTTACCTGTGAGATAATAAAATAAGTGTAATATAATTTGGCTTCCCTCACTCCACATTGTTATATATAAACAGAAAAACTATTTAAAAGGTACAGAATTTCTGAATGAATAAAATTGTATGTTCTCTTTTATTGTATTTATTTATTTTTTCAGATGAAATTCCTCATTCTTGCAGTCCTTGCCCTGGGCACCACAGCCAAGGAAATTGGCAGTGAGTAAAGACATTCTTGGAAAATAGTTTTAAATGCTCAATAACTTGGCTACTTCAACAAAGTTACACAATATATTCTGGAATTTTCAATGGAAGAACACAATGTCAAGCTGTGTACATAGCGTTGTAATTGATGAAAACTTTAATCTTACTTGTTGTTCAATCAAACGGACTACACTGTGTCCGAGAAACAATTATTTGAACAAAAAACTAACTCAGGGATTGGCCAGGGCTTCTTATAACAGCATGACATCACATTAAAACACTTCCATAAATCTCATGTGTGAAATGTTGCCAGTTTGATTAAATGCTCTAGAACAAACCTACTCTGCGTAGGATTAAACGGCAACGATTTTTTCCCCAATTAAATCATTTCAATACAGTAGAACCTCACCTTAAACAACCTAGCATTATAGTAGACCATCTTTGACAACTGTTTGGTATACCTGCCATTCTAACTCACCTCCAAATTAACAAAGAAGTAATAGTTATATCCTGAGTAGGAGGGAGTTAACTAACATTTTGTTGGTTATCCCGAAAGTGAAGGCGGAGGGATATAAGCAACAAAAATTTCAGTTAACTCCCTTCAGCTAGAGATATAAGTAGTAGTTATTTTCCCGAATAGTAGGGAGTTAACTAACACTTTTGTTGGATATATCCCGACAGCGAAGGCGGAGGGATACAAGCAACAAAAATGTTGTTAACTCCCGACTATGAGGGATATAACTAACTCATACTCCACTAGCCATATTTACGAATTTGTTTGATTGAATTGTTTACCTGCTATTATTAAGCAGTTAACTAACATTGTTGCTGGTTACTACCCACTCAGAAAAATAGGAAAACTATCTATATAACTCCTTGTTATTAGTCCAGGACATAAAGCTTCAAAATGGAGTTCTATGTATACCATAGGAATAGTCTTTTCTCTGAACAGCCCTGAACTCAGCAAGACAAAAGTCTTTCCTCTCCTCTTATTACTCATTTTGCTTTTCAGACATAGTAGAAATAACTAACTGATTTCGTAAATATAACTTTCTCAGAAAAATAACAAAAATCAACTAAATGATAAGGTGTCAAATATACATTAAAATGCACTAAAAATACTGCTGCTAGGATGCACTACGCTTCAGCCAATCACAGCCAAGGGCGGGAACCTTTTCAGCCAATTGAAATTGCAGTATTCTGTTTTGGCCACCTGGTGTAAACACAGAGAACCTTACCTGAAAATCCACTATTGGCAAAAATTAATTAATTAATTAAAAAAAAATTTTTAACAAATTCTTTTTGCAGATTGCCAAGTCAACGGCTGGGGCTACTGGTCACAATGTCACTCAAGCAGACTTTGTGAATCTGAGATCCCAGACGTGGAACACACTACATACTCCCTCCCTGCTGCGAAGTATGACGTTGGAAGGGAGCACATGTCTATGATGATCAAGATGAAACAAGAACACTGGAAGGCCCAGGACGAGTGCATGAAACAAGGCACCTGTGCACATGATGTCTCTCCCAGCAGGTTGGGATTCAACCCATGTGTTGATGGTTAGTATAAATGCTTTCAGATTTTGGTGTAAATTTTGTAATTACATTGTCTACATGGCCAATTGTGCCACGTGCGTTTTCCATGCTTTTGGATAACCGCATTGAAAATGCATGGTTTTTGCCTCATTATAATTAGCTAAAAACCATGCATTTTCCATGCGTTTATCCTTCTCATGGAAAACGCACTTGGCACATTTGGCCATGTAATGCCACATGTCAGGAGCTTAATCGGCTTATCTGACAAACAATTCAAACCATGTTCTAGTACTGCTATATACTCTTTCATTTGAAATTTCATTTATGCATAATTATGCTAAATGCTGAAATTATCACTGATCTATTGATATTCAGAAGATCTAACTTAATAATTATATAAATTCATAAATATGAAATAACTCATAGTTTTAAAACAGTTAATATGCTTGCGTTCAGACAAGTACTGGGAGTTAGTAAGACTATGTCTGTTTTGTTTTTTAGGATTCGCTGACAGGTACCCCTGCAGAAATGTTGACATTCAATCCTTCTTGAACTTCGAAGAGATGGGTTACATCAGACTGGCTCCTGGAGACACACGGTATGTGGAACAGTTCCATACCATATACTTAAAGTCCTCAGTTTCAGCCCAAAGTTACGTAGTGTGTGTTATTGTTTAACGCCTCATCAGCACCTGAGTGGGCTATGTAGAGGTATAAAGTTACGTATAAAGCATATATCAGCGCATTATGTCTACACTGATTACCCATATTTTCATTCTCACAAGTAACACAAAGACATCAATAAAATTTACTCTTTCATTTAATTTAATTATCACCAATTCTACAGCGCATCCTCAGTACTGGCACAAAATTACGTATGAAGCATATATCAGCACATTATGTCTACACTGACTACTCTTATTTTTTCATTCTCACAAGTAACACAGAGACATCATACAATTCACTCTTTCATTTAATTTAATTATCACCAATTCTACAGTGCATCCTCAGTACTGGCACAAATTACGTATAAAGCATATATCAGCACATTATGTCTACACTGACTACCCTTATTTTCTACCAAGTAACACAAAGACATAAATAACACTTACTTAATTATCACTTCTACAGCGCTAGAGGAAACGACATCTGGGGCTGGACCGACCCTGAGAATGGAGATGAGTACGCCATCATGGGATTCAGCGGTGGTACCGCCTTCGTCCGCATCACCGACCCAACAGAACCAGAAGCACTGGCTTTCATGTACACCAGGTAAGATTCTGTCCTCGGTTTCAAAAAGTACAGAAACCAACAAAGTGAAGGTCAATATAAGTACTGCTCCAGGGCATGTTAAAGCGCATCAATATAACAAAATAAAAAGTTAATCAAGAAAGGCAATTTGAAATCCAAATATTTCAGTGATACTGATAGATAAATAATGAATATGGCATGTTTAACGATTGAAATATTGTGCCTTTCAGAACCACTGCCACAACATGGAGAGATATCAAGGTCATCGACAACACTGCCTACATTGTTTCAGAAGCCTTAGGGCATGGTCTCCAGGTAAAATATAAACATTTTGTAAAGACTTACCCACTGCATACAATGTAACTTAAATCTTCCATACATTACAGCTGATTGCATCGAAGTGTGGTCAACAGGCCATCAGTCCCAACTGCAAGTGTGCCAGCCACTTCAGTTTTGCATGCATTAGCGCCTATAAATTGTACCTGGTTAAGCTATCTTAATCTGCTTATGTTATTATGTGTGGTGGATCCAGAAAATTCTAGATTGGGGGGGGGGGGGGGGGGCATATCCATCACCTACAATAATTAGGACAGACTTTTATTATGCCTATAGTACCCCCCCCCCCACACTTGACTTAATCTACATGTACTAAATTAAAATGTATAACAAAAATTTAAAAAATATTGGTCATATCTTCGGAGCCTAGCTGATAAGATAGGAAGATAGGTAGAAAGACAGGTAGACAGACAGATAACTATCTATCTATCTATCTATATATCTATATATCTATAATTACCAGATGCTTGATTTGATGCTGCAGATGATTCAATTTTAAAACACAGTGACCCTAATTTATTTGCATTGCTTTGAACTTTGTTGTACCACAGGTGATCATGCCCACCCAAACATTCACTGGTCATAACACAATTAACTGACTGGCTGTAATTGAGACCAAAGAAAAAAAGTCCATTCCTGTATATGGACTTGACTAGCGAAAACTCAAGCATGGTAAACTGTGACATCACTAGAACACTTTGTCAAGTGAATGATGACACTTCATTGCAATCCACTGTAATGCTGTTTTTTTTTAAATACTCAAACGTGGTTGTGGCAAGTATATCATATCATAACTAATTCAAACATTATTAATCAGGCCGTTTTGAATTGAATGTCTTATAAACTGTACTCGACATTTGTTTATAGGCCGCATTAGATGCACTTGTTACACTATGATTCCAAACCGTAATAACATTGGCTAGCATTAGTTCACAAGTTACTGGGAAGTCAATGTGCAATAGTGTTAGCAGGGTTTTGGGGTGGGTGGGTGATTAGGGCTTTAAGTCCTGTATTTCTGCACCAGTTGGGCTAATTAGGACAGGCAGAGACCATGGCAATGAGACGAAGGATGAAACAGGCATCCAACTTAGGCTCGACCGGGAATCGAACCCGGGACTCAGCGGTTGGAAGTCCAGAGCGCTACCTCTGAGCTAGGCCCCCGCCCCTTAGCAGGGTGTTACCCTCGTACCAATAAGTGACTCTTCGATGTAATGGTCAACGTTCTCACTTCCCGCTCGAGAGGTCCCAGGTTCGATTTCCGGGTCGGGCACTCTCCTATCCGAAACATCGCAAATGTATAAAAATCCAATGCATCAAGGCACTGATGCGTTGTGCCTGTTATGGGGAGCTATCAGTAAATGCTCCCACCATTGTTTAATGATGTCGTCATACAATGAGGTCATTGAGGGCAGTTGATGGCATATTCAAATGATATCATCAAACAGTTGTTGGTGAAGTTACTGATAGCTCCTTCTATTGTTACAATAGTTCCCAAAAATATCAATCTATATTATTGGCAAGTACAGTTGAATCTGAATCAATATTTTATCTTACGCACAGGTTTTTGATCTCCTCCGTCTGCGAGGCATGAAGGCCGGTTCTCCTCCCCCAGAGGTACAGCCAGATACGACCTACTCTGAATTCGGAAATGCTCACAACATTGTTGCCAATGAGGATTCCAAGTTCTTGTACGTCGTTGGAGCCACCAGAGGAGACTTCCCAAACCACTGCAGTGGTAAGTGCATACTCTTGGTGGATTGTTGCTGTTTACATCAGATTTTCATGGACTTGTAAACTATCCAGTGGATGCCATGTTCCGTTAGTTTCATTAAAAACGGCCTGTCAAATTGAGTCTAGCCAAAGCTGTACTTGCTGGCTACTCAAAACTGTTTACTCTTTTCTGGTGATAAATGTACGCCAGCCATTAGCTATAAAAGTGGACAGAAGCAGCTGGCTTTAGCATGTTTAGATCACAGTCAGGTATAGGTCGATACAATCGTTTTTTATGAAACAAACTGTAAATCCAGGACTACTATTGGATTCACGTGATGCCCTCCGAGTTAGGGTTCAAAGTCTATGAGTTCTGCTGTAATTTAGGTTTGATGTGGCAGCAAAATGCTAAAACATCCGAAATTTGAAATTACAGGAGGCCTCCATGTCATCGATGTTCACGACCGACTCAACCCAAAATATGCCGGATGCTTTGATGAAGACGGTTACGTCCATGACGCTCAGTGTGTCAACTACCATGGTCCCGATGTGAACTACCAGGGACGTGAAATCTGCTTCTGTTACAATGAGGACACTTTCACTATTGTCGATGTCCAAGACAAGAACAACATGAAATTGATCTCCAAGAAGGGCTACTTTGGCTACCAATACACCCACCAGGTTTGTTAAAAAAAAAAATTAACTGAAATTATTTTTGTTCATAATTACTGTCCAGCCACCAAAATTTTACATTATGAAAAATATAGTGCTCACTTTAGTCCTCTATAAAGATGCTGGTCCTACAAACACCAAAAGTAAAGTCCATTATATGCTAGAGCAGAAAAATCAACAAAGCATTTCAATAGCTTTTAAAAATATAAAATGTTTAATACAACATAAAGTGTGAACTATTATAATAATCCACGTGTACAGAATATTTCAGTAAATGTCAAAGTCTTAAAAATCATTTTTCACAATGTTGTCAAATTATGTGGGGTACAAGGTAAAAAAAAAAACAGTCAAATTTTACTTCAATAATAGAATATAATCCAACGTCATCACTTAGAAATAATAAATATGTTACATCTTCCTTGATCAAATAAAATTCTGTAACGATTTTCACAAACATCTATTTTCAACAGGGTTGGCTGACCGAGGACCATACCATCGCTCTTTTGGACGATGAACTCGATGAGAACAGGGACCCAGTGAAGAACACAAAGACCTACATCTGGGATGTGACCGATTTGTCTAACCCTGAGCTCAAGAGGACTTTCTTCTCCTCTCAGCAGGCCATCGACCACAACCAATACGTCAAGGGGGAATACACATACCAGGTATTTTTTGTACTTGTATTTGTAACTTGTAAACTATATTTCTTTAGAGTGAATTACACTCGGATGAATACACATCCACTCGGTGATCTTCATCTGTTAGTAGTGTTAGTAATTCACATCAAAATCCCATGTACAAATGTACATAACCATACAATTCCATATTTTTTTAATAATAAATAAATAATATACTAGTTAAACCGGTGTGTTATCTTGATGTAGTGATGAAATAAAAGAAATACACTTTTGTTTTCATGAATAGACAGGAACGGAAAACATGTAATACACCTTATATGAGAGTATCTTCATTAAACCCAGCTAGTAAATCAAATACAATAAGTTCTATTAAACTTGTCAATAATGAAATTTCGATTTACCAGGCAACACATCCATACACATTCTTACATTCTTGTAAAACTTTAAGTCAGCACAACTTATTCAGCAGCTATATCTGTTAATAATATGACAGAATCCGATACTACATAGCCAAATGTGCCACGTGGGTTTTTCATGCGTTTGGATAAACGCATGGAAAACACATGGTGTTCGCCTGATTATATTTAGGTGAAAAACCATGCGTTTTCCATACAGTTATCCTTCTCATGGAAAACGCACCTGGCACATTTGGCCATGTACCTTTAAGAAATTTCAATTACAGTTTGAAGTTGCAGCAAAATCTAAAATTGTCACTTGCACTAATAAGTGAGTTTCTCAGCACAAATAGTCATTTATGAGTTCACAGCACCAATAGCCATAAATTTATGATACCATAATAAATTTTCTTATCCAATGTGAGAGCTCGTTGTCACAAATTTCAAGCTTTCATGATACATTGTGTGAAATCCATAAATTACCACACATTTCCATTGAGCTTTGGCTGATTAAAAGAAATTGGACTACACTACACACAATTCAAGCAGGCTTATTATATTGGAGTTAACATAAGTTAGTTAGTTAGTGTTATTGTTTAACGCCTCATCAGCACCTAAGTGGGCTATGTAGAGGCTCTCTAGAGTAAGATTGATTATCTTTAGTTGGTAGTAGAAACCAGAAGCATGTAAAAAATCAATAATTGTCTGCGTTGGATAGCTGGAGCAGCTTGTGCAATGCGCACTGCCCTGTTTTAGCCACTGGGGATAGAGGACTTCACCCCAAGTGTTTCCACCCTCGCCGCGTGGAGGCCCAGGACCTTCGAGGGCTGGAGTTAACATAAGAGGGCATTCAATTTAAGCAGTCTAATTCCGATAAATATACCATGTATTTCTCTCTAGGCCAACTACAGAGCCGGTCTCCGCATTCTTCACATTGACCAAGAAAACTACGATCTGAATGAGGTTGCCTACCTTGACACCTACCCAGCCAACACCATTGCTCAGTTCGATGGTGCATGGTCTAGCTACCCATACTTCAAATCAGGTCAGTATTACATTATTTCAAATGCTGATGTGCAAAAATGAATCTGATAAAAGACCTGAATGTGACAAAAGTAACTACAGGGGCAGAGCGATCAGTCGTGGTGGCCGCATCCTAACAAGATAATAGTGAAAAAGGCGGCCTCTCGTTATAGTGGTATACAGTCTGTACAGAAGTTAAGGACTATTTAGTACAGAAAATTGTAGTGATACACTATAATTAACTTTGATATACCAAAAGAGTGGTTTGGTGCATAATGAATTTCAAATATTGAAATAATGTTGATCATACAATCTTTGAAGTGGCACTTTTATATGGCTAGTCCATCTTAACTGTCTGCAATCTTATTGCCACACATAAAACATTTCATCTCCTGACTGCCTTTTGTTGAATACTAACTCATGATTTTAATTTCTTTCAGGCAACGTAGTTGTCGCGTCCATTGACTACGGTCTCTTTGTCGTCAAACCCAACTATGAAGCAATGGAGGAACAGAAGAAGACACTCTACAGCGAGAAGACCCGCACCAGGTCCACGGTATCTTGCGCTAAGGGAGTCGTCAGTCCTCAACTTGAGGGACACGTGGCTTGCTCTCACCCAGTGTGTTAAGTCAAATAACAAGAGTGACACACAGTGAACATGAGACTACGCAGTTACGCGGCTCAGTGGTGGAACACGAACTGTTATTTTCACTTATGCTTAAATTCTCATATGAATTGCATCCAAGATGCACCATGTTGAAAAGTTCTTTTGAATTTTTAAGCAATTTTTGGCAATAAATTATGTTTATGATAAAAAAAAATTGTTTAATGTTTATGTTGTAATAAAGGACACATGACAAGAAAGAGCTTCCAGCTGAGCCAATCAGACATATTTTTTATTTAAGCATACCGGGATCATCAGGTCCAGAAAGATATTACTTTTCATGCCGCATGGTGGATCTTGAAAATAAAACCATGGTTCACTGGTCTAACGATGAGGCAGATAATGAGGTACAAATCAATTACAAGGATACATTTGTGTTCACAATTTAATGGACTTAATTAGAAAGCACGTAAGGTGGGTTCCACTATAGAACCATTTATAATCAGCTGAGTGGTCTAGTGGTAAGACGCTCGCCTGCTCCTCTGAAGGACCCAGGTTCAATCTCAGGCCTAAGCAACCTTTCATGAGCATCATCCCAGCTGGATATCGTTCGGATGAGACGTTAAATTGGCGGTCCCTTGCACTAAGTGTCTTTGAAGAAGCAAGTAAAAGACATGGGTGGACTCCTCTCTCTCACCTCATCAATCAACGCTTGATAGCGGCAAGAACTTGCCTTAGAGGGCTGCAATTCCCATATCTATCTATCTATCTATCTATGAACACCAAAAATCAATGTTTTATTCAGTAAATCTCCTACAGAGAAAGTACCCTATTCATTATTTAATCCATATTTCTCCTCTTTGTAATTTTTGGTCCATGAATGCATCCAATAATGAATTGTTTATGATGAATTAGTGGGTCAATTGTATATTTCACATGCCAAAAACGGCTGACAAATCTTTTCTACCTTTGAATTGCCCAGGTAAACATTTCTTGCGTCACTTTGACAAAATGTGACAATACGTTTAGTGATCCTTGGGTCATATTTTGGTTGGTAGACATCGGCATCAGGCAAATATGGCTTATCATCATCAAAACTTGACATAAATGTATTATACACTTCTTCAACAGCATAAGGCCCAGTGCAGCTCACTGGCTGGTTGAATCTATTTCGGTCACAATAAGTAAAAAAATTGAGGAGGTATTTGAAAAATGGATGTCGTGGTCGGCATGCCATAAATGCATTCGATACCAGATGTTCTCTGCCGTGGTAGAGCACCAAACTGTGAATTGCGGGTTCCAAACTCATAATGCAATCATGTTCCAGCATCTTAGCCTCCAAATGTTTTAATCATTCAATGTCAGTGTCTGCATAAACACCACCAAATTCATAGTGCGGAATATCTGGAAAAAAAGTAACTGCACAATATTATTAACTAAGTCACTACTAACAGCTTGCAGAAAATATGTCACATACACCATCACAAATAACACGGTGGTGGTGGTGGTGGATTAGGGCTTTACGTCCTGTATTTCTGCACCTGATGGGCTATTTAGGACAGGTAGGGACCATGGCAATGAGACAAAGGATGAAACAACCATCCAACTTAGGAATTGAACCCGGGACCAAGTGGTTGGAAGCCCAGCGCACTACCACTGAGCTAGGCCACCACCCCTCACAGAAGTATTGGGTCAAATCTTGCCTAGATTTTACAGATAACACTGTTTTTATCACTGAAAACTAAACAATAGAGGGTGATGCAAATGAAGAGATGATCGGTACATCCCATGCTCAGTTAACAAGGAAGATAGCGGTAGTAATTTTTAATTGAAATTTTTTAAATTTCATATTCACATATCTTAATTTATATATATTATAAAGCCCAATGCTTTCAGATCTAAGGTTATACACAGCTTAAGTCATTTAATTTAAAGTCAACTGATAATGTTCAGAACTACAGCAATGGTATGAAAACAAAAGCGTAATACTTTTCCAGGCCTGAAAGGGGAATTTCATGTACTTTAAATTCACCAAACTGGGGTCATGTGTGGTAATTCACCATGAAATATTGGCCTTGGCAGATAAAATACTGTGTAAACTACCCCAAAACAGCCAAATCCAATGTCAAATTTGACCTTGGGGTCATTCTTAAGGTCATTAAGCCCTTGATAATGCACATTTTCTACACAAAAAAACGAATTTTGAGCTTATGATCAGGAATTTTTTTCGCTAGTCAGTTTTGATATCAATCATAAATAAGGAAAACCAATTCATGTCCATTTACAATGAGAAATACTCATTGTAGACAAATGCAAAGCATAGTTTACCCTGGCAATCCGTATGGAAGCTTTCAGAATCAGCTGTAAATTTTTGACTTTGACCTATATGTCAAGGTCAGATTCAAGGTCAACACTTCTGATTAAGGGAAGTTTTGTTTATTAATTTACTTGTAGAAAGAATGGTTCGTTATAACTCAACCAGGTGTGGATAGTGGGTGGGTGATTAGGGCTTTACGTCCTATATTTCTGCACCTGATGGGCTAATTAGGACAGGCAGGGACCATGGCAATGAGATGAAGGATGAAACAGCCATCCAACTTAGGTTCGACTGGGAATTGGACCCGGGACCCAGTGGTTGGAAGCCCAGAGCGCTACCTCTGAGCTAGGCCCCCGCCCGCAGCCAGGTGTGGATAATAATTTCACACTTGTCCTATGAACACATATGAAATTAGGTTATGAGGTCAATTAGTCAAGGTGTGTGTGTTATTGTTTAATGCCTCATCAGTACCTGATTGGGCTTTGTAGAGGCTCTCTAGGTTAAGATAAATTATCTATATTTGGTAGTAGAAACCAGAAGCATGTAAAAAAATCAATAATTGTCTGCGTTGGATATCTTGTAAAGAGATGTTGTAAGGTAGTAGCTTGAAACAAAGGTCTTCTAATGCGTTGTAAGTGGATGCAATCTAATAAAATACGTTTGATTGTGTGTGTGAGTTATTGTTTAACGCCTCATCAGCACCTGAGTGGGCTATGTAGAGGCTCTCTAGGTTAAGATTGATTATCTATATTTGGTAGTAGAAACCAGAAGCATATTAAAAATCAATAATTGTCTGGGTTGGATATCTAGTAAAGAGATGTTGTAAGGTAGTAGCTTGAGTGTGTGTGTGTGTGAGTTATTGTTTAACGCCTCATCAGCACCTGAGTGGGCTATGTAGAGGCTCTCTAGGTTAAGATTGATTATCTATATTTGGTAGTAGAAACTAGAAGCATATAAAAAATCAATAATTGTCTGGGTTGGATATCTAGTAAAGAGATGTTGTAAGGTAGTAGCTTGAAACAGAGGTCTTCTAATGCGTTGTAAGTGGATGCAATCTAATAAAATATGTTTGATTGTTAGGGGGCACCGACAACTCTGGCATACCGGTGCCGGTTCATTGACTAAAAGGTGTAAATGTGTAAGTCTTGAATGTCCTATGAGGCATCTGTGATATATTCCTTGATCTTTGCGAGTATTGAACCTACTCGGTATTTTATTTTGAATGCAAGGTAAGATTGAATGCAACTTGTTGTTATTACATTCATTCCATTGTCTTTGCCAGCAAGACATGATAAAAGATTTTATAGTCATTTTAAAATCAGTGTATGGAATGGTAAAATCAGTTATCTCTTTTGTAAGAGCCCTTTTTGCTGCCAGGTCTGCTTTTTCATTCCCTTCAATGCCAGCGTGTCCAGGAATCCAGCAGAATACTATGTCTTTGTATTCGTGAAGATAGAAATACTTAATAAGAACATCTAAGATCCCAGGGTTATCAAGTTGTTTATTTTGGATTGCTTGAAGAGCAGATTTGGAATCAGAACAGATAACATAACGATCTGATTCTGAGTCCTCGATGTTCTTTAAGGCAAGGTAAATAGCTGTTAATTCTGCAGTGTATATTGAGCAGTGGTCTGGAAGACGACATTCAGCTATAACGGTTTTATAAGAAGTGACAGCACAGCCTACTCGTCTTTCCATTTTTGAGCCATCTGTGTATAGAAATTTGTACGATTCGTATTTAAACCTTATACTATAAAATAGGTTTTGATAGTCTACCGGATTGGTTTCGCTTTTCTTAAGCTCTGCCAAATCCAGTATAACTTTCGGGACTGGGAGAATCCATGGCGGAATGGGTGGTACTTCCGTCTCGGCAATGATTGTAGTATCAATTTTTGCAGCCTCAAGATAGAATTTCATGCGTAATCCCAGTGGTCGAATGGCGTTTGAACGAGATTCATAATGATGCATGTATTTTGGATGAAATATTACATCATATGTTGGATTTGTTGGAGTTGAAGCTACTTTTAGTATGTATTGCATGGATAACTTGATACGACGAAGGGAAAGTGGAGGTTCCCCTGCCAGTACATATAAGCTCTCTACAGGAGATGTACGAAAAGCTCTTAAGCTTAGTCGCAACCCTTGATGATGTACAGAATTCAGGCATTTTAGATAAGATGGTCTGGCGGAGCCATATACCACAGAACCATAATCAAGTCGAGAACGAGTAATTGCTCGATAGAGACGAAGGAGGACCGTTGTGTCCCCACCCCAATTATATTTGCTCACTACTTTAAGGAGGTTCATTGATTTCAGGCACTTTGCTTTCAGTGCTTTGATATGCGGAATGAAAGACAATTTGGAGTCAAAGAGTACACCCAAAAATTTTGTTTCATTCACCACTTTTATTTGACAGTTGTCAATTATTAGTGATGGATCTGGATGGTTTGATCGTAAGTAATAGAAAGGCAGACAAACTGTCTTCTGTTTAGAGAACTTGAAGCCATTTTCGAGTGACCATTTGTGAATCCTATTCAAATTTAATTGCAGTTGTCGTTCTATGGTTGGCATATATCTGGAACGATATGCAATGAGGAAATCGTCAACATATAGGGACGACATGGGATTTTCTGAGATGGAATTTACTATACTGTTGATTTTGACGTTAAAGAGGGTGGGCGAGAGAGTACTACCTTGAGGGACTCCATTCTCTTGAGAGTAGGGGCTTGACATCGTTGATCCCACTCGGACCTTAAAGAAGCGATCCTGTAGGAAGGATCCGATGAAAACTGGAAGGCGACCTCGAAGCCCTAAGTCGTGGAGATCTTTCATTATTCCATATTTCCATGTAGTGTCATAAGCTTTTTCTAGGTCAAAGAATATGGCTACTACGTGTTCTCTGTTAATGAAAGCATCTCTAACATAAGTTTCCAGTCTGACTAAATGATCTAATGTGCTCCTGTGACGGCGAAATCCAGATTGGAACTCTGTAATAAGCTGGTTCGACTCCAGGAACCAAACCAGTCTATCAGTAACAATTCGCTCCATTGTCTTACATAGACAACTGGTTAAGGCTATTGGTCGATAATTCATAGGATCACTATGATCCTTCCCCGGCTTGGGAATTGGGATGACCGTGGCTTGTTTCCACAGGGATGGAAGACATCCCTTCTCCCAAATTTGATTAAAGATATACAGTAATGTTTTTAAAGAGGATTGAGGTAGGTGTTTTAAGATTTGATAATGTATATTATCAGGGCCTGTTGCAGAGTCAGTCGCTTTTAAGATGACCTTCTGAAGTTCTTCTAAGGTGATGTAGGAGTTATAATCTTCGCTGTTATCAGACTGTATATTTAGGGTTAATCTCTCAGCTTGAGCCTTATAACATTGAAATTCTCTCGTATAGTTCTCCGATGAGGAGTTGTATGCAAACTGTTCTCCTAACCCGTTTGATATTTGTTCTGGTGAGGAGAGATGTTCTCCATTCACTTCTAGGATGCTTACATGCGAAGCTAGGTTCTTTCCTTCAATCTTCTTAATCATTTTCCAGACTTTATTGCTAGGAGTTCTTTCAGTGAGTCTGGAGACATAGTCTCTCCAGCAACTACGTTTTTTTTGCCTGACAATTCTACGCGCTTTGGCTTTCAGGCACTTAAAATTATTCAGATTGTTGATGGTCGGCTGTGATTTAAAAATTCTGAGGGCTTTCTTACGGTTTTTAATAGCTTCTCTTACTTCGTCATCAAACCAAGGTCTTGCACTACGTTTAGAATTATTTTTTGTCATCGGTATTGTTTTATTGGCTATATCAGTAATATCATCAGTAAAATCTTCAACGAGATTATTACAATTCCTATAATGAGACATAGTAATTGTTTCTAAGCAGTGCTTTTCGAAGGAGGTCCAATCCGCTTTATGCAACTTCCATCGGAGTTGACCCACTTCTCTTGTACCTTCTACGTTTTGTAGGACAATAGGAAAGTGATCACTGCCGTGAGTGTCCTCTAATACTCTCCATTCAAATTCCAGAAATAACGCTGGATCACATATACTAAGGTCTATCGCTGAAAATGTTCCATGACCTGGGTGAAGATATGTAGGTGAACCATCATTGAACAAGCAAAGGGTGTGGTCATTGAGAAAATCTTCAATGGTTTTTCCTTTGTTGTTGTGGGAAGTGCTTCCCCACAATTGGTTATGGCTGTTAAAATCTCCTAGGATAAGACGCGGTTCAGGCAGTTGATTGTAAAGGTTATGCAAATCACTGGCTGTAAGGTGAAAGGGTGGAGGAATATATAAGGAACATATGGTGAATGTTTTATTCAGGTTCAGACGAACTGCTGTAGCCTGAAGGTTAGTGTTAAGAGCAATATGGGTATGAATGATGCCATTTTTAACTAAAATTGATGAGCCACCAGTGGCTCTATCGTGGGCAATATTGCCATATGTATTATACATATGATAGTTTCTCAGTTTAAAACTATTTGGAGGTTTCAGAAATGTTTCCTGTAGACAGAAAACACTAGGGTTTAAGTCTTGGACCATGCAACCTATTTCATCGAAGTTGGCTCTGAAACCTCGACAGTTCCACTGAATGATACTGTCCATGAATTAGTTAAAAGAGTTTAATATTATCATAGTAAAATCTGTAGTGCATGGTATGAATTTGTATGAATATTCACTTTTTCTTCAAAGTCGCTGCCTCTTTTGGTGTTAAGATCTTTTTGAGGGCCTCACCATGCTTAGATGGTGGTGTTATGAAGCTCAGTGCACTAGATTTTTCTAGTGTTTTTCTGATGAGGGGGGGGGGTCTTTTGGGAACAATTGATCTTTTATCAATTGCCCCCTCCCGTTGAGGCCTAGGGATGGTGGTAGTCCCTGCCTCCTCTTCCATCGGCTGGTGTATCTCTTCCGACTCAACGCCGGAAGGTGCACCCTGTGAGGGTACACTAAGTTGTGACGCACTAACCGATGGAGCTACAAGATGTCCTTTTCTGACATCTATAGCATGCTGCTTTATTCTTGCGAGGTGATCGTCTGCCTGTGAAGTCTTAGATTCTGGTTTATGTTTCTGCAAGCTTTGCCCTGCCTTGGAATAATTATAATTAGGATCTAGGTCAATCCTTCGCCTGGGCGATGATCTGGGTGAAGGAGATCT
This sequence comes from Alitta virens, assembly GCA_932294295.1. Classification (NCBI taxonomy): domain Eukaryota; kingdom Metazoa; phylum Annelida; class Polychaeta; order Phyllodocida; family Nereididae; genus Alitta; species Alitta virens. Next base: position 18,667,979 of record OW028583.1, on the reverse strand, counting down.
AGGTCCAGCCATCTGAGACAGGACTGAGGCATAACTTGCCCCAGCAGCCTGTTCAGCTATACGGCGTGCTTGGGGAAAGGAGATATCCTTGGTGGTCTTTAACTTCAGGATCTCTTTCTCTAGCTGCCATTTGGGACAGCCACGGTGATAGGCTGGCCCATCACCTCCACAATTAACACAATATGACTGTTTCTGACATGGTGAGTCACGGGAATGAACGTGTTCCCGTGACCCACAATTGGCGCAGGTTGCTTTGGCGCGGCAGGAGCCGCTAAAATGGCCAAATCGCTGGCAATTATAACATCGTTTTGGGTTCGGGATGTAGGGACGTACCCTACACCACTCGAACCCTATGCTGACCCTATCAGGCAACACTGTGCCATCAAAGGTCAGAGTCAGTAGCTGTCGTGAATATCTGGGGGGCTGGCGGTGAATGTGGATGACATTGTAGTCATTCAGCCAGTCCCTCAGTTCGTCATCGGAGCAGAGACTGCTCTCATGAGATGTCACAACCCCCTTGCAAGAGTTGAAGAACCGATGGGGCTCCACCTTTACAGGGGTACCCGCAAAGGCCCTCAGCTCCAGCAATTTTAACGATTGGTCCTTGTGGGCAACCTGCACCAGCAAGGATGAACTCCTGAGCCTTCTCGTATTTTCAACGAAACCAATACTTTCTTTCAACGTTCGACAAATTGTTATGGCTGAGAGACGGGAAAACCCATCGTCACTGCCAGTAACAACAAGAAACTTAGGCCATGGCGTAGATATAACATCATAAGTTGTACTTGGATTGGCATCATCTGTAGATGAGCGGAAACGTTTACTTTGTCTGGAACCAGTAGCCAATTTTTCGACCTCAGCCTGGTTTACCGCTGAGGGACGCGCACCTTGTTCACCCGGGGGACGTGCGAGCCGGTCTGAAATTGTCGATTCGGACATATTCATTTTTGTTTCCCCTGTATGGTAGGGGACACACCCTCCTGTAAAGCTGGAGCAGCTTGTGCAATGCGCACGGTCCTGTTTTAGCCACTGGGGATAGAGGACTTCACCCCAAGTGTTTCCACCCTCGCCGCGTGGAGGCCCAGGACCTTCCAGGGCCCATCTGTGTATAGAAATTTGTACGATTCGTATTTAAACCTTATACTATAAAATAGGTTTTGATAGCCTACCGGATTGGTTTCGCTTTTCTTAAGCTCTGCTAAATCCAGTATTACTTTCGGGACTGGGAGAATCCATGGCGGAATGGGTGGTGTGTGTGTGTGTGTGTGTGAGTTATTGTTTAATGCCTCATCAGCACCTGAGTGGGCTTTGCAGAGGCTCTCTAGGTTAAGATAAATTATCTATATTTGGTAGTAGAAACCAGAAGCATGTAAAAAAATCAATAATTGTCTGCGTTGGATATCTTGTAAAGAGATGTTGTAAGGTAGTAGCTTGAAACAAAGGTCTTCTAATGCGTTGTAAATGGATGCAATCTAATGTGTGTGTGTGTGTGATTAGGGCTTTACGTCCTGTATTTCTGCACCAGTTGGGCTAATTAGGACAGGCAGAGACCATGGCAATGAGACGAAGGATGAAACAGCCATCCAACATAGGCTCGACCGAGATTGAACCCTGGACCCAGTGGTACGAAGCCCAGCGCGCTACCACTGAGCTAGGTCAGTCATTCTATGGACAATCACAAGCACCATTATCGGGCTACCAGCAGTGAAATCGCGCAATCCAAAATAGCAAAACTTCTCTTGATCCAGGACCTGGGACTGGGGGAAAAATATGCCAACAAGACACTGGACAGCAAAGGTAAGAAAAGTACTGTTGTAATATTTGTTCACTGGAACATAATGTAATGAATTTAGATTCACAGTAGAAAAGAATTCTGTATACCTTGTATCTGCTGAGGCATAACTTTCATATTAGTTGTGTATGTCTTGAATTTGCTGAAACATAACATTAATTTAGCTGTATTTATAAGATGCAATTTTAAAATCCATGTGGAAACTGATTTATTGTCATGCATTTGATGCTTAAAGAGAATTGATGTGATTGCCTGTCAAGCTTCACCCATTTACATAGGTGAACACAATTGTATTCGTAATTTTTGCATATGAATAATATTGTATATCCTGTAAATGTCTTATGAAAGTAAGAACTGTTGCCTTTGATTGCAGATATTATAGCTGAAAAGCCAACTGAAGAAGAACCTGATTCTTCGGCTAGCTCAGAATCTGGGAAGCATTTTTTAATCAGGCCAAAACAGATAAATGTCCCGATGAAGTTATCCATGGGAATGATGAAGTATTACACCTTGCTGAAGATTTCTTTGTCAAGGAGATTGAAGAAGCAAAAAGTAAAAAGAAACGCGTACCTCCCGAAAACCATGTCAAATGGTCCCAACAGGAAGCTCTTTCTGGTTGTAGGATCTGTTCTGAAGTGTGATTTTGGTAGGGTGGGTGGGTGGGTGATTAGGGCTATACGTCCTGTATTTCTGCACCAGTTGGGCTGATTAGGATAGGCAGAGACCATGGCAATGAGACGAAGGATGAAACAGACATCCAACTTAGGCTCGACCGGGAATCGACCCTGGCGATTTTGGTAGACCATGATATATTCATTAGTACCAAGAACTCCTCACATTCTTTCTTCTTGATTGAGCTGAACACTAACATACCATAGAGGGAGGGTGCCCTGCCCTAAAAGGCATATTGAGCATTTTTCATATTTGAAGGGGAATGAGAGAAAGGCCCAAAGTTTCTATCCATGTTATATCTCTAATGCAGCCTGGGATGATAGCTCTATTAGAAGATATCCGCTTAATATTACTGTTAATTATTTATCAAAGATTGTCATTGTAGACATCATGAGCAAATTTACAACACAAGCAGTCCAGAGTATCTATAACGGTAAGTGTTTAGGAAGTCTCCCTCCTTTAAATGCATATTTTCCTTTAAAGTTCATGTGTGTGTGATTTGGCATTTACGTCCTGTATTTCTGCACCGGATGGGCCAATTAGGACAGGCAGAGACTATGGCAATGAGACGAAGGATGAAACAGCCATCCAACGTAGTAGTAGTAGTAGTAGTAGTAGTGTTATTTTATAACGCCTCATCAGCACCTGAGTGGGCTATGTAGAGGCTCTCTAGGGTAAGATTGATCATCCATAGTTGGTAGTAGAAACCAGAAGCATATAAAAAATCAATAATTGTCTGGGTTGGATATCTAGTAAAGAGATGTTGTAAGGTAGTAGCTTGAAACAGAGGTCTTCTAATGCGTTGTAAGTGGGTGCAATCTAATAAAATATGTTTGATTTTTAAGGGGCACCGACAACTCTGGCATACCAGTGCCGGTTCATTGACTAAAAGGTGTAAATGCGTATGTCTTGAATGTCCTTTGAGGCATCTGTGATATATTCCTTGATCTTTGCGAGTATTGAACCTACTAGGTATTTTATTTTGACCTGGCTAGTCGCACTCCAGGAATGCGCACTTGGGGCGTCCCAGCAGCAGCCTGGCAGATTAGTGAAGGATATAGAGCTAGACGGATTCCAGGGTTGCGTCTTGTATAGGGAAAACCTTACAGTAAAATTGGCACCTGATGTGGGACTTGATATCAACGAAACACCTTGGAACCTACAGTGAGTAACGTTTTTAAGTTGTTCAGAAAAAAAATTAGGAAACAGCCAGTCCCGCGGCGGGCTCACTAAAGAGTTGTCAGTTAGGCTATATATATTGTACATTTGATTGAGTTAAAATTAGCGTAGGGTGGGTGGGTGATTAGGGCTTTACATCCTGTATTTCTGCACCAGTTAAAATTAGCTTAGGGAAACGAGTCGTTATGCCCCCAAAACGGAGGCAGACTCGCAGTCAAAGGGATGAACTTGAACCGCTAGCGGATTCAGTCTCCTTGGATAGTCAGGGAGGTAGTGGCACGCCTACCCATGTGGACCAAGATGACGGGTCCGGGCGTGGAAGAAGTGGTAGTGACAAGAAGGCCGCAAGGCCGCGGCTTGGTGGGGGAGGGAAAAAAGGGCCTTCTGCGCAGAACAAGAAGGATTCTCCAGTCAGAGCCCGAAGAGAACTCGGACGACTCGTCCGCCTCCTCCCAACCTTCCTCGCCAGAATACAGAGACGCCAGGCCCACGCCCAGGCAAGCACATGGCTCAGCCAGTGCAGTTGTTGCTGATGGACAGGGGCCTGATGGTCAGCCCCGGACATCCCGCCACAGGAGGCGTCTTGAGGCCCTTCCCCCACTTTATGATGGATTGGGATGGCCTTCACGAATTATCTCGATGAATTTAACCGAGTAGCAGACTTCAACCGTTGGACGGATGAAGAGAAGTGTTTTCACATCTGGACTAGTGTAACTGGTCAGGCCCGGTTGAAGATGCGGTCTATGACCTATAAGGGAGACTGGTACGACATGTCGGAGCAGTTAACAGCTTTGTTCTGCTCTAACAGAGCTCTGGATGTATACCGTACCAAATGGTTCAATGCTAAACGAGGCCCAGAGATGGACCTCGAAGCGTACGGCCTGTTCCTGCTAGACCTTTCGGGGAAGGCCAACCCTGCCTCGGCTGACGAGGTGGCTGATTTGGGCTTTACGTCCTGTATTTCTGCACCAGTTGGGCTAATTAGGACAGGCAGAGACCATGGCAATTAGGAACAGGAGCGTTTCGCGAAAGAACGATTTATGGAAACTGCTGGTTCTGTCAATATGCGATTTTGCCCAGTAGAGTATCGATACCTGGGAACCATAGGGGCGTATCTGAAAAAAGTGGGGTTTTTGAGTTAGGTATGCCAATGTGCTCTAAAAAGCGAGGTATTTTGGCTCTGTGAAGCCTATATCCATATCAGATATATTCTAACACTATTCCCTGTATTCCACAAGGGCGTATCTGCAAACTTACCAACGTTTTGGGTGCCATATGGGCGTATCTGCTCTTTGCGCAGCTACGCCCCTCTGGTCCCCAAAAAATCTCAAGTCACATGGGCGTATCTGCTGTGTGATGTCATCACCTGATGCAGACCGTAACTGTTTTTTGTTGAAGCAGACTATCAACATGGTGAGGTAGGTAGGTAGGTAGTGTTATTGTTTAACGCCTCATCAGCACCTGAGTGGGCTATGCGTGTGTGTGTGTGTTATTGTTTAACGCCTCATCAGCACCTGAGTGGGCTATGTAGAGGCTCTCTAGGGTAAGGTTGATCATCCATAGTTGGTAGTAGAAACCAGAAGCGTGGAAAAAATCAATAAGTGTCTGCGTTGGATAGCTGGAGCAGCTTGTGCAATGCGCACTGTCCTGTTTTAGCCACTGGGGATAGAGGACTTCACCTCGCCGCGTGGAGGCCCAGGACCTTCGAGGCTCAACATGGTGAGTGTTTTATCAAATACATAGTTAATGCAATCCTAATGATATGCTGATTAATCAACCAAATAAATAGTTACTTTAAGACATTTGTGAGAGTATTTTTACATCCAAAATTAGTGAATCAACCTGATATTTCAATCTCCCAAGTTTCCCTGAGTGATAATAAGGGAAGTTCAGTACTTTGTAATAGAAAGTGCATTGATCTAAGTTTCACTGAAGAAATTGTCTTATAATTAGTGGCGAGGATATTCAATGATTGTAGTTTAACAATCCTAACTGTAGATTTTGCGATTTTAGTGAGATTCAGACGACAGCCCAGACAATGTATTGGGCAACTACATGAATCAGTATGAAAGAGAGTTGGATTGCTCCCATACTTCGAGAAATATAGTATGAAAAATTCTCATATTTTATTTGAAATTTTTCACGCAGGCACACATAATACAAAAATCTCATTAGAGTTGATTGTGCATATTGGAAATTAACTTATCTATTTGATTTTAGTTTGGTACAGAGGAAGATAGCCTTGACTGAGTTTCACTTAATGAAATGATGAATCGGGTTGAAAAAGATAATCAGGAAATTTTGAATTCTGAATTGGTAATTATAATATCATCATCATGTAAGGGTAATTTTCTCTAAATTTACACAATGTTATATATATCTGCATTTAATTACAGTTAAAACAGAAACTTTTTTTTTTATAGGCTAAAAATGAAATTTATGTTCCGCTGATTGAGAGCCTCATGCAGGCCATCGATGCAAGTTCCATCGAATAGCACTTGAGAAGCTACTAGCACAGCATAATATGATACGCAAGACAATACCAGGAGATGGTGACTGCTTTTTTGCTGCAACAGTTAGGCAACTTAACAAATACAACACACATGACCTGTGCCAAATGGTTGCGAGTGAACTCAGTATTAACCAATGAGAGTATAAAGGCTTTTTTCAGTGTGATGATGAGGGCTATAATGTAGCTGAATATGATATTGATATGCAATACCAAAATGAGATAGATGAGTTGCAAAAAAAAGGAAAATGGAATCTGAAGATATGTGATCTAGTTCCAAGAGTTATTGCAGGAATTTTGGGTTTGAACATTGTTATATTTTCTTCAAATGACCAAGTTATCGGAATAACTGTTAATGAACAAAATGACTTCCTGTATTATGCCTATCTTGCAGTACCAGGGTTTGAGCACTATGACGTTGCTATCAACGCACCACAAGATTAAGTGTGTGTGTGTGTGAGTTATTGTTTAACGCCTCATCAGCACCTGAGTGGGCTATGTAGAGGCTCTCTAGGTTAAGATTGATTATCTATATTTGGTAGTAGAAACCAGAAGCATATACCACAAGATTAAATGGTCCCAGAAATAATACATGTAGATATTGCCGTCTTATCCGATTCTGACTCAGCAGAAAATGATGATAGTCTTTCTCAGGGATCTGATCCTGAATATGTCCTTGAGGCAGATTCAGATTGGTCAGAATCAGATGATGAACCCTTGGCATTTGTGGTTCAAAAGAAAAAAATACCTACCAATGCAAAGCAACAAAGCCTTCCAACAGTAAATGTTAATGAGAGATCCTCTGTGGAAAAAGAACAGGTCGATAGAACTAGGAAACGAAAACGACAACCAGAAAAATGGAAAAAATCTGTCAGGAAAGACAATAGAAATAAGGGAAAAGATTATGTGGATAGTTATGGGAAAACTAGGATGAGAAAACAACCAAAACAGTTATGCCATGCTTCTTGTAAACGTCAGTGTCAAGATAATCTAATGTTATCAGATGAAGATAAGGTAAAAATTTTTGAATCATTTTGGGACCTAGGTAAAGTAGAATTGCAGTGGCAATTCATTGCCAACAGTATCACAATACTGCAATGTGCAAGAAGAACCACAACAGGTGTTAGTAGATGATCAAACACCTGGAAGTACTTTGTAAACATCCAGGGGGGTAAAGTTGAGGTCTGCAAGAAGTATTTTCTAGGATTGTATGGCATCTCAGAGAAATTTGTTCGCAATGCGATCAATATGAGTCAAGATGGTATTGTCAGAGATGACCTTAGGGGGAAGCATTGCACTGTGGACCCGGAAGGCAGTTATAAGAAAGAATATTTGAGGGAACATATCCAGTCATTCCCTGTTTTACCAAGCCATTACTGTCGCGCTAGAAGTGACAAGAAGTATCTCACTGGAGATCTTACAATCAGCAAAATGTATAAATTGTACATAGCAGCTTGTAAAGAAATGTTTGGAAATAACTACAAGCACCCTATCTGAAAGAGTATACAGGGATGTATTCAATAATGAATTTAATTATGCATTTCAAACACCTATCAAGGATCAGTGTGATTTTTGTACCTCTTTCAAAAACTCTTCAGAAGCTGACCAAGAAAAACTCAGGGAAAAATATAATAAACACATAGAAAACAAAGAAAAATTAGACAAATTAAAAATGAAGTTAAAGTACTTGCAGAAAATTCTGATGAAATCAGTGCCGTATGCTTTGATCTAGAACAGGTGCTAACGCTGCCACATGCAGATGTGTGTGTGTGTGTGAGTTATTGTTTAATGCCTCATCAGCACCTGAGTGGGCTATGTAGAGGCTCTCTAGGTTAAGATTGATTATCTATATTTGGTAGTAGAAACCAGAAGCATATAAAAAATCAATAATTGTCTGGGTTGGATATCTGATAAAGAGATGTTGTAAGGTATTAGCTTGAAACAAAGGTCTTCTAAAGCGTTGTAAGTGGCTGCAATCTTATAAAATATGTTTGATTGTTAGGGGGCACCGACAACTCTGGCATACCGGTGCCGGTTCATATGAGTGTGTGTGTGAGTTATTGTTTTATGCCTCATCAGCACCTGAGTGGGCTATGCAGAGGCTCTCTAGGTTAAGTGTGTGTGTGTGTGAGTTATTGTTTAACGCCTCATCAGCACCTGAGTGGGCTATGTAGAGGCTCTCTAGGTTAAGATTGATTAACTATATTTGGTAGTAGAAACCAGAAGCATATAAAAAATCTATAATTGTCTGGGTTGGATATCTGGTAAAGAGATGTTGTAAGGTATTAGCTTGAAACAAAGGTCTTCTAAAGCGTTGTAAGTAGCTGCAATCTAATAAAATATGTTTGATTGTTAGGGGGCACCGACAACTCTGGCATACCGGTGCCGGTTCATTGACTAAAAGGTGTAAATGTGTAAGTCTTGAATGTCCTATGAGGCATCTGTGATATATTCCTTGATCTTTGCGAGTACTGAACCTACTAGGTATTTTATTTTGAATGCAAGGTAAGATTGAATGCAACTTGTTGTTATTACATTCATTCCATTGTCTTTGCCAGCAAGACATGATAAAAGATTGTATAGTCATTTTAAAATCAGTGTATGGAATGGTAAAATCAGTTATCTCTTTTGTAAGAGCCCTTTTTGCTGCCAGGTCTGCTTTTTCATTCCCTTCAATGCCAGCGTGTCCAGGAATCCAGCAGAATACAATGTCTTTGTATTCATGAAGATAGAAATACTTAATAAGAACATCTAAGATCCCAGGGTTATCAAGTTGTTTATTTTGGATTGCTTGAAGAGAAGATTTGGAATCAGAACAGATAACATAACGGTCTGATTCTGAGTCCTCGATGTTCTTTAAGACAAGGTAAATAGCTGTTAATTCTGCAGTGTATATTGAGCAGTGGTCTGGAAGACGACATTCAGCTATAACGGTTTTATAAGAAGTGACAGCACAGCCTACTCGTCTTTCCATTTTTGAGCCATCTGTGTATAGAAATGTGTACGATTCATATTTAAACCTTATACTATAAAATAGGTTTTGATAGTCTACCGGATTGGTTTCGCTTTTCTTAAGCTCTGCCAAATCCAGTATAACTTTCGGGACTGGGAGAATCCATGGCGGAATGGGTGGTACTTCCGTCTCGGCAATGATTGTAGTATCAATTTTTGCAGCCTCAAGATAGAATTTCATGCGTAATCCCAGTGGTCGAATGGCGTTTGAACGAGATTCATAATGATGCATGTATTTTGGATGAAATATTACATCATATGTTGGATTTGTTGGAGTTGAAGCTACTTTTAGTATGTATTGCATGGATAACTTGATACGACGAAGGGAAAGTGGAGGTTCCCCTGCCAGTACATATAAGCTCTCTACAGGAGATGTACGAAAAGCTCTTAAGCTTAGTCGCAACCTTTGATGATGTACAGAATTCAGGCATTTTAGATAAGATGGTCTGGCGGAGCCATATACCACAGAACCAGAATTAAGTCGAGAACGAGTAAATGCTCGATAGAGACGAAGGAGGACCCTTGTGTCCCCACCCCAATTATATTTGCTCACTACTTTAAGGAGGTTCATTGATTTCAGGCACTTTGCCTTGAGTGCTTTGATATGCGGAATGAAAGACAATTTGGAGTCAAAGAGTACACCCAAAAAGTCTGTTTCATTCACCACTTTTATTTGACAGTTGTCAATTATTAGTGATGGATCTGGATGGTTTGATCATAAATAATAGAAAGGCAGACAAACTGTCTTCTGTTTAGAGAACTTGAAGCCATTTTCAAGTGACCATTTGTGAATCCTATTCAAATTTAATTGCAGTTGTGGTTCTATGGTTGGCATATATCTGGAACTTTCATCATTGCCAGCTTTATATTTTCTGATTATTTTGAAATCGAAGATACATTTTTTTGATATATTTTTTTTAAAACATGGATGATCAGAGTGAACATGAATGTGTCATGGGTCAAGAACAAACTGAAACGGTATGAAAAATCTGGAGTCCTGACACGTTTATGATAACATAGGCATGTACAATCATGAAGAACAATGGGTCATAGACGCAAATATTCGACTGGGGGACAAAATTACCGACAAGTTGTACAATTCGTCGCTCAGCACATCAATGACCACCATATGGGCAATGTGTCACGAAAGGTCGCCACAACTTTCATCATTGCCAGCTTTATATTTTCTGATTATTTTGAAATCGAAGATACATTTTTTTGATATATTTTTTTTAAAACATGGATGATCAGAGTGAACATGAATGTGTCATGGGTCAAGAACAAACTGAAACAGTATGAGGGTGGGTGGGTGATTAGGGCTTTACGTCCTGTATTTCTGCACCAATTGGGCTAATTAGGACAGGCAGAGACCATGGCAATGAGACGAAGGATGAAAGTCATCCAACTTATGCTCGATCGGGAATCGAACCCGGGACCCAGCGGTTGGAAGCCCAGAGCGCTACCTCTGAGCTAGGCCTCCGCCCGAAACAGTATGAGGAATCTGGAGTCCTGACACATGTTTATGATAACATAGGCATGTACAATCATGAGGAACAATGGGGTCATAGACGCAAATATTCGTCTGGGGGACGAAATTACCGACGAAGTTGTACAATTCGTCGCTCAGCACATCAATGACCACCATATGGGCAATGTGTCACGAAAGGTCGCCACAACTTTCATCATTGCCAGCTTTATATTTTCTAATTATTTTGATATCGAAAATACATTTTTTTAATATATTTTTTTTAAAACATGGGTGATTAGAGTGAACATGAATGTGTCATGGGTCAAGAACAAACTGAAACAGTATGAAGAATCTGGAGTCCTGACACATGTTTATGATAACATAGGCATGTACAATCATGAAGAACAATGGGTCATAGACGCAAATATTGGTCTGGGGGACAAAATTACCGACGAAGTTGTACAATTCGTCGCTCAGCACATCAATGACCACCATATGGGCAATGTGTCACGAAAGGTCGCCACAACTTTCATCATTGCCTGCTTTATATTTTCTGATTATTTTGAAATCGAAGATACATTTTTTTGATATATTTTTTTTAAAACATGGATGATCAGAGTGAACATGAATGTGTCATGGGTCAAGAACAAACTGAAACAGTATGAGGGTGGGTGGGTGATTAGGGCTTTACGTCCTGTATTTCTGCACCAATTGGGCTAATTAGGGTGGGTGGGTGGGTGATTCGAGCTTTACTTCTTGTATTTCTGCACCAGTTGGGCTAATTAGGACAGGCAGGGACCATGGCAATGAGACGAAGGATGAAAGTCATCCAACTTATGCTCGATCGGGAATCGAACATGGATGATCAGAGTGAACATGAATGTGTCATGGGTCAAGAACAAACTGAAACAGTATGAGGGTGGCTGGGTGATTAGGGCTTTACGTCCTGTATTTCTGCACCAATTGGGCTAATTAGAACAGGCAGAGACCATGGCAATGAGACGAAGGATGAAACAGTCATCCAACTTAGGCTCGATCGGGAATCGAACCCGGGACCCAGCGGTTGGAAGCCGAGAGCGCTACCTCTGCGCTACCTCTGAGCTAGGCCTCCGCCCGAAACAGTATGAGGAATCTGGAGTCCTGACACATGTTTATGATAACATAGGCATGTACAATCATGAAGAACAATGGGTCATAGACGCAAATATTCGTCTGGAGGACAAAATTACCGACGAAGTTGTACAATTCGTTGCTCAGCACATCAATGACCACCATATGGGCAATGTCACGCCAATGTGTCACAACTTTCATCATTGCCAGCTTTATATTTTCTGATTATTTTGAAATCGAAAATACATTTTTTTGATATATTTTTTTTAAAACATGGATGATCAGAGTGAACATGAATGTGTCATGGGTCAAGAACAAACTGAAACAGTATGAAAAATCTGGAGTCCTGACACATGTTTATGATAACATAGGCATGTACAATCATGAAGAACAATGGGTCATAGACGCAAATATTCGACTGGGGGACAAAATTACCGACGAAGTTGTACAATTCGTCGCTCAGCACATCAATGACCACCATATGGGCAATGTGTCACAAAAGGTCGCCACAACTTTCATCATTGCCAGCTTTATATTTTCTAATTATTTTGATATCGAAAATAAATTTTTTTGATATATTTTTTTTAAAACATGGATGATCAGAGTGAACATGAATGTGTCATGGGTCAAGAACAAACTGAAACAGTATGAGGGTGGCTGGGTGATTAGGGCTTTACGTCCTGTATTTCTGCACCAATTGGGCTAATTAGGGTGGGTGGGTGGGTGATTCGAGCTTTATTTCCTGTATTTCTGCACCAGTTGGGCTAATTAGGACAGGCAGAGACCATGGCAATGAGACGAAGGATGAAAGTCATTCAACTTAGGCTCGATCGGGAATCGAACCCGGGACCCAGCGGTTGGAAGCCCAGAGCGCTACCTCTGAGCTAGGCCCCAGCCCGAAATGTACATGATAAAGATGTTATCTAGACTTTGCTTGATCGCTATAGACAAGCTAAGCCACACATTCCTTGGCCAGTAATACACAGAGGGGTAAAATAAGATTAGCTACTATCCTCACCTGAAAACCTGCTGCAGAGTGCAGGCATATTTCCAGCAGCCAGCCTAGGCAGAAGGGGGGGGGGGGCAGGTATGAGGTATATAAACTGGGAAAAAGTCAGAGAGAGAGAGAGAGAGAGGTTTGTGCAGTCAGTTGGGAGGAATGAGCTCAAGACCTTAGAGTAAGCAATAAGACTGGGCAGGAAGTGACTGGAGCATTGGAATAGAATATTGAGGTTTGATTAGGATTCAATGACCATGTGTCAAGTGTATGGCTAAGGAATGTCGACAAATTGTATTAAGGTATGTGATTTACTTTGTCTTTGAATGTTTTGAATGTGTAGTTGAACACTGGTATGTGTTACATTTTGTGTGATTGATTACAATAGATTAAAACGCTTGGAATTTAACTTTCTTATTGTCCTAGTTCATTTTTATGCTCAGATTCTAGTGACCTATAACGGAATGACTAGAAAAAATCTGAAGAAAATTATTTTTGATACCTAGAACCATCAAAGGGAAACACCTTAATTAGAGTGCTATAAGCACCAGACATTATTAAAAGTACCTATAAAAGGTTTTGAGTAGATCATTGACAGACTAGGCTTTCGGCTGAGATCTAGAATTGCCATACTCCTGATAAGACTTCTGTCACCTACTGTAAGATCCCGGATTTGGACTAATGAGCCTAACCAGCAATTAGTGCCAATCAATAATATCACTACTGATCCCTGCAATTATGTAAAGTGGGAAATGGATTACCCTGACGTGCAACATCTCCATATAAACATTAAGGAATGCCTAACTGCTATTCTAGCCATATATCGCTGGGCTCCTAATCTACAACACACTAGTATGACCATCCATACGGATAATATGACCACCAGGGCTATTATCAACAGGGGGGCATGTAAGGACTACCTACATGCCCAATCTTCGTCTATTTTGGATCTGCAATTACAGACATTGAATTCTCCTGTGAGTATTTACCAGGCTCACTCAATATTGCAAGTGACACAATTAGCAGACTGCACCAACCTGGCCATCTGCTTTACTGCACTCTCATAAACGCGGGACATCCCTTCCACGTTATGGATTCGTTCAACAGCAACAAACAGGGGGGTGTGTGTGTGTGTGTGATTAGGGCTTTACCTCCTGTATTTCTGCACCAGTTGGGCTAATTAGGAGAGGCAGAGACCATGGCAATGAGACAAAGGATGAAACAGCCATCCAACTTAGGCTCGACCGGGAATCGAACCCAGGACCCAGCGGTTGCAAGCTCAGAGCGCTACCTCTGAGCTAGGCCCCCGCCCTAACAACAAACACAGGGCAGTCTAATCATTAACTTAAAGTGGCATAAACCTCACCATAAAATGGTCAAAGACTCTACAATACCAAGACAGGACCTTTAATATTGTTTTACCATTCTTGCCTTGACACCCTTTGTGCCCTGTCACAGCCGTGAAAAACCTCCTCTGCCTTCAAGGCAGGCCTTCCTGGTGAGCTCATCCAAGAGATGGGTGACTGGCATTCTGCTGAGATGTGGCAGGGAAAGGCGACAGTCCCAATTCATTGCAAAAATGAAGATATGCGCGACAATGAAAAGTATAGGCTTTCTTGGTATTAGAAGCAAAACACAAGGACTTGTAAAAATTGGCTTCCAGGAGGAGGGAGTCTTTCAGTCACTGGAGCAGCCATTATTCCAGGATAGTGTGCTGTAATGCATGATGTAATTTCTCCATTGCTGCAGGCTCATGGATCCTGCTAGCAGCATCAGCTAAAATGTTGCTTACTCCAGGGTAGTACAGAGCACGTAGTTTAAAAATGTGGCGCAGAGAATCCATTACAAAACTGTCTGAAGCAGTGCCCCTGTTAATAATATGGACTGCAGCCTGATTGTCAGAGTACACACATATTTGCTTGTTGGCCCAGTAGGGGTTGTAAGAGGATATACACATCACGTGGACCAAAAAGAGTCAATAGACATAACTAAAGTATACACATGGTGCATAAATTAGTTCTACCATTACTGGCACAATTTGATGAAATTCACATACCATGTATGGCAAGGCATTTTAAAATAGTGAGAGCATTTTAAGAAATGTGGTGCAAGAGGATATATACATCACGTGGACCAAAAAGGGTCAATAGACAAATTAGTTCCATCATTACTGGCACAATTTAATGAAATTCACATACCATGTATGGCAAGGCATTTTAAAATAGTGAGAGCATTTTAAGAAATGTGGTGCAAGAGGATATATACATCACGTGGACCAAAAAGGGTCAATAGACAAATTAGTTCCATCATTACTGGCACAATTTAATGAAATTTACATACCATGTATGGCAAGGCATTTTAAAATAGTGAGAGCATTTTAAGAAATGTGGTGTAAGAGGATATACACATCACGTGGACCAAAAAGGGTCAATAGACAAATTAGTTCCATCATTACTGGCACAATTTAATGAAATTTACATACCATGTATGGCAAGGCATTTTAAAATAGTGAGAGCATTTTAAGAAATGTGGTGTAAGAGGATATACACATCACGTGGACCAAAAAGGGTCAATAGACAAATTAGTTCCATCATTACTGGCACAATTTAATGAAATTTACATACCATGTATGGCAAGGCATTTTAAAATAGTGAGAGCATTTTAAGAAATGTGGTGCAAGAGGATATATACATCACGTGGACCAAAAAGGGTCAATAGACAAATTAGTTCCATCATTACTGGCACAATTTAATGAAATTCACATACCATGTATGGCAAGGCATTTTAAAATAGTGAGAGCATTTTAAGAAATGTGGTGTAAGAGGATATACACATCACGTGGACCAAAAAGAGTCAATAGACAAATTTGTTCCATCATTACTGGCACAATTTGATGAAATTCACATACCATGTTTGGCAAATATTCGCAAATATTCGTCTGGGGGACAAAATTACCGACGAAGTTGTACAATTCGTCGCTCAGCACATCAATGACCACCATATGGGCAATGTGTCACGAAAGGTCGCCACAACTTTCATCATTGCCAGCTTTATATTTTCTGATTATTTTGAAATCGATGATACATTTTTTTGATATATTTTTTTTAAAACATGGATGATCAGAGTGAACATGAATGTGTCATGGGTCAAGAACAAACTGAAACAGTATGAGGGTGGGTGGGTGATTAGGGCTTTACGTCCTGTATTTCTGCACCAATTGGGCTAATTAGGACAGGCAGAGACCATGGCAATGAGACGAAGGATGAAACAGTCATCCAACTTAGGCTCGATCGGGAATCGAACCCGGGACCCAGCGGTTGGAAGCCGAGAGCGCTACCTCTGCGCTACCTCTGAGCTAGGCCTCCGCCCGAAACAGTATGAGGAATCTGGAGTCCTGACACATGTTTATGATAACATAGGCATGTACAATCATGAAGAACAATGGGTCATAGACACAAATATTCGTCTGGAGGACAAAATTACCGACGAAGTTGTACAATTCGTCGCTCAGCACATCAATGACCACCATATGGGCAATGTGTCACGAAAGGTCGCCACAACTTTCATCATTGCCAGCTTTGGCAATGACACGAAGGATGAAAGTCATCCAACATAGGCTCGATCGGGAATCGAACCCGGGACCCAGCGGTTGGAAGCCCAGAGCGCTACCTCTGAGCTAGGCCCCCGCCCGAAATGTACATGATAAAGATGCTATCTAGACTTTGCTTGATTTTGTTATTGGCCGGCGGTGTCGAGAAACGAAAGATCAAAAAACCGTCGCCTTAAGGACACAAGAAAAAACTTCATTCGCCTCACAGTATTTACACAAATTTTCACAAAATAATTTACAAATATAATACAAACATACATATTTCTGTACATTAAATATGAAATATACTCAGTGGTACCACTGTAGAGATCCTTAATGAACTTAATATGACCATCATAATATTCGAACAAAAGATTCTGTTTGTGAATTTTACAACCAAATTAATATGTACAGGTACTTTTATAGCCTACAGCGTCTGTAATTAAAGACTCATAAAGTAAATTTTTTTTTTTAAGTTGAGCCAAATTAAAACTTTGCCAAGCATTTCAACAGTGTATCTCTAAGTTTTACTCGTAATTGTTCATTTCCTTCACAAATGATATGCGTTGATCCTTCATCAATCTGGATTAGAGTGTCTTCACTTTGCTTAAAAAAAAGAAAAATATAGAATTTGAAGTTACAGCGGAACCCCACAATTAGTTGAGAGGTAAATATTTGCTCCCAGAAGTTGTACAGGAGTTGTGCAGGTATTTTACATAAGAAATACTTAATAGTGACAGAAATTTTCACAAATTAGGGGAAAATATGTAGGAAAAACATGAATTTCTTTATTACAGGTTGACTGGGTACTGTCATAATGCAAATAATTAACCTTTCATGAGGACGTCAGACTATGATATAGCATATCATAGTCTGATGTCCTCATGAAAGGTTAATTAATAAGTAGTGCCGGCAGGTGCAGTGGTTCCTATGTCTGCTAGTCTTAATCACTGTAGTACTCAGCTTTAAATTTATATTATTTAGTATCCGTACTTACTAGATGTACAATATGGCCGCCACCGGGATTTTCCTCCACTTTAACATCTTGTATTCCTTGCTGGAAGTAAGAATCAATGCATTTAATAAAATATCCATTATCTGCAAATTACTAACAGCATTTTTAGTTATGCAATTACTAATTTTTTTTTTTCGCAATCTAATTATTACATACATTGATTTACAAGGTGTCACGTATGTTATGGCACTATTGGAAAACAGAGGGCGCCTCAATAAATAAATACAATAGGATGATGTCATCTTCCATTGTGTCTTATCTTGACTATTATACGTCTCCTCAGAAAATGTCCACCAAATTATAACATCGTTGGTTTTTGCCTTCAAGATTATCACAGGGTGCCAACATTTGCCTGCAAAACAAATTCCCTAAATTTTCTAGACTTTTTCCAGAACAAAAACTGATTTTCTGTACCAGTTAATGTCAAAAAACCATCCATAACCTTTGATCAACTAGATGGATATTAATGAACTCCTGTAAAAACTATGCTAAATACGTCTGCAATTCATTTCTGAGTGGGCATTCTGTTTACGTTTGCCTTACTTTGTTTACTAGCATGTCATTCAATTATGTCATTTTTAAAACAGACATTATTTTCCAGACTACAGAATAAAATTTTCTACTTTTCCAGACCTTGAAAATGGCTTTTTCACATTCCCTACTTTTTCCAAGTTTCTCAATACTGTGGGAACCCTGATATCAATTCACCTTGGTAAGTTGAAGAGCAAATTCCTGCACGTCTAAATTTCCAAAGACATATTTCTTCGGAAAAACCTCCGAGTTTGCACCTTCCAGTTTGTTTTCTTGTTCTTCTGGCTTTTTATCAAGAGGCTACAAAAAGATGCACAGAAGAAAAAATCACAAATCACACCCATCAAAGAAAAGACAAAATATAGTAAATTATTGCAAATAACCGCAAATTAATTGACATTAGCCAAAATTCTACACAGAACGTTCAGGACATCTAGAAATTTATGTCAGTAAACATAAGTGATTATTGTCCACAGAGAATACATACCTTCAAAACATATTTGTAATCTCTACTCAGCAATTGACTATTCACTGTCGCCACAGCTACACCTGATTTTACTTCAACAGGAATCAGTGACGCTGCCAACTGTCAAAAAACATATCCATATCGTAAATTAGACATGATTAAATTCATGTAACGCCAGTAACTGATTTACCTTTTATGGACTCCAGTACAGGAAACATGGTATTTAATAGCTGTTGACAATGACATAAATTAGCCTGGGTCTAGGCAGTTGAGAGAATATAACAAAGTATCATTTGACTATGAACAATGTATGAAAAGTTTTATAACGTTTCTTTTTTATTTATTATTTTAAACATTACTCAATACAAGGCATCAAGTTTCATAATATCTGGAAAACCATTTATTTTCGAATTTAATAAAGCAAATTTATTACCAAGCAAGTCAATTTGTTTGTTAAACTATTTACCCACAAAATTTCATAAAAATACGGAAAGAGGGTTTCAACTAATATTACCTCTGGTTCCATTTCCATTTTCTCAAAACGTCTTTTAATCGGCAACGACAAGACGTCAGCTCGGCGATAAGTCAAAGGTGGAGGATCCTGAGACAAAACAATTTTTCGTGAATAAACAATCTAAATGAAAACAGCAATGCGGCACTTATCTTCATGGTTAAACGTGACTCTTAATGCATGGCGCCATGGTCTGACGGTCAGGGTAACATGTTGTGTACTTTACAGAGAATAGGGCTGGTCAGTTCACGAATGACCTTGAACCAGGAAATAATAGCACAATGCATGAGGTCACCAATACAACACCAAGTGACGTCAAAATCATTCATCTCTAGTGATGTCATGTATTCTACTAATAATTCCGGGCGTCAGGTCACGCATGAACTGACCAGCTCTATTTAGAAAAATATTTTGTACCCTTCAAATGGAAGCTGAATACGTGAACATCAATCTCTGAAAGTTTCACTCTGGTCAGTTTAACATGCCCTGAGATATCATCGTTTTTAATGCCAATATATTGGCAGGTTTGTACAGGGGGTTGCATACTTACAGTGTCGATAACCAGATCCGTGTTGTGGGGATGAAGTAAAGGAGGAGTCGTTAGTTGCTCGGCAACCACCAGGTGACCAGGCTTCAGATCTTTTATTAACTTATTCGCTTGAGCAAAATTCAAACTCGTGTCAATCGGACAATAGCAAATCTGGAACAGAAATATACAATGATCAACATTTTCCTCCCAAAAAAATAGCTACTCCTTTCTCCCTCTCCTTGAATTATAAAACATTTCCTAAAGTTAAGACAGAAAATTGTGAAATACACTTTCACTGACTTAGTATCTAACATCAGAGACCCACAATTAATACGGTCCACAATAAATTTTAAAGACCAGTTCTAGATGATGTTATCAAATTAATTAAACCAACCTAATATTATGACCAGTTTTAATAGTGGCATTAATAATTGTGATTCATTGTATTGATACTACAGAAGAACTACTAAATGCAACCACAAACTAATTCTGCACAAAGCAGCTTACCTTCATACTCAGAGGTTGATAAGGAGCCAAGGCGTCTAAATACGGGAAATCAGGTTCTGAAAAATGTTTTTAAGTCCTTATTAAAGAATTACCATTTCAGCAGATGGGTGGCGTTATGGTCAAGGCATCCGCCAATTCCACACTGGCCAGCTACGCTGAAGGTCCCGAGACCCGGGTTCGATCCCAGGCGTGGGCACTCTTAATGACGTCGATCGCATGAGACGTTAAATCGGGAGGTGCCTTATATGCGGTGTCTTTGCTGAGGCAGGTACCCATGGGGTAAATGTGTAATATGGTGGGGATTTCAAGCCTTATCATCTCATCATTACATCTGCCTCTGGCAGCTGGTCATACTTATAAGCTGACTAAGCTTCAGACCCAGTAGCATCGAGACATTGGACAACTTGCAAATGACACAACAGCATTTTCCCATAATCAGTAACCTACCAATAATCATTGCCTTATCTATAAAATAAACTTTCCATTACCTGTTATGATGAGTGTGTTCCCAGATGATTTGCCCCACAGCTCGAGAAAATGAACAATATTTCCAAAACGCATTGATGGATGACCGGTGAAGACCACACAAGGTGTCTTCATTTCTTGCGTAAATCCTTCTGTATAAATGGAAAAAGTTTGATTACTTTTTATATCACAAATTTGTTTGAATTAGAAAGGTAAGTATGTATAGCAGACTACATGACAAAATTAAAACAACAAAATTTTACCATGCAAGTTCGGGAATGGCTTCAATCGATTTCCCTTCACCAACTGTAAATAAAATATGATGTAAAAATCATACAACAATCATACCACACATAAAAGCCAGCATCAAGTCAATCAACATATGATATGTTTGAAATATAATCGCTTAGGAAATACCTCTGCATGTGGAAATGGTGCCTCCGGCAGATAAACCTTCGACTGTTTACCACTTGATAACCTGTGAAAAGCAAATTAAAAGTTTAATTTCAGTGTAGTCATTGGTATCATATGAATGTTCTCAAATCATACAAGCCACATACACAATTTATTACACCTACCACTCAGCATATATATTAGAATATGCAAGGCTACTGTGTGCAATAGGACTGATGAAATAAAGCGGAATTTGGACCAATCCACAACTCTCCAGGTGACCAGATAAGCACTCGAAAAGGTCGTACGTGACTCCGGATGAAAAACAGGGCACCAAGACATTCCCACCATTTCGCAATGTCATGGCTGAAAAACAAATAGACCAAATTCATAATCAGAATCCCATAGTGATATATATATATATACATTTGAGTTCGATTGCACGTGGTTACTCGGTGAAATACACATATACTGAATTGTTAAACATTTTATAACAAATTGTAGTTAAATTAGTTTTACAGCAATGAATCAAATTGCAAAGTATACAAAAAGTTCCAGATAGACTTCTTTTTTATTTTGCATTTTAACATTATATTGAATAAAGAAATTATCAGAAAACTACACTCACCAGTATTGACACAGAATTCTCCGATCATAGCGTCTGGGTTGGCTAACGGCGTTTGTGACAGACTGCACATTACCAGGATGTCACTGTTTCTAAGTGGGGCTTGCTCCATGGGCTGAAAGATAATTGCGAAGTATGTCATTAACATTGAAACTTATACAGTGTGACCCCCCCCCCCCCTATGACAAACTATTGGGATTGCTATAACTAGGTTTCATTAAGTGCATGTCTGACAGAAGACTTAATTTTCATACCTGGGCCTAGGCCTTTATCAAGTATAGAACTATCATACTATGTTCTATGACAGACCAGTATATTTAAGCGAACAAACGCTCTGAGTTTTGACAATATATGGGTCAACGCAGCAGCGTAGGCAGCGTAGGCAGCGTAGGCTCGGAGGGGGATGCCTACGCTATGGCATAGGTATTCATATACTTTAAAAGGCTGCTTACTGCTCTTCTAACATTGGTACGATTTTCGTCAAATAAAGACTGAATTGTTCAGGAAAATGTGTAGAATTCATATTTATACAATAGATAAATAAACTTTGTAAAATTCTGAGTAAAGAATGGAGTATACAAGGCACAAACACTGGTCTCAATGAGGCAGTAGCCATCATATTGTATTAAAGTGTTTACATTGTAGGCCTAGTGCTGCTGGCATTCTACACACAACACCAGGTATCTATTCTTTTTTAGAAGAAGAATATTCTTGTTTATCAAAGACATATGTACAAAAAGGAGAAATAGTAAGAGGGGAAACTTCCTCATTTTCCATAAGCCATGTCTGGCTTAGTTTTGGGTGATAATAGGCGTCCTATTACATCATAATCACAACAATCGGAAGTGACGTCATCATGATTGTTGTTATTGTTAACTCATATTTCTGCAAGCTTGAAATAATGTAAAAAAAAACTAACCCTGAACCACAAATATGTATTTATAAAATATGTGTTTCCCATGTAAACTTTACAAAGATTATTTGAATTCAGTGTATTTAAGTAAAACACTGACAAATCTTTCATGTTTCTATCATGCAAGCAGTTACTCTGCGGGCTTGTCATTTTGCGGAAAACTAATCCTGAATAGGCTGACATTGGTTCAATTGCACTGTCCTCTCTGGGTATTATTAGTATGTGATATGTACATAATTTATAAGACATCTTTTCATAAATCACATTAGTATCAGGGCAAATATTACAAAAAGAACAATAATTCAATCATTTTTAATTACAGTGTCTATAGAGAAGAAGACTAGACTCAAGACTCAAAAATATTAAATTTGGACCATATATGTAAATGTGTATTAAATAATACATCTGCCTGATGGTTCACATATCTATAAATCATCATATATGCTATATGGTCAAGAGGCAGTGACTAAGTTGTGGTAACAATGCTATCATCACTGCCCCCTTTGTGTTTCTATGTATCAGCTACATATATATGAGGAATGGCCATTCCTGAAGAAGTTGTTCACTGAAAGGGAATTTGACATAAAAATTGCTACAGCCCCCTTCCAAATCACTTTTTATCCAAAAAACCTGTAACACTGACCTTTGGATGAGTAGTTAACGTTGATGATCCACTGATGTATGCAACTTTTTCGTATTGCGATTGGATGACCCAGTTACAACTTCCTAATGAGAACCCTGAGCTTACTGCCGTCACTTCAACATTGCCAAACACATCCTGAAAGCATTTCATTAATTAAACTACTATCCACATAACTACAATATCATTTATTGACACATATATCAAGCAGTGTATGCAACTCAAACTATGAATTTTTACCTAACGAAAAGCCTCATAGGGCTGATCAGTTCTCGCGTGAACTAGTACCCCGAAATACCAATACGATACATGATGTCACCACAACCCAATTATTGATGACGTCATCTAGTATTGTGTATTGGTGACATCATACAATGTGCTATTATAGGACTGGATAGTTCTTGTGTGACCTTTGTACCCGGAAATGCTAGTACAATACATGACGTCACCTTTACACAATACTAGATAACGTCATCAATAATTGGGCTGTGGTGACATCATGCATTGTTTTAGTACTTCCTGGCACAAGGTCACACGAGAACTGGCCAGCTGTATTGGTGAACCCTCCTTCCTCAACCAATCACGTCATTTTATTCCGTAAAGGAGTTAAATACTTTACTAAAGCACAACTGTTGTCTTAAAATTGGGGAAGATGAAAAAGCCAACTTACAATTTTTTCATTGTAGCCGATCATGTGGACTTTCGACATGCATACATTGACGTCATGACGACTGTAAATCTGTCGCCAAGCAATAGGATTGATTGCATCTCTTAGCGGTACTGGTAAAAAACTGTTTATAAAAATTAGAGATTGGTTACGTACATCAGTCATAATGTCATTTACAAAACAATTCAGTTGAAGGTTGCACGTAATAATATTCCAGCAAAAGATTAAAATACATGTATAATTCAAGTAAAGTTTGAATGTTTTAAAGCCGCTCTTGCTAGCCATCCTAAAGGACCACCTCTCGTTTAACTTAAGCCTCACTTATTTGACTCGGATCCTCTCAGGGCAATTTTTAGTGAGGTGGTCAGAAAAGCCAAAAAAAAAAGAAGTTTCATATCAATAACATTGGGACATGTTATATTATTTTTTTCTGACGTCATACTTCTCAGCATGTTGACCGATCCTCTGAGAAGCTAAAAATATTATATCAAATAAGTGTGGGTTTATAATGCTATCTAAAATCTAAATCAGGCCAGGTCAGCAACATCAAATTTGTTTGGGCAGATAATCTAAACCCAAAAATAAAACTTTTTCGAAACATGTCAAGAAACATACTCATCACTAGGGTCCTTTGTTCAAAACTAAAATGTAAGCACTAATCTAATAGGGCTGGTCAGTTCTTATGTGACCTTGTACCTGAAAATACCTAATACAATGTCACCACAGTCCAATAATTCATGACATCATCTAGTATTGTGTATTGGTGACGTCATGTATTGTATTTGAATTTCCTGGCACAAGGTCACACGAGAATAGATAGATAGATAGATAGATACATAGATAGATAGAGAGATAGAGAGATAGATAGATAGATAGATAAGGGAAGTGCAGCTCTCTTTTAAGACAACTTCTTGCCGCTATCGAGAGTTGATTGTCGTAACAGAGAGTGGAGGAGAGGGACCTTCAGAGTAGCAGGCGAGCTTTTTACAACCCAGCTGCGCCTGAAGTGGCCAGCACTATTATGATGTCCGGATTATACTCAATCAAATTACAGACAAACTGGTTATAACTTACTTGAGAATATGTTGATGTTTCCACTTTGTTGCTCTGTTGTGTTTAGGAATGCTAGAGATATATTCTATCAGTTCTTCCATGTACAATCTGAAGTTAAAAACACATCAGCTGCTAACTCAACTGCACGGTGTACCAATAATCTCCACAAAATTGTTATCAGTGTTCCAGCTAGGCCATTTGAGCATGGTGCTCCGCCATGCCCGACGCCCCTTGCGCCATGCCCGACGCCCCTTGCGCCATGCCCGACGCCCATTGCACCATGCCCGACGCCCCTTGCGCCATGCCCGACGCCCCTTGCACCATGGCCAAATTTATTTATTTATTGTTTTCCAACTAGCTGGGCACTCTATATGAGTCTATTTAGGTGCTCTAATATCCTTGTGCGCCATGCCCAACTGAAATCCTAGCTGGAATCTGGTTATGGAATGTTTTTCGACCACCACGCACATGGATGAACTGACAATGACTACAGGACTATATGTCATCATCAGTCACAAAGAGGTGCAAAGGGGTTAAAGCGGTACTGAAACAGTATGCAAAATTCAACATTGCTCAAGGGCCGCTAAACAAACAAGGACAGTTTTGTATACAAAATACAATACATAATATCCACTATAATAAACTGAAATTTTACCCATGACAATATTAAATTGCCGAAAACCACCTAACTACTGGGTTAAGTGCAGTATAGCGGACCCAAATTCATGCCCATATTTGGCGTCCATGAAATATGAAAATAAGCCAGATTTTGTACTCAATTACAATCTTGGAAACCATAATAATAGATTTGTCCAGAGTAGCGGGGGTTAGGAGGCGGCAGCCCACAAGAAAACTAAAAAATAAACTATGATAAACTGCGCTCTTGCCGCACCACCGCCGTTTGTTTGTCATGTCACTCATTGAATTCAAGCATATTACGTCATAAGCATGGCAACGAGACTCGCTTAATATGGTCAATAGTTTGGGTCCGCTATACTGCACTTTTTCCTAACTACTTTTAACAGCTTGTAAAATCGATTCAATAATACAAACAAGAGGCAAGTGAAGCATTCACCAAGGAGATCAAAAAAATTGGCCTCGTTAAAACATTGAATATTAGATCTAGATATCACAGAAGCTTGTCCTTCAATTTACAGGGTGCCCAAATTTTCTGCAACAAAAACTACCTACTTTTTCCAGACCAATAACTGATTTTTCCATACATGTAAATTTTGCATAAGCATCCATATCTTTTTGATGATCTAGATGGGTTTTTGCGAAACCCCTGTAAAAATTATGCTATCTAAACACATCTGCAATTAATTTCTCATGTGATCCCGAGTGAACACTAGTTTTACATTTGCCTTATGTTGTTTAAGTGTGTCATTAAATAAAAGCAAAATTTGAAACAGACATAATTTTCAAGACTACAAAATCTAATTCCCTACTTTTCCAGACCTTAAAAATGGGTTTTTCACATTTACAACTTTTCCAGGATTTGCCTGGGGTACTTTTCCTGGGTGAATACCATGGGCACCCTGTGAAAAATTCAACTGGACATCATGCTTAAAGATATACTCACTTTCCCAATGTTAATGTTGGTTCGGTGGCATATACAATTCCCCGGAAATTGGTGTACTGCATGATGTACGGCAAAGCCAGCATACAGTGATGACTAGATAAAAGAATGATGTCCACTTCTGACATGTCCACTAATTTGAGCTGCAAGTACAAAAGAAATGCAGAAATTTTATTATTTTTGTCATGATATGCTGTGTAATATAGAAAAAATCAAAAAAATTCATGTTTCGATTCTTTGTTTATCCTCTATAATTGTACATTTGTGCCATGATGAGCACTTGACTACATAGCCCCCACCCCAAATTGCAAACTAAATGGCTTAGTAGTTATCACATTAAAAGGTAAATGGTTTCACAATGACTTGGGAGTTATATCCTGTGAGTAGCGGTTCCATTTCTAACTGGGAATGCTGATAATATAAAATTTGTGCGATTTAGCGATATTACAATATCAAACAGGGAATGCTGATAATATAAAATTTGTGCGATTTTGCGATATTGCAATATCAAACTGGGAATGCTGATAATATAAAATGTGTGCGATTTTGCGATATTGCAATATCAAACTGGGAATGTTGATAATATAAAATGTGTGCGATTTTGCGATATCGAAAACTTGTGGAATACTGATATTGACATCGAATCAAAAATTTACATCAATGACAACCCTAGGCCATGTGGCATTCACTTGATGAATCTATGCCATATTAGTGATAAAACACCAGCCTGGTGGCGATAAAAAGATAAGTACAATGTAACCCTCATATGTGGGAACTTGATATATTGATCAATGAAAGAATATAGGAAGCCTCTTCATCTTTCAGAGAAGAAGTGACAAGACTTACTTCAATTTATTTGGGTATGAGCCTGGAACCTATTGCGATCAATAAAAAAATGTTTCCCTTTAGATGAATTACAGAGGAATTCTCAATTTGGCTAAAACTATTCCAGGAAAAGAGAGAGAAAGCTCATATTACAGTGTTTAAAGGTGACACACAAACACATTTGAGTTTTCCAGTAAAAAATACAATGTGATTATCTAATGTTTTTGAAAAATAAAGTATGGAAAACATTTCACTGGGACATTTTTATAAATCCATTTTGAGATATTGAAGATACTGGATGATTCCTCAATAGGGATTTTCCAGGAAGCTTCTGGATAATTCCACCAGGTGGCTACATCAAAATGTTGCAATCCTATTGGCTGCAGAAGTTGGCGCTCTAGATTGTGATTAGCTGAAGTAAAGTGTCTCCAAGCGGCAGCATTTCTTGTGCATTTTGATATATATTTGACATCTTATAGTTTAATTATTGTCTTTATTTAATTTAGAAATTTGTATTTATTGAATCACTAGGAAATAATTTTCTAGGTCTAAAAAGAAAAATTTGTAATAACAAAGAAAAAGAGACTTATAGAGTGTTAAATGTTGAGCTGTCCTGTGAAAAAGGTCGATTATAGTCCTATAATGGTATAAGATATACCTGACATTCTGCTTTTATCTGATCACACTTCTATCAATTAACATATCCATTGTTAAAGTTCTTTCAAAGATATTTTTATATTCTCCACAGCTTCAAGACGGCAATTTACTCTACGAAAAGGTGTGAGGGTTTAATTGCTTGATGCTCTGTATTTTTATTATTATCATTATTTCTTAGTTATATTCTAGAATCACCGCTCAAGCAGTTTCAACAGACTTTACAATAAGACCCTTGGCAGGCCAATCCAGAGTCTTTCTCAACTCCCTGGGGAGTATTCAGCCTTGGACACTGGGTTAACCGCAGGGACTTCAGAGCTCACACCAGTACAATCACTGTGGTTGCCTAATGCCAAGTACCCATTACACCTGGGTGGGGTGAGGCAATGGTTGATGCCATTTATTTTTACATGCAGCCGAGACACCAAATTTGAATCCCTGACATTTATGCATTATCAAAATATAAAAACACCACAGGGTGAAATTGGCATAGCTGTGCCGGTTATTGTGGATTCTTCCATGTGAAATTAAAAGCTTAATTTAAAGTTACCTCTGGAATGAAGAATTCAGGCTCACTGTCCACAAAGATTTTTCCACCAACTTCCTTCAATTCCTAAAATATAAATATTGACTCATTACCAAGCTATATCACACAGTAATTAACTTTAAATTGGGATATACATTAGTATTCTTTTATGTCACATACGTCATCTAACTTCACTCCACCAGGCACGTTTCCGGGAGACCACCCTTGGGCTTTTGTGAATTTTCCACTGAAAACAAAAACCATAATTTTAGAGTATTATACAGAGACGGCTTTCCATTCCCTTCATCAGGTTTATGGTTTACAGGAAAAAAGTAGCTGATGTATAGTGATGTCAATCAGTTACATTTTCATAGTTTCGGTGCATCGATTATTAGTCTGTTCGGGTGCAGTTCGTATTTGAGTAGTCTGCATTGTAACTAGTTTGTCCAGTACAATTTATAATATCTCAAGTCATTTATTTAAAATGTTCAAAATTTAAGACCAAATAACATAGTTCAACTTCTGTTCTCTTTTTCATTTTTATGACCTTAAATATGAGAAACGGGATTTAAGACTGTTTAAGGTTGCGCAGTCACCCTGCAATGACCATAAAATAAATATTAATCTCATATATATATATATATATATATATAAAATTTTTTTACTAAACACAATAAGGTAATGTGACTAACTTCAACATAGTCCACAACATTTCTAAACTATACACCTAAGTAACTAGGAAGTACTACGTCTGTCCATTATCATATTTTTATTTATCACAACAATAACCCACCCTTGTGTCAATGGCAGAGGAAGAAAATGAAGCAAGGCGGACACATCCAGACCACAGTCCAACATGATGGTCGTCTTTTTGAAGGTGAGGACAAAACATGGTCGGTTTGGATTTCCAGACAAACAATACTGCAAATAAAGTAATTTTCTAAGATTATGATCCACATAATAGCAATAAATTAATGATAAGGAAGTGCATTTGACTTTAAAATTATTAACTAACATCACATCAATGACATTGTTAACACGCCCTCCAATGCAAAACTGGTATTATTTGCTGACGACACCAATTTATTATTGAACATGAAAATTTGTATGATGTAGTCAATTTAGCCAACACTGAATTAAAAAATGTTTCAAAATGGTTTGTGTCAAATAAGCTTTCACTTAATGTCGACAAAACTAAATTTATCATATTTCGGACTGCTAATTTATTTATTTAAAACTATCCCTACTATCCCTGTAACAATCAATAGCATAGAAATACAAAATGTTTCTGAAATAAAATTCCTTGGTGTCTTCATTGATGAGCTTCTCAACTGGAAATTTCATATCAATAATAAACATGTATCAAAGAATCTTGCCATAACACATTGCATTATAATCTGCATCCCATTAAGTACTAGAAAAAACATTATATTATGGGCTGATACATCCACACCTCAATTATGGAGTTTTGGCTTTGGGCAACACCCATTCTAAAGAGATTTCACACTTAAAAACCTTGCAAAAAAGAGCTGTAAAATTCATTGTCCGAACGAAATACAACTCCCACAGTAAGCTAATATTCCGCTCCTTAAGTATACTCACAATTGATGATTTATTTAACATGCAATTTTGCAAACTGTATCTGAAAAGCCTTAAGCACACATTACCTGTCTATTTTAGCGAACAATTTAGAGAAGTAAATGACACCATAATTACCCTACAAGGCAACAAAACAACTTAAGACCTCCAATTATATCTCGCAATCTACAAAATCAACTCATCAGCGTCAAAGTAGCTAAAGTTTGGATTCATTTGCCTCACTCTCTTAAACCGTACTCTGTAAATTAAATTCACAATTTTTGCAATAGATACCATGATCATCTAGTTAAACAATATCCAACTAATTGTGAACACAGAAACTGCTACATTTGTCAGTCATAAAATTCAACTCATCCCATCACTTTCGTTTCATTATTACATTTTTGTAAAAAAAATAAAAATTCTATCCATGTTATATAACTTATAATAGCATAATTATTTTTGTTTAATCTTAATTTAATTTTCTTTCTTTTTACTGAATGAGCCACCATTACAGCTAATGCTTAGGTGGTTTCCTGATGGACCTATATTTATATCAGATCAAAATGCATTGTTAACATCATGTAATTGTCCTACTGTATAATAATTTTTGTACCATTCCATAAAAATAAAAAATCTATCTATCTATCACCCGTAACCCGGTCAAGCAAAAGAAATACACGTAATATAACAGGTGCTCACAGGGCTGTAGGCAGGGGGGGTTTTTGGGTGGCGGACGAAACGGCTACACGCGAAAACGGCTACAGCCAAAACATCAAAAACCATAACGTCGACAGCCAAAATGGCTACACGACGATAACACGACGTCTACACCAACTTTCGGGACATAACCAAAAGGTTTATAAAGCTTTTTCACTACTTAACCATAACGTCTACAGTGCCTTTTCCCGCTGACCAAAACGTCCACAGACCAATAAAACAAGCATTAGTCACAATATACAGGACTAAATATATATTAAAAAATACCAAAAATGCTTTACTTTCTTGCTCATACAGGTGTTACTACCTTTGCATTATTATAGTGTCATGATTATTTTGTTTACAGTTTTACACAGTGAAATCAAATTATGATCATCTTAAATTGAAGTTGTGGCCCAGCCACCAAATGAACCATTTTTTTTTTTGGACTTAGATTTTATGGCTGTAGCTGTTTTGGACATGGCTTGTAGCCGTTTTGGACATAGCCTGTAGCCGTTTTGGCCATCTGTTCACGTTTTGGTCATCTGTTCATTTGGGATTTTTTGGTTGTAAATTTTGTAGCCGTTTTAGGTACAGTCGTCTTTGCGTGTAGCCATTTTGACTGGCATTCAGAGTTTTTGAAAACTTAACACAACAAGGTCATTTTTAGAAACTGAAAAACTTGGAACCCCCCCCCCCCCCCCCAGCATGAACCTCTCCCTACAGAATTATACCCCCTACACACCTGGCTCATCTTGTTTATTTTTCAATTCATTAGTATCCTTAGGCATTGTGCAATTTCTCGCAATAAAAATATTAGATCGAACATTTTTCAATGTAAGACTTATTCACTGACAAAATAACAACAGGAAAAGTCTTGAGCATAGACTTCGGTAGGTCTAAGAATTTGGCAGTACACTGTCACTGCACTTGAAATAGGCCTCCATAACTTGCATAAGTTAAAGCCTAGCAGTGCAGTGCATTTGAGTGCAATATCAGTTTCTATGGAACTGAGACAACCGATATTGCATGAGGTGTGTTTGTGTAACTGATATTGCACGAAGCGTTTTTACTCATGATCATACAGTTTCAACTTTCATCATGTTCATGCTAGCCACGGATTCTAGCACCCGGGATGCTAGCTGAAATTGAATGCTGCAAAGTCAGTGAGAAACAACAGACTTATGTGTCTTAAATTGCACTAAAATCGGACATATGCAAGTGAACAGCTGTGTATGAGATCTGGACACGTTTGTAAATCCGACTGACATGAGATATAATCTCGATCAAACGTAAACAAAAGGGAAAGAGCGATTTTCTTTTTACCAATTTCATGGTTGATGCTCCATCAATGTGCGCCAAATGAAGGGTATCCCCAAAAGTCTCATGACGTCACCGAGGAATTCCGGAAAAGTAATTTGGACCAATCAGAATTTGCTACGTCGTTTCTGACCAATCAGATTTAGACACGAAAAGTCAACGTGTTGACAAAGTCGCCGGTGCTCTATTAGTCCAGAACACGTCCAGTTTTCTGGTCATAAGGAGTTATTTCACAAATATGAGGACTCTAGCAGGTTTGTAAAGTTAGAGAGTGTTATTTAGAAGGTTTATACCAGTGGAGGTATTGAAATGGGATTCCCTGCATTTGATCTGCTGAGTGCAGAAACAGATACATTTCAGAATTTGTGCCTGGATCCCTAAGCTATCATTTGATCCATTCCATTTTATGGAACTACTTATTTCTCTGAAGAATTATGTGTTTGTCAGCTTAGGCTAGTGAATTGCATACAGCTATGCATTTCTGTAAAGGCAAGTTAGCTTGTGTATTTTCATGCTTTAATTTATCTTATAATGTACTGGACCGGACTAAATCTTAAAAATTTGTGAAAGGGGGGAAAAAAAACCCCCCAAACAAAAAAAACTGTTAGTACCACTTAACAATTGTAGTGGATCCTTGCCATTAATAATTTTGCATGATATCTAAGAAAACATAGTACAAAAAAAATTATATATACAGTACGTACATTGCTGTATTTGGTCAGATTTCAGATTTTAATTGTTCACTAGCTGTAGCAGGGAAAGTAGGAACAGTTGTATATATTAAATATTGTTGGTGTTTACCATTCATTTTTGACAGTGAGTTTGCTTGTTTTCAGCATTGCTGTGTGTGTTTGCCACAGCCCATGGCATGTACAGTCCCTCAGACGATGTTATTGAACTGACACCGAGCAACTTTGACGCCAAGGTGAAGAACAGTGACGCGCTGTGGCTTGTTGAATTCTATGCCCCATGGTCAGTATACTAGCCAATTTAATGATATTTAAATAATTACGGGACACATATATCATATTTGTGGCATAATAAACATAATATATGAATAGGACTAATCATTGTGTTCATAAGTTGGACAGGAACTTTCTATGGTTTACAGTAACTTACTGAAGTTATGGGTCTCAATAGACTTGCCGGCATTAATAACAACAGCTAGGGGCGGATGCAAAACATTCTGAATGACCAGAACAATAGATATGTCCCTGATCAAAAGGTTTTCTGTGTCAGAATGCTTGGGATCCGCCCCTGGCCATCAGTATTAATGCCGGCAAGTCTGTTGACGATGCAAACTTCACTATCGGATACTGTATCACTGTATTGCATGTGTTATCTTTAGTTGAAATTCCCTCTGGAAATTACTTACATATGTTTAATATAGAACAGGCATTATGTAACTGTAAAATATTGACTTACAACAGTTGTCTTTGCCAAACTATTTTACAGAATACAAAGAGTGACCTAAAGAATAATGCTTTATGAAGGTTTTGGCATGAATCGAAAATTTATGTTGGACCAGTTATGTCTCTATTGATCGTGCCGTAAATTGTGTGACACAATTAATTTTGCAACACCTGACAGCTGTTGGTGCAAATCATTGTAGTGGACAGTCTACAAACAAATGGCGTGTGGTAGAATTTCAAAGAATACATTGAATGAATGATTGTCAGCTTTAGATCAGGATCAAAATAATCTTTTATAATCCAGCAGTTGCATTTTGTAAAACACGTGCACAAATCAGATAAGGATACAGTTTATGAATGTATCTGACTATCTGGATCTGATTGGTGTTTCATTATATATATAGTTTTATCGACAGTATTAATATCACTAGTTGATACATATGTCAAATCGAAAATAGAAATGAAATAATCAGATCTAACACTGCAACTACTAGAAAAGCTATATCTACAGACTATATCCATATATATATGATATACAAGACAGAGTAACATTGTTAACATTTCAAGATAGAGTAGCACTATTCATTGTCCTGGTCCCAGTTCTTACAAATTTAGAGATCGAGGCTGTCCGAGAGACCTGCTTTTTCTACAGATACATTATACATTATGTATATATATATATATATATATATAGATACACACACACATAGATAGATACATGGATATTTAAGATGCTAATGCACACATAGCTTAGTATAGCACTGGGTTAATACTGTTTTAAATCACAGAAGTTTTGTTGAAGATCCAAATCGGTCCCCTCCTCCCCACATTTGCAATGAGTCGGTTATGACTGCCATTATCACATTACTCTGTGTCAGGATTCTGACACTTCGCTGATTGGTTAATTCTGTCTCTGGTGTCTGATTATTTGCTGATTGGCTGATTCCAAGGGGAGGTGCATGCAAATAAACCACTCAGCAGCTCAGGCAGTGGGATGCAAGGGCCAATCATAGCTTTGCTTACCTCTGCCAATCATGAACCATGAGAGAAATGATAGCTACCAGTCTCCCTAGTCCCTACACTGCAATGTAGGAGACTGTGGAACCAGTGCTATTGAAGGTCCTGGGTGTGATTTCCAAGCAGTTCTTTAAAAGTAAATCACACTGGAAGTTATTTGCATCGGTTGTTGAGTCAGTGATGTCTTGTACACAGGGAGTTGTCATCTATAATTGGGTTAAACATAGAAGTACCTTGATATGGACTCTGATCCTAATCATCTCATCATTGTGTGTGCCTCTGGCAGCCGTTTATGAATATGATCTATGCTGGTGCTTCAGTTACCAATAAATAGGAACATCTCCCTATAAATTTGTATACCACAGGAATGTTTAAAGCATTAAATATTAACTGAATATTATTCTTTGTATACTTTTAAGGTGCGGCCATTGCAAGTCTCTCACTCCTGAATGGAAAAAGGCAGCGACTGCTCTCAAGGTAAAATATCGTTATTTATTTATTTATTATCTTGCATACTTAGATATTTCCGTATTTCTATGTTTCGTGATTTCCTCTGACTGATGAATCTAAATTTTATTGCACAGGGAGTTGTGAAAATCGCTGCTGTGAATGCTGATGAGCACAAATCGCTTGGAGGCCAGTTTGGCGTCAGGGGATTCCCCACAATTAAGATCTTCGGTGTCAATAAGAACAAGCCGGAGGACTACCAAGGTAATTGAAGCAACTAGAGGTGTTATTGTCACTTCACTAGTTCTGTGAAAACTAAAAGAAAATCTCTGAAGTAATTTTTGGTAAACACTGACATTTTTTGCGACACATAGTAGTCAGTACTGTGCGAGTACTGTGCAAGTCAGAATCTGTAACATCACATATGTATGACCTGATCACAGTGGTCAGTGCCTCATACTTTATAATAAGCTTTATATACAGATAATTATGTGCGAAGTAGGAACTTCAGTTAAACTATTGCCTTGAATAACATTATTTTGTGCATTTGATAATGCAGGACCACGCAATGCAAATGGCATTGTGGATGCAGCCATGAGCAAATTGAAGGCGATGGTTAACGACAGACTCTCCGGAAAAGGAGGCAAGAGTGGCGGAGGAGATCAGAAGAAGCATGGTGTAAGTTGCCTAATTAGTTTCAATGACATTTCTGCTGAAAATAATGACAATTTATTTTTTTCTAAAGTCAATTAAAATTACATTCTGGGTTGTTTTATTTATTGGCACAAATAGTTATTCATATGGAAAAAAAATTATTTGATGAAATTACTTGTTCGTTCATGAATAATTGGCAATATATCCATTGCTGAAGACTAACTATAGACCTCTAGCTGTAGATGTATTTATCCTTTGTTTTTTGGATGATTTATGTTTAGATAATAATTTGTGATGCAAAAAAAAACATGCAGAAAGCCCAAGTATCGAATACAACTGCTCCAAGGAATTAACAGCATAACAGCCAATAAAAGCAGTTGATTCCGTTATTCCATTAGCATTCTCTCTTAAGGACCCAACAGTAGAGCACATCCGTTGGAGTTATATTCGATACTTGGGGCCAAAACAAATTTTATTGAAATGCTAGTGAATAACAGCTATCGTAATCATTTGTTACTTTCTTATAGGCTGGAGATCCTAAAGACGTTGTAGAGCTGACTGATAGTAACTTCGAACAGCTGGTCATGAAGTCGAACGACATGTGGTTGGTTGAATTTTACGCCCCGTGGTGTGGACACTGCAAAAGTCTTGCACCTCATTGGCAGTCCGCTGCGACAGAACTGAAAGGGAAAGTGAAACTGGGAGCGCTGGATGCCACGGTGCACACCGTTATGGCCAGCAGATACCAGGTATTTACAAAAAAAGTTATAAATGCCATGAAGATGTATTGTGAGGTTTAGTACCTGAATCTTGGCAGTTTGTAATGGTATCGAAAACATTTCCTCTAGAATGCTCAGTCTAGTGACCTTTTGACAACTTTAAGAAAATTGTGGGAAACATTTGTGGCTCTTTAGTGTGTAACGTGTGTTGGTTTACTGTGACAGAGCTTGAGATAGCTGAACCCACTGTTGCAGCCATCAAGGAGGACCAAGATTAAAAGTCTGAGGCACCAACATAACAATGCTTGTAATTTGTATATATATTGGATAATTAACCCTGAGGTTGGTTTTGTACAATAAATGTGTCAAAAATACAATAAATAAGTAAATTAATAAAAAATACACATTTATATGAGCCCTTAAATATAATAATAGTGTAAAACATTCAAAGTAAGCCCAAAAAAATCATTCACTGGAAATGTAAAGAGGAGTCTTTAAAACGTTTGCAATAAAATATTTTGAATTGGACCTAGTGTCACATCTTGTCAAACCGTCATTTAAGGGATGTTTTGAGAGGAAACGCTTTAAGAATTTGTCAACTAAACTTGTAAATATTTTTAACGGCTAGATTACTAGCAGCCTGAAGTACATTTAATAGTGTCTTGATCATGTTCAATTGTCTTGTTTTCCAAGATTCAAGGCTTCCCATCTATCAAGTACTTCCCCAGTGGAAATAAAGGTGACGCAGAAGAATATGACGGGGGTCGAACATCCAGTGACATCATCAACTGGGCCCTGGAGAAGGTTGCTGAGAATGTTCCAGCTCCTGAAATTAATGAGGTATGTTGTTGGACAGTAAATTCAAATGTAATATCGAAAATGTAATTAGGCTAAATGAAAATAATTTGATTCCGATTCCTACCGACCCTATATAAAACCCCCTACCTTAAACTATTTATGGAATTTTCGCGCTTTTTGAACAGTTTCAAAATACTTAACTATACATTTTAATTATAACAAAAAATTATTTGGCTGACCTTCCAACCCTAATTTTTGAGGGCTATGAAATCGGAACTAAACTGATATTTTACATTTGACCCTTTTAAAATGATGCTGTGTGAACCTGTGTTCACAATATTTGCTAGAGTATATAATAATAAATTTAAGTGTAGTTTAGTTACTGGACTACTTTGAATGGAGCCATTATATTGTGAGCTTTTGCACATCAATAGTTTGTCATGGCGAATTTTATAATTAATCTAACTTTTTGCACAGTTAAATGATAGATGGAAAAACTAATGGGTTGCATGTATGTGCTAGTTTGGCATAACAGAATTTAAAAGATTTTGGAAGTATATCTGGTAATACCAGCCTTACATGTTTTGTGTTACATTTGATATTTAGCTTCTCGGATCTTCTCATTGCAAATTTTATCAGCCGTTCTGTTTAAAATGAAAAAATTTAGTATATCAATTAACGATTAAAAATTTTGACCTATCATTTAATTTTCTTTAAATGTTGCCTAAACATACTGGTTTTACCCCATTAAGATATAAGTATGATTGCACTTTTTTATTACATGGTTCATCTCAATTTTCAGTTGCTGGATGAGAGTACTCTGAAGAACGCCTGCGATGACCACCAGCTCTGCATCATTTCTATCCTTCCTCACATCCTGGACTGTCAGTCTGAGTGCAGAAACAAATATTTGCAGACGCTGCGAACACTCGGCGAAAAGTACAAGAAGAAGATGTGGGGGTAAGTCGCTTGTTCAACGAGTAGTTTTTTCTGTTTATGAGTTGCTATTAGAGAAGCTTAGCATTGAGCATGGTTAAACCCTGCAGGTAAGACTACTTCCACGTCTGACACAGAGTTTTGGCCGCACAAAACTTAACCTTTTACTTGTTGATAAATGAAAACTGCTCTGTAACTATATTATTGTGCAGCTGGGTGGCCTAATGATTAAGGCATCTGCCAATTCCACATTGGTCAGCTCTTCATGAGCTACATCCCAGCTGGATGTCGTTCGAATGAGACGTTAAATTTGTGGTCCCTTGTACTTTGTGTCAATGCTGAGGCAAGTAAAAGATCCCACCCATGGGGTAAATGTATAACATGGTTACATGGGTGAACTCCTCCTCTCTCTCTCACCTCATCAATCAACCCTCGCTTGCAGCAAGAACGTGCCTTAGAGGGCTATAATTTCCATCTCTATCTATCTATCTATATTATCTGTCATTACCTCGGTTGATGACATCCAACTGGACATTTTAAAGATGACTTCAAATGATTTCTTGCTGTTCATTTCAGATGGGTTTGGGCCGAAGCTGGTAGTCAGATGGACATGGAAGAATCTCTCGGTATTGGAGGATTTGGATATCCTGTGAGTACCAAGTCTTGTATGATAGAATATAATGATAATGCACTATAGAATCCTAGGCGACGTTCAATTGCATAGTTGAATTTAAGAAATATATTTACAGGGTTCAGTCAG
Organism: Alitta virens; assembly: GCA_932294295.1. Taxonomy (NCBI): domain Eukaryota; kingdom Metazoa; phylum Annelida; class Polychaeta; order Phyllodocida; family Nereididae; genus Alitta; species Alitta virens. The sequence continues at coordinate 18,629,412 of OW028583.1, read as the reverse complement.
CAACTTGACATTGCATATTTAAATTATGTTTTTAATTAATAATTTTACTTTGTAGGCTATGGCTGCTGTGAACTCCAGAAAAATGAAGTTTGCATTATTAAAAGGAGCATTCAGTGAGACTGGCATTAATGAATTTTTGAGGTAAGTTGAAACACTTCATTGAAGCTAAAGCACCCACTAAAATACTAGAAGCTAAAGACTGTTATTTAGGATACAACAAAAATTAAAATATTAAATAATATTTTGCAACATTTATTATTGAACAGCACATTAAATGTTGTGTTAATTTTCAATTTGGTCAAATTAAAGTTAATTCAAATGAAATGAAAAAAACATCTGATTGTTTCAATTTGCAGAGAGCTGTCTTTCGGTCGAGGATCCACCGCTCCCATTAAAAATGCCGAGTTGCCAAAAATATACAAAAACGACCCTTGGGACGGCAAAGATGGAGAAGTAAGGAAATGTTTCAATGATTTCTGAAAATTTTTTAACTTTAGGGCTGTTCCATTTAAAAAAGAGAAAATTTTCAAAAAACCACTTTTTGTTTTTTTTGACAAACCCCCCTGCAACCCTTCTCTTTTCTTCATAAAGATATTAAAAAAATACTGGTCAACCACCCCCTACCCCTCTTTTTCGCTTTTGGAGAAGAACTCCCCTCCCCAAAAACCTCCTGTGTACCCCACCTCTTTTTTAAATGGAACAGCCCTTAGAGAAAGTATCAATAACAGAAGTAAGGAATTACCTAAATAATTTTTATAGAAATTTATATTTAGGGAAAGTAATACGTACATATGTATCTAATTGTTAAAGTGTTCCGTTATTGATTATGCTAAAAAAGAAGTTAATTCTGATGAGAATTTTTTTTTCATTTGATGTTCTCTAAATTACCACATCACCTTATGAAAATATTTCTAATTTAATACATTTGTAGACGCAACAATATATTTCTTAAGCATTGAGCATTGGAGTCTTTGAAACATTGATATGTGACAGCATAAATTAAACCTCTGAATTTGACGTTTTTTAAGTCAAACCTCATATTACGATTTTTTACGATCGGTCTAATTATAAATTTTTCTTCTTCATATTTTAGCTTCCTGTGGATGACAATATTGATCTCAGTGACGTGGAATTGGAGCCATTGGATGACAAGGATGAATTGTAAACGTTAGAAAATTTAGAGATATTTCAATTGCTCTTTTTTAAGAGGACTATCATTCCGTCACAAGTGTGGGAGACGTCATAAAAAATCATCTCATCTTTTTGAAACTTTAACAGAACATGTGTGGTGTTGTCATATACATTATGTTGGATAGGTGATTTATTCATTGCGTTTGTCGGCAACAGATATTATGCATGTAGTTTTTTGTAACCAATAAAAATGTGCAGTTGTACAAATTTGATAATGGTAGAACTCCAATTTTGCAGGCTTTGTAACATACTAAATTTTGTACTTAAAAAGTCCAAAGTTGTAGATTGTAATTGAAAGATTTTGTTAAATTGTCATGACAATGTATGCATATTATGTTATATTGTAATATCTAACTGGCAGGTGTCCAAGTGTTAAATAAGTAAGAAATACCACAATTTTGGAAAACTTTTTTTGCGATGATATATTAAGTTGACTTACAAACTGTTTAATCTGGAACTCTTTATGAAATAACAATGGCATGATACACCTTGTGACTCCCTAAAAGATATTTGTGTCAAATACATTAGAAATTGGGGGATTTTTGGTTCAACATGGGGAGCTGTGTGCCGGTCCTCAACACATTTGTGACATCACCAATGCACTCAGTGACCCTCTCTGGTTCCCTGAGTGAAGAAACACTCGGGTTGGGTCTGGTGAATTCTGTGATCTGATTGGTTGACATGTAGCATCTGCGCATTGTGACATCACTTTCCAATTGACAGGTTCCAACCTGCCTCCTTACGAACGAGTCAGCACTGACCTGATCGTATGATTGCATCAAACAAAGAGTGTAAGGACTGGCATGGAGCTCCCCCTGTTGGCCCTAAAGTCCCCCAGTTTGCCATTAATTTAACGCAGTCATGTTGCCGACTCTTGATCCAAGAGGACAGTTGTGTGGCAATTTCACAAATATTGATACGCATTATTGTAATATAGGAATGGCATAAACTTAACATTTCTTCATAATCTCATACCATTGGAATACAAGTGATCTGTAAATAACGGAGTGTTTGTATGTACTGTACAGATTGAGATTCTTTTTGTACAATATTTCATGTTCTAGTGAATGAAATATGCTTGTAATTGTGACCACTGTTTGAAACGAATGTGAGTTAAATACAATTCAAAATATTTTCATTTATATGTGTTGCTTTGTTATAGGTTAATATATCTAAAGGGAACGGTTATGTGCAGGGTGAATTATGTTGCCCAGTTGTGAAGGTTTTTCGCACCTTTAATGGGGCATTTTAGAAATTTAAATTCAACGATTATGTTGCGCAAGTAATTACGCATACAGTGAACCTTGCCTTAGATCCTTAATAAAATTCAAATGGACTCCTGATTTAATTCGAGTTAGGTCAAGTTACGACTTTTGGAAACGCAAGAATTTTTTGATTGAATAAGCAATTAAAATCGGTTGTCCATTCACTTCAATTAGAGTGGTTCAAAACTTCAACTTATTCAAATTTGACTGAGGCAAGGTTTACTGTAAGTGTACTTTAAACTGAAAATATTCTAGTATTGAAAAGTGGAAAACTGTTGATCTTGCCAGGTTGTAAGCAGAGATTAAGTAACGTAAGGCCAGATTTTGTGAGTTTGCTGTTGCGCATAGTAAATATAGAGTGCAGTGGCGTACGTTGCCACTCCGGACCACTGGTGAAAGTACTTGTAACAAACTAAACACATCAAACTATGATTGATTGAATAAATTATTTTATTATATATGTTCTGAATAAATTAAAAATTTTGCTAATAATAATGGGTATTTGTCATTGTGTGATTAACATTAGGCAGTATGCATCCCCAGGCACAGGAAATAGTCACTGGAAATGAGATGACTGGTTGTATAACTATGTATAACTATGATAAAATACAGTGGGATGAAATCATCTCTCATTGTGTCGAAACTGACATCACTAAATAGTAAATAACTAAACAGATGACGTCACTAAACAATGATTACCTGATGTCCGCATTAGTTCTAGTGACTGATTGTTCACTGTTTAGCCTATATAAGCCTGTAATGATACAGGACTCCCACAATCGACAATTAATTCAGTTTGACCCATTTCTTGTATTGAGGGACCATAGAGGAAGGTTCCTCTCCGCTAAGATGATAAAATCCATACAATTCAATGTCAAGTAAACGCACTTCATGTGGAAGTCAATGGATTCCAATATTGATTTGTTGCTCCTGGGTATAGCGAGAATTTAATGTGAAGCTATGGCAATGTATGGCATGTGATCGTTGAAGTCAGAGCAGGAATATCTTTAGATGTCCATCTTATAAATTCTTACCTTCCCCTAGGAGGTATTGTTTTCAGCTGTGTTTGTTTGTTAGCAATATACAACTAACGACTGGTGGATTCCAATGAAATTTTGTCGGTTATTGGATAATTTCCCAGAGAAAATGCAATTGAGTTTATAGGGAGCTTCAGAAGGTGATCAAAATAATATTTTGCATCCTAGCTAACATAACTAATGGTTTTTGAGCCTATTTTGTAGCACTTCTGCTGCACATAGAAGGGATAATTGTTTCAGTGAATAAATTTGTAATTGCATAGGCATTATAACACCGTTAATGTCAAATACCCTGGGCAACCGTTAATGCGCATTCATTCAATATACTTTAGCATATTGGTTGAGCAAAGGGCAGGCAGAGCTGATGTTCATGTGTGTGTTTCATCGGTGAGCGACTTGTACATGCATATCAGGCTGACTGTTTTGAAGGTAAGGTGTGGGTACACCCAGTACACTTTGTGATGTTTGATCTAACTGATCACTACAAAGAAAACCAGTTAAATAGCGTTCCAGTCTGGGTATTTAGATCTGGTAGTGAAATCTCCTATATGTTGATAATTGGTGGATGCATCAGGGCAGGATTGTCACAGCCGCTTTGCTAGGTCCTGCAGGAGATGGCCTTTTACCAGGGCGATATCTTTGTTGTTGGGGTATTTCAACATAACGAGTAAGCTCTGGGGTAACTTCCATACTATATCGTAAGTTCTCCAACCCTGGATAAGGTCGGAGGGCAGTTGCGGAATGTCTCTGTACACTCGGATAGTCATTAAAGGAACTATGAGACGCAGTGATGAATAATAATCTGTCTTTGAATTCTATGAGGTCTCCTCCATACTTAAGGACACCTTCCGATAGTTCGCGAATTCCTAAATGGACCTCATGACCACTTAGCACTTCCAGTGACGGTGGAAACTTATCTCGCATCATGGTGAACCATTTGGTTTTTGACATCACAACTGGTAGAACCTCAATCTCCCAACTCACGTCGAAGTACAGATTCTGAAGGTCGTTGATGACTCTCATGTAATCTTGGCTCAGGTCCTCGAGTCGAGCCTTGGCATTGTTGAACAGCGGCAAAGTGTTCATCGATGGGGGTCGCAGGATGATAAGGAGTTTGCCGAAGCTTGCCAGACTTCTCATGACATTTAAGTAAAACTGTTTTTGATCTGTGATGAAGTGCAAGCAATCATTCAAGAGCACTTTGTCAAATTGGCCACGGGTGACTTCTCCCTCAAAGTATTCCTGAAAAAAGTAACAAATTGCAATTCTTTGAAGATATTTTGATTATTTTTTTATATCGCATGCATAGCTGCGGAACCCCAAGGTTTAGAAAACCTTGATGATAATAATATTTAGACAAACCACAGGCACCCTCCAGTCATCATCAGTGCAATTATTCAATATGTCTTGACAAGCCGGTCTACGCTACGCTGGAGAGAACCACGGTGGTTTTGATTTTCAGATCTCCTTTGGGAAAATTTAATTACCTGCGCGCCAACATGAGGCATCTGGATCGGAACCATGTGATGTCCATCACTTTCTTCGTAATGAATAACTCCCGGCTGAACAGCAACAACTTGTTTGAGCAAACAGAACTTCTTCACTAGGAGGTCCACTATACTCCCTTTATGTTCTCCGATGTAACAGAGCTTATCATCCGTTCCGAGGTCCAGGTACTTGTGGATCATTTCACACAAGGATTGTTCGTAGGAAGGTCCAAAGGTGAAGCGGTCCTTCTCGCAGAAGCTGGGCAAGGTCATTTCGCGGTCTAGATGACCCTCGGAAAGGACTGAAAAAGGTCGTGGAGTTTCTGGTCCAAGCTGATAGGTCGCCATGATGATGGACCTGCCGAAAAGAATAGAATTATCTTTATCATATCCCACCAGAGGTCAATGGTTGAAGTAAATCATGAACTAAAGCTTCCAAATCTTAATTAGCTAATTAGTGTCCTGGATTTGTAATAATCTCAATGTTGATAATTCGATTTACTGCACACAAAGCCATAACCTAATACCTCTGATCAGATATGAATATGAATTACTTAATTTATATCCAAAATTATTGAGCTGTTTACAAGTTACATCACTGTTTGTTCAATATATATTATGATGGCAATAATACATAAATTAAATGTGTTAACAGCAAGCATGTGATAAATTATTAGTCAAATATTTGTACCACAAATGCACTCTGATACTATAATTTAAATATATATTATAAGTCTTTTTTTTTAATCAAATATAAATACCTACATGACAACATGAGAATTAATTAAGACCAAATAATTAGAGCTCTATAATATATTTTCTAATAAACTATTCAAATTTAGCTGAAATATACAGTGTAATTATATCTACAAAAAGAAAAAAATTTAAGACTGCATGCTCCTCCCCAAAAAACAAATACATGCATGGTATTTAAAACATGACATAACGGTCTTAATAACTTATGATATAAATGTATTAAATCTTTTTTTTTTTCTTCATATATATGTGGCTGCTTATAGCACTCACCTCAGTTGAATTGTCTTCAAATAATTGAATTCTGAATCCAGACCATGTAACAAAATAGTGCTCCTGAGTTGTATGTCAGAGCCATTCACTCCTGATATTGATTGAGAAACTTGAAACTGCTTGGTTGCTAAGGACTCCTTATGCATATTCATGGTTGCTAGGGCATGGAGCCAAGTTAGGTATGAAGCACATGGCCATGTGCCAGTATACATACGTGACTTTAATTAGGAGTTATCATGCTCAGATCAGTAGTTAGTTAATTGGATACTTTACAGAGACTTTTTTCTCTCTACATTTGTTTGCTGTCTCATGCCCCTGCACTTTATTTTCTTCATATTTTAATTTAACTCTCGCAATGAGGACCAGAATAAATCTTTAACATTTTAATGTAAACTGGTTGGAAAGAGCCAAAAATCACTTAAGAACTTGGCATCTCTGACCTTTAGTCCACACCATGCACAGTTACTCCACTAGTGGAGCAAGTCACTTGCCCAAAAATGCACACCTAGAACATCATTATATCTGCTGCAGATAAAGCACTCAGAGAGTTAATCTCTGTGAGTAGGTGGATAGGCTTTACGTCCTGTATTTCTGTACCTGATGAACTAATTAGGACAGGCAGGGACCATGGCAATGAGATAGATGGAACAGCTCCACCGGGAATTGAACCCGGGACCCAGTGGATGGAAGCCAAGTGCGCTACCGCTGAGCTAGGCTCCACCTGAGCAAACGACTGCCGACCCAATATGTATGCACTGTCATGTTAGTTCAAAGTTGGTTTAATGTTTGCAAGGGCGGATCCAAACCACACCAAAATGCTTTGCTCTAATCTTGTTCTACAGTAATGGAATGGTCCAACATGGTGTGGACCCCAAGCCCACAGGCATCACAATGGCCCTCTGGTGTAGCCCCCCCCCCCCCCCTGGACCGCTGACTGCTATATATTTATTTATATATTATATAGTAAGTATTATCAGTCAGCGGTCCGAGGGGGGGGGGGGGGGGCACCTGGCACTACCAGAGGGCGATTGTGATGCCTGTGCCCGATCATATCATCATCATGTCAGCTGATATGACCAGCTGACTAAGCTTCAGACCTAGTAGCAGTGAGACATTGACATACTCAATTGACATTGACTATTACAAAGTGCTCTCATGGTAATTTGCAACAGAACAAAAAGTGACCAAACCTACGACTCAACAAGCACAAGTTTCCCGAAATATCAATAAGCCGAATCGCCTCCGGAGAGTTTTGGCCGAAAAGGTTTGGATGATGCAGCATTTTCGGACAAAATTCCTAGAACTGGTTTGCGACTCTCTGTGGAACTTGAGCTTGCCCCTTTAGTACTTTACGACTGGCAATATGAATAATTACAAGCAAACATTTAAAATTGCATTTTCCTCAATTTTTATTCTCAAAAAAATATGTCAGAACACATCTAAAATATAAATAACATCATTATGTACAAAGATTCAAAATTATGTAGACAAACAATTCCTAAAGCTTTTTTTGCTCAAGTTTTTCTGTTTTTTTTTTATACTCAAGTGAAGTCAAGTCTTATAAAAGCTGCCAGAGCAGATTTAAATGATATAAAAATCAAGAAAATTGGTCATTGAAGCTCGGGAATACAAAACACCTTACCGCTGAAGATGAATAAAAATGTTCAAGTAAATTATTAAATAGCCAGGGTGCAATAACATTCAATGCATGCATACAACAAACACTTTTAGTATTACATATGTTACAGAATATGAACCTAAAAATTCTGATTATTTGTCCATAAACCAGTTAAATACAATGCATCAAAATGTGAAACTTTCAAATAAATAATGCAAACAATATTATTGCTGATTAAGACTTATCCACTGCTTATCCATCCCTAAATTACAGAAATTATAATCCGCATATTTGCTTTGCGGATCAAAATTTCTGGTGCAGAACTTCACCCATGTCTTTTCATTTTCTCCTACTTATGAAAATTGCCATTAAAAAGTAGTTCTGATTTTTTTTTTTCTTCAAAAGTCTCAGGTAGTTTTACTTTCTAAAATTCAATACGCCAGGTTTTTTAATAAAAATGATCTATTTACATCCCAATATGACAGGTATTAACGATAGTTGCTAACAAAAGAAAATTGTCAAAATTACTTTCATATATACTAATTGCATTCTTCAGGGCTTTTGTTACCTTCCAAACAAATACACTGGAACCCCAAAATCTTATAAAGATATCCTTGGGAAATAATGAAGTTACCTTCATATTGAAATTTAACAACGATATAATTATCAGACTTTTGAAACACAGAAATGTTGGTCTTGAAGGCGAGGTGGTTTTAGTTTTAATCTCAGTTATGGGGCACCGCTCATTCAGGACTGGCAGAACACAAAATGGTGAGCGGCTATTAACAGGCCAAATATCAAACACATGGAGTCGTTTCATTTGCCAATGGGAGAAAAAGTAATAGAGCCTACAGGGGGCACGACATCAAAAAACACTTAAATGCTACGGTGTCAATGACCTTTTGTGGTACTTTTTCTCCCCATCATACTGTTGCAATACTGTTGGAATGTTAAAATGCTTCGCTCAGCTCATTCTGTAATGAATCTTATCTTATACTTATATTTCATAAAATACAAACTCGTATGTGTATGGCATCTTAAAAAAGCACCAAACAAGTCTACACATAATCTTGATGACTGCAATAAAACTGTACATTGTGTACGTTCAATCTACAGTGGATTCTCACAAATAAGGTCACCTAGTTACGATGGTTTCAACTTTAAGAGCATTTGTTGAATCATAAAACTGACACACAATGTAAGGGTTTAGTGCAGTATAGCGGACCCAAATTTATGCCCATATTTGACGTCTATGAAACATTAAATAATATCACTAGTTTTGGCAAAATTTTGTGCACTCATAGCGGGGGTTTGGCGGCAGCAGCCACCCGAGAAAAAAACCCAATAAAACAATGTCCTGTCTTGAAAATGAAATTTGCGGTTGTTTTTTCGTGACGTCATTGATTTCAATTATTTTACGTCATAAGCCTGGAAACGAGGCTTGCTAAATATAGTCATAATTTGGGTCCATTACACTGCATTTTTTGTAAAAACGTTCCGGAAAATTGAAACCACAATATAAGACCACTTTAGTGATTCCCGACTCGAGGGTGATCCTAATTGTGGAGTTCCACTGCACATGAAAAAAGGTGTTGCGGAATGTGTTAGCGCACATTATACACTAATTTACACATATTTAACATGCCCTATGTATGGTGACACACAATTCTGACCCTTTTGCAATCCCTGCAAAATTTAAGAATATTTCAATTTTGTTTCATTCAATAGGAATAAATTATAAGCAAAATGGTTGCACGAGAACAGCGCAGCGCCCGGCAGTTCTTTCCTCTCATTAGTATTGATAAAATAATATATAACATTTAAATACAGTGTAACTTGTTAGCAAGGTAATGAACTTATAAAGCTCAATTAATATGGATATCAGGTTAAACAATGTTTACACCACATTAAATAATGTTGACATCTCATCAAATATTGTTGACATTGCTTCAAATAACGTTTCATTGAGCTGAATAATGTTAAATCGATATCATAATGTAGACATTATGTATCAAATCAGGTTGATAATGTTGATCCTGCATTGAAAAATATATACATGGATGATGCGTTAAAAAATGTTGACATCACTCACTGTGTTCATTAATATTCTACCGTACAGAAGCTATTCTTAACAATATATAAATTTAAACTAAACTAACAGCATAACAACACTCAAGAACTATTTTATGAAGACTTGTTCACACACAACAACCTAAAACACAACAACTCACCTATTGGACAGCATAACTTCACAAAATTAAGTCAGGGTTAAAAGACATCAATTCAAAATGCAAACACATTACAGCAATACGTTTCAGCTATAATACAGAATTGTAAAGTCAGCGAACTTTTCAAGTATATTATAATATATTTCAAAGCTTAAAATTACACATTTTACAGCATATATTTGGTGAATTCAATTCATCAGAATAAGTCAATCAAAATATAAAATTCTTGCAACTGACAAAACAGCACTGCCGCTGAGTTTGCAAATAATTCTAGTGGAGGTTACCCATAACAGCAAATCATTGTCAGGACTAGAACCACTATTATTCATAACGCCGAAAAGGAAGGCAACTCGGACACAGGCGGTCAAACAAGACCTAACGAAACACAAAATTTTAAGCGCACGACACATTGACACACCCTGGAAAATCCGCACTCTACACGCCTACGTTCACGCAAAACTCTACAGTGCAACGGTGTACGAATATAAAAAATACACAATTGTTGACAATGTTATGATGGTTACCAACAGTTTCAAGAGGTAATGAGTTTATAGAGCACAGTATACCAGCATTTGTCGAATTTAGCGAGGTACAAACACAACAAAAATGATAACTTTAAACTGGGTACAAAACAGGTTCCTCAATAAATTGCACATAAAAATATCTCATTCAATATACACATAAACCGTTGAAAATATTAGTTGGGAAAACTGCAGTAGAATATGCAATGAATAAAACTGTTCAAAACTATGCACTATAAATGGATGTAAATTATCCATACAGGGACTTCACGGAATATATGCTGCCCGTCACACAAATCCAGTGATATTGCCTTTGTGAAAGGTCAGAGACAGTAGGATTACAGCCAGTAACACACTGGATTAGTTTTAATTTCAAGAGACATAATGTCCTAAAAGCCAAGCAAGTTTCCCTGAATGGTTTATTATATTATCTTTTATGTCCGAATAGCAAAATTAGTAATAATTTCCCTTTTCAATGATAAAAATGTTGCCTTATGCTCATCACTATGGCCTTTAGTTGTTAATGTAGAAAAAAAATTACATTGGAAAAAGAATTACCATGGGAAAAGTAAACAGCAAGTTATTGCGTACACAAGAGTTGTCATTATTAAATAGAAAGTTGAGATGCGATTTAATGCCAAACATTTCCGTCATTCTACTGTTCAATTTATGCCTGTACGAAAATATACGGAAAACAAAATCCATACATTAATTTGGAAAAAGTGCAGTATAGTGTACCCAGATTTATGACCATGTTTAATGAGCCTCATTGCCAGGCCTATGACGTAGAAATGCTTGAAATCAGTTTATGAAGTCACAAACTAAGTATTTATGATGGCGGTTTTCATATTCACGGTAGAGACAGCTAGAGTTTATTTTTTGCTGCCGCCCCCATAACCCCCGCTATTCTACACCAAATGTTATTTTAATTGTAGAACTTATTATTTTATGAAATTTAATTTTTAATGGACGCCAAATTAGGGCATACATTTGGGTCCGCTATACTGCACTATACCCCATTAATTTTGCCTCAAATTATGATCATTGCATTTAATATTTTCCTCATAACATTGTACTCCCCGATATGACAGGACAATTTCCAAATTGTTCTTTTTGGTTAAAACGAAAATCTTCTGAAGAAGATATACTAACTTTACTCGATGTTACAACCCAAATCATAAACGAAACAATTTTGTGATAAGCTTGAAGGTCCTTATTAAAGATACTAGGTCTTATCATAACAGCAACGATACTGCATTTCATGCACACTGGTAGTTCACAAACGAGAGCAAGCAGTTCCAGCCGTGCAATGATAACTTGTATTCCATGAGAGAAGTTCTATTTTTGTATACTCGCCTCTTTTCGCATAAAAAAAAAAGATTTACAAGAGACACTGATTCTGTGATTTTAAGCAAATTCAGCAATGTTAATATGTATTCTTACATACTCAGAAGGTTCGAACAATAATTCTGCTACACGAATGTCATACCAATGCATGAGACCTTACGTTAATATGCATAGATGGTCTAAATATATGTGCCTATATGCAAAATAACATTATATAAATTAAATATCCATAAATAACTCCATATTTGCATAGTTTGGCTATACACTGATACATAGGCGTCTGGTACCTTTCAATCGCAGCCCCCCCCACCCCCCCCCCACCTCTCCTCTCCCCATTGACTGACCCTCGACAACGTTTACTTCAGCCCCCGCAAGTCTTTGGAGTCTCCGACGCCGATGCACTGATAGAACGAAAGTAACACTTATGATAATATATAGACACATAATCAGCAGATTGTAACGATTGTAACGTATGGAATGGCTGTATTAGTTTTTATGCTTTAAATGCCCAAGGATAGTGACATAACATTATATACACTTACTTCACATTGCTAAAAATTATATTAATAATAGCGATGATACAATCGATGTAAAATAGTATTCCGGTACAATTATGATAAATATACACGTTAGTGTTTATACACCATATTATTTGTTCTTTGTACAGTACTTACAGGTGTCACGTTGACCAATATTAAAATTAAATTGTACAGATTTAAGCTAACGTATTTCAACATTGTCAAGTTTCACGACAAGCAGACTAAGTTTCACCATGAAATAATTCATACAATATAAGGTTGGAACAAGTCCTTCATGACCTTCTAAATTGTAGACATTACGATAGCATATACATAAATTAATCAGTTTACAAAATTACTACATTAAGCCAGATCCTTCCGACTTCATATATGAAAGTCAGAGACATCAAAAAGATCGGAAATTCCCTCGGCATGACTTAAGCTAAACATGTAATCTTCGTCAACGAAAGGAAGTTCTAAATGCTGGAAATTGGTGCTCGACGTTCCAGCCAGAGTTGATTCGAAGTTCTGGTCATCTGTTTGCAAGAAAATGTTGCTTGGACAGTCTGGTGAAATGTCTTGCTCATCTAAAAGAGCATGGCGAAGTGCTGGATCCCCTGAAAAATACGGGAAAACATTTGATTAGGGCCGTTCCATTTAAAAAAAGAGGGGGGGGGGGGGACCTGAACATTTTTTGACGGACCCACCCTCTCCATCCCTGGTTTTTTCTAAATTAAGATATTAGAATATACTTGTTATTGTTTGCTGTGAAAGACCATTGAATTATATAGCCCAATTTTAGCCAACCGCAATTTCTCCGTTAGTAAAAATTCTTTGCTGGTTGAGCAAATGTAATAGTGTCATGTTATAAAAGTAAGATTATATTCAGATCTCATAGATCTGGTATTATTATATATCTTTAGACTCTTAAAGTCCTGTTACTTATGTAAACCTTAAAGTTAAGAGTCAATGTTAAGGGTTCATTACACCTGGCCAAAGGTCATGGTTGAAGGTCATGAGGCCACAACCTCTTGGCCAATAGAGCACTGACAGGGAAGCCTGCAGTAGCCAATGAGAAAAAGACAGGCAGCAGCCTGCCAGAAAGAAAAGCCATGGAGGAGCCCTAGAGCCCTCAGTTCCTTGTTTTACTATTTTCAACAAAACAAAGCAACGATCTACATCAAATGAGAAGTTATTTTCATTGCTAATCAAACTCATACTTTAACCAAAGAGACCAAAAAAAGTTGAAAATTCAAATGCTCTTAGATGCATTTTCGTGCTATTTAACAGTAAAAGTAAACAAAGAAATGTGCTAGCAATGCACAAAATTCTTCTTTAAAAAAAAATAGGTTTTTAGCAGCATTTCCTTTCCTTTGGATCAGTTGAAATTCCTCATTGTCACTGGTACAGAATAACAACAATAGTGTGAATCAAATCCTCACCTTTGTAACTATCCAAGGAACTGCCGTCATCCGTAAACGATGACCTACTCTCCTCTTTAATATTCGTAAATGGGAAATGAGATGATGCGGCCATTTCTGTGCCCGTAGCAGCTATTCCCGCTGTGGACGCAGTCGGAGTTTCTTCAGGACACAAGAAAACTTCAATAGGGCCTTGCGTACTTTTCAGTTGAATTTGGATACTCTGCAAAACATTTCCAAAGTTTAATTATTCACCCAATCAGTCAGAATTATGTTGATTTGGACAGGTATCTCGCTGAAAATACCAAGATGTACTATATGAAGCAATGAATAAGACTATACAATGTTGTTGGTTTTTTTTTTTTTTTTAGAATTTAACAGTAAATCAAACAAAATGAAGACGAAATTAAATCATATAAAAATATATCAAATAGATATATAAATCACGCATTTTTAGTTATCCAATCTTGTATTGCTCTTATGGTAATAATGTAACATAACTAGAGCACGCCTTGTCAGTGTAATAAATAATTGGGAAATATTAAGACCTTAATATGGATAGCAATTGCAACAGTGATGAGAACAGAAACAGCAAATTTTGTTAACACAACAACGACAACTATTGCAAAAGCATATTTCACCCCTACGCTATTACAGTGAATTTTGACCATACAAGGTCATCATCATGTATACCTTGCCCGAGCTCTGCTGAACATTCACTTACCATATTTACTCGAAAAAAAAGCCATCCCTCTGATTTTTTTAGAGGCCATCGAAGCAGGGCCTCTATTTGAGGTGGGCTTCTATTCGAGGCGGGCATCTAATATTTTAAGGGCAATGAAAGACATCAATAAATGCACTAATGTACAAAAATAGCTGTGAAAAACACCTCCATTTTTTTTAGTTTATCTGCTTGATGCGGGAAAGGGGGGCTTCTATTTGAGGGAGGCCTTATCTTTTTGGGAAGGCAGTTACCCTGGGCCTCTATTCGAGGTGGGCTTCTATTCGAGGGCGGGCGTTTATTCGAGTACATACAGTTAGCATCCTTATCTATTATCGGTTATTTATTGTGAGCGCTATTTCAGTCAGAGGATATTGTATAGGTCGAGAAGGCGTGAATCGTATCAATAAACGGGGTCAAAAATCACCTATAACTTTGTTAATATTCATCGCTGGACAAAAAAAATTAGTATTTTCATCGTGCGACACACATTTTGGGATTAGCAGGTCTGTAAATTTCCCCAAAACCCATGCAACACAGATTTTAGGTGTGCCAACTCGTACATAGAAGTGGCCTCTGACTGTGAAATAGCATCCACAACAAATAACCGATAATAAAAACGGCACTTATGTGAACAGCTCAGTATCTCAGCAACAACATACCTGTGTAGGGTCAGGCACCTCCAGTCGCGTCTCGGGAGGTGCTTTAATGGCGATAACTGTCTGTTCTTCAAAACTAGCAATGCCACGGATATCCTGGTACGTCACATACGCTAACGTTCGAATGGTTAAGGTAAACAATTTTCACAGAAGACAGACAAAACTACGAATAATTGATATAGAGCTAAAGATACGCAATATTCTGTTGACATATTTATTGACTTTTAATATTATGGTTTTATAAAAAGTTCTCATGTCAACCTTGATTTAACTTGATTCATTCTCTCATTTTGAGGCAAAATAAAATTATTATTATGTAAAGCCATGTTCATGACTTTGTCAACGATGAACAGCTTCACTGGATATATCAAAATCATATATCATCTTTAACGCTCACCCCTCAATTACACAATCAGCTGACTTTCAAGTCTCGACAGTTATTGTCCTAGTGAAATAATGCACTTAAATTAGATTGTAGTATACAGCTGTAGTAACAAGCAAAATGGATAGGCCAAGTTCAGTCAAATATCACATGTTCATCTGTTGTGTTAAATTCAACACAACTGAGATACTGAGGATAAACTACAATGTGCGAAACAGTTGAAAATTATGGCTCTTTATTTCTCCGTTTCCCCAGAAGGTAAATCAACCAAATACTGCATGGATCCTGAGCTAGGTAGTCTACATTCAAGACAAGTAAGATTGTGCTCCAACACCAGAAACAGAACCATGGCTGATCAAGTTCAACCCAAGCATCTTACCCATTAGACCACATACCTAGAATACGTGGAGTCAACGTTCTACTTAACTATAAAAATCACGAAAAAGGATATTTTGAATTTTCTTGTTCTTCTGTCAGATGTCGTAGTTGAACAGAGCAATTATGTAGTAATTCGTCCAGACGATTCTCTTTCCTTTCCAAGTCAGCAATATCTGAAAGGCAAATAGTGGATTTTCACGGAAGATTCTCTATATTTCCACCAGGTGGCTATGACAGAATACTGCAATTCTATTGGCTGAAAAAGTTCCCGCCCTTGGCTGTGATTGGCTGAAGCAAAGTGCATCCTAGCAGCAGTATTTTTAGTGCATTTTAATTTATGTTGGACACCTTATCATTCAGTTGATTTTTGTTATTTTTCTGAGAAAGTTATATTTATTGAATAAGTCAGTGATTATCTTCTATGTCTGAAAAGCAAAATAAGTAATAAGAGGAGAGAAAGGACTTATGTCTTGCTGAACTCAGGGCTGCTCAGTGAAAAGACTCTATTAAATGCATTAACAGCATCTTTCAAAACTAGCAACAAGGAAAGCATGGTCTTGCATTAAGTCAAAGAACACACATCTTAGAATCTGTAGATGCCGCAAACAATTAAAACCATCAACAGATCCCTTATAAATCTTCGCATGACATTTAATTACTAGGGCTCGGCGATTATCGATGATTATAGATTAATCGAACCGAAAATCTGAAAAATTTGATTCTCGATTATTGATTTGTAACTTCGATAACTTCACGCGCTATATTATCGCCCTTTTTGCCCGAAAATCTGTCAGGTGGCCGTGGTTGTTATGTGCTGCCACCTGGGTTGAACTGTAAGTACTATTGATTCATATAAAAATTTACAGATTTTGGTATAAAAAAAGACCTATTTCATTGACAGCATTAACACTTTGTATGAGTTACATCAAATAATCGAATTAATCGATAATCGGTTGCCAGAAGCCCCGATCAATCGATTACAAAAAATTGAACTGATTCCTAGCTCCATAAGTTAGGCATTTGGGAAACAACTAGTACTATTTTCCTGGTGTGAGACTCGAATCACATGTCCATGAAATGTTATCTGAAGAACTTATCATACCTGAATGAATATCAACGTCTTCGGCTGTCAATTCTCCGACACTGTGGGGATCACCTGACACAGAATTTGTAGCACCTCTGGAATAAGTAGGAAAACATCGTGTAAAACACTTGTGACATTCTCGACAATAACCTGCTCCTTTTCTGTCAATCAGCTGGCGTTCAATCAGCAGCTTCGGCCGCTACCCAAAAATGCAATGTTTAGCACATGATGAACCGCATTAGTTAGTAATATAACAGTTCAGAACGAATTTTCCAGAACAACTGTATATAAACTGGTTGAAACTGTAGACATAATGTGATAGCACATAAACCTGTTTTGTATAATGCATATACCGATGTTAATACTGCATGTGATGTGATGATTGTTGAAGCGCGTGTGATCTATCTACTTACATGTATAAAATGTGTATGTAAAACAATATTATATAGTACATAGAAGTACTGATATGATGTTAAATATAATCATCTATGTAAATAACTTTCACTTGGTGGCTGAAACCATTGCTAATTGTTTTTATTTTCAATTAAATTTTTAAATGTACAGTGTATTCATGTTTTACTCAATTATCTGTTGAATTTGAATGTAATCATCTCAGTCTTAAGCATAAATATATATCTTTCCACTGCTTCAAAAATTTCTGAAATAAATTAATTCATTTGTGGTCAAAATTGCATTTGACTCAGGGTTAAAACACTCTACATGTACTTACTTCCATTGAATATTATTTTTTGACTTCTTGACTATGAGGTTAATTCCTTCAAGGACGTTTGTGATGTCATAAATTCTCCTCTTTTGCACTTCCAAATGCTCCGCTGCTTTGTTCAAGTCCAGCACCTAGGGAAAATTAGGACAGTTTCAGAAAATAATATATCTAATTAATATTATCGACGATACAGTGGCAAAGTAAAAACCTGAAAATCTTTGGAAATTCTGAAACACTCAAAGGAGTATTATGGTGTCATTTCAGGGCAAAAAATATCTAACATAACGTTTTATCTTCAGCTAAACTTTTCCCAAATATAAGTATTACTCGCTAACAATGTAATGGCAGGGCCTGATCAGCTATATATCGGGGGGGGGGGGGGGGAGGGGGAGGGGTTGACCAGTATTTTCTGGTGGGGGTCTGAAAGTTTTCTGGCTTAGGCATTTCTCTAGCAGCATAGCTAAGTCGGACTTTGTTTAGCCACAATCATATTGCTTGTTTTTTCATATTGCCGAAGTCTTCGCCAGAAATAAAACTACTTCAGCCATATTGGTCTTGCTTTAGTTTTTCGCATAGTGGCTAATATTTTGATCGGCCATTGGTTCAGGGAAAGTTAGAACATATATATATAATATCAAATCAAATATATTAACCCATTAAATCATTCAAACTAAAAAAATATCTCTTGTAACATCTGAAAGACGCCTAATTCCTCCTATTTTTTGTCCAAGTTACTTACGCCATTTGGAGCCGCTCGTAGTAGTCCAACAAACTTCTTCGTTAAAAGTCCTAACGAGGTGTCATACCGCGTCTTCTCCAGAGGAGACCGAACCACTGAAAAGAAGTCATAATTCTTGTCAGAAAAATTTGTTCAGTTTCTTTAAAATTGAAGTTTTCAATATATCTTGAGGTGCTGTGGCCAAGTGGTTAAAGCTCCACTGTCTGTCAAAATTACTATTTTCTAAAACTTCATCAAATGATTGAAAATCACCTTATTTGATCAAGGCACACTAAATATGTGTAAGCTTATGAATCTATCAGGTATTAATTACAAAAAATATATGGTACATTGTTGAAATCAAGACCAAAACATTGGAAATAGCATCATCACCCATTGTTGAGTATTGTGATTAAATACTAGGTGAAGTGTAGGGTATAGTGCATTATAGCGGACCCAAATGTACGCCCATATTTGGCGTCCATGAAATATTAAAGAAATCTCTCATTGTAGCCAAAATTTGTTCTAGCACAGAAGAGGAATAATATTTGCGAAGCACAGCGGGGGGATTTGGGGGGCGGTAGCCCTGGATAAAAGAAAAAAATAATAGATTTTGGCCACTGTCATCCTGAGTGACAATCCAGCTTTAAGGTGCTCGCCTGCAAACCGCTAGGTTGCAGGTTTGAGCCCCCACCATGGCATGAAGGAACTGAGCAGATCCTCCGTAACTCTTTGCATCACTCCATCCAGGTGTCAACGGGTGGTCCTTGGCTAGTATGGCTACAGGCAGAGACGGTGAAGCTGACTGAAAAAAATTGTTTCAATTTCCGACCGACCCGACTTCACAAGGCCCGACCTGAATTTTTTCTTCTTCAAACTGACATTTGACACTTTTTTTCAGCTGTTAAACCGTGAATATTAGGAGAGAAAAAATATAATAATTTCCTTGATCTACTGACCCAACTTTTTTAAACAATACAATCGAAAACTAAGAATATTTTTTCAGTTGAGCTGATTGTAGAGTGCTTGACTTACGAAGTGCCTAACAGGCTGAGAAAGGCTCAAGTTTGATCAGGCCTGCCAAGGGTGTAACTTTGAAGTCAGCAGCGTACGTCCATTACGTAATTGAAGACTAAACCCCAGACACATTTGACGATAAAACTGTTCTCCAGATGAGCTGCAGTGGCTACACTCAGAACTAAGGTATCAAGAACTTTGGGAAATTTAAAATGATCTAGAAATACCACTAATAATGAGATGCAAGGTCTCAACAAAAATCTAACATTTTTGAATACCCTCCGCAATTTAATATTTTTGCAAAATAAAATGCAGCTGAACAAATAACCACAAAATGTTCATATTCACAACAAGTAAGACCTGTGTCTTGGCCAGCCAGGCTAGGCATTTGGTTGTGTGGAATTTGTGGCTGGCACCTGTTTCCTGAAGTAAATAAAGTAACTACCCTCAGGAAGAACATGTAGTAATAAAGTGTGGACTATACCATCGTTATTCAAGTCTTCTCATCTTAACAATACATCTACCTAAGTTGCTTCAACAAGCTACATTCAAACCACTAGCATATACCAATATAATGAAATGCAATGTATTTTTCCTCTCGTTCAACACTACCTTTGCTCAGTTTAGTTTACATATAACTGGCAGGGTTCTCTCTAGCATTAGCCACGTAGCATTATGCTAATCCAATAGCCATGTGGCTAATCTAATTTTGTACTTTATATTATTGCTAATTTTCAGATGAACATTTACTGTACAATCTATCCAACCGTGGCTAATCATTTTCAAAGTTGGAAGAGATCCTTGTTTAAACTGCATAATTGAGATTATCAATTAAATTTAAAATTATGCCAAAAATACTAACTTGGATAATCCTGATCCAAAACCATTGTATTTGAAAGGTTTAACAAACTCCTCTACTCAACCTTAAAGTTTTTTATAATCAATATTCCATCGATAACATTTTTTACTCCAGACTAGGAAATCAGGAATGTGCCCTGTCGACTAGACCAGGACTTGGTCCAAGAATGGAGATTAGCATTAATAATTGAAGTGCAAGTATTAACAAGTTTGAAACATTAACACTGACATGTACACTAGCACCTGACCCATTTATGGTGACCTGTCATGACCCAGATTGACCTATTTAGACAACCAATCAGACAGCAGTAAGTTAAATGATCCATGACCTGAAGACAAATCAGGACTTGCAGCTCACAATTCATTGTAAACCTCAGAAGTAAAACATATGCTGCTTTTCAGTAGCCTTGATTATTTTATTTTATTTATAAATGACAATGAAATATTATGCAGAATGTGTCTGGAATTGGCAAATATGAGTGTGATTGGAAGATGAGAACCACAATTTGCAAAATCATACTTCGAAGTGGATGTTTTCAACCACGAAAGCAGTCAACAATCCTGAGACTCGCTGGACGATAAGGACGGGCTCTTCAAATTCCTCGAACATCGCATCCTTCGAACAGCAACTAACAAGATGTCAACTGGTACATGGCTGGAATATCATCTTTCTATTCATGTGACAAATCACCAAGCATAAATCATTTTTGGCAGCATCACAACACTGACAGCATGTCACGTCCAGCATAACCTATAACGACACTAACGCCAACTCCTCGCTGACACAAAAGCGGCCAATATGATTGGGAAAAATTCTGTCTGCATTTTCTTGAAACTCTCCATGTTTCTCAAGAGACTGCCTGGTCAATGAGACCATTGCTATCCCTATGCAGATTGGGCAGTCTTTTGTGGCATGTGCTACTGTGTAATACAAAAGTACTACCATGTAATATGCATCAATGTGCATGTACACCTGTAATATGGTGAAGGAAATAGAATATAAATTTATTTTTTGCAAGAGTTCTCACTTTCCTGTATGAGCACTACTAGGATTAAAGTTGACAAAATGATGGACATTACCTCGAGGACTTGGTGAGCTGGCACTGGCATTCCGAGAACGTCTTCGTACTGCTGTTTTGCTGGGCGTCTTGAATCCATCATTTTCCACCAAACTATCAAGTTCCAGTTTCCGTTTAACCTGCGATGCAAAAATATTTTCAATCAGAAACGCAATCATGAAATTGTGAAAATCTTTTAACTAAAGTACGCTTGTCACATGAACTCAAAATGTCATAAGCACCGAAGCAGTATCTTTTGTAGGGCTCTGCACTGTTCGGTAATTATCAGTCATCCCGGTAACGAGTAATCGATAAAAGAACCGGTATACGTGATGTTCGATATAATATCGGTATACCTTAAAATATGCTCTTCTGCACCATAGTGATAATCAGTGGCAACCGCCATTTTCATTACTTTGTGTAATGCGCTGTGATGGGTCAAAATTAGCAATCCTTAAAAATAACAGCCGATCAGTGAATAGCTTGCTTGGAGCTATTGCCTAGCATAAAAATCCTGCATGGCAAAATATTTAGTAAAAACACAGCTGGGAATAGAATTTACTATGAATATGCATCGACGATACGTATCGTGTATCGAACCAGTGTATCGATAATTCGATGATGCATGTTGCATCATTTGGATCAAACGATATAGAGCCCTAATGCTTTGTGGGGTCACCACTAGTGCGACAAAAGCTATGAAAGATCACATGTTCATATCTATTTGATCCATACATCAATAACCTGTTTACAACATCTGTGATCTTTAAGTTACCAAATTGCAATCTACTGAGGGACAACGACAGGAAGGATCATTGTAATCATATCTGGCTGGAGTAAATTCTTGTCAAATATAATTTTATATATGAATCATAATGCTCTTGCCAGTGGGCCTCGAAACCAGGATTTCCCGAAAATTCACAAAACATATCATGTCACTTTGTTAGATCCACTATTTAAAAACTTGACAACTCTACAAACAGCGTAACTGAAATCTGGAATTCAAAATAAAAGCATAGTTCTACATCAATTAAGTTTAATCTGACATTAACCAAAGAAAATTGCAAAATTATCCAATGACAATTTCAATCATTCATTCCAACTACACAGTAATTTAATACTAAGATAACACACTCAGATCTGGCAGCCAGTAAGCAGAAAAACTCCTTGCATTGGCTATAAATGTTTGCGGACCTCAGAGGAGACAGGCCCATGTTAGAAGAGACACTATTATCTGGGGTTTTCATCAATAATGTTGCATATCGATGAATCAAAAATATATATATATTGAAAAATGAAAATAATTCAAGTTTTGATTATTTGTTTATCCTCTAAGAAGTACGTGTGCCATGATGACCACTCGACTATACACTCCTCACCCCAAATTGCAAAAGTTCTGATAATGACGGATTCCCTAACAAATTGGCTTAGTAGGAAACAATGACTTGGGGGCTATATTCCTGTGACTATAGTGGTGCCATTTCTAATTGGAAATGCTGATCATGCAAAAATGTGCGCGAATTTGCAACATAGCAATATCGAAAGTTGAGTAAGTACTGATATCAAACAAATTTAAGATTTATATCAATGAATGACAACCCTTCTATTTTCATCCAAATCAGGTCAGAAACCACTCATTATGGGCAGTTTGAACGTTCCCCATGTCCCACCGGTGTGCGCAACGTTCTCATTTATTGGTATTAAGCAAATATGGTTTGCTAATTCAAATTGCCGGCTGGCGCCAGTGGTTATAGTAAAAATGAATGAAAGAATAGCTACAAACCACAAAATGGAGTTATATATTCCCACCACCCACATTAACCTCAAGAATTTGTCTGGAACACTATCAAGCAGTTTTTCCCCTTCGCATTCCTCAAGAGTAAAGAACTGTTAAATTTGCTGACCAAGCTTTATTTAACCGTGTTGCTTCAAATACTATACAAACATATATATATAATACAGGCCTTGACCACAACGATTTCAGTTTAGCAATGGTGTGTAATTAATGTTTGCAAGCAATTAGTAGTGCTACACCGTAAACTAATACCAAGGTACCGCTATGTATTTTGTTCCAATAAATTATTTCATACAAAATGACCCGAGGTAAAATTTAAAATTGCATGTCATGTACACTGCGATTCCTGTTATTTGGATTTACTACTAATACTAGGGCTAATACGTCATTTTTCTAAATTAAAGTGTAACAATGATCTATACTATTACTAGTATTAGTCTATTTGAATTTAAAAGGCCAACAAAAAGGTTTGCATTTAAATCATTAATAGGTCATTTAAAGGGAACCAACTCAAGGGAGTGGCTTCCTGTGTCACAATTTCAGATCTGAAGAGTTACAAAATTATTTTAACCTCTAGATCTAACATGCATTCACCATAATTAAAACAGGCCATGTAATTAAACAATCGTTCTCTTACAAATTTTTTTTATTTTTAAATTCTTCGAATAGACGCCATCCATGACGCTCTACGTCACAGCGTCAGAAACTGATACATATGATTTGGACCATTTTTGTGTATTGGCCCAAAAATTGAATAATCATCAAATAAATTGAAAATCTTGATTCATTTGGCCATTTAGCAATACCTGAGGTTTTGACAGAGTTGCAGAGCTTGTGACGGTGTAATACTGTCCGTGGCTTGGAGTTGTGGAAGAATTATCGGGCGTAGTGAATGACGTTTGTGGGAAAGCTGGAAAGCTGTCAAGAAAACTGTCAGAACTGGAAGCGACAGTGTTATCCACAGTTGGCAGGCTTGACAAACAAACAATTTGGGTGCTGGTTGTTGCAATGGCTTTCCTCTGACCCAACAAAGGGCCCCGACCCCGGGCTGTGGTCGGCGTATATCCTCCCGGCATCTTCCACTAGCAACTTCCTCTGGATTGTTGACTCTTCCAAAAATGTAAACCTCTCCTTCAAACGCCGATTTTAGCCCATTTCCGTTATCATCTGCAAAAATCGTGGTATACAGCTAAAGGACAGAATGTCTTGATCCTCTATACGTAATTATGTTGC
Organism: Alitta virens; assembly: GCA_932294295.1. Taxonomy (NCBI): domain Eukaryota; kingdom Metazoa; phylum Annelida; class Polychaeta; order Phyllodocida; family Nereididae; genus Alitta; species Alitta virens. The sequence continues at coordinate 18,605,126 of OW028583.1, read as the reverse complement.
AGATGATCCATTATGTAAGCAACGATGGCCCGAGATTTGAGTTGATATCAATCCAGAGATTCAGAACTCAGACACCATAACAATAACTGAGAAATTTGGCGCGAAATTGTATTTCCCGCTAACTCTACTTTGACGCTGGGCCCCTGATCGAGCATAATCAAGTTTTGCAGATGTAAACAATGGGATATTCTCAAAGAAAATGTCAAAATAAATATGTGATGGCGATTTAATGTGTACAAATAAGTCATAAATTATATAATCAAACAATAAACCACACCAATATTGACTTGTTAAACTTATTTTTGACATTTCTTAGTTCGCGTTTGTTCTAAAAATAGATAACGCCTTATAAAGCACGCTGACCAATAAGAACACAGAGACGTAGTCACATGGGTTTAAAGGCCAATCAAAACAAACGATGCGGTTCCCAGGCATCAGCTGGGACAAAGTTAAAAATATAGGCTGCTGCGGCAGCATACCCTCGGCAAATTCAATATAGAATACCATTGAGACCCAATGAGGAACGCTTTTTCACTTACACTTACTATATGTTAAAACTATATACATTATTTGTATATACACTTTAATTAAAGTTAAATGTTGATCATTGTAAACATACAGTCCAGTTCCCCCAAGCTCCCCACCTCTTTACAATATATATACAAGGCCCACTATATCACATGCACTTAAAGAATAGAAAAATGAATGTTTACATCTGTCATATGGCCTGCATTAAAATTTATTGGATTTAAAATTGTTGTGCTATCATCAAATTTTTATCATCCACTGCTTTTGGCTGGGATATGCCTAAGCGTAAACGCGATAGGCAGAGTCTACCTATGCCGCATGCCTGATTGGCCAAGCACTGAATTTTCTAATTGGCTGTGATATTTTTAGAACGGGAAATACCTTCCGGTCCACGCATTTTCAATGTTAAAGCCTAGGATGCGCACGCACGCTACCGGGAGGAATCCCTCCTGGTTAATGGCAGCCCCTACCTGCGTACTGCGCCAGCTAGTTGCAGCAGGGCCAGCGAACCACTGCTCCTACATTTTGTCTCCCTGTTCAGTCAGAGTTCAAAATGCTCTGTAAGGTCATGTGACCATACAGTTTCATTCAAGGGCCCTGGCAACAATGGTGTGAATGGTTGCTAATGTCATGTTAAATGTGTATCACAAGAAATATGAATGGTAAGTGCCATGAGATCCAGTTGACTGAAGCAATTTTTGAAATATTATGTTGTGCACTAATTTGATTAACTTGACCATGATGAATGACAAGAACTGCAGCAATCAACCCAGAAGCATCCAAGGCATCACTGGGGAAGAGAAAGCAGAGATGACCTGGACCAGGACAATTCAATAATGTAACCACTCCCCACACCACGAGGGGGCAGCAGCTACCCACAGGGAGGAACAAATTTGGCTGGGAACTGCCTAAGCGTAAACGCGATAGGCAGGTCGGTGCTGTCCATCTTCCATGGCTGATTGGCCAAGCACTGAATTTTCTGATTGGCTGTGCTATTTTTAGACTGGGAATCACGTTCCGGTCCAGGCATTTTCTATGTTAAAGCCTAGGATGCGCACGCACGCTACCGGGAGGAATCCCTCCCGGCTAATGGCAGCCCCTACTTGCGTACTGCGTCAGCTAGTCACAGCGGCCCAGCAAAGGAACAAATGACCAAGCAGCACCACCTAGGGAGAAAACCCAACATGACCACAACATGACCTCAACATGACCCAGGGAATGAACAATTGTTAAATATGAAGAGTATTTGTATTGGCTAGCAACGAGTATATATTCAAGGTTGAGTTAGGAAAGTAAAGTGATGTTAATTAAGAGATAATTATAGATTGAAAGATTGTGAATCAACTAAAATAACAATTAAGGGTGAAATGTTTAATAGCAAAAGGCAGGGAACAATGAGAGGAACTCCTGTCCCAATAGCATAGTTGTACAGTGTGTACTGACTGTTAAAAGCATAAAATAGTAATAATAACATAGTAATAAGGAGGGAGTAAAGCAATTAGGATTATATATTAAAGAAACAAGATAGGATATAGGGAGACTAGTAGACATAGATGGGGACAGATATGACTGAAGGTAATATGTGGACATCTAAGATATGATTATGAGTTTAAAGAAGAATTAGCAAGAAATTAGGTAAATGGATAGAAACAAGGGAGCAAGATAACTGTATGTGGCAGTAGAAACAGAAGAAGGATATCTCAACCCACACAGGTATATCACGGCAGTTGGTGATGACCATAAAAAGTCACCCAGCTGCCAGTACCCACAATTGATGGGCCAAATTGGGCTACTACATACAATTGTCTGGGGTTAAAAGTACACAAGGGTGCATTCTAAATGAGCTAGTAAAATTAAATTTATCAGGTTTATTACAAAGTATGGAATCCAAAATCGTGCATTGAAGGCATGAGGTAGCATCACGAAAGGGCAGGTAGATATAACACAAGGATGATAGTCATGGATCAATATAATTGGGTTAGACTGACCAGTTTGTAACGAATCATGGAATTATGAGTGAGCCGGATCAATATGTAAATCAACCAACCCAAGCATACCATATATGGTAAGGTATCAGCTGTCTGTCACTTTGGCTGCCCATTACACCACAGCACTCCCTCAGTCAAGGCAGCATCTGATGAAATGGCAACCTCAACAAGAAAGTCTGATAAATCTTTGATAATAATTGGAGAAACTGTGACTCATGTTCATGAACAATAACTGGATGTCATCTACCCACAAAAAAGCAAGTACTTCTAGCATATCTGTCTTATAGCAACACACTGAGGTCAAATGATCCAACAAAACAGAGTAAAATTTGCAGAGATGCAGCAAAAAAAGTTGTCTCAGAAGTCCTTCCCCACTACGAAAAGGCTGGAATTAAAACAATTCAAGGACACAAAATGGCAGAAAAAGTAGAGGCACTTATAAAAGAATATGAAAACATCAGGAAACTTAACAAAGCTGACAAGACTGAAGAAAATCCCAAAATAGTTGCATTCAGATTGCAACTAGAAGAAACCAAGGCATTTTGGCCAAAAAAAATCATACGAGAGATGGAGGTGTTGCGAGATCGGCCAAATATACTGCAGGACGAGGTAAATGCCATCCAAGAAGACATCAATTTTCTCCACAGTATGCAAACGGACCGGAAAGCTTGTTACACAGGTAGAGACAAAAGGTATGAGAAATTAATAACTGCCAGGCAGAATAGTAGGGGTCCACAACCAGGCAGCTCAAGAGAAATTACACAATCAAACTCATTGGATGAGACAACTGATACAACATGTTCAGATGTTGAGGAAAAAGCATTTGAAGGCATTGAATCATCTCCAGTAAAAAGAAAACATAGAAGAACTAAATCAGGGGTTGATGTCCATATACCTCCAGATATTCTAAAGAATGAACTGATACAATCCACTGCAATAAGGAATAAGATCACCCCAACTGCCTTGTCAGCTGTCATGCATTCTATCGTATCTGTCTGTAACAAAGGGGACACATCTGGAGTATACTTGCATCATACCCAAGCCTACAGGTTAGCTATTTATATGTACTTATATCATTATCCGTATCAATCATAACTTTCCATTTTCCCTTGAATTCCTGCCCTTATGTCTCTCAAAATGATAATTTCAGCACTCTGGACTCATCAGTCAATAACCCTAATAATTTTTATTTTTAGGTATCGTGTCGCAGCAAGCCATAACATAAGTGAGAAAATAAAGGAGGAATGGCAGCCTCCCAAATTTGGTGCCTTACACTGGGATGGGAAACTGATGCAGTCATTAACTAATAAGTATCATAATGCTGAAAGGCTTCCTGTTTTGGTTTCCGGTAGGTTTCAAATACATGTTATGTCAAATCGTGAAGTTTCTTCTTATTTGGTCAATTGCAGCATACAATATCTGCTTTGATTTTTAGGAGAAAATGGAGTTAAGCTCTTGAGTGTTCCTGCTTTACCGAGGGGAGGACGCAATCAAATGGGAGAAATAATAGCAAGCGCAACTTGTGAACTTCTTGAAAACTGGAACTCTAGTGACAGTGTTTGTGCTATGGTGTTTGACACCACAGCAGCCAATACAGGTACTTTTCATTCTTCCTAAATCAGGTTTTTCATTTTTGTCAACAGAGAACTGCAATTGTATGTATGTGAGCCTGTTCAAATTTCAGGCCAGATGACAGCTTGCTGTGTCAGTGTCCAGTTGCATCTGGATAGAGAACTACTATGGCTTGCCTGTCTGCATCATATTGGAGAGATCATCCTTACACATGTCTGGGATGCCCTCAAGATTGAAACTTCCAGTGGACCAGACATTAAGCTATTCATGAGATTCCGGGATAATTTCAGATGCCTGTCAAGAACAACTACTGACTTTCACTTATTGGATTTTCCAACTGATGTCTCTGGCATCATTGAACAAGTTTCTACTTCATTATCAAGTGATGATTGCTACAGAGGCGACTACAAAGAATTGCTCACACTTTCCTTGGTCTTGTTATCCAAACAGACTGATTCAATTGTACTACAAGCTCCTGGAGTAGTTTATAAAGCCAGGTGGATGGCAAAGTTGTTGTACGCCATTAAGCTGGTGTTACTCAAAAACAAGATCAGGGATGAGTTGCCTCGAAGTGCAATCTTTGGATCTGGTCAAACCGAGAAGCTTCAACGTTTTGTTATGTTCGTATTGTTGGTGTACATCCCACGGTGGATCACATGCTCTCAACCAGCTGATGCCCCAGTCAATGACTTGAAGCTTGTTCAGCAAATTCAATTGTATGAAGACAATGTCATCAGTAAGGCTGCAACAAAAGCATTCAAAAACCATTTGTGGTACCTATCAGAAGAACTAGTGCCACTTGCATTGTTTTCCAAGATGCAGTCTCCACAGCAAAAGAATGAGCTAGTTGCTAGTTTGAAGGCGGCAAGCAGTACTTCAGAGAGGTTTGAGAAGAGGTCAGGTGCTGGTTATGGAAGACCATGTTTTCCCAGTGACGTAAGTTCATCAACTAATCTCAGTGACCTGGTGGGATCTGACTCATGGGGCTTCTTCAGAATACTGAAGATTGATTATTCATTCATGATGGAAGTATCAGCTGAGAAGTGGTTGAATGATAGAAGATATCAAGTGGCTCAAGAAACCATTAAAAATCTGAGGACTGTCAATGACAGTGCAGAGAGAGGGGTCAAGCTGGGAAGCGATTTTCTGTCTACTGCCAAAAAAGAAGAACGATACCAGAAAATCCTTCAGGTTTGTTGAATTCACACTATCATATATATCAAAGCAATTTTTTAATCCTACTGTAATGACAATACTGGATGAATTTAATTTCAGGTCACGGAAAATGACAGGAAGAGGGTGCCAAACCAGCGAAAAAGGCAGAAAACTGGCGAGTCATGGTACCTCTACATTTGATTTCAAGAATATTTAATGTCAATAATTTCTCAATAAATCTCAGAATTGTTACTGAATGAGGTTGGTTGTTATTTTTCAAAAGAAATTCAGTTTCTGACCATTAAATTGGTATTGACAGACTTTTTTCCACTGAAAACCAGGTGTTTGCGTAACATTCCAGACACAAACATTTCAAAGCAAAACTGCTATACCTAGATCATGTCCAATTTTCTTGAAATTTCTAGACATTACTATTTAGACTGACTCCTCACTAGGAAAAAAAGCTAGGTTCAATCGGTGCAGGTGAGGGCTACAGCCTCACCCTATTACATAGCCCTGTTAAACTTGAGAAACACTCCACAACAAGGCGTTGGTGTTAGCCCAGCTCAATGATTATTAGGCAGGAGGACACAGACTCTAGAGGCACTTTTGAAGGAACCAGTTGACCACAAAGCAGTCAAAACCAGCATTCAGAAGTGACAAGCAAAACAAAGGAATATTAGTATTATTAATCTTTATTGCAGACACACACACATATGTAAGTTACAATATATGGGGGTCCATATCCTTCTAATAACTACCTAACTACTGAGTATTATTGTATGGCACTGTAAAAACGATTCACAAAACAACAGTACAAAGCAACTGCTCGTCCAATACAAATATAACAATGACTCCCAATGTCTTCTAATGTAAGAATGATAAAAGGCGTCAATACTAATGACATTCATAATAATACTATTTTCAGACCTGTTGATCCTTTCACTGAATTTATAGACAAGATTTCGAATATGATGATCGACATGCAAAACCTCTCCAACCACTAACAAAGGGCACAACTATAGTCGTCCAAAAAAGGTGAACACAACTGGAGACCGGCTACTGTAATCAAACTCCAAGATCGAAAAAAACCTCATCAAATACAACAATGATATCACTACAGTGCGAAACAGAGTACATCTCAAGCCAGCACAACATGGCGCAGAAGATGCGAGGTACAGGAAAGCCATAGAAAAAAAATGTGGTAAAAAGACCTGCATAAGGAAAAGTAGTTCCAATATTATGCCTAAGACCTTTTCGTTTGACCCGCTTCGTTTTTATGAAGGCTAAGCCTTAAATAATAATATATAGTTCCTTCAGTTGCTAGCTAAATGTAAACAGTGAGAAAAACTATTTTGAGTACAAAATAAACCTTTAAGATTTGTATTTATTTGTATTTAGACTTTATTTATTTAAATACAAGTAAATACAAACCTTAAAGGTTCATTTGTATGAAATTATACCCAACATCTTTATGTGGCATAACATAGTTGCTGAATTTAATATATATTCCTTAGGATCATTGCCATAGCCCATATATGACTATTTTGGACATAAATTATAATCTTAGTTGTAGATTAGTTAAGGGAACATGTTATTGTGTTGCTATTCTAGCGAAACGAATGCTCCTGATTGTGCATAAAATCTTTGAAACAGAAGAATTAAATAGCAGGAAAAGGATCGACAATACTTTTTATGCTCACTTGGCTTTACTCTGACCAGAGTGGATTGCTGTTAATACAGAGTTCCTGCAGGTTTACCTTCACAAGAAGTAAGACATTTGTAAGACATTATAATATCATGCGCACATGAAAAATAAGACCACTAATATAGTAATATACACCAAAATTTTGAATTTCATTGTCCAAAAAACAACCGGTATTGCCTAGACCAAGTGGCAATAAACACTCAATAAATAATTTTTTTTCCAAATTTTGTAAAACATGGCAACACTAGGCCATATAGAGTGTTACTGCCGAGAACGTTTTTCTGACATTCTGTGATAGCGCTGATAAGACTATAGTCAGTCTTTGTGGACTTTGGTCAGATAGGAAACAAGGTGCAGGCTTTCGCAGTCAGGATCTGGAAACAGGTACATACATTTTGTAATTAATTTGTCAAAATAAGCACAGTTAAAAAATAGGGCCTGCAAGTTATGCATGTGTTGATAATGGACTTATTACAGACATTTAGTGATAATTACACACCAAAATAGTTAGGATTGTCATGCATAAATATGACAATGGCCAAGCTGGCTGAGCGATAACACATAATGGCTGATAATGTATCGTGAATTTTTTGGCTTGAAACGGCTGAGGCGGTGGTGGTATGGTGGAATAAGAAATTTTAATTGACAGAGCCAAAAAAAACATGTACAAAAAGGCAAGTTTGCAGTATATATTAGCTAGTAACTTTGTATTTTACATAATTGCAAATCAGCTTCAGACAAATTGCTATTCAATGCCCCAGGTAGTGATGAAAAATTGCTGTCATTTGAAAAATTATAGATACGTTTTCTACCTTTTTCACAAACCTTTGAAAATTATAAAAATATTTTCATCTCACAGACCACCCCCTTTAGTAGTACTGGTCCGTTTTATGTTCTACAGGTTAGTAAATGTTCATAAATAATGTCCACTTAATTTTTGGTAATATGGTATGATATATATATATATAGCTTGGTGCAGCAAAAAGTGCACAGAAATGTTATTAATAATACTAATAAGTCAAACCCCAACTTTCTAACTCATAAAAACCCCTCTCAGTACCAAATACCTTCGAGTATCCTATCTTTTACAATGATAATTGTTTGCTACATTCCCATCAGGAACTTTACCTCAAATAAAATCTACTTTGCAAGCCAATATGGCTTTAGAGAGTTCCACTCGTCTAAGTTAGTTGTGATAGAATTAATATACAGAATATTACTAGATGTGGATAAAGGTGATACCCCAATAAATATTTTCATGGACCTTAGCAAAGCCTTCAAAACCATTGATCATAACATACATCTTAAAAAATTTGACTATTATGGAATCAAAGGAACTGCCCTTTCATTTAATCGAAAGTTACTTATTCAATCGCCAACAATATGTAAAATATAAAGTTTGTACCTCAGACCTACCACCCTTACCTGCTGGTTAAATACTAGGCCCCCTACTTTTCATTATTTATATTAATGAGATTTGTTTCACCACTCATATATTTAAATTGCTGACATATGCCGAAGTTACCGCACTCTTTGTAACATTGAATTCAATACAAAACATACAAAACCAACATCTTGCGAAATTTAGAACTAAAAAATGTAAGTGACTGGCTCAAACTGAACAAATTATCTCTAAAAATCAACAAAACCAAATGCATGATATTTCGGCCGATTAACAAAATTGTACTTCAACTTTCTTGGCATACTCTTAGATAACAAACTGAGCTGGGAATACCCATATTGATTCTATAACTAAGAAAATGTCTAAAACTATATGAATTATGAATATATTTAAACATAACTTGCCTATATTTACACTGAAAATATCTATGATAGTCTAATTAACTCCTATCTTAACTATGTTATACTCTGTCGGGGACTAAAACCAGAAATACAAAAATACAAAAAAAGGCCGAGTGATTTTCGTTAGTACGAATTTAAATATACTCTATAAATTCTACCATCGTTATATATCAACTTCAATATTCAACAACAACAGTCAAGTCACCGATAAAATACAAGACATCATAGATTAATGATTCCCAGAGTGCATAAAGTGAAAATATTGTCGTACATATATGAAAGCAAGAAATAGCAGATAACAATTATCTAAATACAAGAAATAGAATGAAAATAAAATTGCCCAGAGTAAGAACAGAACAAGGCAAAAAAATGACAAAATATCAGGGAATATGCATATGGAATGAAATTATTTCACAACTGCCGTCACATTTTGAAATGGGGAAAGTTTCATTAAAGGCATGTAGTAGAATGATAAAGAATTATCTAATAACATAAATTATCAACAATTGTAATTTTAATTTTAAAAATATTCCCAGATATCATTCCAAATTATCAAAATGTTGCTTTTAACCACCATTTTATAGCATAAAAATTACTTTATTCAACTCTGTTTCATTATAAATTACAATATCATTGTAATAAACAAGTAATAATTCTCTCAATTTCATAATTTATTGTTATAAATTCTCTGTCTTTAATTTGTACCAGCTTGACAAGCATATATGCTTCTTCTGGTAAATAAACATACAAACAAAAAACATCATAAATTTGCTGAATATAGCTGCACGCTATCAGCTTTCTTAACTTATCAATAAAAATGTAGAATGTATTTCGGATAAAGTTTTGACACATAGTGAGTATGGTTTGTCCCATTTAAAAGTATCTGATTGGTAAATATGTAGAGAGTTATATTTTCCAAACTACAAACTACTGCAAATGAATATCTCAATAGGGTATATATCAATGCCTATCAAACAGACTGCACCAATCCAAACTCTTATGTATGCCATACAAGGTAGCCCATCAGCTAACATGCAAGTTTTCAAAACAATTAGTGTAAATATAGGTAACAATTTGGTACTGTCCTGCTTGTAGCAATTGCAATCCTTACTATGATGTTCTTTCCATATGTAACCAATAATCATATGTTATTGTAATACCAAATGGCTCATAGGTGGCATGCACGTCAGCAGCTTTTGGCCTTAGTATATGTCTTCTGTGACCATAACATAACCAGGTTTTTCTGTCACTTTTGTATATGTAAATTGTAATTTTATGGTCGAATAAATACTGTCTGTCTGTTTGTCTAAATATATGATGAGTTCCAGGGGAAATGTCATCCTATGGACACAAAGTAAATTCAAAGACATTTTGTGTTTAGTGTTTTCTTATTATCTGCAACATACACAATTATAATTTTTTTAAATTTTTTCCACTAATTATGTAGCTTGTTACTACTTGCTGCGGGATGAATGTGATGACATCAAAAGAGGTTTTTGTCTGCACGAGGCAGTCTGCCAGCATGGTTGGTAATCAGTCAAAATATGCTGTCATCTGTGGAACATTATATAATAACACAACATGTAATACATCAAACGACTTCTTGAGTCTTTCTGCATATGGAGAATGTTTAATTTCTGGTCAAAATACTAAATGATGTGATTTCAAGCTGGTGAAAACCAATATGTCCTTCCCATGTGTTTCTGAATTCCTATTGTGATTCTGTCGCAAAATAATTGTTCTAGATTGTGTCATGTGCACTAAAACTGGTTGATTAACCCAATCACATATTTAAGTTGCTGAGTGAATTTTTATTATAACACTGTTCGAGCGCTGATAAATTGCTGTGACGAAAACACAACCTTGCATTTGACGGAATCACCAGTTTGTAATTAGAGCACATATATGTGAGTGCATATCAACAAATTGTGAAAGAGGTGGTGAAATTGTATTTGTGTACTGTATTAAGCAGCATGATTACCCATTTACATCAGATGGCTAAGACTCCTGCTGAACAACACACACACAGAAAGAAAGGCAAGAATTTGCTAAAATGAAACTCTTTATGAAGTTTGTCTGGAACAAGACAGGAAATGTCTAAAAGAGAGAGGCAGCTAAGAAAAATAACAAAAATCAACACTGGGTTATGGAGGTAGAGGAAATAAAAGAAGTGAATCGAAGTTTCTGAAAAGAATGACGATCCGCCCGCATATAAATGCCCTGCAGCACCAGGAAAGGCAAGACGAGGGGCCGAAAAGGCTCTGCCAATGAGCCCAAGGAAGAAAAAGGGCTGTAATAATTAGCTTGGCCTCAAAGATTATTGGAAATAACTCCAGCTTCTGCCATAGCTAAAAAACCCATCCAGCGGGGAAAAATCCCACCTGAAGCACTAAAGGCAATTGAGAGTTTTATCTTCGTGATGATATTTCTTGCATAAGTCCCGGGAAGGCAGATGGAACGCTGCCGTGGCATAAATGGGCAAAATACATGGATGGGTATTTGGAGAAGCAAGTTGAACAAGGAACAATTGAAGAAGCTCTGGAGAAATTGATCAGTGGCATGCCAAGGCATGTCTTTGTGAAAAGAGAACAAAGCAAGGCATATGATCAGGACAAGGTACCAGCACAAGAAAAGGAGAGCAAAACCAGCGTAGCTGAAATGGTCTTCAGTGAAAACTACACTTGCTCTTACCAGGATGAATACCAATCTGCACATTGTTCTCAGGCTCAAGTTAATGTCTATACCGGAGTAATCTAAAATAGCTCAGGACAGAAATCTTGCGTGATCAGGGTTGGTAGATATCATGATTTAAAAAAATATATATATGATTTAATAAAAGAAATTTAATTAGATTTTTTTATTGGTGCAATTAGGGCCTAATTACTGTTAGTATCAGCCAATTTTGACAATTTTTCCAGCATTTCTTAGTTAACTTGCTAAACTGAACAGAACTTTAAAAAAATTCAAGTTTTATTCAAATCCATCATATTTTGAGTTGTAAAATATTTATTTTTTAACTAAATAAACTTGCTAAATGAAAAGAAAAATCGAAAAACATATGATCCAAGTTCCCAATTAAAAAAAAAATACAATTTTGGTTTTGTTAGCTATGCAGGAACATTAGGCATGGCAGTCTTCTGCATCTGGTCATGGGAAGGGAACCGTAGATGCAAAAGGTGGAACAAGCAAGCGTATCGTTAATAGGCTAGTGATGACATGGATATTGATTGTCAAAAAAGCTAAATCATTCTGTGAAGCCCTGCAACATGCCAACACTTCAATTTCTGTGTACAATGTGGCAGAATCTGAAGTGGAAGTTGTTGGAGGGAAATTGACATTTAACAACTGTGGGATTATCTAGATACCAAAGCATTTCCAGGAATGAAAAAATATGTATTGAAGGAAAATACATATTTTTTCAAACCTGCATTGTACGTGCAGCATGATTATAAGAAAATTATACTCCTCAGTGTCAGTGTAACTGTTGGGATGGAAGCTGTTGCTGCTGCTGCTGCTGGGTAAACATACGCATCAGGGCTGTGATGGGCAGTGCGTTCTGCTTGGTGATTTCAGCGTTCAGGGCTGTTTGCTGCTGCTGGGGGGAGTTTGGCTGGTTCCTGTCAGTCTTCTGCTGGGCCAAGATGAATTCCAGTTGACGTCGCTGTGCCAGGGGGTAAATCTGCATTGTATTGATTTCTTCCTCCTGCATCAGGACGAAGTCCTTTTTGGTACGGAATCCATTTCTGACTAGTGACAGCACCAAGTTCAGTGAGGCCTTGCTCCAAAAGCCATGCTTTGAACGGGGGCTCCATGGTCTTGGAAGACTGCTGCTGGGTTCCCTGGAGCTACTGCTGCTGGGGTTGCTGCTGGGGCTGTGCTGAGTTTGTTGCTGGGATTGTTGCTGTGGCTGGGACTGCATGCCCCCCATTGGTCTTGGTGGAGTTTCCATGACAGCCATTGCTCTTTGAGTAGCTGGTTGTGTCCCATTGAACATGCTGAAGGTCCTTGCCATACTGGGGTTTATGACACGCGTGATATAAGACTAAATTTGCGTGATATTATACCCATCACACATAATTTATGCAAGACGTGGTAATGCCCAGGTTGGGTTAATCATTCCATTTTGGCATTTATGGGAGAGGGGGATGACTCTCGTTGCATCACAACTTATTCTTCAAAGTTGATTGTCTGCTTCATTCACCATTGCATATGGTAGGTTCTGCCAGATGATGGCAGGAAAAGAGATAATCCAACGACATCATAGATAGCATGTGCAAATATTTTTACCTCCTCCATTGGAGTGAAAAACTTGTTTTGTGCTCAGCACAGTTCAAAATTAGGTTTGTGATAATACCCACTTGTGTGATATCATCCATATTCACCCCATTTTTTACACTTAAATTGGGTGTACCACACAAGACAAATTTTAAACTATATCATATATTATAAATAAATAGTTGTCAGTTCTGCTGATAACGGTAAGTGGCTTCTTCAGTAGTGTCATTCCTTAATATATTACTGTTCATTCGCATGTATCGTTACATTTATTCATGCAAAGTTTATCAGATTAATCATATCAAAATTTAATTCAGGGCTCTGCCTTGAGGATGTCATAATTACAAAAAATATAATACCTTTTAAAACATGCATAAACATTGTTCATCAAAACATTTGGCAGAAAAAAAGATTAAATTCTTAACCAATTTCCGATAAAATTGACAATAATTATTCAAACTAAGTCCATGACAAGAGAGCAGAATGAAGGTTCCATTTTATTCATTCCCAACTGCTAGTTACTGAGGCATGTGATTACTAGACTGGCATGTACATTGCCTAGGAATTTCAACGGCTAATTATATATAAATAAGAAAATTTTTTTATACATAAATCAGTCATGATTGTACAGATTTTTGTTTGGCCCAAAGATCGAGACCTCAGTACCTACTGATCAGAGTTGTGTTTCTTAAATATATAATAATAACCATTTACTTTTACTTTTCAGTATTCAACCTGTGAAGCTATGAGGAAGGGCACACAAAGGATACTATGGCGTTTTATGGCAGGTTTTCTTGTCATTTCATGTGCTACATACTTTGGAGTTGGATATTTCACACAGTCTTTTAGTCCACCTTGTGACATCACATTTGCATATCACAAATACAAAATAACAGATAATGCTCCAACAAAGATTGACAAAACAATCCAGACCTTTATTGACACCATACCACGAGACCATTCTCCAAACAGCCAAAAAATTGGTTACAGAAATATAACATTTATTGACAGAAATAAAATACAATCACCTAAAAAGCGGCTGTATATCATATTTGCAGCTCAGCTCGGAAACAATCTTTTTCAGCTAGCGTCTCTGATTGGTCTGGCTATACTGACTGGACGTGAGCCTTTTTTCATCTTACGGAACAGTAAGTGGCACCAAACTGCAACAGAGCTGTTAAATGTGTCAGCTATAGTTCCAATTTTGCCTTCGTTTCCAGCTGAAAATGTCACAATGATTAAAGAAAAGCGGCCAATGACTTGGGACTCAAAACTCGCAGGAGTAATTGCCAATGAACCAAAGGATGTTGTCATATGTTGTTTTTTGCAAAGCTGGAAGTATTTTATACACTCTGGGGATCAAATAAGAGCCAACATTTTAGCAAACATTTTTCCAAAGAATATCCAAAAAGCTGACACAGACATTAGGCGATACACTGCAAAGATATATCCCAACCTCTCCCACAATAACATTACCTTCATTGGCATTCAAGTTCGCAGAGGTGATAAAATCAAAGCTCGGGGTTATAACGTTGCACCAAAGTCTTACTTTGACCATGGTATGGAGTTTTATAGAAGGAAGTACAATAAAACACTCTTTATAATTGCCAGCCAGGATCACAAATGGTCCAAAGCAAACATACAAGGTGCTGATGTGGTTCATACCGATCCAGGAGGAAGTGCTGCTGAAGACATGACTCTCTTGAGTCGTTGCAATCATACTTTGGGTTCTGTCGGGTCTTACACGTGGTGGGCTGGTTGGTTAGCTGGGGGAACAACAGTTTACTACAAAAATCACACGTGGAGTCCTCCAGGAAGTTTATCTACTTCTACTGAAGCAGAATACTGGATGCCCGATTTTATTCCGATACTCTGATGATTGCTTAAATGCCATAACAATTTTATGACTGCCATTTCAGACCTAAAGTACACAACAAACTGACTTTTATACCTGGCAACTAACAAATTGTACCGAACAATGTTGACCACTGGCTGAAAAGCTTCTTTTTAATAAAATCGCTTTTATCTGCTTCAAAGCCTTCATTCATTGTGATCGCAATTCCTAGTAAGTGTGTTTTTTAATTGTTAGAATATTTGACATTATTAAATCCAAATTGTCAAAGTCATTATTTAACCAAAACCTCATGCCTCATATTTTGGAAGATTTTTTGGTATGACAGCCACAGTTCGTAGCCTGGACTAAAGAAACTGGTACTTCTACTTTAATGTGTATATTATTACTTTTGAGTTAAAAATATAATTTAGTTTCAAGTGTGATTAATTATAAGGAATGATCTCATAAATTTCTTTGACAAGTGTTGCCTAGTTAACGTGACATGTACTGATTTCTTCACGTTGAATACTGTTTTTTTGATGGGCTAAATTATCACTTATATCTGTTATTTTTCTATCAATAAAAACTATTGTAAGAACCCCAACAAGGTTCTTGAGTTCCTTCAATGTAACAGACTTGACTCATGACAAGGAATATGTAGTTTCTATAGTTTAATAGGCCTTGCCCTGCCTCATGTCCACCCTAGACCACTACCTTACAAGCACTGACTCATAGTGACCTACATCCTTATATATACCCTGGATGGGGTTGCAAAATTGCCTGGCCAGTCACATAGGCCAGAGGGCAACCAGTACACTGGGTCACTGACCTAGGCTGAGGTCATCACATTACCCCCTCTTTTATAAGAAGACATTTCCGCATTTCTTGCACAAAAACTATACCACAGTTGCAAAAACTAAAACTAATACATAAAGTAGGACAATTTAGGCAGGGATCAAGGTAGACATGGCATGAAATACAGTACATTCAATATGAAAACACAAACATAAAAGCACATACACAAATATAAAAGCACATACAAGAAATTAAACACAACACATAAATGAACAGTCTCTCCATATCCAGGAAATCACACACATCATACCCCAGTCTCTGGGAATAAGTCCATGTAAGTCCACAAAATCACTGATAGTCCACAAGAAAGGTCCAATCGTCACAATCAGCATATCCTCGTCATGACATACTTGTCTCAAAGGTTCTGCTCTCGTCACAAAAGTTCTGCATTCCAATGGGCTAGCAAGTTTGAGTCCCATTTCCTGTTCCTGTTCCCTGTCTGTAGCAGAGGGGTCCCTCAGGGTGTGGTCTGAGCCATCTTCTTCTGTATCCAAGAGGTTCCCAACGATTGCCTCCCTGTCTCCAGAGACAGCCCTCCTGACTGGCGACCTTGGTCAAAGGTCAACCAAGTAACCACAATGAGTAGAAAACCACTGCTTCTGCTGCTGGGAAGCAGCATATCTCTCTCTCCCTCCTGAAAAACCCTGTTCAGGGCCGAGACCAATGCAAGCATGTGCACGTGCACTGCAAGTTACAAGTCCCAGTCAACACAACAAATTACTATTAACCAAGGCTCAACATCCGTGCTGCGACAGCCTCTATGATCAGGCCACATCCAAACAGGGGCATGATAATTGCAAATGAAAGGACTTTCATTTGTAAGGTTCTTAACATAAACCACTTGCTCAGCAGCCTCTGTATTGAAATCTCCATCAACAACTACACCTGTTGGTAACCATCCATACCACGTTAACCCATGGTATCCCTGTCTCAGAACATGAGACATATACAATGTACTCATGTTTATTTGAGTGCTCTACAGTGGTCAATGTGACAACTTGAAGACTGCCAGTTTTCATGGCGACCACTTTCTCTGGCCTCGTTCATCTCAGTGCACAACGACAACGTGGTTCGTGACAGTTGTGTTAACCCAATGTAAGGTTCTCCAATGAAGACAAAGTACGTAAAGTCCAGTTTAAAATGGTTTATTTGCCCTGCCCCGCCGTACAGCCTACCTATTGCCTGCTTCCTCAGCTACTGATGCGGCCTGGGTGGATTCCCGCCAAGACCCCGTGGTCACGTGGTCCAGGTCACCCAGTACGCATGAAGTCGGTCACTGACCTAGTAAGGCCAGTGACCGGGGTTATCACATTACTCCCTCCTTACTGGGAATATGCCCCCATATTCACACTAATACATGGAGTAGGCTGCACGACGGCGGTCAGAACGACATCAATATGAGATTCAAAATACAATTTCAATAATCATAGGCAACATGTAGACGACACACATCAACAAGAAACACCCCATGTCATTTTCTTAATGCTGGAAACTAGGTAGCTGTCACATCAAGTCCTATGCATGGTTCCTTCACACAACTGGACCATAGACATCATGGTTGACTCCTGGCGCTGTTACAAACACAACATACAACACACACAACACAATTGTTATCACACGTCCATCTTCCAGCCTGGACAAGGGCCAGGACTGGTTTCCGGATCTACAAGGTCCCTTTGCGCGGGAAAAACCATCCGCTATTAGTCTTAAGAAAGATCATGATGACACTGTTATAATTAGCCGTGAATCCATAATTTCCATTACGTCAAAGTTTCTAATCTGCCCGTTATAAAAGCCGTGGAATTTCTCACTTTTGCATTACCTCCTGGCTCCCTGCGTGGTGTGTGGTCCAGTCCTTGCGTGATGTGTTGATGTCCAGCATCCGAGTCAAGTCCGTATCCAGATATCAGTTGTGAGGGGCGTAGTCCGTGTTGGCGTCAGGAGACTATCTTGCAAGGCCTTGTGCTCAAGGTCTTGCAGTGGAGGATCCAGTGGCCCTGGCTTCCTCCATCTAGCGGTTTCGATCCGCTGTCAGTCGCTTGACCTCTTGATACAAAAGGTCAGACTGCCTCGCCATAGCTTCGCGTTGTTCCATCTCGGCTCGAAGCTTGGCCCTCAGCTCTTCATTTTCCCGCCCCGAGGCCGCTGTCTGGGATCTAGCCCTATGGACCTCGAGCACGATGTCCTGGTATTGCGTTCTAGGCACCATGTCCTCTGACTCTGGTGTCCTCACGGCTGCTGTTGAGTGGGGCCTCTTGGGCGTAGCCAGACGGCTACGAGGGGACTGGCTGGGGGTCGCCTCAGTTTCCTTCATCTGCACCATCCTGGTGTCTGCAGACCTGGCCATTGACGTTGAAGGCACCCTGCTTGCCAGGGTCCTTGTCTCTGGCGTGGCCGGCAGAGATCCATCAGAGTTTGGGCCCTGAATTGTAGTCAACCCCGTGGCTGCTGTCACTTCCTCTGCTTGTAGACGAGTGTATCCGTGGGACCTCTCCAGGTGCCTCCGGAAATTGGTCCGCCTATCCGATGGCAGGACGGCCGGGCACTCTGGACACTGGAAGCCAACGTAGGCCACCGCATGGGCCACGCTCACGTGGCGAGTGAGAGACTTGCGATCCCTCACTCGCTTCCCACACGTGGCACACATGTAGTTCAGCCCCGTCACATCTCTGGGCATAGCTGAGCTGGTCTTGGGGGCACTGTCAGTGACAGACACGTCACTTCCAGTCTCTCCATCATCGGTGATCTCAATCACTTCCCTCCATTTTTCGGCCCTCGCAGGGGTTGCCCTTGCAGCCTCCATGGCAGCCTCCGTAGGCGGAACTGCCTTGTCTTCTTTTGCAGGCGACGCTGTGGCCATGGGAAGGGCCTCTGCATCCGGCCTGGCCACCCTTTCCTTGGCATACCAGGGTCGCTTCCGTAGATTGTTCATGATATCTTCCTGGGTGGTGGCAACACCCAGGTCACCCAGCATCCAACCGCTTAACACTGGCATATCCTCTCTCCGAGGGCGGAGACGAAGATACCGCCACATTTTGGCCATCTCAGCTAGAGTGGCCGACCCGCAATGCTGAACAGCCGGGTCTTCCTCCTCGTACTCCCTCGTGGACATGTGCACCCACATGTCCATGTGTAGGAGCTCAAGTCGTTGCTGACTCCAATAGTCCAGAGCCAGGGAGGGCTTGACCTCCGTGGTTGGTGACATGCCGCAAACGGCAGCCACCTCAGCATCACTCGCAGACAATTCTAGCCTCCATGGCAGCCCACACCATGTCAGTCTGCTCCGAGCTTAGTTGCTGTTGCTGTTGCTGCTCTTCTTCCTTGGAGGGCATTGCCATGAGCGCAGAAGCCTCCTCCATAGTCCCTTCCCTTGATGCCATCTTTATATGACTAGGTCTCGTGGTTACTTTGTGCAAAATTTCCAAGCTCGCTATTTACGTCCTGAGTCGTTGCTGATTTCAGAAAGTATGAGGCAGGGCGCCCCACTCTGTCCAGTGTTTGCCGCCCTTTCTCTGGTCATGTGACTCTAATCACCCCCTTTGACCAGTGCTGACCCCTTTCCCCCCCCCCTATAAAATTTCTTAATTGGGGACTGCACTTGAAAATAACAAAATTAGTACAAAGGGGTGCCTGTTCGAATTTTGAACTCGGCTGACCTTTTCTCAACTGTAGGAATTTTCCATGATGCAGGTCACTAGAACCAGTGACACAATTTCAGGAAACACAGAAAGTGAGAATGTGAGGAAAGAAATGTGTCATTTAGCAACCCTTGTGTGCCAAATAAAACAAACCATCAGGAACGTTTTACGTTTCATGATGAACAATAGCGAATTTCTTATCATTTTGCAACAATATTCAGAGAAAATAACCATTTATCCTTGTAACCATAGTCAAGCAATTTTATCATGTTCTGACTCATCAAGATTACTCAGCTAGTCATATGAAGTGTCCTATGGGATAAAGCATTTTCATAACCACTTCAGCCATTAATTCTCGCCAATTAATTTCCCTGATATTTCCAGTGATTATGTGGCATTTTACCCATCATTATTACCTAATTTCGTGTTTGTTCCTGCGTTTAACCAGCAGTGCCCAAACTCTACCTTTGCAGTATTCCTCCCCTTCTTTTCAAAAGGGCTGCACCTGTAGTTACCGTTTGGGTGGTACGTCTAAAAACCCACTCAAATAGGACACGGCCACGTGTTCCGCCCATGAGAATCAGGTACACGAAATGTCCAGTCACTGAAAAGTGACTGCTGCGACGCGCCTCTTTAAAATGTCGACATTTACCATGTGTTTGAGAGAATCTTAGTAAGAATAAATAAAAATCATAGGCATAGGGAAGACTAAGTAATGTCAAGCTATATATTGTCTAAATGGAACTAAAGTTGAAAATTATTGAATAATCATGTCGACACTAGATTCTCAAAAACCATGAAATACCAGAAGTCAAACAATAAGTGCTATTTCCTTCTGTTATGCAGGAACCAGAGTTTATTCCTACTGATACCCTACATTGTGGCCTAACCTATCAGGTGGCTTTCTCAGCCTACCAGGTAGAAAAGGAGCCGCCTCCGGATCCAATTCCCGAGAAGGAGCTGAGGGCAGCTCCAAGTCTGGAAAAGGAGCTGCGTCCAGATTCGAACTCGAACCTGTCAACCTCCTTGTGTCCAGGGTACCGGGTGTTTGCAAACCGCACCCCCTGTGTCCTTCGGTCTCCGCAGCTCCGCCCCGCTCTGGCCGCCCCGCTCTGGCCGCCCAGACCAAGGCTGCGCTGCGTCACCATTTAACTCTCCGGGCAAGGGCGGATCCCGCCCCTTGTCTAGGGGGGTCACACTCGCTCCGTCCTCGTACAGTGATGGATCCATGTACGGGTCGTCTGATGGAATAGCAGGGACCCTTATGATGTCGTCCTGAGTTACCTCAGCCAAGTACATCTTGAGCTGATTAATATGAATGATGCGCTTCTTACCAGTAGCTGGAGCTTCAATTTCATAATTGACTTCTCCCATCTTTCTTGTAACTCTGTAGGGACCCAAGAACTTCAATGCTAGCTTCTGCTTTGCCAGGGGCGGATAAAACAACAAAACCCAGTCCCCAATGTGGAATGACTGCTCCATCGCCAACCTGTTGTAGTGCTTAGCTTGTTTCTGTGCTGCTCTATTCATCTGCGATCTGCACTTTTCAAAAGACTGTTCCATGGCATCACGGATCCACTCCACATACTCCACTGGACAGTGGTATTTATGTTGAAGAGCGTGGCCATACATGAGATCCACAGATAGCATTGCCTCCCTTCCCAGCATCATTCTGTTTGGCATGATGTCTGTGGACCTATGGGGTGTAGCCCGATAGGCACACATCACGTAAGGGAGCATGTCGTCCCAGTCATCTCTCCTGTCATTGACCAGCTTGGACAACATGTCCCCCAATGACCTATTGAAGCGTTCTACCAGCCCATCGCTCTGGGGATGATAAGCCGTCGTCCTGGTCTTATTAATTCCCAGTATTTTGCACATTTCCTGGAATAATTTCGATTCAAAATTAGTCCCTTGGTCACTGTGCAAGTGATAGGGAGCTCCAAATCGCAAAATCACGTTCGTCACCAAGCAATAAGCCACCGTGTAGGCCTCTTGGTTAGGAAGAGCGAAGGCTTCTGTCCACTTGGTGAAGTAGTCGGCTACGACTACTATGTATTTATTGTTGGCTTTTGTGACTGGCAATGGTCCCATGATGTCGATGGCCATTCTCTCCATCGGCATACCCACTGGCACCTGATGCAAGGGAGCCCTTTTTAGACCACTCTGGTTCCGCTTCTGACACACATCGCACCAGCCTACCCAACGCACCACGTCCTCCTTGTAGCCAGGCCAGTAGAACCTCCTTCTCAGCTTGGATATTAGGCTGTTGATCCCCATGTGGCCACCAAGGCGAGACGTATGAAGCTGGTTAAAGATGCTGCGTCTGATGGCTGCAGGAGACACTATTTGTCTGACTGTCTCACCTGTAGGCAGCTTGTGACTTCGGTACACAATCCCTCGCTGCAATTTCAAACAATAGAACTGAGCCCAAATATTTCGCACCTGGGCCGAATGCGTGACAATGTCGTGGTATGGCGGGCGCTGACCAGCGTTTAGCCATTTCTTGGCAGCCGCTATAGCCATATCCTGGCTCTGCGCGTCCCGTATTTCCTCCAGGGTAAAAGACTCTATCCAATTTGGATCCAGAGACCTTTTCTCTCCCTCTCCTGCCACTGTCACACACACTCGGATCTGAGGTTCCTCTGCTTCCCTTGGGCCTGCCTCAGTCACCTGCTGGGGCTGTCCACACGCAACCGTGCGGAAGCCTTCTGCTTGGTTCCACTGCATGATGGAAGCCACAAGGTCACTATTATCCCCGTGACCCTGGTCAGGGCATTCCTGCCACTTGCAGGTTCTCACTGGAATGCGTGAGCAGCCATCTGCATTGGCGTGTTTCTTGCCCTCCCTATACTCGATCACAAAATTGTACTCAGTCAGAGAAGCTATCCATCTGGCCAACACTAAAGCACGATGATCAGTGCGCAAACGCACTGAATCCTGTCCATACAAATATGGTCGAAATATTTTCGTCATTCTGACCACAGCCAACAATTCCTTGTATGTCGTGCAATAATGCTTCTGCGATGAAGATAGGCACTGCGAGGCGTAGGCTACTACGCGCTCCTCCCCATCAATCATTTGCGACAACACTCCTCCGATCGCAAGATCAGAGGCATCAGTATCCAAGATGACAGGGCACCCTTCACGGGGTAGCACCAAAACTGGTGCTGTCGTGAGGGCCCTGGTTAATCTTTTGAATGCATTGCTGCATGTCTCATCCCATTTGAAGACGGCCTGGTGCGCTGAGAGCATGTAGGGGTGCTGCTAATCCAGCAAAATCACGCACGTACTTTCTATAGTACGATGCGAATCCTACAAAGCAGCGCACCTCCTGCACCGTAGTAGGCTCCGGCCATTCTCTTACCGCCTTTATTTTTCTGGGATCTGGCTTGACTCCCTCCCTGCATACCACATGCCCAAGGAAGGAGACCTCACTCTTAAATAACTCGCATTTGCTGGCCTTCAGTCTCAACCCAGCCCCATGCGTTTTAGCACCACTATCAGGTTCCCCAAACACTTCTGGAATGTGGGGCCTTGTACTACTATATCGTCCATGTAACATAGACAAGTAGGCAAGTCTAGCCCCCCAACACTAACTCCATTAAGCATTCCAGTGTAGCTGGACCATTGGTGACCCCAAAGGGCATCACTGTGAAGTGAAAATGCCCTCTTGGGGAAGTAAATGCCGTTTTCTCCTTGTCCTTGTCGTCCATGGCTATCTGCCAGTAGCCAGACGACAAGTCCAATGTGCAAAACCATTTTGCCCCTGATAAAGTGTCCAAGCAGTCGTCAATGCGTGGCAAAGGATAAGCATCCTTTTTGGTGCACGAATTTAACTTCCTATAGTCCACACAAAACCTGAAAGTCCCATCTTTCTTCCTGACCAATACAGGGGGGCTAGACCAGGGGCTACTACTGGGCTCGATTACCCCGAGCCTCAGCATTTTATCTACCTGCTCTGACAGCGCCCTGCTTTGTGCCCACCCTAATCTCCTTGCTGGCACTTTGAAAGGCCGATGTTCACCTGTGTCTATCTTGTGTGTTGCTTGGTCAGTACGTCCTAGTCCATATCTACCTCCCTCGAAACAATGTTCGTATTCTATCAAGACCTTTCTAAGCTCTGACAGTTGATCTGTTGTCAGATCGTCAGTTTCATCCAAAAGAGGCTGTAAATGAGCGGGCAGTCGTGTTCCAGTGTATCTTTGCTTGGGTTCATTATTCACCTCGGTAGCATTCACCGTTTTCGGCAGATTCACTTTTTCGACCTCGCTCAATTGTCCTACCACCTGCCCTTTTGTTATATGAACACTCTCAGTCGTGGGATTGGCGATCCACACGTGGGCATCAGAGCATTGTGGAGTCAATAGCCCTCTAGGTACCATTATACGCAAATCCTGACACACTTGAGGCAGAGACTCAAATACGATGTCGCCCCCGTCAGATAGGCCCCACGACACTAAATTGACTGAGACCTGCGACACGTGGCGAGCTGGTATGTGAACGTCTTCGTGCATAATTGCTCGGCCTGTTTTTCCAGGGCGACCCTCTATGCACGCTATATCAACGCCTCCCAGCCTCAGCATCCCCACTGAACACATTAATAATGCACCATGTCGCTTCAAGAAGTCCATCCCTAATAAACCAGGGAGACCACCGATATCTGCTACTAAAAATTCGCAAGAATAGAGCATCCTCTCTAAACAGAGTGAGCTCCACTTTACCATATATATTGATAGGCCCTCCATTAGCAGCTGAAATCTTGCCTTCCACAGGTCTTAATTTCTCTCGATTTGCACCCGGTATCTCGTCATATTCCTGCTTGCTCAGCAGTGACACCTGTGCTCCAGTATCGATCAAAAGATCCACGTGACGTGTTCCTATGCTGATCGTAATATACCAAGATGCACTCGTATTTTGCATAGCCACATGTCTGGGCCAATGCTGTCCCACTTTTACCCCTTTCCAACATTCTGGAGGGGCTGCTTTTTCAGCAGGTGAAGGATCCGGGACGGATACTTCCTCCACCCTCACTCGTTTTCCGACTGCTTTCTATCTCTCTTGTCCTTACCCCCTTTTTTACTCCGATCGCTACGCCCTTTGGAATGCTTGCCACCGTATTGGTCCGATCGGTGCTCTCGATCCTTGTCCCTACTAGACGCTCTCCTTGAAGGGCGATCATCGTCAGCGTAACGCCTGGGGCAGTTCCTACGGAGATGGCCGGTCTTTTTGCACCGGTAGCACCGCCGTAACTCAGGAGAAGAGTCCTGCTCCTGACGGCGATTATTACTATACACTCTACCCTTAGGCTCTTTAGCCATTACTTCTCCCATTATGGAATAAACCAGATCCTTAAGATCCTGCTTCGTGATAGCTCCTTCTTTTTCAGAGGGCGGGCCAGCACGCATAGGGGCCGAGGCAGCAGCTACAGAAGCCTCGGGCTGAATTACAGGCAAGGCGACAGTGCCAGCCGGCCCGATGTCAGGCTTGCTCGTCTTTGTGGCCTCATAAGCCGCCTCATACTGTACTGCCAAGTCAATGGCCTCTTGTAATGTAGGTGGCTTTAACGCCGCTAACCAAAATCGCATGCTTGTGGACCCAGCCATTTCCATGAACCGCTCTTTTGCAAAGCGTTCCTGTTCTTCGGTGGTGGAAGCGGGGTTTGCCTTCCTAGACAGATCTAACAAAAACAAACCATACGTCTCGAGGTCCATTTCGGGGCCTCGTTTCGCATTGAACCACTTGTTCCTATAAGCATGCAGGGCACGATTTGAGCAGAATAGGGCTGTCAACTGGCTCACCATCTCTCTCCAGTCGTCCCGATAAGTCAATGGCCTCATCTTTAACTTAGCCTGACCAGTGACGCTGGTCCAAAGATGAAAGCACTTTTCTTCGTCAGTCCATTTATTGAAGGTGGCGACTCTTGTAAATTCATCCAAATGATCTATAAAAGCGGTACCTTGACCATCATACTTAGGGGGAATAGCCTCCTTCCTACGTCTATACCTAGAGGAGCTCATACTCCTTTCCGGAGTACTATCGGCCACCATGACAGCCCGTGCCGAGCCACGTGGTTCCTGGCTGCCAGGAAGTCATTCCAGGATCCACTGTAGCCTCCATTGACTTCTTCTCCATCTGCGAAGGAGTCATTCCAGGATCCACTGTGGCCTCCATTGACTCCTGTTCCATTCGCAAAGGAGTCATTCCAGGTTCCATTGTGGCCTCCATTGACTTCTTTTCCATCCGGGAAAGCCCTGCTGGGACAGGGTTTCCATGATTATCACCACCAGCCTGTCATCGCCGATCTCAAAGGAATGCTCCATAGCAGGCCTAATCCACTCCACATACTCCAGGTCGTGCCAAACATAACATCAAGTAGCAGCAGAGGTGATGCCATTTTCCCGCCACGAACCACGTGGTCTGCAGGCATCAACCTGGGCACCCCAGTGCCACCCACACCCATGTGGGTTGGAAGCACTGCTGAGGGCATGGAAATCCACTGGAAAGTGGCACTCCAACTACAGTTAGCTCCGAGACTTTCCAGCCTTTTCCCCCATGACCTTGTAAGGTCACTGGTACAGGCTTACAAACAACAACCACATACAAAGACATAGGCCAATCAATGCCCAGCCCAATATTCCGGGGTTCAGACTCAGCTCCTGTCTCACCAACAATTCAAAAGTCCACCTCAGCACAATTTCATGGTTCAACTTATTCAGTTTTAGCTCATGCAGACCAAATCCAACCAGCCAGGAAACCATTTTCTTGTCTTCTCTTCTATCAGCCTCAAGACTTCCCGCCATTTTCGTGACCTTAGTAGGTCACAGTTTCAGTCCAGTCTCGTTCAAGTGGCAACAGTGGGAAACTGAGCCCAGTTTGGCCTCTATTAATGCCACTCTTCAAACAGCCTCTCATGCCACGTCTTCCAAGGCCATGAGGGCTACACTCACTTCCTCCTTCACTGTGATGTCAGTGAAGTCTCTCATAATCAACACACATGGCCTCCCAAGCCAAGGTCTCAATACTGAGACTTCAAGCAACTGTACAGGCATTTTACAATTAAATCAAATAGTACAGCCAGTCTGCTTTTTGACAGCAGAACTTGGGATTGCGAGGGACGCAATGCCTAGGCTTGAACAAACCAAAACAAACAATCACAGATTCAAAACCTCACTTATCTGAGACCAAGATGAGTCCATTAAAATCCTCAAAATAATTTCAAACAGAAATCCAGTGAGTTTAATCCATCCATGTCTCCAGAGTGAAGTCTGTGTCCTTGAAGTCCCACATTGGGCGTCAATTTGTAAGAACCCCAACAAGGTTCTTAAGTTCCTTCAATGTAACAGACTTGACTCATGACAAGGAATATGTAGTTTCTATAGTTTAATAGGCCTTGCCCTGCCTCATGTCCATCCTAGACCACTACCTTACAAGCACTGACTCATAGTGACCTACATCCTTATATATACCCTGGATGGGGTTGCGAAATTGCCTGGCCAGTCACATAGGCCAGAGGGCAACCAGTACACTGGGTCACTGACCTAGGCTGAGGTCATCACACTATTGTATTAAAAAAACAATTTCTTCACTATTGCATAACCATTTTCCTGGGAATTAGGGCTGTAAACCTTTATCTTGAAACGATACAATATGTATCACGATACAGTAAACTGATACTACACGTATCATAATACATATCATTGAACTATGTCAACCAGAACAAATAAAAGTTTGTTATAAAAGCTAATATAATTTAAAGAGACTATAGAATTTAATGAACAAATCTTTATTATAACTTCAGACCCTTGTGTAAAGTCCTCATACTTTGTATGTCTTTGGAGTTTAAGGTCACACCAGAAGACAGAAACATTTAGCGATTTTATTGGTTTCCTGAAGGTGATTATATAAAGAAACACATGCTGTACAGAAGTACTGTATGGCTTGGTAAGCAGTCAAGCCATAGCAATCTTTGCTCTGAAGAAAGCTGCAAGTGATGCAGCAAACAAGTATTGTTAAAATGTTGTAGAATTTGACCACATATTTTCTATGTGGATGATGGGCTGCAGTCGTTAAGAACAGAGAGTGAAGCAATTCACATGATTGAACGTTACATTAGGCTATGTCGTGAAAGTGGCCTTAAACTTCACAAATTTTCCCGCAATGTTCTTGAAAGTGTAGCATGTGAAGATGGAGCTGACAGTGAGAAAAACATACAGCCTTAGATATGAACAGTTACCAATTGAAAGAGCCCTTGGCATTGAGTGGTGCATAGAGTCACATGCTTTCAGGTTTAGAGTGGTTGTTGACAAAGACTGTAACACACGCCGAGGCATACTATACACTGTATTTCAATATTTGATACTTTAGACTTTGTGGGACCAATATGTTTTTATTGGAAAAGATACTTCAGGAAATGTGTCGAGAGAAATGTGATTGGGATGATCCCTTACCTGAGAGTTTCTAGACAAGATAGCAAAGGGGGGTATATGAGTTGTTGCTTTTGGAAGGTCTGACAATCCCAGGTGTTTCAAACCACCACTTTTTGTAGAGGTTGCTGAAGCTTCAGTGCATCGTTTTTCTGGGTTTGGCCAATGCTTCTATCTGTGTTTAGTGAGTGACAAACAGGAAGTTTACTGCTCTTTAGTGATGGCCAAGTCAAAAGTGGCACCACGAAAGGAATTTTCCATACCACGACTAGAGCTGCAGCTACACTGTCCGTAGAAGTACGTCAACTGTTTCAAACAAAACAGTTACTGGAGTTTGGCGAATTGAAGAATTTCTACTATACAGATAGTAATATAGTCTTGGGTAATATCCACAACAGTTCCAAGAGCTTTCAGGCATTTGTAGCAAATAGAGTGCAACACATTTATGATGCTACACACAAATAGCAAGGGAGTTTATTAACACATCAGAAAATCCAGTCAATATTGCTTCCAGGGGAGCTACAGGTTCACCGCTGGTCAAGTCTGACTGGATGACTGGCCCCTCTTTCCTAAGGGCAGACCAGCTAGAAGTAAAGGAAGTGGAGCCATTTGAGGTAAAGTCAGTACATGTCTTAAAGTTTAAAGCAGGTCATTGTCACAAATGTGCTTCCTGTGGATTATTCCGAATAACTGCAATTTGTCTTAAATTCATAGCAAATCTGAAGTCCAAGGTAAGGGCTTCTATGACTGTTCAAGACGAATGCAATGCACTGTGTGTCCCAATAAGACATGCCCCACAATCTGAATTCAAAAGGTGTAGCAAATTGGTTCAATTAGATCCCTTCATCGATGAGTATGGCATGATTCGTGTGGGAGGTGGGCTGCAACAAGGTTCTCTTTCTTATGAGACAAAACATTCCATTGTGTTACCGAAGAATCCGACAAAAAAACTGATCTTATCCTCAGATAGTCATGATAAGATTGCACATCAGGGTAAAGGAATGAGGTGCGGAACCTGGGTTACTGGATTATTGGTCTGAATGAAAAGTGTTCAAGCATGATATTATTTTGTGAAATGTAGGAGGTTGAGAAGGGCTGAAGACAGGAAAATTGTGGCCTGATAGACTGGACCCTGGTCCTGTAGCAGTAGATTACTTCAGACTGTTCTACACCAAACAAGGTAGAAATGAAGTAAAAGCGGTATTGGGTTCTGTTTACATGCTTGTACTCACGGGTGATACAATATAGAAACTGTAAATTCGATTACTTTATACATTGCGACATTTTATGTACATTCTTGGTTCAATCAGAGTTCTGAGATCTGACCGAGGAACTAATCTCATTGGTGGTAACTATCAGCTCAAAGAAGCTTTTGCTAGGTTGATGATGAGTAGGTTAAAAGGTTCTTACTTGGCAACTCCTGTGATTACATAGTTGGGGGTTCCTCATGCTTGTCACCAGGGCATAGTATGGGAACGCCAGATCTGAACTTTAAGGAGCGTTCTCAATACACTGTTGCATCCAGGAAGTCATCAATTAGACGAATCATTCCGCATATTCATGGCTGAAGCATCCTACATCCTCAACACCACTTCAACCATTAACTCCTAACCATCTACTGACAATGAAAGCAATATCATACTTCCCCCTCCAGGAACGTTTCAGGAAGCTGACCAATATTGTACAAAACGATGGAAAGGGTACAATGGCTTGCTGATGCACTTTGGAAAAGGTGGAAGAAAGAGGTTCTAAAGGGGCATTCACACTGTCACGTAGAAGACCTGCGTATGACTAAGGACGTGAAAAAAAAAGTTGTCTCGGGTGCTCCTGGTATTTCGAAAAATGGGAAATGCACGAAACAAAATACTGAACTTGAGAGACCTGTACATAAACTACTTTGCTGCTTGAGAGTTAAATGTATATAGGCTCATTATGTATCAATTAAGGTAAAGGTTTATCTGTCAAAATTCAACAATTTGTATTGCATAATATCTGCCATGTGATTGCTGATGTGGTTAAGAGGTGGTTGGTGTTTTGATTATAAATAAGTGTTTCATGACTTCTTTATAAATTGAGAGACAATTTGTTGGGGAGTGTAACTGGTGTAATTCAAAACTTAACACCAGAGTGTTCTTAAGCACTGTGAAGAGCAGTAAAGAACATGTAATACTCATAATTATCAACAGAGGGCACTTTTCCCCTCCATATATTTAGCTGAGCTGTTAGGTGAAGTGATAGCTGGCAGAAAACTTATATGGTTAATAAGAAATCAAAATAAGGTCAGCAATTTATGTATTATACAGTCTTTTTATAGTCTATTCTATTTAGATAATAATGATTTATATTGTAGCTTATTATATCAATGCTTTAGGGAACATATCGAAATAAAACCAACAACTTCATTCCCACAAGGAGCAAAACTTGCCCCAACCCTATGCAAGGATATGTGAACAACCTCCGAGACATATTGAACAACAAGATCGAAGCCAGTATTAGTAGGGTAATACCATAGCTGACGATATTACAAAATTAAAACCCATGGGGTTGAAATCGCTGGCCGATTTAAAAGATGCAATTTGCGCTTTGGAATTCAGCGAATTTACCCTACTATTTACCCATCATGAATGAATTGTATCAATAACATATCTAAATTATAGTATTTTCACTTTTCAAACTTCATTTTGATATTCATTTCATGCTAATTACATAATTATGGAAAATCAGAAAAAAATGCTACAAATTGCGTTAAATTGTGTTTTCAGAGCAAAAATCTGGCATACATTATAACTCTTTGAAGCTTAGTTGTGCATTTTGATAGTCACATTGACATAATATATTATCTCAGCTGTGTTTTAAAATATTTAGAGAAAAAAAAAAAAAATAAATAAATAAAAATTTCTGTTTCCAGAGCAGCACAAACTACTGCACCTAATATCAAAAATGTAGTTTGAAAATTGAAACACTATAATTTAGAAATGTTATTGATACAATTTCATTCATGCAGGGTAAATAGTGCCTTTTGTATTGAAGTCTGAAAAAGTAGGAATTTTCCCAATTTTTCCCAATTTAGAAAATTCTATAGCATTTATGGCCACGAGACCCACGAAAAGACACCACTACACAATATTTTCTAAATTTTGTAAAACATAGCCAACATATGTCAATGTGACTATCAAAAGACACCACTAGGCCATATAGGGCATTACTGTACAACATTTTGTTGGGTAAGTGCATTAGTGTTAGAGTTCTGATCCGGAAACTAAATTGTTACGCCCACCTGTCCTCCCGCCCACCTGTCCTCCCACCCACTAGCTCGCCCGCCCACCTGCTCGCTTGTCGGACGGATATTGATGATAACAAAAACCTTTTTTGAATTTCGTTTGCTGAGGGTCAATAAATGAGAATGTTTATGTGACATTATGTGATAGCGCTACTACATACAGGCCCAGATGATAACACAATATGGTGGATTTTGGCCCCCCCAGGGCACGTTATCATACTGAGCTGTGTCCAATGAGCCTGGGCCTCTCAAATTATGCCGCAGACAGTGTCATATTTATGCTAATTAATGTGAAATGTTCTTATGATGTTTCAAACCCCTAGGGTGTATCACTGATTTGAAAATGTAAATAGCTTCAGGTCATGTGACACACATTTTGACACTTAATCTTAACTATGTCTTAGTGACATAGTAAGTCTTCTGCTGTAGTTTATTGTGTAATACATGTGTATACATCGTATAATGTTACTACACACATTCTTTTATTCATTTGAACTCTGTACAATGGAAGGTGAGGACGTTACAGAGAAATTCATGGAAGGTGTAGCTCTGGAATATTCGGAAGAGAAATATGAAAATGTAGACCTTGATTCTGACACTCATATCTCACCGAGTCTTTTAGATATTCGCTCCATAAGGAGTATGAGCGACTGGAAACTTTTCGGTAGGCTTCTGCCCAAGAACGAAGTTATTTTTATTTGTCAAGTTGTGATTCTATATATTGTCATTATCACGTGTATAGTTAACCTCACAATGCGTAATGGTGACAGTAATCTTTGGAATGCACTCTTGTCTTCTTCACTCGGAATAATGCTCCCCCAACCAACCTTGTCTACTCGTAAACGCTAGCATTTTGACAACTGATGGATATGTTCATGCTGACAATCGCCGTGAGTGATATGATAAAGAGCATCATTTGTTGCTGCTCAGATTTTATACCCTCGAGGTTGAAAAAGCACCTTGTGTCGTTTGATTGGCCGAGTAATACCTCATTACAATGACATTTACATAAACGTTGGCCATATGTATACACTACTGTGTATATAAGGAAGCGTTGGAAGCATCACTGTCATTCACTTTGTTCGTGAAAAAAGATACACTCAACAGTCAATATGACCAGCAGCCAGCTTGATGCACAGAGTCCTCAAGGTTCCAGTGGAATGACTATATGCCTGTCTGAGAAGACAAGAGTCATCGTTCATGCTGCTCGGCAATACAAGACGGGCTACATAACCTTATCAAGGTACAATGAAGATACAGGCAAGTGGCGCAATGTTCACATTGCAAAGAAGTCCATCGAGAAAATGAAAGAAGCGTCCGCCGAGCTGCTCGATGCTCTCGTGAATCAGAAGTCAAAGCAGCTACGTCTGACCAAGAAGCAGTTTCTGATGATTATGAAGTTTCAAAAGTTCAACAAGGAGGAGCTGTACTTTTTGTCTGTGCTACACCCTAAGACTGAACAGGAGGACATTACCGATTGCACTGAATATATGCATAGTAAAACTATCAATCTACGAGTGGAGGAGTTCGAATAACTTCTATCTTCATATGAAAAACTACACGTCGTTATAAGCATGCCACAGTCAGGTGCAACTGATGACACCAAATACAGTCACCATGATGAATGCCCCACTGTCAGGTGCTACAGATGGTTTATCGAAAAAAGAGGTCTCAGGTCTCTCAACTTATACCTCACTCGTGAGCAATGTGAAGCCAGTGTCCAGAGCTACATTGAGACATCACCTGGAGAGGACATGGAACCCAGTGCATACACCCTTGAACCCGTCACAATGTTGAGGCCTTCAAAGCTTGAAATCCCGCAGCGCGTGTTCTACAGACACCTGATCGATCAGTCAGGTAGCAACATGACAGATGTACTTATGACACCCCCCTCAGCCACAGTCTTCAGGGGCATCATAGATGATACAACAACCAGAGACAGTGTACTGAGGATTGTCGAGACTGTTGCTTCAATGGTCGAGCATAAAAGACTGTATTTCATGAGTGAAATTTTCGATATTTTTGTATACCTGGGTGGAGTAGCTAAAATTGAGGAGCAGGTTGTACAGTCTATCATAACCACTGATCATCTCTCAGAACGACTGATTGATTTTTGCTATGACATTGTTTTAAAAGCAAATGCTGCTCAGAAACAGTCTGAACCTCAGACAGCTGTGTAATTTAGTTTTTGTTGTTTTTAATAAATATTTCAAAACGAGTACAATTGATTTTTTGTTTATTTTCCTTTTTTTATCAAAAAAAGGTTGCCTGTGACTTTCATGTTAATGAAAAGGCACCAAACAGTAAAAAATAAGATACTCTTATCAGTAAATTACTCATGCTTCCCTCTCATACTCTTACACCTGTATGTGCTTTTGTTCTTACTCATACTTTTACATGTAAAAGACTCAAATAATAAAAAAGCCAAAAAAGGTCAATATTTTCAGTTTAAAAAGCGCAATGGCTATAATTTATTGAAAAAACAACTGTTACTTCGTACCAAACCACTGGCCAACGGTAAATCGAGTCGTTGAGAATACTATTTCATTACAGGTACATGATGTTATATACATATATATATCACAGATACATTTTGAAGTAATTTACTGGACAAATACACTTATACTCGTATACACTGTTAAATAAATGAGAACTAAAGGTGAGGCTATTAACACTAATACAGAAAACACTACAACTACAGTACAATTAATTCACATTATTAAAAAAAAGATGGTATATTTCATGGTGATGAGACAATTATGCAACAAGATATTCGAGGTGAGAAAGGGACAAAAATGACCTACACTAAAAACCATATGGCTCCGTATCATATGTTCCAGGTAGCAGGCGACGTTTTGAATATGTTACTCTGAACTTCTTAAGTTCGTCACGGCTGAAAAGTTTAAACTGATACTTGTCACGTCGAATTTTACTATAACCCACCTCGACATGACTGTTCATCGGGGGCAAGTGGATTGTAGTCAGGGTCGGCCCAGAAAAGCACTAGACGACAAATGCTGTCAAAGTATAAGAGTTTTGAGACTTCATGGTTTAATGTGAAACCCTTGAGTTTTGTAGTCCTCTCCAGCATTCGTCAAGTACGCATAGGATTTCAGGCCACTACTGACAAAGCGAGAGATGAACTGATCCCCCTTCAGTTCATTGGTCCACTGCCCCAAATGGTCACCCAGGTCAGGGGGGTACTCTTCTAATTTACTTTCATCATACTCATAAATAACAGTGTGTCAAAATATAACACTACGTCCCAGGTTATGAAGTACATTAAACAGACGACTACGTGCATTGGCTGTAGTGAAAGCTGCAACAAACACATTCACATGTGTCATTTCAGGAAGAAAGCCCTCAGTGTAACTGAAGTTAAAAATATCTAGACCCTGTTCTACTAGTTGGTGCGTGCGATGGTTGTTATTTTCGCCGAACTTCCCCCAGAAGCTATTCAAGAGTAACTTATTGGTTGCCCTTTTGCCTGGATTGAACGAAATGTTGGAGGCGTCCAGGTGAATACCTTCTACATGGTGGTACTGATCAAGGTATTCACTCTTTTCGGTATCATTCATGTCAGGGGAAGGCCACCCTGAAGCCTCCTGCTTCCCTTTCAAAAACAGGTTCACATAGTCCGAAAACAGACCAGGGGTGGCCTGTGACCTGTCGAACTTTGCACTTTCTTTAAAGTGGTATACCTCATACACCTTCACTATGCTGTACCCTATACTCAGGGCATCATTCAAATCCACTGTTGTCCATGTGCCTGTGAGGTCACGCTGGTCATCAGAACAATTACATCGCTCTCTCGACATGTTACGGGCACATGTGGTCGAACTCGTGCTTGGATGAGGCCAAAGTACTCGCTGATGTCTGTACCTGTTGGTTCCACTATGACTTCAGGGATACCAACAGGGAAGACATCATTTTTCAGAACCATAGGATACAGAGAGCAAGTGTCAACGTATCCTATTTTCTTACCATCACGAGCCTCGTGGTACAATTTCACAGCATTCACTCTCCCACCATAGAAAGCTGCACGAGGGTCAAGTCAAGGCAGTATGGCACAGACGCTTTCGATGTCACGTAGTAATTGATTGGTTTTCAGCATCATGTGATACTCACACTCCCATACGGTGTGAACCTCAATGCCTAGATCCTGCTTCAGATAAGTCAACCTATCCATAGTGCGAATGTACAGTGTTCTGAGGCTTTCTCCTGTAGGGTGTCTGATATTGGGTGGAGCATTCTCTCCTCCAAAACACCATGTACAACCGTGGAAAACACAGCCATAGAATTCCCAGGCAGTCTGTTTACCTGTGATGGGATCAAGATGGTAGCCATCAAGCTTCAACCAACCATCACCACGTTTGTTTCTCACTCGGTGTTCCCCCTCATTACGTGCATGCTGAATGGGTACTCCCAGTCGGTGTGACTTGTATTCAAGCCACACGATAGACGAGCGATTGTGAGCATCAATACCAGCGAAGCCGCATGAGGGCATCCGAACGAATGGTGTTGACTTGAACTTCATCGCACGCACCTGAACTCCACTACTATCAATAATTTCCCCCCTTTCCCCTACTAGTTTCAAGTTATCATTCTGTAAAAAGCCCGAAACAACTCTACCGTCGTCAAGAGTCACTGAATACTTCTCAGTTAAAAATAAGTGTCTGTATGTAGCCATACAGACACAAGCTAGTGTATTGTACTGTAGGGGGTCAACACCAATTGTCTTGGTCAGTCTCTCTCCACTCTCACCAACATCCACCACTTCATCCCTCGATGTGATACCCAACAGCCAACTCCTGAAAGTGTTACAGCTTTCCTGTAAAATGTTGACATCGTCCTCGCAATACGCCAGTAATTCCTTCTTAAAGTCAAACACCTTCCCCCTCTGCTGCACATAACACTTCATGAAATCTTCACGAGCTTGTGACTTCATGCTGTTCACCCTGTAACAGTAGGGGTGAGGCATAGGGCCTATGTAGTCCCAGTTCTCTTTCTGAATAAAAAAGACTGGGAACGTACCTTTCTTCACACCCTTCAGCCCGAAAACTTTAGGCATCTGACTCAGAGGGAACGTTAGAAAATTCAGAGAGTCAATCACTCTAAACTTGCCCGTGTCAATTGCTACGATCTTGCTCCCTCTGTAGATAACCTTGGGAATCTTACGCATTGTGCAGAAGATGTACTTTGCAATGAAATATGCATTATACGCCTGTCCATTATGAAAGATGAGGGTGTAACCCTCAAATTCTTTGGTGAAAAGGAATTCACAAAACTCTGTGGCTGTGCCATCACCGAAAAAGCGTGCAGACCTCATTCCACATGTTTCATCTGTCATGCAGAGGTCTCTCTCGGCGTGGCCCCTGGGCGTATTGCGAGAGACAAGTTGTGAACATTCCCTACATGCTGTACCGCAGTGACTGCAGCGTTGATTTTCACGGTAGGAGTGGTCAATACAGTGTTCACACTGCCAATGAACTACGAGGAGATTGGGTGTATGATACTCAGTTGTGGGGTCTGTTTCGAAATCAGCAAACATATATTTGCAGCTCACTCCCTTCGGAGCCTGTTGTCTGATATAACAGAAATGAACCCCAGACACCCATATTTTGCAAATTTTACACTCCCTCTCAGTACAACGGTGTTCCTTCAAGGGCGGTAATATGAACCACAATCTTTACACCTATGTACACTGGAACATACACCGTTTTCCTTGTGTCTGCGAGCGCATTCTACTGCACGCATGAAGCGATTGCATGATGGACAGTCATGCTTTTCATCAAACACAATGGTGCACTGGTCACCACGGCATGACACACACTGTTCACAGCCTCTATGACCATAGCGTTTGTCGTAGGGCTGCAGGCACTTGTCACAAAAAGCACTCTTTCCGAAGATACACCTTACTCTTTGTTATAGTGTGAAAGTGGCCTACAGCCCCCTGCCTCAGTGGATCATTAACATAGAGTAAATAAACAGTGCGCTGTCTCGTCATGGCTCCAGCGTACAGTGGCTTAACACCCAACCCCCTCCTAAAAACAACAATATGAGTGTTGGCCTCCCTCTCAAAAGCTGGAATGTCGGTGAAGGCTGGCACATGATTGACATCAAAGCCAGCACGTGTATGCAACTGCACGGCCCTCAACTTTTGTAGCTTTCACTTGGGGTTGATCATGTGATAGTATGTTGATTTAGTCTTCCTACGTAATGATCTGTTCGATAGGGGAGCTGCTTCCATGTCTGCTCTGGCAACACCTACAGCAATGGCACGTGCCAGACACAAATTATCATCATTGCTTATTTTACATATACATCTCAGTTTGTGTAAGTCATCGATGTAATTGAGACGTAGACTCCTACCAGCACCTAAGGGATTGCGTATAACACCTACATGTATTTCAAGGGGCTCGTCTAAATAAAGCCCATCATCTGACTGCAGCAGTGTTTCAAGCAGTTCAAAAATTTTAAAAATACTGAGCTGATGTAAAGGCATAAGGCCAAGACTGTGGGGGCCATAAAAAGCCTCGTTTTGAATAAAAAATCTCACAAGGTCATGAGGATTGTAACTCTCATTGAGTCTACCAATGATGTCTTCAAGCACACCTTCCAACCCCCCCATAATATCACTCAGATTGACACCACCCCAGCTGGCATTAAGGTGTACCCTGTATACAGTCTCCCTGGCTGCTCCCCCATCGAACTCGAGGTCTCTGATGTTTTTGACATCAATGTGACGATGGAAATTCACCGAGTAGTCAGGACCCTCGAAAATCATGTTATTTTCAAAATCATCATTAGCACCATCATTATTACCATCAAAGTTATCATCATTCACAATTGGTACATTTTCATCAACCTCTCCACCACCTGTGATGTTGTTCTCGTATAAAATGTCCAGCAGCAGCTTCTTTTCATTTCCATCCCATAGCTCCTCAAACTCCACACCATCAACGTCGACTCCGCAGTCAGTCCTTAGCATTTCTTTCAGCCTGTAAGGAAATGAATTGAAAAAAAAAGCTTCATTTATCTTTTCTCTGTAGGAAGCCATTGCTCATGAAATAGAAAAAAACCTGTAACTACTAACGCACTAAGCGAGTGACGTCTTGGAGCAGAGGCCTCCTCAGTGTTTTCTTTCTCAGCCTCTTTCTCTCCATTATCATTCTTCCTCTTCTTCTCAGTCACAGAGGCGGCCTCTCTTTCACCCTGATGTGGAACCCTGCACTGCCTGTAGTGAAATGAAACCAAACGTCAAGAAATTGTATATTTTACTTATCCACTAATGTCAAACAATTTAACATACGCTAAATGAACCGACACTCGCCTTGGAATAGACTGGCTTGAGGTCGACGTTCCTTCGCATGGGTCATAAGACGCATTTGGCCGAATTTGAGCTGTTAAAAAAGAAAGAAGCAATAGAGTCATTTAGCCAGTGTTGAGTGAGATAAACTGAGGGTGTGTTGAGATTCAGTTCTTAACTCACTCCTTGCTGACTTTTCTTTTTTTAGGGGAAGGGGCACCTGTCTTTGCCGAGGTGAAACAACCTAAAAATTTCTTCCAGCTACCTAGATTTTTTCCTGTGGAATTCTAGCTGTTTCCCGAAACACTGAAAAAAATCAAGTCCAATATACAACATTCATCAGCATACAACGTTATTTTATTTTGTTAATTCTCGTAAATTTTTTTTTGAGTCCATAACTCGAGCATAAGCTTCTCAGTTGACCGCAGTGACTGATCGTCGTCAATGATGGACCACCCCTCATCGACTCCCTCCATTGCCTCTTCCATTTCTCCACATTTAGCTTCAGGAGTCACATCATCGACTTCCATCTCTTCCTCAGTTCCAGTCACAGCCATAGTCACAGCCACTGCTTCTACATTGACTGCGTTCCCTCCTCCTCTTCTCTTCAGTGTGCTCGTACCTCCGCTGTGACTCGTATTCGTACCTCCACTCATACCTCCGCTCGTACTCGTACCTCCACTCGTACCTCCACTCGTACCTTCACTCGTACCTCCACTCTTCGTGTCTATACTCTTGATGGTATTCTTGAGGGTGCTCTTGCCACCCTTCTTGCCAACACTCTTGCTCATCATGACTTCTCCACTCACCACGTGTTTTGGAGCGCTTGAAACATCGAGTACTGCATGTGCAGTACGTACCGACGAAGTATCAGTTCAGGTGGAAGTGACTGGTACTCCGAGTGACACAGACGATATCCCATTGACCTGGTATTTTTTAGGAGGGACGAGTGAACGTCTGTAAGACGTAATGCCAGCATCCTTCTCTTCTTCTTCTTCCTCTTCTTCCGAATCGACTGACCCGTCAGTGTCAGTGTCAGTGCCAGTGTCAGTGCCAGTATCAGTACAACTGTCTGTGTCAGTCTTGTCGCATGAACTGTAATCGCTGTGATGACCTGCTACGTTGTTAGGCACAGGATACAACTCGTGTGGCAGTCGAAGTTGCACTCGCACCTGCACTCACCCCCTCCCTTGTGCATACAGCCTGAGCTGTATCCACTACAGCAATCGCATCGGCACCTGTACTACTCTGCGTGCCTGTTGCTGGAAGCGGGGTTGAAGGCGGAGGTGAAGGTGGAAGTGGAGGTGGAGGAGAAAGCTGCCTAGACGCAAGAGTCTGCTTGTGTGCAGTCACCTTCACAGCACTCTGCTCCCCCGCCTTAGCCTGCTGCAGTGGCTGTGTCCTTGTGTAGGCCTGGGCCTGAGCCTGCGACTGAGCACGCGTTCGCGTTCCCCGAAAGCTTAACACAGTCGTCTGAGTATCTGCTACTTCCTCAGTCTCAATTTCCTCCTCAGCAGTCGTCTGTTGCATATTGGCTCTTCTCGTCAAATCTCTCAGATCCTTCATCACTTGCGAAGCTAGGCTGTAAAGGAAAAAAAGAATAAAATTTTAAAAAAATCATGGAAAACCAGGAGTACGAGTCGCTATTCAAGTTCGAGTCGCCTTCCTCAACAGTTATTGCAGGGCCATCCATGTCGGGGAAAACTGTTCTGACTCTAGCCATACTGAGACGAGCAGAGACCATGTACACAATACCACCAGAAAGAATACTTTACGCGTACGGTGTTCATCAGAAAAAATTTGATGAACTGGAAGCCGAAGTAGCCAACATGACCACTCACCATGGCCTGCCCACTCGTGAACTGATAGAGGAATTAAAGAGTACAGACGACAGTGGTCACAGCCTACTAGTGTTGGATGATCTTATGGATGAAATATGCAAATCTAGTGAAATGTGTTCCCTCTTCACTCGAGACGAACACCACAGTCGCATCTCTGTCATTATGCTATCCCAAAATATCTATCATCAGTCTAGATATTCGCGTACCATCAGCCTCAACACGAGCTACCTGATATTGCTAAAGACATGCAGAGACTTACAGCAGATACACTTCCTCTCACGTCAGATGTTCCCCGGCACTCCGAAGAGACTAGTCGAAGCGTACGAGGATGCAACGTATCAACCGAGAGGATACCTCGTAGTGAACAACTTGACGAGTTCGGGGGACGAGGACGTGTGACTGAGTACTTCTATTCTTCCAGGGGACACTCTCGTACTATACACACGTAAATAATGACGGAGAGAGCGAGAGCTGTACTTGTGTCGTGTGATGCTAGGAAGAGCATCTTACGACCAACTAAGACAAAAAGAGACATATAAATCGAAATGAATGTAATATGTATTTTCTTATGAATTTCTAATCATTAATGTATTTATGAAACACATATCCCGTTCAATTAATGTTATAATGAGCGAGAGAAATGTTGATCTGCTGTGTTTATGATTAACTTAGAATTACCATTATTATGCGTTTTTTAATGATGTATAATTATAGTGCTTAGTATTATGTTATTTACAGTTGCTGTGTTTTGTATAGTGGTTCATAAGAATACTTAGAGTACTTAACTGATGTATGAAGTTGTAATCTATAGGTATAAAGGAGTATACATTAATAATGTTGTTATATGGATGTTTGTTCTTATATACATAATTACTGAAATATTTTCTTTAAACTGTATAGAATAGCTAACCTAGACATTCCTTGACCAGTAATGCACAAAGGGGTAAACTAAATTTAGCCGAATATTCTAACCTGAGCATCTGCTGCAGGATGCAAGCTGTTGCCAGCAGCCAGCCTCAGCAACCCAAGATAGGAGGGGGTGGCACGTGATTGGTCAAGGAATGTCTTCTATGTTTTAGCAGGTATGTTAATTTAAATGTCATTGATTGTCTTTGATCTATGTATGACTGTCATAATCCATCACATGTGTGAAATTGCAAAATATAAACTAGATTAAAAGTATGAAATTTTACCATTTTTGTCCTAGTTCATTGATGCATTCAGACCCTAGTGACCTATAATGGAACGGCTAGGCAAAGTCTGAAAATCTTATTACTTTTCTTAATAGAAATAGTAAAATTAAAGAAAATTCAATACACATAATTAATAATTAAAGCGTAAACACATTCGCATTATCCTATTGACAGACTAGACTGTCGGCTGAGACCCTGAATTTGCACACTTCTGATAAGACTTTACGTCACCTCTTACAAGATCCCGGATTTGGACTAATTAGTTTAATGAGCTATTAGTGCCAATCAATACTTGTATGAGCTTTTTGGAGCTTTTAATAGGGACCTATAGAATGAAGCCTCATCTGAACACTCTAGAAGGTAATGTTGAGCTACCTGACAGTGTGTTACACGAGTTAAGCAGGGGCAAGAGAGTACTCAGGAAAGTGTCTAGAGTAGTCACAGGGAATGCTACCAGCTTTCGCTCAACTATTAGGATCAGCGCAGACACCAGACGTCAGTTGAAGCAGATTACGTGACGCGCTACAAGACACTTGTGGAGTTCATAGAACGCTGTGTCCCTCACCTAAAGAAATTATTATCCGATAGAAATGACTCCGACGATGAAATTTAACAGGAAGGTCTATGTAATACCTTATGAAAAATACGAAAGTATTGTAGAGGCGAATGGAAAGAAGACTTCAGATGAGACAGGACGACTGGCCGCTTCTGCTGCCATAGGCAGCGGAGCGGGCCAGTCGTCCTCCCTGCGGGAATTGAACGGTGAGCCGACATTTAGGGGCCCACAGACTTCGGAGGGAAGGCTTAATGAAAACAGTGGGGTGCCCGCTAGCAATGGAAATATGACTTCGAATGGGGTGCAGTCAATTGCATCTCAGAGTCGTCAAGAAGAAGGTTTGAATAAATTGACTCACGACTCATCACTCGTCAACAGACAATCGCAGTCACATATCGACAGAGCACGTAGTGGTGGTAGTGTCAGAGACAGTGACGATGAGATAGTAAGAAAGCTCAATATTCAACTGAACTCTAAAGCTCACAGGGATAAAGCTCATGCCATATTGAGATTGATCACTCTCGCTAGTGACGGTGGGAATGGATGAGTAGAGGTGACTGATTACGTCGGGTCCCTACTTCACACTCAAGCGAGCAAGTTCCCTGTACCAGTGGGCCATCACAAGTTTTACTGCCTCCTACTGGAACGAGATGTACCTCTTAATCTGATTTCGAATGTCAAATTGAGACGGATATTACACTACATGAAGAACAAGTACACACACAGACCCGAGTACAAACACAAGTACCAGTACCAGTACTCAGGAGGGGGAGGAGAGGAAGAAGAAGTAGAAGTAGAAGAGGAGGAGGAGGGAGAAGAGGAAGAAGAAGAAGGAGAGGAAGGAGAGGAAGGAGAGGAAGGAGAGGGAGAGGGAGAGGGAGATGCAGGAGCTCTGAAAATAATTAAAAGGAGTGTCGTTAGAGGCAGTACCACGCCTGGACTGAATAAAAGGAAATAAGCGGAGGAGGAGGTGGAGGAGAAGGCTGAAGGTAGAAAGAAGAAAAGGAAGAATAAAATTAGCTGGATACGCATCAAAATGGCGTAATGGTACTCCCTAAAGATATAGATGCATATTTATCGAGACGCTTTTACAATCCGAGAACTCCTGGCAGTTTCACAAGCACAGCTAAGTTACACTCAGTCATTAAGAGGGAAGGACGCTACAATATAAGTTTGAGCCGGATTGACGATTGGGCCAAATAGCAGGACATCATCACACTGCATAAACAGGCAAGACTAAAACCTACCAGATATAGACGTGTCATTGCACCGGGTATAAATCACCTCTGGGACAGCGATCTACTCGTACTGAATGGAGAGAGATTCACGAGAGCGAATGAGGGCATGGCATACATTTTGGTTACAATTGATGTCTTTTCGAGATAATGTCGTGCTGAGCCGATCACTAGTAAAGGTGGGAAACACGTGTGTGAAGGATTCAGGAAAATATTCGACTCAGTCTCACATGCAGACGAGAGTTCTGGAAATGAAGAGTCGGATCATCTACCTCGATTCATAAGGAGTGACAGAGGGACTGAATTCACTAATGTAACTGTTACATCATTAATGCTTGAGAGGAATGTGAAACTCATTTACACCAACACTGAAACCAAAGCCAACTACGCAGAGGCCATGATCAAGGGGTTGAAAAAAAACTTTTCCAATTTTTCCAATACAGTAATGCGTACAGGTACATCGACGAGTTTCAGAATATAATATCATCATATAATCGTATTGTTCATTCACGCATAGGAGTCAGCCCATCACACGTCAATAAGGGTAATGAGCAGGACATTTGGGACTACCAGTACGTCACTCAAAATACCGCTAACTTAGCTACATCATTCAAGAGGGCGATTTCTTCCGCAAAGCATTTACAAATTCGCTATTGGTGACTGAGTCAGAGCTTCATATCACAGACGAAAAGAATTTTTCACGCTCCTATGACGAGCAGTTTACAGGTGAAGTGTACACAGTGAGAGCACGAAAATTTTCTGACAGTGTAGCTGTTTACTACCTCAAGGATTACGGTGG
This sequence comes from Alitta virens, assembly GCA_932294295.1. NCBI lineage: Eukaryota > Metazoa > Annelida > Polychaeta > Phyllodocida > Nereididae > Alitta > Alitta virens. The sequence goes on along the minus strand of OW028583.1, from coordinate 18,561,131 downwards.
TGAGACTGTTGATGGCCCTTTCTATTCCAATGAACTGACGCCAGTCCGATTCGACCCAGATGCTTTCTTCAAGATAGAAAAGGTTATCAGGACTAGGGTTGCCCCAGACAGAAAGAGAGAGAGCCTCGTCAAATATCAATCATGGCCGAGTAAATATAACCAGTGGCTACCTAGCGATAGTCTCAAGACTCTAGAGAAGAAAAAGAAGAAGGAAAAGAAGGAGTGAGTTACCATGTTCATTTACGGCGCCAGCGATCAGACTCTTGGAATAAACCCTAACAATAGTGCAGGGAGTTTCACTATTCAGATGCCTGAGGCATTTACGGCACCGAAAAATTCAATCCTGAAGGGGCAGTGGTACCTGGGACTTATCGATATTGTCATTCCCCCTGTCACCAACAAGTGGGCTAAATGGGATGTCATGTACGTGACTTGCACTCAATTGGAGGGCTCAGTAGTGGGTGATGCCTCTGAGCGAAATAAAATGGCACAACTTTGTACGCCTCCAACCAGTACTTTATGCACCAGTGAGAGTGGCGGACGTGAGGCACCTGACTATTGAACTTAGGGACTCGAGTGGAGTCTTATTATGTGAACTAACAGGAGAGACTATACGCCACACCAGGTGTACTTTGGAGCTGATATGGAGGAGAGATACAAATCGCTAGTAGCTATGAAGGCTGAACCGTGGATAGATCATTCCAGAAAACTGCTGGACACACTAGTTTGTGGTAAAAAAAAACCGCAACCAATTGTCATCAAACAGAGCAAGAGCAAGAACACGAGTGGTGCCAATAGTGATGATAAAAAAAATCAAGAAAATTTACCTCTAACAGTAGTGTCACTTATAGAGCAGTCAAACGAAATGGCACAGGCAGAGCTCGCCGGGAAAAATTATAAAAGCTCATTCAGCGAGCACTCGAACTCAGTCAACTCTCAAACGCAAGTCGACGACGCAACGTGTTAAACGCAAGAAGACTGGACCGAATAGTGTGCCTAACAGTAAAATTGCTAGGATCAAAGACATATTCACTCAGCATGACAAGCGGTGAAAAAGTACTAGAATCAACAGACCTCGCCTACGAGGATACGCTTAATTTGTTCAGCGTACCAGTCAGCAACTTGGGTGTCACTGATGTGAAATACCTGTCGCATAAGCCAGTAAATCAGTTTTCAGCTGAGGGTGATGCAAAATTCCATGTACCTGGTGTTGGTACTTCATATGTTGACCTTTCAAATGTCTATCTCTCAACCAGAGTGAGAATAGTACGAGGCGATGGTTCACTTGTGCCATCACTAGATGGTGCAACCTCACCTGCAGATGCATCCGCCGAGGATGAGGGGCCATGGAGTGTTGGTCCTGTTAACAACTTAGCCCAGGCCTTATGGGATCAAGTGGAAGTGAGACTTAATGATCGTGTAGTGACAGGTGGACAGACAGGCTACAGCTACAAAGCATCAATGAATACTCTCTTGGGTGAGACTGAGATGAATGATGCCGAACTGGAATTTTCAATGTTCCATAAGGACTCTGCAAAGTTCATGGATGATGTCAGTCTTCTGACAGGTAGCAATGAAGGATTCAAAAGGAGAGCACTAGCGACTAGTGGAAGTCAAACTGTTGAATTACTATGCAAAGTTGACGTTAATGTCTTCAAAGTGAACAAATACCTCTTAAATGGTGTCACCATTGACCTCACCCTCACACCCACTTCGAACAGATTCAGATTACAGAGCGCAAATCAACTAACCACTGATTACAAGGTGGAGATTGTCGATATTACATTAATTCTCAAACACGTGACCCCCACACCACTGATTCTACTGGGCCACCAGGATGTCATGCTGAAAGAGATTTCACTTGCAAAATATTTCTACACCAAAGAAGAGCTACGAAAATTCAACTTAGCAAGAGACACATCTTCATATTACATTGAGGATGCCTACAACGGCCGAGTACCAAGTAAAATTGTCATAGGCTTCGTATCGGGTGAATCCATGAGTGGTAGTTTAACCAAGAACCCCTACAATTTTCAACACTATGACATAACTTCTATTAATGTGAGTCTAACTGGCACGCCTACACCTGGGGGGCCTCTGAGTGTCGACTTCACATCTGACAAGTACATCCATTGCTACTCTGAACTCTACAGGGGGAAGCAGAATTGCATCAACGAAGCTAGAATAACCCGTGAGGAATACAAAGACGGATACACCTTATTTGTCACTGAATTCTACCCCGTGACGAGGGAGGGATGTGTTATAATAGAATTACGCTTCAAATCGCCACTGAAAGAATCAGTTGTTATGCTGACTAAAGTGACATACCCCGGACTATTCACTATTGATTATGCACGCAATCTCTATTTGACATGAACACTAATCAACTGTATCAGATACTCTGGAATGACTCTACTGCATCTTCATACGTTATGGCAATTATACCATCAAATGCTCTGAGGTATGTACGAGAAGACAGGTGTGAACGTTTTTACATAGTGAATTGCAATGAAAACTCGTACTTACGCGGAGACATCGGCACTAGATGGTCCTGACCATTCATAGTGACAGAGATGAGGACGTGAAGTTGAAGAAGAAGAATGAAGAGCCGAGTCTTGTTGAAGTTTTCGATTCACTGGGGGAGCAGACCTACAATACAGAAATGAATGCTTTTATGTCAAAATTTAAATGTCGTAGTGTGTATTCTAAACATTTATCGACCACTCATTGTGGGTACTATGTACTGTTATACGCGTACTACAGAAGCAGGAAATATAGTTCCTCATGTACGATAAATATACTGGGTGAAACATCTGACGTAAAAAGCCACTGTTTACACCTATACTCTACATGACATGTGATTCACAATTACGCAAAAAATAATGTTACTGCAAATTACGTCTTAAAACGGTATTAAGGTCACCCATTACGGAGAACACTACTGTATTGAATGTTACACAATGTCATCTATTTTGATTTATTTACTGATGTAGTAAATGTATCTGCAACTCACCAGCATGTTACATCTAATAAATTCAGTTTATACGTAATCTTACGTGCTATCTTATGTACATTGTGAGTGCTATAGGTCTTATTATTATTATTATTATTATTATACAATGGTAGATGGGGATAAAAGTGTTATAGAGATACATTGGTAGTGTTTTTTTTCGAAATGTATATACCGTAGTTGTACGAAAAAACATGAAATAAAGTGTTAAAAAAATTAAAGTTAACATCGTTAGAGTTACGGATTTCACATGTATAGGTCTTATTATCAGACAATAGCAGCTGAGGATATATGTGTTATAGATGTGCATTGGCTGTGTTTTTTTTCAAATGTATATATTATAGTTGTACGAAAAAACATGAAATAAAGTGCTAAAAAATTAAAGTTAACATCGTTAGAGTTACTGATTTCGTCTGTAGAGGTATGACTTTAAATTTCATATATATATATATATATATATATATAATTATTGCAAGAGTATCAAAAAGTGACTTACCTTTTTCTGTAGAGTGACGTGTTGAAAGTCAAAGTGATGCCTCTTGCTGCTTTCACTGCTGATTTCCTAGCGCTGAACTGTGTTGTTCAGGGTTGTGGAATAATGATGCCTCCTTCTGTCATGTCCCATACTTTTTATACTAAATAATTACCCTCGGGGTACAGCACATGGCCGGTGGTCGAGTCGGCCGGTGGTCAAGTCGGCCTCAACGCAACCCATACGATGTCAGATCTCGCAGGTGACTATCTCGAGTCACGCTGCAGGGTTAGAATTCTTCCAATCAATAGTATCTCACTATGCCCCAGGCACTTGTTCAAACGTTTGTTAAACGTTGCTTTAATTTTTTTTTTTAATATACTATCGCCCAACACAATTTATTGGTATAGAAGATGTATCACTGGTATATGAAAAAAGGTGCTAAAACAGCTATATAATACTGAGGGAATTAGTTATAAAGCAAAAAAAAGTAAATTGAGAAATCAGATGCATGAATATTGAGCAGTAAATAGAATGAATATAGTTCACAGTTTCGAGTCTAATGCACCCCTTTCATTGTCTAGGGGCGATGGCAATGTGCAGGTCTTTTGTTTTCATTTCATAACACCCCAAATACTAGTGGTCACATGCAGGGGTGGGGGTGCTTTCTTGAGGGGGTTTAAGACGCCATAGCGCATTTTTGACAGAGAGAGAGCACACGTAGAATAAGAATTGTCACATTTTATTGAGAGAAACATGGAGAGAATTGAGGTTTTTTTGATACTGAGCTTGGCTCTCTGTCAGGTGGCTGCACGGACATGCGGCAACCAGGGACAGTGCACCTGCACATCTTCAGGTGCAGTACTTTGTGAAGATGCTGCCTCAGCCCCATTTTTCACAAAGGAACACCGAAAGGACAAGACGATGAATATCAGGACAAGCGAGGGAGAATTCAACATCGAAAGCATTAAGGACAAGGCAGGATTCACGAGTGTACTGGTGTTGGGGCTTTCCAGCGACTACTGCAGTAGGATGACTTCTCTCTTCCCCTGGTCACGCTGTACGACTGCTGAAGACATGGCACTTGTGTCAGGAGTGACTGTCACGACATGGACCATTTCGACTGTTGTTAAGGCCAAAAGAAATGCAGAGAGCATTCATGAACCCACTACTGGATCGAGACATGGTCATGGCACTGGAATGATCGTTTGGACTGTCCTGAGTAGCATTATAGGAGGAATACTCACATGTTGCATCCTGGTAAGCCTAGTGAACTTGCACGCTCATATCAATAGTCATGCGAGGGCTAACGATCCGGCTTTGTGTGCAATTGACTGTTGTTTGAAATGTATGGCTCTGATGCTGCTACCTCTACACCTCATTGCAAAGTGTTGTAACTGCACCTGGGGCAATATGCACACAATGGAGAGTGGTACTCCCCCTACAACGACGCCCTTCACTGTTTAGGTGGGTTTATTTATAAAGAATCTAGAGTGGTATGAGTGTAAATTTAAAGTGTTACTGCGTTGAACACCCCCCACTCTGTAGTGTTAACTGTTAAACAGTGGAGGATGATCCATTAAATATGTATTGCTCATGATTGCATACTAATATCAATTAAATATGTATTGCTCACGGTTGAGCACTAATTTTAATACCAGTAGAGATAGCTGTGTTTCATCTCACTGTATGCTTATAGTCTTTGTTTTTTTATTTCAGAGAAGAGATTTGGTATATGACTATGCAGGTGTCCTTTTCGGCGTGCTGCGTTTTTTTGCGGCCGCATGGGTGGCTTATAACAGACAACAAGGAATAGATAGGCACTACATGGATCCAGAGCTCCATGCTGTTCAAGAGGGTGCAGCAATACTACCTCGTATGCACCACCCCCCTGCAGAGGGACACAGGGCACCCCCTCGAGTTCAACATGCTAGGGAGTACGACTGGATAGATCTTGGGAACATAATCGGCCGTAGGCTAAGAAATCCCCGTGTGCCTCCTCATTGATTAGCTCTGACAATTGAACTTTTATTTTTTGCCTATTGAATGCTATGTCCAAAGTGTGCTCATATCACAGTAGTATTTCATTCTTTTACACTCAATTTATACACTGCTTCTTTTTTACAATTGTTCACCTTTTTTTTCCGATATGCCCATGACTGTATGCTTTTTTACATGTATTATGTATTGATATTTTTTTTTACGTGCACGTCAATGCGTCTTGCTTGTTGTGTGTATACATGTTCTTTTTTGGTTTTATTTAACGCTTATTTTTTTTTGATATACCAATGACAGAGTGTTTCTTTTTTTACTTGATGATACGACTTGCTTGTCATTAGTACACTGCTGTCAATTGATTAGTGTCACTAGTAGTAGTACTAGTACTAGCAGTAGTAGTAATAGTAGTAGTAGTAGTAGTAGTAGTAGTAGTAGGAGTAGCAGTAGTAGTAGTAGTAGTAGTAGTAGTAGTAGTAGTAGTAGTAGTAGTAGTAGTAGTAGTAGTACCTGTAGTAGCAGTAGCAGTAGTGGTAGTTTTTGTCTATAAACACTCAGGTGCTGTGATTTTTTAACCTACACTTTTTTAATTTCGATTCTTTTTTATTTACTGCTTGTATAGAATGCGAAAAAAGGTGTTTTTTTTTGCATTAGTGTTAGTTAGGCTAAAATGTCAGCTTTTAACTTACACTTTTTTAATGTTGATTCTTTTTTATTTACTGTTTATCTTTTTTTTTGCATCGAATGTGAAAAAAGGTGTTTTTTCGTATTACTTGTATCACTACTTTGGTTACTGTTAATTAAACAAAATGTCGATTTTCGTATAGTTTCGCTCCTTTCTTTTTTCTTTAAAAAATTATTTGCACTAGATGAAGTGATAAATGACTTCAATATCAGTGTGGAATGCCTCAATAATTATCAGATAGCTGATAGCAGCTAACTAATGTATGAAGAAAAAAATGTACATATCATTCCTCAATGGCTTATGGTCTTTGCTTCAAGACATATGCAGTGAGTAGCCCAGGTGGCATGTCTGGCTGCTATAATAATGTATTGATCTCGATTTTTATTATTTTTTTTACATATTCCACTCAGAAAACATCTATTGACTTGTTCAATGCACCTTTCCCTCATCGCAATAATATGGTGTTCACAGACAACATCAATACGAGCCTAATGATTCAAGCCTGAGGGTGTATGAGGAGGCACACTCTCCAGGTGGCAGTGTCACATAAACGCTTCCCCCAGCTGGCCTATAATCAACATAATCAAGGTGTTATTGTACATTGAATGGAAGTAAAATCGTTCTTTAAAGGGTGCTATAGTTTAATGATGTGTTGAGGAGAAGAAATATTTTACAAGTATTCTTTCATTTATAATAAATGAGGGGTAATCATGTTGTGATAATTTTTTTTAAATCATTCTTTACACTTTTTGACAGTGGGGCCAAAAAAAAAATTTTTTTTTGCTCAATGTTCTTGTATTTTAATTTAAGTTGAGAGATTATGACATAGTAAATTGACGCAAATAGTTCTTTAAACTTTATCACTGTTCGGTGATTGAAAAAAAAGATTTTGGTCTATATTCTTTAAACTACTGAACTGTTTAAGGATAAAGTATTTTATTATATATTTCAATCAATATTCTTTAGGCAACAGAACAGTTTAATGTTAAAATATTTTGATCTATATTCTTTAAACAGTGGAACAGATCGATGTTTAAAATATTTCATTAATATTCTAGTTTCAAAATTACAAGTAAACTTTCATACCATTTAACAGTGTGACACTACGAGCACCACTAAGAGCACCAGTACGAGTACCAGCACGAGTATCAGTACCAATACGAGTTGGAGTACTAGTACGAGTGGGGGTACTAGCTGGGAGTACGGGTGGGGGTACAGGTGTCAGTACGAGTTAGAGGCTGTATAGTAGAGTGTTGTGAGATGAATGACTAGATGTAAGGAGTAATTGTCACTTGGGAGGAGTGAACGACTCTTAGGTGGAGACAGAAACGAGTGTAAAAAATATTTTTTATACGTTTGTGTAAAGTAAAATAGACATACTTCAATTCACCTCTGCCTAAATAACTCTAAATTTTTTAAAATATTATTCGTGAGTTTTTTTTTTTTTTTATACTTCTCATGAAAAAAAGCCAAGTCAGTACCCTCCGGTAACTAACGCATAAATTAGAGTAATTCATGCATTTTTTGCTGTCACATTGTAAAAGTCCATTAAGACTCCAGTTTAATGGCATTGCAAGTCCAAGTTGCTTAACTCCAAGCAAGCAGCATAAAGTCAATGTGACTTGCAGTTCTTCCAGGTAATAAAGTAACAGTAAGACAGTATATCTTGCTTCCTCAGTTCCAAATGTTGTTCCAGGATAAACTGATATTTTTATTGGTGCACAGGGTTATGTATTAAACAGACAATTCATAAAGTTTCCCCCCAGCAGGGGTGACAGGGGATTACTGACCAATCACAGCACAGCAAATTCAATTACCATTCACATTGTATGGGGTGATACCTCCCCCAAACAGGGCTGCTACCAGCATCTTTCCCCAAATTCTGCCAGGGATTAGGGCAGCTAAGACAATGGAGAAGAAATGGGCCCCCTGCAGTGCATTGCATTGTGCTGAGGCTATTTTTAGCTCAAGTCACAATGGGCTTTTGTGCACAGTGTCAACTTTGGCTTGGTCAGCAGTTTTGGAGGGAAAGTTAGCTCCTCCCACAATTCAGGACTCAGTAGTGAGGCATCCTAACAGGGCAATGCACTCACATAATACTAGTAATATTTAATGAATCAATAATTAGAAATAAACATTCAATCAATTAATAATTGGAAATAAACATTCAATCAATTAATAATTGGAAATAAACATTCAATCAATTAATAATTGGAAATAAACAATCGATCAATTCATAATTGGAAATAAACAATCAATCAATTCATAATACAATCAATCAATTCATAATTGGAAATAAACAATCAATCAATTAATAATACAATCAATCAATTCCTTGCAGCAGGCTAATTTAACATAAAGCTAAGCATGAGTAGCCAGAAATTACTGACACATGTGAGCAGAGCAGTGACTAGCACAATGAAATGATGAGGACACACAACAAACTGCATTTAAGTCACACATGAGCAGAGGCCTGCATAGTGCAGGTGCATTGAAGTACCTGACATGTGCTTGTATAATATAAACATTAAACAACAAGCAAAGTGTATAAGGCTAAGCAATTGCTAGAGCAGACAAAAATGCTCAAGGCAAGTGTAATGAAGAGTGTACATAATAGTTGTATCTGACATGTATATATATCCTTTGCTCAAGGCAAGTGTAATGAAGAGTGCACACAATCAATGTACCTAACATAATTCTACTGACATGTATGTACATCCTTTGCCTAGGGCAAGTGTAATGAGGAGTGTACCTAATAATTGTGCCTGACCTGTGTGTACATCCTTTGCTTAAGGCAAGTGTAACGAGGAGTACACAATCAATGTACCTAACATAATTCTACTGACATGTATGTACATCCTTTGCCTAGGGCAAGTGTAATGAGGAGTGTATCTAATAATTGTGCCTGACCTGTGTGTACATCCTTTGCTTAAGGCAAGTGTAACGAGGAGTACAGCTTGGTCATGTCATACTGTAATATGACAGCTAATAAGTGGCTGCAAGGGGCTGCACTTTACAACATGTTCCCTAATAATTAACAAAATGTCAAAAATAGGTAAACGTTATTCAGACATCAACTCTAAAAAAATACCCCTCCAGACATTGTTCAATAAATTAGTCTCATTAATTCATAATGCACACATGAGGGGCAATTTACAGAGGCCCGGGCTCCTAAATCCACCATATTGTGTTATCATCCGGGCCTGTATGTAGTAAGCACTGATAAGTCTGACAAGACTCTCACTCTTTGTGGACTTCGGTCAGATAGCAAACCAGGTGCAGGCCTTTGCAGTCAGGATCTGAAAACAGGTACATAATTTTATAATTCATTTGTCAAAATAAGAACAGTTTAAAAATAGGGCCTGCAAGTTATGCATTCGTACATGCGTGGAATCGCGAGAATCGTGCTGTCGCTGCTTTGGTACCAATATTAAGCGCCCAGCGTAGTGCAGTGACGTGGTATAGGGATGTGTTAATAATGGACTTATTACTAACATTTAGTGATAATAACACACCAAAATAGCTAGGATTGGCATGCATAAATATCGTTCAAGTCAGAGGAAAATAAGCCAGAATTTACTTTAAATCACAGAGATTATATTAATTGCTTTGCAATGCCCCAGGCGGCGATGAAAAATTGCTGTCATTTGAAACATTATAGATATCTGTTTTCCACCTTTTTCACAAACCTTTGAAAATTCTAAAATATTTTCAGCTTACAGACCACCACCTTTAATGAGGGCAGTAGTACTATATAGTGAACACAGCTAATTAGTTTCTCAAAACCAAGCACTCTGGTTTGTAAATGTCCACTTAATTTTTGGTCATATTTTATGATATATATAGGTAATTTTGAAAAGTACAATTCCCATAAAAATCTGCTCTTCAAACAACCTAATTTATTCAAATAAGATGATATCTTGCATTTACAGGAGTGGAAATTTTACCAAATATTAATTAACCAAAATCTACTATGCCATACTTTCACAGTTTAATTTTCCCAGCATGTTAGATATTCACCTCATTCCATCTCAAAAGGGTATATATCAATGCCTGCATTAATCCAAACTGTATGTATGCCCAACAAGCCCATCAGCAAACATGCAAGTGTTCAAAACAATTAGTGCAAATATAGGTAAAAATTTGGTTTTGCCCTGCTTGTAGCAAATTGCAACCCTTACAATGATGTTCCTTCCATATGTAGCCAATATTCATACATTATTGTAATACTAAATGGCCCATAGGCGGCATGCATGTCAGCGGCTTTTGGCCTTAGTGCATGTTTCCTGTGACCATAACATAACCAGTTTTCTTCTGTCACTTATGTATATGTAAATTGTAAGTGTAGGGTTGAATTTACTGTCTGCCAGTCTGTCTGTCTGTCTGTCTGTTGGTCTAAACATATCGTGAATTCCAGGGGAAATGTCACCCTATGGACACAAAATAAATTTGAAATTTTGTGTTAAGTGTTTTTTCATTTTCTGCAACATACACAATTAAAAATTTTTTTAATTTCACACAAATTATGTTGCGTGTTATTATTTGCTGCGGGATGAACATGATGACATCAAAGGAAGTTTTTGTACGAGGCAGTCTGCCAGGACGGTAAGTAATCAAAATCTGCTGTCATCAGTGGAACATTATATAATAACACAACATGTAATACATGTAAAATTATGTGATTTCAAGCTGATGAAAACCAAAATATTCTTCCATGTGTTTCCGAATTCCCATTGTGATTCTATCACAACAAAATGTTCCAGATTATGCCATTTGCACAAAAACTGGGTGATTAACCCAATCATTTGGTTGTTTTTGAAAGCACAAATATCTAAGTTGTTGAGGGAATTTTTATTATTATTACACCATTCGAGTGCAGATAAATTGCTTTGACGGAATCAAAACCTTGCCTGGGACGGAATCACCAGTTTATAAATAGAGCATCTGTATGTGAATGCAAATCAACAAATCGTGAAATTTTATTTTGTATACTGTAATATGCAGCATGATTACCTATTTAAATCTTTAAATTTTTAGATGCTAAGACTTCGGCTCAACAACAGAGAAAAAGAAGGGCAAGAATTCACTGATATAAAACTCCTTATGCAGATTAAGGTAAGGTATAGTAAACTTTATTTAACGTCCGTATAGGTAATAAATCAACAAACATAAGCATAGTGTGCTTGTAACTAACAACAAAACAAACAGTTAAAACCAGAAATAAAACAAACAATACAATACAGTTAAAACGGAAATAAAATTAACAACTACTGAGACTTAAAATGCATGTCATGACAGAAAATGCGCTAAAAATAAATTTCATATAAAAACACAAGCATACTATGAATACCATTAAAAAATAGATTACTAAAAACCTGAGCAAAACAAACATGATCTACAAGAACATACTGGTCCATTGCATTTACGCAATTCATGACGAAGAATTATTGAGTCTTTGTATTGTCTAATATTATTTGGTAGTGTATTCCATAATGATGTCCCTTGACACTTTAACGAATTTAGGTCATAGGTTTGATTAACATGAAAGAAAATCATACTACACTTGCTCTTACCAGGATGAATACCAATCTGCACATTTTTCTCAGGATCAAGTTAATGTCTATACCACAGTAATCTGGAACAGATCACGACATAAATCTTGCGTGATCAGGGTTGGTAAAAATCATGATTTAAAACATATAGGTATATCAGATTTAAAAAAAGAAATTTAATCAGATTTTTTTATTGGTGCAATTAGGGCCTAATTACTGTTAGTATCAGCCAAGTTTGACAATTTTTTCAGCATTTCTTAGTAAACTTGCTAAAATATGCTGCACAAATGAACAGAACTTTAAAAAAAATCAAGTTGTACTCAAATCCATCATGTTTTGAGTTGTAAAATATCTAGTTTTTTAAACTAAATAAACTTGCTAAATTAAAAAACAAAATAAAAAAACAGATGATCCAAGTTTCCAATTTAAAAAACAAAAAATGTTTTGGGGTTATGTCCACTATGCAGGAACATTATTGCATTGCATTTGGCCATGGGAAGGGACCCGTAGATGCAAAAGGTGGAACAAGCAAGTGTGTCATTAATAGGCTAGTGATGACACGCAAATGGATCGTCAAAAATGCTAAATCATTCTGCGAAGCCCTGCCATATATGGTAGAATAAGTGGAACTTGTTTTGAGGCAACTTGAGATTCAACGACTGAGGGATTATCTTAGCTCTGGATTACCATGCCACACTGACTGGGGAACTTAGGGCTAGGATTATCTAGGTATACCACTGCAATTCCAGGAACCTTCAATACACATTTTTTCAAACCTGCATTGGACGTGTGTCATGATTATAAGAACATTTTGCTCCTCTGCACCTGAGGAATTCATCAATGCGGTCTACTAAGAAAATCTAAAAAAAATTCATTGTAGCTGAGGCAGTATAGTAATTAAAATTTTAACATTTTTACATGAGAATTTAATTCTTGTTATTATGTTCACACAGCTTCTGCTCCACTGCGAGTCGCAAGTACCCCGACATTTACTACAGTAACTTTTGGTAGGTCATCAGACAATGGGGTTTCTTTCATGTACATAAACTGACTCAGTTTGCATAATATGGTTTAATCTACTTACAACAGTTTTAGAGCGAGCATGGACTGTTCAGGAGTGAAAGAGACAGATCTGAAAGATTGCAAAGTAATTGACCAACTTTCTGGCCCATTCCTAATGTCCTTATCATAAAATACTTCCCGGTGCTGCATAGGCCATTATTAATTTTAAGCATTAAGCATTGTAAATTGAACATTTCTTTGTAAATGATATGTAGTTAGAAATTTAATCTGCAATTGTATAATATTTCTATTTTTGATCCAATAGGATCCAAGGTGGTGGAGTGTTGCAGACACACTGCAAATTTATGACAGGTTTTGGTGTTATTCTGTTTAGGCCTATTGACACACACTTTTTATGAAGGTTTATGACACCTAGATTACAATAAACTGTTACCAATTTGTATAGACCAGGAAATCAGGTGGCTCATTATTTTAGAGCAATAAACATGTGATTTTGCCAGCAATCAAATATAGGTGATCGAGTGTATTATAACTTATTTACACTGAGGACAATATATAAATTATTCAGTTTTTTAGTATATTATACATACATTGTTGTTATCATTGTTTTTTATATGATTATCAATTGAGGAAATGTGTGGACAAAAGAGGCATTGTATTTTGTGAGTGAAATATATTTATCTATGCATATATTTGAATTTATATATTTCAGTCTGATATAAAAAAATGTATTTACTACATTTTATTCCATTTTTGGGATCTTTCTCTTGCCTCAGCATTATACCAAACTGTGTGATGCGGACAGACACACTGTCTATCTATCTATCTATCTAGTTTATAGGTAAAAATATATAATCGGAATCTGATATCTATCTATCTGTCTATCTATCTGTCTATCCCGGCCTATGCATAGTGCATGACATATGACACTTTATACAAACATCAAGCATAATATACACATTATTTAAAAAAAAAATATTTATAACACGCCAATATCACGCAACTGAATTCAGGATTTAGGAAAACAAATAATGTCGTCCGGCAAATTACACACTTGTGATCTGAGCTATGCAGGCACGTTCAGTTTACAGGACAAACTATTCAGGTGACTACGTAGTTGCTGTGTACCTCCGAATAGCAAAATTCATGCAGGTGAGTCTGAAATAATGCTAGGTGCTGCATAATGGAAAATGTTGTGTATATATTATGTTACCATAGCAGATATTCCAGGCATTGTTAGCGAAATAAGCATGGATTTGGCTTATTACAGTAGAACCTCCCAGTGAAGGTGAGACATAATGTGATTGAAAAAGTGAGGTGGTCTCAAAAGGGGTTTTAAAAGTGGTATATTATATACTGGTAAGCAAATATATAGGACCAAAATTTGGTAGGCGTAATAGTGAAGCAGTTAAATAAGGTGCTTTTGTAGGTGGGAATCAATTCAACCTCACAGCTCAAAACAACATCACTGTGTGTTGTAGTAACCTCACAGCCCAGCAACCTACTTCTGCAAACGTTTTCCTGGTTTACTCATGTAAAGTAATTAATCAATTTCTCTCATAGTCTGTTATGGTATTAAAGGTCAATCAATGAAATTAATAATTAGATGTTCGTGTGCTGCAATTCTTGTTCTGACAAGCAAGCAATTCAGAAAAATCGCATTAACTCGAAACAAATATGAATCCATTCCTCTTGTATTTTTTTATTTAGTCTATACGCAGCCTATCATAGTTTAACTAGCAAATAACGTCTACAGTTAGGTCGATAACTGGGTTGTGAGGTGTCCCCCACACAATGTTATGCTCGAGTCATTTCAGAAATGTTTGCTTAGAGACAGCACACGATAACCGCGCCACAAGACCACCTCACTAATAAGACTGTCAGACCTAATTATGGGACCAAATGTAGAACACATTCTACATAATTCAATTACAAAATACTTTAGCAATTCCTTCACTGGACAGCGATGACTTTCTGACTGGTAATAATACCTCACGGGAACGTTCACCTGTATTTTTACACCTGTATTTTTACACCTGTATCTAGGAATTGATTTTTGTCCAGACACTGTAATCAATATCAACAACCATCTGTGTTCGCTAGTCAGGGCACCATGTTGTGTTTTCCGTACTAAACTTAGAGATGTTTGTGCAATTTAGAAATTCCCAGTAAATAAAAACCTTTTCAAATTTTCTGTTGAAATAGTAGTATAAAATGATAGTTATAATCAGCCAACCGAGTTCACACATTTTGGTGTCTGATTTGATTTATCAGTTACAAGGCTGATTTGATATTGTTTATCAGAAAACTACTATTGATAGATAAATCAAATCAGACACCAAAATGTGTGAACTGGGTTGGCTGATTATAACTCATATTATACTACTATTTCAACAGAAAATTTGAAAAGGTTTTAGACATGCAAGCTCGACAGCTTGATAGATAGATAGATAACATAGCTCGATAGCTAGGTAGATAGATAGATAGGCAGACAGCTAGCTAGATAGCTCGATAGCTAGATAAATAGACAGCTAGATAGATAAATAAACCGCTAGATAGATAGACAGCTAGATAGATATATAAACAGCTAGATAGATATATAAACAGCTAGATAGATAGATAGATAGCTAGATAGATAGACAGCTAGATAGATATATAAACAGCTAGATAGATAGATAGATAGTCCTGGAGTAAAGTTTTAACAATAGACTGTGTCATTCTATGTCTAACCCGGGTGTTTAAACACCTGAGGAATGCAGCATGGCTGGTGTGTAGAGTTGAAGTGACCAAGCTACCTACAGATAGATAATGGCTCAATTTAGAAGTTATGAATACATATGACAGGCTTACATAAGACAATTGATGAAAACAAAATCACCCTACGAAGAGTTAGTTGCCTTTCAACTCAATAGTTACCATTATCATAAAATAATAATCATGAACGTTGCTATTACGAACATGACTTATGACATTATCCAAACAGGTTTTTCATACAGTCTGTTCTGAGCAGATGGGCATTTTTGATAGGAACCGCTTGGATCAATCAGACTGCTAGGCAGTAGGCAGTCTAACTTATACAGTGTGAAGTGATCCAACAAGCACACTACAGTGAAACTCTCCTTTAAGACAAACTTAAAATACCATCAAGTATCAACACTACCTCCAATGAATTAAATAAAAATAAATGTATTACACAATTTTCTTCCAGAACAGAATTTGCCTTGTACAATTCAAATGTAATTTTTAATTGAAAATATGTACAAATTATTGAATACAATTCACATAATATATATATATAGATTTTATTGACAGCTAAATATCAAATTAATACATGTGTCAGCATGACAAGATAATAAATGGCAAAAAATAAAAAGATAATAGAAATACATGGATCAACAGTTAAAATAATTAAATAAGTAGAGCTATATTATGACTAATACTAATCAACACTACATAGTCTGTCTAAGAAATTCTAAAGCACTCGGAACTAAACAAATAATAACAATAATACTGTTTAAAAAAGCACCAACAAATAGTTTTAGCACAACAATTCAGGTTCAATAACAATACTAAACACTAAGCATAAGATATATATATATATACATGATGTACTCTTGACTGTTATCAACATGGTATACAATATGAAGTGATATACAATGTGAGATGGGAATGTTGACATACAATATGAAGTGACATACAATAGTAGATATTTACAAATATACAACTGTAAAAATTGATACACATATGGAAGCAGTTTCGTCAATGTGCCGCCAGCCATTCAGTTCTAGGAGACATTAAGTTACTATTTATATAAAACATAATTTACACCTCATTAAACAATGAAACTCATCTTCTACTTGGTTCAGATTGCATTTTTCACAAATTCTTTCATCTGCAGGAACATAAGGACGTTTGTGTCTGCCTAATTCAATATTAAGGTTGTGTGAGCTTAGTCTAAAACGTACTATATTACAATAGACAGATTTGGGTAGGGTATAATTCAGATAGGGCTCTATTCGAATAT
Organism: Alitta virens; assembly: GCA_932294295.1. NCBI lineage: Eukaryota > Metazoa > Annelida > Polychaeta > Phyllodocida > Nereididae > Alitta > Alitta virens. The sequence goes on along the minus strand of OW028583.1, from coordinate 18,544,370 downwards.
CACTCTTGAAGGTTTTTTATGTTCTGAGTTTTGGGTTTAGCGTACTATCATTTATCTCAGTGAGCATCTTAGAATGAGCCTTTTCGAACAAGGATAAAATATGCTTGTTTATGCTGGAATTGTCAGAATCTATATCTAGAGTTTCTGTTACTTTATAAAGTCTTGTAAGCCAGCAAGGAACACCTCTTTGATGTAACTTAGTCTGAATGTCATAACAGCTACGCAAGAGCAAGGGGCATGTATTTGACCTTAGCCTGCCAAGAAATTTGATTGCTGAAGCATGTTGTCTGACTATCAGTGGAAATATAGTATACAAATATTGACTGGTGCAAGGGCACGAATACATTTGATTTGACCCAAGGGAGTGACAGCTGTCTCAATTTCCCCAGAATCAAATAAAATTTACTTGGGCCTGAAGTGACCAGTCTATAATTGTTTTATTATACCTCCACCAACTAAAATTTAGGCCTATTATTTTTTAATAAACTTTACAACCTAAGCTCTTTTCGGTTTTCAGATGTTTGTCAAACCCAGATTTATGATAAATTTTCTTAATTAAAACGTGATAGGTCATTTTAAAAATTTATAAATTGTTCAATATGTTTTTAATATTTAATTGTCTACACAATATAATTTATTTATGTACCTGCATGCTGGAAATTTATGAAAACAAATTAGCGCGGACGTTTGTGGGAGGGAGTAGAGTCAAAACGGCCAACGACCATAACGGCCACTCCCCATAATGGCCAACTAGCCAAAACGGCCACCCCCCATAACGGCCAATTACCAGGACGGCCAACTCAGTATTTTTTTTTTATTCATATATATAATATGTATATATATATATGTGTGTGTGTGTGTGTTTGTGTGTGTTGAGTAGTACTTTCATATTTTTCTTATATTACATGCTTTCTTAGGTATATTAAGATCACACCATGAGACAAACTCCACTTAACCTAAAAATTCCCTTGAATCATAATCCTTGATTTTACCCAGAATCACCAGTTAAAATCACTGTATCATTGATGCAAAATTATGCAGGTTATATAATAATCCATATCTCAGTGTAAAGAAGACAAAAGAAATGGTGATTGATTTTCTAAAGAGAAGCTTTGACTGTGACAGAGTGATAAGTGCTAATAGAACTATAGTGTACAACAAATTTGTACAATGGGTTCTTTTTTTAAGAATCATGAGAAACATTAATGTTGAGTGTAAACTTCTCACCCTATTCTACAAATCAGTTCTTTTAAAGATAAAGCTAAATTGAAACAGATTGTTAAGACATGTGGTAAGTTAAAGGCAGACATAAAACCAATAGATGAACTTTAAAAACAAATTTTATGAGACAAGTTGATAAGATTATGAATGATGAGCAGCAGCCTTTATTTAATTATTATACATTGTTAAGATATGGAAGAAGGTTAGCCCTGACAGTACAACATACAAATAGGTATAATCTTTTTTATGCAGTAGCATAAGAGTCTATATAATGTCAAATTAATTTATCTTATCTTAATTGATTACAGCAGCAGTGCAGTGGTTTTATGTTGAAATAGCTAATTTATGAATAAAGAGATGTAATAGCAATCAGCCGTGACCGTTATGTCAATTGCTATTAGCATTTTGAATGATGAAAATAATGGGGTAAATCATGTTTTTTCATCATTGATCAAAAGCAGGAATTGAAACTCTGAATTTCAACGGATTCCTGGTTATTATGCATATTAATATATACAATTAAGTATTTCATATACAGAATAGCAATCTGCCATGTCAATTGCTATTAGCATTTTGAAAGATACAAAGAATGGGGTAAATCATGCTTTTTCATCATTGATAAATATGTAAATATTAAAGAGGGATATTGTCTGTAATTTGTTTTGATCATGAAAATCCAGTTATTATATAAATTATTAATATTTCGTTGTTGTTGTTTCTGAAAATAATCCAACTGGGATTAAAATTGCATGTTCCATGTGCTTTCTCATTCATCTATCTTATATTATAGATCATGTATATACATCTATAGCCTATATGACTTACCTAATTGTATATATTTAATTTTATATAAATTATGAAATATATACAATTAAGTAATTCATATAGGCTAGATGTATATTATAGTATAGAATAAGATAGATGGTTGAGAAAGAATATAAAGCTGCAAATAGTACAATTGGCCGTTTTGGTAGGTGGTCGTTTTATCCTTTGGCCGTCTTGGTATGGTGGCCGTTTTTGCGATTGGCCGTCCTGGTATATTGGCCGTTTTATATTTGGCCGTTTTGACCAGACCCCTGTGGGAGCATCACAAAAAATTATGTTCGATCCCACAAATTTAAGCATTTGTGGCTTAATAAATTAATACATTAATAAGGTTGCAGGTTTTTTTCACGGAATATAGACCCCACAGAATTATTTAAACAAAAAATTAAAATTAAAAAAAACTTTTAAAATGACCTATTAAGTTTAATCAAGCAAATTTATCATAAATTTGGGTTTGACAAACATCTGAAAATAATAGGTCTTAATTTTAGTTGGTGGAGGTATAATAAAACAATTATTCACTGATCACTTCGGGCCATAGTACACTTTATTTGACCCTCTTGAGTGATAGTTGCCACTATTTAGAGGCAGCTATCACTCGTGAGGGTCAAATAAATGTACTAGTGCCCTCGCACCAGTCAATATTTGTATAGTATATACAAGATCAAGTACATTAATAATATCATAGACGGATTGTTTCAAATTAAGTTGAGAATAAAAGATCTGAGGATATTAAGGTATAGCAATACTTGGCCAATAAAGTTGCGATATAGTTTTGAAGCATTATTATTCGTCTGAAACAATAATTTATGTTATCTATTTTTGGTTTCAGCAGACCAATGGACATGTTAAGGAAAAACAGAGAAAAGGTACTATGGCGCACATTGGCTTTTCTGCTTTTATTGTATTTCGTCTTGGCATACACTGGAGATAGATTATTATCAGATTCTGAGCAAATCAGAAGCTCTATCGTCCAGTCGCTGACACTAAATGTAAGTACCATACCTACTTACAAAGTCTACATCGACAAATTGCCATGGTGGCGTTCGGAGAATAGCGTGAAGTTACACTACAGTTCGATGCCTTTTATAAACAGACATGTGTTAAAGATTCCAGAAAGACGACTGTATATAGTTTTTGAAGCACAGCTGGGAAACAACCTCTTCCAGTTGGCCTCTGTCATAGGACTGTCCATATTAACTGGACGTAAACCTTATTTTGTGGTACGCAATGACAAATGGCACCAAACGGCTAGTCAGTTGTTGAATATATCAGCTTTAATTCCAGTTATTCCAGCTTTACCAACTCAGAAAGTAACCTTCATCAAAGAAGTGGCTCCCATGACTTGGGATTCAAAACTTGCAGGAATCATTTCTCGTATGCCAAGTGACGTTGTCGTGTGTTGTTATTTGCAAAGTTGGAGGTATTTCATCCATGATGCTGAAAATATAAGAGTCAAAATTTTAGCAAACATGTTTCCAAAGAATATCCAAAAAGCTGATAAGGACATCAGAAGATATGCAGCGAAGGTATATCCAAATCTCTCACCTAATGCGCCAACTTGGGCAGGAATAACCATCATTGGCATTCAGGTTCGCAGAGGTGATAAAATCAAAGCTCGGGGTTATAACGTTGCACCAAAGTCTTACTTTGACCATGGTATGGAGTTTTATAGAAGGAAGTACAATAAAACACTCTTTATAATTGTAAGCCAGGATCACGAATGGTCCAAAGCAAACATACAAGGTGCTGATGTGGTTCATACCGATCCAGGAGGAAGTGCTGCTGAAGACATGACTCTCTTGAGTCGTTGCAATCATACTTTGGGTTCTGTCGGGTCTTACACATGGTGGGCTGGTTGGCTAGCTGGCGGAACAACAGTTTACTATAAAAATCACACTTACGGAATGGTTGATAGACCAGCACTCAGTACGGAATCAGACTACTGGCCACCACATTTTGTACCTCTTTTATAAAGCGGGACTTACAAAAACATACAACTTGACATGTTTCCGTCCTAACTGTCTTCCCTATACACTACTATATTTGTGCTATACGTACTATATTTGTGTACTTCGGTCAGTGAGCATTGTATCTAAAATATTCTGAAATCAAAACTTTATTTACTTAGTGTCAGTATGCTTTGAGAAGCAACCAATGTCATAAGTGAAATATATATATATTTTTTTTCAAATTATGCTTTTGAAAATGACCAGTCTCAGAGAGAAAATCATGCAGAGTGGTTTGGATGAGTTCTCAGAATTTTATGAAATTTGTACATCCAAAGGTTAACCTCCTACACCATAAAAAATGATGTGAGAATTCTTAAATTTTACTTAGTTTTTCTACAGCATCATCTCAAACTTGGTGCCTTTTGGAGCCATTTTCCACATAAATTTACCATACTGCAACAGCTAAAATACTTATATTTTGGGCCTTCATTAAGTATGGAAAAACTATCAGATATGTACAAAACAGGTTTTTAAATGATGAATAACTTTGTTTTGAGCAAGTGAACACCCTCATTTATTCTATTTCATTGAAAAAGTCATTTCTGATTGAAATTTAAGAATTTCCTATTTGCCTGAAAATTGCAGATGCAGGCTTATTTATTGTTTTTGTCCATCTTAACAACTCTAAAATGGCATGTTTTTCTCTGGGACAGGTCATTAAATGTCCACTATATCTGTCATATATTTTTCTCTGAGACAGGTCAATGTATATCTGTCATATGTTTTTCTCTGAGACAGGTCATTAAATGTCCACTGTATATCTGTCATATATTTTGCTCTGAGACAGGTCATTAAATGTCCACTGTATATCTGTCATATGTTTTTCTCTGAGACAGGTCATTAAATTTCCACTGTATATCTGTCATATATGTTTCTCTGAGACAGGTCATTAAATGTCCACTGTATATCTGTCATATGTTTTCTCTGGGACAGGTCATTAAATGTCCACTGTATATCTGTCATATATGTTTCTCTGAGACAGGTCATTAAATGTCCAATTTATATCTGTCATATATATTTTTCTCTGAGACAGGTCATTAAATGTCCACTGTATATCTGTCATATATTGTGTAAACAGATGTTTATTGTTTTTCAAGCTGATTGGTATTTTGTTCAGATCTTTTGCTTTGCCACACCAATATGTGGTTGGTTCTAGATGCTGGAAAATTTGGCTAATTGAAATAACATATATATATATATATATAGTTTTTTATTTGTGCTATATGTACTATATTTTGTACTTTGGTTGTTACTGCTAAAAGAAATTGCAATGAAATATTCGTGTATTTTCCATTCTATTTTACTAATATTAATTTTTGTGTGATTATCTGTAAATATGCTTGTATTCTATATAGTTTTATTGTATTATATATAGTTTTATTGACAAACTGGATATCAGGAATTGATACATGTATCATATAACATTACAAAACAAACATACAAAACATACATCATTACAAAACCAAGTCTAGTATCTACATCTACTCTAGTGTATACAATCTATAATCTACTAGTTTTTCCAAAGATTTAATTAATAAACGCAAGTCAGTTCCAGTATTTCATGTATATGTATATATATATATATATATATATATACATGAATATTAGACTGCGTTAATACTGTAGGCCAATACTGCAAGTGGTCACAAAACAAACTAGAATAAAAAGTCCATTGCAAATGAAAGAGAGTGTCCATGGGTTGGGTCAGTGGGTGGGGTCTTAATAACAAGAAACAGCTAGATGAAATAATACAATGACCAGCCTGGAAAGCATGATCTACTTGTGTAAAATTAATGCTGTGAATAAAAAGGTGCTGTAATTGCGTATGCATACTTATACAGGTTTAACTTAATAAAAAAAATTCAAAAATTCAATTTGGTTTCTTTCTTTCAATTTTAATATTTTAGCCATTTTGAGTAGGATATTATTTGTCAGTCTAACGATTTTGGTGCTTTGTTTGCTGTTTGCTCTAAAACAAAAAACAAGGTGTTTTTCAATGTTGTTCCACTCATATTATGTGAGTGTCAGCATAAATGAAACGTATTGGTTTACAGTCTGTTACACCACATAATTAATTACACCCTGAGTAGGCCTATTCAAACATGAGCCTTTCTCATCTCCTGGGGAGTCTATCACTGCCTATGGCCTAGTATCTACTCGCACCTGGTGGAGCGAAGCCGTGGTACCTACAAAATCTACTCAGTTCATCCATGGTGAGTATGGGGCATGTTTCCAACTGAAACTGAATGGATTCAAGAAAAACCCATATTTCAAGAAAAATAAGTGTGAATAATTATCAACCAATTGATATTATGTTTCACAACATGTTAACCTGCCAAGATTGCTTGGCTTTGTAGTAGTATAAGGAGAACTGTATGGTGGTGGTGGTGGATTAGGGCTTTACGTCCTGTATTTCTGCACCTGATGGGCTAATTAGGACAGGTAGGGACCATGGCAATAAGATGAAGGATGAAACAGCCATCCAACATAGGCTCGACCAGGAATTGAACCCAGGACCCAGTAGGAGAGCTGTATAGGCATGGTGGGTGGGTTAGACGGGCTTTACGTCCCATATTTTTGCACCAGGTCGGGCTAATCAGGACAGGCAGGTACCAAGGGAATGAGACGAATGAGGAAGCAACCTTTGAACATGGGCTGGATTTCAACCCAGGACCCAGTGGTGGCAGTCCAGCGCGCTACCACTGAGTTAGTCCTTTTCCGAAGGACTTGTGGCTATTTCATAATGCCCATAATGTAATTGCTTATGTAAACTTATTTTCCATTACTTATTTACTTGATTGTGCATTGACATTTTTACTTATTTTTCATTTCACTTCATTACTTTTGTTGTGTAGCAACATCTTTAAATTTACTTTTCATTTGTTAACACATTTTGGTCTTTTTATACATGCATACATCAAAACATAGTTTTACTGATTAAACATTTAATTATCAAATGTGTGTCATCATGCATACAGGTTTTCAATAGAAAAGAGAACATATTGTAAAGTCCACCTACCCAATTTTGTGTGTATTTTCTTTTCTTAGCCATTTTAGTATAGCCATTTATTTTAACCTGGAAGCATGTCATCTCATAGTTACTTCTGCCAACCTCTCAATGAGCATATATACAAGTCATACATATCTATCATTATGTTAATAGGTATTATCATGTCATTAGGGATTTTATATTATAGAGTCATGGCCTTCCATTTGGAAGCATGACTTTGCTGGGAATTCAAACTTTAATATTTGGCTGGGGGTTTAATTGTAATCTAGCCCTGATAGAGAGCTCTGGGATAATGCATATTAAGCTGATGCAGCACCAAAGTGTCAGACTAATTATCAGAGCTTTTAGATTGCACTTCATTTGCCTCCCTAATGTTCCAGTGCATTGTGTGTTTAGCACTAAGCAATTCCCTTTGTATTAAATTGGTTATACAATGTTAAGCAGCAGTAAACCCTGCTGGGAGCTTATCTCCAGGTGCATTATGCAATTGACAATGAATTCTGTCTGGAGCGTATCTCCAGGGGTTTTATTTTAATTTTATTACAAGTGTGTGTGCAGTTGTTAAGAAATGCACACTCTAAAAGATTAGTTTGCAGTTTATGAATCAGGATTATTCTGTAGCTTAGGATTATTCATTGAGAGGGGGGTCCAATGAACCAATGGTCAAGATGTGACCTTTGCTCATCTTGATTGTGAGTTATCTGTTGGGCTGCAGGCCACCAGATTTTGATTTACATATTGAGACACTCCCACAAATGGGGAGGTGCCATTGTAGGGCATATAATGATTTGATGTATGCAATAAATTCAGTTTATACCTAACCCAGATTTGGAAGGGAGCAAAAGCAATATTTGTCTTACACTTGTCTTATTAAATCAAACCTGGAGGAAGATATGCTGCTATTGAATCCACATGTTGAATAGCATGCTGAAGGACTTGGTACTTCTGAAACTTGGAGTCTAGTTTTGATTAGACTGGCTAGTCCAGTGTACATTAAGCTTGGGTGGTTAACAGGAGTCCGAAATGAGCCCCAAGACTTTATATCTGGTGCCCCTGACGTGATGATGAAAATTGATTAGATGGACGCAAGAAAATTGGCATGGAAAGCTGAGTAAATGTAAGTGACTCATTCTTGACACCCCCGCACCAGCATTCCCCCACTGAAGACGCTGTGACCACGCTGCCAAAATGCCTCTTCCGACTCATCAGGATGACAATCTGCCCCACACACTACCAGACACGATGCCTGAATTACAAGCGGATGCTCTTCAAGTATTTGAATTTAACCGCTTTATCAGTGAAGAGAGGACCGACCGGGCCATGACAAGGCAGCTGTTGGAGGCAGAAAAGGAAGAGATGGCAAGGCAGCAACAAGAAAACAGTAAGCGGCAGCAGGCGCATCATGCCCGCCAGCACGCCGAGGCGTTGGCCAAACGAGTGCCCCACTGCGATGGAAGCAATCCAGGCACCGTGAGGGAATGGCTGCGAAAGGTCGACCTGACACAACCCTACTCTAAGATGACAGTTTACATCGCTTCCCTATCGGCGCAGACCACTCTCCGCAGAGAGCTGGAGCACTATCTGTCACTACAACACTACAGAGAGCGGGTGACTTGGGAGGAATTGCGACTGCACCTGTAGAAGGCCTTCCTGTCTCCACATGAGGACGATCGTCTGCGCCATGATGTCGACAAGATCCGACAAGGAGCTTATGAAACCACAGAAGCATATGGGCGACACTTCAGGGAATGCGCCGACCTGGCTTACCCGACTCCAGAGGGGGCCCGAAACGCAGACCAGCGGAGGCTCCTACTCAAGGCCTACATGAGGGGCCTGCGAGATCGCCATATTGTGGAGAGACTGGTGAAGGAAGGACGGCCTGAATCAAGCTCTCAGGCAATGAACCTCGTCACGGCCTATGAAGCCAATGACTACAGGCTGCAATTGGCCCTGGATGAGGGAGTGGAGCTGCGCGGGAAAGAGCCGATGGAAGTGGATGCCCTACAGGCAACAGCCCCGAAGGAGGACTCAGTGGCAGAGGACTTAGCGGAGGTGAAGAGGCCGGTGAGCGGACTAACCCTGCACTTCACGAAGTTGATGGCCTCCCTGCAGAAGGGAGAAATGCCCCCAAGGTCAAGGGAGAGACAAGGTGCCGACAGAAGGGAACAGGCCGCACCCCGCAGTGCCACCCAGTTCGAGTTCACCCAAGAGGGCGTGCCGGTCTGTCACTTTTGCCAAAAGGAGGGCCATATACAGGGATTCTGTCGGACGAGGCAGGCTCGCCAGCAACAACGCTGGGAAAACGTTCCACAGCAACAGGGGGGCCAGTAGGCACCGCAGCGGTTGAGGAATGGGCGTATGTAGGATTGGATTTCTATGGAACTGTAATAGCAGCCCTCCTCGACACTGGCGCCTCCCGCACTGTGCTGCGGCGCCGAGAATATGAAATGCTGTGCAAACAGACTGGCAGGGTCCCCCTGCTCAGAAAGACAATACAACTGTGTGGGGTGACTGGGCACAGGATGGGTGGGTGGGTGATTAGGCTTTACGTCCTGTATTTCTGCACCAGTTGGGCTAATTAGGACAGGCAGAGACCATGGCAATGAGACGAAGGATGAAACAGCCATCCAGACAGAAATTGGAGAGACTAAGCTTGGCAGCATTTCCGTCATAGTGGTGGAGGACATTGGCCATCCAATGATCCTGGGGAGAGACAGACTCAAGCAGGAGGGAGCAACGATTGACTATGTGTCCGGAATGCTGTCCTGGCGAGGTCATAGACTGCCACTGCAATATGCATGCTCTACATTGATGACATCGTGGTGTATAGTACGTCAGATGAGCAGCATGTGGAACATCTGCAGTTGTTGTTTGACAGATTGAGAACATACAATCTGCGGTTGAATCCCGCCAAATGTGTCTTTGGACTCTGAGAGGTCAAGTTGCTGGGCTTCATAGTCAGCAATCAAGGACTAAGGGCTGACCCCGACAAGGCCGCTGCCATCTCCCGCATGACGTCACCTGCCTTTGTGGCAGAAGTAAGGAGCTTCCTGGGCATTTATAACAGGATATTACAGACAATGTGTGCCAGAATATGCCAAGATAGCAGAGCCACTGGTGAACCTCACGCGTAAGAACATCCGTTTTGCTTGGGAGCCAAGACATCAATTGGCCTTCGATGTGCTCAAGAGTGCTTTGACCAGCGACACAGTAATGGCACATCCACAAACCGACAAGCCCTACCTATTGTAGACAGATGCTTGTGATTATGCAATAGGGGCCATATTGTGCCAGTTGGATGACCAGGGAGTGGAGCGCCCAATAGTGTATTTGTCAAAGCAGCTCTCTGATACCCAGAGACGTTGGGCCACCATTGAGAAAGAGGCTTACGCTGTGGTGTATGCCCTGAAACAATTGAGACCATACCTCTGGGGCGCACAATATCGCACTTTCACCGACCACAAGGTCAGTCCTCCTTGCAGAGTATGGCTGCAGGGTGGAATATCACAAAGGCAAATTGAACATCAGGGCTGACATGCTATCTCGCATCAAGCAGTCAGAGCAAATCAACACCTTTGATGTGGACTATTGGTGCCTGGGAGATCAGGAGGAGCAAGATCAGGTGTACGGCATTGATATGAAAGAGCTGGCTCGCCTGCAGAAAGAGATGCCTGAATGGTCAGAGCACCTAGATGACGAGAGTGAGGTTGAAGTAATCAGAAATCTACTGTTCTCCCTCAAGCGACCGTATCAGTATGCCCCTGACCATCCAAGATTAATCCTCCCAACTACGCTGAGGGCACAAGTAGTGAGCAGAGCTCACCTAGAAGTGGGCCACATGTCCCATCTCAAAACAATGCGCAAAATTCAAGAGGCCTTTGTCTGGCCAGGCATGAAGCGCGACGTTAGAAACCACGTCTTGCGATGTGCCACATGCCTCACTCACTCACGACGACTGCCCAAGGCACCCATGGGAGAAATGCCCATCGCAAGAGCACCAATGCAAATAGTCGCAGCAGACTTAATAGGACCCCTGGTAAAATCGCCATTAGAAAATCAGTACATCTTGACGCTGATAGACCATTGTACTGGTTGGGCTGAGGCGTATCCTCTGCCAAACAAGACCAGCCAAAGCTTGTGGACCCGACTGACTAGGGAGTTTTTTCCAAGACATGGCTATCCAGACGTCCTGATTACTGATCAAGGGCTGGAATTCACTACCTGAGGTAAATGGGGGTGGAGCACCGCCGCACTACAGGCTATAACCCGCAAGCGAATGGGAAGTGTGAGCACTTTAATGGCACTTCAAAACAGATACTGGGTCGCCTGATCAACAATGCCAGGGACGCCTGGGAGGACCAGCTGGGACCAGCATTACTGGCATATAACGCCGCAGTATCTGAGACCACGCAACACACTCCCTACTTTCTGCACTATGGCCGATGCCCCCGGTTGCCCATATCTAAACTATTACAAGACGAGCCCGTGTTAGACAAGCGTTTCAAGCACGTCGCTGATGCCTTGAGGACAGCGGCTCACGTCACAGAACAGTCGCGCAAACACAATCGTGAGAGACTAGCAAGACAGGCGAATGCAGGAGAGGTCAAGGTGGGAGACTCCGTGGTATTAAAGGCAGCAGAACCATGACCTTGTCCAGCAAGTGGGACCCGCAGTGGACAGTGGCAAGGAAAAGGCGGTCAATATCAACAAGGTGAAACTGGTGGACCCAAACATCGCTTGGGATGAATTGAACCCAAGACCACTCAGACATCCAAACCAGTCGTCACGCACCTTACAGCCCAATTGGCCACGTCCTCAGTGATGCCCCCTTGTCCAGCGGCAAACCAATGAGCAGCCCAGACAGTCAGCGACAAAGCGCAGGCGCGCAGATGATGGTCAAGGGAGAGCTCCACATAAGCAGCAGCACACAGGTGAAGAGCCAGTCAACCTGCCTGACACCAAGAAGACCACATCAGCCCTGATAGAGAGCTCTAGGATAATGCATATTAAGCTGATGCAGCACCAAAGTGTCAGACTAATTATCAGAGCTTTTAGATTGCACTTCATTTGCCTCCCTCATGTTCCAGTGCATTGTGTGTTTAGCACTAAGCAATTCCCTTTGTATTAAATTGGTTATACAATGTTAAGCAGCAGTAAACCCTGCTGGGAGCTTATCTCCAGGTGCATTATGCAATTGACAATGAATTCTGCCTGGAGCTTATCTCCAGGGGTTTTTATTTTAATTTTATTACAAGTAAGTGTGTGTGCATTTGTTAAGAAATGCACACTCTAAAAGATTAGTTTGCAGTTTATGAATCAGGATTATTCTGTAGCTTAGGATTACTCATTGAGAGGGGGGTCCCATGAACCAATGGTCAAGATGTGACCTTTGCTCATCTTGATTGTGAGTTATCTGTTGGGCTGCAGGCCACCAGATTTTGATTTACATATTGAGACACTCCCACAAATGGGGAGGTGCCATTGTTGGGCATATAATGATTTGATGTATGCAATAAATTCAGTTTATACCTAACCCAGATTTGGAAAGGAGCAAAAGCAATATTTGTCTTACACTTGTCTTATTAAATCAAACCTGGAGGAAGATATGCTGCTATTGAATCCACATGTTGAATAGCATGCTGAAGGACTTGGTACTTCTAACACTTGGAGTCTAGTTTTGATTAGACTGGCTAGTCCAGTGTACATGAAGCTTGGGTGGTTAACAGGAGTCCGAAATGAGCCCCAAGACTTTATAATATGTGTCATGACTGACCCATCATGCAGAATACTGGTTTCCAATTTAAAAGAGAACATATGTCCCATCATTATCTAATTCATTTAGAATAAGTTCATATTAAACCTGAAAACTTATATCTGCCACAGTTATAAATAGATCACATTTGTATTACAAATTTTGTAATGAATTATTATTATCATTATTATTACGGGGTGTGCACGTGGATGCTGACTCTTCAGCGTTGGTGAGCAAACAATGGCTTCTCCTGGAACCAAAGCTGGGTCAAGCGCCATAGTGAAGAATAGGGTTGATCAGAACAAAGGTGGATTATACGTTAAATAGTTCATATTTAAGTCCTAAACATTTACGAAAATCACAAATGACCAAAATACTTGCTAGATTTTAAGTTAATGGCCAGAGGAAAAATGTAAACAAACGACCGTCTCTCACCTCACTGATAATCTCCGAGACTTGAAGGAAATTCTGGCTTATTCCCTCTAACAACATACTTAGGCATAATTGTTCTGACTGTCTGTAAAAAGTCCATTATTAACATTGCTGGGCGATTGGTTCCGAAGCTGCTGCTGATAGCGCGATTCGCGTGATTCGCCGCATGTACGTATACGTAACTTATTTACCCTAATACGGGTGGTGGGTGGGTGATTAGGGCTTTACATCCTGTATTCTGCACCTGCTGGGCTAATTAGGACAGGCAGAGACCATGGCAATGAGATGAAGGATGAAACAGCCATCCAACTTAGGCTCGACTGGGAATCGAACCCGGGACCCAGCGGTTGGAAGCCCAGAGCGCTACCTCTGAGTTAGGCCCCCGCCCTAATTTACCCTAATACATGTTATAGTACATTTACTGTATATAAACATTCAAATGCACTTGACAGTGAACATTAAGATAAAATAGGAGTCTAAAAATCAGTAAATTGAATTTGAATAAGTTCAATTATGTATAAAACTTAAAATAAAAGAGAGTTAGTTAAAAGCAATAAAAAAGTCAGTCGTTCAGCTCTTCTTGAAAGCTGACACTGATGTGATCTTCCTTCCTTGGGCAGGTAAGCCATTCCACAACACTGGCGTCACAACTATAAAGCAGTTACCTATATTACACTTTGATCTGGTAAGATTTCTTCCTGAGAGCACACCATGTGAATGTTAACAAACTGACTTGCAGCAAACAGCTTTTAGAAGTTGGTATTTGTAATTCTGCTGATGCGTATTTAAAAAAGTCTATTATGGAGTCAGCATAAATATACCTTGCTGTAAATTAATGTCTTTTATTAATATTTATTGTTCTCCTTTACCCTGTAATTTTCTGCATTTATTACAGACATTGTTTTAAATATAAGTACACCTTGTAAAGGTGTGTGTAATAAATATATATATATATATATAGGGAATTGACTTTATGCATAAATAAAGATATTCAATTCCTACATCGGCAATGCGATGGGACTAGCAAATACACTTAATTTACATTCTGGAACTTCCCTTCCATGCTAGGCAGAAATGAGACAAAATCTTCACAAATTTTCAAGTTGAGGTTAGATTTACAATAAGCATAAAAATTTGTTTTGGAAACAAACAATACTGAAATAATATGGGTAATATCAACTTACAAACCAAATTTGGAGAAGATCCAACCATTAGAAGCTGAGAAAAGTTTGATTATAGTACAAATTCAGGCCTCGCAAAAGCCCCTTCCCTGCCTACGCTGCTGCTGCATTGACCCATATATTCTCAAGCCTCAGACCGTTCGTTCGCTTAAATACACCTGTTCTGTCATAGAACATAGTATGATAGTTCTATATCCCATGACTGAGCATGTTTTTTCCCTGATACTGGTGTTTTTCCCTGGGTGATATTGATCTCGGGGATGATATCAAAGGCTCGGAGGGATGATACGGCTTTTCGAGGGATGATACGAGATTCAGCCAATCATAGACAAGAACTGCAGGGACGATAGTTTTTTTAATTTTTAACCAATGAGCAACCAATAAACAGGGATGATAGGTAGGTAGGTAGTGTTATTGTTTAATGCCTCATCAGCACCTGAGTTGGCTATATAGAGGCTCTCTAGGGTAAGATTGATCATCCATAGTTGGTAGTAGAAACCAGAAGCATGCAAAAAATCAATGAGTGTCTGCGTTGGATAGCTGGAGTAGCTTGTGCAATGCGCACTGTCCTGTTTTAGCCACTGGGGATAGAGGTCTTCACCCCCAAGTGTTTCCACCCTCGCCGCGTGGAGGCCCAGGACCTTCGAGGGCTAAAACAGGGATGATATTGATTTCCACCAATCAGGAGCAATTTCAGAGACACACCTCCAAAATTGAACTGGCCAATGAAATGCTGTTGCTATCAGTTTGTTTTGTTCAAAACAATGACAAATTTGGGATTTCAATGTGTCATGAGCGTCATCTCATCAAATGGATAAAAACTATTTTTCTTTCATTATTCTATAATTACAGAACTTTTCTGAGGGTACTAATAACTTCAAATGTTGTGCAGAAGATCTCAAAACTGCCACTTGTTGATCAACAAGTCAACACTCAAGTGTGACACTGAGGCCATTTAGGTGAACTGTGTCTGTTCCTGTGCTTGTAATCGGTCAGAAGTTGTCATATTTCTTGAAATATGCCCAAAAACCAATCCACAGGGAATCCACCAACTTAAAAGCATCCAAACACTGCCATTTAAGCTCCGACTGTGGCATTTAGCTGACTAGAATAGTGACGTTTTTGTGATGTCATCAATCACGTCATAGGCTTGCAGTGCTAAATTTAGCTAGAGCTGCATTGTAGATTTGAGTTTAAAGCTCCATTTCGGTTGCTCAAGACACCCAAAACATCAGTTCTAATTATTCAATATTTACGAAATTACAGGGGATAAATCTTGACGTAGAAATTGATCACACTGTGAAATATCAAGCATGAGAAAAATTCATGTAAGCCACGCTAACTTGTTCAATTGGAGGAGGCATGTTGGTTACAGACTACTGTTATGATGAGTGTATGGTTTTTTTAATTTTAGCTATAAAAAAACAGTCGACCTGTATCATCCCGGTCTGGGGGTGCTGCTTTGGTTCAGGATTGGTGTAAATATATAGTTCATGCACTTTGCAATATTAATTCAATTGTTCTTGCTTAAAATTTGATTCTGACTAGGCTCAGCTTTATTAATTACTCACTCCACTGAACACCTCAGGATGTGGTCTGTCACTTCCTGATCAATGTCCTGTCCATTATTTCTTGTATGTTCTGATACAAATTACACTGGTTTTAGGTGCAGGTGTTCCCTATCAGTTGCAGTAACTACACAGATTTAGAACTATGTTAAGGGTCTTTGCACATATCATCAGTCTGCATCTATCTATGCATGCTCTGGGGTGATTATTCTTGCTTGCCTGCTTTTGAGGTTTCAGTATATTTCACATAAATAGCTACTTTTAAACTATGTAAAGCACATGGAGAAACAAAATATGTGGTTAAGTTTCAAATATGTATTCTCATGAGTAATCATACAACATAAAAACGGAATGTATTCACACAACCTAGTAAGGTCAGTGACCTGGGGTCATCACATTACTCCCTTCTTACTGGGAATATGCCCCCATATTCAAACTAATACATGTAATAGGCTGTGCGACGACGATCAGGACGACATAAAATAACGAGATTCATACAATTTCACAAAAATCACAATTTTGCATACAATCATACAATAACAATCGCCCTGCAGCGTGACACTAAAAAGCTGTCACGCCCGCCCCCAGGCCTGGTTCTTCCCCTGAGCTGGCCATCATCCACGTGGTTGACTCCTTGGCACCGCTGCAAACACAACATTCAACACACAACAATCACATAATACACATAGAGTCCATTATCTTTATCCATGTCCATCTTCGCCTTGGACAGGGGCCAGTATCGATTTCTGGATCTGCAAGGTCTTTTTACGCGGGAAAACCAGCTGCTCGTAGTTTCGAGTGATGACAGTTGTTATAATTAGCCGTATCATAATTTTCCAGGCGTCACAGTTTCTAAATTCGGCCATTATAAAAGTCACAATTCCACTCGTCTCCATCATTACCTCCTGGCTCCCCGCGGGGCGTTGGATCCGCCCTTGCGTGGTGTGTTGATGTTCAGCGTCCAAGATGTATCCAGGTGTCATTTCGTGTTGATGTCCAGCGTTCAAGTCCAGTCCGTATCCAGGTGTCGTTTTATGGGGGGTGCGTTCCAGGTCGTCGTCGTTGTGTCAACCTGCAAGGCCTTGCGTTCAAGGCCTTGCAGCAGAGGATCCAGCTGCCCTTGCTTCCTCCATCCATCGGTTGCGGTCAGCCGTCAACCTCTTGACCTCCTGGTATAGGAGGTCAGATTGCCGGGCCAGGGCTTCTCGCTGTTCGACCTCCCCGCGAAGCTTAGCCTGCAGCTCTTCATTTTCGCGGGCAGACGCGGCCGTCTGCAACCTGGCCCTATGCACCTCCAGGACGATGTCCTGGTACTGGGCCCTGGTCACCATGTCCTCGGCTACTGCTGCTGGTGCCCTGGTGACTGTTGCTGCAGAATGGGGCCGCTTTGGCGTCGTTTGCCGGCTTCGGGGCGACACGCTCGAAGCTGCTTCTGTGCTACGCAGCTGCACCACCCTGGTGCTCGTAGATGCAGTAGTCTTGGAGGGAGGCGCCCTGCTGACCAGGGTCCTCGTCTCGGGCGTTGCTGGCAGCGACCCGTCCGAGTTGGGCCCATGGATAGTCGTCAAACCCGTGGCCGCCGTCAACTCCTCAGCCCGTGTACGGGTATAGCCATGTGACCTCTCCAGGTGACGCCTGAAGTTTGTCCTCCTGTCTGAGGGCAGCGCAGCGGGACATTCAGGGCACTGGAAGCCCACATAGGCCACTGCGTGGGCCACACTCACGTGGCGAGTGAGAGACTTGCGGTCTCTCACGCGTTTCCCGCAGGTGGCACACATATAGTTGAGGCCCTCGACGTCCCGGGGCGCAGCTGGCAGAACGACCTTGGGGGTGCTGTCCGGAGCCGAGACGTCACTCGGGGCCGAGACGTCACTCTCTGTCCCTCCGTCATCTGTGGTCCCCTCACTTTCCATTTCCTCCAGCCTCCCTTTTCCTGGCCGTTCCTCGGCCCTGGCCGGAGTGGTCATAACTTCCTCCGTGGCAGCCTCCGTAAGCGGAGCTGCCTGTGGTTCCTTCGTAGGCGACCTGGTAGCCTCGGTGCAAGAGACCTCGCCCTCTGCGCTGGGCCTGGCCACTCGCTCCTTGGCGTACCAAGGTCGCCTCTTGAGACTCTCCATAACCTCCTCCTGGGTGGTCGCTACACCCAGGTCTCCGATTATCCACCCGCTTAGGATGGGCATATCCTCTCTCCGAGGGCGGAGACGAAGATACCTCCTCATTCTTGCCATCTCAGGTAGTGTTGCTGACTCGTACCGCTCCACTGCCGGGTCCTCCAACTCGTATTCCTTCCTGGACATGTAGGCCCACATGTCCAGGTGCAGGAGTCCCAATCTCTGCTGGCTCCAATAGTCCGGGGCCAGGGAGATTTGAACCTCTGACGTGGGTGACAGGCCGCAAACGGCAGCCACCTCAGCGTCGCTGGCAGAGACCTCGAGCTCGGCCCCAATCTCGAGGCCCGCTGCTTCCATGGCAGCCAACACCATATCCGTCTGTTCTGATGTTAGCTGGGGTCCCTCATCTTTGTTCACGTTGTCCAGGAGCACTGCTGGCATAGCAGTTGCCTCCTCTCTGTTCTGATCCGCAGAAGACATCCTTATATATGGGAAGTTGTCCTGGTTGTATTTGCAAAAATTCTGAATGGCTAGGTGTATTCCTCTCGCTGGTTGCAGAAGGTGTGAGACAGGGCGCCCCACTCCCTCCAGCTTTTTGCCGCACTTTCTGAGTCATGTGACAGGTCAGGTGACCAGAATCACAAGTCATGTGACTCTAATCACCTTGTTGACCAGTTGACCCTTCATCCCCCCCCCCTCATAAAATTTCTTAATTGAGGACTGCACCAAAACTGACAAAATTAGTACAAAGGGATGCTTGTTCGAATTTCGAACTTGGTTGACCTTTTTCCCCAGTGGAAATTTTCCATGAATGCAGGTCACTGGAATCAGTGAATGCAGGTCACTGGAATCAGTGACACAGTTTCAGGAGACAAAGAAAGTGAGAATTTCTGAGTTGCTAAATGTATAATTCAGCAAGTCCTATAAGCCAAATAAAACAAACCATCAGGAACGTTTCACGTTCTATGATGACAAATAGCCAATTCCTTATCATTTTATCACAATACCCCGAGAAAACAACCATTTATCGCTGTAACCATAGTCTAGCAATTTATATCCATTTGCTGACCTATCCAGATTACCCAACTAGCCATATAAAGTTTACCATGGGGTTTAAACATTTTCATAACCACTACAGCCCTTAATTCTTGCCAATTAAGTTATTTTCCTGATATTTCCAGTGTTATGAGGCATTTTACCCATTCTTATTACCTAATTTCGTGTTTGCCCCTGCTTTTAACCAGCAGTGCCCAAAATCTACCTTTGCAGTATTCCTCCCTCTTTTTATTCAAAAAGGGCTGCACTTGTAGTGACCATTTGGGTGGCACGTCTAAAAACCCACTCTACAGGACACGACCACGTGTTCCGTCCACGAGAGTCAGGTACACGAAATGTCCAGTCACTAGATAGTGACTGCAGCGACGCACCTCTTTAAAATGTCGACATTTACCACGTGTTTGAGAGAATCCTTAATAAAAATAAATAAAAAACATGTGCATGGGGAAAACTAAGTAAAGTCAAACTATATATTGTCTAAATGAAGCTACAATTGGTATTTATTGCATAATCGTGTTAGAAGTCAAGCAATAAGTGCTATTTCCCTCTGATATGCAGGAACCAGAATCTTAAAGTCACTGGTAACCTACATTGTGGCCTAACCTATCAGGTGGCTTCCTCAGCCTACCTGGTAGAAATGGAGCCGCTTCCGGATCCAATTCCCGAGAAGGAGCTGAGGGCAGCTCCAAATCCAGAAAAGGAGCTGTATCCAGATTCGAACTCGAATCTGCGAACCTTCTCGTGTCCAGGGGACCGCGTGTTTGCAAGCCGCGCCCCCTATGTCCTCCTGTCCCCGCAGCTCCGCCCCGCTCTGGCCGCCCAGACCAAGGCTGCGCTGCGTCACCACTCAATTCTCCGGGCAAGGGCGGATCCCGCCCCTCGTCTAGGGGGGGTCGCACTTGCTCCGTCCTCATACAATGATGGGTCCAAATACGGATCGTCTGCTGGAATGTCAGGGATCCGGATCATGTCGTCTGGAGTCACCTCAGCTAAGTACATCTTGAGCTGATTGATGTGGACGATGCGTTTCTTTCCAGTGGCTGGGGCCTCAATCTCATAGTTGACCTCCCCCATTTTCCGAGTGATTTTGTAGGGTCCCAGAAACTTCAGGGCCAGTTTCTGTTTAGCCAGGGGCGGATAAAACCATAAGACCCAGTCTCCAATATGGAATGACTGTTCTGTCGCCAACCTGTTATAGTGCTTCGCCTGCCTCTGGGCTGCTCTCCTCATCTGAGTCCTGCACTTTTCAAAGGACTCTTCCATGGCTTCACGTATCCACTCCACATATTCCACTGGACAGTGGTGCTTATGTTGGAGAGCGTGACCATACATCAGATCTACAGGGAGCATCGCCTCCCTGCCCAACATCATTCTATTTGGCGTGATATCTGTGGATCTATGGGGCGTAGCCCGATAGGCACCCATCACGTAGGGGAGCACGTTGTCCCAGTCATCCCTCCTGTCATTCACCAACTTCGATAGCATATCACCCAATGACCTATTGAAGCGTTCCACCAGCCCATCGCTTTGGGGATGATAAGCCGTCGTTCTGGTCTTATTAATCCCCAAGATTTTGCACATTTCTTGGAATAATTTCGATTCGAAATTAGTCCCTTGGTCACTATGCAAGTGATAGGGAGCCCCAAATCGCAAAATCACGTTGGTCACCAAGCAATCAGCCACCGTATAAGCCTCTTGATTAGGAAGAGCGAAGGCTTCTGTCCACTTAGTAAAGTAGTCGGCACGACTACTATATACTTGTTATTGGACTTCGTGACAGGCAATGGTCCCATTATGTCAATGGCCATTCTTTCCATCGGCATCCCCACTGGCACCTGATGCAGGGGAGCCTTTTTCAGGCCACCCTGTTTCCGCTTCTGACACACATCGCGCCAACCTATCCATCGTATCACGTCTTCCTTGTAGCCAGGCCAATAGAACCTCCGTCTCAGCTTGGATATGAGGCTGTTAATCCCCATATGGCCACCAAGACGAGACGTATGAAGCTGGTTGAAGATGCTGCGTCTGACGCTTGCTGGGGCCACTATTTGCTTGACCAATTCACCTGTAGGCAGCTTGTGGCTTCGATACACGATGCCTCGCCTCAGTTCCAAGCAATAGAACTGGGCCCATATATTTCGCACCTGGGCCGAGTGCGTTACAATATCGTGATACGGCGGGCGCTGTCCAGCATCTAGCCACGTCTTGGCGGTTGCTAGGGCCATATCCTGGCCCTGAGCACACCGTATTTCCTCCAAGGTGAAAGACTCTATCCAGTTTGGATCCAGAGATCTTTCGTTTCCGTCTCCAGCTATTTCTCCTGCCGTTTCTCCTGCCGTTTCTCCTGCCTCTGCCACATACACTCGCACCTGGGGTTCCTCGGCTTCTCCTGAGCCGATTTCAGTCGCTGGCCGAGGCTGTCCACACGTAATCGTGCGGAAGCCTCGTACTTGGTTCCACTGCGTGATGGAAGCCACAAGGTCACCATTCTGGCCATGACCTTGGTCAGGACATTCCTGGCGCTTACAAGCTCTCACGGGGATGCGTGAGCAGCCATCTGCGTTAGCGTGTTTCTTGCCTTCTCTGTATTCGATTACAAAGTTGTATTCGGTCAAAGAAGCTATCCATCTCGCCAACATTCCTTCTGCATCTCTAAAGTTCTGCAACCACACTAAAGCACGATGATCAGTGCGCAAACGCACTGAATCCTGTCCATACAAGTAGGGCCGAAATATTTTCGCCATTCTGACCACAGCTAGCAATTCCTTGTATGTCGTGCAATAATGCTTTTGCGACGAAGACAGACACTGCGAGGCGTAGGCAACTACGCGCTCCTCTCCCTCAATAATTTGCGACAATACACCTCCTATCGCAAGATCAGAGGCGTCTGTGTCCAGGATGACAGGGCACCCTTCACGCGGTAGCACCAGTATTGGTGCAGTCGTGAGGGCCCTGATTAACTTTTTAAAAGCGTTTCTGCATGTCTCATCCCACTTAAAGACGGCCTGGTGCGCTGTTAGAGCATGTAGTGGTGCTGCTAGTCCAGCAAAGTCACGCACGTACTTTCTATAGTACGATGCGAAGCCTACAAAGCAGCGCACCTCCTGTACTGTGGTGGGTTCTGGCCACTCTCGCACCGCCTTTATCTTTTTAGGATCTGGTTTGACTCCCTCTCTACAAACCACATGCCCTAGTTTTCTCTTTGTCTCTGTCGTCCATGGCTATTTGCCAATAGCAAGACGACAGGTCCAGGGTACAAAACCATTTGGCCCCTGATAAAGTGTCTAAACAGTCATCAATGCGTGGCAAAGGATAAGCATCCTTTTTAGTGCACGAATTCAATTTCCTATAGTCCACACAAAACCTGAAAGTTCCATCTTTCTTTCTAACCAACACAGGGGGACTAGACCAGGGGCTGCTACTGGGCTCGATCACTCCGAGTCTCAGCATCTTATCCACTTCCTCTGACAGCGCCCTGCTTTGAGCCCACCCTAATCTCCGGGCCGGCACTTTGAAAGGCCGATTGTCACCCGTATCAATCTTGTGCGTGGCTTGACTCGTACGTCCCAGCCCGTATTTACCTCCCTCAAAACAATGTTCATACTCCATCAAGACCTTTCTGAGCTCTGACCTTTGATCTGCTGTCAGATTGTCAGTTTCGTCCAAAAGAGGCTGCAAATGAACGGGCAGTCGTGTTTCAGTGTTTTTCCGCTTGAGTTCACGATTGACCTCAGCAGCATGCACCGTTTTCGGTGAATCCACTTTTTCGACTTCGCTCAATTGACCTACCACTTGACCTTTTGCGATATGAACACTCTCAGTCGTGGGATTGGCTATCCACACGTGAGCCCCAGAGCATTGAGATTTCAATAGCCCTCTAGGTATCATTATGTGCAAATCCTGGCAAACCGTGGGCAAAGACTCGAATACGAGGTCGCCCCCGTTAGATACGCCCCAGGATACCAAATTGACTGAGACCTGCGACACGTGGCGAGCTGGTATATGGACGTCTTCGTGTATAATTGCTCGGCCTGTTTTTCCAGGGCGACCTTCCATACACGCAATGTCAACGCCCCCCAGTCTCAGCATCCCTACTGAACACATTAACAATGCACCGTGTCTCTTCAAGAAGTCCATCCCTAATAAACCAGGGAGACCTCCGATGTCTGCTACCAAAAATTCACAAGGATAAAGCATCCTCTCTAAACAGAGAGTGAGCTCCACCTTACCATAAATATTAATGGGTCCGCCATTGGCAGCCGAGATTTTGCCTTCCACAGGTCTTAACTTCTCTCGATTCGCACCCGGTATCTCGTCATACTCTTGCTTGCTCAGCAGAGATACCTGCGCACCAGTATCGATCAGGAGGTCCACGTGACGTGTTCCTACACTAATCCTAATATACCAGGATGCACTCGAATTCTGCATGGCCACATGTCTAGGCCAGTGCTGTCCCACTTTTACCCCTTCCCAACATTCTGGAGGCTGAGGGGCTGCTTTTTCAGCTTAGCTTGACCAGTGACGCTGGTCCAAAGATGAAAACACTTCTCCTCGTCCGTCCACTTGTTGAGTTAGTTAGTTAGTGTTATTGTTTAACGCCTCATCAGCACCTGAGTGGGCTATGTAGAGGCTCTCTAGGGTAAGATTGATTATCTATAGTTGGTGGTAGAAACCAGAAGCATGTAAAAAATCAATAATTGTCTGCGTTGGATAGCTGGAGCAGCTTGTGCAATGCGCATTGTCCTGTTTTAGCCACTGGGGATAGAGGACTTCACCCCAAGTGTTTCCACCCTCGCCGCGTGGAGGCCCAGGACCTTCGAGGGCCCGTCCACTTGTTGAAAGTGGCGACTCGAGTGAATTCGTCTAAATGGTCTATGAAGGCCGTGCCCTGGCCGTCATATTTTGGAGGAATAGCTTCTTTTCTTCGCCTGTACCTCGAGGAACCCAGACTCCTTTGCGGAGTACTATCGGCCGCCATGACAGCCCGGGCCGAGCCACGTGGTTCCGCACGCTCGACGACGGAGGGCCGCCCTTCGGGGGAGGAAACAGGCGTAGACGCGGAGGAATCATTCGATTCATACTCAGCTGGCGAGGGTTCCTTTCGGTTCCCTCGATCGCCGGTCATTTGCCTACTTTCCTGGCTCGTTACTGCGAGTCCAGGACTTGGAGTCCTATCCGCATCCGCCGGGGCCTCTCGTCTACGAGGGCGTCCCGGCGTTCGCACAACTTTACTCCTAGTTGAAGTGCGTAGAACCGACTCGTCCGCCGTTTGCGAGGGGCCCGGCACCGGAGTCGATGCGGGCTCACTCGTTTCGGCTGCAGCCAAGTCAGGTCTTCTACGTAACTTTGCAGGCATTGTACGTGGGGCCAAAACACACTAAATAAGATAGAGTATTGTAGCGTGAATTCTACTTAACTGTAGATATGTGTAGTCTGAAGTTTCAAGTCGCAACGTCACTGCTGCTGACGCTCAATGTAGATGCTGACGGTTCCTATGCTCCGCTGCAACTGACCAAACCACGCGGTCGCGAACGCCTTTATCCAGCGTGGTTGTCGTAAAGTCATTTTTTTCAAAAAGTTCTTTATGTCCATGTCCATGCGTCATCCATTTCTTCCATCCATTGGGGAACCCTACAATCGATTCTTCAAGTCCCACATCGGGCGCCAATTTGTAAGGTTCCCCAATGAAGACAAAGCGTTAATATTCCAGTTTTAAAGTTTATTTGCCCTGCCCCGCTGCACAGCCTGCCTATCCTCTGCTTCTTCAGCTACTGACGCGGTCTGGGTGTATTCCCGCCAAGACCCCGTGGTCACGTGGTCCGGGTCACCCAGTGCGCGTCAAAGTCGGTCACTGACCTAGTAAGGTCAGTGACCTGGGGTCATCACACACCTCAGTTGCTGTGTGTCCACCTGGACAGTACATCCTAGTGACCACTGACCTTGAGTTACTGGGATTGCTGGACTATATGCTGACTGGTTAGGCCTTGAGCCCACAGATGGCTAGCCTGGAGCATTTTGGTAACAGTCTCTGGCTAAGCTTAGCTCCTCCCCCCACTCACTGCTAGCCACATAGCACTTGGCTTTGTTATGATACACTTATCTACTGGTTAATCTATTTGTCAGGTTTTTCTGCATAATCAGTCCACAACTGGTGCCTAGTTATTGCCATATGGGTCCCTTTGTACTTGGTGTTTTCTGCATATTATTTTTCTTACATTCAAGGCAGTGACTGCCTGGCTATATTTAATTGCTCCATAGGGGAGGCATTCCCTGAGGCCATCTTTGATACTCTGTTTTCATTGTACATTAATTGGCAGTTGCATCTACTTATCTTTTTATTGTCATATTTTAATGCTAGTATAATCACATTGCAACTGGGATTCTCTGATTGTGTTTTATTAACTCTATGATTTTAGGTAGTTTTTCCATAAATATCTGCATTTGAATTCTGTATGGATTCTGAGTGCTTCACCTTGCCTTTAGTGTGAGTTGCTGAATTTACCCATGATTCAACCTGTTATTCACAGTGGTGTGCCATTTGTTACCTGTTCACCTAATTTCCTTCTCACATCCTTCTAATCAGTCCTGCTTATTTTACTCTATAATTAACTTTCAACTTGGTGTTCCAGTATTTGGAGTGTCCTGTTGCTCTAGTATCACACGTACCGGTATCTGGAGTGTCAACTCAGCTAAATCTGGGGGATCTAGCAAAC
Organism: Alitta virens; assembly: GCA_932294295.1. Lineage (NCBI taxonomy): Eukaryota > Metazoa > Annelida > Polychaeta > Phyllodocida > Nereididae > Alitta > Alitta virens. Next base: position 18,518,489 of record OW028583.1, on the reverse strand, counting down.
TAACTCTTGCTGTGAGAATATTTAATAAAATCTAGTAAAAATATGAAAAATATTCACAATATTTTCCTCAGCACTGCCTTTGACTTGGTGCCATATATAAAATGATTGACCACTATAACTAGCTCAATTTACTGCTAGGTTATTGGTATTCTTTATATTAGCTAAACAGCCTAATTGCCATGCAACATTAGCTGTCAAGCTCAACTCCCATTTATTGTCTCTGATCAAAATCAGTGGAACTAACTTTACTGTTCCCCCTCTTATTATTTCTATATAACCTTATGAAGAATGCTCTCCTCTTTAATACTCACTGGCTTGCTGATTGTACACTCAGCAGCTATTCAGTACCTCACAATACTGACCAAAAATGGAATTATGTTACTATTCCACTTTTTGGTTCTTTGAATATCTTAGAGGGATGTACTTCCCAACCTTATCTACTGCCCACTGGTTAATACTCAGTGGCCTTTCAGTATTCTTCAATAAAAGGATAAACAAGAATTGGTGTAAGATTTTAGATATGTATTCTGGGAGAATTTACAACGGATAATAATATTAAATGCGTAATTCGCACACAACTCACATTAATTCACACAATTATACATGTCTCAAGGAACTCTTTATACTTTCTAAATAATGGTTACTTAACCATACTACTTCTGAAAATCCGGGCTGACTGTCATTTACGCAGTACACTCTCAGCCTTTCTCAATAATTGTCCCTGACTTAACTGTACCTGACTTCTATGTCTGTTGAATACACACACATGTATATATATATATATATCAAGGGAATACACTTTTCCCACACAATTATTACTGCATCTATCTAGTACTTGATCTTTAATTACTGCTCTCAGATCAAGTCAAATTATACTTTTTAGTCTTCACTAAGTTTCACTATTGATAAATGGCACACACACTTACTAATATTTTAATTAGTCCAGCAATCACTGATACTTCGCTAGTCTGACTGATCAGGTCACTATTCTCAGTATACTTAAATCAACTGCTGATCACATACATATCATTGATAACACTCAAATATTGCAATAAGACAAGGACATGCCTGTCCGGAACTCACATATAATTCAAACACATAAATACAATGCAATTGCCAACAATCAAATCCCCTCCCAATGAATCACTCATAAGTCATAGGCAGCTACACTCTATCTGTCCACTTGTTGTATCTGACTGGGTTTTAAACATAAACCACTCCACTACTACTTCTTCTGCTTCTGCAATCTTGTCACTTCGAGCTCAACTTATGCTTAATATTGTCTAATCAGTTAGCCACTCTTCTTCTACTACTTCTTCTACAAATGTATTTGGTTTCAGTACTTCTTCTTCTACTTCTTCTACTTCGATTGTACAATATCTTAACTCTACTTACTGTCTCAATTCCTGAATAATGCACACTTCAGTCACAGCTGAGTTGCCTACTTCTTCTCCTGACTTGCTCACAACCTGACCGATAGACGGTAGCTAAATCAACTGATTACTGTCTGAAAACCGCTCGAACTCCCCCAATTTCTGCCCTCCTGACCATTATAAATGAAACCTTAAACCCACATCCTATGGGGTACTGGGTAGGGCCAATCATGTGTGGCTGCCAGGTGGGCCAAGGTCTCAGCCTGTCCAGCCACCTGCCCCTGAACCAATGGCCCAAGACTAGGGTATGTCCCATGCAAAAATGAGGAGCTGCCAGATTGATTGACAGGGCTGATTTGCCATATATGGTACGCTTGGGTTGCCTGATCTACATATCGATTGGGACCCCAATCATCTCTCAGGTGACTTGGTGCCTGGTCAGTTTATGATCCTTACTATTGATCAGTCCCAACACCCATGAGTCACTGTGGCTTGTCCCTTCGTGATCTCACCTGTCAGCTCCATTACCCAACTTGGATCCCCATAGTTTGCAATAAAGTTTCCAATTTGTGCCATAAAACCCCAATTTTTATTGTACCTCTCCCTTATTCCGTTGCCCATTTTCCTGTAATTGTATGGCAGGGCACCATGTGCTTCGTTGGACTTCATTAGTTGATTGACTTTTTATGGGCCTTTGTTTGCTGTGAGATATGCTCATTAGTTTCCATGCCAAAATCTGGTATCTCATTACATACATCTAATGCTCTTACTTTTTTGCTTACTAACCCTATCTTTTCGATCCCAATTGTTCCCTGGTGATCTTGTCTATCTGTGTGAGCTTACCGGTCATCTTGACTTACAATCTTGTTCTTTCCCTGTCAGTTTTTAGTCTATCAACCCTATTTATACATAATTATACATAAAACATGGTACACTGTATCTGAGTAACTTGGTTATTCATAATACTGTTCTGCACTGTATCTGAGTAACTCTTGCTTGAGTGTAGTGTCTCATTTCATCATGTTCAGCCCATATCCATTTGTCGTTGATGACAGGTGGAGGTCAGCTTAGCTTGGTTCTATGTAGGTCAAGTTGGGGTCATGTTGTTGTACTTTCTGCTCTTCTCACCAGGTGGTGCTGTATTTAGGTCATGTTGGGGTCATGTTGAAGTATGTGCAAGTTGAGGTCATGTTGATGTCTTTCCCTTCTATATGGGTCAGTTGGGGTCAGCCTTAAATAGGTCAAGTTGAGAACAGCTTCATTACTTCCCACTAGGTGGTGCTGATGTTATCGTCCCTCAAAGTTGGCTGCTGCTGCTCCATGGCGTGCTCATCATTGATTATTCCATGTTCATGGCATTCATTCCTGTCTATCTCTCCAGGTGGTTCTGTTGTTGGCTGGTGCTGCCCTCTGGTGCTGTGTCCTGTAGTCGTCCTCTGCCTCTTTTTATACTCAAGCTCACATCAATTATTACTTAGTTACCTTAAATACTTGTATTATAGTTCTTTTGACAGTGTACTCAAGCTATTGGCTTTATCATTCATCACTATACCTCTGCATGGCCACTTACATTGCAACCTGCAATCCACATGACACTAGTGACATTTCTAAGTTACAAGAATTTGTACAATATTTCAATCCTTGCTTACTTGTTTCTACAGTCATATTAGTGTCTGTTTACATAATTACTTACACATTTTGTACATAGTGTTTTTGCTATGAGTTGATGGTACAAGTTGAACATTTGTGGTGTATACATATATCTTGTTGGTTGTCTGTTTTGTGCATCTGCCAGTAGGTGGATTCCTCTCCCATCCGTCTGGTGCTGCCACCTTGTGGGTAGTAGTTGGTTCATCTTGGCTGTCCCTAACATTGCTGTCATTTGTGCATTTATACAAGCATTGTTCATTCTATACAGTATCATACATTTCTATGGTATACTCATTCATTATAGCTATATTCTACATGACAATATGATGCATTTAGTTTATTATCACACATTCAGTTGTTACATCTTAGTTAGTTAGTGTTATTGTTTAACGCCTCATCAGCACCTGAGTGGGCTATGTAGAGGCTCTCTAGGGTAAGATTGATTATCTATAGTTGGTAGTAGAAACCAGAAGCATGTAAAAAATCAATTTGCGTTGGATAGCTGGAGCAGCTTGTGCAATGCGCACTGTCCTGTTTTAGCCACTGGGGATAGAGGACTTCACCCCAAAGGTTTCCACCCTCGCCGCGTGGAGGCCCAGGACCTTCGAGGGCCCAGGGTCAACCAGCCAAGGATAACTTGTGTAACAGCAACTTTCTTGCTCACAGTATGTCAAGTTGTCCCTTATCAGTTTTAGCTCTTGCTCTTCTCTGAATGAGTAAGTGTGACCCACAGAAGGGCATTTACCACATTTGCACCCACCACATTTTGGATCTGCCCCAGTGGCCAATTCTTTACCCTCTATGAATGCATTTGAACCCTCACGAATTCTAACACCTACACATGGCTCACTAAGATTTGGTTGCAAAAACTGTTTTTGCATGACAAAGTTACTGTCTACTTGGACTCTCCGACTATGAACAACCTTGACCATGTTACAGCTCAACTCGGTACCCTCCCTGAGATCAGGGTGGTTTCCAACCAAACAGACACCTAACTCACCTTGCATGATGCTAAGGTTACCTTGGCTACAAACCTCAGTTTTAGGATGAAGAGCAAAATAATCACAGCCAATAAGCATGTCAACACTGGTTGATCTCCGCTGAAGCACTGAGTGTGTGTGTGTGTGTTATTGTTTAACGCCTCATTAGCACCTGAGTGGGCTATGTAGAGGCTCTCTAGGTTAAGATTGATTATCTATATTTGGTAGTAGAAACCAGAAGCATATAAAAAATCAATAATGGTCTGCGTTGGATATCTGGTAAAGAGATGTTGTAAGGTAGTAGCTTGAAACAAAGGTCTTCTGATGTGTTGTAAGTGGGTGCAATCTAATAAAATATGTTTGATTGTTAGGGGGCACCGACAACTCTGGCATACCGGTGCCGGTTCATTGACTAAAAGGTGTAAATGCGTAAGTCTTGAATGTCCTATGAGGCATCTGTGATATATGCCTTGATCTTTGCGGGTATTGAACCTACTAGGTATTTTATTTTGAATGCAAGGTAAAATTTAATGCAACTTGTTGTTACTACATTCATTCCATTGTCTTTGCCAGGAAGACATGATAAAAGATTTTATAGTCATTGTAAAATCAGTGTATAGAATCGTGAAATCAGTTATCTCTTTTGTAAGAGCCCTTTTTGCTGCCAGGTCTGCTTTTTCATTCCCTTCAATGCCACGCTGAAGCACTGAAACATCTCTGTCTGGAAATATCTGAGACAAACAAGAGGCATCAAGAGAAGATACAGGACCAGTGATATTTTGAATACCAAAAGCCATAACTCGAATAATTGTACCACTAACTGTTCTAATAGGAACTTCATAGAGCCTAGTGTCATATTCTCTACTAATATCTCCCATTGTGGTGATATCTAAAGTGTACTTATCAAGTCTTGTAACTGCTAGTACTCACAGATGGTTTTGGACTCATCACCTCTGAAGATGAAACTGGACTTCCTCAACCTTGTTTGCACATCAAAGTGTGATGGCTAGACCTTTTGTATACATCACACTGGACCATACTTTTGCATTGATCTCGCCTGTGGAAAGCAAAACATTGAAAACAAGCATGGACATCTCTAAGAGCCTGGTATTTTTCATCAAGAGATAGAGCTTTGAAGTCTTTACAGTCTGCAGTTTTGTGCTTCACATTATCACCTGTATGAACAACACATGTGGGTTTGCTAGTTTGCTTTTGAGAAGATTTGCCAAGTGAAGCAGCATTAGAATCAGTGTGACGGGAATTTTTGAATTTTAGATTTTCTGCTAACCTGGCAATAGAGGCACATTCATTGATAAGGAATTTTAAGAATTTTGAGAGTGGTTTGACTTTGTCTTGTACACTGAACTCGTGATATGCACGGATCCAAATCATTCTTGTAGCACAGGGCAACAGTTCACAGATAAGAGTCAATTTCTCTAGTAGAAATGATCTCAAATTGCCCAAACTCCTCCAACTCTACTTCATCGACCAAATACACTAAACCTCTATAGTCTTCATCTTTTATAGGTTTTAACTTATGCAAACAGTCAAGTACAGCATTGGGTGGGTGGGTGATTAGGGCTTTACGTCCTGTATTTCTGCACCAGTTGGGCTAATTAGGACAGGCAGAGACCATGGCAATGAGACGAAGGATGAAACAGCCATCCAACTTAGGCTCGACCGGGAATTGAACCCGGGACCCAGCGGTTGGAAGCCCAGAGCGCTACCTCTGAGCTAGGCCCGCGCCCACTCAAGTGCGGCACTAACTCCAGCATTTACATCATCATAGTAGTCAGACAAATGACTCCATATAGTTTCATATGCATCAGGCTTTGTGACATAAACATTTTTGACTTCGTCTTTGGCAGAACCTCTTAAAGACCTCTTTAATTCAAAAGCCAGTGCAGCTTTACTGGAGAAGGCATTTTCTGCTAACTCCCTCCAAATGGCCTTAAATTCAGGCCAATCTTTGCGTGCACCACTAAACTCAGGTAAACTGACCCTTTTAATTTGTATGTCACTTCTGCCTTCAACATGACCAGTTACAAATTTTCTTTCTCCCCTTTCAGAAGAGGAAGGAACATTAACATTAAACTGTAATGACCCAGTTGCTGGTGAATCAGTTGAGGTAGTTGCAGATCTAGTTGGTTCAGTGGCAGATGTTATGACAGGATCAGATGGATGATTTGTATACCACTGTGAAACATTTGAGAGAATGGTGTCTTGAGACTTGAATGTGGACTTATGAATTGCTATACTACAATTAAGTTGGACAGAGTCAGTGAGAGTTAAAAGTTCATTAACATCACTCTTTATTGCTTGAAAGCTGTCATTTTCTTGCAATTCACTAAGTTTCACCATGACATCCTGGATTTCCTTAATCAAAGGACTAAACTGTTTGCTAAGCCCTTCAAACAATTGTGAAGACATGCCAATCCCTTTATCCTCAGTCAGTCCCTTTGTCCTCTCACACAGGCGTGAAAGCCTATTCTTGGAGGTGTCAAGTTGGGCCAACAAAGGTGTGATCACAGCTTTCTTGGTTCTTGAACTTAACAATGGCATTTTCATAAGTTTCTGTGACACATTTTTCATATTCTTCTAGATTTTGCCCATTAACAATCTTGAAATCCTCTAAGTTGTTTTCATTAACCAGGGCACAATAGTCATCATTCACTAACGTAAAGTCAGCCATCACAGATTCAAGTTCATGGTAAAATTTCTGCACACAGCTTTTATCAGCATTTCTGTTAATGGCTCCAATTAGATTCTTTGCAGATGTTGTTACCTTTGTTTTGCTGGCTGTGCGCGAGGTTTTCAGTTCTGTTGCTATTTCTTCCATTTTGCGAGTTTCACATTCAGGTTGCAGGTTTGAAGTCACAAATTGAAGAAGTCCAGATAAACCAAGCCACACTGTAGGTCCACCACTGGGTCCCAGTCACAAAAATTGAAACTGTGTTGGTAAAGTATTGCATTAACACAAGGTGGCAGTAAAAGCAGTGTTATCCCACAAGGTTGCAGGGCAGTAGTGTCATGAGCAACTTTACCAACACCTCTAACCATTCGGCCACAAAGGATATCCTTTCTAGCCAAGTGCTAGAAGGTAGGGTCACTGCTGAGGCCCGGGACACTACATCACATCCCCCATACTTTCTTGCGATTTTGACTAACATCACAAGTCAAACATCGCAATTCTATTTATATACCCCCTGTGAGCGGGATTCGAACTGCCTACCCTGGCCTTCAACCCCTAATTCATGCTCACAGAGGTGCCCGGATTCTCCACCATGTCATGAGCAGCTTTACCCACACCTCTAACTATTCGGCCACAAAGGATATCCCTTCTAGCCAAGTGGGGTCACTGCTGAGGCCCAGGACACTACATCACAGTAGTACAAATCAGATCAGATGAATCAGAGATAAAACAACTTCACAGTACAGGTATCATTCAAGTTGCCCAGCACACCAAATCAATAGTAATACTTCAGGTAGACGGTGCTGCCCCTAGTGGTACAACTGCTGCCCTGCCATCTTGTGGGATAACACTGCTTTTACTGCCACCTTGTGTTAATGCAATACTTTACTTAGACTCATTCCAATACACAGGTGCAATGCAATTTCTCACCACCAACAGGAGGTTTGTTTTAAACTCAGCAAACAAAATTTGAGGGATATGGTTATCACCAGTGTCTGGTGGGTGGGCATATCACTTTTCATTTCCAGTGTGTGTGTGTGTGTGTGTTATTGTTTAACGCCTCATCAGCACCTGAGTGGGCTATGTAGAGGCTCTCTAGGTTAAGATTAATTATCTATATTTGGTGGTAGAAACCAGAAGCATGTAAAAAATCAATAATTGTCTGTGTTGGATATCTTGTAAAGAGATGTTGTAACAACTCTGGCTCTCGGTGCCGGTTCATTGACTAAAAGGTGTAAATGCGTAAGTCTTGAATGTCCTATGAGGCATCTGTGATATATGCCTTGATCTTTGCGGGTATTGAACCTACTAGGTATCTTATTTTTAATGCAAGGTAAAATTTAATGCAACTTGTTGTTACTACATTCATTCCATTGTCTTTGCCAGCAAGACATTTCATTTCCAGAGCAGAACTCGAACACTAATACAGTATTAGCTCATTTCCAGAGCAGAACTCGAACACTAATACAGTATTAGCTTATATTAGGCTACTCCATATTAGCCCTGAAGACCCCTGTGTGTTAGAATAAAATTCTCAATAGTTTTTGATTTCATAATAGTTAGTTGCATAATGATCTATATTAATTTCACTTGACTCCAATACTTATTATTAATTTCGTAACATACACCTGTAAAGTTGTTGTAAAAAAAAAATATATATATATATAACTAATTTAAATGCCATAGATTTAATGCAAATCAGTAACCCAACAATTCAGTAACTGTTAAAGGGAATATGGCAATTGATAATGTAAAGTTTCTTCAGTTGCCAGCTCAAAGTAAACAGCGAGCGAAAAATATTTTGACTTATGAAGGCATTAAAAAGGGTGTGTTGAGTATCATTCCATGCAAAATAAACCTTTAAGATTTGTATTTATTTGTATTTAGACTTTATTTATTTAAATACAAGTATATACAAACCTTAAAGGTTTATTTTGTATGAAATTATACCCAACATCTTTGCATAACATTGATGCTGAATTTCAGATATATATATTCCTTAGGCTCATCGCCATAACCTATATATGACTATTTTATATTGTGTTGATAATTCTAGCGAACTGAATGCTCCTTATTGTGCATGAAATCTTTGAAACAGAACAGTTAAATGGCAGGAAAAGGATAGACAATACTTTTCATGCTCACTAGGCTTTACTCTGAACAGATTGCTACAAGGTTCCTGCAGGTTTACCTTGATAAGAAGTAAGATCTTTGTAAGAAATTATATAATATCATGTGCACATGAAAAACAAGACCATTTATATAGTAATATACACCAATATTTTCATTTTCATCGTCCAAAAATAAAATCTTGGTATTGGCTATTAAGCAGGAAAATAAATGCAGTTCTTGTGTATTTAAAGAAAATTTAAATTATTCAAAATAAGGCAATGTTGTGGACAAACATAAGACTTAATACGAGCCTTACTTTTTACAAAATATAGTAAGACTTTGTAATAACCCAAGGGAACACTGTATAATTTCACACTTAACAGAATATAATGAAAAAATTCAGCATTGCGCAACAGGCCATGTAGGCCAAGTGGCAATCATTTCAGTTCATCGCACTCACTATATAAACACTCAAGAAATAATATTTTTCCAAATTTTGTAAAACATAACCAACATATGTCTGTGGCTACCAAAAGGCACCACTTGGCCATATAGAGTGTTACTGTATGAAATTTCATTAGGGTAAGTGCAGTAGAGTTAGAGTTCAGCTCTAGAAACGAAAGTGTGCGTTATATTTCTGCTCTGGATATAAAAGTGTAATGCCCGCCCTCCTGCCTGTCAAAAGAACACTTAACAATTTTAATGATTCCTGTGTGCTATGTGGGTTTCGCTGAGGGCTTAGCTGCAGCGCAGTCCATGTTTTTAATGGGTGCTGGGCATCACAGCCAGGTGCCAGGCATTTGTGCACATGACTCAGGTTGTACTGCCTGCATCTGTCATTGCTGCTGGTTTGATTAGCGTGAGGGTTATGGCTGGTGTGCTGACTACCAGGGCAAGGGGCCCTGATCACTGGCCCAGAAGATTGGCGATCAGACATTCAGGTAGATCTCTGTACCCCAAGTGCAGTTTGGGCTTGCCATTTTCGGTATTCCTGAGGATAGAGGGCCATGTGTACTTAGATGCGAAATCCCCAAATTTTTCCATGACAGGTACTTGTCACAGTCTCTGGTGTTCAGGGTTTAATTCTCACATTATCCGGATGCTGTCGCCCATCCATTGCAGTGGGGTGACCTGATCTAATTTAGGCTTAGAACTGCCTGTATGCAAGATGACCTGCTCCACCCCATCAACGCCCATAATAATATGTTTACTAGGGGCTTCATATTGGCGTAGGTAATCAACAACATTCAAATACCTAGAGACTTTACTAAGCATGAAGAGGGGAAAGAACCAGGCGCACCATGATTTTGTGTCGGGGCTGTTGGATCGCTGAGTAACTGTTGTGATGGAAGCTGTTGCTGCTGCTGCTGGGTAAACATATATGCATCAGGGATGCAATGGGCATTGCATTCTGCTCGGTGACTTCAGCGTTCGGGGCTGTTTGCTGCTTGGGGGAAGTTTAGCTGGACCCTGTCAGTCTTCTACTGGGTCAAGATTAATTCCAGGTGACGTCGGTGTAACGGGGTAAATCCACATCGTACTGATATCCTCCTCCTGCATCAGGATGAAGTCCTGTTGGGTACGGAATCCATTTCTGAGTACAGTGTCAGCACCGAGTTCAGTGAGGCCTTGCTTCAATAGCAAAAGGCTGTTACTGGGGTCCCTGGGGCTGCTGCTGCTGGGGTTACTGCTAGGGCTGTTCTGGGATTGTTGATGTGGCTGGGACTGCATGCCAATGGGTCTTAGCGGAGTTTCCATGACAGCCGTTTCTCTTGTAGTACATGCTGAAGGTCAGGGAACATACTCCTTGCCATAGTCCAGTTGTGATCCCCAAACTGTCCAGAGTATCCATTCATTGTTTTAGTGTAATACAAAATGAAACGAGAACAGAGTTCAAGCTGAGATGTGAATAGTCTGAGAGACAAGAAGAAACTGAGAGGAGTGAGGATGGAGAGTTAGTTAGTTAGTTAGTGTTATTGTTTAACGCCTCATCAGCACCTGAGTGGGCTATGTAGAGGCTCTCTAGGGTAAGATTGATTATCCATAGTTGGTAGTAGAAACCAGAAGCATGCAAAAAATCAATAATTGTCTGCGTTGGATAGCTGGAGCAGCTTGTGCAATGCGCACTGTCCTGTTTTAGCCACTGGGGATAGAGGACTTCACCCCAAGTGTTTCCACCCTTGCCGCGTGGAGGCCCAGGACCTTCGAGGGCCTGAGGATGGAGAGAATACAGAGAGGAGCAATTAAGCAATTTAAAACAAAGAAGCTTTGATACCCAGATGCTTTACCTTGCATCAAAGGAGTCATTAAGTCTAACAAACAAATTAATGGAATCTAAATGGTAATCATTCCATTTTGGCACTTTTATTACACCATTCACAGGAGAGAGGGGTGACTCCAAAGACCCTAAGACGTTCATCTGCTATTGGGGTCAATAGTGGCCAGTGCAGTGGTCAGCGCACCAAGCGGCCATCAGTATTAACTAAGTCCAGCTGGGCCTGTCAGTGTAGCTGTCAGTGCAAACAGCTTGGTAATCATCAAACAAAACACGCTCATAAAATAATGGGCATCTTTATTTGGGGTTACTTAGGCCTTGGATGAATCCAAGCTTAGGCCCAACCAAATGAATCACATGATTAAAAACATATAATGATCAAATTAGGAGAAAACCCTGACAATAACAATAAAACAATGACTACCCAGTGCTACGGGCATATAAGTCACAAATCATTTTAATACTATTAAAAATACCATAACAAATGCCAAATATATGTTAAATTTAATTACATTACTGTATACATGATCACATGAGAAAGATTACAAATTTTGCAGTTTAAGGAGTTTCCTTTTTTTTTTCCAGAGCTAGATTTTCGAATTGTCTTGTTCAGTTTTTTAATGGCAGCATGTAAACGCACTTTCATGTACAATTTTAACATAGCTTGAAGTTTATATTTACATGTTTCTTCACTGCATGAGAAATTTAAGCATGTGTCCTTGGCATACCTAAAAAGTCTTCCCAAAATGCCGTTCATGTGAATGACATTATCAACAGAATTCTTAAATATTGTTTCCCATTTCTCAACCAGGTACACAAATGGTTCTGTTGGAAATACAAGAGTATCATGCTCCCTGTAAGCTTTCTCATGTAGAAATGTATACAGGCCAGAGTTTGATGGCTCATTTTCCTGAAATATTGATTGACAATCAGAACACTCTGCAATTTTAGACTTTCTGACCAAATAGCCTGCCATGTAAGCCTCAACATTTTGTACAGGTAGGCTGACTGGGGCTTTCATTGTCATTAAGCTGTCTACATCAGTGAAGTTATTGTTTTCAACTGGATTGAAAGAACTGGAAGTAATTGCACTTCCAACATCAGTGGACATATTTATGTTAGTCAAACTCAACAGGATGCCATCTCTGTCCATTTCACAATTACTGCCTTGAGAGGGCAAGAGTATCTGATCGAACACAACCTGTCTATATGCTGCCCTGAACTCCCTTGTATCAGGATTGTCACGTTTGCCCCCTTTGCCACAAATTATTAAAAAAGGTTTCCAAGGCAGTCTTGGTTTAAGCGATTTGTCAACAGAAATTCAAAATTGTGACAATCATGTAACTCTGACCACAGAGACATCAGACTCCTTATAGAGATCTGCCACCCATTGATGGCAGGGTCTTATTGTTGGGCAGTTTGAGTTCGGTCACATAATCATATGCTTCACTTAAAAATTTAAGATGTTCTGTTTGATCACTCAGAGCCTGGCCAAATGGTTTGCTGCTTTTTCTGGAAGAACTATTGAAAGAGTTGAATAATTTATCCATAAATTCTACAAAATCAGCTGTAGTTTTGGCTTCAGGTGGGAGTTTTTCAAGGCGAGTTAATGTAGCGATTCCAGCAGCAACTGAGTGACTTAGCACTTCAGTTGCTAATCTGACTCGCATCTTCGTAAACATTGGTAATCGTATATGGTCGTCGATCAGTTTAGGTGCTAGTCGTATGTCATTGTCCTTGTCAAAATCATAAAAATTTACAATGTGCCACCAGTCTATTTTATCATCACCATGCTTGAAGTTGTGCTTCTTGAGATTGTTGCGGATATTTTTCAACAAATGTGGAGGGTCATAAACAACATGAATTTTCTGCCCTGCATGAATGATGTATGGTTTCTCGACAGATACACCACACTGAGTTTCTAAGAAACTTCTGTTGTTGGATCCCTGATCACAGATGAGAACTTTAACATTAAGCCCAGCCTCTGTCAATTTGCCTACAGCTTGCAAAGTAAGGTCTTTCAAAGTCTTTGATGAAACAGGACCAGCACTCAAGAAGTAGCCAATGCATTGCTTCCACTTGTCAGCTAAACCTCTGATCATGAAAACTAAGGCTGTATTAGCCAACAGTTTTGTTTTCCCTGCAGTGCCAAAGTCTTCGGCTCCTTCGACTGAATCCTGGTACTTGTTGTAAGACAGACTACACTTTATTGCCATTTCATCAAATACTAAGACACATTGTTTGTCTCTGTTGGAAAGAGTTTGCACTTTCTTTTTGATTGCCTGAAAAAGGTTATCATTAAAACCAGGGTAAATTTTGCTGTTTCCAAGAAGTTTTGTTAACGTTGTTTTGCATGGCAAAGTAAAGAGCTTACCAAGCAACCTGTAGGCTTTGCGGCTGTGATAATAAACTGACAATGCAAACATCTTATCACTCAGTGTCCATCTCATACCTTTTTTGTTTTTTAATTGGTGGACCCTAATTTGTGACTTTACAAATCGAGCAGCATCTGATGGCAGAAGTTTATCTAATTTAGTACACACTGACTTAATATCACGGTTTGTGGCACTTGGATGAATGTCACCATTATTCTTCTTTTTCTTCAGTCTGGTAACTGTGTTCCTCAGATGTTTTATTTGTTTCCTGAGTTTCACCTTGGTTGGGGATGAAGTGACAGGGCCTGTTCGGTGGGGTAGAATGCTACTCTCTTGATCCTCTGCCTGGGATGGCCTTGGATCCAGAATCTCCTGCTCATTTTCACCTGCAATATAAAATTACCTTTAAGTATGGTCCCTTGATCACATCAGTGAAATCATAAATACAGTGTAATAGGTCAGTTGCAAGTTTCTTGTATATATACTTCAATTTACTGAGGCCAAACATTTCCAGGTCTTACCTCTGTGCCTCTTTGAAGTCAATAAAACTTCCTGGCATTGTCTTTTCCTTGCAATGGATCTAGATGGGGTGATTTTAGCTGGGGGATTAGGGACATCAAAAAGGGTGGGGACAGCATTCCAGACCAGCTTGTTTTTGTTAGGATTCATGAACTGCGAATCCTCGAAATGTTTGGCACATATTCTGTAATTCTTGTGGAGTTGTTCTGCAGACAGGTGATCCAGATCCCCTCTTCTGGTATTAATCACCCATTTCTTACATCTATTTAACAGATCATGACAAATATGTGTTAAAATCTATTGTTTACAAGTGATCATTATCAAGTAGACACATCATTATCAAGTATTTTGTTTGTAAAATTACAAATAGTAAAAAAATTTTTTTATAAAATAGCATACTCTCAATGTTTGCCTAAATCTATGCAATTTAGTTTATATGTCATATAATATTCATGCAGATTGTAGATACTTGTCATTTAATCTAAATTAGACAGAGCATGTGTTCTATGTTACAAACAAACCATGCACATGTTTGTCACATTTACAGTATCTAAAAAGCTGAATATTTCAGTGTAGTGGTACATTTGGTTTTAATCACATGAATGAATAGATTTTACATACCTTTGAGCATCCTTTGGGAAATTGTGCAGTTATTTCTTCTATTATGACAGGAAAAAGCCGAACAATTTTCCCCACCCTGCTTAATAGACGCCATGACCTGATGGGGGTGAGATAGCGTGGGGTGATGATTAATACAAGTGGCCGCCTGGTGCGCCCTAATACCCCTGACCTCATGATTAGGGGTAAGATGACCGTCTTATTCTATATACTGTCTTTGGTGACTCTCATTGCATCACAACAGGCTCTGCCAGGTGATGGCTGGAAAAGAGATCCAATGACATCATAGATAGCAGGGGCAAATATTTTTATCTCCTTCATTGGAGGTGACACACTTGTTTTGTGCTCAGCACAGTTCAAAATTAGGTGCTTGATAATACCTACTTGCGTGATATTACCCATATTTACCCTATTTTTTTTACCTTTCCCAAGGTATGTATTTGATTTTAGTTAATGGTTTCTTTCACACTATCAAAAGTAGCTCTCATATATATGACAATTTTTGGCTTAAGAATCATGATAATATTAGTAAATAATTTATAAAAAAAACCTGGTTCATTGAAGCATATGGCAGAAAATGATAAAATTGACAATAATTACTCAAATTAAGTTTATGATTAGAGAGCAGAATGAAGGTTCCTTTGTTTCATTCCAATGCTAGTTGCTAAGGCATAGGAATGCTAGACTGGCATGTGCATTGCCTAGAGTTATTACCACAATCAGGATTAGGAATTTTAACTGCCCAATTATATACAAATAAGAAAAAAATTTTGTACATGAATCAGTCATGACTGAACAGATTTTTGTTTGGTCCAGAGATCCAGACATCGGTAACTACTGATCAGAGTGGTGCTTCTTAAATATATGGTGGGTGGGTGATTAGGGCTTTACGTCCTGTATTTCTGCACCAGTTGGGCTAATTAGGACAGGCAGAGACCATGGCGATGAGACGAAGGATGAAACAGCCATTCAACTTAGGCTCGACCGGGACTTCTTAAATATATAAATAATAACTTCCATTTACTTTAATTTTCAGAAACCAACCTGACAAGTTGTGAGGATGAATACACAAATGATACGGCGTTTTGTGGCAGGTTTTCTTGTCATTTCTTGTGCTACATATTTTGTTGGAAGTGGATATTTCAAACAGTTGTTTAGTCCACCTTGTGACATCGAATTTGTTTATCACAAATACAATATAACAGATAATGCTCCAATAAAAAGTGACAAAACAATCCCGGTCTTTATTGACACCATTCCACGACACCATCCTCAAAACAGCCAAAAAATTGATTACAGAAATATGACATTTATGGACAGAAATACAATACCATCACCTAAAAAGCGGCTGTATATCATATTTGAAGCTCAGCTTGGAAACAATCTTTTTCAGCTAGCGTCTCTGATGGGACTGTCTATACTGACTGGACGTGAACCTTTTTTCATCTTACGGAACAGTAAGTGGCACCAAACTGCAACAGAGCTGTTAAATGTGTCAGCTATAGTTCCAATTTTGCCTTCGTTTCCAGCTGAAAATGTCACAATGATTAGAGAAAAGCGGCCAATGACTTGGGACTCAAAACTCGCAGGAATAATTGCCAATGACGCAAATGATGTTGTCATATGTTGTTATTTGCAAAGCTGGAAGTATTTCATACACTCTGAGGATCAAATAAGAGCCAACATTTTAGCAAACATTTTTCCAAAAAATATCCAAAAAGCTGACACAGACATTAGGCGATACACTGCGAAGATATATCCCAACCTCTCCCACAACAACATTACCTTCATTGGCATTCAAGTTCGCAGAGGTGATAAAATCAAAGCTCGGGGTTATAACGTTGCACCAAAGTCCTACTTTGACCATGGTATGGAGTTTTATAGAAGGAAGTACAATAAAACACTCTTTATAATTGCCAGCCAGGATCACAAATGGTCCAAAGCAAACATACAAGGTGCTGATGTGGTTCATACCGATCCAGGAGGAAGTGCTGCTGAAGACATGACTCTCTTGAGTCGTTGCAATCATACTTTGGGTTCTGTCGGGTCTTACACATGGTGGGCTGGTTGGTTAGCTGAGGGAACAACAGTTTACTACAAAAATCACACGTGGACTCCTCCAGGAAGTTTGCCTACTTCTACTGAAGCAGAATACTGGATGCCCGATTTTATTCCGATACTCTGATGATTGTTTAAATGCCCATCCACGCTTGGTTACTGAATGTCAGTCTATCCATACACTCCAAACAATTTATGTCTATATTATGTAACAATTTTATGACTGCCATTTCACACCTAAAGTAAACAAACTGACCGAAACCTAACAATGTTTGGTAACTTGAAGAGACTAAAGGTCTGAATGACCACTGGCTGAAAGAGCTTCTTTTTGATAAAATTGCTTTTATCTCCTTCAAAGCCTTCATTCATTGTGATCTCCATTCCTAGTGTGTGTTTTTTAATTGTCAAAATATTTGACATGTTATGGTCACTTTAAATCCAAATTCAAGATTTTGGTATTGTCAAAGTCGTTATTAAACCAATAGCTCATGTCTCGTATTTTGGCAGAGGTTTAGGTATGACAGCCACAGCCTGGACTACAGAAACTGATACTTCTACTTTTATGTGTATATTATTACTTTTGTGCTAAAAATAAAATTTTCTTTCAAGCGCGATTAATTATAAGGAATGACCTCATAAATTTCTTTGACAAATGGTACCTAGTTAGCGTGACATGTACTGCTTTCTTGATGTTGAATACTGTTTGCTTAATGTGCTGAATTATTACGTTTATCTGTTATTTTTCAATCAATAAATACTATTTTATAAAAAAAAAATTTTCACTTTTGCATAACCAGTTTCCTTGATTATTTGACAGGTTTGAAATTTGATGCTTGGTGATCACAGAAAAGATACTATATGGCATTTTAATTATGCCAAGTCTTCTTGTCGTCATTTTATGTGTGACATACTTTGATGGAGGTTATTTCTCGTTGTCAATCAATACATCTTGTACCATCACATTTGTTTATCACAAGAGAGAGAATATTCCAAGGAAAATTTCTGCCAGTGATAAAACAAATTACAATGCAAGCCTTTATTGAGACACTATATGCCACAACACCATCCACGAAACAGCACAAAAATGGTTATAGATGAACAAGATTTATTGGCAAAACTGCAAAACCACCACCTAAGTGGTTGTACATTATATTTGAAGCTCAGCTCAGAAACAAGCTTTACCAATTAGCATTCGTAATTGGTCTGTTTATAAATCTTATTGGTCGCGGCTATTTGCCATCTCATGGAACTGTAAATGGCACCCAAACTGCAACAGAGCTGTTAACATGTCAACTGCGGTTCCAGTTCTGCCTTCCTTTCCAATTGAAAATGTCACAGTGATCACAGTAGATCTTCAAATGGCTTGAGACGCAAAGCTTGCAGGTGTAATTGCCAATGAACTGGAAGTATTTTATGCACTCTGGGAATCAAATAAGAGCTAACATATTAGCAAACATTTTTCCTGCAAAAATATATCCCAACCACTCACACAACAACATCACATGACGTGGTTTATACCGATCCAGGAGGAAGTGCTGCTGAAGACATGTCATTGACTCTCTTGAGTCGTTGCAATCATACTTTGAGTTCTGTTGGGTCTTACATTGAAGATTGCCTCCTTCTACTGAAGCAGAATACTGGATGCCAAATTTATTTCGATACTCTGATAATTGCTTAAATGCCTACCTCACATTGTTATTGAATGTCAGTAAATCCATACACTTTAAAAAATTCATGTCTATATTATATTAAAGACAGACAAAAAACATTTTTATTTATATTCAAATGATAAAACTGCCATTTCAGTCTGAAAGTACGCAACAATCTGAATGAACCTTTTTACCTTTTTTGAAGTCACCATTCATTGTGATCCTGATTCCTGGGGACACTCTGAAATCATGGATGGCACCTCAGTAGCGATTATATTTATCTTGGAGGTGGTGGGTGGGCTTTACGTCCTGTATTTCTGCACCAGTTGGGCTAATTAGGACAGGCAGAGACCATGGCAATGAGACGAAGGATGAAACAGCCATCCAACTTAGGCTCAACCGAGAATCGAACCCGGGACCCAGCGGTTGGAAGCCCAGAGCGCTACCTCTGAGCTAGGCCCCCGCCCTTATCTTGGAGGTGTCACCTTTATTACATATATATGTCATGTTCATGCACCATGTCTGTAGTAATAATATCTGTACAACTATATGCATATATATGTAATATGGTGGTGGTGGTGGAATAGGGCTTTACGTCCTGTATTTCTGCACCAGTTGGGCTAATTAGGACAGGTAGGGACCATGGCAATGAGACGAAGGATGAAACAGCCATCCAACATAGGCTCGACCGGGAATTGAACCCGGGACCCAGTGGTTGGAAGCCCAGCGCGCTACCACTGAGCTAGGCCCCCACCCCATATATATGTAATATGAATAAAAAAAATTCAGAGTTCCTGTCGTGTTGTTTTTTAATTGATATAGCATATTTGTCATGTTTAGTTACATCGAATCAAATTCAAGATTTTAGTATTACAGTCATTCTTAAACCAATACCTCATGTCTCTAATTTTTGGCAGAGGTTTTGGTATAACAGTCACAGTTTGTAGCCTGGACTACAGAAACTGGTACTTCTACATTAATTTGTATATTATTACTTTTATATTAACAATTTAATTTTGTTTCCAGTTTGATTAATTATTAGGAATGACCTTATAAATTTCTTTGACAAGTGTTACTTAGTTAGCATATCATATTCTGCTTTCTTGATGATGAATACTGTATTCTTGATGTGTTGAATTATAACTTATATCTGTTACTTTTTGATCATTAAAACTATTGTTTTTTATTATTTCAAAGTTTTTCCTTCACCGTTGCATAACCACGGTTTCCTTGATTATTTGGCAGGTTTGGAATTTGACGCTGGGTGGTCAGGGGCGATGACACTTAAGAGAGAATGGGGGTACCTATAGTCAGATTTAACCTTGAGCCATTCAATCTTCACCTCATGAGGTTTAACCTGATAATGGCAATACAAGTTTCATTGAAGTAGGTCTTTCTAGTTAAAGGTTCAGAAAATATTAATCCCTAACTGGCCAGAAGCACAAGTTCAAATTTGACCCCCTCGTGTGTCATCATGTTCTTGTTTATCACATAGGAGTATGATTAACAGACCATGCCACATCCCAAAAGTTCCCCTATAGTAATAGGTGTTTCATATCGCTAATATTCGTGAATGGAATCATTCAGGCATGTGCGCACCTGTCCTTGTTCCCGCTTGGTTTGCAAGCATGCATGCAGTTGTGTTGCTCACATTGATAGACAAGAAGATCCCAATGAACTGAGTGAAGACGATCTGGTAAAAATATCCTCAGCAAAGAAATTTCACTCTTGATAATGGCTTCAAGAAGCCACCAAAGATACGGGGTGGGCGATTAGGGCTTTACATCCTGTATTTTTGCACCTGATGGGCTAATCAGGACAGGCAGGGACCATGGCAATGAGACGAAGGATGAAACAGCCATCCAACTTAGGCTCGACCGGGAATCCGGGACCCAGCGGTTGGAAGCCCAGAGCGCTACCTCTGAGCTAGGCCCCCGCCTCCACCACCAAAGATACGGACAGGAGTCGCAGAAAGAATTGTCAGTCATCGTACTCGACAAGAACATGGACACGCTGTCTTTGTCAACCACGTCCATTCTCACTGGAAGCAGTAGTTCCTCCTGTCAAGTGCCCAAAGAGGCCAGAAGGGATGCTGAAGATGGAATGCCATCAAGGGCAATGGTGAAACTCTCCGTACATATTGGAAATTGCATTCCGGACTTACAGAGACCACAACAATTCTAACATGGACAAATATGGCCACCTCTCCTGTTATGACCCAACTTTATACTAGATCTACTCAATGATGAAACAGACAAAAACCCGAGAAGGGATGAAACAGCACCATCCAGAAAACGGTCTGTAGACTATTGATGGTGTTCCTTCCAAGAAGGCCAAGTATTTGAGAGATAAAGGCCAAAGCTGAAATTTAAAAAAAACCAGGGGATAAGCTATCTATGACAACCTTGCCAATAGCATCACCAATTATGAAGCAAGCAACACAAGCCCTGAAATGTATTGGTGCTGCAAACTAGGAAATGGTTATGAGGCATAGGGAGGCACCCAGGAACACGATAGCCCCTAAAAATGTACACCTGTGTGCTGCTGGAGTTCCCTACACATCCTTGATCTTTGAAGATGACATCACGCAAATGATTAAAGATAACAGAGCACATAAGGTGTTCAACTCAGATGGTCTCTCATCCTCATCAAAGGGCAAGCCTTTCTGACCCTCCAAACCCAACTAACAGGAAAACTCTCACAGGTACATCGTACTTTCGCCCCTCCAATGATGACAGGAACAGAAGTTTGTTCGCCAAAGAGTCCAGCAACAACTACCGACAGATTACTGTGGGGGAAAGGAGTCAAGAGCTCCAGAACATAGACAAGTTTCTTCAGTATTCGTAAGTAAAACTATCCCATTTGTGGGAAGAGTTCCTCATTTGGCCCATAAGGGCTTGACGTCAAATTTTATTTGATTAACATGCAATTCTGTCATTCACCAGTAAATATTGACGTAGATGTAACTTAAAGCTACTTATGTTAAAAACAATTTTAAGTTTTGCAGGGTAACATCAGACTTCTGTTACAAGGTTATCAGCAAGCATTAGTTTGATGGACAGTAAGCATTTCTGGAAACTTCAGACTTTCCAAAAAAGTGCAAGCTTGATCTTTATGAGCCAATTTTGTGAAATGTGGTTCCTGATGGTTGCCCTCCAGAAGAAACTATGGTTTTTTAAGGTAAAAATTATTGTAGTTTTTTTTTTTTTCTACTGAGGCAAAAAAATCATGCTGTCTTGAAGATAGTGAGTACAATGGTCTGACACTTGATTTCCAAAAAGAAACATGCGTTACATGCTTGATAAGGGGAACTCTTAACCCAGTGGCCTGGCCACACAGGCTTGGCGTAGATTATTACAGGAAACTCCACCCACGGTAGGCTAGTCCAAGTATAGTCCAGCGGTTAATGGAAAGTATTGTGCAACTTCTGTTAAAAGCATGAAACTTGGCACAATTGGATATTATACCAACCTTGAAAAATTGATGGGGTTTCCAGAATTGAAGACGGTGTCCAGTATGGCCGCCGATCACTAATTCAGCTGCAGTTGTTTTTTTATTATATCAAATCAAATAATGCCTCTAAACCAGGGTTTTTAGGGTCATGGAATTCAAATTTACAGATAGTATCTATTGACTGTATAAATGTTTATATTTCAATGACGGCTATTAATATTGCTGCAGATTAAATGAGAAGATCATAGCTTCTTTGATTTGTTACATACAGAATTTAACTAGCTCCATATCAGGATATTTTTGGGTCACAGCTGCTGTTAAAGAATTTTCTTTGTGCAAAATGACCTCCCCTATAACAACCATTAAATGAGCCATCATGGCTAACCGGAAACGCAGAAGATGCCTGATCAACAAAACATAGACCACTTACAGATAGGACACAGAAGTTCTATTGCATTGTAGTTTCCTTATTGTAATATTCTGATTGTATCATTCAAGAAACTTTTTTTGTGCATATCCCTTTCATGTCAGTGTTTATCACTGATGTCCTTAGCATAGCTTTGAGTTTTGTGGTGGACAGAGCTTGCACTGGTGGAAGTGGTAGTGTGCTGAATGTACATGTTTAATTGAAATAATTGTAGAACAAGAGGAGTAATTTCTTTTTATAGACTGCTTGGTGTCTGTCCCGGGGAATCAAAAAGGCATGACATTGGGGGTCAGGTTATTCTGCAATCGAACAATAACTTATTAGACTTTGTGGGCACGGATGCTGGAAATGAACTTAAACCAGTTTAAATTACAGAAAAGTGGCACAAGTCATTTTCAACAACCTTAACTTGAGAGAGCCCAAGTGTTAAAAGAAGAAAATCTTTCAGGACATTCAGAAGGCACAAGTGCTAAGAAATATCAAAATAATTTACATAACGAGACCACCATGGGGGTTTACAACAGGAGAGTGTGCCCAACAGCCACAGGATATCATGTGTGTGTGTGTGTGTGATTAGGGCTTTAAATCCTGTATTCCTATCCAGTTGGGTTAATTAGGACAGGCAGAGACCATGGCAAGCACAGGATATCATGTAGCACAGGAAGCTTGCAAGTATGCTTCTTGCTTGGGTAGATTTGGCAAAACCTTAGAAATTTAGGAAGATGATAATGACTATGTTATGGCATCTTAACGAAGTCAAGGTGACACTTATTGTCAGTGGCACCTTGACCTCTCAGGCCATAACAATTGAGGATTTGCAACTGCTGCTATCTATAATATGAGCAGGCAATAGTCATTGCTGAGCCAATGGAAAGACTTGTAGGTGCTGTCCTCTGGTGAAAAAAATTCATGTATGGGCCTATCAGAAACAGCTTACACCATGACGCTATGACACCATATTCCAAATATCGTAGTGCTTTCTAAGGCCTCTGATTGTACAATAAACTTCTGTTGCATCCAATCAGAAAGGAGATGAAAAACCACACACATTTAGGCTATTCAGGGCAAGGGTCGCTGTGCCACGCACAGCAAATTTTGCCTGCAGGAAAATGATGTTATGCCTGAATTGCTAACTACAAAGAAGAAGCAAAGACAATCAATCTTTCAAAAGATTAACACAAAATTATAATGGCTTCCCGTGATCTCCAGGACAATGAGGATGGCAAATATGGCCTCCTAATGTTTGAAGGTAATGTTGGTTAGATTTTATTCTTGATTATTGTGAAGGAGAAGGCTGTTTTAAAAAAAAGCAGCCCCAATCAAAAACATTGAGAGACATATCACTAACAACACTTTGATTTGTCAATAGTGAACAAGACAAAGAAATTGGTATGCAAAATCTATCTAACTCTACATCTTGGACTTAATCCACAAAAATGTCAGAAACCAAGCATGACTTTGTATAGCGCAACCCATAATGTTAGTAACTCTTTACTCATTTTCTCTCAAGAGGTCTGTGCAATGGATGTGCAAGCTAGATTTCTATAAGTCATTACCTGCACAGATATAGTAGGTCACAATAGTTAGATGGTTTAGTGAAAGTTTGGCTGGAATATGGTAGCATTGGCAAGTACTGTGGTAATGGCCACCCTTTATGGGTGGTAACACAGTAGAAAAAGACCTCAAACCCCCAGTGACCAACACAGGGCTCTGTGCAATACACACTCTTTATTTATGTCTGTCTTACTATGCCATACCTAGCATAGATGGGAATTCTGGTTAACAAGTCATTAAACATAATAAACATACCTATATTTTTGGAATTTGTGCCGGCAAACCAAGAAAAACCGTCCAGTTACATAATTGGCACCACACTGGGCAAGGAAATATCTAGAGCACTTCCCTCAACCACACTTTATTCAGCCATACTAAATCTGCAGGGAATGCTTTTTCAGATGTAACCACCACAGTATAATACTTGTTCGTCAGGAAGTCAAGAAAGCTTAGGCCTTGAAAGTCCTTAGCCTCCTGGTGCAAGGGTTTTAAAACAGTGGATGAAGACCACTGGTAGCCAACATATGCCTGTCTAGCTATCCCATACATGAATGAACTTACAGGTTTACACATCATTAATATAATATAACTAACTATTACAGCCAACTTCTTTGGAAGATAAACTCCAGGTGACGTCTTGTGAATCCAGGTTTAGGCAGTCCCTTAGCCAATAAGAGTCCTGGACTCACATGATGTCCCCTGGTTTCAAAGTCAATGAAATTGGCTGCCAGACTGAGGTTAACACAAAAACCCCCTCGATTATAGCCCTTTGCCAAAATTCAATCAAAATCAAGGTGAATTTTAAAAGACAGTAGACACAGCTGACACATATATCTATATATATTTGCCAAGGTCAAAATAAAATCCACATCACTGTGCTTAGTGGTGACTGTGTCCATTTTTGCTCAAGATCTCCTGAAATGGCACAGATGATGGGAAAATGATGAAGTAATCATTGCTTCATGGCAGCTCATGGTAGTGAAATTTCAAAACTGATCTGACATTTTATAAATTAATGATGTGGAATCTATTGAGATAACTACACTTTGTCTATTCTCACCATCCCAGAATGATTCTCAATTCAATAATTACTTACAAGACAGCAGGCTGCCAGTTCATACTTCTTTTTCATTATTTATTGGGCATGTGCATGGTGGCCATCAATTTTCAAGGCTAAGAAAAATTATTTGCCAAAGGTATTGTATAGTTGCTTCAGTGTAAAGTTTTTGTTTCTGGAGCAAAACTCCAGTATTATTGCATTACGTTCATATATTTGTATTTGATTATTTTTAAGGCCTTATTGTGCCTTTTGATAGTCTCATTGACATATTAGGTGGGTGGGTGATTAGGGCTTTACGTCCTGTATTTCTGCACCTGCTGGGCTAATTAGGACAGGCAGAGACCATGGCAACGAGACATATTAGGAAAAACATGTTTTGTTGCTGGAGCAGAAGTCTGACACTGCTGCACATGCATGCTTTAAACTTTGTCACAATATGTAGAACAGTACCAGTTTAGTTTTGCCTTTTGGGGGGTTTCATGGCCATGAATAACATAGAATTATAGTAATGAGGGAAAATGTGAAATATTTTCCCAAACCACCTCATCTCAACAACTATTATACCAATATATCGCTTATTTGATATCAACTGAATCAGTCACCTCATTCCGCTATTGTCTGCACATTGGTTATTATGTAGAATAAGGTCAACTGTTTCACTGGTGTCCTCACAAATTAATGTATTGCATTTTAAAATTGCTGTGTAATACATTTCCCCCTATTTTATGATTAATTCACAGATCTATCATCAAAATTTTTTCACTAACAGCAATATTTTACTTTTATAAAAATCTGCTGAGGGATGCTGCTGTGGCAGCCTATTTTTCTATACTCAAATGACTTTATAACATATCACTTGTCCAAAGATGAATTTTGTGCACGTTTTGTTCATGTGTGATTGAAGTGTTGCAGCATGAAGAAAACCCATCAAAAAATTATATCTCACATTGCAAAAATAACCTTTCGGCGGTCATCTTAAATTTAGAGCTCCCCTTCATATTTCTAGGTGGGGTCTATATCTCAAGTTAACCTTTAAGGCTGGTACCTGCGACATACAAGTGAGGTGGCCGAGGCCCCCTTCACCGAAGTGCGCCTTTTCATCAAGTGTCAATGCTGTATCAATAGCCAAACGGTTGTAGCCAGTTTCCAGTGCCAATATTTAGCCAAATTTATCCATGAAAATCAAAATATTTCAGTAAAAAATTTAATTATAAAAGCAAAGTCATTGGGGGA
This sequence comes from Alitta virens, assembly GCA_932294295.1. NCBI lineage: Eukaryota > Metazoa > Annelida > Polychaeta > Phyllodocida > Nereididae > Alitta > Alitta virens. The sequence continues at coordinate 18,492,461 of OW028583.1, read as the reverse complement.
GTTGTGGCACTGCAGAGCTCCCCATTTTTTTCGGTCAGGGGGACTTAGTCCCCCCCCCCCCCTTCCATTACCAGAAGCAAAGCAAATCATAAAATATGACAGCAATGCCTAGCCACAACAAAAGGTACTGAATGACTGATGAAATTCACAGCCAATAAAGGCTTTTAACATGAAAGCTTCCAGGAGAGCAAAGACTTTGGTTGCTGTGAATGTTTTAATTCGATCTCTATCAAGCAAGAGAACACTTGAGACATGATGGTACCACTACCATCTGTTGTAGCAACAAACATCAGATCACCAATTCCTATAAATGCCTCTGAATGAGAAAAAACCAGCGAATCTCAAAAACTGCCGAATCAAATTAAACCAAATCCACAATAAGAAGTGCCATAATTGTTGCAAAAAGTATTATAAGAAGGCTAACCATGTGGACAAGGAAATTCTGGCAATGCGAAGCCGGCAGTTTTGAACAAGTAATAAAATTGACAAGCACATGTTATTTCCTTCTTTTTTTTTTATTCTTTCAGTTCTTTTTGAGTTTCGTAAACAACAATTTAGCCATCGTGCCACAGGTTTTCACCGGCACTCTGACTATAGTCCTTTACAAGTGCAACTCATTCGCGGACAAAGAGGCGGATTAGTCGAAGAGGCCGAATCCCATGTCGTCATCAGATTGGTCCGACTCTTCTTTCTTCTCCTCCTTAGCAGCTACAGGGGCCGCTTCCGTGGCAGCAGGGGCAGCAGCAGTCACAACTGCAGCAAACTTGGATGGGTCCTTCAAGAACTCCTTCATCTGCAAAGTAAATATAGCATGGTTATAGGTTTACTTCCAAATTAATTTCATAACAGCACCCGTTAGCAAAGTTGTAGCCGAAAACAAAGTTCTCTGTGATAATGGAAATGTCCTGGGGTGGATCCAAAACATTCCAACTGCCGAGAGCGACAGATATGTCCATTCTCCCAGCGCAGAGGGTTGTGATGCACAACCTATGCTGACATTAAGGCCGCCAGGCTGGGGCTGAAAATCCTACCACTGGGATTGACTTTATATGAAGGCTTGGCCAGCTGCCAACAGAGAAAAAGGGGTGAATTCTTTCAGGATATGCTCTGGATACCCTGATGTTGCGAGGGTCGATAGGTCACCCATCTACAATCTCTCTCATAATGTTTTTGATCTGCCCCTGGGTGTCGTTATTTTGCCTGCAACTCCATTGATGGCAACTTAAGCCAAATCTGTCAACTAAGACGACAAACAGTCAGCATGTTATAGCTGACCTCACTATCAGATTTACTCTTTGAGGTTGACCCAGTTACACATAACCCGATCTCAATCATTATATCAATGATGTCCTTTCAGGCAGTGAGACCTTCTATCAAAACTTTGAGGTCAATTGCATCTAGTGATGTCAATCAGTTAAATTTTCGTAGTCGATCATCGATTTTGGTGCACCTTACGATGATAGATCATTGGTCGGTTCTGGAGCAGTTAGTATTTGAGTAGTTGCCTATGTAAACTCAACTGCTATCATAACTAGTTAGTCCCAAGATAATTAAAGGTCTCTGTACGGAAACACTATAATAATATCTCAAGTCATAAGATATATCTCAAGTTATTTATGATCATATGAAACTCCCAAAGGGAGGAAATGCAGTAGGTTTTCTTTTAATTTTTTGATAACCAACTGATGTGGTTTAATAATTGGCTATACAAAATTAGTAAAAGATCATCGCATTTTAGACTAAACGACCGAGGATAGAGTATAATCGATCATCGTGACACCATTAATTGTGTCAGAGCAATTGGAAGGGGGTGTTCCAAATATCTGTACCTAATTATACACTTAATTAATGATGCTCATTTCATTATGATGTTACACCATCAATGAATCGAATCCACTGGTACTGCTCACAAAGCACTGTTGATAAAGTCTTTACCTGTTGAGCCTCCTTGAACTCAATGTCAGTCTCAGCAGCCACGGCCAACAGGTTCTTAAATCCGTTGACGACCAAGTGGGGTACAGAGGCGACAGTGGGGTAGCCGATGGCCAAGGAAATGCAGGACAAGTTGGTCACTCCCTGAAAAGAATATCAATAAAGAACCAATTATACCAACTATTAGAGTTGTGGTCGACGTCAAAAACGAAGATATAGTCGCCAGAATTTCGGTTTATTTCACTGGTGCTTCAGTCAGCCTACAGGCGATTTTCGGCCCTTCTCAGTGGCTGCAACAGTGGGTTCAGCTATTTCTAGCTCTGTCACAGATATCCACCAAGTACCAGATAAATTTTTCATCATTAGCACCAAAGTTATCGGCAAATATTGAGAACTAACTTGATTAAAATGGAGTTTTACATGTGACCATTCTTATAGTGTATACTGTATATATAATGCAAAAATAAAACAATTTATCCTCAAATTTAAGCTAAAACTAGGAAAGCAACATCACAAATCAAAATAGCCAAATATTCCACCTGCATGAAGCGAACACGCAGATCATCATCAGTGATGTCCAGGATATCAGGGGAGAACACGGTTCCGGAGTCGTAGACCTGCTGGATGACCAATCCGTACGTAAACGGAGAGACGTTCAACATGTTCAGCAGGGTGGCCTCGGACATACCCACTTTGTCTCCTGTCTTCAGCAATTTCACCTCGTTCTGTAATGCAACAAATGTGAAAGTTGAATAATCTTTGGAAAGAAGCATCGAATTATGTCGATCACATGCAAGACTAGTTATATTAGTATTAAATTTCAGTTCTGTCACCATAGTAGTCTTAACCGTATACGTCAATAAAAATTATATATATATATATATATATAAATTATGCCTATTGTACGACAATTTCATTTGTATTTCTGTTAGAAACTAAACTTATCAGGGCTGTTCCATTTAAAAGTGTGGGGTGGGGAGGAAAATTTTCAGATGCCCCTCACTGTCTTTTTGTTTTTGAAGGACCCCCCTCCCCACCCCTATAATCTTATAATGATCAACTAAACTATTGAATGTTCAGTGTTTATGAACCACCATTCAATGAAAAAACATCAAGACAATTTAAGCTATGACATATGCCGAATAAGCTGCAGAAAGGCAGAGGATGATAAAATTTCACCATAGATACGGTTTCTATCTATGATTCCACTTACGTATTGCCATTTTGAAAATTTTCGGTGATTGTCTTTGAGCAGTTTTATAAATAATGAACAATGAACAATTCACTAAAATTTAAGTTGTGTGATATACATATATAAGGCCCATAATGAGACAAACATAGCAAGACGGATAAGATATTGTATGGATGATATACATATATCTCTAATCCATTTTGTTATTTAAATAATTTTATTTCGACCCCTGTGCATCTCTCCCCTCTCCCGCTTTCGATTTTTTACGATGCAAACAATTTAATGACTTTTCCCGGCCCCGGAGACTTTTAAGTACCTTTCCCGATTTCCGACCCTGTGGGAATCATGCCCCCAACACTTTTAAATGGAAAAGCCCGTAGTGCAGTTTCGATTTTTGAAATATTTTTGTTTATGAAACACACCTTAAGTTGTTTGCCACACTACAATAACATGACTAAGCTCAGTTATTCTAATATACATATTTTACTGACAACATTCATCAACAGCAGATGACAAGTCACATGATAACATCATTATAGAAACCAACGATCACCCTCAATCATACATTGTAACATACATAAGACACCGATTGTACATATTACATCCTATCCATTAAGGCACAGTAAATAAGAACATAGCTTACCAAGATTTCAATGGTTCCCCTGGCGATCTTGGTTGGGATAGCAAGAGCCTGGAAGAAAGAGGTCTTTTCTGGACCCAATCCGGTGTTCTGAGCTGCGATGCCCACATCGCAAGGAGCAATGGCTCCAGTTTTGGCAGGGGCGGCAACCTGAAAGGAACAAATTTAATGAGAAATGTATTCCACCAGCGTTCATGTCTGCTTCAGTCATTGCATTCACAAATACATTGCTATAATGCCATACGAGGAATCTAATGATTCTTTCAGCACACAATGTAAATCGCAGCTTTGCCAAATTTTCATTTAATGCTTTGCAGAAATATTAAAGGTACAATTAATTTTTAATAGCTGTAATGTCCTATTCCTTACTTGATACACTGATAGTGGAACTTAATTGAAATGAACGAAGGATTGAATTAATTGCCGATTGTCAGGAAAAGGTTGTCCTCATACGTTAATCAGACCCGAAAGATGTAACATCATCCAATCAGCATTTATTTCAACACAAAAAAAAGGAAGATAATTTACAACAGTTGAACTTTAGGAATCGGTTAAATTTCTGCAAATATATAAATCAGAACTTTCGGCAAATCGAGCAATAATAAGGCCTGCGAAATCCTCGAGGTTACAAATAAGTAATTGAGAATCTACATTAATTGATAATTGTCGATAATCACCGAGCCTACTTAATTAATATAAACAAAAGGATTAAATTAATTGCTGATTGTCAGGAAAAGGTTGTCCTCATACGTTAATCAGACCCGAAAGATGAAACATCATTCAAACAGCATTTACTTCACCACAAAATATGGAGATAATTTACAACAGTGGAACTAAATTGTAGAGCTAGGAATCGGTTAAATATTCTGCAAATATATCAATCGGAACTTTTGGCAACTGATTAAGATTAATAATCGATTATTTGATAAAACTCACACAAAGTATTCATGCAATACTACATCAATAAAATAGGACTTCTTTTTCTTAAAACTATCACCATATTTATATTGTGAGGCTACAATCTTCCTTTCTTATAAATCATTAGTATTTTCACCTCAACCCAGGTGGCTGCACATGACATTGGTAGCCACCTGGCAGATTTTTGTTGCAAATCGAGCTATAATAAGGCCTGCAAAATCCTCGAGGTTACAAATAAGTAATTGAAATAATCGTTGATAATCACCGAGCTTACTTGATTAATATGAACAAAAGGATTAAATTAATTGCCGATTGTCAGGAAAAGGTTGTCCTCATACGTTAATCAGACCCGAAAGATGAAACATCATTCAAACAGCATTTACTTCACCACAAAATATGGAGATAATTTACAACAGTAGAACTAAATTGTAGAGCTAGGAATCGGTTAAATATTCTGCAAATATATAAATCGGAACTTTTGGCAACTGATTAAGATTAATAATCGATTATTTGATAAAACCCACACAAAGTATTAATGCAATGCTACATAAATGAAATAGGACTTCTTTTTCTTAATAAATGTACGTTTTTTGAGGCTAACAATCTTCCTTTCTCAAAAATCACTAATACTTTCACTTCAACCCAGGTGGCTGCACATGACATGGGTAGCCACCTAGCAGATTTTTGTGGCAAATCAAGTGATAATAAGGCCTGCAAAATTCTCGAGGTTACAAATAAGTAATTGAGAATCGATACGATTAATTGATAATCGGCGATAATCACCGAGCCTACTTAATTAATATAAACAGAAGGATTAAATTAATTGCCGATTGTCAGGAAAAGGTTGTCCTCATACGTTAATCAGACCCGAAAGATGGAACATCATTCAATCAGCATTTACCTCACCACAAAATAAGGAGATAATTTATAATATTATGACCCTGATTATAGAATTTTACTTTCTTGATTATAAACAAACTTTCAAAGATAATTTGTTCCACTTATTAAGATGCTTTGTGGAAAATGTAACTCTTCCAAAATAAGATGCAATTACGTCGTAGGAGCCCACTCATAACCTTATTGAAAATCTCACCGCAGTACAATTTCAGATAACAAGGGTAACTTTATATTCAGGGAGAAATCATCAAAACCTTCAGAATGTTCATTGATATATACCTTTCTAATAACTAGTAATAAGTCATTACGATCGAAGTCTTAACAAATGCCCGAAGATTTTACTAAAATACTGGTTGTCAGGAGTAGTGGGTCATCATACGTATTTCAGACCCGAAAGATGGTACATCATTCAACCAAGTATCAGATATATCTCGTTCCTCAATTTTCCTGAAGATTCAGAAATTATTCTTTATGAATGACATTATGTCTGACTCATTCAATCTTTCTTTTGGCACCTCTTACTTGAGTTAAGTTAGAAAACATAATTCCCACTAAATATTCTCAGGCACCAAAACCATTATTGCCAAGTTTACTATAAATCATCACGGTCTTACATTTTCTAATCCAGGCAACATATGATTAAATTGTTAAACATCACATTTGCAGGTGAATAATTTATTATAGAGCAAGTGATATTTCTTCATACTCTACCCACCTTATTAGCAACAATGATCTCCCGCACTTCGGACAGATCTAGCTTGGTGAAGACGAACCCAACATTTCCACGAATGTGAGGAAGCAACCTGAAAACCAGGAGTATTTCAAAATTAAATTTATGACATTGATGACGACCTCCACATTGAAAGATTATTTTAAGATTGTTCTGGGAGTTAACTAAATGTGGTTGCAATTCAATCAGGATTCTTGGGGGCTATGATTTTAATTGTGACATGTAATGGTATGCGAGAGAACAGCTCAGACAGCCTATGAGGCATTTGTTTCCTATCCGGACAGGACTGCCAGTGGGTTCAGCTATTTCTAGCTCTGGCAGTTCCATGCCGATCATAATAAAGCTTTCATCACTGCCGTTTAGAGTAATTTCAGTTAATGTCGATTCACTAAATTGATCCATTTAAATAGTGTTTTCAAGTTCTCTAGTGAATAAACACAATTACAAGTCTTATCATCTCATGACATCTGCCTCTGGCAGCTGGTCATATAAGCTAACAAAGCTTCAGTAGCATTTAGACATAGATATAAACTAGACACTCACTTCTCGAGGGCAGGGTTGTTGTCCAAGTGACCGCGGATGGCTTTGCGGATCATGGTGTTCTTGCCCATCATGACCTCGGCGTGTCCTCGCAGCGCCATACGGATCTGCTGCATCTGTTTGGAACCCACATTGTCCACTCCCACAATGAAGCACTTGGGGAACTCATCCAAAAGGTTCTGCAGAGAGAATATCAATTAGAATCAGTGGTACTAAGTAGGTCTCGACTATCGTTCAAGGGAACTCTAGCTCGAAATTGATCGATCAGCTCAACATAAATATTGTAAATTTCAACCAACCTCGAGTGACTTTTTCCACATATATTCGCTAAATTTTAACTAATAACCATCCTTAAATTATAACTATTGGACATGAATATCTTAGTTTGCTTCACCAATTGAAAGAAATTAATCTTGAATAATCCACTTACGATAAGTTTCAAGAAGTAGTTGGACTTCCATGTTCCTCTGTCTTCCTTGACCATCTTGGTGGTTCAGGGATTGCACTGCAGTTTAAAGACAAAGAATCTGGAAAGAAAAGAGCAAAACATTATAAATACCATCATGCAAAGTGCAAAATAAACATTAAACACAAACATTCAATTTAAGCCTGCTACCTTAATCCACAACTGCTTGAATATCATTTTTCAGTTACTTCGTTTTTGTATTGATGTGCCTTGGCTGCCAGTTTTTTTTTATTAGGGTTGAGGGCAATCACGCTATTAGGCCCATCATGTTATTAGGTACACCTACTCCAATGTTTGATGACCTCATGTATAGTGTGACGTCATCCATGCAACAGTGGTGAAGTGATGTCATCTTATTGTTTTTTTATGTACTACGGTTGTAGTGCCCGTTAGCTCTATTAATTGTTCTCCCCATTCCATACAATGCAGATGTATTTTGACAATGAACCAAGGGTTGACCCAGTAAGCGCATAACTTTCAAACTACTTTTGAACTTTAGTTTTTATTGTTGTTTATATTAAATGCTACTCTCAAGTCTCACAACTCTATTTCGTCTTTACGATAAATAGTTTCTTTCATCTACGAAAACCACCTATGACACTTGTGTCTGGGTTATTGTAACAGAACTTTGTAAACAGGAGGAAGCCGTGCATGTTGCATTTGAAAGGAAAACACACTTTGAAACTTTCTCAGTCTTGCCAGAACAGTAAGTTTAGGGGCTACAGCTTTACCAAGTTATTCACTAAATATCTTTCTAGGCAGCAGTGTATAGATACTATAAAACTGCATACTAATTAGAATTTCAGTAGAAAACTATAAAACAAAGCCTATTCTGTATTGAAGAGCTTTGAAGTATTTCGGTCAACACAATTATACAATAAGCGTATTCACAACATGCTTCCCTTAATTGGGTATACGTGTACAATTTTTATCAACAGACAATGCAACTGCTGAAACCTTCATTTCACAAATGACAGGGGTGACAGACATGTATGCACATTGATTGTTATTGTTCCAACAACAATAGAATTTCAAGATTGCAACAGAATGAAAAGCGTATTCACTGTAAAATGTTACTACAGTTCTTTCCACGGCTTGGCTCTTGAAACCTTACGATCGTTTCTGATGAACTGTAGAGCTCTACATGATCATATCTATGAATACCAGATTAGTAGACCCAGCTCTGAATTCAACTTTCAATGCGTTCTACATTTTTTTCTAGCAACACAAGAATGACATGACTGATGAGGAATGACATGGTTAAAACCACGTGGCTGAATTCATGAGCGATAATCAAACATTCTTAATCCGGAACAAAATCACTCATCTCTACGAAATTATAATAAAACAACAACCAAATACAGATTTGATTGAGCTTTTCGTGTACTACAAAATGCATTTTCAAACCAATAGGTCCACAGAAACCTCACAAACGGGTAAATTAATTGGAACATTTCGGAAACGTCTCACCTCAAAGATGGCGAATTCTAAAAGGAAGAAGAAAGCGACCTCAGGCGAGAATTGCACAAACTGCAGTCGGGTGAGTGGGCGGAGTCAAGGGGTACTGAAGGGTTGTTCTTCTGGTGTAGTTATGGAAAGAAATAAAGAGAGAAAGAAAGACAGAAAGAAAGCAAGAAAGCAACAAAAGACCAGAAAGTAAGAAAGAAAACAAAACAAAACTGAACAAATTAATTTTTTTTTAATATTGCCGTTATTTCAGTTTAATCAATTATGTAGAATCTATTCATCATCTTTTTCATTTTTGTAATTTCTATAAAATTAGTAGACGTCTACTTATCATAAATATGATATTAATTCTTCTTTCAGATTAAAAAGTATCTCAAAAGGCTTAATCTTATACTTTTCAATTAAATCCCTGAACCACATTATTCAAAAACTCCTTAAACCAATTGAAATGATCAACAGTACAAAAATAAAAATATAAAATGCTAATTCACTTTGCAACTTTACTGTTAAACCTATCTCTCTCCTTTCTATGTCAAAGGTTATGGAAAGATTTTTTTTTTAATACTAGTTATAGGCCTATGTATGAATACTTAATATCTAACACTTTATTGATTAAAAAAATTTCTGGCTTAAAGAAAAATTATTCAAAAGTTAATTTACCTAATTCATGATATATACAAAGGATTAGATAAACATAATGTTTGCTTTATACATCTAAGGCCTTCGACAAGGTATACCATAAAAGACTATACATAAATTGCAAAAGTTTAGTGCAGTCTTGACGCAAGACCCTCGATCACACCTTTCCGCAGGAGAGGGTCTTGGAGAATTCGGGGGAGCAAGGATCCCATGGGGGAGCAAGCAATTTGACAGTGTAGAAAGGTTTATATTGATCATTACAATAGAATACACCTCCCAGTGCTAAGTAGGCTGATGCAACGTCATACCAGACAGATTTTAAAGAACTATTTTGTTCGCCGCTTAGTTAAAATTAACGGGCACAGTGATTGACCAACGTTCATCGCCTATCTCGCAATGCTTTGATATCTACAAGACCCTCGTCTACGACGCGGCTTGAGGGTCTAGGCCTATACTGGGCATAGTGCCTGATTCTACGTCTACGTGTAGATTCTGTGATGGTGCACGAGAACAACATATTTTTAGATTGCTTTCTAAAACCAAGGTTTACTCTTGTTACATCAAAATATATATGATGAATACAAATGCCAGAATTTTAACTCAGGGCTTGCTTCATGGTTTTCCTGAACTGAACAGAATAAATTACATTATCTTTGAAATTGCACAAGATTATATAACCAAACGCTTTGAAGCCACATAACATATACACCCTATTTTTTTTTTTTTTACTTTTTTGTATGATATATTATTAGGTTAACATAGATAATTGTTTCTCATTATTATTACTTTTCATTAGCTTACCCCATCCACCTTGCCATCTATAGCCAATAACTGCTTAAATAAATGAATCTTTTGATATATTTGCTATTGTAATACTAGTGCATATCTAAAAAATATTGTTTGTCTGTACTAAATGCATCTATGGTCAATTTTAATTTAAAATTTCTACTAATCTGTGGAGATTACTGGAGAACCACTTGTAGATTTTTATATCTGTGTGCCATTCACTAAAAATAAATATAGCTCAATTCAGCGGATCCAGGGGAGTGGGCTTTAGGGGTTTAACCCCCCTCCCCCTTCACCTCGTTGACAAATTAATTTGGGTTCCTGTTATATAATTTTAATTTGTCCCCCCCCCCCCAGTGAAATCTGGATCCGCCAAATCAAATTATATTGGTGTTCAAATCATGGAGTTAATTCATATCAGGGATGAGTTGTGCGAAGACTTTAGTCTCAGTAAAAAAGATATCTGTGATATAATAGAACATTTAGCCACAAATTGATTATCTGGGGTTTTTGCTACCCTCTTTTTTTTTGTGCGAATCTTTGTTTTAAATATTTTGTTTTTGTTATTAATCTTGAATTTTATACTGTATATTTTATACGAATAAAGCTTATAATAAGCCTGCATGGATTAAATACATTATTTCCAGGAATGTCCCCAAAAGGGCCCACACGGAACCAGCCGATTATTCATGTGTTGGTGATTCGGCCTCTTTTGCATAATGACGTCAATTCTCAGACCCCTATAGGGCGAGTATAAAGCCTGACCGGCGCAATGACTCGCTCCTTTACATCCGATTCTAGGCTCTGAGCTGGTGAGTGTGTATTTCTCATTTTAAAATCGAAGGTAATCTAAGTCAGTAATTGGTTATGTCTTTTAAAAACCTGATAATCTGTAAATTTAGAACTTGCGGAGTACGTAGGCATACTTATTTTGTGTCTTAATGTTGTGTTTTACGGAGATATTTCGATCGGAATGGAATGACTCGAAAAGCCGGTAGTTCAGCCATTGATGTCTGCCGACTTCGCATGTCTGTAATACACGACCTAAGTACTGTGGTTTCCACTCAACTTGTAGTCATGAATGTTATTTAGATTATCCGAGAACATATCTGATTGTTTACTATGGATTATTTTGAAAAAAAATGTGGTTATTCCTGTTTCTCGTCTTGGTAAAATGTTAAATGCCCGCCATCTTGGTATGTCTGAAAATTGCTGACACGCTTCCTTGTGCCGAGAAAGACCTATTTTAAAACATTTCTGTCCATTAAATGTGTACCCATGAACTCTATGTAACATTTGACGGTTTATGACTCAATTGTAGCGTTTTTAGTCATGTTAATGACTCAATTGATGACTTCGAAAATTCATTGTAGCTGCAACTGCAGCCATTTTGCTTTTGTACCACGTGGCTGATTCATTCTTCAAAATGTCGCCATATTGCGAAAGATTTTTCGTCTCCAGCGAACATTGCCACAATTTTGGGCACTGAATTGGAACTTGCGATTAATATTACGATGTATTAGGCTTAACGCTTCACTGATGTTGTGTGAAGTGCCCACGTGGCTAGTCCCACTGAGTGTGGGTGCATAATCCCTCAACAATATATATGTATTTTAGACATTTTAATTAACTGGATTCCTTGCTTGTAAATAGTGATGCATCAAGACGGGAAATGATTGACATTAGGCTATTCCTTTCTTAGTTAATGGTTAATACTCAGTTCTGTACTTAATCATGACTTTAGTTCACATTTATTATGGTTATTAAATTTTATTTGCCATGTCTGCAAATTTTTAATGTTTAATAATTTATTTTTCAGAGAAGCAACCTAATTCATCAACATGCCTCAGGACAAGATCCACATCAACATTGTGGTCATCGGCCACGTAGACTCTGGCAAGTCCACCACCACTGGACATTTGATCTACAAATGCGGTGGTATCGACAAGCGTACCATCGAGAAGTTCGAGAAGGAGGCCCAGGAGGTAATAATCGACTTAGATGGTAAATTGTAGATGGTAAATTGTAAATGAAATTGATGTGACAACTGTTGGTATTGGTAATAAATGGAAATATATCTTTACACGAACAAAAGGTTCCCCCTAAAATATGTGCTTGATCCTATCGTCGTACTGAGGGAACCTTGTGGATTTCACTGTAATTGAGTGGGTGGATTAGAAAATATAAGCACATATTTTGGGTCCCAACAGTTGTGAACTTTAGTTGAGCGGTTTAGAAGAGCATAATCATTGAAACATTGCATAAGTTGTCATCTTCTTAGTTAAAATTTCTGACTGGTGAGATGATTGGTAAGCAGGTTTGCTTGTGCAGGTTATAAATGTTGATTGTGCTATTTCAGATGGGAAAGGGCTCTTTCAAGTATGCCTGGGTGTTGGACAAACTGAAGGCTGAGCGTGAACGTGGTATCACCATTGATATCGCTCTCTGGAAGTTTGAGACTGCCAGGTACTACGTAACCATCATTGATGCCCCTGGCCATCGTGATTTCATCAAGAACATGATCACTGGAACTTCCCAGGCTGATTGTGCGGTGTTGATCGTCGCTGCCGGTACTGGTGAATTCGAAGCTGGTATCTCCAAGAACGGCCAGACCCGTGAGCACGCTCTGCTTGCCTACACCCTTGGAGTGAAGCAGCTCATCGTTGGAGTGAACAAGATGGACTCTACTGAGCCACCATACAGCAAGGTAATTTAAAAGTTGTAATTGGTTTGTAATAAGGGTCTGTTAAGGAATATGACGAAACTGAAGGCAAGTGCTAATCTATAGTCTTTTCACTGAACAGCCCTGAATTCAGCATGACATAAGTCTTTCGTCTCCTCTTATTACTCATTTTGCTTTTCCGTCACAGTAGGTAATAACTGATTCCATAAATATAACTTTCTTAGCAAAATAACAAATCAACTAAATGAAGTGTCAAATATACATTAAAATGCGCTAAATATACTGCTGCTAGGATGCACTTTGCTTCAGCCAATGACTGAAGGGCGGGAACTTTTTCAGCCAATAGAATTTCAGTATTCTGTTTTTGCCACCTGGTGGAAATACAGAACCTTCCGTGAAAATCCACTATTGAAGACTAGAAAGCTGCAGTTGTGGTGTTAATTAAAACTGACCAGTAGTGGTAATATACTCTGGCTTGTGGCTCAAATGTTTGCAAGGCTAGTAAAAATTCTACTAGTGCCAAAAATCCTGGCCAGAAATACGGCATCTCCTTATTGATACATGATTTATTTTGCAGACTCGATTTGAGGAAATCCAAAAGGAAGTCAGCACCTACATCAAGAAGATCGGTTACAACCCTGACACCGTAGCCTTCGTGCCCATTTCTGGTTGGAATGGAGATAACATGTTGGAGACATCTAGTAACATGACCTGGTTTAATGGCTGGGCAGTCAAGAAAGGCAAGGAAAAGAAGGAATTCACTGGAAAGACCCTTCTCGAAGCCCTGGACAACATTGATCCCCCATCTCGTCCTACCGACAAAGCCCTGCGTCTTCCCCTGCAGGACGTATACAAAATAGGAGGTGTGTATTCTTCAACTGGCTGCTCAAGTCTATTTTGAATGCTTCCTATGTTCTTTACTTACTGTATTGGCTGTTTATGCACTATTGTAATGCTTACCTATTTACTTAAGGTATTGGAACAGTGCCCGTTGGACGTGTGGAAACTGGTATTCTCAAGCCCGGTATGGTTGTGCAGTTCGCCCCTGGTGGACTCGCCACTGAGGTCAAGTCTGTGGAGATGCATCACACAGCTCTTGAGCATGCTATGCCTGGTGACAACGTTGGTTTCAACGTGAAGAACATCTCTGTCAAGGATATCCGTCGTGGTAATGTTGCTTCTGACAGCAAGAATGATCCAGCTAGGGAAACCGATAGCTTCAAGGCTCAGGTAAATATTGGGTTGATGTAGTAGTTAGGTTGATTAAGTTCAGTTTTTTGACCGTATCCATTTTATTGCATAGCTGTAAAAGAATTTATTGCCAAGTAAACCAGGGTTACTAATAGTGATTCATTTATTCAACAGGTCATTATCCTCAACCACCCTGGAGAGATCCGTGCTGGCTACGCGCCAGTCATTGATTGCCACACTGCTCACATTGCTTGCAAGTTTGCTGAGCTCAAGGAGAAGATTGACCGTCGTTCCGGTAAGAAGATGGAAGACAACCCCGAGAAGGTGAAGTCTGGTGATGCTGCCATCGTCCAGATGGTCCCCCAGAAGGCCATGTGCGTCGAGGCCTTCAGCGACTATGCTCCCCTTGGACGTTTCGCCGTGCGTGACATGAGACAGACCGTCGCTGTCGGTGTCATCAAGGAGGTCACCAAGCGTGATTCTTCTAGCAAGATGACCAAGTCTGCCCAGAAGGCTGTTGGAGGTGGCAAGAAGAAGTGAATGGCCGCCCCCTCTGCTGATGACATTAAGCACAGTCATTTAGGGGCACATCATCTGCCTCTACCAGCTCAGATGCCAAATTCGAAAATTAAGTGTCCATTTGTTAACAATGTAGCCATTAAGGTGACTTTACAACAACAGAGTGGTGTCTTGCCAAAGAACCACCCTAGTGCTTATTTTAATGTTGCAAATTTGCTAGTTGCGTTTTCAGTGACTGTTTGGTTGCTTAGGTCAAAGATACATCGCAAAGAATTCAGAAGGAAAAAGTACTAATGGACACTAGATTTTAAGGATTAACTTAAAAACTAGGATCTGTCATTAATTTAATCTTGTTTATGATGTTGCAAAAATAAAATGTCCTAAAAAAAAAGGCAAAATGTAACCCCTACCATGGTAAACCTTGCTTCTGTCTTGTTTGAAGTAATGTTGCACCACTTCATCTAATGAAGTTGAAAAGCTACTCGGCTGTGAATATCGTCACTGAAGATCGTTTTTTATTTTGAGGGTTACTGATTTACTTAATGTTTGTGAATCTAATAAATTAGTAGTGGTTGCAACGGCTATTATGTGGAGTTTTCCTGTATGCCAAACTTTGATAATTTATGGTTTGAATTATGAGATAATGAAGTTATGCAAATTTGCTAGGTCCTAGGTGAAATAATGGCCTTTGGTGCCATCTGGTGGCAGTGTAAAAGCAGGCCCTGTAAAAAAAATTTTGAATTCTCAAGAACTTTAATTGGGTAATTCACTTGAAGTGGTTATTGGGTAAACATTTGGTTAAATATATATAATGGGTGCTAGATTATTTTAATCGCTGCTGTTCTCAACCAACACCAGGCTTCACAAGGTAGGAACCCATTTTAGTGGACTGCTAATACCACAAAAGTAGGGGATTTTTAGTTTCGAAAGTGAACTCAATAAAAGTTGTCCTTAAATGACATGTATTGAGTTTTAGTAGCGTGCCTAGTGATACATACCTGCGCAGGGGTTTCTCAATAAAACGCGTTGGCGTATTTATTTCGTGGTTATTTACATGGGTACTGCTTTCATTCAGATTTTGAAAAACTGGTGGAAACATTATAGATACAATAGCAACAGCAGTTTGGCTAATGGCATAATATTGAAAATGTTGCACGTAGCTACATAGTACAGACAATATTAGCTATGACACCATGGATGAAAATGCACTCATTGCTGAGGGGGCCATCGTAAATTTGATGGAGGGGAAAGGGGAGCTTTGTTGACCAGGACCAATATTTCATGGTGCAGGTACCAACATTCTTCAATAGTACATAGTACAGACAATATTAGCTATGACACCATGGATGAAAATGCACTCATTGCTGAGGGGGCCATCGTAAATTGGATGGAGGGGAAAGGGGAGCTTTGTTGACCAGGACCAATATTTCATGGTGCAGGTACCAACATTCTTCAATTGCCCCCCCCCCCCCCCCCCACCATCCTCCTAAAAAATACCTTTTAAGCATTTGAGTAACTAAGGGCTCTCCTGAAAGAGAAGATGCCTGGTGCAAGTTTTTTGGCCGAACCCTGTAAGTCATTATTAATCACCATAGATCATTAGAACTGAGACACCATGCATAATATCTAGAGCAGTCACATCAAAAATTATTCAGATACAATTAATTTATAGAACATGTAATTAAAGTAACTTTGTAAAACAGAGCATACTATTCTGGTATAATGTCAGAGGCTGCCCATGACTCAATGATTATGAAGATAATTGCTTCACTAGTTTTGATTTACTATGTATGGGAATCAGGCAAAGTGAAAATAGAGTACTTCATAAATTTGTTGAAATTTTACAGCGTCTGATTAAATGGTAAAATAATTGGTGCACTATATTGATATTTCTTTGTGCTTATTGATATTTCAACAGCGTTAGTGCCCATCCTTTTCTCTTAAAAGAGTTTTATTTTATATATATCATTATTTGTTACATGTTATTATTATTATTAATCTTTATTGCAGACACGCACACATACATTAGGTACAATATATGGGGGTCCATATCTTCTAATAACTACCTAACTACTGAGTATTATTGTTTGGCACTGTAAAAACTAATTCACAAAACAACAGTACGTAGCAACTCAACTGCTCGTCCAATACAAATATAATAATGAGTCCCAATGTCTTCTAATGTAAGATTGCCAAAAGGCGTCACTACTAATAACATGTGTATTTTCGACATCATTTCTGAATTTTTGTTGTCTTCCAAGAGGAAGTGGTAGTGTGTAGTAGTAGTAGTAGTAGTATTAGTACTAGTAGTAATACTACTACTAGTAGTATTAGTGTTAGTAGTAGTGGTATTGTTTTTGACAGGTATAACACAAACATCATATTACATCCATCACACTTCAAAAATCAGACATCATAAAATCAATGTAAAAGAATGAAATAATAATAAGGGATAACCTAACTTAGTGTAATCAACCATATTAAAACTATTCTGTGACTCACCTGTGCCATGCAATAGAATGATCCCCCCCCCCCCCTTAGTTCCTTTATATACAGGCATGGTGGCAGCACTGCATGGGCATTTCACCACTCCTTGTCATGACTTGACATTGCACAATTCAGGACATCCCCTTCCATTGGAAATTTCACATGCAGAAGTTGAGATAAGGCCAAATAAATTGCAATAAAAGGTTGTTCCCATTTACAAATCAAAGATAAAGCAAATTTTATAAATCTCTTTGTAACCAACCTTTTTCCAAAATATAAGAGATTAGTCTATAACCGTATATACAAATATTTCAAATTAGCATGAAAAATTAAATGATAGGGTATGTTTATTAATTTTATGGAGATATAGTGAACCTAGCAAGGCCCTGATGGAATTTAATCTGTTCTTTTTTTAGAAGCAATGAAATAAATGCAACCGATTTTGGTCACTGTCATATTGAGTGACAATGCAGCTTTAAACGTTATCTTATGTGAATGGAGTACAGTACACAAAATTTCTTGGAATCATTTTAAATGAAAACTTAGACTGGAAGGACCATATCACTTACAATTGCAACCAAATAAAAAAAACAATAGCTATAATTCATAAGATAAAGGCATGTCTAACATTATCAACACTAAAGAGCATTATATCATGCTTTGATATATCCACATATGGTCCATGGTGTTGTGGCTTGGGGTGGTGTATGGACTATTCCACTGAAAAGACTGAATATCTTAAATAAAAAGCTCTTAGGCTGATCAGCAATTCAAATTACAATGCTTATACAGAGCCACTATTCAAATCACAGAAACTACTGAAATTTCAGGATGTGTATGAACTGGAATTTTGTAAACTATATTTAAATAAAAAAATACAGTGAGACATCATTTTAGCTCAAAAAAATTGTAATTGAAAATTATTGCCATAATTACAACTTAAGGAAAAAGAATGCCATTAAAGTGCTGCTCGATCATTAACTATGAAGTTGCCAACACATGAAACAAAATGCCATTTGCACTGAAAGTAGATGAAACAGTTAAGAGTTGTAGTGCCTGTAATTTATATTTGTAATCATTACCTGAAAATAAATTAAATATCAAAAATATCAAACAAATTACATGTTGCTTTGTCAACTTTGCTATGCACAGTGCTGCCATGTCACTCCGGCTCTAACATATAATGGGCAGTGATAAATCACAATACCAATTTGAGGAGGCCCAGAAGTCATTTTCACATTCAGCATTGGAATAATGGATATGTGTGTGTGTGATTAGGGCTTTACGTCCTGTATTTCTGAACCAGTTGGGCTAATTAGGACAGGCAGAGACCATGGCAATGAGACGAAAGATGAAACAGCCAACCAACTTAGGCTCGACCGGAAATCGAACCCGGGACCCAGCAGTTGGAAACCCAGAGCGCTACCTCTGAGCTAGGCCCCCGCCTGGAATAATGGATAAGATGATGCATAATAACTTTTAATTTAATATATATCCAAAACTGGGTATATTGATCCACAAATAGCTCAACCTACCCCATCTGCAGTGGCTCATCTTATCCAATTGTGACTTTTTTGCACTTTTAACCACAAAGAGCAAAACTGATGCGTCTGCCAAAACAGCTACTAGAATGTAATAAATGCTTCACCAGCTTCATTTTCTTGCCCTATGATATTTAAGAAAAATACATTTGGGTGTTTTGTGAACAATGTAATGAATGCATTTTGTTGAATTTCACTTTTGGTAGTCAATTCTGTCAAGGGTGGCTCAGTTTACCCCATTCTGTCCTAGTCTATCTTGTCTATCTGTCTATCTAGTCTTGTTTATTTAGTTTAGTCTATTTAGTCTATCTATCTATCTATCTATCTATCTATCTATCTAGTTTTTGCTACTGTCAGTCAATATTGTTTCGATCCCATTCAGAGGTGAATATTATTGTCCTAGATTTCACGATCATTGCGACACAACCCACGTTAAGTGGTCGGAGAGGGGCAAATATTATATAAGTTTAATTAGAGAACGTCCGTGGGACATTAAAACAATTATTATTTCAAATCATTAGTTGCATTTATTTTGACGTTGCATACATTTTGGTATGAACAAGGGGGGGGGGGGGGGGGTGGTCATTCTATATGTCCATATGGTCACTGCTTACAGCACCCTGCAATGTAGGCCTGATTTAATAAGTTGTTTAATTTAATTTATAACTAGGGATGGTTTAATCTCAGCATATATAAAATTATTGAATATGATTATTATACAATAACCCCCCCCCCCCCTCTTTTAAAACCAATCAATGGAAGGCGATATCCTGAATTATGCAATGCCCAGTCATGACAAGGCGTGGTGCAATGCCCATACAGTGCTGCCACCATGCCCCTGTATTATATAAAGGAACTAAGGGGGGGGGGGGGGGGGTCATTCCATTACATGGCACAGGTGAGTCACAGAATAGTTTTAATACGGTTGATCACACTTAGTTATACTACTATCATTATTATTATTGTTTTAGGTTATACTACTGTCCCTTATTATTATTATTTATTTTTATTTTTTTAGTCCCTTATTTTATTTTATTTTTTTTACTTTTCTTTTACATCGATTTGATGTGTGATGTCTGATTTTTTAAGTGTGAATGATGTAATGTGATTGTTGTGTTCTATTAGATAAGATGCTCGGACTTGTTCAGCGGACTTGTTTAGTGAAATTCAGGGTACATTTGCTCTGGTACTTATGTAGCTACAAGTCTGCCGTCCACAATGTAGGTCGGTTCTGGCAGGACAGACTTAGCCTGTAGTCATCATGGGCTCTAACCAATTCAGCTCAACGAGCAGCTAGGAAATGGTGTCTTAGCACCGTATTTGTATTTCTCAGTATTCTTAAATTATCTATCATTTTTAGTTTACAAGGCAATATAAAAAAAAAAAGTAATAAATAAATTTAATAGACCATAAGTTAGTTCCCTCCTATAAATTTTACTTTGGTTGTATAGGTATTTGGAACACTAAGTTCCTCTTGATAAGTTATCTTCATTTGGTCCACCTATGTGTTTTAATATGATCAAGGTACAACTATTCACACTAGAAGATACTGTCAAGTGGCTCGTGGAAGTGAACTTTGTTAATACAGTGAAATAAAGTGAACCCTGTTTGTACTGTCTGTAGTATCCAAGGGAATATTTATACACTATTTGACTTTTGGCAGAAATTCTGGAAAACGTAAATTATAGAAATAATAGTTGGGCTATAATTTGTAAGTGGTATAGTTTAGTAAAAATTTCAAAGTGTAATCTATTTTTCAGAAAAAACCTTACCAATGCAAGTTTAACAAACATCAATTGTAACGATCAGTTACAGGAATGATGTATTATTAATAATGTCCCACAAAGAAATTAAAGACGCATGTCGTTTGCATTTGTATTCCATGATGTCATGTGTCATGGAATACAAATGCAAACGACATGCGTCTTTAATTTCTTTGTGGGACATTATTAATAATACATCATTCCTGTAACTGATCGTTACATTAGTTTTAATTATCTATCATCATGAGTGGAAACAATAGTGAGTCAGAAGAGGTGTCTGATATGAGACAGTCCAACCCAGATGAAAATAAAGAGAACAATCCCGACCCAGGGGAAAATACAAACAATGATCCAAAACAAGATGGAAATAATGGTGAGAAGGTGGAAAAATCTGAAAATTCTTCTGATGTAGGCATTGATGAGAAACTTCGAACTTTAAAAAATAAAAGAACTTCTGCACTTGCTAACGTTACTAGGAAAAAAAACAATTTGGTTAATTTGATGTCTGAATTCGAAAATTTGCATGAGGTGAAAATAGAACTTCGTGAATTCAATAGAAAATATTTACTGTATGAAGATGCTCACACCACATTTGTAGAATGTCTTGAGGACGAACAACAGGAAACTGAAGAATCACGATTCACCTCGAAGCAGACATCGATAATTGAATTCCGTAAACAAGTCCAAATATGGGTCCGCAAGGCCGAGATGGAGTTGGCGGATGAACTCGATTCGGCATCCAGGGAATCTCGAACTTCAAGACATTCAAAAGCCGATTCCAATACTTCTATCAAATCAGCAAGGTTGATGGCCAAGGCCAAAGTGGCTGAGTTGCTTGCAGAGAAGTCCATGTTGAGAGAAAAGCAAGCATTGGAAAACCAGAAGCAGTCCCTGATGTTGAGTATGGAGTTGGCCAAGGCGAAGGCACGTGAAGAAGCGTTGGGTCCTGAGGATGGCATGAATGATTATCTAGCTCGTGAATCAGGAAAGGTGGATGGTTTGACGGAGTCGCGAGACAATAATCCCAAGGGTGCTTATCCCAAGGTTGATGGCAATAATCCCAAAATCATTGACAATGCTGATGAAGTTCGTGAGAAGCTCAAGTCGCCACCCAACATTGACAGTCGATTGAATGTTGGTGCTCCATCCTTCTATCCTGAAGAAGCCTCATCTTTCGGTCCAAGGGCGGACGGTGACTATGACAATTTGTTGGCTGCGCTGACTCTCCCTAAATTAGAAAAATTTGATGGTGAAATAATAAACTTTCGTTCCTTTATTATGGCCTTTGATGCCAAGGTTTCTTCCAAGGTTAGGTCACCAAGAGATCGGTTGTTTTTTCTGAGTGATTCATTGACTAATGATCCAAAAGATCTCATATCTGGTTGTTTTAATATGAACGCTGAAGAAGGTTACATTACAGCTAGAGAATTGTTGGAAAGAGAGTATGGTGACCCATACAAATTATGCATGGTTTTCTTGAAAAAAATTGAAGAATGGTCTGTTATTAGATCAGATGATTGTAAAGGTCTTAAGAAATTTTCATTGTTTCTTATCAAATGTCAATCTGCTATGAAGTGTGTCACTTACCTGAATGTGTTGAATCATCCTCCAAACATGCTGAGTGTTGTACGTAAATTGCCAGTCTATTTGCAGAACAAGTGGCGAGAACGAGCCAGCAGAACAAGGTTAGAGCAAAACAAAATCTTGACGTTTGATGATTTGGTGACATTTGTTTCCATTGTTGCAGAGGCTGCCAATGATCCGGTGTTTGGGAGATCAACCTACAGTGCAAAACCAGTGTCTGCCTCTCCTTCGAAGTCTAAGGTAAAAGGTTCTTCAAGCTTTTCAACCTCAGCTGTCTTAGACAAAGATGCCAGTATAGGCCTACAGTGTGTATTGTGTAAACAAAAACATGACATTGAAGAGTGTTTTCAATATAAAAAGAAAAGTATTGAAGAAAAGAGACAATTTATCAGGGAAAAGGGACTTTGTTTTGCTTGTCTTCATGGGAATCATATTTCAAAACATTGTCGTCATCGTAGGAGATGCAAGTCTTGTGGCAAAGGTCATCCCACTTCCTTGCATATTGACAACTTTTCACCTGACCAGTTAGTTCAAAGCCGAGACAGAGGTCAGAATAGAGCCACAACTAGTCAAGGCCAAGATGGGAAGCTTGATACTAGCTCATGCACAGCAACGGCCATACGTGATTCAACCATAATGCATGCCATACTTCCTGTGAAGATTCATCAACACGGAAAGGATAAAGTAGTTGAAACATATGCCTTTTATGATGATGGGAGTAGTGGTTGTTTTATTTCTGAAGATTTGATGGATGAGCTTGAAGCATCTGGTACAAGAACCACACTTCAACTCAGGACTATGCATGGATGCAATCGCTCTAGTAGTCAAGTGGTTAGTGATTTAGTTGTGACAGATATTGAGGGCCAAAATGCTGTAGGTTTACCACGGGTGTTCACAAGAGAAGAAATTCCTGTTGACATTGAGCAGATACCTACACCTGATGTAATCAGAAGATGGCGCCACCTGGAGAAAGTTGCAGATAAGATTCCAAATCTTAGGAATGATCTCAAGATAGGATTGTTGATTGGGAGCAATTGTCCTCTTGCTCTTGAACCAATTGAGGTCATTTCATCTGTTGATGGTGGTCCATATGCAGTTCATCTCCGGCATGGTTGGACTTTCCATGGCCCCCTCTTGAAGTATTATGAGAGTTCCAATATGGTGACAGTCAACAGAATTATGATTCAGTCAACTGAGACTCATCAGGAAATTCTTTCCCCATCGGTGATCCTTCAAATTCTGGAGATGGATTTCAATGACCATATGAAGGAAAGATATCCTGGCGAACTGGGTATGTCACAAGAAGACCTACTTTTCATGAAAATTGCCAATGAAGGAATTTCTCAGCGTAAAGGACACTATGAGCTTCCTCTGCCTTTTCGTGATGCTGATATACAGATGCCAGACAACAGACAATTTGCCATGAGAAGAGCACTTTATCAGAAGAAAAAGATGCTGAAGAATGAACAATATTTCAAGGACTACAAGACTTTCATGGATCAAATTCTGGAAAGGGGTTACGCCGAAAGGGTAACCAATGGAATGCCCATTCCTGGTATTGGTAAGACTTGGTACTTACCGCATCACGGGGTTTATAACGTCAACAAGCCTGGAAAGATCCGTGTAGTATTTGACTGTAGTGCAAGTTACTTGGGTAAATCACTAAATGATTGTTTGCTTCAAGGCCCTGATTTAACAAATAACTTAATTGGCGTACTAACTCGCTTTAGGTTGGAATCAGTCGCATTTATAGCCGACATAGAAAGTATGTTTTACCAAGTTCATGTTCCTGCTCATCAAAGAAGTTTTCTGAGGTTTTTCTGGTGGCCTGATGGTGACTTGGATAAAGATATACAGGAATACCAAATGACAGTACACCTGTTCGGTGCAAGTTCTTCGCCCAGCATCTCTAACTTTGCTCTGAGGAGGGCCAGCCTGGAGTATGGTAAGGACCCTGTGATTGCTACAATTCATGACAACTTCTACGTTGATGATTGCTTGAAGTCAGTGAACTCAGTTGCAGAATGTAATGATTTGATAGATGATCTGAGACAAACGTGCAAGTCTGGTGGGTTTAATCTCACGAAATTCACCAGCAATAGATCAGAGATCCTGTCAAGCCTATCACCTGAAGATCATTCAAAGGCTGTCCAGAAATTTGAATTAGGCGATCAAGATAGATTGTTTGAACGTGCCCTTGGTATTCTTTGGGATGTGACAACTGACAACTTTGGCTTTTCTGTGAAGATGAAACAAAGGCCTACGACCAGAAGAAGTATTTTGTCAACAGTCTCAGCACTTTATGACCCCTTAGGATTCGTGGCTCCAGTCACAATGGTTGGAAAAAAGATTCTGCAAGATTTGTGCAGAGAAGGTGATGTTGGCTGGGATGACTGTGTTTCAGCTGAATACGAGTCTCGGTGGCAAAGTTGGATCCGGGATATGAGTCATCTGAGTGATTTTGCTATTCCAAGGATGCTCTCTCTGCATGGAATGGAACAATCAGTAATGAAGGAGATCCATGTTTATTCTGATGCGAGTTCTTATGGATATGGAGCGGTTGCCTACTTGCGAACTCTTGACATACAGGATCAATACCACAATGCCTTTTTGATTGGGAAAGCAAGGGTTGCTCCACTAAAGGCCACAACGATACCACGATTGGAATTGACTGCGGCGGTCACAGCAGTACGTTTGGGTCAAATGATGAAATTCGAGTTGAAGGAAGACATTGGCATTACTTATCACACCGATTCAACCACTGTGCTCAATTACATAAACAATGCCAAACAGCGCTGGCCAATCTACGTTGCCAATAGGGTTCAGATTATTCGGAACTTTTCAAACCCAAGCCAATGGAAATATGTGTCAAGCAATTGTAATCCTGCAGACAAAGCTTCACGTGGAGTCAAGGCTACAGAACTCCTGGGAGATTCCTTGTGGCTCAAAGGTCCCGGCTCCTTATGGACAGCTGATCTTGATGATATTGAAAACAAACCAGAGACATCAGAATACTTACCTGTTCATTTGGCGCAGTCTTCACTTGTTGACCCTGTTGACCCTTGCACATACTTGATGAATTACTTCTCGGATTGGCGTCGTTTGAAGACTTCTGTTGCAGTGTATCTGAAGGTCATGAAAATTTTGAAAGACAGGTGCACTGCAGTCCCATCCACAAGTTACAGGCTCTCTGCATCTGATATGGAAAATGCGGAAAGTAAGATTGTTTGCTGGCTACAAAAGAAAACTTTTCCCAGTGAAATGAATCAACTCTCTGAGAATCAGGATCCAAAGAATTTTGTGTCCTCTGTTGCTAAATCAAGTCCTCTCTCTGCTTTGGACCCATTTTTGGATCAAGGTATCTTACGAGTTGGCGGACGTCTACGTCGTGCAAATATTCCGGAATCAGTGAGATATCCAATTATCATTCCAAGGAAAGGACATATCACTGATTTAATCATTCAACATGAGCATAAGCAATTAGGTCATGTCGGAGCAAATCATGTGCTTGCAAGTCTTCGTCAAAGGTACTGGATAATTGGTGGAATGACGAACGTTCGCAATGTCATTCACCGTTGTGTAACATGTCGCAGATACCAAGGCCCACTTCAACAACAGAAAATGGCAGACTTACCTGGTTGTAGAGTCGATGATACGTTGCCTCCTTTCAGCTACACTGGTGTAGATTATTTTGGTCCCTTTGTAATTCGAGATGGCAGGAAATATCCAAAGTTTTATGGAGTGTTGTTCACCTGTATGGTCAGTAGGTGTGTGCATTTGGAAATTGCCAGCAGCTTAGACGCAGATTCCTTTCTTCATGCTTTGAGAAGATTTGTAGCCCGGCGAGGAAAGCCAAAGGAACTTCATAGTGATAACGGCACAAATTTTGTGGGCTCAGATCGAGAACTTAAGGAAGCCATCAAGGAAATGGATCATGATAAGTTGCAAGCCAAGCTTTCCCATCTTCACATAGAATGGTGTTTCAACCCTCCGACAGCTAGCCACATGGGAGGCAGTTGGGAACGATTGATAAGGTCTGTTCGGAAAATCCTCAATGGTCTTATCAGTGAACACGGATCTCGTTTAGATATTGAGTCATTTCACACCTTGTTGTGTGAGGTCGAAGCTATCATGAATTCAAGACCTCTCACTTGTATCAATGATGAATTGGAGCCACTTGCACCAAGCAACATCTTAACTGGCAGAACTAAAGTTGCAGTACCTCCTCCTGGAAATTTCGTAAAGGATGATTTATATCTCAAACGCCGATGGAGAAGAGTTCAGTATCTCACAAATGTTTTCTGGTCACGCTGGAGAAATGAATATTTGTTACTGCAGCAAAAGAGACAAAAATGGACTATGCCTTCACGGAATTTGCAAATCAATGACATTGTTTTGTTGAAAGATGAGTCCATGGAACGGAACCACTGGCCTCTTGGACGCGTCATTGAGCTTGAAAAGGATAGCCAGGAATTTGTGCGAGCTGTGAAAGTTAAAACTCAACAGTCAGTTCTCAGGAGACCTGTTAGTAAGCTTGTCTTGTTGTTAGCTAATGATTAGGATATAAATTGTATTAGTATAGTTTCCACTATTGTATTGTATTGTTGCATCAAATGGTTGTATGGTTATATATGCAGTTTATTGTAAATTTGTATTACTTTGTCAGTTGTTAAATTGTGATAAAGGACAAGTGTATGGTCCTTTATGGAGCCGGGTGTGTAACTGCCAAAGTTCAGTGTGTCCTCTGTGGCCAAGTTGGTATGTCACAGGACTGTTGTGCATAAGATTGGCGGTTCAAGTCCCACTGGAGCCAGTCAAGTTTTTGCTATTTATAGTCAAGTTCTTGCTATTTATAGTTACATTAGTCTCACAGGATGCAGATGGCGCTCTATGCTTCCTGGTGATTTGTTTTTGAAGAAGGAATAGCCATTTTTATTTTTTTGATTCACCATGTAACAGTGCTGACTCCACTAATTGCAACTAATATTGTTTCTAAGGCAATTTTGTTCCCACACAGATGTGAGTATTTCTTTATGATGTTTCAATCCTTCTTTTGTTCACTTTTAGTTATATTTTGGTAATTATAAATGGTATTTTTGGCATAAATAAGTTAAATCAGCTGATTGCTGGAGAGTGAGATTGCAATCATGTGGTAGCCATGTTGGCCAAATTTCAATTATGTAATGAGGCATGTAAGCCTAGTGTATATCAAAGGTAGCCAATATTGATGTATTTTGGTTATAATTTAATTGTATGTAATGGATTAATCAAGATTATCTATTTAATTTTGCATTATTTATGAATTATTGAATTATTATTTATACTTGTTTTATTTCTATTTTTTGTAGAATTAAAACCATGACACATGACATCATGGAATACAAATGCAAACGACATGCGTCTTTAATTTCTTTGTGGGACATTATTAATAATACATCATTCCTGTAACTGATCGTTACATCAATTGTAGCTTTAAAATTATATATACATGTAGTCTTTACCAGGATTGGACCAGGAGACCGTATGGAAGCCCAGACATATTAAATGGCCATTATCAACTCAAACTTCTTTAATTTTATGACTTTAATTGACTCAGACAATGTGACTCTGTTTAGGACACTGTAGAATGAAATCAGATAAGTAAGCCAAAACAGGCTTGTCAGAAAGAATATGCTTCACTGTTTGTTTCATGGAGGCAACTGTTCGATGGAAAATTCTTTTTGTCTCAAACACACTATATATGGCCTCTACAAATATTCTTTAAAGAGCAAAATAAAATTAATCCTTGTCAAATTAAAATGACAAGATGTATAAATTCAAACCGATTTGAATTTTCATAATTTTTAATTAATCTCTTCGAAAGTCACGGCTCAATCAAGACACTCTGTCCACACTAGACAGCAGAAATGGAATGCATTTAGAATTTAATTTTTATTAACCGAGACATGTTTCTGGTGATGATTCTGTGTACTCCCCAGATAGCATCGGATATCGTTTGGTCGCTAGTCCGATGTAGGCAATATCGGACCTAGACTGATCCATCAGTCCCTACATGTAGATGTAGAGACTGATCCAAAAGCATAGGTTTTTCAGTCCATGAGGCATTTTCAAAAATTCTTTTTTGTAAACAATCACTATTTGAAGAATAATGCCAATTTTCGGACAAATTCACTCAAATCATAATTGTAGGCAATATATTTCTATCCATTCGTGTGTGATTACTGGCCACATGACTTAGTTATCCTAAAATAAGAGAAAGTTTACAAGGAAATCGACACATTTTCTCGGCTTCTATGGTCGGATCTTCATCAAATTTGGTTGTAAAGATGTGCTTTTGTATCCCGGTCTGATGGTGTGTATTTATAGCAGTACCCCCAAACCGTATCAAAGCGAAAGTTAAAACCGTTTTGGCAGGATTTCCCTATTATGTGAAACTGGGCATGTCATCAGGGTCAAATCTAAATACAATATAAGAAAATTTAGTGGTGACATTTAATATGGATGATAGTTCTAAATGTACCATATGCTTACTTTGCAAAATCCCTATTACACACACTCTTGCCCTTTTAGTTACTGACTGCCAACCCAGTGATTGCATGTTTGGTATTAATGGGATAGCAGCTGCTATTTTTCAAACATTACCGAATTTTTATTTTTCCTTCAGATTGAGCACCAATAACCCACTATGCCTCAGGACAAGATCCACATCAACATTGTGGTCATCGGCCACGTAGACTCTGGCAAGTCCACCACCACTGGACATTTGATCTACAAATGTGGTGGTATTGACAAGCGTACCATCGAGAAGTTCGAGAAGGAAGCCCAGGAGGTGATTGTTCTTAGCATATTGCTTGAACCAGAGGATGAAAGAACCAATGTTTGGTTGATCTGATGCACCTGGAGAAACCTTTCCTCATATGTTTGATATAGTGTTACTTTCATCTGCTTATATAAAAATTAATTGGTAAGGTTTTTGCCAGTTTGTTGAAGTGTACGTAACAGATACCAAAAGTATTTTGATGTTAGCATTGTCATAATAACTGAAAAAAAAAACAGCTGTAATTTGTTATAATATTTTCATAGATTGGAAAAGGTTCCTTCAAGTATGCCTGGGTGTTGGACAAACTGAAGGCTGAGCGTGAACGTGGTATCACCATTGATATCGCTCTCTGGAAGTTTGAGACTGCCAGGTACTACGTAACCATCATTGATGCCCCTGGCCATCGTGATTTCATCAAGAACATGATCACTGGAACCTCCCAGGCCGATTGCGCTGTGTTGATCGTCGCTGCTGGTACTGGTGAATTCGAAGCTGGTATCTCCAAGAACGGCCAGACCCGTGAGCACGCTTTGCTTGCCAATACACTTGGTGTGAAACAACTTATTATTGGGGTGAACAAAATGGATTCCACTGAACCACCATTCAGCAAGGTGTGATATTTTTTTTATACTATGTTCAATTTACAATTTTAGGATGGCAAGAAATGTGGCCTATGTCATCAGTACAGAAGGATAAAATCCACCGTTGTTTGGATTAGCAGACTCATCTGCCCCTTGTACAAATTTTTCCCTGTTTTCAGGCTCGCTTTGATGAAATCAAAAAGGAGGTGAGTGGCTTTATCAAGAAGGTGGGCTTCAACCCTGAAACTGTCCCTTTTGTTCCAATTTCTGGTTGGAATGGAGATAACATGTTGGAGCCATCTAGTAACATGACCTGGTTTAATGGCTGGGGAGTCAAGAAAGGCAAGGACAAGAAAGAATTCACTGGAAAGACCCTTCTCGAAGCCCTGGACAACATCGATCCCCCATCTCGTCCCACGGACAAACCCTTGCGTCTTCCCCTGCAGGATGTATACAAGATAGGAGGTTAGTATTTCAAATGGTATACCCAAGATAGGTTGTTTGTCTTGAGGGTTTATGAATGTTGTCAACAACTACTCACCATGACTCGAATAACCCTGCAATGTAGAAGATTTTTGGTCATGAAAAATATTTTATCAGATGGATTGTAAGATATTTGTCCATCCCACTATTGGTCCTCTATTTATCTGTCCTAGTTGTAACATGTACCTGTCCATATAATGATTTGGTTTAGGCAATCACCTGTCTTATCCAAACCGCAAAGTAAGGCAAGTTGACACCTTTCAGTGTCATCTAGTACTCCCAGAGTCACTGCAGTAGAAGTAGACTATATTAAGGTATGTCCATATAGCCCAGGTTAGCTGACTGGAAAATGGTTGTGCCTTGCACTGGGTGTCTGTGCTAGGGCAAATAAAAGACCCTGCCCATGGGGGTAAATGTAACACATGCTGTGTACTCTAAGCTTACTGTCATGAAGCCTACTCTTGGTCATATAAGCTGATTAATTTAGAGACCAGGAGATAATACCAAAACTACAAATCTCCAGTTTGTAATGGAAATGGTAGTCATTCGAGTAAACTGCTGCAGGTATTGGAACCGTGCCCGTCGGACGTGTGGAAACTGGTGTCCTCAAGCCCGGTACAGTTGTGCAGTTCGCCCCTGGTGGTCTCGCCACGGAGGTCAAGTCTGTGGAAATGCATCACACAGCTCTTGAGCAGGCTGTGCCTGGTGACAACGTTGGTTTCAATGTGAAGAACATCTCAGTCAAGGACATCCGTCGTGGTAACGTCGCTTCTGACAGCAAGAATGATCCAGCTAAGGAATCTGCTGATTTCAAAGCTCAGGTATATTTTTGTTAAATAGTTTGATGTATTTGTTTGTCAAATAATGAGATTTGTGTAAATTCAGATTAGATTGGTGATACAAAGTTTTTTGTAATATGGATATATCGTTGGATAATTATAGAAGTCATATGTTACATGTAGGAACTACCATTTTACTTAGAGATCTAGCTAGACAAGACATGGAATTGATGGAATTTGTGCATTTAGTCTAGATGAAATGACCTCTTCCTTGGTATTATATCTTACGCACTGACTCTTTTTTTTCAGGTTATCATTCTAAACCACCCTGGCGAGATTCGTGCTGGCTATGCACCCGTCATTGATTGCCACACTGCTCACATTGCGTGCAAGTTTGCTGAGCTCAAGGAGAAGATTGATCGTCGTACAAACAAAAAGATGGAAGACAATCCTGAGAAAATCAAGTCTGGTGACTCTGCTATTGTGCAGATGGTTCCACAGAAGCCTATGTGTGTGGAGTCATTCTCTGAGTATGCTCCACTGGGTCGTTTTGCTGTTCGTGACATGAGGCAGACTGTGGCTGTCGGTGTCATCAGGGAGGTGTCCAAGCGTGATGCTTCCAGCAAGATGACCAAGTCTGCTCAGAAGGTCGCTGTTGGGAAGAAGAAATGATTAGCGGTTGGCCGAGATAGCAGTAATATCTGTAAATTGTGGGCTGTGGCTATTTCCAACGCAAAATTAAAGAACCAGCTCTGCGTTGGTGAACGTTCCAACAGTCAGGTCAAAATGAAACATGGTCCCTTCTTACTATGCCATCTCAGGCTCCTGCTTCACACAGCAAATATGCTAGTTTTGTTATGGTTGACATTTTGGTTAATCAAAAGAAAAAATCACCGCAAGGAGTTCAGGCGGAAAAAAGCCTCTCTTCATATCTATGTATTTTAACAAGTTAAATTTGTTTGGCATTATGTTTTGGAATAAACTCATTCTAACCCTATATTTATGTTTGTTATGATTTATGGCTATAACATATGCCGTCCTGTTGGCATAATATACATTAGTAGGCATATAATTATAGCAGTTACTCATCTACATTTTTAGGTCAACTAAATAACTGTCACCTGAAGCACTTTCTATTAGTCTTAGAAGTCCATGCCTTCAGTCTGACCATCAGGCGCTCATGTCCAACAAGTATTTCAGCGTGAAGCGTTTTAGCGATATATGTAATACATATACACACATTGTACAGTTAAGACTTGTAACGGACACCTGGGTTCCCAAGGCATAACTGAAGCAATTTAACATAGGCATTAGGCAAGATGGGTTGATGTCCCAAACATCTGTTCAGATAGTGAGACATTCCGATAACTGAAGTACATTATAGCGAGACATGACTGTTGTGACCATATTTAAATATGTACATATTTATATATATCTATATATTTTTATGATCTTTTTTATTTTTTGTGTAACAGGACCATCTTGAAAAAAAGCTTTGTCTTAATGTGTTTTACCCTGATTTTTAAATAAATAAATAATAAATAAATAAATTACTGCTAGTAGTACTGCAGAGTACCTTTACTCTTATTGCATCACAAATATAGTATTATGCACTCTACTCCACCAGATGGAGTATAAGTGAACTCAGATTTTTCTGTGTGTGTAGGAAAAAAGTTTTAAGTCAAGTCAAACATTTTTTTGCGCTCCCTGACATCTATTACGATTGCTCCCCATCACAGTGCCGATCTTTTACGATTTCTCACGAATCTGCTAGTCGTGATAGATAGTCGTCAAAATCGTGAAGGTGTGAACTGGGCTGAACAGTTGAATTTCGAATATTATGCTAATTAAGATTTTAGTTGTCAGATGACACTGGCGAGCTGCCAGGTACTTTAAATTTGTCACTGGTAATTCGTGATAGTTCGGCGCAAAACTCGCTGCAGTTCTTGTAGGTGGGAATTAGGCCTAATTAATACATGAGAAAGACAGGCACAGGCTATTATAACCATCAAAGGGACAATGTTACTTCCATTGTGCATAAAGTTTAACGCTGAAATTAATGTACTTTTTTTAAAACTGTTTTGTGGGCTTTGTTTGTCAGCTACATTTTAATATTAAAGCTCTGTTCATTCAATGCAGTCATTTTTGCTTATCATTCTTTATGAAAACTTGAATTAACTGACAGGAATGGCTCAGTTCTTCTTAACGGAGGGAGAACTGGGCCACTTGTTTGAGATATAATTTTCTCTGTACATACAAGTGATGTTTAAGAATTCTTTCAAACAGGCACCTGATATTATTAGGAATACTTATAGCATAATTTAGAAAAAAGCGACTTTATTATTAAAGTGATCAGCAAAAATATTAATGTGAAAAACAGCTCACTTCTCCAGCACACATCGATGTCAGAATAATTTTAGTGTTGCCTGATTGCACCAGGTGGTGGTTTTACACGTTTGGGCGCCATCTGCAGTTTTCTGCCTCAAGTGTCAGTCTTGGCATGATATACAGTTTTTTTTTAGAAGTGCAGACTTTCAATTTCAATTATACAGAATGTATATTTATTTATAGTTTTTTGTGAATGCTATTCTGGACAAATTTCCAATTACAGAATATAATAACGGCAAGGGCGGTTCTACTGGTTGTACAATTATAGCATTTTAAAACTCCAAAATAGCACGTCTGCTTATAAGGAAGTGATATGAGGGTAATCAGTATGGTGTTAAAAGGGGTGAACTATTGGCAACAAAAATAGGCAATATTCCCTTCTATGCATGACCACATCTGGTGATTTTGCGTTTGAAAAAATAAAATCAATAACTTCACTAAAAACTAATAAGACACGTGATATTGTTATAAGCATAATATGTATGCAGTCTACCCCATACAGCCAATCAGTATAAGTCATTTCAATTGCTTAGGCCTATATATTTTTACCCCCCACAATTTTTCAACTCTATTGTCTATGGTCTTAATCACGAGGTTCCACATTTAAATTACTTTGTGCATCGATGCGAATTAATTATGAATAAATGCATTATTAGTTTTAGAGACAAACTACTTTTAAACACTTGAATGAATCATTAAGTTAATGAAGAATGAATGAATACAGGCAAGTACACAAAAGCAGCTAGACAGACAGAATTAACCCATGAATATGTGATATACAGGGCTCTACATATGAAAACAAACAGAGTCAAATTTGAGTCTAAGCCACTGCACCCCTGAAGTGATGTCATGCATGCAAACATACGCCCCAGTATCTTGCTAAATTCTCTTGCTGAATTCTTTGGACTGGAACCAGAGTTTATTTTAGGTCAGCATGCTTACTTGCTTTAAGGAAAAAAGTTCAGCAGTCATAACTAAAAATGCGGTATATTCACTTGAACACGATGGATCTCAGACTTGAAATACGTATATTTCATTGATCGTTTTACCTAGAATGGATTACCAAATTTAATGAACAAACATGGCTAAGTTAAATCTAGCTCTGTTGATAGCTGGAGTATGTTTTCTGACAGTTGCTGTCAAAATAGGTAAGCAAAAATTCTCCATTTTGATTTACCCAGCAATATGTGACTGTTCTCTCCACTCTTCCAACCACCTTTTACACCTCTATTTATAATGTAATTGTTTTTACACTGTTATGATAACTTTATAACACAATATGTTTCATTACATACACCAACGCCCTGCAAACAAATGGATATCTATTGCATAACCATTGACAGTTCAATATTTTCGTCATAAGAATTATCATTATTAATAACTATTTTTACACTGAAAAATTGAAATTGCCTAAAATTATATTTGATCAAGAATCATTAACTACAGAAATGATTCTTGATCAAATATAATTTTATGCAATTTCAATTTTTCAGTGTAAAAATAGTTATTAATAATGGTAATTCTTAAAACCTCAAAATTAGTACCACCCTTTGTGAAAAATTTATTTGACAGTTTTTTAATGGTAAGATAAGTACAACAAGGAAAGAGGATTCACTATGTATTTTAATTAAACAAATAAACAAACTAACTGACTGACTGATAGTTAGTTAGTTAGTCAGTCAGTCAGTTAGTTTGTTTATTTGTTTAATTAAAATACATAGTCACTACCTAACTACCTAATTAACTACCGAACTAACTACTTAATTAACTACCTAACTAACTACCTAATTAACTACCTAACTAACTCACTAACTAACTCACTAACTAACTAACTAACTAACTAACTAACTAACTAACTAACTAACTAACTACCTAACTAACTCACTAACTAACTAACTAACTAACTAACTACCTAACTAACTAACTAACTAACTAACTAACTAACTAACTAACTAACTAACTAACCAACCAACCAAGTTTATGTTAAAATGTGAAGTAACCAAATTATTATTTCAAATGAGGTCTCTGAGAGATATACACGTTTTAATGATTTTAAAATTGTATATATTCCGTTTCCAAGAAAAGATGTTTTTAAGAATTATTGTATGTATCGGGATGGTCGTTTATTGAACAATATGCCAAATAATTTCTAAGAAATCATGTCGCTTTTCACACTAAATCCCCAATGAATCGCTGAAATGGTCCTAATAGCGATTTAGATCTTAAATTTATATTTTAGTTTTATTTATGTCCAGCGCACTAGAATGTTTTTTTTTCAAAAATACATGAAGCGCTATGTAAATGCATTTATAAATAATAATGATAATAAAGAGGTTGCCTTAATTATGAACTTAACATTGGTCTAAAACTAAGGTGGCCTTAAGACGGAGTTACGACATATGTCAATTCTCACAATACCACATACAAAGCACATAATATACTGCAGAGCTTTGGATAATTTTTGCAAAGGATATACTTCAGTTCAACAAATATTGGATAAATGGGTGTGTTGACAGTGCAGAAAATCTCGTCTGCCTGATAAGGAATATTTATATTATAATATTGAACAACATGGGAATGCTTGTGAACACAATATACTGAACGTTGTGCATTTTAAAAGTGGTATGAATACCAATATATCAATGCATTACAAATATATTGAGGGTATGTTGGAATTTAGTCAGGAAGTTACTTGACATGCAATACTGTAGAACCTCGCCTTAAAACCACTTCCGTAACGGAGTGTATTATCGACAGGGCGGGTATTATTGACAGGGCTGGTATTATCGACACTCAAATTAAATTGTTAGCAAAATTTTTAACATTCTAATGTGAGTGTCGATAATACCCGCCCTGTCTATAATTCCAAGCTTTAGTGGAATACCATACTTGCCTTAATAGTAAACCGTAACGGAGAGTAGACTTCTAACTTACATATGATTTTTTCCCCCGCTATTAATATAAGCTTAGTGCTTTATTATTCATCATACAGAGCACTCAATTTAAATATTTAATAATTGCTGCAATAATAGTATTCATGTACAGCTCAGACCTCCCGACAACAAACTTCAAAACTCACCGTCACTGTATCTCATAGTCTCAGTGAGGTGGTCTTAAAATGGGCTTCCAATTTACTCAAATAAAATTTAAATTTCACTATCTTATCGTAACTATCGGTATTACAACATATAGTTTATAACTAACTAAATTATAACACACAAGTTTTGAAACATGCATAGTGAAAAAACTTTTTGAAAAGTCTATTATCTATAGTTTAGCTCAAACCTTTTAGTCTGAAAATAAAGTGTCTGCTTTATTGTTGAGGCGGAGGCCTAGCTCAGAGGTAGCACTCTGGGCTTCCAACCGCTGGGTCCCGGGTTCGATTCCCGGTTGAGCCTAAGTTGGATTGCTGTTTCATCCTTCGTCTCATTGCCATGGTCCCTGCCTGTCCTAATTAGCCCATCAGGTGCAAAAATACAGGATGTAAAGCCCTAATCATCCACCCACCCTCTGCTTTATTGTTCAGGGAAAATAGAATGCCGAAATGACCA
Source organism: Alitta virens (assembly GCA_932294295.1). NCBI lineage: Eukaryota > Metazoa > Annelida > Polychaeta > Phyllodocida > Nereididae > Alitta > Alitta virens. The sequence continues at coordinate 18,455,884 of OW028583.1, read as the reverse complement.
ATTGGGTTTACCAATTTATTGTAGATACAAAAAAAACCTGCAAATATGAAACATTATTAAGTATGTGCTTGCAGAATTCACATTACCATGTACAAAATTAATGATACAACTTGACCATATATTCAGTTATGCAATAAAAGATACAAAATAATCATTACATCATATGATAAAGGCACAAATTAATTGTGACCACATTGTGATTGACTTTGTGACTAAATTGCAATAAATGATCCAATAATTCACAGTTAATAATAGTTAGTTAGTTAGTTAGTTAGTTAGTTAGTTAGTTAGTTAGTTAGTTAGTTAGTTAGTTAGTTAGTTAGTTAGTTAGTTAGTTAGTTAGTTAGTTAGTTAGTTAGTTAGTTAGTTAGTTAGTTAGTTAGTTAGTTAGTTAGTTAGTTAGTTAGTTAGATAGATAGATAGATAGATAGTTAGATAGTTAGATAGTTAGTTAGATAGATAGATAGATAGACAGATAGACAGATAGACAGATAGATAGATATGGGAAATACAGCTCTCTCCAGGTAATTCAACTGGAATGGAGGGATTAAGCCCTCTGGTGGCTAATTGATTACTCTGGTCAGCGTTGAGGTGCAGATTATTTGTGGCATTTCAAATGAATAGCAATGAATAGCTCTTCTACGCTAAGATGAACTTCTTCTTTTTTGTTTTGTTTTTGGTAATTGAATTGTATTGTATTAAAAATGAATATCAAAACTGTCTTTGAATTCTTAAATAATCTAAATTTGGAAAATCCACCTGAATACAACATCATACTGGACACCCTGGTGATTTACCCAGCTATTGTGACTGCCTCAAAATTAAGGAAATAACTTTGCACCAAGGGTGGTCTTAATGGTGAGGTATTACCGTTTTTGTTTTATGTGAACATGTGTAATAAAATGTTTTCATAAAGCATTAAGATCGTAATTTAAGGCGATCTTAATTGTGAGTTGGTCTTAAGGAGAGATTGTACTGTAAACAAGTAAATTCCTTAAGTTTTATTAACCTTAAATACATAGGATTATATTATCTACACCTTCACTTCCTATTTAGTGTTTTATGAAAACTTTTGAGTCTAATTTAAGAATAGATATTATACAGTGTAGGGTATATATTGAAGGGATTGTCGAATGAATAATTGTTAGTGTAATATAATGCCACTTTTAATGATAAAATAATTTTATTTTGCTCTATTTTTTATGAATATGAGAATCTCATAGAAGTTGTGGGCTGATAATAATAATAATAATAAAAAAAAAAAAAAAAAAGACATTTTATGTGAATTAGAGGTTTAGATTTCCAAGTATTTTCAAATATTTACTTTTTCAATAGACCCGTGTTCAACTAGCCATGATGTTGCACCTCAAAATGGAGGTGTTAAAAACAAAATGGCTTCAATTATCTACATGTAGGGACTGATGAATTGGTGTGGCTTAAATTTTGCTAAACTCATTAAAAAAAAAACCAAAAAGACAAAACAAATACAACAGCAACAAACTATATTCTACATTATATTGATTATTTTAGACTCATCTATATATCTCCATTATCAGTTGTAAATTTAGCACCAATAGCTGTGTCTTAATGGTAAGGCTCATGGCATTTAAATCCATATCTGAAGGTATATTTCTTTTGGCTATTGTTAAATGTACAAAGATTCCGTGGGATATAGGTGACCCGTAGACTTGCGTTTGTAGGGAGTTGCCAAGAATTGTTATTTCCTTGTCATGATTTATCATGTATATTTTACCAATCGCCAGTGCAATTTTAGCATTATGCCCGGTGCACACCGTATACAACAATTAACTATTGTATATGTGATTTTTTGCTTTCAGCCTAAAGTAATATATTTCCCAGAAGTGTTTTATGTGCAAGAAAGTTGGGATTTGAATAGTGGATTTTCATGGAAGGTTCTATATATTTCCACCAGGTGGCTATGACAGAATACTGCAATTCTATGGGCTGACTGAAAAAGTTCCCGCCCTTGGCTGTGATTGGCTGAAGTAAAGTGCATGCTAGCAGCAGTATTTTTAGTGCATTTTAATGGATATTTGACACCTTATCGTTCAACTGATTTCTGTTATTTCCCTGATAAAATTATATTTATGGAATCAGTTTGCTATGATCTACTATGTCTGAAAAGCAAAATGAGTAATAAGAGGAGAAGAAAACTTATGAAAAGACTATATTGTTGCTTACATTTCTGTCCATTTTTTACTGCTCCATGCCATTGAGGAAAACTATGACCAAACATTAGGTGGGACATTTATTTTTAATCCCACTATACAATGGTGTTCATGTTTACAAGAATACGTGGCCAAACAATTTACAGACATTCCATTTGAAAATACCTGGAGTATTCTCCACAGCAGGTTTTCCAAAGCCATCCCGATTCAACAACGAAACAGCTAAATACCTTAAAGGTGCACTGTCTGTCAAATTTGCACATTAAAATAATGATATAAATCAATACTGCCTTCTGGTCTCATGATATTTTTCACCATTACATACCCACTTTTGCACAACAATTTAGTTTAAATTACAAAAAATAATATAAATATTAATTTTTCATGCCATCAAAAACTCAATATGTAAAAAAACCCAGTGATGATGTCACAATACTGAACAATGGTGATGATGTCATTTCCATTGTTTTTCCAATGTTTTGGTCTGGATTTTTCTCTCAATGTATAAATTATTTTTAAGTAATTAATGTCTTATAAAATCATTAATTCACACAAATTTAGTGTGCCTTGATTATAAAGGTAACTTTCAACTGTTTGATAGCATCTTAGAAAATTGCAAATTTGACAGACAGTGCAACTTTAAGGGAAAATAAATGGGGCCCCATTCATCCAACAGTTCCTCGTTATATTATTGAAGCCAACAGGTAACCCGGCCTCCTGATTGGTCGTCAGTAGCTGATCAGATAATATAACCAGGCACTCCATGATTTTTGGATACAGCGCCCATAAAATGATTAGCTCAGTCATTTCATTAAATAAAGTTTAATTTTGTAAGGATCCAAGAACAAACTTTTGTCACTCGGTAGCTGTTGAAGGGTGCTATGTATGAGATTCGATGCAGTACCTTTAATGAAGCAAACTAATGCCCCACTATAGAGCACCATCTGGTTTTATGAAAAATCACCCTTTATCCATAAATATCATAGAAGTGGGTGGGTGGATTTGGGCCTCACGTCCTGTATTTCTGCACCTAATGGTCTAATTAGGAGACAGGCAGGGACCACAACAATGAGATGATGGATGAAACAGCCATCAAACTTAGGCTCAACCGGGAACCCGGGACCCAGTGGTTTAAATATGTATCATGATATTATTTGGGTATAGTGCAGTATAGCGGACCCAAATGAATGCCCATATTTGGCGTCAATTAAATATTAAAAAATATCACTTTATTTGCCAAAATTTGTTCTATCACAGAAGAGGAATAATATTTTGGTAGCACAGCAGGGTTTTGGGGACGGTAGCCCCCGATAGAAAAATTAATATAAACGATGTCTTGTCTTGAAAATGAAAAGAGCGGTCGTTTTTTGTGACGACATTAATTGAATTCAGGGATATGACGTCATAGGTCATAAATTTCGGTCCGCTATACTGTACTTTTTCCTATTTTTTTTATTTTGCAGGTTCAGCTACGGGTCTTGAGCAAAAATGGGTTTCAAACTGCAAAGGAGACACCGTGTCGATGTCTTGCGAGAGCGGGACAGTCATCGTCGTCACAAGTGCACGATATGGCGGATTTCCGGATGCGTCCAATCCGTGTCCCGGATCAAGTTCAGACTGCCAAGAAGAAACTAGCGTCATAGCAGATGTGCAAAAATTGTGTTTTAAGAAGACGTCATGTTCCTTCGTAGCTGATAAGACTTCACTCTTTGATTTGTGCTCATCTTCAAAACACATTCAACTAAAAATTTCCTATGTCTGTGCCTCAGGTAAAATTTAAATTCTTTTTCTATGGAAAAATGTCAAGTGCCTGAGTAGCTGTCTACGTGATTAAATCATGCCATAAATGTTATGATTTTTTAATAATTTTTTCACCAAATATGCAATAATTGTGCAGAACAAACTCCATACACTTTCATCTGATGAATTCTTTGAACCCAATACAATTATCCATTGCAGCAATATAGTTTTCCAAAAGTGGGAAAGTGTCAAACATGCACATGCATCTTCAAATAGGAGCATGATGCCCAATTTTGCAAAGTCCATATCTCAAAAACTATTGGGAGCTAGATCCAAACATTTTACATTTGGTCGTCATTCATATAGAGGTAACTCGAAAAATATATATTCTTGAAAATCTGAGATTGTCTCCTGGGATTGGCCAGATGATTTGGCATGGAATTAACCAGCTTCCATTTTGACAAGCTTTTAAAAGTGTCAATAAAACAGCATTCCTTGGACGGTTTTAACTGGACTCTCAGACAAACGTTATTTATTGAAATGATAGTGAGTGAAACCAGCTACTGTTTTAAATAACCTGCATTTCGCAACAAAACCCAGATAGCATTCCAAATCGGGCCAGCGTCGTTTCTATATCGTTTTATATACAACATCGTTTCAACATCGCCGACATCGTGCCATCATTGATACGATTTGGAATGCTATCCGGGAACTATGTTCCTTGAATTACCAATCAGCATTGAAATCTTAATGTATTTGTACACTTTCATTGAAATTGTTTATTCCAGAGTCTTCTTTCCATGACCTCTGCACAAAACTTGATCCTAAGATTTCATCTGGATTCCTGGTCTCTCCTGGTTACCCTGAATCTGCTCAAAAAATCAACACAACAAAACTTTGTAATGTGTCAATGGCCATGCAATCGCGCCACCATGTGATAAACTTCACACCAGTTGACGTTAGAGTGCCCCCTGGTTATTTACTCAGGAAGTGTGGCATGGTGTTATACATCAATTTAAGACAGAACAAAAATCTCGAAGATATATGCAGAGAAGTGAATGGGGAGGTGTCATTTTTTGGAGGGGAATCTGCTCATGTTTTCACAAATGTCTTTGACCAAACCAGGGGAGAGTTGTTTGCACTGGTTCACTTTCAAAATAATGGTAAGAGTGTGTTATTTTGAACAAATGTATATATAAACTCTTTTTAAAGAGCAGCCATGTTGTCATTTTTGCCTCATTGACCTCTCTTTGCACTCAGATATAGTATTGTGACGTCTTCAACAGACAATGGCCATGGTGAGGTCACAGAGTGCAAGAACAATGGAGAAGTAATGATGTCATAATCTATGACGTAATAAAAATGAGGTCAATGAGGCAAAATTTCCAACATGGCTGCTGTGCTAAAAGGGTGTATAGGCCTATTGTTAAATTACATATTTGAAATAGACACTTGCTTTAAGATGATGGTTCACAGAAAGTGCTTACTTTTGCTTATTATTCATATGAAAATGGTTATCATGACTCATGTTCCTATCTGTTCCATTAGACTCACCCTGGTGGTTATAACTCATCATAGATGAGCAAGTGATATGGTTTTTGTACATCTGCCTGTTGGTGAGTCATGATTGCAGTTGTATGTGGTGGTGGTGGTGGAGTAGAGCTTTACGTCCTGTATTTCTGCACCTGATGGGCTAATTAGGACAGGTAGGGACCATGGCAATGAGATGATGGATAAAACAGCCATCCAACTTAGGCTCGACCAAGAATTGAACCCGGGACCCAGTGGTTGGAAGCCCAGGGCGCTTGCAGTTGTATGTCATAATTCAAAAACAAATCATCTCCACGGTTAGTTGTCAGTTTGTCCAAGATTCAGTGAGCCATGCAAAAGAGTACTGTCGACAAGCTGGCTATTTAGGGCCCTAAGCGGAGTCATCATCGCATAGGATCATGAGTCATCATGGGTAATTGAGTATTAACAACTAGCAAACGTAAGCACTTTAAGTGAACCAACGGTAAATAATCGTGCAACTTATATGTACAAACTAACGGGCATTGCAATGAGATGATTTGAATGGGGTAGCTTTATGTTCCACAACAATGCTATTTTATTTCAATCAAATGGCTAATTTTCCATTTCTTGTTCCAAATAAACTGTCTTTTGAACGTTTGAATTCAGATCGGCAAAAAAAAAAAAAAAAGTATACTTTTTGTCAAGCACAATGTATCTGATCCAACCCTGTTTTTATATGGAATTTTTAATCTATGGCCATCAATGGCGTTCTGTCCTGTCCAGAGATGGAGCTACGACCACACAGGTCTCGCAATTGTTCAATGACGTCATCAACAAAAGGTCAATCAGTGCATTTGATGACGTTACAGTTGGATGACATCATTAAACAATAGCAAGACCGGTGTGGTCGTAGCTCCATCTCTCGACAGGACAGAACGCCATTAATTGAGTATCAAAATCTCTTCCTTCTTTCTGCAGCTATGATGTCTTATGAACTCTGTCTCCGAAAGACAGTCACCACATCCAAAGGAATCATCGTCTCACCGTCATCAACCAACATCAATGAGGGCTGCTTCATGGATATCAAACGGTCTCCAACTGAAGAAATTGTCTTAAAATTTACTCGCAAAGATGTCTGGGCGGATGTCGGACTCACCAAATGTGACCACAGTCTCATCATCGCTAACCGAAATCAGTTCGCTGCTAAATTGGCAGCCGACTGCTATCCACAACAAGTTTCAAACTATTTTATATTCAAGGAGTATGTGACTATAACCTTTGTGGGCTCTTCTTCTGACAAAGTGGAAATTTTGTATACTCGTAAGTAATGAGAATGAATAATGTCGTTAATAAAAATGTTTAGATTGGAAGATATTTTAGTTTATTTCGTGTTCCCTTTTCGCATCACTGTTTTACCTGTAGGTTTAGTACCAATGTTTCTAACACGGTGTAAAATTATGAATATATTGTGGAATCTTAGTTTTAAATTAGCAAACATTGATATTTTCGGAGATATTCACATGTGGTGAATAAGATAGCATTTATAAATATACAATAAATACACAGTCCATCCAAATATTTTCTTTCAGTGAAGTCAGATTCTTCAGGAACCAATGTGGAACCAGCCAAAACTTTAGAGAAGCCAAAAAAAGGTAATGATGAGATGCTATGCACAATATATATTGACATATACACCATTTAATTATCCTTGTCCATCAACCAGACAGTAGACATCTGAATTCGAATAATTTCATTAATTTGTTGTTTTACCATAGCTCTAGACAGCAACATGCATTAGTTTATTGAATGACCGTATTTTAATACAATATATATTAGAAAGTTTCAGAGAAATAAGTAACAAATTATCTGGTGCGTTACATAGTATTGGAAAAGCAAAAGCCGCAATGAAGTGAATGTAGATATCGGAAGACCAAATACAATTATCAGAATCTAAACTGAGAGGTGTGAGACTTAATTAAATGGTGTGTTAAAGCATGCTAACCTTCCATCTCCTCTCAGTTCAGAGACTTGCGGTGGATATTTAGAACAGAAACGTTTAATTTGAGATGCCTTCCCAGTTTACATCAGATTGAACTCAACCTAAATGTAAGAGTATGTCAGCATAGTTTTTTTATGGACTGACCTGGCCACATTGGCTGAATGTTGGCCCAGAAATGGCATCGTTGGTGCTGTGTTTGTCTTATTCGACAATAGGTTTTTGGATATATTATGTTTAATGATGTGTTACCCAGTAAGTGATTCACGTCTGTGCTAGTATAACTAGTGATTAATGAGAAAGAATATTCTAAAAAAAAAACTGCATGGTGTACCTCAAGGCTCCAAACTGGTTCCAATTGCCCTGTGTGCGCCACTAGGGTTTGAGGTCTTCACCCACAGTGTTACCGCCCTTGCCATGAGGAGGCCCAGGACTTTCATATTATCAGATTATAGATAGATAGACAGATAGACGGGTGGGAGCCTAGCTCAGTTGTAGCGCGCTGGGCTTCCAACCGCTGGGTCCCAGGTTTAATTCCCGGTTGAGCCTAAGTTGAATGGCTGTTTCATCCTTCATCTCCTTGCCATGATCCCTGCCTGTCCTAATTAGCCCATCAGGTGCAGAAATACATGACGTAAAGCCCTAATCCACCCACTACCACCAGATAGACAGATAGACAGATGGATAGATAGATAGATGGATGGATGGATAGGTTAAATCTATTCTTTCTTTTTTTAGATTGGATGATCATCCTCATAGTCTGCTTTGTCGTTTTTGGAGTGGTTGTTGCTGCTCTTTTGGTCTTCTACTGGAGAAAAAGGTAAATAATTCATACAGCTACACCACATTCCTAATACCATAAAATGATTGCTTTTTTTGTGTGTATGTGTGTGAGGTGCTTAATATTTTAGCTTAACACCTTAAGATGAGATGAGATGAGATAAGATGAAACGAGATGAAATTAGATAAAATAAGATGAGATGAGATGATGTGTTAATTATTATATTTAGCTTAATGCTTTAATATAAGATAAGATAAAATGAGATAAGATAAGATAGTATAAGAAAAGATGAAATAAGATGAGATAAGATGATGTGTTGATTATTATATTTAGCTTAATGCCTAAAGATAAGATGAGATAAGATAAAATGAGATAAGATAAGATAGTATAGGAAAAGATGAAATAAGATGAGATAAGATGATGTGTTGATTATTATATTTAGCTTAATGCTTTAAGATAAGATGAGAAGATAAGATGAGATGAGATAAAATGAGATAAGATAAGATAGTATAAGAAAAGATGAAATAAGATGAGATAAGATGATATGTTGATTATAGTATAATTCGTAATAAATGCCCACTTGTTTTGGTCTAGTTTTTTACATAATATATGTCACGAAGAAGCACAAAATAGACATTAATGCTATACTAAAAAGTCAAACCCCATCTTTCCATAACCATAAAAACCCTCTTTGTACAAATTAAGCTTACTATCTTTGCAATGATAATTGCTATGATAATGATTATTTCATCATTATATCCATTTGCTATGGTCACAATGAAGCAGCAGAAATTACAATGAAGAGTACGGTAAACATTTAGTTAATTTATAATTTATATCAGCAAGACAGCTGGGATTTGAATTTTTGCGAACATTTCTGTCCATTTTGTGCTGCTCCATGCCGTTTGTTGCAAATATGACGAAAAACAGGCTGACATTTATTTTTAACCCATCTTTTATTTATTTATGCATAAATGTTGAATGTTTTCTTAAATGAACAGGACTAAAAAGGGCCAGTCTGAGAATCCGCGTGTGGCAGATGGTGTTCTGAAAAATCCCAAAGACAAAATTCACACTGTGGTAAGTGCCATTTCTTGCAATAATAAGGATTTACCTTCATCTTATATTAACTTTGATTCTATCATTAACAAAAAAAAAAAAAAAAAAAAAAAGACACTTTGCTGCTTTATAAACTTATTTGTTAAAATTGAAAAATAAATTGCAGCACGAAAGGTTATGCTGTAACCATCATTTTAATAATGAAGTAAACACTCTTTTGGAAAAAATTTTGAAATGTTTAACCTTTCAGTTTTTGATAGTCATGATAGTTGGTTTTTGGAAACTGAAACGAAACATTTAATCTATAAAATGAATGTTTATAATGGTCAGACAATCCTTAAAAAATGTGATAAAGAATATTTTTAATTATCAAAAATATATTTATTAGCACATTCCATGTCATGTGGATTTTTATCACTAGGCATGCCAAATCTGTTGTTCAGATGAGTTTGTCTCACCTCTTGTTACCATTGCTTACTTTGTCATAAAATGATTCATTGCAGTACACTCCACCCGCCTGGGCTGAAAAAAAGGGAAAAAAGGACAAAAACAAGTCATCCCCTGAAAAAGATAGCTTCTCGACGATAAAATCCAGAGACAGTTCGATGATCTTACCCGAAAGCCAGGAAAGAGTTTGGCGAGAGAACCCGACTTGTTCGACATCGAATATCGCTGAAGAAAGGGTTTAGATTTATACAGTACTTGACCAAGTATATACTGCAAATTGAATATGAATTTTTGTTTTCTGAAAAGAATGCCTCTGTAATTTTATCCTGATACTAGAGTTCAATGATGGAGAAAAAGTACTACCAGAGGTCAATGGCACTGTAGCGGATAAGTATAGTTTAGTGACTTCATCTAAATTGTGACGTCATCCATGCAACAATGGTGTAGTGACGTCGTCATCGTATGTTCTTTTTATTTGCTACAGTCTAAGTGCCCTCTGTAGACGTTACTTTTTCTCTCCATTTAATGGAGGTTTCTCTGTACAGCTGTATGTGCCAATGGAATATCTGTAATGGTATAAAATGAATGTATGCATTATTTGTGATACGTCATTTCCATTTTGGTTCAGAATTATTGGAACAGTCCAATCTTCAATGTCAGACATGCCAAGTCTCATTTAATGTAACTCATGCAATGATGACCGGAATAAATCTTTAACATTTTAATGTAAACTGTTTGGAAAGAGCCAAAACTCACGCATTCACCACTTAGGAAATTGGCATCTCTGACAATGTACACTAGAATTTTAATAAATAAACCGCAACCTAGCAACCGATTAAACCCCAAGTGTTTTGACTGATATTGATATCGCTTAGCAATGGCTTAATTTTTGCCATATTCACCCATGGTAACTTCTGTTGTCTCACAAGTAGCCTGAAATTTAACACCGTTATGATTGAACAAAGAATATTTACAAGAAATAACATCAGTAAACCAGATAGCATACCAAATCGGCCCAGCATCGTTTCCATATAGGCCACTGTTGTTACAACATTGTATCAACATCGCCGACATCGCGACGATGTCATTCCGATGCTATCTGGGAATACAGCAATATTAAATGCTCGTTATTCACACAAATTGTAGCCCAAGTACTGGAAAAAGATTACCGGAATGAATTTCTTTCTGCTTTAAAAAATGTCCAGAAATTAACCATACAAATTTTATTGAAAATAACCAAAAAATGCAGTTATATAGAACCAAATACTTATAAACTAAAACATTGCTGTCAAATTGCAAGTTTTTAGACTATATAAGCTGACAAGCCAACAAAATATCTATGCATAATTCAAATGATTTTCAGAGTTAAAATGTGTACACAATGTAAGTGTACATGTAAAGGTTGCTGTTAATTAATGTAAACTTGTGTACATGTAAAGGCTGCTGTTAATTAATGTAAACTTGTGTACATGTAAAGGTTGCTGTTAATTAATGTAAACTTGTGTACATGTAAAGGCTGCTGTTAATTAATGTAAACTTGTTTACATGTAAAGGTTGCTGTTAATTAATGTAAACTTGTTTACATGTAAAGGTTGCTGTTAATTAATGTAAACTTGTTTACATGTAAAGGTTGCTGTTAATTAATGTAAACTTGTGTACATGTAAAGGCTGCTGTTAATTAATGTAAACTTGTGTACATGTAAAGGTTCTGTTAATGTAAACTTGTTTACATGTAAAGGTTGCTGTTAATTAATGTAAACTTGTGTACATGTAAAGGTTGCTGTTAATTAATGTAAACTTGGGTACATGTAAAGGTTCTGTTAATTAATGTAAACTTGTTTACATGTAAAGGTTGCTGTTAATTAATGTCTGGGCAACTGACTATAATATATTATGATAATTACAGGGTAATAAATAACATAGTACTGATTAATGCAATATGTATGTAAATAAATTATGTCATTTTGATTTTGAAAGTGATGTGATGAACTTGTGTCTCACTGATTGTATGTCTCACATTTTACACCAGGATGTTTTAATAATATATTTAATTTTATTTGTTGTGCTTTTTTTTCTTCATATTTTATACGGTGTATACATGATTTAGATAAGCTGGAATAGTTCAATTTCAAATAGCCTGGAGCAGTTCAACGAGATCTCTGTTCATCCAAGGTTAAATCATGGAGTCACTAGACTCCCGTGGTTAAATTTAGAGAATACATGCATATCAATTTCTAGTATATTTGGTTAGTGGTTTAAATGTACACTTGCTAAAATATAAGTTGTGAGGTCGGATTGCAAAAGAACCTCTGTCTTGGTGATTATAATAAAAGTGGAATATAATTGAGATCACTTCTGGAGATCACTGACACTACCCAGTAGGGAAGTTATATTATTGTTTTAGGTGTTTTCTTTTTTATTTTCTCCTGACTAATTTTGGAGAAATTCAGAAGCTGCGCACGCAGAAAGTATAATATGTAACTGAGTTATACCCTTAATATTATCTTGACATTTATAGGACTACATATAGATATTTGGAGAATGCCTTTGCACGAAAGTACACATGGGTTTGACAAAAATGTTGACCCCTGAATTATAAAAAAAAACTGCTGGCCCACAATCCATAAAAATGGTGCACATTTTGCATTTTAGTTGTCAGAAAATAAAATAATATTCAATCTTTCTAAAATCCTGCAACATTATGAATTTTAATACTCTCCAGTGCTGTAATATGACAACAAAACATTTTTTATCTTCTACTTTCAAATATATTTTAAATTGGTCTGTGACCTGATCTCTTGGCCAGCATGGTAACAGGAATGACAGTGGCAGGATGGACATTTATGGAACCTTTATGCAATATCTGTAAAGATAATGCAGGTAATATCACCAAAGTTTCCATTCCATGTTGTGATAATGGAGTACTTTAAGAATTGGGTTGAAACTAATTTCTGTGATAAATAGTTTTCTGATAACCTTTGCAACAGGAAGGACATAGCAAAACGTCACCCCATGCCAATAAAAACCTTTTTCTTTAAACAGACATCATGAAGTCCCCCATATCAGTGCATAGACCTAATCATTTTTGTTTTACCCACCTGCATTTCACGGTAACAGCATGCATTGATATCTGAACATAGTTCTGTCCATCCTCAAAATACATTCATATTATTACAGCATGGAGGTAATGACTGATGTGGACTCCAAGCTTATCATGTCATCATTACGTCCCTATTTGCTAAACAAAAATTACAGACCAGTACCAATCTAACAATGCAATACAATATACAATATGATATACAATACAATATACCATTCAATATACAATACAATATACAATGCAATATACCATACAACATACCATACAATATACAATACGATATACCATACAATAGACAATACAATATACACTACAATATACAATACAATATACAATGCAATATAAAATACGATACACTGTACAATACAATATACAATACAATATATACCAATATACTATACAATACAATATACAATAAATATACAATACAATGTACCATACAATATACCATACAATTCAATGCAATACACAATATACAATACAATATAACATACAATAGACAATACAATATATAACACTATACAATACAATATTCTATACAATATACAATACAATATAAAATACGATACACAACATAACACACCAAAACAATAATCGTATATACTGTACAGTGCTTGGTTTTGAAATTGCACTGCGCAGCAAGTTCTCAGCTGATCTGCATATACATATACATTACATTCCTGGAAACCAAGGCAGGGTTATTGGATGGATGTCAACTAGGTCATTTTCTTGTTGGATTATTTTCCTTTCTTTCGTGTTTTCCGTTTTATTTTAGAAGTTACGACTTTTTTCTGTTAATTGTTTCCCAGAGAGAGAAAAATTAATTCAGCAAAGTGCAATGTTCAAAACACTGCATTAAGGAATCGAATGATGAATTTCCCAATTTAAGATCTTGTACATATGCTACTTTAAATTATATATTGTATTATATTGTATTATGATAGGTTAAAATGTGAAATATGTTAATTGTTATTTCACATTTTACATATGTAACAATCGTGTATATCACATTTACAATTGTTTTATTGTTAAGGTATGACTTAAATCCGAAAATGTGTGCACAGAAACCATTCTTTGAAATTGTTTGGCACCCAGTAATATTATTAACATCTTTTTTGACTTATTATAGACTAATTAAAGTGACAGCCGAATAAATAAATGTGCATTTATGAAATGCACTGTATAAATTAATTATCCTGGGCTACATTGTTAAAAACGAATATAAACCGCCAGGTGAAAGCCAATTGAAGATGAGTGGATATTTTTTTAGATGCAATGTTAACATGAAACCGTAATGTGGTAGCATTGATTTTTAGAACATTTACTTTTTGGAACAGATTTGTGGTGTGAGCTCTAAAATGGCTCTTGGTGATGATACGTACTGCTCTTTTTTGCAGTGTTACTAATCTGTTGGACTTTCATATGTTCTAAAGTTAATTAATCAATTTCTCTTATAGTCTATAGGCTGGCTTATGGTATTAAAGGTCTAACAACGAAATTACAGAATAATTAGATGTTCATGTGCTGAGTTTACTGCAATAATTGTTCTGACAAGCAGGCAATTCAGAAAAAATTGCCAAAAAAAAAAAAAAAAAAAAAAATGAATCTATCCCTCTTGTATTTTTAAGACACGATTTCTAAAAAAGTCTATACTCAGCCTATCATCTGTATAGACTACCAAAGAATTTCCATAATTAGGCCGTTGGGCTGTGAGCTGACGAAACACAGTGTAGAGGCAGGTGGTATATAAAAAGCCTATACAAATGGATCAGAGAGTACGTGGAACCTGTGGTGCAAAAAGGTTACAGAGTTGCAATGAGGGTGCTTGTATCTATATATAGATAATAGGCCAAAAGTGCTACCCCACTAGTTACAAGGCCATGGCCAGAAAACATTGTCATTACGATAGACGCAAACAATTTATTATTACATACCCAATGCTCATTGTGTTTTACCATTGGTCAGTTCTTGCTCACGTGACATACCAATATATAACATTATATATTCTTCAGCTGCTGTGAGCCAATCAGAATGCTTCATTGTCATCCATCATGAGTGTATGTTGGACGGTTAGGGTGAATGTTGAATGGCTTGGGAGTATTTTGGATGGCTGGGGTGTATGTTGAATGGCTGGGGTATGTTGGATGGCTGGGGAGTATGTTGGATGGCTGGGGTGTATGTTGGATGGCTGGGGAGTATTTAGGATGGCTGGGGTGTATGTTGGATGGCTAGGGAGTATTTTGGATGGCTGGGGTGTATGTTGGATGGCTGGGGAGTATTTAGGATGGCTGGGGTGTATGTTGATAGTATGTTGGACAGCGGGTGTATGAAAAAAAAAAAAAAAAACGGTTGGAGCTACAAAAAAGGCATGTACCGTTGCAGAGAAAAATTAGCCATGAACAGTTTTATGGAGGCCCTACTTTGTATTAGCTGATTAGCAGGTCAAAAAATGATTGTCCCATTATATCCCTGGCCCGGCCACTCTTCGTGAGCTACATCTCAGCTGCATGTTGATGGCATGAGATGTTAAATTGGTGGTCCCTTGTCCATGGTGTCTATGCTGAGGCAAAGAAAAGACCCCATCCATAGGGTGAATGTGTAACATGGGTGGACTCCTCCTCTCTCTTAAATTTGATCCAGCAGTCCATGAACATTTATTCAAGTGATTCATACCATCAATTCCACTATATCAACTGCAAATATTTTGCAATATAATATGTGAATTTCATTTTACCAATTAGAAAATACTGCATAGTATGTGAAATTCATTTAACTGAATATCGTTTTCATGAAGACATCTACATCATCTGTGTGTCGAAAACAAGCACATTGACAAAGGATATTAAATAGTAGGATCAAGGTGTGATGGAATGTGTGGGAGTCCTCAGGAAACCATGGGGGGCATCTCAATATTTTTTGTCATTCTTATTTTCTTATATGTTAAAGTGCATCAATGATTTATATGTGTAATATATGAAATAAATATGTTCTGAGTTCTAAGTTCTCTTCCACCTCATAAATTAACCTATCTATCTATCTATCTATCTATCTACCTATATATCTATCTATCTACCTATATATCTATCTATCTATCTATCTATCTATCTATCTATCTATCTATCTAACTGTCTAACTGTCTATCTGTCTATCTGTCTGTCTATCTATCAATCTATCTATCTATGTATCTATCTGTGTATCAATCTATGTATCTATCTGTGTATCAATCAATCAATCAATCTATCTATCTATCTATCTATCTATCTAACTGTCTATCTGTCTATCTGTCTGTCTATCTATCTATCTAACTGTGTATCTATCTATCTATCTATCTATCTGCTAAGATCACACTCACAATTCACGCCAATAACTTTTACCTACTGTGGTCCTATTATACAGTTAGTATAGCTGGCTACTCATAGCCGGATCTAAAAGTCTATGCAGCACCATCTGAAACATAAGTTATGAGTTATGCATATTTATAATTTCTTGTACATATTTATGATATAGTATAAATTTCTTTACATTAACCAAGATTTGTGTACATTCAACAGTGGTAGGTGTAAGCCGACTATTAGTTAGAAGTTGACAGAAGCAGCTGGCTTTAGCCAGTTATAGCTACAGCCAGGAATAGGTCGCTACAGCTGTCTGGAGTCTGTCTGGAGTCGCGCATATTTTATGAAACTAGCTGTACTTTTTCCAGCAACTGTTTCACTATAATCCTAGTTCTGTGTATTATGCCTTGAAGTTGTCTAAATGCAAGCACTAAAATCACTTGTACACTGATGAGTAAATGTGCAAACCATGTACATAATTAGGTCACTGGGCTGTGAGGTGACGACACATGGTGTATGTAAGTACAGTGTATAGTTTCAGATTTCATCGCCAAGCAGCAAATCCAGAGAAGGTATAGGGGCCTATGACAAAAACAAAGCTGAATTCAAGCAATTAATATAATTCAAATTTTTAAGGGAAATCTAGTTGAACCTCACGATTATGACCACCCTTGGGAGTGACTGAAGTCGTCTTGATATCAAGGTGCTCCTTATTTTCTTTATTTTCTTTTATGTTCTGATTACTGATGTACCATACATGTTTACCAGAATCAATCAGTTTGAGAAACACTTATAAATACACTTGATTTAATATATTAATGCAGAGTTCTTAATCGTCCTGTGCCTTAAATTGGCACAAGAAAATTTGTCAGCATAAATTATGTTGCATTATGCCAAGTTACACAGAAAATCTTCTTGAAATGAGATTTTAGTTAGTTCAAGATGTCTAGAAAGACAACAATATTCATTTTGACTAACAAGTTGGCTTATCTATCAAGTTAGTCAATTTAGTTAAGGTCATGTTGAATTATATATTACGATTAAAACAAAATTAGTCATTAGGTCTAATAGCCCTTGAAAGTCCTAGGTCTCCTCATGGCAAGGGTGGAAACACTGGCTATATCTACAGTTAGTTTCATAACAATGAAATAGGGTCGATTCTAGACATTTAGCAATTATTCCTGGCTATAGCTATAACTGGCTAAAGCCAGCCACTTCTGTCTACTTCTAGCTAATAGTCGGCTTACACCTACCACTATTGAACAAATACAAACCTTGTTTGTATGCGCAATAGACATGCATCTTTTCAACAAGAAATCACAAATATGCATAACTCTCAACTGATGTTCCAGATGGTGCTGCATGTACTTTAAGATCCGGCTATGAGTGGCTCATAGTCAACTATGCGTAAGAAGTTATCGGCTGGTAATTGGCTGGACTAATTGTATATAACTAAGAGGATGGTGTAGCCTTCCAAATTATTCTTGGCTCTATTTGAGTCTTCTCGAGTCTGTAATAAATTGATACAATTTAAGATAATGTACTCTGCACTGGATCAAGTTCATGTATACTAGAATACTGCACACTCCGAGCTCAGCTGAGTGACAAATTATGGCGTAAGGGTGCGGACAGCTTTCATTGGGGTGCGATAAATCAACGGGTTAGAACTACAGGAGAAGTCCATTTTCAGACTACCCCGTTATTAAAATCACTTGTCTCCACTTCCACCACATTTTGGATGCAGCTGATGTTTTTGCCATTTGGTTTTCACTCACTGTGTTGACCACTTCACCATTGAGTTATTGAAGTCAGTAGTTTTGCAAATTACGTGGTCTTAATGGAGAGGTTTCACTGTTATGACACCAGGGAAGCACGTGAATGAGTGTAGTGTTTCCTAAAAACTGAGACAGACAGCTTTTAGAAAATGCTAATATAGACTGGGGATGTTGTGTATGACTCAATGCTACTGGTTTGAAGCTCAGCTGGCCGGCTTATATGACCAGCTTCCAGAGGCAGACGTAATGATGTGATGATAAGGCTTGAAGTCGACACCATTTTACACATGTACCCCATGGATGGGATCTTTTACTTGCCTCAGCATAGACGCCCAGTACAAGGCACCTTAAACCTTGGATGAACTCTCTGTTCATCCAAGCTTAAACTTAACGTTTCATGCGATGGACATCCAGTTAGAATGTAGCTCACGAGGAGTGCTGGGGCCAGGAATCGAACCCGGGACCCTCAGCAGATATGATCAGCGGCATGGCGGATGCTGTTTTGTATGCGAAATAAGACGTCTGACTTTGATGCAAATCCAAGCTAAGATTGAAGTATTCTGCATTAGAATTAGGATAGTGCTGCCCTCCTAGGCAAGTACTTACCACTGTTGATTGATGAGAGGAGTCCACACCATGTTACACATTAACCCCCTCATGAGACACAAGAAATATAAATGCAGTGTAATTAAAATAGATGCCCTACTTCTATGTGATGCTTTCTTTGTCTATTAGCAAGAAAAAATATATAGTAGAAGAGCAGACATACAAATCATGTCAGCTCCCTGGACACACATTTGGCAATGAATTTGGCAACAAAAATTGGCAAGGGGTCTGCAGCTGCTATGTACCCTACCCCCATGAACTGCTTGTCTCCACTCACAATTGGGGCTCGGAGTTCTTACCCCCCCTACGAGCTGCATCAGCCCATGCTCCTGAACTTGGCCTAGTGAACTGAGCTTATCAATGGCCGCAGTGGGTTGCATTGCGGCATCCCTGGATTTTTCTGAGAGCAGTTCTTGTTGAAGCCCAGTGACACAGCAAAACTATATTTATCATTACAACAAACCTTCTTCAGTAAGACACAAGGCATCCTCATAATTTAGGTTCCTCATCATTAGGGCACTGTTGTATCATTATATTAAGTAAATAGCATCTTGGTGCAATTGTTTAGAGGCCATCTGAACTTGGCATTTATTTGAGGTGGGCTTCTATTATTTTAGGGGAATGAAAGAAATGCAAATAATTTCAGAAAATTACCCAATTCTTGGGCTATTACCTGCTTGTTGGTAGGAAGGGGGGCTTCTATTTGAGGGAGGCCTTTATTTATTATTTGGGAAGGCAGATAACCCGGGCTTCTATTCGAGGTGGGCCTCTTTTTGAGGAAGGGGGGGGGGGGGGCGTTTATTCGAGTAGTTACGATAATTTCACCATGATAGTACACTGTAGTCATTATTGTAAGGTGGTCTTAATAGTGATGTGGCTTTAAATTATATCATACAATGGGACCCTCACCATTAAGCCTTGTGGAAAAATACTTGCCTTACATTAGTATTTAAAACTGATGTGGCCTTAATAGTTAGGTAGCCTTAAGGTTTGCACTCACTATACATTGTAATTCAACATTATCATTTATTTATTTTATATAGCAGTCATTAACTTTATTTATTTGCATTTAATAAACCCTAATAAAACCCCAAAATAAATTGCTGAGCTACTTTTCCAGTGGGGTTTTTGGCTCAGAACAAGCAGCGCTGGTTACAGCTAACTTTGCTTTTTGTTTATAGGGGGTAATTTTCCTTCACCTGATACCACGTGAGTTTCGCTTTTCCCTGCATAGCACCTCTTCTACAGCGGCCCTCAGCAACCCCTCCCCCCACTTTTCCATGACCCTTTTAAAATTTCTACACAATTCCATGAATTTTCCATGACAAAAATATTTTCCAAGATCTTCCAGGATTTTCCAAGACCGTTGGAACCCTGTCAGATCTAAACTGGGATTAACAATGAGCTAGTTGATATTAGTTCAAACTGACCAAAATGAGTCATGTCCATTGTTTATTAATTATGGAAGATTAATAGACTGCTGGGGTATGAGTTCCCCCGACCGACATTTCCCACTTCCATCACTGTGTAACCAGCCTTTATATAATTTAGTACATCTGCAAAAGGTGTGGCTTTGACGCTCAAAATATTTAAACAGTCTCAAATATTTTTGGGGTATTTTAAGTTCACTTCATTCAAATTTTTAAATAATAGCTTGATAATATTGTAAATGAATGCCCGACTGACTTAACGGATCCATTCTAGTTTTATGATTATTAGTGACATTAATAAGCAGATTTTAAAATATATCTTTACGTATTTTGCAAACATTACTTGCAATAGATTCCCATGCACGAAACACCATGCAAAATATTGGCTGCGCACAATTGAAACCGAAGTAACAAGTCAACAGTGTATGCCTCGCTTTTTTATTAATAAGCTGTTGCAAATCACATCAAAACGATCATAATAATGTGCATTATAAAATGCATTATGCCAGTAATGTACCCAATAATACACTTAAATCCATGGGAAAGGACTGAAAGAGGGCGATAATCCAAACCCACCCCTATTTTGTGCGCATGGGGGCCCCATAGGGGATGCTAACGCACTTAATACAGTAAGGATTCACTTTTAAGAGCACCTCACTATTATGACCACTTTGGGTATTGTTACCAATGTATTTTGCCTTGCAACTAAGACCATTTCGACATTGATTATATTTGGATGTACTGCTGGGGTGGTCTTAAGGATGAGGTTCCACATCAGGGGGTGATTATATATATATATATATATTACACCTTAGCTGCATCCACGAGGGTAAATCTAGGTTGCAGCCCCTCGCTGGATCACGTGAGCCAGGTACTGTTCAGTTTGAGCCGGGTTTTTGGGGTGCAGTGACATCCACCTGACTTCAATGTAACTGAAATTAATTATATATGCATTATCTAATGCAAGTTATTAATTCACCAAGGATTCATTTATACACATTTGGATTTAATATACTTATCCGCATCATTGATTTATATTCATATTTTAGCACACATGACAAAGGAATTCTTTGAGGATATTCAGGATCATTAAATGAAGTCATTAGCTAGATACACTGGCTTGTTACATTTAAATTCTTCAGTTAATCACTGGTACGAAGGATCTGTACAAAAAGTGTGAGTTGTCATCACTGAATTTATTGGTAAATATCAATAAATTTACATTATCATAATTGTTGGCAAATTAATTTCATACTGCCAGAGCGTCATATTTTTATCATCATATGTAGGCCTACTATAATTATTATTTGATGTAACCACTATAAAAATAAATAAAAACAAACAAAAAAACAACAATAACCTCTCTAACACTTGGCCTATGAGTGCAGAAATTTTCCAGGGACGTCTTCATCTTTTTTTTGCACACACTGATCACGAATAAAACTACTACTACTCTGCTCAGCTGGACTTTGAGCTAGGCCATATGAAATAAAACATTTACTCTTAAACTTACAATCATATCATCTTCCATCCTTTGATGTGAAGAGTTATTACAATTGTAACAGTAGTCACAAAAGGATATGGATAATAACAAATCTTTGTTGAAATAATGTGTGAAGGTTATCCGAAAGGCATCATGAGATTTTAGATTATTTTATGTCATAATCTCCTCAAATTATAAATTGCAGTTAATTTGGAGTTTATAAAATTAACAATGGGTCGCGAAGATTACCTCGATAAAGCCCTAAACAACTCTAAGGGAAACATCGGGCTCTTTCAAATCAAGATTTTATTCTTCCTCGGAATGACGAGTTTTTCGTGTTACGAACCAATCATGACAAACTTTTCTTTCTACGAAATGGATTTTGTTTGCAAAGTACCAGAATTAAGCAACTTATCATTTGCACATCAGAAAGCTGTCTTAGGATCTGACCAATGTTACAAACCAGACCGGGATTACTCAAGGTACCATAATGTGACCAATCCACTAAATGTTACATTTGAGGATGATGACTCGGTGGTATTTGTTGGCTGTGATGATCAGTACTCCTTTGACACGAGTGTGTTTCGAGATACTCTTGGCATAAAGGTAAGGAGTTTTTTTTTCGCTTCTGTATTTGCGGCGAGTGGTAGTCTAAATATAAGACCTAAGACCACCTGAGGACCACTTTCATGATTGACAAAACCAATTTAGTGATCCTAATTGTGAAGTTTCATTGCTAGGTCATTGTCATTCTGTCATTGTGATTTTGAGGATCAAAGGATTATTACTCTATGGTTGTTATCAAATTATGTTCCTTTGTAAAATATATATATCTCATCCAAAATCACCGAGAATGATTTAATCAAAAACAGATGAATGAAGAAGCATTTGCATGCCTGAATAGCAATATATTACTGACGTAATGAATGGATTGTTAGGTAAATACATGTGTGGATGAATAAATGGATGAATGAAGTTGTTGGATGGATGAAAGAAGGAATGATTGACCAGCTGACTGATTGACAGAGTTATTGCATGACTGAATGAATGGATTAATTGTTACATGATTGATTGAATGGATGGATGAATGGATGAATGAATGAATGTTCTTCATTTGATAATTTTCATTGGATGTTGTTTACAATGAGATCGCCAGGAGATGCCTTGTAAATGGTGCCTATGCTAAGGCTAGCAAAACGTCCCACCCTTGGGGTAAATAGTTTCTAAATACTATGCAATAATTCTTGTAACATGGTATGTAGTGTTCCTGCATAGAATGCAATGCGGATGAATGGCTCGTAGACAAATTAATGATCAAATAGGTGTTAGTTCAAGAAGGGCAACCAGCTCTTGATTTATCAGCATACTTAATTATTATATTTTTGTCACGTAAACATGTATCTGGTGTGTGAAAATACAAACATTTTTTTTCTGCCACTTACATCCTATACTCCGCAGCCACCTCACTATAGCCTAGTTTCTGAATGTACATGTACAGTTAGTTTCATTAAATATGGCCTGTCAAATTGAACTTAGACAAAGCTAGACAACTTATGCTGAACAATGCTGCCTGCCACTAAATGGAACAGTCAGGCTATAGCTGGCTACTCAAAGCCAGATCTAAAATTTCATGCAGCACCATTTGGTGCATAAATTGAGAGTTGCGCATTTTTGTAATCTTTTGTTGAAAAGATGCATGTCGATTGCACATACATATTTATGACATATTTGATAAAGTTCTTATCTTTGCCAACCTCTATTAGTTTCAGTGGTGATAGGTGTAAGCTTACTATAAGCTAGGATTAGACAGAAGAGGTTGGCTTTAGCCAGTTATAGCTACAGCCAGGAATAGGTCACTACAGCTGTCTAGAGTCAACCATATTTTATGAAACTAACCGTAGATCAAATTGCACAAATGGATATTTCACTCCAACCACCTTACCACAGAAACAAAGGAACGTTGCACCACGGTTGGGCTTAATGGTAAGGTCCAACTCCGAATACAAACTCATGGCTATTCACTCAAGTAAATGTAAGAGCTAAATGTAAAACATTTACATAGGCACAGCTAGTACCTTTATCTTCCCCAGCAATGCCTGGATGTTGGAGAGTTTGGTCAGTAATACTAGGTCAAAGAAATCTAGGGCTTGACCAGGTCATAAATACAGTAAGGAGCATCATTTTACATCTTTCTTAAGAGGGTAGATACATGATTCAAAATTTCATTGACCATAATATTAGCAATTAATACATCTCTATAATTATATTACACATGTTCGTTTTGGCAGCCTGATGCCAAAAGGGATATAAGGCTTTTACCAATAAGAAACTAACAATTTTACATTAATTATAACTTATCAATTACTTACAACATGATGTTTGGATTATAATATATTATGTCATCTCGATACAATTGACATTTAGGTCAATGATGATAGCCATTAATATTTTGTCATATATATATATATACATATATATATTCCACAATACAGTCTATAGCTTATTTTTGGTTTTATTGTTTTAAACAGTGCAGTATAAAAAAAATAAAATAAGAAAGTAAAGATAATAAGAAAAAAGAAAAAAAAAAGAAGGAAAAAGTTTTCTTATAAGAAGCTTTCTTATCTATTGTCACTTTTTTCTTTACGGACATAAATCTCCATGCATGTACTGTACATTTGAACTCCACCATTCAGAACACCTCATATTTATGGCCACTTTGGTTGGTTATACGGGTTCCAAATCCACAATAACAAAGTAAGCAGGTTCCAGATTTAAGACCACTTCCCTATACAGTTAGATTAATAAAATATGGTTGACTCTATACAGCTGTAGCGACCTATTCCTGGCTGTAGCTATAGCCCGCTGCTTCTGTCCACTCCGAGCTTATATTCTAGTTACACTAGCAGTTAATTTAATTAAAATCAGCCTGTCTGATTGAACCTAGGTAAAGCTAGACAACTTCTGCTGTACATAGCTATCTACCACTATTCAGAACTGTCTGGCTATAGCTGGCTACTCATAGCCGGATCTTAAAGTACATGCAGCACCATCTGGAACACAAGTTGAGAGTTATGCATATTTGTAATTTCTAGTTGAAAAGATACATGTCTATTGCCCATACATATCTATGATATATTAGATAAATTCCCTTACATTTACCAATGGTTTGTATTTTTTCAATGGTGGTAGGTGTAACTATTAGCTGGAAGTAGACAGAAGCAGCTGGCTTTAGCCAGTTGTAGCTACAGCCAGGAAAAGGTCCCTACAGCTGTCTACAGTCGACCATATTTTATGAACTAATTGTATCACCACTAAAAAAAATCATAAACCTTGGTAAATGTAAGAAAGTTATCAAATACATCATTAATATGTATTTGCATGTACTTTAGATCAAACTTTGAGTAGCCAGCTATAGCCAGCCAGTTCCGTTTAGTGGCAGGTAGCATCATATAGCAGAAGTTGTCTGGCGTTGTCAAGACTTAATCTGACAGGCTATTTTTAATGAAACTAACGGTATAGGCTAACTAACAGTAGCTAAATTAAGTGAAGAATGATCTCTATTGTGAGGTTACTGAATAGTGAACTTCATTACTCGATTAACCCATACCTTTTTGTATGTTGTCCTTGTACTAACAGGTATCCAAAATGAAAGGTTTTCCTGAAATAACAGGGGAAAAACCTTGGTTGGCCCAGTTTTTACCAGTTCAGGGCGTTTGCCTCTGATCACTCCACGCAGCAGGTATACAGTGCATAAGACAGGATCAGATCAGCTGAAAACGCCGAGAAATGAATTGAAAGAACTGATCAGAGCATCATTCTGGATGCATCATTTAATCACAAAGGGAAAATTGCATTATTGTGCGTTGATTTCAAGATCATTTCGATACTGAAGGAATAGTTATTTTGCAACTTCTACGCACCCTGAGAAACGCATTTCTTGCACAAAGGAATATTTACACACGCACTGACATCTTGAGACTATTTCTAGTGCATTTATTGGGTATCTTTGTTTGATTAGGGCAAATAGTCTGGTAGGGTATTGTGATGGAATGTGTGGCAGTAATATAACTCGAAATATACCCTGATTAAGAATTGTTGCTTCACTATTTGATATATCATTCTCAGTGAAAAGAGGCAGCATTATGAGTTCGGAAGATTACCTAGATAAGACCCTTGACAATCGAAAGGGAGGCATTGGACTATTCCAAATTAAAATACTGTTTTTTCTTGGAGTGGCCAGCTTTTCTAGTTACGAACCAATCATGACAAACTTTTCAGCGTTTGAAATGGATTTCATTTGCAAAGTACCAGAATTAAGCAACTTTTCATTTGCACAACAGAAGGCCGTCTTAGGATCCAACCAATGTTACAAACCGGATCGAAATTACTCAAGGAACTCAAATGTGACCAGCAATAATGTAACTGAAGTTTTTGTAGAATGCGGCAAGGCCTACATATATGACACTAGTGTATTTAGGGATTCTCTGAACAAAAAGGTGGGTTCGTATTATTTTAAGCAAAACTTGAAGATGCGGAATACATTTTTAATGCGATTTAACTTTGCAGTATGATTATGTAATAAAATTGGAGAATTTATAATACTGCAAAAATACTGGCCTCACTTATGAATTAGTCTCTGCATGAAAAATATTCTATGATAATTAGATGGCATTTATTTGATAACGAAGAGTTTCACTGGGCAACCTCTGGGTCCCGGGTTCAATTCCCAGTCGAGCCTAAGTTGGGTGGCTGTTTCATCCATCATCTCCTTGCCGTGGTCCCTGCCTGTCCTAATTAGCCCATCAGGTGCAGAAATATAGGACGTTAAATCCTAATCTATCCACATCCACTACATGAACTTTCCACGAGATGAACATGTACTGATATGTACAGAGACAGGTTATGTAACACAACTGGAAATTGAGTCACTCACTCTCTCATGATCGACCACCGTTCAGTGTAACCTCACCATTAAGAACACACTGATGCACGTATTGCTTTCTAAAAAGAGGTGGTGAATTAATAAGAATTTAAGGATTAATTGTGAATAAACAAATGAAAAAAAAAAAAAATCAACAAACGAAGCAATGATTGAGTGAATCAAACTAATGAATGAGGTGAATGAATGAACAAATGAAAGAATAAAGAATGAATAAATGAATAAAGAATGAATAAATGAATGAATAAAGAAATAATGAATGAATGAATAAAGAAGAAATAATGAATGAATGAAGAATGAATTCAGAATCAATAAAAAATGATTTTTTCACTTACTGAAGCATAAAAAAAAAAAACTATATAGAAAGAAAAAAAGAAAGACAGTAAAAAAAAGAAGGAAGGTAAGAAAGAAAAAGAGTAAGAAAGAAAGAAAAAAGCAAGAAAAAAGAAAGAAAGGAAAAAACTGATGGTGAATGAAATGGGTGGTAAATGATTCTATTGTGATTCTATTGTTTATCATTCTTTTACTTCTCTCTTTCTAAGCAGCATATGTAATATGTATTTTTTACTGATATTTTCAGTGGAACTTGGTGTGTGATAGGAAATGGCTGGTGGGATTGGTTGGTACCATAACAATGGCCGGATTTATGTTTGGTTCAATTACTGGGGGCTACACAGCTGACAGGCAAGTATATATAATCAAATGGACATGTATGTAATCTGAGATAAAGAATAATTATTGAATTATTAACTATGGAATCTAAATGCATACATAGACACAATAAAAGTATTCTGACGGAATTAAATCTTCTAAGAAACTTATTTCACATTTAAACTACTACTATTTATCAGGATAAATAAGTTTTTGTTTCTGCACCAAATTCACAGATAGCAGTCGACAACAAGAGAATATATTTCTTGAAATATGCTATGTACTTGATTCGCTGTGTACTTGTTGGTGTAGAATCAAACCTTATCATTTCATAATTATGTCTGCTCTAACAGCCGGTCGGTCACATTACCATACTATAAGCTTCCGACCAGTAGCAATGAGAAAATATTTATATACATTTTTTGACAGTGTCTGAAGAATTTTTGGCATAATATAAACTGCATCAAATTGTGAAAACTGTTCATATGACGACAGTATTTCTAAACCATGTCCTCTAAATTTATTTATTTTAGTTTTTTCTTCCCCTGGGCTCCACATACTATTATTTAAAAACCATACATGGATAGCCAGATTGGTTAAACCACTGGGACAAGCAGTATATATTTGTCTGTTTTTTTATTTGTATTATTAGTATTTTTACTAGTCACAACCGGGACCAACTTGCTGTAAAATACATAGTTACAACATTTAATATAGACTGTTAGCTTAACACTTTTAGTATTATTTTCTTATTACTGTAAAAAGTTCTGTATTATTGTATGTTATTTGTATGTTTGACAAATGTATCAATTATGATAATATAATGTCAATAAAATTATATGTATATATTTTTTTCTTGGAACAGATTCACAATTGGAAAAGGTCCCCCTCCCCCTTCCTTTATTTTTGCTGCTATGTCATTTCATGTTTACTCACTCAGCATGGTACTATGTATATAATATCTGTTCGGATTCTATTTTTGTCAAAAATTATACCCAGTTGCTAAATGTGTAATATACAGTTAGTTTCATGAAAAACGGTCGACTCCAGACAGCTGTAGCCACCTATTCCTGGCTGTAACTATAACTGGCTAAAGTCAGCCACTTCTGCCCAATCCTAGCTTTTAGGCGGCTTATACCTAACACCATCAACTGGCGCCCTCTGTTAAAGAACAACATGTTTACATGCAACAAATTGACTTCACAGTGCACCTGAACCATTTTACTTCAGGGTGGTTATTTATCATCCATATACAAAAACACCTTGGTAAATGTAAATTTATCTAAACTATATGTATGTGCAAATGACCTAAATCTTTTCAACAAGAAATGACAAACTAGAGTAACTCTCAACTTATGCACCAGATGGTGCTGCATCCCAGCTTTGAGTAGGTAGCTATATCCAGACAGTTCTATTTAGTGGCAGGTAGCATCGTATTGCAGAAGTTGTCTAGCTTTGTCTAGGTTCAATTTGACAGGCTTTTTTTTCTTCATGAAAACTAACTGTATATGTCACTGACGTTTTTCCAATCTTCAACACTGCTGTTTAACATCACACATATTTAGAATGTTGACCTATAATATATGTCATTATGTTCATACTAATTAATTCATGATCAGTCAAATTCTTATCAATGTTTATTGAATTTTTCAGATTTGGCAGACGTCCTGCATTGATAGTATTTGCCTATATCAAATTAGCCGCCAATATCCTGGCTGTGTCTTCCCCATACTATCCCCTCTTCTGCGCTGCTAGATTTGTTGTCGGCTTTTGCACCACAGCTTGTTTTCTGATTGGTTATGTATTATGTAAGTATAAACCAATAATTATTATATTAAGGAAATCTTCCCTTTAAACTGCCCCTTTTGGAATTTAATGTAAATTTGCCAAATGGTCGTACTAGGGCTACTGCACTTGGCAGTGAAAAAAATAAAATAAGAATCTTAAATAGTTTCTGAGAAATTAAGAGATTTTCAGTATTTTCAAGGTCATAATGGCCAATTATTTATTTGAAATGTTGTTTTCTGATGTTATCAGAATTGTGGTCAACATCTGGGGATTAATGGCTGAAACTTAAGTCATAACAACCCCTATACTGAGGCCATTGGAATACATATATGGGAAAGTACGGCTAGGTGAAATTCCACCCAACTTGTCTATGAATGGTACAGATGGGATCGGAAGGTTTTCACATAATTCAGTGCTGACCCCCCGAACTCAGCTGGAAGATTTCCTTTAATTAATTATAATTTTAAAGAGTTTTATGGTAATCAATAGAGACACAGGTCTATAAAATCATACGAAAAAGTTGGAAGTAACAGAATTCACAAATATCACTCATTTTATTTACAATATCTGAAATCGTAGTTCAAGATGTTTAAGTAGCTCCTCCGTCTCAGTTATCAAGTCCAGAGGTTTTGAAATAATTTATTTTAAGACCTTAGCAGTGTTTATCACACCTAGCTGTGAGTTTGTTTACAACACTTTGTTCTATTTATGTCTTTCTAGCCGTAGAACTGGTCGGATCCAGACACAGAAACACCTACGGCATGACCTATGCTACCCTCTATAGTTTTGGCTTCATGTACCTCCCCCTGGCGGCTTACATTACAAGACACTACCTGACTTTCCAACTGGCAGCTACAATACCCATGGCCTTGATGTTGTTGTACCCATGGTGAGTCAAATGGTGTGAAAAAAAATAAAAATTAAAATTTTAGAAAGCAAGAATAAAAAAAAAACAAAGAAAAAAAAAAAGTTGTTGTACCCATGGAACATTGGGGCTTTATTATACAGTTTTACACTTCATATCACATATCAGTACACGTTTATCTGTAAAATAGTTTGGCATCAATTATCCACCATTAATGGTGTGGAAAAAAGGCAAGAAAAAAAAAGGAACAATAACAACTAAAGTCATCCTCTGACAGCCCAGTTGGTAAATAAATGTACTACTTCAGACCGGTGGTATTGGGACAATTATAGTTAGGTAGTAATGTTATATACCTTGGTAATGTTAGGTTTAATGATGTGTCAATCATATTTGCACCAGGTGTGGGATAGCTTGACAGGCATAACTGTAGAATGCATTGCGCAGTCCTGTGTTGGCCAATTGGGTTTTAGGTGTTCACCCACATCCTTGCCATGAGGAGGCCCGAGGGGCCGAGACTATCTATACTAGGGCAGCATTAGTAAAAAACAAAAGAACAACACAATACTTATAATCAGGGGTGTCAATACAGGGGGATGGAGTATATGTACCCCTACTTTTTGGGAAGGGGGGATGATCAATGCAATCATCCCCCTGAATATCACAAATGAAAATTACCTTTCTTCTCACTTTTGTCTTGGAACATTGGGGCTTTATTATACAGTTTTACACTTCATATCACATATCAGTACACGTTTATCTGTAAAATAGTTTGGCATCAATTATTATTATTTTCTTGACAAGTGTCGGCGCGCTAACTGCTGACAATTGTATCGACGGAAAGTAACGGTGCGACAAACAAGCCTGCATCACCCCTACCTTCAAGAGAAATCGACGCCCTTTCTTACAATGCAAATATACATATATATGAAATTTACATAATCTGTTAAATGTCAAGAGTCGAATTCTTAGTGCCTGTTAATGGGATTTTTTTTAAGGTAAAAGAAAGTACTTTGATGTCACAAAATAAAAGGCAAATTAAGAGATGCGCTGGGCAGAGTTTAAGGCAATGCTGGAAAACCTTTTGAATTTAGCACTGCATAGTTAGAGTGTTAAAAATTTGAACTGAAATAGGATTTGTTTAGTAGAAAAAGTCTTCTTTTAAACAATTAATATTACACATCATTCGTGGCCATTCCTCACTATAACACTGCGCCTCTTTTTTATTTTTCCATTTGAAGTGTCATCACTGAGTCGCCAAGATGGCTGCTCCTCCAAGGCCGCAAAAATGAAGCTGAAGAAATATGTCGTAAAATTGCTTCTGTCAATGGAAACAAAATACCAGATGGGTTTAGCCTCAGGGATGAAAGACAGGTAATAAGCTTATTTATCCCCTACTTTGGGTGTGTATGTCGAGACAAGTAAAAGCTGATATGTATCCAGTTAATGTCAACTTATTGCATCATATGCGTCAGCCCCAGGGAAATCATTGTAAAGGCATTGATATGGCTACTATGTAATATTTGGTAAAAATAATTCATTTTAACATGGAGGTGATATTCATTTGGTAAAAATTAATGTTAACATGAGAGGTAAAAATTAATGTTAACATGAGAGGTAAAAATTAATGTCAACATGAGAGGTAAAAATTAATGTCAACATGAGAGGTAAAATTTAATGTTAACATGAGAGATGATATTCATTTAATGTAATATACCTTTAACTTCAAGTGGAAGTGTATGGGATTTTTTTTAAGGTAAAAGAAAGTACTTTGATGTCACAACATATATAATATATATTATGAAAGATCATTACACTGCTTCGTGAAGTCCTGGCTATTGCGCACTCTTAAGCCCCCATCTCACATAGCCGGTTTTGCCATAGTGAACCCGTAGTATGACGTAATGGAGTCACCCCTGGGACTTGGGGCCAACCTGGAAGTTTTGGAGCCGGTAGCTGGGTATGCCATGCTTGCATCGCTTACCCGTGGCAAACTCCCGGGTGTCCAAAAACCTGTCATAAGCCACTGTCACACGAGCCGGTTTTGCCGTAGTGAACCCGTAGAGTGACGTAACGGTTATGTAACAGCTCTTTCCGCCGGTTTGGCGACAGGTTCTGGCAGCAAAAAGGGGCGGGGCAGCACCCGCTGGGTGCTACAGGTTACCCGCCGGGTGCTACGGGTTACGTGCCGGCTTCCACGGGTGCCTCGGCGGGTTCTACGGTGACTCGGCGGGTTCTACGGGTGACTCGGCGGGTTCTAAGGGTTACTCACCGAGTTGTAGGAGTAAGCCGGCGAGTAGTAGGAGTAACTCGCAGCTTCCATGAGTATACTTTAAAAGGCTGCTGCTCCCCTAATATTAGTCCGATTTTCGTTAAGTAAGAACTATTGTAGTATAGTTTATACTGATTCCATACCGGTTTTCGGATTGAAAATAGACCAAATATTAAGCGAGATATTCGTCTGAGAAGGCGGTTGTCTGGTGGCGGCTGCTGCTCCATTAATATTAATCCGATTTGCTTCAAATAAATATTGAATTATAGAAGAGTTCATACTTATTCCACACAGAATTTCAGATTGAAAATAGACCAAACATTAAGCGTGATATTCGTCTGAGAAGGCAGCAAGGTGCTCTGTGTATGTTCATGACTTGAATGGTGTGGTCAATATTTTTTACCATTATATATACATTGTTTGGATGAGCTTTATTGCAATTAATTTCTACTCATTCTGCCAACTGGCCAATGGGAAGGACTTTTCCTTTGGTTTTGTAAAGTCAATTAACCTATATATGTAATAGCAATCTGCCTTGACCGTTATGTCAATTGCTATTAGCATTTTGAATAATACAAAGAATGGGGTAAGTCATGCTTTTTCATCATTGATTCCTGTTTATTATGCATATTAAAGAGGGAGATTGTTTTGATCATGGATGGAACATGCAATATCAATTTTAATTCTAGTTGGATTATTTTCAGAAACAACAACAAGAACGAAATATTGATAATTTATATAAAATGAAATAAATATCTAAAATGATTACTCTAAACTAGAGTATATCTATCTATAGATAGTTGTTATAACTCCATAGACATCTTTATCAAGTCGGAATTTTATTGGCAACAAGCCAACAAACATTGTTTTATTTTCGTTTATTGTTGATTACGAATCAATGAATTATTGATAGTAACATATTATTAGGTGAAGATCTTATAACTATCTGTCGATCTACATATCTACATATCTATACTCTATGAGGTATTACTAACTTTATTAACAAGAATATTCTTGTTTGTGCCTAGTATACTCCATTAATTTTCCCCACCTTAACTATTATATAAATTCTACACATTTCCCTGAATAATTCAGTCTTTATTTGACGAAAATCGGATATGTAGATAGACAGATAGTTTAGAGAGACAGATAGATTTATATGCTTATTATATAATATAGAATATCTAGCTTATAAGTACATTAAAGATAGCAAATAAAATCACAGATCAAATCACAAATACTAATTACAATATCAATATTAGAATTTAAAATTTTACAAATACAAATATACACAAATACTGATCAAAATATCACAATAAGATTCAAATTAACACAAAAAGATAAGAATGTTCACATGTATAAAAAAAATAATCGTTGCCTGGTAATTACAATAGAATACATTGTTTTTAATTAATGAAAGCAATTACATCTTTTTGTAAAATATTGACCACACCATTCAAGTCATGACCATACACAGAGCACCTGGCCGCCGCCAGAGAACTGCATTCTCAGATGAATATCTCGCTTAATATTTGGTCTATTTTCAATCCAAAAACATCATGGAATCAGTATGAACTATGCTACAATACAGTTTTAATTTGACGAAAATCGGACTAATATTAGGGGAGCAGCAGCCTTTTAAAGAAGCGCTCAGCCCTTCCGTCTGCGAAAGCACCACTGTTTGCCTCCGCCAACCTAGCTACCTTCTCAGACGAATATCTCGCTTAATATTTGGTCTATTTTCAATCCGAAAACACGTATGGAATCAGTATGATTTATACTACAATTCAGTCCTAATTTGACGAAAATCGGATTAATATAAATGGAGCAGCAGCCGCCGCAAGACAACTGCCTTCTCAGACAAATATCTCGCTTAATATTCGGGTTTTATTTTAATCCGAAATACGTATGGAATCAGTATGAGCTATACTGCCATTCAGTCTTTATTTGAGGAAAATCGGACTAATATTAGAGGAGCAGCAGCCTTTTAAAGTATGTACAACCCCCCCCTCCCTGCCTACGCTGACGCTGGTAGCAAAAAGCCGGCGGGTTAACCGTGAAAGCTGCCGGGTTACCCGTGAAAGCCGCCGGGTTACCCGTGAAAGCCGCCGGGTTACCCGTAGAACCCCTCAACAAGCCGCCAGGGTGCAATTAGGGACGGATAATTCGCCGGGTTCTACGGGCCAACCGCCGGCTTCCATGGGTCACCCGCCGGCTTCCACGGGTCACCCGCCGGCTTCCACAGGTCACCCGCCGGCTTCCACGGGTATTTTTTTGGCACAACCGGCTACCGGGGCCGGGT
Organism: Alitta virens; assembly: GCA_932294295.1. NCBI lineage: Eukaryota > Metazoa > Annelida > Polychaeta > Phyllodocida > Nereididae > Alitta > Alitta virens. Next base: position 18,421,620 of record OW028583.1, on the reverse strand, counting down.
TTCGCGGCTTGGCCGAGGATCCCACGGGTGCTTGCCGGTCATCCCCGGGTCTCCACGGGTGGCCGTATTGGGGCCGCCGGCTTGGAGCCGGGTAGCGATTTCCGCAACTATTACGTAATACTACGGGTTCACTACGGCCAAACCAGCTCGTGTGACAGTGGCTATAAACCCGTACAACTCGACGGATTACCCGTTGAAGTGGGCGGATTACCCGTCGAAGTCGGCCAGTTATCCGTCCCTAATTTAAGAGGTAGTAAACCCGACGGTTTGTTGAGGGGTACTAGGGGTAAGTCGATGAGTAGTAGGAGTGACTCGACGGGTATCGTTGGGTATCGACGGGTAGCTGTCGGGTTGGAGCCGGGTGTTGGTCCATTATTTTGTAATTTTTTTTAACGTTTATGTGGTGGAGATGTCTTTTAGACGACAAGTGATGCTTGGCTGGTTTTTAGAGAAATATTTATACCATTCCGTATATAGCATGAAATGCCCTAAAGTTTAATTGGACAATCCCTATGGCTTATAAACTTTAAATTTAGAAAAATGCTCTTTCATTTAAATATTTATTTTTCTCCTGTCCCCGGATCAGCTTAATGTATATAATATTTTTTCGTTCAGACCTGCCCTATTTTTCTTTTTTCAGAAGTGTCATAGTTATACTTGTTCAGAAGTGCCGTATTTTAGTTTTTGGTTCAGAACTGCCGTATTTTTTTCTTGTTCAGAAGTGCCGTAGTTTTATTATTTTTTATTATTTTCATGGCTGGAGGCCAATTTCTCCTTCTTTTTTAATAATAATTATGTACGGGAAAAACGTCAAATTCTAGGTGAGACTCGACGTGTTGTACAGGTAAGCCGACGGCTAGTAAATTTAACTCGCCAACTTTCCCGTCGTTATATTTTAAAATAAGACCAGGCGACGTACACGTCGTGTTACTCGTAGAAGCCGTCGAGTTACTCATAGAAGCCGTCGAGTCACCCCTGGAAGCTGTCGAGTCTCTCCTGGAATTCGTCCATTAATTGGCAGTAACCCGTCGAGTCACCCGTAGAACCCGTCGAGTCACCCGTAGAACCCTTTCTTTTTTTAATTTATTAATCAAGTTATTCCAAAGTATTTAGTTAACAATTAACCATAACTGTATAAATATCTGTCATATCACACACTCAGAGAGTTTTTTCGGTAATTCATGCTTTTTCCCTTGTTTAATTTTTTTAGACTAAAAAGGGAGATGATGATGTCCAGATCAGTCCTAAGGCATTTGCAACATTGTTTGCCACAACCAAAATGAGAGTGAGGACCTTAGTTCTGTTTGTAGACTGGTAGGTGCATTTTATTATATATCGATCATGCTATGATACACCATTGCTAGACATTTAGACATTTTATTACTTACCAACACTTTTAAAGTACATTAATTTACAAGTATATGTGACAAATAGCATGTGATATAAAAATAACATATAATGTGTTGGAAGGGGATACATCCGAGTATTTACAAAATACCATTACCCAAGGGTGGATGTATCCCCTATTATATTTAACATTTAGAATTTATTATTAATAAAGTAACAAAAATTAAAAAAACAATTACAAAATTAAAATTTAATTACAACTTTAATTACATATAATTACATTTGTAAGTGACAAAACATTTAGTAAATAATTTAATATTGTTCTTACTTTTAATATTGATGGGCAATTGTAACCATAAATGTAGTGATCTTGCCAGAAAACTTTTACTGCATATATTGCTAAGATAATATAAACATCTACAGAGATTTCAGTAAAAGGTCATATTTTTTATGTCACCCAAACATAAGCAATATATACATTGTTTATTATACACTTGAATGATTATACAAGCTTTATAAGGGAAATCGATATACATATTATATTTATACTATAATAATTTAACCATAACAACTAAACTGGTAAAAAAAAGAAATGATAAAGCCTTCAGTCCAAAAAATTACTATTCACAAAGTCTATGCAAAAGGAGTCTTTACCCATCAGCAGTGAGAAGGTCTGGTATGTGCCCTGCCATTATGTCTTTCACATACATGAAAGTGTTGAACTTGTGCTAATTAATGGTCAAAAGTTATTACATTAGTAGCAACAACTCCAAGTTGCAAAAGACACCGATGTGGGACCTAACGACTGTATTATAGTTCATTTCGAAATTCGATACAGTGAGGTAAATCGCAATCGTAAAAATTCTTTTTCAGGTTTAGAGAGTTTAGCTTATTGCAAAACATTATATAACTAACTAAATTCAGGTGATCGTAATAATGTAGGTCATACACAGTTAGTTTCATAAAATATGGTTGACCTTAGACGGCTGTAGCGACCTATTCTTGGCTGTAGCTATAACTGCCTGAAGCCAGCTGCTTCTGTCCACTTCAAGCTTATAGTCGGCTTACACCTACCAATACTGAAATAAAATAAACCTTTGTAAATGTAAATTTTCTTTATCTAATCTATCATAAATACGTACATGTATGTGCAGTGAAATGACAAATATTCATAACTCTCAACTTATGCCCTGATGGTTCTGCATGTACTTAAAGATCCCGCTTTGAGTAGCCAGCTATAGCCTGAAAGTTCCATCTAGTGGCAGGTAGCAGAAGTTGTCTAGCTTTGTCTAGGTTCAATTTGCCAGGCCGTTTTTAATGAAACTAAGTGTATTATTTTTCTTCTTCAGGTTTACAGTGAGCCTTATATTCTACGCATTGTCCCTCAATGCTGGCGTCCTGGTGGGAAACATCTTCCTCAATTTGTTCCTTTTGGGGTTTGTGGAGATCCCGGCTAATATCCTCATCATTTGGGCAATGAATACCAAATGCCTGGGCAGAAAAAGATCTCATGTTATCGCCTTCCTCACAGCTGGTTTGTCTTGTCTCTTCTGTGTTCCTGTCATGATAACAGAAAGTAAGTGCATCTGTGATTATGAAGACAATTACAAAGAATTTATTAACCCCATGGGGAAAGTCAGTTACAAAAACAAGAGGCAAGGAGACCCCTCTTAGACAATTATATGTCGCTTCTGAGGGGCCGTCATATAAATTCAACATATTATTTTGAAAATAGCTTCAATTTGGAATGTGATGGAATGATAAACACTTACATTTTTGAAATACATAGATAGATTAAGCACAGCGTAACGACTTACTACAGCAGTTTACAGCCAAATTCATTAAATTGAACTCCAGAGGACATCATATGAATGCAGGACTCTCATCGGTGAAAGGAATCCCTCAGCCAATGAGAGTCCTACATTCATATGACGTCATCTGGAGTTTTGCTTCCAAGTCTATGAGATTCGTTTCCGACTCTATGAATTTGGCTGTAATAGACTTATAAATTAAAATTATTAATTATATTAAGTAAACTTCCGACGACGTCATGTGAATGCCGAACTCCTACTAGTTGAGTTACTGCCTTATGTCATCTGTAGTTATGTTTCCGAGATTTATGAAGAAGTGCTGTAAATGGGTGGTCGATAGTTGTTAGGGCCTTAAGCTTCTCCCATGTTTTGATTCCAGGCACGGGCATGCACATGACCTGTGTATGACCTTGATAAAATAAAATAGAAAGTGACAAATGAAATAATTAGTTTCTAATGTGTTATAAATTTGTCACATTGAGAAATTACAGTCGGTGGAAATTTTTTTTTGAACTCAACTTAAATTTTGAAGAGAATATATATCATACACTAGTTGAATGATTTTTGGCCTTCCATGTTTGTTTTCAAGTTTTTGAAGATGCTGTATTTTCCATTTGCAGAAGCCATGTGGTTATCTACAGTATTTGCAATCATAGGAAAAGCAGGGTCGTCGGCAGCCTTCAATGGTTTGTTCCTCTACACATCTGAACTGTATCCGACTCATATTCGAAACCTCGGAGTGGGAGTTTGTGGACTGATGGCGAGGATTAGCGGCATGATGGCATCATTCGCTGGAGGATCTCTGGTCAGTTTGTTTATTAGATATTATGAGCATTTTAGTTTCTCCTCCTCCTCACAAAATGGGTCCTCCAAATTTTTTGCATTGGGTGTAGGTATATAAGATGGAACATAAACCCCTGATTGGCCCCATCTATTACTACAAATGTGATGGAGCATCAGTCCAACTTACTACATTTCACACATGAGATTAATTTCGCTGTTATAAGAAGCTCTGTCCAATCCCTATGTTTGTTGTCAGCTCAAATAATTGTTGATTTCAGGGAGGGTCTTAAAAATCAAATGTGGACCAGAAGGTATTGCTGCAGGTTTTATGTATTTAGATTAGTGCCACCTTCCCCACCCACTTGCTTTGAGTCCACACTTGCATTCATGTGGTCAGTTAGGTGGGATAGTTGGACTCAGTGTAGTAAGCTTAATCAAACAAGCAGTAACACTTATGATTCAGATAGTTAAATATTTATTATATGTAAAACTAAAATGTATTACCTATAATACATGCAGTGCCATTATAATGAGTTCGAGACTTTCAACGCAACTTTTGTAGGGAGACGTGTGGCGCCCTCTTCCATCATTGCTGTTTGGTGTGCTGGGTACAACCAGTGGTCTTCTAACTCTCTTTCTGCCAGAAACCCTGGGCAAAAAACTGCCTGACACCTTGGATGATATTGAGATCAACAGTGTAGCTGAGGACAGGTGAGACAGAAAACTATAAATGATGAAAACTGATGTGTGCACAAGGCCCTTATTTTGCTGGCTTTTTTTCAGGTGCACTCCTAGAAAAGATTATCTTTTTCAGACAAAGGTTTGTTTCACTTGTGTCCATCAAAAATTATGTTTGCTAAGATACTGTTTGCCCACACAGAAAGCAGCAATGCTACCCCACAGATGTCATTGCTGCTGGTGGTGAATCAAGGATCAGAATAAAGCAGCAGTTCTATTTATAGTTTCTGTTAACTGGCCTGTAATTAATGGGCTTATATTCCATTGGGAGCAATCAGCTCTCTATAGCTGAGTGGGTGACACACTGGCTCGAGAAAGCCATGGGTGCAACGTACATGGGTTCAAATCATGGCTTTGGTTTTTTTTTTCATCTTGCATTTTTTTAATTACTTATTTGATTTTGAGTAATATAAAGAAAGTAATTTCAAAAACCTCAAGGTCCCTTGGAATACCATGGCATAGGGTTGTTCCCAAATACCTATTGGTGGGTCCCATGTGGGATCATACAGGGTTCTATTCGTGGCACCTTTTTCTTTCTTTGAGCGTATCCTGATGTTTTTGTGTGAATTTGTGATAAAATGACAAACAAATATAATCTTTATGCAGAGTTGCCAGGAACTACATCCATTCTTTGATATATAATTCCCTTTGGTAATTTGCGTCTTTATTTGCAGCCCTTCTACTAGTGACCATGAGATGGAAAGTGTTCCTAACGGAAGAGCCAACTCACCGAAGTCTGACTCTCTTCAAAATGGCGATCTTCACGAAGTTTGATATTTATGATTTTAGAGTAGAAAACTATTAGGATGAAAGGAAGATGATTATGCAGTGGCTTCACTTTACATATGATGAAAGTTAATGATAAATAATGGATACAATGATCAGGGTTGCAATATTAGCACACATGATTCACTAAAGTGGTTGAAGGACGGTGGGAAAGAAGGGTGCTCAATAGCGATGTACAATCGTAAATATTCATATGGACATAATCAACAAGAATCTGCTAATTTCAAAGAAGGGGGTTCCACAAAAGGGGGGTGGATTTATTCTCCTATGGATGATGATAATACAGGGTAATTGAACAAGAATCTATTGAATGTAAATTTGACAAAAGCTACTGATTATGAATGACATATTTTTGGTGTGCAATTTGCAATTTAAATCTTACAGAACAGACTCAGACTCAGAACAGTTTATTTCATATATGCATATAAAAAACGATTAATATATATATATTATATCTTAATGAAAGTATGCAATATGTGGGACACTTCAAAGATAATGAAATATCGCTAAAGAAGTGCCCCCAGTTTCAGGATATCCCCCTCCAAATCATTCTCATATTACACAGGAAACAGAAGGACATAAGCATGCGCTAACAGCTGATGTGTGATGGTTTATAACTTATGCTGGTGATACATATTTGTATTAAAATGATTTGTTTCTTAAAATAAGGGTAACTGATTTTATGAATACACCACAAACCAAAAATATATGAACACTTAACCACAGTGACATGCTTGAGCAGTCTTATATTTTTGGAAGGCCTTGTATATGTCCCAAAGCTTTGAAAACTGTAAAAGAAATTTTATCTCCCATTGTTTTGTGCACGAGTCTAGGATATTGTTAATAAAGATTAACTTAAATAATTTACATATATACCTGTAATATGTGCTATAATTGCTGTGTGCATGTCGCAGATAAATGATCACAAGGTGCATTGGTGGCCAACTGTCGGCACTCTGGACCCAATGTTGGCCCAATGTTAGTCCAATGTTGGTCCAATGTCGGTCCAATGTTGGTCCAATGTTGGTCCAATGTCGGTCCAATGTTGGTCCAATGTTGGTCCAATGTCAATTTTCACTATTGGTCCAGTGTTAGCCCTGTGTTGTATCCTACCTACAATTCGTCTTTGAAGGCTTGTTTATATTTGTGGGAAGTGAATAATATTATGTTGCTAATTACGGAGCTGTTTACATTGACCGCCATGCTGGATGGACAGTGGCGAGCGACACCACACCATACAGGGAGCATGCCACATAAATTTCTCCCTGTCACATTTCCAGGCATGTGCCTTATTTATTTTGGCAGCGCCATTTTGATTCTTTGGAAATAATCTTCTGCATTCAGCTACATTAATTTGTGCTGAATTTAACCAAACTAGTGCTGATCTAATTATTGAAAGAGGATTCAAATTAGGTATGCTGATAATGCTCAATGCTCATATGCCATGGTTTTAATTTCACTGTATGAAAGATAGTAAGGAATCTGGGTGCTATGCTTCTGGGTTATGTGTAAACAAACTTGACATGCCATTAGGGGAAGTATATTATTGTTATAAAGCTGCGATTTATAGTTCATTTATTTTCATCACAGGAAATGTTACAATATCAATTACTTTGATACCTTTATTTTATTATATGAATATTATATAACTGAGTACAAGTTGTAAATATTGTTTAATATCCTCAAACGGTTCTTGTTTCTTGATGCCTCTTGTAAAAATAAATAAATAAATATAAGACCACTACTTTGACCATGGTGTACATACTCAAGAATTTTTGGTCTTATATTTTGGAGTGTGGTGTATTTTCCCCTATGATGCTATTTTTATATATATAGTGTATGATTCATAATTTTACTGGAGTATTAAAAAGTTGTGACAGTTGCCACTTATTTTGTTACTATTATTAACTATTATTGTTGGTCATCTTTGTTGTTGTACACTTCTTTTATTAAATGGGCCATTCCAAAGAAACGGTCCCCCCCCCCCCGTGGCATTTCAGTGGTCAAGATATGAAATATTCAGTCTTTCTAAAATCCTGAAATATTATGAATTTTCATACATTTCAGTGTTGTAGTATGACAAAAACCCATTTAATATATTTTTTAATTGGTCAGTCGTGTGACCTGATCTCTCTGCCAACATGTAATCAGGAAGGACAGTAGCAGGATGGACATTAGGGGAACTTTATGCAATATATGAAAGGAAAAAGCAGGTAATATCACTGACTTTCCATTCCATTTTTTAACATTAAATTGCTTTGTAGCTTTTTTTTTTGCTGTCAGTGTCATTTGAATACCATGGTAACAGGAGGGACACACCAAAACTAATGGATAATTTTACTCACCAGTTGAAAATTCAATGTCTACTAATCTTATCTATGTGAATATTGTAAAGGGTATATATAACTTAATTCATTGAGTACTGTAAATAGTTATGTAAAATGAAGAATGGAAAGTGCCATTTTGTCAGCTTTTGGCAACATAGATAACAAAAATATCAATTATGACAGACTCCTGCAAAGATTTGTTATATTTGTTAATATCTGAACATTGGCCTATCCATCCTCATGCCACATTGATATTTTTAAAACTATTTTTGCATGTTATGATCATATTTGAAAGGGGGGGGGGGGGGCCAGGGGCGAGGGGGTACACCATTTCTGTGGAATGACCCAAATAAGCATTATTGATTATTTTAGTACTGAATTCATTTGCAAAAGTATTATTTGAGTGCAAATAAAGAATTGCAATAAAAGAAATAGTAAAACATTTAATTTATTTTCGTGATCTGTTATATAATATTAAAATTTTTGATTGTAAAATACGTTGTTTTTCAGAGATTTAGAAACTAAAACATTTTTTTGTAACTGGATCTTAAATACTGAAATTTAACTTTTACACAGGAATGATATGAGCAACATAAATAAGTTTTCTATCACTAACCTTTGAAACACACAACACAAAAAACTTTGATTTTGTAAGCATAGTTTATTAGGAAAGTAGAATAACATTATTTACATCATGTCATGAATATAATAGGTCAGTAAAATGAAGATATCAATACATCATCACAATGGGTTTCACAATTTGCAATATGCCAATTACCAGTCAAAAAGTACAAAATTTACAGAATTTTTCATTGGTAGAATATTTCAAGTTCTCATGAAACCCAGTAACCCAAGAAATATATTTTATTTTTAAATATAAACTCATCTCAATTAACTTTGAAATTTTTTCGACAAACCGTCATTGCATCGACAAGTCACAATTACGAAAAAGGTACACAGTTCAACAATTACCAATTCTTGAAAATAATTTTACACATTACCATTTACCTTTCACCATCATTTATGGCTTATTCACACACATTTTGAGCTAAAATATCTATGACTAAAATCTACCATGAACACTAATAGTGCTCATTTTCTATTATATAATAAAATTTTTACTCATACCATTCATTGCACGTTATGGCCCGCCTAAAAAGAAATAGATTTTAATCTAAGACTACCCTATAAAAACATTTTTAGATTCAGTGCAGTTATATGTAAGTTATATCCCATAACAAATAATATATATTATATATTAATATATATGTTTAATTATGTCTGATATTCTTTTATTCGCATGATATGGTAAAGGTAACACACATGCAATGTATCCATAGTTACCAATTCAGTGTTTATGAGGTAATACATGTATGATAATTAATAATGCATATTTGTTTGCATCACTTTATGACACACATCCAGATTTTCCTAGATTTTGTCATGTATTACACATTTTTATTGTAAGTTGTCTTGTCAGTATGCTCTTGTACCCAATTTTTTAAACTATTGTACTTAGTGTCAAAAAATCTAAAAAAAAAAAATAAAACTTGAAATTGGATCACTGCTTGAAATCTTACAATTGAGAAGTGTCAATCTAACATAGGTGCTTTTCAATTATGATAATAAAAAAAAACTTTACTTTACAACAGCAATATAATTTAATCAGTTTTATATCTCATGGAAGACAATTACAAACCTTTTTGTTACTCACGCACCTTAAAATTTACATCCTGCTATTTCTAGCACCAGTAACAATTTTGTTTCTTTGGAAGACAATTGTGATGAATTTGACACTTTCAGTGAAACGTGAGTTAATTTTTTTATTAGCATTTGCTGGACTGCGGCTGTTCCACTTGAATAGTAAAGTATAAGGCATTTTACTTGTCCGATCGCTTTTGCATTTTGATCCCAAGTGGCTGCAGCTTCCCACGTCGCGGACCTGAGAGGAATCACTTGGACCAATGAAACAGTGGCAGCCAAACAATGGCGGCCAGAAGAAGCGACCTCTATTCGTTAACAAAATGTACTAATTATTCACATCGATCAGTCAGTGCTTACAAATATGCTTTCTTACCCACTGTCAAAATCGAACTTGCCTTGTAGCCCATTAAATAATGATTTATAATATTCAAGGGAATACTCGTACTTATTCAAATATCTTTATAGTATTTGCGATTTGTTAAACCTCTGGATACGTTGTATTGTTTGATTAATAATATGATGATTACAATAATATTTAGTATACATTAGCCATTTCTTTGTTGACTGGGTATATTTGTAATATAAATTTTAAATTTGTTGTGTTACATTTAATATATATGGCAGTTGGTGTATGTATTCTCTTGAGTAAAAAAGGATAATAAAAAATATAGTTTAATAATTGGTAAATAATGTATTTTGAGCATTTCAAATTTCGTGAATATGTTAGATTTTATGGTTGTGCTAATTGTGACCATTCATTTTCTTTTTTTAAATGCATGTCTTTGTTATCATCAGCTAATTCAATACCAACATAAACTGACGGTGATGGATTTTGGTTCGATAAGTTTTCATTTTCGCAACTATCTCACATAATGTCATAACATGTCACAACTGGTACAACTTTTAAAAACTTGTACAACTTTAAAAAACGTGCACACTGTCTATTTTCAGGTTTTCAACATCATGTTTTCATACATAATTAAAATTAAAATTTTAACAGCAACCCTTTTTTCTGTTATGTGTCATGCACGCTAATGCTTTTTTAATAAACAACCTCTGTTTGTATTTTATTGATATGATTAATTGATCTGTTAAATCCATGCTATATTATATAGCAACATCATGGCAGTGACATCATCCACCTTAATGGAGGCAAAGTGTGTGCCCTATTGCTTTATGCAAGAAAATAATTAATAAAATTCATGTTTGAGATTAATAATTGCTTACAGAATATTAAAAATATGAAAATAACCAGATTTTGAATGAGGGAGTCTGATTTGTTGCTATCTTTAAAGAAGAATATTTAAAAAAATCCAATTTTTTATGATATAGGCTCTGTTGGTCATCAAAGATTTTTTTTAACATGTTCAATTGATACAGAATATTTTGCACAAAAAACCTCTTAATCTGTGTTTGCTACTAAAAACAGTAGCAAGAATATAATATAAAGATCCAGGTATGATGATGATACCATCACGAAAAAACATCTTTCAACGATGTAGTAAAGGATTCAGTTTTGTGAAATTGCAATTGACACATTTTGTGTGGAATTGTCTGCGGTTGATTTGTGCTTTACATGTAATACCGATGTCAATTTGTAACAAGTTTGTCACAAATTGTTATTTTGAATTGTTCATATTTGAGGCTAGCACCTGCCCGGTCGGACTTGTATGTTGTCCAGGGCAATGTCGCCTGAGTATTCCCCACCGCGAATTCCTCTGAAGCCAATCTGCAAAAATTAAATTTTATAGTATAATCAAATATTATACATGCATTCTCTCAATTGCAAAATGATTGTGACAAACTCCTAAATACCAACCAATTATAAAAAAGTTGCATATTAGCTCTACTGTATTATGCACGTTCGATGTACAATGAAAAATATTTCACCTTCAATTCACACACATTATTTGGGGCGGGGTCGTATTATACTTGAAACAAAATCATTGAATTTAAACCTGCTTTTCTCACTACGAAAAGAGGATTGCATTACACTTTATTGTATTGCACACGGTACATAGATTACAATTTCATAAAAAACAATACCCTCAATATGTTACGAGAATTAAACAAGCACACAAATAAATAAGTAGCAATTCCTCTTAAGTGCAACTAACATTAATATCTAAAAGAGAGTATTAATTATGATTTGAAAAATTTGACTAACCCATTCATCTGAGCGGTAATTTTCTATTGTTACTCTTTGCTGGAACCATCGGTTTCCTTGTTCCCCATTGAGCTGGTTGCGCTGGATGTCCACATTACCCTGCCTTGTGAATACTTCCAGAGCTCCGATGTGGAAACCGTACATGTGAACCCACATTTCCAGGCAGACATCTCCATTGAAACTCAACCGGGGAATCAAAACCCTGTGACAATGACAATGAAATGAAGTTATTTGACCCAAAAATGAATTACAATGTTGTTTTGGATTACATAAAAAAAAGAAACATAGAGGGTCAAGGGACACCCATTTTGCCTCAATTAGGACTCTAGCATGGGTGCCCCTTGGATCTCAAAAAGCATAGAGTAAAATATAGCTTGTTACATAGTATCATTTAGTTGACTTGCATTGCAATCTTCTACTGTACATTAAGTTTTGTATGTGTCCCAAAGCCAAATTTTATGTACAAATAATAGTTAATGTTGCTATGTGTGTCTAGTTTTTCAAGTAAATTACTTTGGGTTTTGTTAAGAGTAATTCGCAGTTGATATCTGATGCTATTTTCAGCAAATTTATGTTTTACTTTATGTGTCAGGTATAATCTATTTCTTGTGTTGAGAAAATAGATCATTGTATTGGACAGATAAAAAGCAATGTCATACAGCGTATTGCAATTTCCCTTTCAGGAGGAGAAAATGCCCTGAAGTAAATGCAGGGCGATCTCTTAGAACCCCAAGCATCCCCCATTACCACAGTCTATGTTGTTTCCTAACCAAGGTTAATTCATCACATTTAAGAAACGTGTTCATTAGAGTAGAGTAGAGAAGAGTAGACAGATTGTTTTAATGTTGGAGTTTATTAACAGACAAACATAAATCCACAAGGGATTTGTAAACCAACAGACCGATAACATGGAAATAATTTTTTTTGAGTGATTTTGTAGATGATAAACCTTAGTTTCCCTTAAAGTTATAATGATGGGGTTCCCACAAATCTGTTATACATACTTTGCATGATCTCCAGGATTCCTAGGTCTACTAGCTTCAATGAAAATAAAATATTGGCCGTTGTATGCTGCACCAGGCCCAGTGAACTCTGAAGGCGTTGCATCACGTTTCAATGACCAATCAAAGTTTGGCGTGTCCTGTAAATAAATTTGTATGGAAATAAGTAATAGTTAAAATTTACTGTCAAAATATATTTGATTTTCTTCACCAACAAAATTGCTACAATGCGGCAAAGGCATAGATAATTTGTTCACATATCCATTCATGGATAAACCTTTGTAACATTAAGCATCCGTAGCATAATTTGAGTGCCTAGTTTTGTAATTTTTTTTTATCTTAGCAATAAAATGTTGAGTACTTACTTGGGATTTGTCCTGAATCATATCACACAGTGTAGCTGAGCCATCCCTAGTCTCAAAGTTACACTGCCACAGATATGCTGGAATTCAATTATTTTTTTGCAAATTCAGATAAACTCAAAGAAATTGTTTTTGTAAATATGTTTAAAGAAATGCCTTTTACAAATGGGATCTAGCTAACAATATATTAAAGATGTTATACCTTGCTACTATTCAATTTGTTAGGTGATATTAGTTATTTGTTAAAATGACAAACCATGCTTTGTTACACTAATCACATTAATTGGTCAGACTGAGAAATTTGGAAAATAGTAAGAATTGAGACTTTTTGAGAAATATAACATTTGTAAGAGATGGAGGTATTTTGAAATAGGTAATAAATATCATGTACAAAGATACAGTTTAAATTCAGCAGGAACAATATCAGATCACTCTAAAGAAGCAAATACTGAAGAATGAGAGAAGTATGGAAATTAAAATGGAAAAATAAAAAACATTTAAGAAAATTAAAGGAATAAAAGGCATAATTGCATAATTAGAAATGAATAAATTGAAGATTAGAGAAGTAATTCATTCTGACCAAACATTAAGTTTCAGTTTATTATGATAACAAAAGAGTATTTTCTAGCTTCATATACATGCATTAATTTTGTACTACAAGCAGTTATTTTCCTAAATATTCAGTGGATGCAAACATTTTTTGCGACACTTCATGCAAAATCCATGCAAAATCCATGTCACAGTTCATGCAAATAAATACTTATTAATCAATATTACACTACTATAAGATACAGCCACACCAAAAATAGCATAAAATTAGACTTGCAATGTTAAATGTGTGCAGAGCCATGGATGTAAATTTCTAAGTGATATTAAAGAAAATTATATTATATAGAAATATATATTTTTTCATCACAATTTGAAGTCAAATTTTTCTGATAATTTTTGGTGTGACTGTAAGGCATGCATTATTGACGATGAAAGCTTACGTGAACCAGCTAAAAATGAAAGAATCACAATAATCAAATCAATAAAATCAAATACAGGTGCACACCAGAAAATTACAAAAAAGAACCTTGATCAAAAAGATAAGGATTAAAAAAAAAAAGAGGCATGATTCTGCCCTACTTCCTTAATGTTACATTTAGGCCAGATGGATTTAGGCTGACCTTATATTTTGGCAGCTTAAAACTATGATTGGCTGATTTGCTTTCATCGGCCAGGTTAGGTTTGACAGAGTCAAAGTTAGCTAGGTCCAATAAATAGTTCTATCATGGTATGACACGGGGGATGTGGAAATTACTGAGCATTCTAGCTTATTTCCTCTTTAAGAAAATAACTTAAATGTGAATGTTTTGCCTAATGAATTTAATTTACACCTGAGTGGAGATAGTTTCTCTATGCCTTGTAAGGGAGTCGAAGGTGAGACCTTGGATCCCGAGGTGAGCACCCTTGTAATTTCACCTACTCATAAAATATAACTAGGATTGGCCTGTTACAAATTACCTAAACTAGGAGTGTGGTTGAAGGGACATGGAAACATTAAACAAGATTGAAAACAACAACATTGAGCCATGACACAATGGAAACAATACAACTGATATTCTTCGGATAGTTTTTCTTCCGAGAACATTCTACTTACGTGATGGTGTTGCTGCAATGAAAAGAGGTTTAAAAATTTAGTAGATACATAATTAATTAATGTTTTTTTTTAACATGATTGTGATAGAAACGTTAATTACCACAGAGTCCAACACAAAGTGTTTTAAATTTTGATAATTTAAGAAATATTATATAATATTTTTTTTTTATAAGTCAAGAAAACTTACCTTCGCATTGTCCGCGTGTTATTTGTAAATCATCAATGGAGATATCACCACTAAATTCTCCATTGACATCAGCATACACTTGAAGCTGTTCATAAAAATAAATTGAAAATTTCTGTGAATTTTACTATCCTCAAGTCAGAAAAGAAATAATAAGAATATATATCTTCACTGAAAAAAGTTAGAATGTATATCAGTGAGGATCTCACATGCATACATGAAGGTCAATATGTGTGGTATGAAATGCAGATCACACAGCCCATATCACCTGCTATTTCACGTATTATGGCTGCAATTGGGGAATAAAACATTCATAGTATCCTTACTTGTCTGTTGTTAGTAAGGTCCAAATCCACAGCAGCTCTTTTCCATCCTTCTTTCTGGTCCCCATGTAAGCTCCACACATCTTGCAGGCCTTGACCCTTGTCTTGTTGGATGGCAAGACGTCCAGTGTGGAAACCGTTCATGCAGTAGTAAAAACGAAGACAACTCGCCCCTGGGTTTTGAGCTACTTGCCCTTCTACTATAAGACTGGAATGACAAAAATGAATACAATGAAATCCCACTTTAAGACCAACTCAGTATTATTCCTATTGAGCAGGATAGTTTTGGTGATTGACCTCACACAAAAGTACAACAGTTAGTTTCAGATTTCAAAATGTTCACAAGAATGATAACTTTCTGGAATTTGCCATGAAAATATGTTTCCTTGGCAGCCAAATGATAAAATTAGTCACATTTTCCCTTTTATATTATCATATTGCTTCTGTTTCAGTAAGCAGTTAGGACTAACCAGGCATCAAGTTTTGAAATAGAGATAACCATTATGGTGCAGACAAAAAACGTGCACTACTCGACAACGTTGCAGTACTCATCAGTGTCATAAGATTAAGTAAGGTTGTGGATCAGAAGACCCATGGTGTTGGATAAATATGTTCAAATGATGCTTATCTGTTTTATTTAAGTTACCCATTACACCTATATCGTTATTTATTATGTTATTAGGCATCCACATTCTCAAGCAGTACACGTTTTTGTCAACACCCTGTAGCTCTTCATGACGTTTACATGAAAATGCAGGGCCGGTTTTTGGGGTTGAAACCCCCCACCCATGGCCTAGTACATTCTAATTTATAAAATATTAAAAAATTTCAGCGTTCACAGGAATACATTTTAATTTGTCAACCCCTTTTGTGAACAATTTTCTGGATCCGCCCCTGAAATTAATAGCAAAGGAAAACTCATACCCTCATGATATTAGAGCCATCATGTAATTAAGTTTAAAAGATTCTGCAGCAACTTAATAATGTAAATTTTGTACCAAGCAGATGACTGGGGAAGTTTTCCTGAGGCTTCGATAAACAGGTAGTACTGTCCTTGTCTCGCACCATCTGGGCCAGTCACAGGGACCTGAGCAAACAGTTTAATAGATATAGTTGATGCATTTTTAAAATGTCTGTATTATTCTATACATATTAACATACGTGTTAGAAATAATCAATTCCACACATAAGCACCAAGCAGTATTAGGACCAAAGTTATTATACCAAACATAGTATTGATAAATATTTGACAAAAAACATGGTTAGTAAAGACAACCATATATGAATAAAAATGTAAATAATAATAAAATAAAAAAGTAAAAAAACTGACCAAAACATACCAATAAGTGATTGATGATCTGTGTAATTATTTCTATCATTCATGGTAATCAAAGACACAGACATATATTATAGGCCATAAGAAATTTAAATTCATGGATATATGTCAATGCAGTGCGCATCTCCTAAAATCTACTTAACTACGGCACTAAACTAACTACGAAAATTCAAATAATTTGTTTGCATTCCACTCAGAATTCTATATGGAAGAATTGTAGTTTAGCATTTTAAAATGTAGATTTGGTAAATTCAACCAAAAAATAAACTAGCTTAGATGTAAACAGCATATAGCAAAATTTTGAGTTTTTGCTGCGATGAAATTTGGCAACAAAACATTTCTCTTATACGTAACATCAGAGAGATGAAACATTAGACATGTCCATGTCTCTTCATTTGATACTTGATATAAATGTATGAGTAAATTATTAACAGAAGTAATGAAACTGGATTGTTGAACAGTCAAAAACTTCTTCTGAGTGGTAATGCACAAAAATAAATAAAATAAAATAAAGAGGCACCATTTGATCATGACCAATCATATGGAAACCAACCGCTACGAAGTCCAAACTACCAGACTACCAGTGGCATGCTTAGAGCGAGGCTAATATATACTTCAGGAATAACCTGGTTGAAGTCCAACCGCCTATCAAACCGGGCACCGGTTGGAGTTCTTCCGCTTTGTCGTGTCCAGTCGAACTGGTCCGTTGTACATTGTCGCAAACGACAGAAGGAGTTTTGTCGAGCATCAGTTTCCACATCACAACTGAAGAAATCACCTAGTGAAGAAAACAATAAGGATTTGTAGGTATAATTTTTCGCGTTATTTTGGAAAAAGATTGCTTTTACATTGTTGCTAGGACTATGATACTGCACATGCAGCATAACTGCCACTTACATGAACAAATGTGAATGTATATTAAAGAAACATATCACATAGATTCCTAGTATTCTGAAATTGTTAATGCCGTTTTTCACTCTTTTACAGTGATTATAATTTTCTTTTCTCATGCATATCTATAATGGAATATGGCAGCAGCCTAATTATTGTATATTTATAGTCGACATAACATAAACAGGTATTGGTAGTTTTTTTTTCTATAAGGGCTCTTCACCAAAAATTAAACATTAAAGAATAACTTTTAAAACTTCAATTTCAAACAAAGTAGAAATCTTACGAAGAAAAAAGGCTAAATGCAATTTAATTTCATTCTTTTAAAACTCTCTGCCTCAACCCTCAGAATAATATTTTAATGTATACAAATATATGAGGAAGTTTACAGAATAAAACTCTTGATCTGTATGTGAATAAACTATAAAAAATATTGAATTAATTAATTCAGATGAAATTAAAACTAATAATCTTGCATCTGACCTACATGCATACAAAAAATTGCATTCTGTGAAGAGTGATGGTAAATAAATACATGTAAAATATATCATATCGAACAACATTAAAGAATAACTTTTAAAATTTTAATTTCAAACAAAATAGAAATCTTACGAAGTCCTGCGCCTGGTGGTTCTGGTGTAGGCACTGGGGCGACCCCTGTGGGAATATAATGAAATGAAAAACACGCAGCACACAACACACTGGCAGAAACCTATCACCATAAGCATAGGATTTCATCTGCAAAAATCTCCATAGCCATTAAACAATCATCAATGTTAAATTAAAGAAATATGCTTAAAATTTATTTCCATTACATTTTTCTATTTCTAACATGATCATATTTATTTTGAAGAATGAAAACCAATAGTATCTATAGTTTCTATACAAAAAAATTGATACTTCTAAAGCATTTATTATATACAAATTCGAGATTTGTTTTCGGAACTGGACAACTGTTTTTCCATCAAGTAACAGATAACTTTTGCTCAGTCATTTTGTCTATAAATACATTTTTAGTTGTAAATATTCATTTGAAGTAAAGGTTCTCCTAAATCTTCTGGCTTAAACTGCACACAATACTGCATCTTTTTTTTGTATGATTTCAACTTGTAACTTTTTGTTGTTGTCATTTTTGGAGTATGGCATATATATTCACAAATAAAAAAATACAGCACAGCTATGTGATTCTCACAAACAAGAGTATTAACTTCTAAATAGATCATAGTTTGTGATTGTAATAATGTATAAATAATTCTTTTTTTTTGATAAAAAAATCACAATGTAATGTGATGCCATGAAATTATTATTATGACAAAAATAAAACTTCATAATTTACGACACTGAAAACATTTGATTTTTCATTCATGACCACACCAATTGAAAACCAAGAAATGGAAGTGTTAAAAATAAAGTGATGAGGTGATCATGTCAAAAATAAAATAAATCGAGTATCGTAAATAAATCCTACCTCTGCAGTTGCCAGGAGTGATTTCCAAATCGTCAAGGGCAATGTCACTTCTGTAACTTGATCCTCGGACAGCAGTGAATTGAATCTAGAAGAGTCATGAGGAAGTTGATTGGCATTAATCGTTAATAAGACTCTTTAAAACTGCTACTGCAGAAGGCATACATGTTATGGATTGCTGTTAGTAACAAAAAATCCCTAAAAAATCTATAGAAACATTTTTTTTAAAAGAATGTTTATGGAGGAGATAAGAATTCTATATTTTGCAAAGTATTATTAAAACTCTTCAACAGCCAAGGAAAACTTATTTGATAGACTGCTACTGCAGAACATAGATCTTTTATGTGTTGGTACTTGTGAGGAAACATGCTTCAAGTTCAATTTTTTTTATTGTATCAAAATAATAAAGGTATACAATATTAGCCAGGTGCCATCTTGGCATATAAGGCCACATAAATACAAACAACAATAAGAAGTTATAAAAGAAAATAATTGTAATCATCAGCAAATGAATATATGTATCTAGTATGGAAGATTATCTAAGTCTCATACACTCACATAATGACTAAGTTACACAGCTTTAAAATTTGTATATATGAATTTATAAGATATCATGTAAAACATAAGATAACCGTGGACATATTTAGTCATGCAATTCCAATAGAGGGCACCTTTATACTGAATGTTTCTCTGAAAAATCTCTAACACCTAAAGAAAAACTTGTCAAAGACTGCCATTAGTGAGAATCCATGCCAAAATTTACTGGGGATTTCACGTGTTGCCATTTGTGAGAACACATGCCTGAAAAGTCTTGAACATCAAAAGGAAAAACTTTGCACTGCCAATGGAGGATGTGGACATTTTATTTGTTACTATTAGTGAGGACCTTGTTTTACTCTATCGTGGCTTTTTATTACACAAATATAATTTAGCTGACTCACACTGCTGCTGACTTCAGGGAGGCATGGTTTCATAGGTACTTGGCCAAATGTACCACATGCTTTTTCTATGCGTTTGGATAAACACATTGAAAATGCATGGTTTTTGTCTGATTATATATTTAGGCGAAAACCATGCGTTTATCCAAATGCATGGAAAACGCACGTGGCACATTTGGCCATGTAAATCCCAGCTGCACAATGCATCTACCAGAAATCTCAAACACATTAGCCTGTACATACAGCTGCACAAACATATGTAATGTCTGATAATAACTACAGTATGTAACAAACGAGCAAAAGCAACAAATGCTTCCTTTACAGTTTAAATTAAAGCAAATTATTTACCACATCTCCTCTGGTTAGTAGAACACTAATGTTTTCCTCTAACCATGGACTGCCTTGGTTTCCTCTCCTTTGGAATATAATTTCATTGTTGTTGATGGAAACCTGGAAAAATAAATAAAGAATAGTTATAAAAAAACCGAAGACATTTTTCAGAAATACTCATATGCCTGCAGTTGCTTCATAAATATCTTTTTCACAATTCACTTATGGAAATGCTAAATTGTCAATATTGCCATAAGTTAATACTTACGAGGAATGAGTCGACATCCACACCGTACATACTATAGAAGAAATGGATACAGACTTCCCCATCATGCATTAGGTTGGGCGTTTGAAGGCTGGAAAATACATATAATAAGAAAATATTTATAAATTACAAATATAGTTTTATTTAGACATTTCCCAACACTTAATGAAGTATATCATATAATTTTAATGCTAATATTAGCTTTTGGAAATTATGTTTTAATAGAAATGTTTTGACAAACGTCGACTTTACATACCACAAATTGCATATAATATAACCCACGCCTTCCACTACATTCCCAAATATACTTGTTATGTGATTTGCACATCGGGTAAGCTATATTTGTGAAACCCATTTTACATAATTTATTCAAAAGATTTGATATATATCTGAGAGAACTTACATTGCTCTGTCTCTGGGGTTAGTTGGACTGCTTCCTTCGGCGTAGATAAACCATGTTCCAGAAGCAGCTCCCGGTGGTCCTGTGTCGGCAGTTTCTGTTGGTTCGTTTCGTCGTGTCCAGTCAAACTGGTCATCCTGTCTTTGTGACATTCCACAGAAGTCAATCTCAAAGGAACATCTGTATGGCAGTCCTGTGTGCATATAGTAAAAGCTATTAGAAATTACGATGATGAAAGTGGTCCTCTAAAAAAAAGTAGATTTGGGCATTATGCTTATTACATAAAAAAAGTAGAATTGGGCATTATACTTCTTATCTTTTCTCCATCTGCCAGCGCAAAAATTTTATGGAGAAATGGAAATTATTTGAACGATAAAGAGTGAAAAGAAATGGACCGTGGCTGTTTTTATATAAACTGTCCAATTTTACATTGTCAGTGAATATATCCAAGATTGAAAGTTTGAGTGGATAGGACTAAAATCAATGCCCAAATTTACTTTTCAAGTGATAGATCTTACACTTGTAAAATAACTTTTTAATATTAATGTCATGATTGTACAAATTAGCATAATTCTTAATGATAACAATTACTCTTTTACCATTACCACCAATGCAACTAAACCCATAACCTACGGGTAAAAACACAAATTTTCACGAAGGGGTTGACACTAGACACAACACTGGACATTTTAACACAAAGTTTGTCATTTTGTTGGAGTGACCTGTCAGTTGTGCAGTTAAAAAGCTCCGCGTTATTATCATAAGTGAATTGAAATGTGATTGCATTAGTTATAAATATGTTACAATAAAATGAATAATATATAAGCGAAGTATGTGAATCGCAGTGCTTGTAAGTGAAATATAAAACAAACATAGTAAACTATATAAAACAGATGTCGAAAGATAAACTGTGATGAAAATAAAAACTTCTAGGGTGTACAAACTCTGCAAAACTGATGATGAAGGTGTTAAGCCTGGATTGGGCCTAGTGAAGGTGCCTCCCTGAGTCGTTGTAACTCTAGGTGATGGGGTGGAGCGTGTCGTAAAAGACGGTGGTGGTTCTCGTGTTCCGGTTGGAACAGGCGTGGGATCTGGCGTGGGACCTTGCGTAGGACCTGGCACAACACCTCCTGTAGGATGTTCATACATTGTGCAATTTTTGTTCTTGCGTGAAATGTGACAACTACCATTCCTTGCACTAGTGTTTGAATCATGTGTGAAAAAGTGTGGAAGAGTGATTTTTGTGTGTGTGTGTGTCTGACAGAAACTTGAAAAAAGAGTTTAGTTATGGAGTGTGAGACATGAAAGCAGTAGTTTTGTTTAGCTGTTTTTGTATTAGATATGAAGCAATGCAAAAACAAAAAATTGAATATAAAAATGTGTTATGAGGCATTGTGAATAATGGTTAATTTAATGCCTAAGCTATGATAATGCAGAAAACAATGAGAAAAAATAAAAAGCTTTGTTGGGTCTGATTTATATTGGGACCAAAAACTAAACGAAAACAAAAAGTTATATGTGCATGATTGCAAAACTTATTTATGGGGCAAAACAAAGGAATGTATCCAAGAGTCAAGGAGACAAACATTTAATATTTTTTAGAATTATTATAAGTGAACAGTAAATATTTGTTTACTTTTTTGGAGACAATCTTCCAGGTAAAGTTAAGACAAAAACAAAACTGAATGCCCAGTCAGCATAATGTTATCCATTTGGACTTTATATTGGGATATTGTGGACATCATGATTGACCATTGAATTCCAGGTATGGTTCAGAATGTGGATAAAAACTTGCATAAGTCTAATTTGTAACCTACGGAATAATGACTAAAGATAACATGCCTTTGTTTTCGAGATATACATCATAAACTAGGACTTTAAATATAAAATGCACAATTTCCACATATTGTGACAAAACAGCCATGAAGTAACCATCAGGCAGGTAATTTTGCGATTGTACAAAACTTTTACATCGTACATATTAATTTTGTGATATTTTCACAGATGATAGATGGAAAGTGAACTAACATTTAATCAGAAAACAACATCTCCAAGTTTTTTGTCCACATCCTTTACGGTGATAATTCCCAATTCTATGGATATCTAACCTACCCTTACGTTTCAGGTATGTAAGGTGTGACCATGACCCACATATAACCAGTCACCAATGGATACATGGTATGAATATGAATTACTTAGAAGCATTTCATATTACAAGGCAATAACAAGGGTATTCTTGGTATGGCATAGGCATCAGGCTTGGGTAGCATTCATGGTAACCATGACAAAATATTACCTATAGGATTGGTGAAATTTCCTATCAAATAAATCAAGTGATATTCATGATTACAAACAATAACACCAGAAACATTGTCCGCATATCCCAGGAGGGTGCATGGCTGTATTGATACGGACTGGTTTTGATTCTGATTTAAAGATTGGCAAAGCATCCTCTTTGGCAAAAAGACTAGCAAGAATGGTGTTTATCATTTCGGTTGCATAGCATAAAACAAACACTTCATCATATTTGTGCTTTTGCAAATTCTTTTCTATCAGGATGTGAGAATTAAAGTTATTAAAATGGCATTTTCATGCAGGATGTGGGGGTGAAATAAATGGCAGTGAAATTTGTTTTTGTTTATGCCTATCATCTTGCATGCCACATGCCTGCATGAAATAGCAAGCTTTGACATATCTCTTGCTAATCGAATTATTCAAAACTACCCTGACATGTCACATTGATTATTCATGCATTCCACATGTGAAAATGAAAATTATCAATATGCAACATTCTTGTGTCTCTGTGCATGCCGCATGTCAATATGAATGTGAAATACTTTGTTGTAATATCAAACAACATGTGGTAAATGTTTTGTGACATATGCAAAGGTATCTGTGCTTGTATGCCAAAAATAGCATATATAATTGAGGGAGTAAACAGTTTTTTGTTTTAATTTACCAGAGCCTGGAAAAACAGGTCTAGGAGGGGGCGGAGGCTGGAAAACTAGTGGAGCAATCAAGAAATCATATCATACATCAAATACAAGGGCTGAATGTATGACATCAATTTTCAAAACTCTTTTATCAGAGAACAATCATGTATCATTGTAAAATAAAGGCTATACATTTCAAATCTTAAGATTATATCAAACGATGACTTTTAAATTACTTCTGAATATGATACCCTTTCTGACATCACCGCTCTCTTCTTACTACTTGCTCTTGTAAAGTATAATGTCAGTCTTTTGCTATTATCGGTAAGTATTTTATATTGAAATTTTATCTATCAATTGAAATTTAATACATGATTGTGCTCTAAGATTGTACATTTGTAAAGTTTGCTCAAGAAGACTTTTTATACATAATCAATGTAAGTAGACATGTAGAGAACATCTAAATCTAAACAATAACTCATGACTCTAACATTTACGATTCTAATATGCCTGTGCTAATACTATTAAAGTTAACTTATGCCAAGTTAAAAAGCAATTAAAACAAAGTTATTAATAGTAAGTAATAACTGTAAATTGCTAATATATCAATGGTTAGAAAAAGCTAAAAATAGCATTTTATACTATTATTGAGTAGTAATAAATGAATATGAATATAATATTACCTTGGCATCGTCCTGGTCGAATTTCTAAAGAATCGATAGCAATGTCCCCTCTTATGTCTGGGCCCACTTCGCCAATGATTCCAATCTATTCAAAATGCATAAAAACATCATTGTGAAAAGGTTTATTATGGATAAGTATATTAGCTATACACAAAAAAAACTTTTCCATGCAATAATGATTGCTAATGAAGCAAAAACATTTCATAAAAATTAACCAATACCTCTGAAGAGTTTGATTCCCTGCTCAAGAAATACAATCTCAGTTGGAATTCGCTGTTATGGCATATTAGATCAGATCATGTCTACTAGCTCTATTGTTACAGCCAAATTGAATTGTAAACCAATCTCTCGGAAGGTAAACTCCAGATGATGTCATGTGAATCCAGGACGCTCATTGGTTAAAAAAATGCCTCAGCCAATGAGAGTCCGACATTCACATGACGTCATCTGGAGTTGAGCTTCCAAGCCTATGCGATTGGTTTCCAATTATATGAATTTGGCTGTAGTAGAAAAATGTATACGATCTGGGAGACACTTCACCTCTTGAAAGTCCTGAGTAACAGTTATACTGTCAAACTCGAAATCCAATGGCCAACACAGGACTCCGGCAATACACAATGGCTCTCCCTATAACTAGCTCTCCCCATACCTGACTTACACCTAGCTCTCTCTATGCCTTGGGGCCTACCTGGCTCTCTGTGGTTCACTTTTTATTGAGCATTGTTTTATTAAAAATGCTGGACCATGGTAGGGAGATTCAAATATCTTTATTATATTTTGGTTCACATTTATGACCTCTTAGGTTAATAGTTTATTATAAACACCATACCCTACACTGGGAGCGCAAGACCACTCAAAGATATAAACACATTGACACCGATGTTAAAATGCTAGGGGAAAGTAAAAGCCAAACAGTGATTGGTTATACATTTCCAGCTGAGTTTCAGGCCTAGGGAGCTGCTGTAATAAAATTTATTGCTTTTTTTTTTTTTTGTTATACAGTTTCTTCTTCATCATCACCCTACTAAATCAAGGTCGCACGCATCAAAATATATGTATACATATCATGCATTATCATCAAGAAATCATGTGCATATCATGTATCATCATCAGTGTATCTTGTATATGGAGCTTGCATGGGTCTCTCTATTAATCCTGGGGTGGCATCATGCAAGCGACAAAATTTGTCTTTATGATGCCACCCCACTTATTGTAACTATTTTGTTATGATACGTGAATACAATTTCTTGAGTCTTGAGTCTGTATACCACCTAACGCCATTGTCCTACTTGGTACAACAGTCTTAAAGATAACTGTAAATGAACCACCTACCCTCTCATTATAAGTCAGGAAAACATCCAACTGTTTCTGTAGCCACTGGTCTCCTTGTTCACCTATGATCCTGTCCAGAGGGTTATTGAGACCTCTCAAGCTAGAGTAAACATAGAGGGCACCGGTGTCTCTGCCCCTCATGTGGTATTGGAACTCAACACATACGTCTCCTCGGTACAGCAAAGGCGGAGTTAATAAGCTAAAAATAAAAAGTGAAAAGTTATCAGAACTATATCATTTTTAGCTTACAGCAAAATTCATATAGAGTTGGAAACCAATCTCCTAGACATGAAAGTTAAACTCCAGGTGATGTCATCTGAATGTAGGACTCTCATTGGCTGAGGGATTGCTTTAACCAATGAAAGTCCTGGATTCACATGACGTCATCTGGAGTTAAGCATCAAAGTCCAAGAAATTGGTTTCCAACTCTCGGCTGTAAAAGACCAATGGATATCACAGTAGTATCAGAAACCTACATCAAATCTGATATCACACTTAACTCAGCAACATCAACTGAATCAGATCCGTGATATAATTGAGAAGTTATCTTATTTAGGCCTATGTGGCTTTTAAATCACAATTTTCTGGCTAGAAGGTGATCACGTCATCAGAGATGCTTAATTTACTTACATAGCTCTGTCTCCCCTTGTTCTTGGGCTGCTGGCTTCAACGTGCATGTAATAGATTCCCCTGTAGGCCCTGATGAAAAAAAGGGGTTTGGGATTATTGTTAAATTCTATAATTGAGGATAGTAATTCTCTTCCAAGTTTTACAAAATATGAAAAATAATAAATTTGATCCACACGTAATTAAGTATATATGGGTTAACTGACACTGGTAGTAGTAATAGTGTGGCGCTGGTGTCATATTTTTCACATACAAAAGAATTACTTGCAGTAAACTAGATGTTATATATATATATATATATATATATATATATATATATATATATATAATTTTATTGACAGGATATTATCATAATTGATACATTTGTCAAACATACAAATAACATACAATAACACAGTACTTTTACAGTAATAAGATAATAATACTAAAAGTGTTAAGCTAACAGTCTATATTAAATGTTGTAACTATGTATTTTACAGCAAGTTGGTCCCAGTTATAATGCATTGGTGATGTGTGGCCAACATTTTGTATTGGTGTTACTACCAAAATTTCAGAATGGAGTTATTCTAGGCATGAAAAGTGAACTTACTGATTTGGGCCAGTCAGAGAGGTGGGAGTACTTCCTGTGTTTCTTGTCCAGTCAAAGACATCCAAGAAATTTCCATTGAAATCTCGTGAATTTACATTTTCCATTCCACAGATGTCAGTTTGCTCAAAATCACAGCGATATGGAAGGTTTCCTAAAAAAACACATTCAGATATTCAGTTCTTATTTGCTTTTACATTTCAAGTAAAGCATTATTTGATGGTGTATCATCTATATTAAGTCTAATTGAAAATTTATTTTTGATTGTATTTATGTAAATTTAAGGTGCCATTAAAAATAGACAGTAAATTTTCCTTTGCATTGCAGTCAAGATCTTTCAATTGTACAACCATTTTAATGAGTAGATTGAACGTTTACTATTTGTTATTGAAAACATTAAACACACAAGTTGACACAACATAAAAATGCTAGTCACATCACAACACAAGACTTATTACACACAATTCTCAAGCATAATTTACAGCACTATTCAAAACACAAAACATGTAACATTTAAAAGAAATATATTTGTTGAAACTACGAGAAGCATATAATACCTTATTGATGAATTGTTTATACAATATCTATCTTTATACGAAGAATCAAATATTTAGTGGCAAGAAAATGAACAGATCTACATGCATGGCATATTCATGTCTATTTTGTGTGAAATGAAAGTTTCAATTGAGACAAAAAAAAAATGCTACAAAAGAATTAACAAAATAAGCAAAAGGAGCATGTTCTAACTTAATACTAAATGTCATGCTATATGTGTGGACATTAACTAATTTTATTCTAACAATACAGCAGCTATGCAGCATTTTCTAAGATCAGGACTCTGGAGTGTGATCTATATACAGTTTTGTGGAACCATGCTTACTCATTCATAATTTTAATCATTTTTATATATAAAGTATACCAATTACGATCGGTTAGTTTTTAAAGAAACCACTTCAAAGTTGTTGCATAGTTATATGAAAAAAATTAATTTCAGAAAAACGAGACCAAAATTGGTAAAATATACAATTAAAAAACTTCATAGATTTTTTTGACAAACATTATTAGTAAACATGGTGTTTCAATGGAGCCCCCTGGTGTAGTGCCACCCTGGTGGATATCACACAAACTACAGTGCACGTGCTGTTCAATGCATTTGTTAGTTTACCGTTGCCATCAACTTGAGGAACACTTTGGACCGAGGGAGGTATATCGAACAACCCGGTGGGCCGAAGATCAAACAATGTTCCGTTAGGTGGGACTGGAGTACTTGCCGAAGTGGGAATTATTCTGTTTGGGTCATCTTGACCGACAATATTTGGTTCTTTAGTTGGTGGG
Source organism: Alitta virens (assembly GCA_932294295.1). Taxonomy (NCBI): domain Eukaryota; kingdom Metazoa; phylum Annelida; class Polychaeta; order Phyllodocida; family Nereididae; genus Alitta; species Alitta virens. Next base: position 18,393,324 of record OW028583.1, on the reverse strand, counting down.
CTGGGTGCAAGTGTTGGCGGTTGAGGTGCAATAGTTGGTGGATTTAAAGGTGGATGGACTGGAGGATTTGGTGGTGGATTGAATGGGCCATCTTGAGGTGGATTGAATGGTTGGTTTGGTGGATTGAATGGTTGGTTTGGTGGATTGAATGGTTGATTGGGTTGGGGACTCAATACTGGATTTCTTGGCTGTTCTGTGGTCGTTTGAGCAGGGGTTGTACTCGGTTTGTTTGTTGGGGGTTCAGAAGGTTTATTTGTTGGGGGTTCAGAAGGTTTATTTGTTGGTTGTGGGGTACTTCCGAGCGTACTGGGAGGATTGGAAGGTTTATTGGTAAAGGGCGAGTTTTGACCCCCCGGATCTGATGGGGGGTTTGAAAAAACATCCCTATTGACTCCAGGGCCATCTAGTGTATTTATATTGCTGTCTCCGCCTAGTGGATAAAATGTGAAACATCACAGATAGATTTAGAAATGACATCCATGGCTGATTCAAAACGAAACAAAAATTCATTTGTTACAGTAGAGTAGAAATTACATTGCATTGATGGAGTACAGAATACATGAATATGATAGAATTTGACACTTGATATATTAATAATGCTAACTAGTGAATAAATACAGCCAACAGCTGTGAATTAAAAAGTATCACATTTAATGTTAATTTCTTGACACCAAATGTGACAGGAGCGTGAAAACACACTTGATTCCTTTCACCCAGTACAAAAACATGGCACACACACATTCTAGGTAGTCATCAAGACAAAGGACAGTCTCCATTCAAATGCATGTTACATGATTCAGAAACTAAACTGTTTAAGATTAAAAGGCCTTAGTGAAACATGAAATGAAGATAGGGAAATGGAGGAATCTAGGTTACATCATGATATTAGAAGTAGTAGTGGCAGTGGTAGTAGTAGTAATGGTAGTGGTAGTAGTAGTAGTAGACTAGTAGTAATAGTAATGGTAGTAGTAGTAGCAGTGGTAGTAGTAGTAATAGTAGGAGTAGTTATTAGTAGTAGTAGTTATTAGTAGTAGTTGTAGTTAGAGCTATGATGATTTTGATAGAGATACTACCATGTATGTTTTATTAATATAACTATTAATACACTGATATGGGAAACAAATGAAGAATACAAATTAGTAGAGTATGAATGGATACAACTTAGTAACTGTCATAACTGAGCCACCTTCCAAGAAAATGTCTTCAAGATGCAAAGACAAGACAGAAACAAAAACATGTTGATAGAGCCGAATAGAAAATTAATCAGATGCTTTCGATGTATGATATGATATCTGTCATTAAATACAACTACAATGTGTTTATCCATTAGCCATAGACACTGACATTACAGTTGGTAGAATTGATATGTAAACTTTTCTTGTCTTCTTCCACTAAAAACTGCATTGATGCAGACTATGTTATTTCAAAAGTAGATCAATCACTGCGCTCGTTAACTTCAACGTTGTGGCGAAGAAAATAGTTCTCAAGATCCAATAGAATATGACGTGGCGCAGCGTTATTTAGTAGGGAGGTATGACTCTTAATTCTAATAAATGATATGTACTGATTTACCAAAATCTTGCAAAACCTCAGGGCTATCGCCTTTCGCTAAGCGCCCCCTAGTTGCCTACGAGGAGACAGGCATTTATGAGTCACATTCCTTATATGCTTTACTATAGCTTTTCTATACCATGACGACTCCTAAGTAAAAGTTATATCCTGAATAGAAGGGAGTTAACTAAAATTTTTGTTGGTTATATCCAGACACCAAAGGCACAGGAATATAACCAACAAAAATGTTAGTTAACTCCCGACTATGAGGGATATAACTAACTAATACTCCATTAAACATATTTACTAATTTGTTAGATTGTTTGTTTTGTTTTAGTGCCTTTATTACGCAAGACAAGTTCAGTTTGCACTCAGGAGGGAGTTAACTAACGATTTTGTTGGTTATATATAAATATGACTCATGTTGGGGCCATTGAAGGTCAATCACTGTTACCTGAGTTTTCTATCACAAGAGGGAAGGTGGTATGATTAGCTATTCCTTGTCATTAGTGACAAGGTTCAGTGAATCATGGAAAGTCTCCAGATTATCCATTGCCATGAATTCCAGTTACGAGTTGTCAAGGGAGCTTACTTTATAAATATAGGTCTATGTATCACCAATGACTCATCCAGTGCAATTTTCACTTTACAAGTGACCAAAAGCTTACATATCAATTCCTGTAATTTTTGTATTAATACCAAAGAATCTGAAGCCATCTTAAATTAAGTTAACTTCATTTACAGCTCCTATTTCAACAAATTCAGAAAGCGTCTGAATAATTTTGAAATGGCTGATCACCCCAAAGCCATTTTCCCCTTTAGATAATTTCAATATATATAGAACTTACTTCCTCCAGGAACAGGCATAGGGGTAGGAGCAGGGGTGGGGAAGGGAGAAGGAAGGGGTGGAGGGAAAACCCCACTCCCTCTAGTACAAACACCCCTGCTGACCGAGACTTCGTCAATTGCAATGTCACCGAGATAGTCCACCCCTCTGGTGCCAATAAAACCAATCTGAAAGGAAAAACATTTATTTTTAATTAAAAAAAAATAAATAATTGGTCTACATTTATATATCAAAACTGCAAATATACTTCTTTAATTACACCCATAAGATGGGTGGGTGGATCAAGGCTTTATCTCCTGTATTTCTGCACCTGTTGGGCTGATTAGGACAGGCAGGGACCATGGCAGTGAGATGAAGGACGAAACAGCCATCCAACTTAGGCTCAATCGGGAATAGAACCCGGGACCCAGTGGTTGGAAGCCCAGTGCACTACCACTGAGCTAGGCCTCCACCCCCAATTGCACGTGGGGGCCTAGCTCAGTGGTAGCGCGCTGTGCTTCCAACCACCACCACCACCACCACCTCCAATTGCACCCATAAAGCCTGTTCTTCATGATTGGAGCAAAGGGGAAGCATACATTGTTGAAAGGGCTACGTGTCATGCACTATATGGTGGATAGATTCTATAATTCAGATTACTCAGCTGATGTATATTATCTGCGCATAGACCTGGATATTATCTTCTCAGCATCAGCTAAGTCAGTTCAATTCAAGGAAACCATGCTGACTTCAAATGATCTACACTTAAAACTTTTGTTGTGTCAAGCCAACAAGTAAGTACTTTTTTTCAAGTTTTTACCATATCTTACCTTGTCTAATAGGTTTCTAGTTTCCACGGTTATTTCTAAGTTGAACCAATTCTGACCACGGTCCCCCGTCAAAGTTCGTATCGTCTGAATAGTTTTATCAGGTTCTCGCCTGACGATTTCCAAAGAACCAACATGTGCACCATTCATACTTGCTGTGAACCTCAAGCAGACCGGACCAATCATGTTTAGGGATGGCGTGAGCAATCTATCAAAGAAGACAAATGAATTAATACCTGCACTCTAAAACGAGATCAACTTTTTAAAAATGTTTGACCAACCAAGACTATATCAACTATATTTGTTTGAATTACCCTGTAACCTTTTTGTCAGATTTTATCACTCAATTTCTAAAGTCAATATCTCGGCTGCTTTGCATTTACCAAAAATTTTGGTTCATCACATTGATAAAATTTGATTAAATAAAAAAATTGGTCTTAGAGTGTGTGTATGCAGACAACATTGAGCTGAATTTAGCTCATCTGGTGCACTTTCAGCTGGGAAAGGCATATACCATAGAACGGCTGGCCCTTGATCAGGCCTCTACACAGGAGAGGGTCTGGGTGAATTCAGGGGAGCAACAATCCTGGCAGGGGGAGTAAGTACTTTGACAGTGCACATCAATTTATATTCATCATAGGAATAGGACCTGGTTAGTCCCCTATGTAATAAAATTATGCAACATTTTATCACACACATTTTAAAGAACTATTTTGTTCGCTGCCAAGTTTAAAGGATGTAGTGATTGACGCACATTCCACATGTATCGCCGTGTGTATTCACTTCCCTCAGAACCTCGTCTGTGACTTTGCCCGAGGGTCTACATTTAGACTGCCAGAACGCAGCATGATCTGGGGAAAATCCTCTTGTTTTTTTAAATGTTAATTTCTTACATGTCTTGGATCGCAAAATGGGCAGAAATATCACTATTAAGTTAAAACCAACCGGATAAAAACCCATCTCTGTACTGCCCACTCTCTGCTGTTTCATGAAAAAATAAAAATGTTGGATACTAATTTGAGATAAACAATGTTCACTAACATGGCATATTCCCCACTTCTCCTTGGGTCACTGGTCTCTATGTAAGCATAATAGGTTCCTCTATAGGCGGAATTTGGCCCTGTTTGGGGGGTTGGTTGCCCAATACTGGTTGGTGTACGACCCTGAAACATACACAAAAACAATCTGTAACATCAAGACTCGAGACAAATGTATTTGCCTTCATACAGGTGACAATAATATAATAATCAGTTAAAACATTTATCATCTATTTACAGTGTATGAGAGGCCAGGAGGAACACTCCAAGACACATTAATAGCATCGCTATCGAGTGCCCTCCGGGTTTTCCGAGAGATCCAAGCAAATCATTATTAGTGAAAGACAATTGCATATTATTTTACACAAGGATGTCCCTCGTTTATAGAAATAAAACATGTTTGTAAGAAGGACATCACTGAGCCCATGTTATCATTTTGATGACATTCACATGCTATATCTAACTGACCATTTTAAGGTGGCCATGTAATTTTGATGACATTCACATGCTGCACTATGACTGAGCATTTTTAGGTGGCCATTTATGGCTAGTCAGTAGTCTCCTTCCCACAAACAAACTTGATGAATCAAAATTATATTGTATAGTAATCACGATGAACAGTGCATACACAGTATGCATGTCAAATGCTACTCTGTCACTGTTAGTTTTGTTGCAACTTGAAATGTAATGTAGCTGGTAAAATATAGAAGATTCATTACAGTGGTGAAAAAAGGTTTTTGCATGCCCATTACAGCCAAATTCAGAGTTGGAATCAATCTCATAGATTTAGAAGCTAAACTCTAGATGATGTCATGTGAATCCAGGACTCTCATTGGCAGAGGGATTGCTTTAACCAGTGAGAGTCCTGGATTTACATGACGTCCTCTGGAGTTAAGCATCAAAGTCCAAATGCAACCATTTCCAACTCTATGGATTTGGCTGTAAAAAGAGCAACATTTTGATGTAGAAATAATATAGTGAAATTCTCGGGTATCCAGGCTGTTCTTGATTTTCTCGGCATACACATAGTAACTGTATTTTGTGATGATAGCAATTATCTTAATTTTGCAGCAAAATGGGTGCCAGATGAAAACAACATTTTGAAGATTTACCTGCAATCGGATCCAGTCATATAATGTAGGTTCTTCCTGACTCTGCTCCATTCCACAAAAGTCTATTTCAAATGTACAACTAAAGGCTGAAATAGAAAAAAAAAATACATTAATAAGAAATAAAATATATTAGTCAGGGTTCTAAGCTGAAAAATCATCCACTTTGTGATACAGCTCTGAAACTTTGCACAATGATAAAGGGGGTCAAAAGGTCAATACCATCATTTTTGGATAGAGACCCGCCTCCAAAAACTTCCTGTTATGGGGCATGGTTGCCATGGAAATGAAAATTTTCTTTTTTCAACGTTATACAGAAATTTTGAAATAACAGGATTTCTATAATCCACAGCTTCACCCAATGCTATAGAATTAATAGCAAAGGGTTTAGGAATTCAAATTTGGGAAAGACCTTTGATGTCAAAGGTCAAGGTCACCAATAGAAATATTCCAAATATGGAAATCTGAAGGAAAGCCCCACAAATGACATATGTATAGGATGTCTTTGCTCCTCTGCAAATTTCATATCATAAGGAAATATAAGCCATAATGTAAAAAAACATACAAAATGTATCTAAAATAGAAAAACAATACCCGGTTAAGGTGAGACTACATCTATTGAAACCACCAATACATGGCCAAATGTGCCACATGCGTTTTCCATGCATTTGGATAAACGCATGGAAAATGCATGGTTTTCACCTCATTATAATTAGGCAAAAACCATGCGTTTTTCATGCGTTTATCTTTCTCATGGAAAACGCACGTGGCACATTTGGCCATGTAGGGTATAGTTATAATCCCAAAAGCATTCTTTTCGTCTTATCTCATTAATAAGTCAACTTGCACGTAGGGTGGTTTACAAGAAAATTCATCGACTTTGAAATTATACACGAGTTCTGTAACTTGAACTCCATCGAAGAAAATTACGCTTAGCATGTGACCTTCTACAGTCGGCTACAATTAAGGGTTGCTTGATGTATTTTATGCCTATTTCCAGTGCCTGAATAATGAATAATAATAGACACCATAGGTATTCCCAGTTTGATGTTGAAATCATTTCAAGTATAGTTCAAAGCTGCTGGCCTTTTAAAATATAATAGACTTGCGGGGAGTCAGCGTATATGACCAGCTGCCAGAGGCAGACGTAATGATGATATGATAGGCATGTAGTCCAAACCATGCTGCACATTTAGCTCATGGGCGGGGTCTTTTACTTGCCATGCCGAGTACAAGGCGTTGTATTTGACAATGATAAATTTTTCACTATTCATTGAGTGACTACAAATAACAGAATGCGGTACAATATATGCTTAACAAAGTGAAACGCAAAAGCAATTATTTGAAATGGAGGTGACTACCTTCCTGAATTTGCATCATGAATTATTCAAGAAAAGTTTCTATTGATCGATACGAGGAAACTAGGCTACTGTAAAATTGTGTAAGAGTTAGGCCAAACTCTTGAAGGTTTCGTAACGAACGTTTTGTAATTAAAAATGGTCAATTACTGTTTATTAATATCAAGTTATTAATCATAACTGATTCAAATTTGGTTTATGCTACTGCTTCTATAATTAATTAAATGGAGTTGAAGAATCTATGAAGTATTCGAAGACGTTGAAGAAGAATGCAACAATGAGAAAATAAAATAAGAAGTTGATAGGTAAACATTTGGAGAAGAAGATGGGAAGAAGAGGAGAAAAAGAAGAAAACGTGTTGAAAAGAAGCAAAAGAAGAAGAAGGAAGGAAGAAAAAATATGAGAAAAGAAGAAGAAATTTTTACCAGATAAACAAGATGAAGAAGAAAAGAAGATGAAGAAGAAAACCTTTTAAGATGAAGAAGTAAAATAATAAGAAGGGAAGAAATTGAGAAGACGAAGAGGGGAGGAAGAAGAAGAAGAAAGAAGAAGAGGGGAGGAAGAAGAAAGATAGGAAAAAATGAGAAAAAAATATGAGAAGTATGAAAGAAGAGGAAGAAGAAGTAGAAGAAGAAAAAGAAGAAAAACAAGACGAAAAAGATGAAGAAAAGAAGACAAAAAAAAAAGAAGAAGGAAGAAGAAGAAGAATTACAGGGAATATATGATGAATATAATGGTGGATGGAGGCCAAGATTGGTGGTGACTGTTGCATGATTGCTAACCTATATATGCATGGAATATAATGTTTTGAGACATGTTGTGATAACTTTCCCTGATTAAAATGCATGGAATAATTATGATTTACACGTGGTGGTTAGGATGCAAGCCAAATACTTAAAACAATGATGATGATGACATCATCCTGTCGTGACATATTTTTCTCAAATCTGCCAAAAACCAATGTCTGTTGTCTTTTGCTGTATTATAGCACAATTATTTTTTCTTGTTCAAACTCAGGAAACTTATTTTTATTGTGTTTCCTCATATACATGATGGGCATGCAAACCCTTTTCATGCTGTCATGTGGCTATTTAGAATGTAAAAAAATAAACAACGATGTGGTCGTCCAAATCCTACATGCTGCCGGGTGGGGGCAGTCCTAATCCACCCACCTACCTCAAATATGCTGCCAGAATAACAAGCAGGTGAAATTGGAAGTTTACTAAATTAAACTTAATATTGGTTCCATGGAAATGTTTAATAAAAGTCGACTACACTTTAAATCATTTACTTTTCAGTAGGATTCAGTGAATCAAGATTCACAAGTCCTACTTTCGGAAAACTCAAAACATATTTCATCCATATATCTTTTACTTTCAATATTCTTAAACATTTTCGTCATTGTATACGTTTTTACCCTCTAAGTGCACAAAAGCATACACACATTTATCTATTTATTAGCCGTAACATTTTTAACTTGTGATATTCAACTTAGATACAGACGTACAGATATGTAATTGAATTATTTTAAATAAACTTATTAACATTGTAGTGTTATGATATTGTATTGTTATATTTTACCAAATATGACGAAAATTTGTTTATGCTCGATCAATGCAATTAATTCTAAGAGTTTGAACAGTAGTTTGAAAAAGCTAAAATAATGCAATTTAATTGTTTTATCGAAAAATTGTCAATGGCTAAAATTCATTGTTATTTTAATAGTTGTGAAGTAAACTTTTATCTTATCTCATCTCATCTAATCTCATCTCAGGTTATCTTATCTTATCTTAGCTTAGCTTAGCTTATCTTATTTTATTTTATTTTATCTTATCTTATCTTATCTTATCTTATCTTATCTTATCTTATCTTATCTTATCTTATCTTATCTCTTGTCTTATCTCTTATCTTATATTATATCTTATCTTATCTCTTATCTTATATTATATCTTATCTTATGATATTATATCTTATCTTATCTTATCTTATCTTATGTTATCTTATCTTATCTTATATTATATCTTATCTTATATTATCTTATCTTATCTAGGGCAGACATAATGACGAGATAGCAACTCATCTTTCTTTATGCATGCCTTAAAACTAGACTAATTTCCCTTCTTCCTCAATCTAAGCATCCTTGCCAACTAGATCACAAGGGACATTAATTATGAAGACCCCCAACCAGCAGTACTATTCCTCATCAGGCTCAGATGGTATTTGGCCTACAAACACAGCCAGCCATCGATCGAATGTTTCCCTGTTGATACAATTCCTGATCTTTGATCATCTGCTCAGAGTTTATCCTCCATAACCTTTTGTTTTAAGCAATAGTATAGTTTATTTTCCCTCATCAATACAATTATTACTAATAATATGTAATTTTGCGACTTATACATGTAATGATAATATATTATAATAATGACCTTTTATTTATTTTTTATATAAAAGATGGGGGAATGCACCTAAAGTTTTATATATATGTTTTTAAAAAAACTGTGCAAAGAGGTGCAGTCCTAAAAAAAAGAAAACGAAAAAAAAGGTTACAAATTAAATTAAAATTTAGATAAAAGAAATACAATGAAGGGAAAAAGTTATGGAGATGAGCTAGATTACAATGAAGTTAAGCTGATAAAAAAACGCATAGTTATTCCAGCTAGCTGGTAGTTATAACTGAAGATTTTCAGCTAATCCTGTCAGCATAAAAGTCAGATATATTTATTTGGTCTGAAAATATTGAAATCTGCGAGTTTTAAACAAATTAGTGAAACCTAGTCAAATTCTTGCCCTTGGCCACTAACTTGAAAGTGACTTATCTCCATAACCTTTCTTTTTTTTTACTAAAAACATTAAAGTCAGCTTTATATGTCTAACAAATTGGTCAGTATGATGACTAACTAGAAAATACATGAGGTACGCGAGTCTGAATATTGGAATCTTCATTTTTAAATTTCCACCAGAAAGGCTACTATGGATAAATATAGATTCAACTGACTAACTTTTTAGTCAGAATGGCTATATATGTGAGTCAGTCATACACAGTAAAATGTATACAGTTCGTCAAGATGACAAACAAGTGAGCTGTTTAAATAATCTTAATATTATTTGATGTAAATGAAGATTATCCCAGATAGCATTCCGAATCGGGCCAGCGTCGTTTGTGTGTCAGCCGCCATCAGTACAACATAATTTCAACATCGTTGACATCGCGCCGACATTGATACGATTTGGAATGCTATCTGGGTTGTGATTTGGGATGCTATCTGGGTTGTGATTTGGAATGCTATCTGGGTTGTGATTTGGAATGCTATCTGGGTTGTGATTTGGAATGCTATCTGGGTTGTGATTTGGAATGCTATCTGGGTTAAAATAACATGTCACCTAGAATTAGTCAATATCATGTGTACCCACTGGTCAAAGTGGATGAATTCTTAATGAAATGCATCTTAACATCAATTTATTATGTAATAATTGGTTTAAAATTACATCACATTCTCTCGTGTCAGTGGTCAATGATTATGCTATTTGTACGAAGATAATAATAATTATGATTATATAAGAAGTAAAGCAACTCTGAATTTTTTTTATTATGATTACAATTACCAAATGCCTGAGAAATTTTTTTAGCTCATTTCTATTTTTTGAAAACAGTCACATAGCCGTTCAAATACATTCATAACATTATATTGCGAAAACTTCCTAAGGCAATAGACTTACACATTATGCCATTATTGAACTTCATAGTATTTTAACTAGCGTTTTCACTTCAGGCAATATTCTTAACAAAAGACTGGAAAATATGACATGTCTGTAAAACGCAATATTGCAGCAACTCATATATGAATTTTAAGCTTAAGGCAATTTTCAATTTGATGCTAACAGGTATTTTGGCAGTGAGTTTTACTACAGAATTCAGTTGTGTGATTTTTATGATCAGTGTGTTATATATAAAGTTTTTCAAAGTTAAACTTTATTTTCAAGTTTTTATTATCATCTCAAATTGTTATGATATATGTTTTGAAGGTTTGAAGATTTTTTATTCACTTATGATATGTGAACTATCTTGCCAAAAGACTGGTGGCTAATTTGCATCTTTCAAAAGTTTAATTCTAATGCTTAATATTGTTATACTATTTGTTACACTATTTGTTATACTATTTGTTATACTATTTGTTGTACTATTTGTTATACTATCGTGCAATTTCTTCTTTCATATACAGTTAGTTTCATTAAAAATGGCCTGTCAAATTGAACCAAGACAAAGCTAGACAACTTCTGCCATACAATGCTACCTGCCACTAAACGGAACTGTCTGGCTATCGCTGGCTACTCAAAGCCAGATCTAAAACTACAAACAGCACCATCTGGTGCATAAGTTAGGAGTTACGCATGTTTGTCATTTCTTGTTGAAAAATGCATGTCTATTGTACTTACATATTATTGTTATTTGTGATATTTTAGAATTTTTTTTTACATTTACCAAGGTTTATGTTCTTTCAAAGGTGGCAGACGTAAGCTGACTATACGCTAGGAGTGGACAGAAGTGGCTGGCTTTAGCAGTTATAGCTACAACAAGGAATAGGTCACTACAGCCTCCTGTCATATTTTATGAAACTAACTGCTGTAGCACAAGAATAGCAAGGTCTAAAATTATTTGCCTTTATGAAAATTCAGTAAAATTTACTTGTGGCCTGTTCAGAATATTTTCTGGAAATGTGACATACGTATCTTATTAATACAAAACTATCTTCTAACTAATATAGCCTACATTACACTTGGCAATATCATAATCGCTTTCTGAACACTCTGTTCCTTTAAACTTCAAAGAAATTAGAATTAAATGCCCCCAAGCGATCTTCTGGCAAATAGCTAGCAGGTATACCCCAAGGCGATGTCTTGGAACTGATGTTTCTCTGCCATTGATGACTTATGTATAGGTGCTAATTTGTGCCTGGGTCCAGTAATGTACTTCTTTAAGATATATTGAAGCCTTAAATAGATGCATTAAGGCCAGTAAAATTTGCACGACAAAATGTAACACCTGATTGACTGATAAATTGATTGATTGATTGATTGATTGATTGAACAGCAAACCAGATTTCACAACTTCAACTAGATAGAACAACTTCTCATAGGTAGATAGATAGATAGCTATATAGATAGATAGATGGATAGATGGATAGATAGATAGATAGATGGATAGATAGATGGATAGATGGATAGATAGATAGATAGATAAATAGATAGAAAGATAGATAGATAAATAGATATATAGATGGATAGAATGATAGATAGATAGATAGATAGATAGATAGATAGATAGATATAAGATAGATAGATAGATAGATAGATATGTTGAAATATACCGTATGCCCCTGCCTAATTATATATTCACACATATTTAAGAATTTGTAAATCAATACACTTGTAAGTTTTAGAGTTTTGACAAAATGCCCAGTATTCCTGTATATGTAGCCACACAAACACCAGATCTATGCTTAATTCAATGGAGCTGATTTAAATTCAAATTGAAGTAACTTAGTATAACAAAGTTAATGCCATTAGCTGTCTTGTTATATTTCACTAAATTTATCATAAATTCTTGAACTGTAGTTTATATGTTATGGAAAGTTTGATACTTGCAAATATAGTATAAATAAAATGAGAAATCGTGCAATAAATAATGTAGACTTACTTTGAGCTGCAGCTTCTTGTAGTAAGATAAAAATTGAGGCTAAAGCCACGATCAATGCTGTGTGTACCTCCCTCATCCTGCAACAAAATCAACAACATTCTCAACAACTCATTGAAACCATCATAAGAATGTATACTTGATACAAACAAGCACATACATGCTTATAAACATTTTAAAACCATCATATGAATGTATACTGGATAAAACAAGCACACACGTGTATATAAACATATTTAAACCATTATATGAATGTGTAAACACAATGTATTTAAGTCATCATGTGAATGTGTAATTGATAAAACCAAACACATATATGTATAAACATTATTTAAACCATCATATGAATGTATGCAGCTTATTCATAAGTCGCATGAACGTTTGCAATTTGTTAAAAACCATCATATGATTGCATGCTACTTATTAAAACTGCATGAATGTTTAAACCATATAAAAACTGCATTCATATATTCAGCGATTTAGCCAATGCATGTTTTGAAGATAAAATCAATTGATTTACAACTAGCATAATTTAAGAAAGAAAACAGGAATTGATTCTGGAAATGTGAGTACAAAACATTCGATAAGCAAGAGGTCATGTTTTGTGGTCAGTTCAAGCACTGGTGTAAATATTGAGCTTTTCCGAGATGTTATCTTTTTAACTAAATGAAAAATGAACTGATGTAATTTTCACCTAATCAAACTGCTTATATAAAATGTCGACAATTCCTAGGTTTGTTATAATCAGATAATGAAAAATAACATTATCATGTATTACTTTAATCTGGCCTGCAAAGTATTCTAAATATAACATATTCTTCCTTTTTTTAGTGATGATGGACATCCTATCCTATCGTATCCTGTCCTATCCTATCGTATCCTATCCTATCCTATCCTATCCTATCCTATCCTATCCTATCCTATCCTGTCCTGTCCTGTCCTGTCCTATCCTATCCTAGAAACTGGCAAATCTCCTCTCCTCTCCTCTCCTCTCCTCTCCTCTCCTCTCCTCTCCTCTCCTCTCCTCTCCTCTCCTCTCCTCTCCTCTCCTCTCCTCTCCTCTCCTCTCCTCTCCTCTCCTCTCCTCTCCTCTCCTCTCCTCTCCTCTCCTCTCCTCTCCTCTCCTCTCCTCTCCTCTCCTCTCCTCTCCTCTCCTCTCCTCTCCTCTCAATAACAATAGAAATTCACCCCCATACCTTTAAAGTGTTTGTGGGACTCTGTTGTTCCTCCTAATCTGCAGCATGCCTGGGTTCTCCAGATTCAATGAACACTCTTTAATATTTAGATTGATCCCAGTGCCTTGGAATTCATCCAAGCATGTCGGTGGTGACGTCACAAGGCCCCGGGCCACGTGACTTCCACTCCATTCATGCATGCATGATATGAATGCATCCTCAAGAATTCCAATAGAGCATACGGAATAGCCTTTAATTTTGCTTGAAAAGATTCTTAAAAGCCCCCCAGTTGATTTTTTTGTCTTTTCATTTAGCCAAGAGTGTTTTACCTCAAGCATGCCCCAGCCAATGCCTAAACTCCTCCAAGAACTGTATGGAAGTCTTTTGAGATATTGGAAATCGATCGATAAATCACCTAGTTAATGTTTAATTAAGTCTGAGGCCACCATAGCACAATTTTCTACTTCATTTAAACTTAGACTTTGATTTTTCTTTTTTGTTGTGTGTGTGGTTTTATTCGAACAATCATTCCACACAATTTAACATTAATTTTTTTTGCCTTAAACAAACATTTACAAACCATTGTCCCATAATGGCGTTCATGTTTCTTGGTTTGCTAATTGCTAAATCATTAACGGTTTGTCAATATCCACCATTAAAAGTCTGATATTGTAACTGTAACAGTTTTTCATTGCCTCTCTGAAGTTACAGAGGCACCTCGCTGTTAAGATCACTGCAAAGCATATTTTTCCATAATTCACCAGAAATTGTATTGTGTTGTGTCCAACCATGATCTACGGATAGTTTCATTTAAAACGGCCTGTCAAATTGAACCTAGACAAAGCTAGACAACTTCTGCTATACGAGCTACCTGCCACTAAACAGAACTGTCTGGCTATAGCTGGCTACTCAATGCCAGATCTAAAAGTACATGCAGCGCCGTTTGTTTAGAGTTATGCATTTATATATTTTTTTGAAAAAGATGCCTGTCTTTCACATACATATTTATGATATATTAGATAAGATTCTTACATTTACCAAGTTTCATAATTTTTCAGCGGTGATAGGTGTGAGCCGACTATACGCTAGGAGTAGACAGAAGTGGCTGGCTTTAGCCAGTTGTAGCTACAGCCAGGAATAGGTCTTTACAGCTGTCTAGAGTCAATCATAATCTATGAAACTGACTGTACAGGTCAGAAAATTAAACACTAAAATGTCAGTCTTTGATAAGATTGTGTGGTTATTGACCTAATACATCAAATTTACCATATTAGCCGGATCACTTAATTACACTGCATGTGCATTGTTTATAGTTATTTTCAGTTCAAAGTAATGTCTTGCAATTTCATCACAGAGCTAAACATTATAGCCTGTTAACTTAATTTAAATTGAATGTTGTCCAGGAGGCACAGAAGTGCCGAAGACTTAACTTTTTCTCATGATTACCAAAGGAAGATAAATTATCCTAACAGTACTGAAGTATTATACACATTCTTATCTACAGGAAATTTCGAAGAGTTCAATACAGTTTTAAGGTATTAGCCTCTTTAAATTGTATAATTTTTACTATATTAGAAAAAATATTTGTATTAGATCTGGACAAGTATCATGGCCG
Organism: Alitta virens; assembly: GCA_932294295.1. Taxonomy (NCBI): domain Eukaryota; kingdom Metazoa; phylum Annelida; class Polychaeta; order Phyllodocida; family Nereididae; genus Alitta; species Alitta virens. The sequence goes on along the minus strand of OW028583.1, from coordinate 18,378,134 downwards.
GTGCTTAGTAGGGCATGTAAATTATACATTATCAATTGGTATCCGTTTTACCTCAAGCAAATATTTTGTATATACATTGTACTATTTATATAATTATGCATCTGCAGGGCCGTAGCCTGGGAAAAAACCTAGGGGGCAGGTAGGTGAAAAGTCACACTTCTGATGTTCTGATGTTCACTTCAGTAACTATAAATGTACCATATTTTGCAAAGATCAAGAGACATTTTCAGATTTCGTTGCAAATCAGATTCTCTAGTTTTAATCTAATATGGATGTTGCCTATGGTGTTGGATTAGCTCTCTTTTTTTTATCACCATGGTTTACAAGTTAAAAGCATGACGTTAATTTTCAAAGTTTAACCCATCTCTCTGAAATTTGGTATGAGTGCCTCCCTTACACTTTCTTAATCTGCTGCTTTAAATGAGCTGGTGGATTGCTGGTCAATTATAATTTAACTTAACGGCAAAGTTACACAATATGAATTATACAATCAGTCATGATGGATGATAAGATTTTAAAACACAGTGACCTGAATTTATTTGCAATGTTTTGAATTCTGTTGCACTATAGGTGATCATGCTCATGGGAGCGTTTACTAGTCAAAACACAACTGACTATCTGTAATTGAGACCAAACAAGTTAAGTTCATTTCTATTTGCGGGCTCGATTGGGAACAACTCAAGCATGGTAAATTGTGACATCACCAGGAGACTTTGTCAAGTGGTTGGCTACACTTCATTGCAATCGACTGTAACGATCTAATCCAGCTCTGTTTTCATGGTGTGTTTGTTCCATGGTCATTTGAAAACATTGGCAGTGGGCCCATCCTCATAAGAGTAGATCACCAATCAATAGTTGGGTGAATGAAATACTGCGAATCAAGCATAGATGCAGTTAGTTCCATTGAAAATTGCCGGTCAAATTGAACCTAGACAAAGCTAGACAACTTCTGCCATACAATGCTACCTGCCACTGAACGGAACTGTCTGGCTATAGCTGGCTTCTCAAAGCTAGATCAGCAGTACATGCAGAACCAATTCCATATTGGCCAGCATCTGCCGAAGGTCCTGGGTTTGATCATGGCCTGGGTACTCTACATAAGCTTCATCCCAGCAGCTGGATGTGGTTTGGATGAAAGGGTAAATTGGTGTCTACACTGAGGCAAGTAAAAGAACCCACCCATGGGGAAAATATGTAACATGGTGTGGACTACAAGTTTATCATCTCATAAAGCTGACTAATCTTCAGACCCAGTACATGGCTAAATGTGCCACGTGCGTTTTCCATGAGAAGGATAAACGCATGGAAAACGCATGGTTTTTGCCTAATTAAAATAAGGTTAAAACCATGCATTTATCCAAATGCATGGAAACGCATGTGGCACATTTGGCCATGTAGCATTGTGATTGAGAAATTAACATAGAATTACTCCCAGCATAGCAGTATCTTCTGACATTAGTTTTTCCAATCGGATTTTATACTAGAACTAACACCATTGTGTGTTATTCATAATATATATGTGAACGTCGTCATTTTTTTATAATATTTTTGCCAGTGTGCCCATCAGCAAACATACAAGTGTTCAAAACAATTAATGTATATATAGGTAAACATTTGGTACTGTCCTGCTTGTAGCAAATTGCAATCCTTACTATGATGTTCCTTCCATGTCTATCCAATAATCATATGTTATTGTAATACCAAATGGCTCATAGGTGGCATGCACGTCAGCGGCTTTTGGCCTTAGTACATGTCTCCTGTGACCATAACATAACCAGCTTTCTTTCGTAATTTTTGTATTTGTAAATTGTAAGTTTATAGTTGAACAAATAAATACTGTATGTCTGTCTGTCTTTATGCAGTATTATCTTTTTAATTTAGTTTAATTCTATTTGATTGTCAATTCATATTATGTTTTTAAATTTATGTTTTTTATATGCAAAGTAAATACAGGACCTATATTTTGTAAACAGTTTATAACATGCTAAAATTGTGTATTCGTTTAAATACATTTTAATAAATAAATAAATAATTTTACCTATATTTACGTTATGTCAGATTTTAACATAATTTTTTAATGTTTGTTTACAAAAGTTAAATATCTGAAATTGTATACTCATAATTAAAAATACACCTACTTGGCCAGTTGCAACATGCACCACTTCCACAATTCTGAGCCGAACTGATGCGCCGGAGTAAGATTAAACCATATTTATAGAATAGGCCCAAATACCCCAGGGGCAAGACTGTTATTTCAACAATAGGCAGTCGGGGGAAATACCACACACAAAGAAAATAAGAAATGAACACAAAATGAAAAATGATGTCTGAGAACGAAGTTTGATTTGTGCTTTGAGGTGATTTGGCAGACATTTTACTACGAAGCTACAAATTTTGAACTATTTGAAATGCGCCCAATTTACTTGTGGGGATATTGCACAAGCCTTGTAATGTTTTCTTGATATTGTGAAATGTTTTTTTGTAATGTTATGAAATAAGGATTTGTTTATTATTGACAGTTATTAAGCGCTTAAGGAGTGAAAAGTTTCTTTGCCAATTTATTTATTTTTTGTTCCCTATGAATTCGAGAAAAATGGCTTATGGGATTTAGGAATTTGAATTTACAATATTTAAAACCGGGCACTCTTCATGAGCTATATATATATACACATCCCAGCTGAAACGTCAAATTGGTGGTCCCTTGTATTCTGTGTCTGTGCTGAGGCAAGTAAAAAAGCCCCACCCATGGGGTAAATGTGTAACTTGTTGTGGACTCCAAGCCTCATCATCTCATCATTACATCTCCCACTGGCAGCTGGTCATAGGAGCTGACTTAGCTTTAAACCAGTGGCTTTTTATATATTATAACTGTATACATGCTAAACTGTTATTCCTAAAATTCCACCTGGCTAGCAAGTCAAACTTTTTATTTTTTTTAAACAATTGTGTTGTCATCTCCAGAGGCCATTTGTACACCAGTTTGCCATCAAAGAATGTGAAGATGACGTATAATTTTCTATCGTTGCTTTTAATCATTTGTTTCGAAGCTATATGGTCAAGGAAGTAATATTCCCATGGATTGCCATGGGTGAAAGTCACCTATATATAGTCATACCGCCAGCCTCAGACAGTCTGTTGCAAAAGATATACATATATATGTTACGCAAAAACAGTGGATAATTTTTAATAAAATTTTGTATTTCTGAATAGAATCAAACTCACTTCATCAATCAGACTATATTTGTTTCACCCCGCAAATTAAATTAAATCCACCCTACTATTATACGTTTAATTCACAATTGAGGTCACAGCTTTTTGGACCAAAATGCATTCTTCCCGTTGTATTTTACCCCCTATAGAAACCCCCTCTTCATTAAAACAAGAAATTGCATGCATGCACCAAAGTTGGTCTTAAGGGCGATACACCCCTGCAATTTATTGACGTTCTAATAAGCCTATATGCATTAAACAAGTGTAAACATAAACCCATTAATAACGATTAACGTATGGATATTTTTATAACAGAAAACCCCATGGCCAAGACCATTACTGCTGGAACATTTAATGGCTTTAATAACAGGGGGGTCCTAGGAGCGAGGTAAATTGAAAGAATAGTAATAGTGGATTTTCACGGAAGTTTCTCGACATTTCCACCAGGTGGCTTAAACAGAATACTGCAATTCTTTTGGCAGAAAAAGTTCCCGCCCTTGGCTGTGATTGGCTGAAACAAAGTGCATCCAAGCAGCAGTATTTTTAGTGGATTTTAATGTTTATTTGACACTTCATCATTTAATTGATGTTTGTTATTTTTCTGAGAAAGTTATATTTATTGATTCAGTTAGTTATTACTTACTGCGTCTGAAAAGCAAAATAAGTAATAAGAGGAGAGGAAAGACTTATGTCTTACTGAATTCAGGGCTGTTCAGTGAAAAGACTCTATACTCCCAAAAGTGATTGCCGGAACATCTTGACAACATTCAATAGAACACATCGTCACAAGGTGATAACAGGGACTCCTAAATTATTTCAGCAATATTTGAGATAATATTCCCCACAGATATTACCAAAATATAAGCACAATATTGAAATTGATATCATGTTAACTAACATTATGTCAATATGCGGAGAAAACATTGTCACATTATAAAAGTGTGGACCCAGGAAAAGCCTGCAGAAATATTATAAATTATATTACCAAATAAACTTGTCAGAATAATATCACCATGTGATGTTCATTATAACATACTGCAACAAGAATCCTACAATCATTTTAGTTATATTTTTTAATAAATATTTTCCATACATGCCCAGTACAATATGATTGTAGTTATCTCAAAACAGGGTTTTTAAGGTTTGCTTTTATCATTGGATTATATCATCAATAATCTTTGACTAAAACTGATGATTTTACGCACTATTCAAACTAGCATAGATGAGAATACCATCTCAATAAGACCAACGTTACGTTTTATTAGGAAATTGATTTTTCGTAAAAAAAATTAAAAATAGCCCAAACCTGCGGCCTAATATTTGACCATAGCACTCTGCAGCCAAAATATTTGTAAACAGTGTCAGCTATCTACCTCCATAAATAGCATAGTCCGTCTAATGTTGTCTAGTTTTTCTCTTTTTTGTTTTCTATCACTTTTTTCAGCAGCTGTTTTTTTTTTCTTTTTCACTGGTCTCCCAAATAGCCATTCATTTACAATGCTAATGACGGAGCTACTGTGAGTTTACCTGCCTAGAAACCAAGTGTAGTGTGGGCTACAAAGCTAAACACCATTGGTAGGAACTTATTGAGTCTATTTTGTGGATATCATTGATTGCCAGAAAGCGTGGATCTATCTGTCTATCTATCTATCTATCTATCTATCTACCTATCTATCTATCTACCTATCTATCTATCTATCTATCTATCTATCTACCTAACTATCTATCTATTACCTATCTATCCATCTATTTATCTATCTTTCTATTTATCTATCTATCCAACTATCTATCTATCTATCCAACTATCTATCTATCTGCCAATCCAACTATCTATCTATCTACTAATATCTATCTACCAATATCTATCTATCTATCTATCTATCTATCTATCTATCTATCTGTCTATCTATCTGTCAATATCTATCTACCTATATATCTATCTATCCAACTATCTATCTATCTACATATCTACCAATATCTATCTATCTACTTATATACCAATAGCTATCTATCTATCTACCAATATCTATCTATCTACCTATCTACCTATCTATCTATCCCAGCTCTGGCAATGAGCACCATCTAGTTAACTAACTAACCAGCTAACCAGCTAACTAGCTAACATAACTTCTTGATAAATATCCAATAACAAATCCACATTGAAAATTGATCAAGGTATAACATCATAATTTAATAACCATAATTCCTCAGATTGACTCTTCATAAATACATATTTGAATTACATATTTACCTGCAAACCTTCCTCCTGATTTTGTTGACTTTAACTGTATGCACAGTAATCCAGGATCAGACATATGTCAAAAACAGATTTAACTTTACATATATTTATTGACTGCTGAATTTGTTACTGAGGTGATTTGAGGTGATTAATTACAATATTTCACACTAGGAGCTTTCAGGCAACAGCTGATAAATGCATTAATTAAATTGATCCAATTTCCAGTAAATAGTCAGTGGTATAAATGTATAGGTTTACAGTGGCTTTTACCGGTCAAAGCAGTCTCAACCGACTTTAGGATTACACCCTTGGCAGGCCTGTTCAAGCATGAGCCTTTCTCAACTCCCTTGGGAGTATAATCAGGCTAAGGCACTCTACTATTACCATCTCTGCCTGCAGCCAATATGTTGGATTTTTACGAAAGGTTCTCTATGTTTCCACCAGGTGGCTATGACAGAATATTGCAATTGTATTGCATGAAAATGTTCCCGCCCTCGACTGTGATTGGCGGAAATAAAGTGCACCCTAGCAGCGGTATTTGTAGTGCATTTTAATGTATATTTGACATCTTATCGTTCAATTGATTTCCGTTATTTCCCTGAGAAAATTATATAAGTAGAATCAGTTAGTTATGACCTACTATGTCTGAAAAGCAAAATGAGATATAAGTTGAGACTAAGACAGACTTATGTCTTGCTGAATTCAGGGCTGCTCAGTGAAAAGAGTTCCCATTTACACTTGGTTGGAGTGATGCAGTGGTTCAAGGAGGATCTGCTCAGTTCTTCCACGCCGGGGCTGGGTTTGAACCCACGACCATGAGCGTAAAGAGACCTTATTTACTAGGCCAGGGCACCCATGTTTAGGTTATTTGCTGCAAGATTCTGTCAAAGTGACAATTAAAAATACACTGCATATTTCGTGGTGACTTCTTCAGATACATATTTGTAATATCAGATTTTTTATTACTGCAATTGTAGGTAACTTAAAACATATGACATCATATATTTTTTTTGGATAAAAATTCTGTAAGTGCCTGTCTATAATAGCTATGGTTCAAATTATTTATCATTGTAGTTTAAAAGGTGATAGCAGAAATGCGGAAAATGTTTTGACCTAGCATGTTCAATATCAATTGACTATTTCAAATCCTATCCTATCCTATCCTATCCTATCCTGTCCTATCCTGTGCTATCCTGTGCTATCCTGTCCTATCCTGTCCTATCCTGTCCTATCCTGTCAATGTTTCAGTGCTACTGGGTCTGAAGCTGTCAGCTTATATGACCAGCTACCAGAGGCAGACATAATGATGAGATGATAAGGCTGCTTGGAGTGCTACATATTTAATTACCCATGGGTGGGGTCTTTTACTGGCCTCAGCATAGACACCAAGTACAAAGAGCCTCCAATTTAGCATATCAGGCGATTGACATCCATGGGATATAGCCAATGAAGTAAAGGTTGGGAATCCGACCTGGGACCTTGAGCAGAATTGGCCAAAGTGGAATTGGCGGATGCCTTAAAACGTTAGGGTTAAATAAATGAATGAATGGAATCTCTCATCTCCTCTCCTCTCCTCTCCTCTCCTCTCCTCTCCTCTCCTCTCCTCTCCTCTCCTCTCCTCTCCTCTCCTCTCCTCTCCTCTCCTCTCCTCTCCTCTCCTCTCCTCTCCTCTCCTCTCCTCTCCCTGTCCTGTCCTCTCCTGTCCTCTCCTCTCCCCTTCTCTCCTCTCCCTGCCCTGCCCTGTCCTGTCCTGTCCTGTCCTCTCCTCTCCCTGTCCTGTCCTGTCCTGTCCTCTCCTCTCCTCTCCTCTCCCCTTCTCTCCTCTCCCTGTCCTGTCCTGTCCTGTCCTGTCCTCTCCTCTCCTCTCCTTTCCTCTCCTCTCCTCTCCTCAGTGACTAATAGACTTTGGTTCCGCTTGGTGGCACTGGTGTGCAGTCATGCACACTAAGCCACTTCCGGTGCACGTGCGTTCCATTTGTACTTAATTTGCACGCGGGTGGCGCGTGTTTTGTGCCTTAAATTGCTCAATATCCAACCATTATGAAAATGTAATCAGTTTAATTATTGTGTGAATGGCCAGACAATTGAAATATAATTGCGATCAATGTTTCATGACTGGTTGTTAACAGAGAATGGCTGTGAAAAATAGGGAAATTACAGAAGGAAAAGAATGAAAGACAGAAAGAATGGAAGGGAAGGGAGGAATGAAGAGAAGAGAAGAAAAAAGATAAATGAAAAGAAGGAAAAACATTAAGAAAACAGAAAGAACGAAGAAAGGTAGAAATGAATGTAGGAAGAAGAAAAAGAGAAAGTTAGATGGAAAGACAGATAAAAAAGGAAAGAATAAAACAGTAAGAAAGAAACACAGAAAAGAAGGAAAGAGAGAAAGAAACACAGAAAAGAAGGAAAGAGAGAAAGATACATAGAAAAAAGAAGGAAAGAAAAAAGAAAGAAGGTACAATAGGTAAAACATTAATTTGTTTTATATTTAATCTTTTAAGAGAATAATGTTACCTGTCACTACATGAAAATCATAACATTTATCATGGAAGACATGTATAACGATGAATGAATATTTCCAAACAGTGTCAATAATTAGATGTGACACATATTACACAGTTATGATTTTCATTTTACAGTTATGATTTTCATTTTCATGCATTTCGGCGGGGTTTCGTGATAAATGCAAAATGGTCACGCTCTAATGATCAGTCATTTTGGAAAATAAATCCCCACAGGCTATGCTAAGAATTAATGCAATTAACGCTCGGTTGCCATGGAAACGGTTTTGTTTACAAATGGCGCGCCATGGTGCAGGTGTGCGAGCGGATTGCTACAGTCTAGGTAGTGATGGAATGAGAGCAACTATTCATTTAATGTGAAAATTCCCGACATTCAGATATTGACTTTATAATAGATGTATCGATTATATGACAGTAATAAATATTGTATTATAGTACAATCCTCTTATGTAATATATTTGGGTGAGGTAGTTTCAGTAGGAGCTGAGATTTTGATAACTGTGTAAAGTAGTTTATGGACACATAGAAATAGATAGATAGATAGATTGATAGATAGATCGGTAGATAGACAGATAGATAGATATATAGATAGATAGATGGATAGATTGATAGATAGAAGGATAGATAGATGGATACATTGATAGGTAGATAGACAGATAGATAGATAGATAGATAGATAGGTAGATAGACAGATAGATATATATATATATATATATAGATAGATAGATAGATAGATGGATAGATGGATAGATTGATAGATAGAAGGATAGATAGATGGATAGATTGATAGGTAGATAGATAGATAGGTAGATAGACAGATGGATAGATATATAGTTAGATAGATAGACAGATAGATAGATATATCGATAGATATGGAAAGTGCAGCCCTCTAAGGCAAGTTCTTGCCGCTATTGAGGGTTGATTGATGAGGTGAGAGAGAGAGGAGGAGGAGTTACACATTTACCCTATGGGTGGGATCTTTTACTTGCCTCAGCATAGACACCGAGTACAACGGACCGCCTATTTAACGCCTCATCCGAACGACATCCAGCAGCTGGGATGTAGCTCATGAAGAGGGACATTCAGTGTATATACATACAGCATCTTGAACCTCATAATCATAACAGATAAGTATGCATTAAATTGTAAAGATCGTGAAGTTTTTATTTTTAAACTATTTACAAAATGAGGAAACATAATGAGATAATCAAACACGCTTCATTCAACTAAAACTTTTCAGGTGGTGTCTGTAAATTTCCTCAGCATAGAAACCACTTATTAGCACCAAGTTGATGTTTTATCCGAACTAAGGGAACCAGGATTGACACTTTGATGAAAAATGCACTTAGCCGAGGTTGCTTTGAAAGGGGCCAATCAGTGGTTGATTGATAGTTTGTTATTTTAAAATCACCGACCACATGCTAGGAATTACAAAGTAGAATGACTCCGAGAGAATTATTTTCTGGGTTTATCGATTTGCAATTCTGATCGTTAAGTTTTTCTTAAAACGGAGCGATTCGACCATGCCCCGAAAACCTCCATGCGTGAAATCATGTCAAAATAAGCATTAACCATTGTTACAGTGAGCCATGTTCACCGCTGAAGTTTGTCTGGTTAATAAGTCTTTCATATTATCCAATGAATTCTGTCAATTTTGACTTCACAAGTGTCAGACCTCATTCCTACAATGTCTGACTAATTTCTGGCGTGATTGTCAAGAAATATATTTCTGTTGATTAAAAATAAAAATTTAAGAAAATTTAGCCTGCGTTTTTATTCAAAATTAGCATATACAATACAATACAATTGGCCATACATGAATGTTTTGCTAACAGATTTGACTACAGTATAAAATGCTTAATTTTTGGTCAACTTTACTGGCAGAAATAAAGATGAGATGGTGATCTGCCTCACTAGATTTACACACGTATGATATTGGTGGATAGCTTTACCCCAACACATAAATTGTAGACTGTGCCCATGCGTGTATTATATTCCATCGCATTGTCCCAATGCATGTCCTAAATTTTGGCACACTAACTAAGATGTGGTTATTGACAAAATTAGGCCAATGTTACTTGAATTATATTTGTTCAGTATCCAGATTAACCCGAAAAGACCTTTACACAAATGTGAAAACTGGCGATGCATTTGGACATTGTGTCTGTGAATAATAATCAATTGGACAGAATAGAGAACATTCTCAATGAGGAAATTTAAAATGCTATGAATGATTTTTCAATATTGTATAATGCGCTATCAATAACTTTAATAAGCCTTTTTTGTTAAGGGGAAAAAAGTGCAGTTTTAAATGTTGGGTTGGTTGAAATTTAAGCCTGGGAACAAAGCTGAGTAATTCTATTCCACTCTATTACATTCTTTTCTATTCTATTCTATTCTATTCTATTTTTTTCTATTCTATTCTATTCTATTCTATTCTATTCTATGTTTATATATTCATGGTATTATATACCAGCCGAAACATATTCTAGTCTAATATATTATATTATATAATATATTATAATATAATATAATATAATATTATATTATATTATATTATACTATATTCTTTGTTTATACATACACTTATATACCAGCCGAAACAAATTCTATTCTATTCTATTTTGTTCTGTTCTATTCTGTTCTATTCTATTCTATGTTTATATATTCATTATATACCAGCCAAAATAAAATTAGTTTTACAGGAGATGGTTAAGTATCTGTTTATGTAATGTAGTGTCTATGGAAAGACAAGGAATCCCCACCCATGAAGTATATGTAAATTGCAAAGGATTGCTTTCCTTGTTATGTCATCATTACACTTGCCTTTATAGCAGCAGTGGGGGTAGATTATATTATATTATATTATATTTTATTTTTAACTCCCCATTCATAACAGTTATTCTGGTATTATTCATTTTTTACATTTTAAACATTTTTTGGTCGTTGTTGATGAAGTCATTTGAATAAAAAAAAAAAATAAATAAATGCGGAAATGACGCTCAAATGAAAAATTGTGCGTTTAAATGTCAGGTCAGGGAAATTATGGTGACAATCATAAACAAAGGCAGGCAGCTTGACAAAGTGGCAGACAGACAAGTCAGCGTCAATCACCAACAATTAAGACAAACTTACGAGTAGTGAAACGAAGAAAAAAGAAAAAGAAAATAAGGGGCATTTCTTCTGTAGTATGTCGCAATGGTGATGCTTCGGTAAAAATTTTGTTTAAAAGTTATTTTTGGGTTTAGCACAGTTTTGTTAATACCAGATTGTAATTATAATTTGTCTTTGAAATGATACTGGGAAAAATATCTGGCCTTCTAGTTTATTGTATTGGATTGAAAAGTGTTTGTCATTCTATAGACATACTTAAAATGTGTTAGTTGGTAATATACATATTATGTAAGTGCATTCAAGCAGTAGTAGATATATAGATATATAGATATATAGATCGATAGATCGATAGATAGATAGATAGATAGATAGATAGATAGATAGATAGAAAGATAGATAGATAGATAGATAGATAGATAGAAAGATAGATAGATAGATAGATAGATAGCTGGATAGATAGATAGCTGGATAGATAGATAGCTGGATAGAAAGATAGATAGGTAGATAGCTGGATAGATAGATAGGTAGATAGATAGATACTATAGATAGACAGATAGATAGACAGACAGACAGATAGATAGATAGATAGATGTGGGAAGTGCAGCCCTCTAAGGCAAGTTCTTACCACTATCGAGGGTTGATTGGTGAGGTGAGAGAGAGAGGAGGAGTCCACCCATGTTACACATTTACCCCGTGGACGGGATCTTTTGCTTGCCTCAGCATAGACACCGAGTACAAGGGACCACCAATTTAACGTCTCATTCTAACAACATCCAGCAGCTGGGATGTAGCTCATGAAGAGTGCCCGGGCCGGGGATCGAACCCGGGACCTTCAGCAGAGCTGGCCAATGCGGTTTTATCAGTGAAGTGTTCTTGAGGAAGGTATCTACTGTACATCTACACATATTGTCAATTCTCTGGACCATCTGTCAACACCTTAACATAGTCTGAAGCAAGGTGAATGTTTCAGTTGAGTGGCTTATTGATTTTATATCGATCCTTTCACCGATTTCATTTTCAGGTATATAAGAGTATTATCACCTAGAAGTGTTCGATTATAGTATTTCAAGAGACAGCTGCAGTCAGTATCGAATTTTTACACCTATATTTAATTCATCAAGTTGAAAGTGAAATAATGTTTATTCATAAGCAAATGTTTTAAACTTATCAATTGCAATATTTATAAATTATTAATTAGTTTTCACATTTTTTTATCTTTTGGTTGTTGTTGTATTGCTTTTTATTAAGCATGCATTTTATTTCGTAAACATACATGGATTTCAACATAATTTATACTTCGGGCCTTTTTCGTCATTTATTTTTCGTTTTAATTTTGTACCTCAAACTTATCAGAGCTTACCACCCAGATAGCATTTCAAATCACAACCCAGATAGCATTCCAAATCGAATTGACGTCGGCGCGATGTCGGCGATGTTGAAACGATGTTGTACCGACCGGGGCTGATATGGAAACGACGCTGGCCCGATTTGGAATGGCATCTGGGAAATTATATTGACTAGGACAGCTTTTGTGATTAGCTGCCAGAGGCAGCTGTAATGATGAGATGGTAAGGCTCAGAGTCCACTCCATGTTATACATTTCATTGCTCCATGGATGAAGATCTAATTGTCCAACACAGACACTGAGTTATATCTCATGAAGAGTGGTCAGACTGGGAATCGCACCCGGGTTCTTCAAAGAAGCTGGCAAGACCCTTACCCACTATATACCAAGATAGCATTCTAAATTGGGCCAGTTTTGTTTCTATATCGGCTACCGTCGGTACAACATCGTTTCAACATTGCCGCCATCGCGCCGACATTGATACAATTTGGAATGCTATCTGGGATTTAAACTAATATTCCTAAAATTTCATGATCTCCAAGATAGAACAAACTAAAACGTATTTATAGAATAAGACAATAATAGTGTGTGGACTATAATAAATTAATTAGGGCCAAATGAATCATTCTAATGAACAAAAAGAAAGAAATGATTTAAAAAATGTATCAGTTTAAAAATTTTCATTGCAAGATTTGCAAATTTGAGTACAGAACATAAATGTTTCATGTTTCATAAATGTTTCATGTTTCATAAATGTTTCATGTAACTATAGATAATAAAGCAATATTGTTAAGATTAGCATAAGGTTTGTAAATATAACAGAAACACTGTTAATTCCTGCGTTGATATCACAAATTGGGGTAAATGTTTTTACACTGTTATAAATTTTGATTTATTACTGCGGTTTTTATTGTCAATGCATTTTTGTAAAATCTTTTAATTTGTACTTACATAAAAGGCATTGCTTAGCACTGAGCAATTTAACCCTTTTAAAATATATTTAATAAATAAAAAAATGGGGTAATATCTACACAAAGTATAGTTAAATAATGAATGACCAATAAATAAATGGGATTATATAAACAGACCACACTAGAGAAACAACCCAGCTCTCGATTATTTCCCAAATAACTCAGAATCTGTTTATATGATCAATATACAATTATGGACAATATTTGAATAAATCCGTTAATATCAATTGATCACAGCCTAGAACAAGTATGGGCTTGTTAAACATTGTGATTAATAAGCAAGTTTCGTATCATCTCTATTTTCGTTTCGTGATATTTCTTGTAAAATCGTTGATTTGAATTAGAGTTCTTGATATTTCATTGTTGGTTGTTGATTTTTTTTTTTCATCAAAAGTTTGTTATTTTATATTTTAAGAATAACAATCTCAATGGACTGTCTCACCAGTGGCTGTCTATATGATTAAAACGTTAGATAGATATGTAGAAAGATAAAAAGATAGATAGTTAGACAGATAGTTAGATAGATAGATAGATATATGTAGATAGATAAGTAGATAGCTAGATAGACTGATAGACAGATAGATAGATATATAGATAGATATATATATAAATAGATATATAAATAGGTAGATATATAGATAGATAGATAAATATATATATCGATGGATAGATAGATAGATAGATAGATAAGACAGATAGATAGATAGATAAATATATATAGGTAGATAGATAAGTAGATAGATAGGTAGATAGTAAGGTAGATAGATAGATAAACTGATAGATAGATAGAAAGATGGATAGATAGATAGATGGATAGAGAGATAGATAGATAGATAGGTAGATAGATGGATAGATAGATACATAGATAGATATATAGATAGATAGATAGATAGACAGATATATAGATATATAAATAGAGAGTTCAATTATTATTATCTATAATTGTAACTTACCTGAAAATTAATCTATACGTTGTCTTGGTAACATCCAGTTATTTCTTAATACGCAATTGTCATAACCGTCATAACTGTCTAGAAATCAGATCCATAATGTTCGTAGGAATCCCAAATAAAATGTTCATGTGAATCTGTGATGATCTGCTGTCAAATGTTTTCCAGTTACGATTCATGACATATGTATTCATATTTTGATTTCATAATTGATTGATATGCGGACGTACATGACCCAGTTATTAGTCCTAATTACTACTGCGCAACAAAATTTAACAGAAGGTGATGGAGGTTAATTTTGCCAAATTTTTTTAGTTCAAGCTTCGAGGAAAACCAAAGGTTTAGGTCTAAGCATGGGCAATCTTTTGCTGTTATTTCTTGATAATTCACATCCAGTAAAGCAATTAAATTATTTGCTAAAAATGCAGTATAGTTGTATTCTCAATTGTCATAAATTGGTTAAAACACAATTTTTTACCAATATATAATTTCAAATCCACTGTTGGTTATGATATTAAAGATTTCTTTCATCACTTTCATTCTTCACCCAGTCATATACATATGAGTCCAACTCCATTTTGGTTATTGTCAATTTTCAATCAAATTTAAGAACTCCACGTCATTAAATTTGATGATCATGTCACAATAAATCCCATGTCATCATCCAATAAATATGTATGCATGTGATGATAATGTAATCATTCCACAATTAACAGCAATTTTAATCACGTTTTGAGTGATTGAACGATCTTATCAAAATGCCTGCAATGGCCCGTCACCATCAACACTCCTGCGCTGCCCGGTGGGTTCTGAGGCAGGTACCCCCTAAGTCCAGTCACGCTTCAATGATTTTCCACGCATGACTACACACTAACCCAGCTGTTGAAGGCTCAGCAGCCATAAGCCTTGAAGTACCCCTCTGGCCCCCCCCCCCCCCCTCATTTCAACATTACTGAACCCCCTCCCCCCTCCCCTTTTGTTTGCCATTGTCAAAAATATTTTTGATATAATTTCCTGATCATCTGCATAATAAATCAATAAATAAATGATATTTCAAAAAAATTTCAATTGTGCATTTGAAACGAACCTGGGTAAATTAAGATAAATGTGCGAAGCTAATGTAGAACCCAGGTTGAATGAAGTGTTGAGAAACACACTTAATTGAGGAAATCTTCAATTATAGGTATATCAGGCAAATAGATGTAGATAGATAGGTAATTAGATAGATAGGTAGATAGATAGATATACAGATAGATAGATAGATAGATAGATATATAGATATATAGATATATAGGTAAGATGATAGGTAGGTAGATAGGTTGATAGATAGACAGGTAGATAGGTAGTTGGATAGATATATAGATAGATAGATAGATAGAGAGACAGATAAATAGGTAGATAGATAGATATATAGGTAGATAGATAGATATATAGGTAGATAGATAGATATATAGGTAGATAGATAGATAGATAGATAGATAGACACCTATTAGATACCTGTTATATTACACCTTGCTATCTTAAAAGACTATCTAATACGATTTTTTTTTTACCAAAACTTTATTTATTAGCCAATTTCTAATTAAGATAATTTGTGCAACATTTTTGTAACACTCCTGTCTAAATATTTACTGCAATGTGTCAACTGGGGCGCAGTCAAAAATCTAAAATTAGAAGCTATTTCACAAGCTGGTAAAATGACACAGTATTAGGCCAAATTACACAGAGGGTTTTATCTATTGCCTGTTTTTGACAGGTTATAATCTTCAGATTAGCATTATATCAAGATCTATACCGAATAAAAATCGTTCGATCATCAAACCGTCAATCTATGTTTTGTCGATTAAATTCACATTTAAAGCTAGTTTTATTACTTGAAACAAAAAAAAGCATTTAGAAGCATAGAAATTTAATAAAATTAATTCGGAGTTTCTATAAAAATTAAGTAATTTGGGTACATATAAAAATGTGAAGTATAAATATTTTCCTCAAGGGTATTGAAGAATATCAATCAATCAATCAATCAATCAATCAATCAACCAATCAACCAATTAATCAATCAATAATCAACCAATCAACCAATCAATCATCTATGTATGTATGTATGTATGTATGTATGTATGTATGTATGTATGTATGTATGTATGTATCTATCTATCTATCTGTCTATCTATCTGTCTATCTATATATCTGTCTATCTATCTATCTATCTACCTATCTACATATATATCTATCTATTCATCTATCTATTCATCTATCTATCTATCTATCATCTATCTATCTATCTATCTATCTATCTGTATGTCTGTCTATATATCTGTCTATCTATCTATCTATCTATCTACCTATCTGTCTATATATCTATCTACCTATCTGTCTATATATCTGTCTATCTATCTATCTATCTACCTATCTAATAAGATTAAAAAATGTTTACATATATATATCTATACCAAATTAGAAATCTATAAATATATATCACAAAAAATGTTCAACCTATTAGGACATTAAAACCAGAACGCTAAAATAATAATTGTTGCACTTACTGTGAAAAAAATAAAGCTTTAAATCAGTATTTATAATATGCCAATTTTTCACAAGTAATAAAATCATAAAAACTGAAAGTCTGTCACAAGCATGCACTCTAGAATTGAATGAAACTTCGTGACACCGGCAGGAGTCGCCATTTGCTCTCCTGGTAATATCATTGTGCAACAAACAGAATTGTTTATTATTCCATTGTGTTCTATTGTTATTTCAAAAGGGGTGATTAACCAGGGCACTGGGGCTTGGAGGGAAGGGGTTTTTAAAGTGGAACTCTTGCACGCACGTGGCAAAAATCATGGAGCATAACAAAATGGCGCCATGTTAAGGAATTTTTAATTTGGGAAATATTTTCGTAGTTTTTTGTCAGTGTGATAATAGGCTTGTCGGCGGGATATGATATTGTTAGATAGAAGATGTAATGATGAGATGATAAATAATAATTACACACATTGTTTACATATTTACTTACTGAGTAGATCTGTATATTTATATTTGATTATATAAAAATAGAACCATAAATTTAATTAAAGAACCCATATCGATGATAAGAATCTGATTGAAATTGATTAAAACATTTAAGACAATATATTTTATTTTAATTATGACATTTAGGAAAATGTGAAATGTATGGTTATTGAATTTAGCTTTCTGTTTTTTTGAAATTCTGTTTTAATAAAATAAGAAAACTATAAATACTATGGAAGCCATTTAAGGACATGAGAAAAATAATATTAAATTGTATAAACTATGTAGTAAATTGTATATACGAAATACTAAATCGTATATCCAAATACTAAATTGAATATACGAAATACTGAATATACAAAATACTAAATTGAATATACAAAATACTGAATATACAAAATACTAAATTGAATATACGAAATACTAAATTGTATATACGAAATACTAGATTGAATATACGAAATACTAAATTGTATATACAGAATACTAAATTGAATATACGAAATACTAAATTGAATATTCGAAATACTAAATTGTATATACGAAATACTAGATTGAATATACGAAATACTAAATTTTATATACAAAATACTAAATTATATCTACAAAATACTAAATTGAATATACGAAATACTAAATTGAATATACGAAATACTAAATTGTATCTACAAAATACTAAATGGAATTAGTATTTCGTATATACAATTTAGTTTTTCGTTTATTTAATTTAGTATTTTGTATATTCAATTTAGTATTTCAAACTTCTCTTTGCCAAATTTCTTGAGTTCTACACCAACTGTTTTAACATGAACCTAATTGATCTTGACATCTTTAAAATTCCTGTCAAATTTACGACTATTCACCACCGAAACTGAACAGTTTAGCCAACAGATTTTGACAAGATAGACAGGTTAGTACAAAGTTCCATATTTAATAAGTCATGCATGCATATAATTAGCGTAGAAAATTTCGTGACAGAATTTCACTAAACTTTGACATTTTTCCTTTTTTTCGTAAAATCGTTCACGCAGGTCAAACTCAACACCCAAGAGCCATCTGTGACTGTTTAAGCCATTGTCGAACTTTCGAGGGTGGGGGGGGGAGGGGTTAAAATTTGAACAGGGTTCAATAAATTCATGACAAATTTCAGGAAATGTTAAAGTGTATTATTGATAGCGATGTACATTCAGATCTTTTTTTTTTTCTAAGATAAAAAGTTTAACTGCGGTTTTTATTGTAAATGCATTTTTGTAAAATCGTTTAATTTGTACATATGTAATGGGCATTGTTGAAAAACAGTTTGCACAGAGAAATAACCCTTTTAAAATATATTTAATAAACAAAAATAAAAATGTTGGCTTCATTATTATGTTTAGTTTGTCTGTCGTGAAAGCCCAGAATTAAGACTACCCCAGTAATAAGACCACCTCTATATTAAGACCACTTCAGTGATTCCGATATTCAGATATTAGAGGAACTCAGAATTCAGAAATCATAAGTGTTTATTTGGCTCTCATTACAAGAAAAGAATTAATGAAATGTAAAACATAGAGTGAGGAGGCTTTTTTTAGGGGGTTGGTAATTGCTAAATTAAGTGCTTAATTTAAAATTTTGAAACAAAACAAACATTTTGACACCCCATCAAATTTTACATTCACAAGTTAATTACCTGTAAATATTATGGGAAATTATGAGTAGTCATGTTGTCACAAGTAATACACAGATAAACTAATATTTATTGGGGTATTAATGAGCGTGTTAGACAATAGGATTGTTCCCATTGTCTGATTATGCACAGGTGTTCTTAAGAGCCTGGGTTTCAAACAAGGCTGATGGTCAGAACCCTAAAATCAATGTACTCAAAATTGTAGCTGGCCACTTAAAAATGTGTGCGAATACCCAATACCCAATACATTAAATCCTAATCGAATATATTATATTGAACATTTGTTCAATTTTATATTATCTGTTTTATCTATATTTTTTTTCTTAGTTTTTGTAAATCAGGTCATTAGTTAAATATTACAAGGTAAATATTTGTTTGTCTAAGATTTGGTAATTATTAAGCTTATTTGTGAAAAAAAAGCCATCCAGTAGATGTAATGATGATAATCAAAAGTTTTGACCACAAACATGGGCATTGCATTGGTATGCCCAGATCGCATTCCAAATCGGGCCAACGTCGTTTCTACATCGCTTTGACATCGCTGACATCGCGCCGACGTCGATAAGATTTGGAATGCTATCTGGTTGAGCATTCTTAAATCGCTACAGATATGTCTGCTATAAGTTAAAAAATAAATGCCCTGTACGGGGAAAATTGATCTTAATATTTCATCAGTAGGTGTCTATAATGACCATTGAGTCTGCTTAAAATTATTTTTCTTAATTAAGATATCAAATAAATTCTAAAGCATTTGCTGAGGAGAGTATTACTTATAACTTTAATTATTTTTTTTACTAATCAAAACTTTCCCCCAAGAAAATAGAAAAATAAGAGAACATTTTTATAATCGTAAATCTCTTACCTACATATACTATATTATAATACTCGCTGTTAAAATATTATTAATCTTGGACTGATCTAATCTTTACAAAATGATTAACTAAACTGTATTTATTATATGAACCCATTTTATTGAAATTTGGCAATGGTATATACCCAACAAATGGTGTCAGGTGGTCAGCCAGCCACGAGAGTTAATTGTGTACATTTACATACATGATTAATTTAACTGCATTAAACAATAATGCACCTGGCTAGACCAAAACATGCTGTCATTTACGCATGTTGAAAGTTCTGCGAAAGTCAGTTTTTCGACAACCCCCACCCGGGGTCTGATTTTTAAATATTTTTGATCGTTTTTGATGGGGAAGTTTGATGCCAAACATCTGTCGCTAAAATTCTCGGTTAAAAGAGAATTTTAAAATAATTTGACGCAGATGAGGGGTAAATAAACAATCATCCAAATAAAAGCCATTGATTCTAAGAGGAGAGAATGTGAAATGAGCGAGTTTTCTTATTACACTTTGCCAACAGGTGTCGCTACAACCCAGCTTCGCACAGCTTTCCCTTTTGTAGA
The DNA here is from genome assembly GCA_932294295.1 of Alitta virens. Classification (NCBI taxonomy): domain Eukaryota; kingdom Metazoa; phylum Annelida; class Polychaeta; order Phyllodocida; family Nereididae; genus Alitta; species Alitta virens. The sequence goes on along the minus strand of OW028583.1, from coordinate 18,357,688 downwards.
AAATCATGAAAGTCAATTAAAAAAAAAAATTTTATCATGTGGCATTTTTTTCTGTAGATTTGAGTGTTCCTTTAATTATTTCAAAGTATCATTTCACAATTTTTTTTCAGTATTTCAGTGATTGATAACTTTATGATAGAATTAATAATTTAAAAATTTTTGTAAGTCAGTCAAACCGGCAGTAATGTTTTTTAATTGTGATATTACCTGCTAAGGCAGATGTAATGATGGGCTGATAAATTTATAAACTTTCACCAGTATATAAAATGATGAATGAATATTGCTATGGTTGTTCTAATATAACAAATTGTGAAATTTTAAAATATTATATAAAACAACATTTTGGGGAACTAGATATACTGCAGCCCGGTCGGTCTGAGGTTGACCCTAGACAGCATTCCAAATCGGGCCAGCATCATTTCTATATTGGCCACCGTACAACATCGTTCTGACATCGCCGACATCGCGCCAACGTTGATATGATTTGGAATACTATCTGGGATACAACATTGATCCAACACGGGCGATACCTGGCCAAACGTGACATCCATGCACATCGGTGCAGTGTTGGTCAGGACTGATTATATTAATATCTAACCACAATTTCAGACATTTCTGAAATTATACCTTTTGTCAAAAAAAGTGTATCAATAAACATACATATATATATTGAAATGATGTCGGGCCAACTTTAGGCCTGCATGACATGCTATGGCTCAGACAGCATTTCAAATCAGGCCAACGTCGTTTCTATGTCGGCCGCAGTCGGTACAACATATCATTTCAACATCGCCAACATCTTGCCGATGTTGATACGATTTGGAATGAATGCTGTCTGGGACATGTTTTGGTCCGAATTGTGAAGCTAGGTTAAAGTTGCACTGTCTGTCAAATTTGCAATTTTCTAAGATGCTATCAAACAGTTGAAAATTACCTTTACTAATCAAGGGTTACTAAATTTTTGTGAATAAATGATTTTATAAGACATAATTACTTAAAAAATAAATTATACATTGAGAGAAAATCCAGGCCAAAACATTGGAAACACAATGGAAATGACATCATCACCATTGTTCAGTATTGTGACGTCATCACTGGGTTTGTTTACATATTGATTTTTTGATGGTATGAAAAACTAATATTTATATTATTTATTGTAAATTAAAACTGAATTGTTGTGCAAAAGTGGGTGTGTAATGGTGAAAAATATCATGAAACAAGAAGGTAGACTAAGTATTGATTTATATCATTATTTTAATGTGCAAATTTGACAGACAGTGCACCTTTAAAGCATAGATTGGGCTGATATGGGCCTGGCATTGCTGTTGGCCAGACATCGACCAAGACAAGAAAAATCAGCTGATTTGGTATGCTACCACCACTCCTTCACATCATGCCACATTGAGCCACATTGGGCCAATAACTGCCGATACTGGGCTAATTTTGTAGCGATGTTGCTGTCCATGTCGTAGGGTTGTTGTAAGAACATTAGTTCCTTGCCATTATTTTCTGCATGATAAAATTGTTCATGTCTTACTGGTGAGATACTTAATAAAACTGGGCAAAAAATGTGTCTGTCTACAATGGGTTGATAATATGCCACTTTGGCTCTCTATTGGCTCAACATCAGCCCAAATTCAGTTCAACATCAGTTAAGAATGGGCTCAAAGTTGGCTCAACTTCGGTTCAACATCGGCCCAAAATCAGTTCAACATCGGTTCAATTTGGCTCAAATTTGGTTCAGCATTGGCTCAAATTTGGTTAAACATCAGCCCAAAATCGGTTCACCATCGGTTCCATGTTTGCTCAATATCGGCTCAAAATCAGTTCAACATCGGCCCAAAAACCGTTCCCTATCATTCAAATGTTGGTTCAACATCGGCTCAAAATTGGTTAACATTGGTTTAACATTGGTCAGAGTCACCATCTGCCAGTAAGGAATTACAATTCTAAACCAAAAATTTCACTTTTTGGCAAAGCTGGTGACTCACTATTCCTTGTTATTCATATCATGATTAAAAGTCAATAGTGAAACCTTCAGGCGAATAAGAATGATGAATTAGTGTTTCAAACCTGACAGGCTATTAGCAAGTCATATTCGAACTTGTGGCAAAATTAGGCAGGCCTATCAACTAACAATAGTCGGTTAATTGACCATTCATATAAATATTGCTATTAAGTTTGAATAAAAGGATTTTTGATGGTCATTTTCAGTTCATATTATTGCATTTCATCGAATAATGGATATTGGAATTTTCAATCGGTCAGTAATCATGGTCTTATTCTCATATTTCACGCAGTTTTCCCTAAAAAAATTGGACTTCAATAAAGTAATTGTGTATGATGACCTGATAAACGCGAACATGTTCAATGCTGTCACTAACACAGGACAAGCAGGTGCAGTTAAATGGCCCACACTCTGGTTGAGTGGATTAGGGTTTTACGTCCTGTATTTCTGCACCTGATGGGCTAATTAGGACAGCCAAGGGCCATGGCAATGAGACGAAGGATGAAACAGCCATCCAACTTACGCTTGACCAGGGAATTGAACCCGGGACCCAGTGGTTGGAAGCCCTACACTGACAATCCTGCTGACTATAGGAGTTATATAACAATGGCTAACTTTCTTAGTTAAACATGCTAACAGATTTTACATCATCTCACTTTTAAGACAAAGAGTTTTGAATCCTCTGAAATATATTCCAACATTTTGAATGATTGGATTGTGTTGAGATATTGAAGAATTGGCACAAAAATGTAATTTGTGACAAAAATTAAATTATATTCCCAATGCGGACACTAATAAAATCTCAATTCATACATGCAGCTGAGAAGAAGTGCCCCCATGTGTAGGAAATTTAGTATAAAGTACACCATAAGATAAGATAAGATAAGATAAGATAAGATAAGATAAGATAAGAGAAGATAAGATAAGATAAGATAAGAGAAGAGAAGAGAAGATAAGAAAGGAAAATGAAATAAAATAAAAGATGTAAGGTATTTAAAAAATAAATAAAAGATAAGAAAACAAAACAAAACAAAGGAAAAAGAAAAGAAAATATCAGATAAGATAAGACAAGACAAGATAACAGATGATAAGATACAGTCGGACAAAGTAAACCTTTCTCTCGGCAGAAAATGAGAAATGAATATATACAATGAGGAGGAACGAGATGACAAATAAATAAATTAATAAAATGAATGTTCTGGGTCTAAAATCTAGGTGATGCTAAGTTATAATTTTAACTTTGATATATCGAAAGATGGTTTAAACATGGTCTCAATGGGATATTCCGCAGAACTGTGACTAACCCAGGGCTGCATAATTCTGCCATTAATATTCTGACCAAACAGGAAGTCGTTCAGATGCACTACACTCATGCACGCATGCGCACAAGAAAACCACGTGACCAGACTACCAAATACGGTGGCAAGTGCACCGGAAGTCACTGGGCGATCATGTTGAAAAGTTGAGAAGTTTTCAATGCATCTGAAGTTTAATTATATGGAAGTTCTCTATCTTGCACAGCATGGGACCTCTTCAATATTGCAAATAAAATAGTGACAAGCACTTCCCCCTATATTTCTTGTTTTTCATATTAATAGCTCACAGTCTCTCAAAACCACACCCTCTCACCCCCCCCCCCCCTGTATGCCATATTTGTTGATTTAAAATATATGATTAGTAAAGGTTTGAACTTATAATTTTTTCGCTTATTAGCTACATGGCCAAATGTGCCACTTGCGTTTTCCATGAGAAGGATAAATGCATGGAAAACTAAATATAATAAGGAAAAAACCATGCGTTTTCCATGCGTTTATCCAAACGTATGGAAAACGCATGTAGCACAATTGGCCACGTATACATGTTAACTTCATGGTAGCAGATATACCAGCGCCAATAGTCTAAATGTCTGTTACCAGGCACCATGTTATTACTAATACTGTATTGTATTATGATGCTTATATGATGCGTATTATGTATGTAATATGATTGCAAAATAAATATCTCGGTCTGTCTGTCTGTCTATCTGTCTTACTCTCTTCTTACTCTCTATCTTACTCTCTGTCTTACTCTCTGTCTTATTACTCTCTGTCTTTACTCTCTGTCTTACTGTCTGTCTTACTCTCTATCTTACTCTCTGTCTTTCTCTCTGTCTTACTCTCTGTCTTACTCTCTGTCTTTCTCTCTGTCTTACTCTCTGTCTTACTCTCTGCCTGTCTGTTTTTAACACCCCCTATATTTTAAGACAGAAGTGTGAGCCAAAATTCTAAGATAATCTCATGCAGTATTATCAGTTCCTGCAGTCGAGTGGTTAAAGCCTTGACAAGCTGGTTCGGAAGGTCCTAGGTTCAATCCTCGACTAAATAACACTTCATGACCTGTATCTCAGTTGGCATTCATTGATTCTGTATTATTGTTGCCAAATTGGCAGCGCTTTGTACTCAGGATTTGGCAAGTAAACGACCCCATCTTGAGGTAAATGTACAGCTTGGTGGAAACTCCAAATTTTGTTGACTCATCACTACGTCTGCCTTTGGTAGCTGATCATATGAGCTGGCTGGGAGCTTCAGGGTCAAAATGATATTTACTCACTAAGTATTGCTATATATTAGGGTGGTCCAAAAACACAAAGTTTTGCAATCTACTGCTCAGACCCCCTAAAAAGTTTCCAAATGACCTAAAACAATTTTGTGCAAAAGTTTATGTCTGCAGGTAAATATTTAGAGGTTGCTCAAAGGGCCTGTATTTGTCCATATTAGTGCCGATTCAAACTGTGATTGCGCAACTAGTATCTATTAAAAATTGTGTATCTAGGAATGGATTATTGGCCATTAAGTCATTCCCTTTTAAGACCCAAGAGTTTCTTTACATTGCATTTTACCCTTGCCATTAAGACCAGCAGCATTTGCACTTCCAACAGTGAGGTGGCCTTGACAGTGGGATGGTCACTGCTATTAGTTCAAGGCCATGTGGCAAACTCAGTAAGTTAAACCTTTTCGATTTTATATACACTATTTTTGTCCACATTAGGTCAGTTGAATTTTGATCTTAGATGACCTACCCAATGAGACCACCATGGGGGGGGGGGGGGGGGGCGGCTCTCACCTTGTACGGGGGTGCTTGGCTGAGACTCTCCAATCCATACCCAGTGATAGAGATTTTTTTGGTCTTGATTAAAGGTCCCATGTCTAGGGAACATTTGTCTTGCCTTTAATACAAATTCATTCAAACGAGGCCAGATGATCAATCTTTGCATGCAAGATAAATTAATTTTTACAATATTCCATCCTCAAGCCAGGAGTAATACAGCCACGATATGCCATACCAGACATAGTCTAAACAGGGGACCATCTCTAGGAATTTCAGTTCAAGAAAAGTATAGAGCCATTTCTTGGGAAAACAGGTGTATAAATGACCCTTTGATATTGGAAAAATTAACTCCTGTGTGCAGTAAAGTCAAAGAGGTTTTCCATGGTCAATTTAAATATATATGCCTTCGTATGAAATAAAAAGTCATTGCATTATCATCATCAATTTAAAACCACCTCATTATTAAGACAACCTCACTTTAAAGATCACTAAATAAAATAAGCTACATCCCAGCTGGATGTCGATCGCATGAGACGTTAAATTGGAGGTGCCTCGTACTCAGTGTCTATGCTGAGGCAAGTAAAATACACCACCCATGGGGTAAATGTGTAATATGGTGTGGACTCCCAGGCCTTATCATCTCATTACATCTGCCTCTGGCAGCTGGCCATATAAGCTGACTAAGCTTTAGACACATAAGCATTGAGGCATTGGGACATTAAATTTCAAATTTGTCAGCTCCATCTTACTTCACTCGCTATTAAGATCACCTCACTACTAAGGCCGTAGTCCATGTCAAATCATTGTAATATGCAGAATTATTATTTATGAGTGGTACTTCATCATTACGAACATAATTTTCCAAAGTTTAGTCTTAGTAACGAGAGGATACTTTTGCAAGTGATAATTTCTAATGGGCGCAAAAAATAATATGTTTCTGAAATCTTTTTAGTCAGTGACACGTTTTTTTTTATTTTTATTTACAAAATATTTTTGCATCACACTTATGTTTTTAAAATGATTTTACCACTCAAGCTTATTTTTTAAAATTATATATCTCTTTTGTAGTCTCATGTTTTATGAGGTGAATAAAATATTATGTCTTAATGGTAAAAAAAATCTACTGGGGCCAAAACAGGTCATAATTCTGAAGTAGGAGTTCCTAGTAGTACATGTATAGGAGTGAGGCGGGGTTCCACTATTTTTGCATTGAAATAGGAAGGTCATTATTAAAAAAAACCATTGAGAATCAAGAAAGAAAATTGTTAATTTATGCACGATTTTTCACAAAGTACAAAATAATGTAACTTACCTAAATATTGTGAGATCAAGTGCTGGCCAAAATGTTCTAAAAGGAATTCAGAACTTGCAAATCCTTGATTTTAAGCTAAAAAGCTTGAGAAGTCTGTCAAATGTCCATAAAGATTGTAGTGTCTTCTTTGATAATTGTGTACATTTCAAAATTGTTGCATTACTATATTAATGATGTATGCAAAAGTGTCTCAAATTTTCAGGAAATTTCATCAATTCTAGCATCTTTAAACTAGACTATCCATCTGTACAGCCATTTACAAACATTCTGATACTCTTGGTAAATTACCCTGAATAGGATTTAGGCCCATAAACCCCACGTGACTCATGTGTGGCGTCTTGGTTACCATGGATTTCGCTTGCACTCAATCCGTTGCCATGTAAACAAAAATAAAATCAATGAAGCATGTCATTAATTCAAAGCAACCATTTTCACACGTACAAACCCAATTGAGTCAGTGGCTGCGTACACAGTACTAGGAAATGTTTAGGGGATTTTATGGTGATACAATTTAAAGGTTTGTTGATAAATAATCAATAAAGGGGGCCCAGGCATTAAGACTATCACTATTAAGACCACTTTTATTATAATCTAAAACACCTAATTTTACATCAAGACTACATTGTATGATTTAATCATGCCATTTTATTTTAGCTTTCTTTTAGGACCACCTAAACATCTGTATATAATATACCAGTGCAAGGGAAATCCCCTTTTTAAAAAGACCTCCTCACTACCACAACCCGAAAATTTGGTCCCAATATAAGACACTGTTCGACTTTCTATATTTAGAAATTATTAATATTTTTATTGCAACTAAAAATGTTAAGGCCAAAAAGTAATGTAAGACATTACTGGTGAACCATAAAAGCTACGATTTCGTACCAAATATTAGATAGGCCTATCTGAAATATTATTGTACAGGAATACATGAAAAACACTAATACCAAAAAACAAAACAAAAAGAAAAACAGCATACATGAAATATTCTTTGCACGGCAATGGTAATATTTTACTTGGACCTTTCTTTTGTGATGTAAATAAAAGATCCCCCCCCCCGTGCATGTTGCTGATGCATTATTTTCCAATTTGTACGCGAGGTGGCGTTTGCAGTCAAACTGAGAGCAAAGGCGCCCTCTTGCGGCTATCAAAGAAATTAGAGAAATTCAGGTATGAACTGAAAAAAAGTATTGGCGCGTTGTATTATTTCATTCTCATTTTCCTGAAATTTATCATTTTCCAATTATCAAAGCCCAGGTTCACAACTAAGAGCTAATAGGGAAGCAATCATACTGTAAAGATCTATAAAATTACATTGACTACACACATGTAGACAGTATTCAATACAACTGTTAAAGAAAAACCAAAATTAATAGAAGCTAAGTTAAGAAATTTACATAAACAAAACACACAATATATCTCCAGACATGGCTCTACCTGTTATTGTTGATCATATTTTAAGATTTCAATTTTTGAACAAATACTATATTGTATCTTTTTTTTAGGGTGCACTTACTGACCAACACTATGATATGTAACTATTATATCAATAATATCTAAAGGCAAAGTAGGTGTACTAAATTTTCTTTTTTTCTTTTTTAATCTTTATGATTTGTGGCTGCATAAAAAATATTGATCAATAATCGTTTTGCAGGAGTTTCCACATAACAGCGGCAAACCCCTCCTGCCTTTGAGGAGTCTCCTTTCATCCATCACCACTCATTCATTCATCTTCGTTTTCAAAATGTACATTTTGATAGGTTTTATTTTATTATTATTACTATTTTATATTTAACCATGTGTGTGTGCGTTAATGTTATATGTGAGGTATGTGTGGTGGTGTATGCAGAAGTGTGTGTGATGAAAAATAAATGATTCTGTCTGTTTGTCTGTCTGTCTGTCACTCATTTTAGACAACTACATTGAATGATTGAACTAATGATTACACAAGCCTGAGACTTTCTCAACTACCAGGAGCACATTACACAGAATGGGCAATATAGGACTTTGCACTAGTTTCTTTGTATCTCTCCGCCTTTCTTCACAAATCTTATTCACCCCTATCAATACCTTCATAATGGTGCCATTGTTTAACCTATTGTCTTGCATTGTTAACTAAGCTGCTGTCCATGCGACCACACAAACCCTCCCAAAATGACATCGCAGGTCAGAGAGAAGTCAGAGACAAGTCAATATTGATTCCCTGTGGACTGAAACAGTGGACTAAATGGACAGTGTCCAGTGTGTCCAGCAAATGGGACACAGCGACTCAGCAGCGAACTGTTTCCTGTCTGGACTGATAAACTCATATCTGCCCGTTCCTTCTGTGACGTGACTTGCTGCGCAGTGACTCCTAGCGGAAAATATCCTTCAAGCATCCTCTATCTGTGACAGAACACATTAGCTTCAGATTTGTTTCACTGTGACATAAGTCATTCGCTGCGCTTTAGATATAGAGAACCACAACATCTCTAATAGCTGAATTAGAACGCTCAGAACTCAGAAGTCATCATTTTATTCTTATTACACACAATCAGAAAGCACACAATTGTGCATTAAAGTTATATCATAAGTCACATATATGTAATAAGGGTGACACCTCTAAGATCAATACATATCGCTGTTGTATCTGTAATGAGAGCTATAATACTTTTGGATTGTACATCAAACAAACCATGCTAGTATTGCCAGAGTTTGTCACCGAAGTAATAAACTTGTAGAGTTTAGATGAATGATATTGATTTTAAAGCAACTCAAAGGTAATAAACTGCGCGATTTTGGTGAAATGTTATTTGCAGTGTGTAATATATATTTGAAGCAAAATCATATTGAGATGATTCTCTTTTTACTTTGGTCTAAATGACAGTTTTTCTGCTTCAGAGATCAAGAGAAAACGGCGCTGTTCATCTCAAAGACAAATCACACAGTGGGTTGAGTCATGGATGGGAAGATGAAGTTAGATTGAGAAGGAGAGACCACAGAGAGACCAAAGTGAGACTTCGTTCTCTTTGATCTTGAGACTGATGGCAAAACAAAGGATGGAGGAGTTATGGGCTGGGTAAAGAGCTTGGTTTTAGTATTGTTTGATAGCGTGCTCAACAGAATTGCGGCAATACATGTACCATGTTTTATTGAGGTCTAAATAATATAGAAAGGTTGATTCGTGCAGTATAAATTCTTGTGTGTTAAGGCAGTATTTTTTCTAAGTGATGTTATGTAAAAAACATTCAAATGTATTATGGACTTATTTGTAATTCGAGCTTCCACTGCAGATACATGGTAAAATAAGCACAGTCCATTCCCCAACCAATGCCCCATTTGTTTTAGTTTGGGCACTTAGCAATCCAAATCAAGAATATATCAATAATTTATCACTATTAGTTATATTTCCGATGCTTGGTTTTGGTATTGATTGATAGCGTGCTCAAGAGAATTGCAGCAATACACGTACCATGTATATGCTTGTGTGTAACAATGCTTGTTTCATTATTAACTTTTCTGAGAGAATAATGGCAGCATAGTAGTAGTAGTTTATTAACAAATATTATAGCTCCATTTACCAAAAAGTGTGAAAGCACATGATTGATTCCCTCTGTTAACATGCATTTTTTATGTTTATACACTGATGCAAAAAGCAAAAGGTTCTATTAAATCTGGTACATTTGTTTCTCAGTGTATGTTAAGCAATGTCATTAGTAGATATTTTACAATAAGTAACATTTTACGGAATATGCTAAACAGTAATTCATTGACAAATCCGGTGCCACTAAATTATACTAAAGGTTTTACAGCTACGGGTCTTAGAGTGTGTAATTGCTGTAAGCATCAGACAAATAGCTCTGAGACAAAATAATATCATAATATAATAAAGTCTATATCTTAATGATCTAGATAGGGAAGTATAAAGAAGCGAAAAAATAAAAATCAGCGGAGCTCGTCTCTACGATCACCTTGTTATTGCGGCTGCCTTACAATTATGACCACTTCTTACTTGTGAATATCACAAGTTCAGACCTCTTTGCCAATGAGCTCAGTAATTATTCAAGGGGCAATGACAAAATTATACAGGCCAATTTTGGATATGTTTTCTTGCTACCTCCAAATTGAGACAACTTCTTTGATTAAGGCCAGTTAAGTTTGCCCCAATGATGTCCTAACATTTGGCAAGAGTAAGGCCAGTTAAGTTTGCCCCAATGATGTCCCAACATTTGGCAAGAGTAAGGCCAGTTAAGTTTGCCCCAATGATGTCCTAACATTTGGCAAGATTAAGGCCAGTTCAGTTTGCCCCAATGATGTCCTAACATTTGGCAAGAGTAAGGCCAGTTAAGTTTGCCCCAATGATGTCCTAACATTTGGCAAGATTAAGGCCAGTTAAGTTTGCCCCAATGATGTCCTAACATTTGGCAAGAGTAAGGCCAGTTAAGTTTGCCCCAATGATGTCCTAACATTTGGCAAGATTAAGGCCAGTTAAGTTTGCCCCAATGATGTCCTAACATTTGGCAAGAGTAAGGCCAGTTAAGTTTGCCCCAAACGATGTCCTAACATTTGGCAAGATTAAGGCCAGTTAAGTTTGCCCCAATGATGTTCTAACATTTGGCAAGATTAAGGCCAGTTAAGTTTGCCCCAATGATGTTCTAACATTTGGCAAGATTAAGGCCAGTTAAGTTTGCACCAATGATGTACTAACATTCGGCAAGATTCCTCCATGTAGTTTGATAATACATATAAGAAAGAATGCCCTTAAAATGTCTGAATGCTTGAATTTCAATATTTACACTCTTGCCACAAATGGGAAGATACTTATTCTATCTGATCATCTTAAGAGATACTAGGTGCCTAGAGATGCTACTAGGTCACATGACAGTATCCAAAGTGATTGACCGTGCTATCGACTGCCATTTTGGCATAATCACGTGACCTCACCACCATCCATCAATGTGGCAGTCATGTGACCATACAGATTGTCCATTGAGGAAGAGGGTTTGGGTTTGATGTCTCTTGCATCTCATGGTCAATTGATGGTGGGTGGTTGGGTGGACTAGGGCTTTATGTCCTATATTTCTGCACCTGATGGGCTAATTAGGACAGGCAGGGACCATGGCAATGAGATGATGGATGAAACAGCCATTCAACTTAGGCTCTACCAGGAATTGAACCCAGGACCCTGTGGTTGGAAGCCCAGAGCGCTACCACTGAGCTAGGTACCCACCCTTGGTCAATTGTTCATTTCCCCAGTCTTCTGTCATGCTGTTTGTCTGTATGTTGCTGCATAGCTGTCTGTCTCTGTCTTATTCTGTCCTTCTGTGAAGGCATCGACGATTTCAACAATATCCTTCAGATGCACATCAAAATATATATAATAAGCGATACATATCTCAGTTTGAATGTGATGAGTCTACAGTTTAATGATTACTATCTATCTACCAATCTATATATCTATCTATCCATCAATCTATCTATCTATCCATCTATCTCTCTCTCTCTTTATCTATCTATCGATCAATCTATCTATCTATCTATCTTACTACCTATCTATCTATCTATCTATAAATCTACCTGGTACGTGCAGCCTGTGAAAATTCCCTGCAATAAACAGCCCTTCCAGGCACCAAGTTCCTCCCAATCTGTGTGACTTAATTCATAATTCATCCCTTCTTCTATTGTTTTGCTTTTCATCTTGCATGTGCTACATGAAACATTTCCAGGAGATGCCATGCTATTTGACTTGATCAACAAATACTCCCTAACCCCGCATTAACTCAGAACTCAGAAAGGTTTATTCAAATATAGCATAACAACATATTGTATATATTTAGGAGTGGCCCTCATAGGCAAAAATTCTACAGAAACTAGTCGATTTTCATGGAAGGTTCTCTATATTTCCACCAGGTGGCTATGACAGAATACTGCAATTCTATTGGCGGAAAAGTTCCTGGCCTTGGCTGAGATTGGCTGAAGCAAAGTGCATCTTAGCAGTAGTATTTTTGTGCATTTTAATGTATATTTTTACATCCTATCGTTCAGTTGATTTCTGTTATTTCCCTGAGAAAATTAAATTCATAGAATCAGTTTGTTATGACCTACTATGTCTGAAAAGCAAAAAGAGTAATAAGAGGGGAAGAAAGACTTATGTATTGCTGAATTCAGGGGTGCTCAGTGAAAAGGCTCTATTAATGAAAATCAGATAAACTAATTTCAAATTTTTAACAAAATTATATTGAATTTAACTAAGAATATTGCAGATACTGTTATCACAGTCACTATATATAAATTTAATTAGCTTGATTTTCACGATTTTCATAAGGGATAGAGGTGGGTAGGGATAGTGGTGTTGAAATCATTCATTATTACTATTGCTCCAAACTATATATATAATAGTGAAAACAGCAAAACCCAGTCATCTAAATGAGAGTCACATGCTATGAGAACTAAGCATTCTTGTAATTAATGGTTCAGGGTTAAGACAATCACCATTTGCCGGCTGCACTGATTGTCCTTGATGGTCTGGTAGTAAGACGCTCGCCTGCTCCTCTGAAGGACCCGGGTTCAATCCCGGGCCTAGGAATCCTTCGAGAGCAATATCCCAGCTGGATGTCGTTCAGATAAGACATTAAATTGGCGGTCCCTTGCACTCTAGGTTTAAGCTGAAACAAATAAAAGACCCCACCCGTGGGATAATTATGTAACGAGGATGGACTCCTCTTTTTTCTCTCACCTCATCAATCAACCCTTGTGAGCAGCAAAGATTCGGTCTCAGAGGGCTGTACTTTTCATATCTATCTATCTATCTATTTATTTATCAGCTATCTATCTATCTATCTATCAATATTTCTATCAATCTATCAATCTATCTATCTATCTATCTATCTATCCATCCATCTATCTATCTATCTATCTATCTATCTGAGGCTGGGGGCGTAGCTCAGTGGTAGCACGCTGGGCCTAAGTTGGATGGCTGTTTCATCCATCATCTCATTGCCATGGTCCGTGCCTGACCTAATTAACCCATCAGGTGCAGAAATACATAACGTAAAGCCCCAATACACCCTCACACACCCATCTTCAAATCCGGCCCGGTTATGCTTTCAACTACCTTTTACCCCGATGTGATGTTGGGGCATGTAAAAGACACACCCATGGGGTAAATGTGTAGCATGGTGTGGACTCTTTACATTTGCCTATGGTTGCGGGAACCCTGTGTGTCATATAATCCGATTTACCTTCAGACCAATATTACTTAGACATTATGATAAAAAAAAAGGTTGGAATAAACAATTGCAATACAGTGGAACCTCTTTCTAAAGACCATACATATGCAGTAGGGCTGTACACCTTAATCTTTAAAACGATACGATACGTATCACGATACAGTAAAACCGATACGATATGTATCATGATACGTATCGTAAAATTTTATCAAGTAGTAATTTAGTACATATATATATAAAAGTATATTATAAACCTAAAATAATCAAAAGATACTATCAAATTTAATGAACAAATCTTCATTGAATAACTGCAAACTATTAATTGTATTAAGAATCGCTGATATTTTTTTCTTCACAAACACTGGAACATCTGGGTAGCAGGTGTCCTATTTGCTCAAAAACGCCCTTCTGCAGACCGCTTAAGTGTATCGTTATTATTACATAACGGTTATCAATACCGTATCGTTAACCTTGTACCGGTACAAACGGTATATCGAGAACCGGTGTACAGCCCTAATATGCAGATACAAAGTCATATTGGCAAGAGGTCCGCCAAGCAGGGCCTGTGCCGGACATTGCCGGAGTGGCACAGAGCAAATGACCTATGTCTCTGTCTGTGCTTATAAATATTACTGGTCTGCAGCTTAGGCAGCTTTTATGATCAGATGCCAGTGGCAGATGTAATGATGAGATGATAAGCATAGACACCTAGTACAAGGCACCAATTTAACTATACGATCAACATCCAGCTGGGATGTAGCTCATGAACTCAGAACTCAGAACTCAGAATTGTTTTATTCATATTACATATATATATATGCATATAGTTGTACAGATATTGTTAAGACACACATGGTGCATGAACATGACATATATGTGTAATAAGGGTGATACCTCCAAGATAAATATATATTGCTACTGAGGTGCCACCCATGATTTCAGAAGTTCCCCTTCCAATCCATTCAGTTGGGATTATTGTCAAGAAAATCTATAAAACATGAATTATAGACATATTTTGTTGAATGCACAGATCTAGATTTGAAATGCTATTTATAATATATGATAATCAAATGGCATGATATTAAAGTAAAGGAATCCCGAAGGAACCAATAGATACAAAAGGAACAAAATTAAGAAGGGGTGAAAGAAGAATCCTGCAGAAACCATAGACACAAAAGGCAAAAAGGGGAAGGACCAAAAAGAAAGAAAGCCAGGCATGCCCTATTTCAAGTAAAATTTCGCACAATTATAGTCTATTATTAATGCAAATATAAGAATCCTTAATAATGCCTCTTCTCCTTGGGACCAGAATCTAAACTAGGACGTTGAGCAGAGCTGACCAGTGTGAAATAGTGGATTATCACGGAAGGTTCTCTGTATTTCCACCAGATGGCTAAAACAGAATACTGCAATTCTATTGGCTGAAAAAGCTCCCGCCCTTAGCTGTGATTGGCTGAAGCAAAGTGCATCCAAGCAGCAGTATTTATAGTGCATTTTAATGTATATTTGACACGTTATCATTTAGTTGATGTTTGTTTTTTTTCTGAGAAAGTT
The DNA here is from genome assembly GCA_932294295.1 of Alitta virens. Lineage (NCBI taxonomy): Eukaryota > Metazoa > Annelida > Polychaeta > Phyllodocida > Nereididae > Alitta > Alitta virens. Next base: position 18,342,519 of record OW028583.1, on the reverse strand, counting down.
ATATTTATGGATTCAGTAAGATATCACCTACTGTGTCTGAAAAGCAAAATGAGTAATAAGAGGAGAGGAAAGACTTGTGTCTTACTGAATTCAGGGCTGTTCAGTGAAAAGACTCTAATGGCGGAGGTCTGTCTTGACGTAAAACCCTCGATCACACCCTTCCGCAGGAGAGAGTCTTGGAGAGTTCGGGGGAGCAAGGATCTCATGGGGGAACAAGGAATTTAACAGTGTAGAAAGGTTTATATTAATCATAAGAACAATAGCCCAAGTCCCTGTACCAAATAAGACAATGCAAATTCATATTGGTTGAATTTTAAAGAACTATTTTATTCGCCACTTAGTTAAATTTCACGTGCGTAGTGATTGACCTACTTCCACGGCCTGCTTTGATATCTACTAAACCCTCGTCTACGACATGGCCTTAGGGTCTAGGCCTAGATTGGGCGGAGGCCTTAACCACTGGGCCACATTGCCCGAACTCTGCTGTTCTCTTAAGTGGCCTTATAGTTCCTTATCTACACTGGCACTGACAGCAAATGTAACTAATAATAAATAAAGGTGCCTAAGGTTAGTTTCATAACATACGATAGACTCAGGCAATAACTGGCGAAAGTCAGCTACTTCTGTATAATCCTAGCTTATGATGCCATATGCATTGTGTTTCCAATGTTTTGGTCTGGATGTGCTTTCAATGTATGATTTATTCTTTGTATTAATGCCTGACAGAATTATTAGCTTACAAAAATTGTAATTTTGACAGACAAATTGTAAATTTGACTGACAGTGCAGCTTTAACCATGTGGGTGCCGTGGCCTAATGGTTAAGGCATTGGGCGCAAGGTCGTGGGTTTAATCCGAGCCGCGACTTGGAGGAACTGAACAGATCCTCCTTGAACCACTGCTTCACTCCACCCAGGTGTGAATGGGTACTTGGCTATAGGCAGTGATGGTAATTGTAGAGTTCATTGACCCTAAGTGTGCCTTAATGGCTGCAGGTTCGGCGTATACTCTCAGGGGAGTTGAGAAAGATTCATGCTTGAACAGGCCTGCCAAGTGTGTCAATTGTGATGCCGGCAGAGCTCGATACACATCAGGATGGCAGACAGAAAACCCACACACATTTACATAAATTTACATTATATGTATGTGCAAAAAGTGACCTTCATATCTAAGTTAAATCATTATCAAAAATACGTGATGAAAAATATGTTTAAAAGTTTTCTACTTCAAATGTTCTCCATGTCTTTAGAGCTTTACCCCAGACGTTCTAACTCCCTTGGCTAAACTCAGACGCCCTCTACAGGGAATTTCCAACTCTCGCAACCTCTCGTGCAACACATGATGTCCCGCGAGACTGGGGAATAGTCTGGCATGATCAGCAAAACTTTGCATAGAAAGAGAGATGGATAGAAAGCTCCGAGGCTAAGCTGGAGGGTGGATTATGGCTTTACGTCCTGTATTTCTGCACCAGTTGGGCTAATAAGGACAGGCAGGGACCGTGGCAATGAGTTGAAGGATGAAACAGCCATCCAACTTAGGCTAGACTGGGAATCGTAAGAGTTACTAGGTTTTGTCTTAATTGACCGAACTGGGTAATGGTGATGTGGTTTTGATAGTGATTGCCTTATTCAATGTACTTATGTAATAGGAAGATAAACATCCACTGATAAGTCAATCATGGCAGTGCGGATTTAGGGGGGGGGGGGGGGGTATGTTTAGGGGTTTTAAGCCCCCACTTGGCGCACTACATTTTAATAAAGAAAATTAGTGGTCCCTGCAATATATATTATAATAATTTATCAAACCCCAGTGAAATATTTTCTGGATACGCCCCAGGATTGCATGATGTTATTAAGCAGCAATTAATATTAAATTTCAAAACTGCAGAGTACATCATCTCAAAGGCATCACAGTCGCCCTCTGGTGTGGTACAACGGGAATAGATATATAACAGTCAGCGGTCTGGGGGGGGGGGGGGATTGGGGGTCCTGCACCAGAGGGCGATTGTGATGCCTGTGGATCATCTAACAGTTCTGATAAAAACAACATTAAGTTTCCCCTTATCTACAAACATGAGTCGATGCGGTGTCAATTGTAGACTATTGTGTTGTCAGCGAGAGAAACTTATCTTCAGTAACTAACTGTGGTATGATAAGCCATACTGGGTACCTGTGTACAATTTTCACAATTGCGATTTCAAAGTGGGCTGAATTAAAATGGTTTGATAAGCACGAAATCAAGGGAGAAAGTTGCTTGGTATGAACAGGGTTGTCATATGAGCACACTTGACCATTTCTGATTCTTTTTCATTTCTTAATTTTGAAAATATAATGTAGAAATGAACACTCAGAAATTGTTGAATTAAACTTAGGTATATAAAGTTTTCTCTGCATTGCAGCTAAAATAAGGGGGCCTTGTTGGTAATCAAAAACATTGTTTAGTTGAAACTTGCTGAAAACAGTGAAGTCACTCAGTTCTTTATATTTTAGTGGCGCTTTTCCCAAGATTCAAGTCGGCCTGAGATTAAACGTTTGTTAAGGTTTTTTAAGATCATTCTAAATGTCACTCCCATCATTCAACGCTTTCCTAATGAGGTCTGTACCTACCCACACCTCATTCTCATGATCACTTTCACTCCGTTCTAATCATTCTCCACATCTTCATGCGAATTCAATTGATTAATAGAAACTCGGTATTTGTTTTAAAGTCTGAAAGTTATGAAACATTTTTTCTATCTTTCATTGCATTGTATCAAGTTTTATCAAGTATGTAAATATTTTATTACGTTATTTCTTACTTAATTATATTTTTTTCATGTTGTAACTCACAATAGAGTCAGTCCTCAGACTGTGATTGTCCTGGCCATTTTTTTTTCAAATATTTTTTATATTGTATATCTATGTACATTTGGAAATCAATCAATCAATCTATCTACCTATCTATCTATCTATCTACCTACCTACCTACCTACCTATCTATCTATCTATCTATCTATCTGTCTATCTGTCTATCTATCTATCTATCTATCTATTGATCTATCAATCTATCGATCCATTGTTCTATCTATCTATAGATCTATCTACCTATCTACCTATCTACCTATCTACCTATCGATCTATCTATCGATCTATCTATCGATCTATCTATCGATCTATCTATCGATCTATCTATCGATCTATCTGTCCTTCTTAATGGAGAAGTTAAATAATTATTTAAGTACATATGTTTCTACCTTTTAAGTAATCATACAACTGGTCTGGAAATGTGTTTAAAGAAAGGTCACACTGCTCCAAAAGTTACCCAGTTGCCTTATTTGGGATGCCTATCCCAGGTTCTGGGCATGCAGCCTGAGTTTGTAGCTGCTCAGAGAGATCGATTTTGCAGTGCAGAGCTGAGGAAAGCTGCATCACATAGCTAGGGCAGCTGCTGTAGCTGGCTAGAACAGAGACACCGCAGGAGCTGCAGCATCACCAACAGCAGCAGCAGCAGCATCAGCAGCGGAAGAAACTGAACAGACGGAAGAGGATGGTAGACCCACTTCCTTTCTTTCAATTTGACGAGTCTTACATTCGAGCGTCTCTATCTCAACCGTCCATGATGTGAGGTCGCCATCAGATCAGCTAGAGCATGTGGATTACGTAACCTTACGTGATTCAGCATCATCCGAACCTCCGGCGTGTCCCTTATTACGTCACAATAGGCTCCACAATCTTGCCGTCCATGCCTATGCCATGACGATTGTCAGTTCTTCGTGACTCACCGTGTTCGTTCTGTGGAATCGATGTGCTTCATAGTGGCGTATTGTGACATCACATTTATCAGGAAATGACGTCAGCATAATGTAAAATAGCAGCAGCAACGTTTAGCAATCGCCGGATCGACTGGTGCGGATCTATGTATGTTAGTGTATCTGTAGGGAGTCAAAATTTGTTGTCAAAAGATATAGGCCTATTAGGGCCTAAAATGTCAAATGTGGATATGGTCATGTGTGGAATATGTTGTTTGGGACCTGTGTCGATGTTATGATAGTTATCTACATGCTGTGAGAGTAGTTACTAAAATGGATATTATATAGAAATGTTCCTGACATGTAGGCTCACATGCCATCAATTTCAAAGGCTGTAGCTGACATGTTATAATACCCATGGATGCGCGTTGACATACTTATGTAACATTATATAACTTGACTGAGTCAGTTTACATCATACCCTGGGATTTTGGCTAGCTTCCATCACAGCACATCATGAGAGAATACAGCATTCAATAGATCGACACACACAATAAAAAGGCCTAAAAAGGCCTAATTAACCAATAGATCTGTCAATCATCACATTGATTTGGGCCTATTCATGCAGGAAAGTGTTATATTGACATCTTGGCTCAGCTGCTCACCATGAATGCACTGAGGATATTCAATGGAGCTCCCACAGGTGGGTTTTATGACTGACTTGGATGTGAGACACTTTGGATCTTTTACTACACAATTAATAAATACTTTCCAGGCTTTTTATAGTTTGATCTTTGATTTAAATCAACTTTAAACACTTTAAACACATTTGGATTACGAAGGAATAACAGATGGAAGTGTACCTATTCCAAGGCAAGGTGTGACCTTATGACAACAATATTATTCACTTTTTAACGAAAAACAAACACAAAAGGATAATTATGATCAAAACATGAAATAGCCAATAGAAGTATCATTGATGACAGGTATGCTGAAGGGATTTCCTCACCATGAACAGTATTGACGAACTCTGCAATTGATAGTCTTGGATCAGAATGACAGAGAAGTAACTACTACTAGTCGGTGGCTTTATAGACAGTAATTGATAACGAATAACACTTGGAGCATAATAGTGATCACAGAGGGACACCACTTCAAAAGAACTATCGCATCGATGAGAACTTTGTGAAGGTGCAATGGAGACCATTCAGGTAGACGGTGGGTTCATTGCAACACGGATTGATTGAATATAGCAAGCATGAGCCAGAGAACTTAGACATTTAAGAAGTTATAGTTTTATTAATCCAACAATATACAAACGTAGAACCTTATGGACCCAAGAACACATTATTAGATCAACGAATTGTGTTATCACTCACAGGTGGGAGATATGATATAACATGATGATGTCCGAGGAAAACACAACCTAACTAAAAGGAATATGCATCTGAGGGGATACCCTTACTTTTCAAGGGTTATGACAACATCTTCTGCAAATTCTAACCACCTGGCGATCCTCCAAGACATGGCCCCATTTTGTTGCCAGGTGTACTCACTAGATGTCGCCACCTGATTGCAGTATAAATTGATGGATCTGAACTTGGTTGATGAGTTACTTCAAGGCCTTCAGACTGTGCACATATTAGGATTTTGCACGCAGCAATGGTTTAATGTGCCTTAGTGAAGTTGTGGCACAACCTTGCATCCGAATTATCATTTACAATTTTATTGCGCTGTTTCATATTCAGTATTGGACAATTTTGTCATTTATGGATTAGTATTCATTTCATTCAATGTGATTATCAGTATTTGACGTTTATCATTGTTGTTTTGTTTGAAGACTTACTTAACATTGATTGATGTTCCAATGATTCAAGCATTTTGATTTTTTACATTTACGGTTGCCTTATATCTGCTGCAGACTTTACTCGTTATTGCTTTTTTTTTTTGGGAATACATTGGATTACATTTTGTTAGCTAGAGGTCTCTTATTTCAAAGAAAACAAAGACTTCTATTTGTAAAATTTGCTCAAGAAAAATCTCCTGAGACCTTGAGAGGTCATGATTTCATGTTTACCTCATTAATTTCCGTTTGAGTGACTTCCTGTTCCTGTTGTTCATAGTATTCGTTCATTTTGTGGATAAACAATTGAGTTATGATTTACATTTGCCAGAATTGTGTCAAACTGTTCAGTGCTTCAATATCTTTATTGCTCACTGTTGTTTCTACTTTATATTGAATTTGACGTTGAGGCCTCAAACCAGTCAGAAGTGACCCATAAATTGATGCATTGAAAGATAAGCTCAAGATGTTTTGATAATTGGAGCACAAAAGTGAAGAACAGGAACATGTTCCCTATGCCAAAATCCTCCTATGAATTAATAACACAACTACATTTGTGATGCTGCTCTGAGAAGAACAGCGAATGTCAGTCTCATCCGCTGGCTATTCATCAACACTGCAGTTTTATGTTGAAGATATTGCTGTGGAGAACTGGGCCTGATCCAAACATGGGTCATTGTAGCCTTTGGAAGAAACTAACAAGCCGAAAATGTGCAGAGAGGATGAACTGCGTCTCCAGCTGGTGGTTCTGGGTCACCATATCAGGAGTCTTCTATTACGGTTTGGGATATGTGCTCCCTGACCTATACACCAGTTCGACCATTCTGCTGACGCACCATATTGCCATTTACATCATGTTTTTTGAGATGATGATCAACTACTTTTGTGTCAAGCTCATCAAGTCTCCATATAAGGCTGAAGATTGCTCTCCCCCTGACATGGAAGAAATGCTCCCAGGAGGATTTGAGATTAATCTGAATCATCTCAAAGATGGAGCCAGTCCAGGATCATACACCATATCATCCACTAGCTTGTGCCAGAACTCTGGTCTCAAAGCACCCTCCAATGGCACCACTATGTATCTTGTGGCAGTACCAGCACCTGATGAGTGTTACGGGCTTTGTGCCTACGACAAAAACCGGCAAATAGTATATCCGTACTTCAGTTGGAAGCCGTGCCTGATATGTCAGTTTCAGCGCCCACCCCGTACACATCACTGTCCCCTATGCAAAATGTGTGTCCTCAAGCGCGACCACCATTGTTTCTTTACTGGGACATGTATCGGTCTGCGAAACCAGCGCCACTTCGTTGTCTTCAGTTTTTGGGCAAGTGTTGCTACTTTATACAGCATTGTTCATGCTCTGGTCTACCTGTTCCTTACCTTAATTCCACGCAATTCATATTGGGATATATTACTGCCAATTACGGTCTTTCGATACCTCCTTGGATACACAACGGGCAACGATACTGTAATGGTTCTCATGCTTTACTCAGTTGTCTGGTTTTGCTTTACTTCTCTTGGATTCCTCACAGAGCAAGTGCGAATCATTCGTCATGGAACTACATCTTTTGAGAGTGACAATGGCATTAAGATCATCAACACTAACCGTCTCGGTGACAATCTACGCGCAGTCTTCGGTCGATACTGGGCACTCAACTTCTTGTTTCCCTTACATTTCATTTTCCCTCAACAAGACGATGGAGTCCACTGGAGAAATATCAAAGTATGATGTCATTAATGATTGTTAACAAACCTCAGTCACCAGAGTAATCATTTTGTGTTTTAATAACTGCTAGTTATGCAATGTTTGTACAGCAAAAAAATGTCCAGAAGATTGCTGTTGGCTCCATGACACATTGACAGGGTGACTTCACTATGGACATATCAAATTGGTTTTTGATGCCAAGGGGAAAACTATATGCTCTAGCAATAATGCCACAGGACCACACATTGACAATGAACATTTGTTTTTGTTGTGCCTGATCAATTTCAGCAGCCAGCCACAAATGATTGCAAGCTCAAATATATTTGGTAGCCATGAGCACTGTAGTGTTAGTATTGGCTGCAGTAGTCTTGTGTCTGTGTGCTTTAGGCACAGCTATTTATGAACCGGTGTGTATTAATGCCTAGTTGATGTATGTCAAGCAGGAAAAAAGTGACCAGTGTTACTATAGATATATATTATATATGAGATATATTATTATATTATATAGCAGTTATGGCATAGAAGTGCAATTTACTACACAACGTAGATTTATCGCTCAATCTATTATGAGCATATTGTGAGAGTATACGTTAAATACATTTGGTATTATGTCTGTCATAGGCTGAGCAATAATTTAATTTTTATGTCATTTAGTTAAGATGTGCTTGTTGATGTCATCACCGTTGTCTTAGATTCAGTATTCTAGGACGTAAGAATATTGTGTATTGTAAAAGTATAGTGAGTTGCAGTGATATTTATATGTATTTTGGATGTGTAGGGTAGCTGGAGTGTGATGTAAACTTGTGTGTAATGAAATTACCTTGGTTTTGGTTTAATGTCATATATATCTGATAGTAACAGGAGCTTTTTGCCCCAGATAGTTAAATGTCAGTTTAGTTCACTCACAGACTTAAATAACGTTCACATTTATATATTATATATTGTACGATGTTATATGATGATGATGAGGATTGTTTGACACCTCTCCTAGAGGACTGCCTTGCTAATGCTCTTACAACTACAATTGCAATTGTTGTGGTCACAAGAGATCTCAAGCCAATCTGTTGCTCAAGAAACTCAATGTCGATCTTTTTCCTGGAACAAGATGGCTAAAAATTGTGTGTAGGAGGTCCATGCACATTGTGTGATTTTCAAATGCAACAGGTTTCTGAGTGATAACTAATATTTCTTTTACCATTAATTGCAATAACATGTGTAACTTGCTATATCCTAACAATTTCAGGTAATGATTACCATTTTGGATAAGTATTCACCCTAACCATGAAACATTTTCATGCCATTTTCATAACCACTACATTAGTAAACTTATAATAACGTGTTACATTTCCATCAAAACTGAGCTTACTTTTTCAAAATTTTAGCCTGTTGCAGAGTATCACAGATAGCATTATTCCTAATACACTAGACAAAAAATAATGCAAGTTTATATGAGAAATTATAATTATAAGTGGCTTTTGCTTGTGATGTATACTTGTCTGCAGTAATTTCAAAATGATAAGCCTCAAGCTGCTAACAACACCACCAGAATATTGACAATAAGAATACGTAGGTTGTAGGTTGTTGAAGTCATTCAGCGAATATCATAAACATAAAACTTTATTTGAAATAATACATAATTTGGCCTATAACAGAATTTTATCTAACCATCTGGTTTGAAATTAGAACACAGCAATAATCAGCAGAAGTTTCATGCAGTATTTTGTATCAATTCCTTTATCTTAATAGTACAATGAAACAGGTCAGCTTTCAATGTGTTGCTTCAAGTGCTAACAGTGCTAAGAGGACAAAATAAAACGGATATAGAAAAAAAAGTTTAGCTTGGCATACGTGGTCATTTATGATGATAGTTTAGTTATTCATATTTTATTGTGAAAATTGTTCTGTCATCCATGCTATGTCATCACTGAAATAATCTCTGTTGTTGAATTTTCCAGTTTTTATATATCAAGGTGGTGTAAAATAATTGTACTGATAACATCTGGATGGTCATGTTCAAAAGTTGTTAACCTGCAGAAAGTTTAAAAGAATTGAATAAGGAGTCACCAGAGTGAATCAAGTGTCAAATGAAAGGGGATAAGGGTTTAAATGACTTCACCTTCCCCATTATTTTTGTAAAATCAACCACTGTTGGTCAATTGTATGTTCACAGTTTGCTTAGGAAATGCGGTTGGGACCATATCCATCAGGGAGCAACCGCATGACAAAGTACGGTCTCTTTTGAGACTTTTTGAGATAATTCGACAAGCGTTATATTTCTAAAAGTGATGATCGAGTAATAACTGATGTTATGGCTAATTTTTGTGTGTACCACCAACTTCAGTATTATTTATGCATGTTGGAGAGATACATGATACAATCATTTAAAAAATGGCTGTAACTATCAACTGCTCAGCAGCCACTAGTGAGTTATATTTGGTCATGTGGCCATTTTAGCTTTTAATTAGGTCAAAGTCACATGATCAAAATGTTATGCCTAAACGCACAAAACTGGGGCGAACCAGGTCTAGCTGTAGGGCGCGTGTTTCTTTTTTGAAATGAAACTCCTGCAAAATGTGTATACAAAAAATTTACCCACTGAGTGACCGAAATATCTTGCATGTGGTTACGTTTTGAAAAAGAAACATGCCAATGTAATATTATATTTATCTATAAACCGGCCCATTGTATTCTTACAGACATATCGTTATGTGATAGTATACTATGTAATATTATTTGGGTATGATGATATAGACATATATATTGTACTATATAGAAGGTGTGCTATTGTTTTGTACTAGTCCAACAATGTTTTATCATGTCTATCACGGCTATTAGTACTATGTCTTGCAAGTGTTCAATACTCAGCCGATATAGACATGCGTTGTATAAATTTGTACGCTGTAAGAGTATTATATATATATATATATATATATATATACATATAGAATCGTGCCTCAGGATAGAATATTAATAACGTGGCCATGGTCTTGCATGTTTTCATATCATTTTGACATCATGTACCGTTTCTTATGCGAACTAAGTGCATGGCATTGCATAAATATACAAATACATGGCATATATATATATATATTTGTTAGAATTTTAAAATGACTCAATGATGTTATAGCGTGTGAGTTATTTATTGCAACTATGGCGTAGATTATGTTGTGTGTTATGCAAATGTGTGATCAGTGCCCTTAACATTTCACGGTGTGATGACTGAACAGCAGTCGATTTAAAGTGTAGAGATCCTGCACAACATTAAAATTTATATATAATATTATGTTTGATAAAAAATATTGTCATTTTGCAAAAAAATATGTAATAATTAGTTAGAGTATAACTCACTGGTAAAACAATCCTTATGGTATATTAACTATAAATGATTCATTATGATGATATTAAGAAAGAAAAAAAGATAAAGAAATATATATCATGTCAAGAATGGACTTATCTTGGCATTTGACAGACAAAGTACTTCAGGAGAAAACCTTAAATGGCAAAAATTGGCAGCAGTTTCACTGCAATTTGGCATGAAAATGTAATGGCAATTAGACGATTCTTTTGTGCGGTCAAAGAAGAGAAATATTAATGCCCCATTATTTGTTAAACTGCCAAGACGATATTGATCATCATAATGAGGTGATAAAGGCTTGCTTCTTTTTTTTTGCTTTTTGCAAGAAGCATTGCTCTAAAAATGTTGTTAATTTGTCCATAAACCACAATCTCAATTAATCTTCGATTAATTTCATAATATGACAAATGTTGTGTTGCTCTACACATGGGCAAAATTTTAGGAAAACCTGTTCACTTTTCTGTTTATATTAAGAAATATCAATGTGTAGGTATTCACACAACACCAACATCAAGAATTGGATTTTAGGTTAATTGAAATATTTTCATTTGCTTAAAGTTTTCATAGATTTTGTAGCTGGTGTTTATATTATTTTTTTAGATGTAAAACAAAACAAAAGACACATTTTCCATAAGACAGTTTTGATTAAAAAAATCTTCGAAAAAAATATATTATGTATATCAAATAACTTTTATCTAACCAACATCAACCTAAGACAAGAACTGCATATAAAAAAATTGATATTTCATTAAAATTTATATCAATTGACAACTATTGGATCTTATGATAGGGTGCAAGAAATTGAACAGTTTAACTTGTTTAATCTAACAGCTGCTTACTGAGTGGTGACCATAAAAATTGTCAGGCCTTCTCTTGCCCTGAATGTAAATTATGAATTCACATTGTAATAATTCCTATCATAACTCACGAAACATGTGGAAAAATACTCAAAAATACTAATTTCCAATTTTGTAATTCAAATATAATAATAACAACAATAATTTATCGGACAACTGTGACAATTAAGTTAACCTGAAATGGCAACCCTGACAATGATGTTTTCTTTAATATAAATTCATGAATAATTGTTGTTTTTTCTTTATTAATAGACTAATTAGTAATAATCCCAACTGATTATAATAAAATAATAATTAACATCGAAATATGTTTATTTGTAGTATGCAAAGCATAATTTATTTAAACTGATGTCAAAATATATTTACATAACATCGACAAAACATAAATGTTTGTGCTGTGTGTGACATATGTTGACATATGGATTTGATACATAAATGTTACATAGAGTGAGTAAACCAATTGTTGTCTTGGAGTCGAATAATTATGTTGTAGCAAGTATAGATATGTTGACATGATATCAATATCTAATGTGATACGTCTAGATTTGTTGTGTAGCGAGTCATATAAACAATTAGATGAATCATTGTTAACGGGGAATGAATAATGGCTGGCCCATTAATATATCAAGACGTTAACAATAGTCTTTACATTATGAAGGTACTGTGACTAGCAATAGGCCTTAGAGCTAGGAATCGGTTCAATTTTTTGTAATCGATTAATCGGGGCTTCTGGCAACCGATAATCGATTAATAATTATTTGATGTAACCCATACAAAGTGTTAATGCTGTGCTACGTCAATGAAATAGGTCTTTTTTTATACCAAAATCTATCAAGTTTTATATGAATCATTAGTACTTGCAGTTCAATCCAGGTGGCAGCACATGACAACCAAGGGCCACCTGGCAGATTTTCGCGGCAAAACGGGCGATAATATAGCGTGCGAGTTATCGAGGCTACAAATCAATAAACGAGAATCGAATCTTTCAGATTTTTGATTCTATTAATCGATAATCGTTGATAATCGCCGAGCCCTAATAGGCCTGTGCTATAGGTGTCATCTAGCTGTTATCATGTTATTCATGGTTATTGGGAGTAACTTTTGACATATAATTAGTTAAGTTCAATGTTAGTTAAACATTAATGTCACAATTTCACATCATATTGTTTGTTGGTGCTTGGATAGAATGCTTGTCAATGACTAAATAAAATCATGTGTTGCATTGGTTAAAATTTGACTTAGGTTAGATATATGCATTTTGATGGGGAAAACATCGAAGTAATTATCAATAGTGCAAATATATTTTTCTTGAATCAGTTTATAAGTGATATAAATTTGAGGTTTTTGTCTGAAATTATATGCGGAAATCTGCAAACATAATTTTTTATATTGATGTTTCTTATGCAAGAAAACTTTTACATATCCATTTCTTGACCTTCTGAATTTTGGATAGGGTGTTTGGTAAAACCCAAATTTTTTAAAACAAATCTGATGTTCAATACAATAAATGTAGTTTCGTTAACCAAAAAAGGCAAAATATGTCAGTAAAATACATAAATGTTAATTATTAATACTGATGGTAGTCTTTGACTTAAACGTATTGTTTTCATGTTTATAAGATGATTCCATGTGCCATTTTTGTTGTTGTCAGTATTGTTATACTGTTATTATTGAATATTATTGCATTATAATAATTGTTCATGTTGTTCATAGAATTGCATGTAAGTTGCCTTTAATAATTTATGCGTAACATAAATCTCAAAAAGCTCATGTTCCATTGTGTTAATTTTGAATGAATAACTATTGTTTTATTTAAGTGTTATTATTAGGTGTAGGGCTGTTGGTTATTGGTGTAAAAAGTTGAAAAAAAAAAACAATATCTCAATTATTCTATCAGGTATCAGGTGGTCAAATTAAACAATTTAAAGATGTTTATTGTTATTAACTATTGCACAATTCTAATGAAAGTAATTAATATATAAGATGGGACTGGAAATATTACTAATGTATTGCCAGTTGGGCATACTTCATTGCATTCAATTTTTATGGAAATCATATCAATTATTCGGATCATACACACCCGTTTATGAAATATGAAATTTGAGTACCACATGTCTGATAGAGTTAACAATTAATCAATATTCTAATTGTTATATTATTGTTTAATCATACATTAGCTGTTGTTGAAGTAACACAGTACTGTGGTAATAATCAGGCATGCTGTCTCATTGACACCAACCAATCAGATGATAAGTTTTCTTGGATTTGATGACACAGTACTAGATTTGATGACACAGTACTGAATTTAATGACACAGTACTGAATTTAATGACACAGTACTGAATTTAATGACACAGTACTGGAAATCCAGATATCACAGAAGCTATCCACAGTGATTTAGCCCGGCGCTAAAACTAGGTCCATTACTGCGCCCGTTTTATTCAATGTAGCGGCGAACAAAAAAGTTTAAACATCACCTAATCTGGCATTATTTTGGGTTATTGAGCGTGGATTGTCACTGTTTTGGAGTCTAATGATTGATAGAAACTGATGTACCCTGTCAAATTCCATGCTCCCCCACCAGGATTCTTGCTCCCCCCCAAAATCTGGCAGACCCTCATGGCTACCGCCCTTCGCTAAACGCCCCCTAGTGACAGAGGGTCTGCGTAGGAGACTGAGCTATCCAGGCACAGTACTGTGGGAGCAGCCTTTGTCATTTGATATCCTACCATAACATTAGGAAAACCAATTTTTTTGGAAAAAAGTTTCCAATCCACGACTGTCATAACGAAAAAGTTGAACAACTAAATTTACATTGGTTCACCATAAAGGTTATATCATCCATGCACACTTTTTAATTATTGTGTAAAGAAGTGGGATAGAACAATTTTATACAATAAATGAAATTCATTAAAAATTTAATGAATGATGCAGGAAGATTATATTTATAAAAAAAAAACGTCTTTTCTCAGAGAATCATGTTGAAAGAGGAAACACACATGGCTGTTATTTTGGCAAAAAAGCAAAACAAAAAAAACGTGACTGAAATTTTTGGTCAATTTTGTATAGTTCAACATCTACTGGCAAAGAAAAATAAAATAAAACAAGAAGATAATTCTTTTTTTGCATTAATATCATTGCACAAAGGGTCATGTTATGAAAGTAAAGGTAATTTAATCTGGTATACAAATTATATGTGTCAAATCATTTACAACAATCTACACTGCATTCTGTAATGGTACTACTAACAGGTGATAATAGACAATTATGATTTTACTGAAATGTCTTACAAATTGTGTAACAGTGGAATGTATTAAAATGCAGTGTTCTACTCAAAATGTTGTCTCCAGATGAGGGCTGACTGCCTGTGTTAGATGCTCAAGATGTTTTTATAGAATGTTTAGAACAAAATGTGCTGTAGGCTGTATGCTACAAAAATGCAACAATAAAAGGTGAATAACAGTACACTGTGTCTTTGTATCATATTTCAACCAAGCTAACTCATATGAATGTGATGAACCAGCTGTCTGACTATAGACCATACAGCGCCATCTCGAGCATAACTTGAGTATAACAGCCCCAATGCCAATGACTGTTAGAAGCTACTTCCTGTAGCATGAATATGTAAAACTAAGTCTCAAGTGTTACAAGACAGAAGTTGATCATTTATTCCTCTTTATGATCCATCCATATACATCTCTCTGATTCAATCTGTCTGTGACACTGCAAGTACATATTAACAGACTATTAACAGACTATCAACAGACTATACAAATACATAACATTGTAGAGTATAATACACAATTACTGACCTTATATTGACTTCTTTGTACTAAATGATTCTTTGTCAACTGTCAGTTTACTTGGCAGCTCAACTAAATATACAGAGGGAAAAAGTGCCCTCTGTTGATAATTAGGAGTATTAATGCTCTTCTCAGGAGAAGAGCCCTCTGGTGTCATATATATAATTTCTTGTTAAAAAGATGCAAGTCTATTGTACACACATATTTATGATATATTAGATACATTTCTTACACTTACCAAGGTTTATATTCTTTCAGTGGTGTTAGTAGTGCAGTAGGAAAAATCCAAAAAAGGCCATATTTTTGTCATTTGTCCAATTTACGCACTGTTCCGTTGAATTCAAAGTAGCGGCAAACAAAATAATTCTTTAAACATCGCCTAATCTGGCATTATTTGGGGTTATTGAGCGTGGATTGTCACCGTTTTGGAGTCTAATGATTGATAGAAACTGATATACAGTCAAATTCCTTGCTCCCCCACCAGGATTCTTGCTCCCCCCGAAATCTGGCAGACCCTCTTTCTTACATTTACCAAGGTTTATATTCTTTCAGCAGTGTTAAGAGTGCAGTAGGAGAAGTCCAAAAAGGCCATATTTTTATCATTTGTCCAAATTATGCCCTGTTCAGTAGCAACATGCTGTGCATGGGGCTTCCTTACAAAATTGTATCTTGCCATGAAATGAACCCATGATGGGAATAGAAAAGACAGACAAAAATTAGCATTGGAAATATAACTAACAATGATATATTGTTGATATATTGTGATTTGGATTGCCTAGTGCTCATTGGCTTTGGAATTGACTAAGCTTATTTTACCATGGATCTTCAGTGGAAGCTCGAATTACAAATTTGTCCATAATACATTTGAACGATTTTTACATAACATCACTCAGAAAAAAATACTACCCCAACACAACAAGAATTTATACTGCACGACTTAACTTTTCTATATTATTTAGACCCAATACAACAGGCATTGATACACACAAGCATACATGGTACGTGTATTGCCGCAATTCTCTTGAGCACGCTATCAGTCAATACCAAAACCAAGCTCTTTACCAAGCCCATAACTCCTCCATCCTTTGTTTTTCCATCAGTCTCAAGATCAAAGAGAACGAAGTCTCACTTTGATCTCGTTGGGGTCTCTCCTTCTCAATCTAACTTCATCTTTCCATCCATGACTCAACCCACTGTGTGATTTGTCTTTGAGATGAACAGCGCCATTTTCTCTTGATCTCTGAAGCAGAAAAACTGTCATTTAGACCAAAGTAAATAGAGAATCATCTCAAAATGATTTTGCTTCAAATATATATTACACACTGCAAATAACATTTCACCTAAATCGCGCAGTTTATTACCTTTGAGTTGCTTTAAAATCAATATCATTCATCTAAACTCTACAAGTTTTACTACTTTGGTAAGCAAACTCTGGCAATACACCTCTATACTTGCATGGTTTGTTTGAAGAAATGGTGAAATCATAAATTGTAAATATACAATTCACATTTTTTATGATAGCTCTCATTACAGAATAATTTAGTTATTAGTGATGTTGTGGTTCTCTATATCTAAAGCTTGGCGAATGACTAATGGTGCAGTGAAACAAATCTGAAGCTAATGTGTTCTGTCACAGATAGAGGATGCTTGAAGGATATTTTTCCGCTAGGAGTCACTGCACAGTAAGTCACGTCACAGCAGGAATGGGTAGATATGAGTTTATCAGTCCAGACAGGACAGTTCGCTGCCGAGTCTCTGTGTCCCATTTGCTGGACACACTGGACACTGTCCATTTAGTCCACTGTTTCAGTCCACAGGGAATCAATATTGTCTCTGACTTGTCTCTGACCTACGCTGTCATTTTGGGAGAGTTTGTGTGGTTGCACGGACGGCAGCTTGGTTAACAATGCAAGAAAAAGCAAGACACTAGGTTAAACAATTGGTCCATTACAAAGGTATTGATTGGGTGAATATGATTTGTGCGAAGAAAGACGGAGAGATACAAAGGAACTAGTGCTAACTCCTATATTGCCCATTCTGTGTAATGTGCTCCTGGTAGTTGAGAAAGTCTTAAGCTTGTGTAATCATGAGTAATCATTCAATGTAATTCTCTAAAGTGAATGAGACACGCAGATAGAATTGACCATTTGTTTTTCATCATACACACTTCAGCATACACCACCAGACATACCACACATAACATTGACATACACACAGGTAAATAAATAAAAAATGTACATAGCAAAAAGGAAAGATAAATGAATGAGAGATGATGGATGGGTTTGCCACCCATGTTTTTTGTGGACGCTCCTGCAAAACGATTATTAATAATATTGATCGGGTGAATATGATTTGCGCAAGGGAAAGAAGGAGAAACAGGTAAAGTAGATACCTAACTTGTAATTTCTCTATGCCATAGGTCTGAAGTTTAGATTGTTTATAATCATGATCAGCTGCCAATGTCAAAAATGAAACTGTAAGATGGTAAGGTTTGGAGTTCAAACCATACATTACCCATTTAACGCACAGATTCAAGAACTGAACTACACTCAGGACCTTCAGAGGACTCGACAATTGCTTCAAGTTAGATAGATAGATAGATAGATAGATAGATAGATAGGTTGATAGATGGATAGATTGACAGATAGACAGGTAGATAGATGGATAGATGAGGAAAATTCCTCTAATGCAAGAACCTTGCTGGTCAAGAGGGTTGATTGATGATGTGAGAGAGTGGAGGAATCCATCCATGTTACACATTTACCACATTGGTGGGGTATTTTACTTGCCTCACCGTAGACATTGAGTATTATTTATTTAAGTCACTTCCAAACGAAATCCAGCTGGGATGTTGCTCATAAAGGATGCCAGTCTCGGAACAACAATTCCACCATTCAGCTGAGCTCAACAACTGCAAAGACAGTATGAGAGCAAACATGCTACATGGACAAGAACATGCAACCACTTATACAATATATGCCGTAATTATGCTAAAATACTTTAAAGATAGAAGTTAGTTAAGTGCAGATCGAGAAGACTTTTTAGTAACATACACCGTAGCGGATGCAGGGGGGGGGGGGGGGTTCAGGAGTTTCAACCCCCCCCCCCCCCCCCCCGTGGCACATTAGTGTTTTAAAATGCATATTATTTTCATTATCAT
Source organism: Alitta virens (assembly GCA_932294295.1). Classification (NCBI taxonomy): domain Eukaryota; kingdom Metazoa; phylum Annelida; class Polychaeta; order Phyllodocida; family Nereididae; genus Alitta; species Alitta virens. The sequence continues at coordinate 18,324,069 of OW028583.1, read as the reverse complement.
CTGTTGGAGATTGAGACCTAATCTGGAAATTAATGAGGAATCTCGTAAGAAAATGATAGTGTATCAACCAAAATGTTGCGCTGCCCAACGTTTCCAAAGTTTTGAAGGGCAGTTATGTCATCTAAATATGCAAACGCAGGCATTAGATCTATATACAGTGTATAAGAATATGAGATGTTGCATTAAAAATATCAATCAATCATTTGATTAATTCCACATTGCCCCTGGTTAGTGTATTTTGGTAAATGGCATGAACACCTGGTTTGTAAGAAAGTGTTCTGTGGTCTATCAACTGCCATCTCACACCTGAACAAGTACAGGGGTGAAGGGCCTAGCTCCGTGGTAGTATGCTGGGCTTCCAACCACTGGGTCACGGGTTTGATTCCCGGTCGAGCCTAAGTTGGATGGTTGTTTCATCCTTCATCTCATTGCCATGGTACCTGCCTGTCCTAATTAGCCCATCAGGTGCAGAAATACAGGACGTAAAGCCCTAATCCACCCACCACCCACCCTGAACAATGGCTGAAAATTGTGTGTTTTGATGAACTTGGGGAGGGGGGGGGGGGGTTGACAATAAAAATATAATGCAGTTACCGCAAAATTTTAATTGTACTAGGACAGCGGATGGGGGTAGCTCTACTGTAAATATTCAGAAGGAGGCAGTCAAGTTCACGAGGTTTTAGTTGATTTAAGGAATAGTAATATTTACTTATTTAAGAATAAACTGTTTATATGCCATGAATAATTAAAGTCCTTCTGAAGCTGGGGAACGACCACTGTTTTCACCAATCAAGGCCATCAAATTTTGAAGCATATTCAGCTTCAGCCGATCTGGCTGCCCTTTCAAGAATATATTTGAAATATATATATATATATATATATATATATATATTTCCAATGTATTTTGCCTAACACTTGAATTGAAAATAATTTATTTGGCAATTAAACAAGAATACAGCATGATATTTTGTTATTTTTTTGGCTTGATAAATTTAAAAATATTACATATTCTATTAGTGTTAAATTGCCAGGAAACCCCGAAGAACCTCAGTGGGTTGTGTTAGTGGCCACCTTAAATTAATGCAATATTAAAGGCCGGGGGTCTAGGGGTAGCGATTACCCCTGGGTCGGCAATTAGTGCCACATACCATATAAGGTAATTGGGGTTCTAGAAACGACTGAATACCCCTTTATTCATTGGGTAATCAGAAGTGGTCATTGCGTCAGATTGACCAATAACAATGGGGGTAGATCACCCTTGATGGCTGTTGCTTTGCAATGTAAGCTAAGAGGCCATCACGCCTGTCAATTCACAGATGGTTTGTTTAAAAAGAAATATAGTAAACATTCATCATAATTATGCAGAAAGCATATTATAGATACAATTTAATAGATCAAACGTTAGATACATAGTTATGTAGTTCTGTAGGAAAATCGATCTATTTATCTGTCTATCTACCTGTCTATCTGTAAGTCAAATGAAGAAATTTACTATTATAGCAAGATATTGATTGAATAATGTGCATTATATCAGCATAGAAATATATACAATTAGCAGCAAATAATGTGATATGAAAATGTTGTGGTTGTGAATGTAGCAAATATGCATTATTAACCCTGTGATTTAATTAACGGTGTCCACTTTAAACATAAGTTACATGGTCATATTCAAATGTGTTACATAATGCCACATGAGAAGGAAATGGAACCAGCATCTGATTGGGGGTGCTATTGTTTCCCTTTTAATACTCTATTGTACCCCCTAGCCCCCCCCCCCTCTGACCCTCGTACTATTTTGCAAAAGCCACATTCTAGAATAGATATCAGACAGTGAACATCATATGTATATATACACTCATGAAGGACAGTCATTTGACAGGAATAATGTAATTATGGGAACCTTCCAGTCAAATTATGGATTACAGCACTTTGCTTTGCTTGGAATGACATGGATGATTTTGCTTTGAAATTATTTATGACACTGAAATGATGTATTCCAACATTTATCACTCCGAATTGAGTCTGGCACTCAAATTATTTTAGGAGCTTTTGAGGATACATTTGAATGCCTGACACTAGCTTGAGGTGGGTCTTTTCTATCTTATCATCCTGCAATATTGTATTCTATAGACCTGTATTACTATCAGACAATCACATATCTGGTAAGCAAACCACGTGGTTGCATGGTGTTTGCAAACAATCAAGGCATTTCAGAGGGTGGAGTCTATAATATCATGTGACCATCAGCCAATCACCACCAAGCCCGGTTTATCAAACACATTTGACCACTTAGAGCACTATTTCTCCGAATAATGACGAAAATACAAGTTTCTGAGATTGTCAAATTTTTACTTTCAATAACATTGGTCCACCGAAACGAATTATGCAATGGTGTGCACATTTACACTGTGGTTATTTGATATTCAAGTATCTGTGTAAAGGGGTGGGAGATGTTGACTGCTTGAAGGCCAAACCCAGAATGATGGGGTGCCTCGATTGTGGCCTTATATACGGGACCCCCGGCCTTTAATATTATAATACTAGAAAAAAATAATACAATTTTTTTTAATAATAGTATAAGTAAGTAAAATAAAAATTGAAAGGAGAGAGTAATAATAATAATGAAAATAGTAATGATAATAATATATGACAAACGATTTAGCAGTACAGGTAATATGTCTATTATACGAAAAATAACAAGACAAATACACGTATTTACATTAGAATGATTAATAATGGCTGATGAATGATGATGGACTGTGGACTTGTATTGTCATGATTTCAGTGACAGTGACTTCACCATTTTAAAATATATTCCACTGTAGATGTTGTTTCAGCTTCTGTTAAGGTGTCATTCAAAACTGTCAATTGAGTTTCACAAGTGGCTTATTTAACATTAGCTGCCTTTATTTCTCTTAAAGCATGTCGCAAAGATCAACAATGATTACATCACTGTGTAGATAATCTTGATTTACAAAGTGTACAAATTGAAAGCTCCTACACATGAGGAGACCACCCATGTTACAGATTTACCCCATGGGTGGGATCTTTTACTTGCCTCAGCAAAGACACTGAGTTCGAGGGACCTCCAATTTAACGTCTCATCCTAACGACATCTAGCTGGGATGTTACTCATGAAAGGTGCCTAGGATTGAACCTTGGACCTTCAGAGGCACAGGTGAGCGTCTTACCACTAGACCACCCAACTGCTATATAGCAGCTACGATCTACATGATCTGATTCACCTAAACCAGTATAGAATTTTGCAAACTCCACTATGCGAATTAGATATAAAGAATATGTGTAGCATGAGATTCAGTTGATCAAGCCAAAGATTAAGTTTCATGAAATTACAGGTTTATGATCTACAATATGTGATTCACCTAAATTGGTCCATGTTTCTTATATTACTCCTGGACAAGGTCTGTGTGATTTGGATGAAAAATATTATGTAGCAAATGTGAATAGTTGGATTCAGATGAATTTTATTATTGATATCTTAGCCATGGATACATATACCTCAACAATCAAAAGTGTGTAAGGAAAAGCAGCATGATTATAGCTCACATTCACAGGTGCTTACTTGTCAGTTCTTCCAACATGATTGCGTCACCTATAGTATCTGATTCAATTAAATCAGTCCATAATTTAGCTGTGCTCTTGGGTAGTTTTCTTTGTGCCAGCTTTCTATGAGCCAGATATTGATAAGTTTCATACAATTACATACAGACTGAGCAGGTTTGCTTTTTATATGATATACTGTTTGTGATTCACCTGATGTATAGAATTTGTAGCATGTGATTCAGGCGAATCAAGCTAGATATTGGTTAAGTTTCTCAAAAATTACAAGTTGAGAAGTTTGGTTTTGGTATGATCTACAGAATCCGATTCACTTAAATCAGTCAATAATTTTGCTGTGCTCTTAGGTAGTTTTATTTATGCCAGTTTTCTCTGAGCCAGATATTGATATATTTCACATAATTACATACACATCATTTATACATGTTATATTTGCAGATTGAGCGGGTTTCCTTTGTTTATGATCTACTGTCTCTGATTCACCTAAATCATTTGTAAATCATTCCAGAATTTTGTGACAGATATTGATGTCTCACACGATTACATACATATTGAGCATTTTTCATTTTTGTGTGATCTACTGTCTGATTCACCTAAATCAGTCCAGAATTTTGTTTTGTTCTTTGGTCATTTTGTTTGTGTCAGATATCAATGTCTCACAGAATAACATACATATTGAGCATTTTTCCTTTTTGTATGATCTACTGTCTCTGATTCACCTAAACCAGTCCAGAATGTTGCCCTACTCCTATGCAAGTTCTGTGTGATTTGGATATGAGAATGTTTGTTGTATACGATTCAGGTAAATCAAGCATGAGATTGATAAGTTTCACAAAATTGAATCAGATTTGCTCCTTATACAACAATGTACAACCTACATTGTCTGTTTGATTCACCTAAATCAGTCTGAAATTTTGCTCCACTCCTGGGCTGGTTCTGTGAAATTTTGGATGTGTATAATAGTTTTAGCATGCGATTTAGGTGAATCAGACCAGAGATTGATGTTTCATAAGATTACAGGTTGAGCAGGTTTGAGCGGGTTAGCATTTATATGATTTAAGTTATCTGATTCACCTGAACCAGTGTGGAATGTTGCTTTACTCCTGAGTAATTGGATGTTATTTAAATTGGATTTGAAGAATATTTGAAGCAATCCTGAATAGCTTGCTTGATTCAGGAGAATCAGCCTATAGGGCCCTATGCATTTCTTTTCCACACTACAAGAGATTATTTGTACATAATTATATGTGTCTTTTTGTGTTCTAAGGCTTGACTTAATTGACCAAATTGGACTATAGTCAACTGCTACTGGACAGTGTTTTATTCAATTTGGTTATTAAAAAAACCCAAGTGTCCAATGGATTTTAGTAAAATCAAATTTGATTATAACCCTCTTGTTTTGTTTTTAAATCCATTGGTTTTTTGAAGAACCAAATTTGTCTACAATTGTTTTTTGGGTCAATCTATTAAATAAGTAACTGCTTACCCTTGAAAGGTCAACAGTAAATTCGAAAAACTGGAAATTTTCTTTGTTGCAGCTTCTCCCTACATGTGGCCTCCTCTATCTCTCCCATCAACCACTTACCCCCTTTTCCCCTTCGATTTTCGCCCTCTGAAACAATGTCATATTACTTTCTTTGATCCATGGCTGTGGCAAGATTGACTCCAAGAGATCAAACGAACGTAATCTGCAGATGGCGCTGATTCACATTCAAAGGGGGATTTCCTTATCATGTAAGTACAGTACTTCCGGTCTGGTGATGAATGACGTCATCTTTGAAAGAGCTAGCAGCCATCACAGTTTAAGGTTCCTGGAGTATATTTTGGTACATAGTTTTCAGTCTTAATATTAAATAAATAATACGAAAAATAACATTGTAGTCAATGGGAAAAAACAGGCTAAGTTTGGACTCAAATATTTTTTTATAGTGTCACATATTTTATATATGAAATGAATATAAATATAAGGTTCAACCCCCTATCTATTTATTACATAATTATATGCAAATCCGTGGGAATTTGTAATAAAGAGAAATAAAAAAATTTGGAGAGAGCATACATTAAAGTTACCAATAGTTTTTATTTGTGGCGCTATGTATATATATATTTTTGAAAATGACACAAAATCTGGGAGCTGGGTATATATAGAAAAGTAGCACAAATATGGTAGTTTATTCATTAGATAGCCTAAGCCCAATGATTAAAGTATTTTTATGTGTCATGTATAAAATAAAATAAAAATATACATGTATAGCGCCAAAAAAAAAACAAAAAAAAAAACTACGGGCTATCTAGTAAGTACAACTATTGATACTTACTGGATAGCTAGGTTTGATTTTTTAGGAAAAGGTAAAACAAATCTAAGGCTGGATATTGGCCTACTAAGAATAGTAGCTCCTCAGAAAATTGGTAGATCTAATCCATTGGCTATTTAATGGGACCAAATATTGGCGGTTATTGGATAGTTATAGCTTTATCCCTGGGCTATTTAATGAATATTGGTGCTTATTCCTACCAAACTTTTGGGCGTGCTTATAGCTATATATATATATATATATATATATATATATATATATATATCTTTATTTCATACACATGAGATTAATATCATTCATGATATACAAATTTTCATTATACAATTAACAAATTTTCATTATACAATTAACAGAAATAAATTATACAATTAACAGAAATAAATTTATGAAATTTATATTCTTTTCATATGAAATAAATTGAAATAAATTGAAAGACAAAACTTTGCAGTTACCAAACATTTGCCCAGATACCTTTTTCTCGAAACTAACATCTGGAGCTACATGACTTCAAGGATCTAAGTTGCTGTGATATTGGCCTATGTTACCTCTAAATTTGCCTTTTGGTGTCTTCTACATTAATTCGTGCTAACATTTTGCACGAATGTAGAACTTTAAGAAGCCAAAAAGACAAAAAAATAATATATATTATTTTGCAATTGTTCGCCATCTCTTCCATTAGTCACAGTTCCACACATAGTCTTTTTCCTTTCTTTCTCTGTTTTATTTCCTTCTTTATTTATTTATTTCTGACATCTCCCATAGAGGCGCTCTCGTCGATTTTTACTAGACAGCGCCACCTTGTGTTAAGTTATCGAACTACATAAGTTGACAAGGACGCTTGCTAGCAGTTTGCCAGAAGTCATAATTGATCGTATTTGTACCTTTAGCAAGTAGCCTGTCTTAGCATATATATTTACTACAATGCTTTCACTTTTGTCAAAATGTGAGTGAGAGTTTCTGGAATACAGGACTTTGTTCTTACTTTCCTGTGAGCGATATTAGGATTAGGTTGATTCTGTAGACCTCCGTGCATTGGGAAATCATGTCCTCATCTCCAAGAAGTTCAGCTAAAAACCTTGGAGGGATGTCAGTTAGTGACAGCGATTCATTGGTCACTAAATTAAAGTTACAACGTCTACCCAAACTAAGAGAGTTGGACAGTAAACCTAGTGCGTGGAATGGTAGCAGTGCTGAAATGGTCTATGGGATTTTTCAGACAAAATTTTACCTCATAGATTCAGAATTTCTACTTGATCCATATGCCTCATCGAGCGCTGCTGAAGGGTCGTTCAGGGAGAAGTATCGATACAGTATCAGAGGAATTATCCGAGAAGCTCTTCAGAAAAATGAAGGCTTCAAAAAGAGGTATTAAAAGTCTGCAAAAATTTTGCAAACTTCATTAATTAATTTCATGTTTTGTATCACTTATTTCAAGGTATTTATTTTAAAAATAAATAATGTGCAAGGTAAAATATGTTTTACCTACCATTAAATCTGTAATATAAGAAATGGGGTCTGACGTATAACAACAGGCCGGGCCGTAGCCAGCCCCGCTAGTGTCGGGTGGGTCTTTTTCCCAAAATTGTGGACCTTCGTTACACATTTTTAAAATAGCATTCCCTGATGTGGACCAATATGTGTGAACATGGACCAAGTTGGGTGGGTTAAATGACCCTCTTGACCGCCCCCCCCCCCCCCCCTCCCTTAGGCTACAGGCCTGTACAAGTTAAAAACCTTTCTTTGATTTGATGCGTGTATATTTCTTTCAGTTATGAAGATCTGTTGCACAATCTGGACACAGTGCTAAGAGATATTGATTATGCAAATTATTCATTTGAGAACGATGCATCTTTTCTTGCCAGTGCTGGTGCTAAGTTATCAGCACTGCGACGCTTCGGTGCTAAGAAAAAGGTTCTAGCAAAACATGTTGGAAAGAAGAAAAAGAAAACGGGGAATAGTAATGAAAATCAGGAAATAAGGTAATCTTGCATAAAGTGTTGTGGAATTTATTTGCTCAGTCAATTTGGCATGCTTGATAATAGAAGAATTGGTCTTAGGACACAATGAAAATGACTGCCAGTTGAGTTTATGAAATCTGCTAGAATTTAACAGATTGAGTCCAAGACCCTACTTGCTGTTGGGGATTATGCTTAATATATAGGCCTTTTGTTTCTGCAGAGTCGATCATAAAATATGGACAGCTGAAATTTGCTAAAATAAAGCATTAAGAATTTTGATCTGATGTTAAGAGGATGTGGACAATGAAATGGCTTGTTCCATCGTTTTTGCAGTTCCACAACATCTACAGGGGCTTCTGATGCGATCGGTGATAGCTCAAGGTTAGATTGATTTCGAGAACTGCAAATTTTCTTACAGTGAAATGATGTTTTGCATAGTTGTACACTCAGGATCTAAAAATATTAATATATTTGATTTAATATGAAGTGAATTTATATTTTTGGAATTTTCCATTTAAAACAGTTATATTTAATTTGTTTGCTAATTTTTTTTATCACAGCCAAGGAGCTTCTGCAAATGAGAATTCTTCAGAGCACAGCATTGAAACTGTAGGCTTAGGTCGTTTCTTCAATTTTGTGATTTCATTGGAGAGGATAGTTAAAGAAAGACTTTTCGTGAAAGAATTAAATGAGAAATATTTCTTCCGAACATTCTCGGACTTTGTCCAGGCTGTGTTCATGGATGGCAATCCTGCTAATGATGTGTTCATTTATGACTTGTAAGTATATACACTTTAACCATTACTTAGGGACAATGTTTGTTTTATGTTTTACATAGCATATAATACAATTTTCAAATAAATTCATTTCTAAGACTCTACGTACTGATATGATCGTCTTACATCTATTGTGTAGCTCAAAATAAGATCTGGCCACTAAGGTTTCCTTTTTGCGTTAATTATTTGTTTAAATTGGGCTACAATTTCTAGCTTTATTTGACTATGCCAAATCGTTAAGGTTCATCTACATAAATTTATAAGGCCACGAATTTTTGATCTTTTTCGGACCGTTTTTCATAAGATGGTCGGTCGGAAAATTAAAAAAAACCCCAAAAAGTGTTTTTTTTTCCATAAATTAACACGTGATGTGATACTTTGAGATGCAATACACATATTTACCCAGACAATTGTTGATTTATTAATTGAGCGGCACTGCAAAAGTTTGGCCGGCGGTTTCGCGAAGCGAAAGATAAAGAAACCGTCGCCTAATGCAGTTCTCTAATGTGCAAAATGTTAAATTTTTGCGCACATACAAATGACAACAATTATTCAACCCTCTGGGCTGCTAATCATTGTTAATGCTTTGTTCTATACCATATGATTGTTACATTCATTAACAGTATCCAACAGAGCTGTATGACATTCTACTCCCCAGTCGACAACCACCAACTTCTTGTTGAAAGCGATTCTGATCTCATCATTCAACAGGACGACGGCCAGTCTCCTCAGAAAACTGTCGCTGTTATTCAGGTATTTTAAGTCAAAGATCTCTGCGCACTGCATGACAACAAATTTTATGATAAATTTCACCATTTCCAGTTGTCGCACTACTTCACCAAAGATATTAAGAGATCATTTATTAATAATAAATAATACCCATGGTTATTTTACTAGAAAAGGTAACAATTTTAGATTACCTGCTATGAAGGTATGAATTTGCAAAATGCGGCATATCATATTGCTTCCAAACATCTATAACACCATGCCAGACAGTTCCAAAGAAAACTTTCACACACAGTTTTTTATGGATTTAGGTTATACGTAAGAAATAAAACAATTGAAACTTTCAATGGTGAATGTGACATGCAAGATTTTTACTTATGTAAAATAATAAACTATCAATTATAATCCAAATTGTAATTAACATTTTAGCTTTTTCTTATATTATTATTGCACTTATTCCATATAATTTCTTTCACATTATTTTTTGCCTTTGGAAGATATTATTTCAATAAACAGGTATACAAACGAGAAAGTAAAATTTTTTTAAATTCTGGGAAAGAGCTTAACGAAGAAAAAGATGAGCAACTGGCTTGGTTCATCCTTATTTTAAGTGGCTGAATTCATCAAGCCTAAAGTACTTGAAAAAAATAATTTTGAGGTAAAATTCTTGAAAAAAAGCACAGCTAAAGTTATCTAGCTTTGGTGGATATCTTCCAAGTAAATGGGCATTGCTACTTATGATTTAGTCATTTTCGTACATAAAATACAGTGCTTATTATTATTTTCCTCCAATGGTTACTTACAAGTCAAGACTCGTACGTTTTCACTTGTTGAGTTCTGACCTATTTAGGGCCCTAGAAAGTCCTCAAAATATTAATACATTTTTATGTACATCGCTGTCAATAGTCTTGAAATATTGAATCGCGCGAAGTTGGGGGTATTATCAGAATTTATTCATGTGGCCCACGTGGTCAGAGCTGTTTAAACCAACAGATCCGTTCACAGTGTATGATATTCACTGATATGGATTGCGAAAACAGTTTACCTTGTTCAGAATCACTTTTCATAGCTTCAATTAACGTATAAACACAATTTCGAGAGTAAAAGCAAAAATCTCGTGGTTCATGGTGGTTGTATCCAAAGTGGTCAGGCCATGTCACTGCGGGGTCAACTCATTTAAATATAACGTTTGGGTCTTTGCTGATTGGCTAGTTTTGAGCACTATCTGGACTTATTTGCTGGAGCGTGTACTGGAGTGGTTTATTAGCGATATTGTCCAAATTTGGGATTCAACTGAACCTGTAATTTTCTTAAAACCTTTTCAGTGTAAATATAACGACAAACCTATCTGTCTGAAGTATGAGGAACGATATCACACTCCGGAAGTCAAATCTGATGATGAAGACTCTTCTTCACCGTTAAAACAGGAAGTGCCCGGTAATCAAACTTATCCTACACAATTAAAATTTAGTATTTTTCTGTTGTTTCAATGCATTAATGATAATTACTAATTAGTCTTGGCAAAAACATGATATCGGGGGGGGGGGGGGGGCGGTCTGAAGATGTTCTGGTCCAACCCCCCCCCCCCCCCCCTTTTTTAAATGGAACAGCCCTAATAATGCAATGCATGTAATTTGATCTTTAGCTTATAGGACCCTCTCAGGGTTTTTAATGAGTTGGTCAGTCAAAATTCCAAAATGAAATAAAATATATTATCAAATAACATTGGGACATGTTTTATTTTTCTGTTGGCACAATGGTGGAAGGTTCTCTGTATTTCCACCAGGTGTCTAAAACATAATACTGCAATTCTATTGGCTGAAAATGTTCCCACCCTTGACTGTGATTGGCTGAAGCAAAGTGCATCCTAGCAGCAGTATTTTTTAATGCATTTTAATGTATATTTGACACTTTATTATTTAGTTGATTTTTGTAATTTTTTTGAGAAAGTTACATTTATAGAATCAGTTAGTTATTACCTACTGTGTCTGAAAAGCAAAATTAGTAATAACAGGAGAGGAAAGACTTATGTCTTGCTGAATTCAGGGCTGTTCAGTGAAAATACTCTATTCTCATCATATCACCGGATCCGAGAAGCAATAAGTAATATAAGTGTCACCTAATTATCTTTTTTTGCAGATAAGCCGCCAACTGAAGAAAAGCAAGGAGGTACGAACAAGTCAACATCACAAGAACTTCCGGTCGAAATAGACCCAGAGATATGCAGGTAAGCTATGCACTCTTGTATTCCAATTGAATTGGACCTGAAGAAATTTGCTTTTTGAAGACCCTCCTTCACCCCCTCTTTTTTCTATATTAAGATATTAAGAAAGTACTGGTCAAGGACCCCCCCCCCCCCCCCAGTTTTTTTTTTACATGGAACAGCCCTAAGTTATTTATTAAGGGCTGCTCCATTTAAAGGTAGGGGAGACTAGACAATTTCACACTCCTTATTAATGACCGCTTGTGATTTAATTCATTAAAATATTGGCAGACAACTCTCAGGGCTTCCCCTTTGTTTTGTGAAGACTCCCCACTTCCTCGTTGCCCCTTCTCAGTTTAAATGGAAGAACTTCAGACATTTTGTGTTACCATGGTGGCATCTTGTACTTGTTGCGTATGAACAAACGAAATGCTGTAAGTGAAAGCTTAATTATGTTATGAGGGCATGGTTGGCGTGGACAGCTCAATCCTTTTATTAAACAGTCCTTCTTAGCCAATAGAAAATAATTCTGTTGTAGACGACTGCTCTAAACTAACTCTCGCATGAGCCAAGTGATCCATCGCTCAGAGTTGTATTCAGATGTAAGGTTTGCTTTTGGAAGGTTTTCACTGACTGATATTCAATGGCACATTTTAACTTTTCAGATGGTTGACATCCGCGGAGACACAGGAATTGAACAACATCTTGCCACAATGTGTAGGCGACATATTCACGTCATTCGATCAACCATCGATATTTGACAAACGTATAGATCCCCTGGAAGCATACAAGAACAAATCATTTAGGCTGGGGATTGCTGTTCTTGGCCTGAGAGTAAGTATGAGTGTATAAGTTCAATAGCTTGGTATACGAGAATAGATATAATTTTGTTAGAAAGTGTAAACTTTTCCTGCGCCGCAAAACTGCTCTCACCTGGGAGCGTTCAACCTCACCCAGAGGCCTTAATCATCCGACTGAATGAAGGTGTGAAAAATAACATAATAATAATTCAGGGTTCCCACAATTATGGAAAATATTGGAAAATCTTCGAAAAATTGGTTTTCATGGAAAGTCATGGAATTTGAGAAATATTAAAAGGTCATGGAAAAATCATAGAATGTAAGAAAGACAAAAAAAAACTGCATTGTCTGCAATAAAATGGGTCTTGTGGAGGGCTGGAAGGGGTGTGTGGAGGCCGTGATAATTTGCAATTGTTGACTTGGTTGTGTAGATTTTATCGAAAGAAAGTCAGGGAAATTCTGTGAATTGTCATGGAACATTCATGGCATTTAATTTCATTTTTTCTGTGGGAACCCTGATGATAGATATAATTTTGACCTTGCTAAAGTATCCTTTCGATATTTTCTGTGTTTTTGATTTATCTTCATCTCCAACGTACCAGAACCCTTTTCCCAACAATGGTGCATTTTCTATACTATAACATTATGCTCTCTGTTTTAGTCTTTATTTCTTTGAGTTAAGTTGCCTCGTGCTTAGCCTGGCAGCAGTCCTGTGATTCTTCGTGGTATTTTACAACAGGTTGATCAATATTCAGTTCGGGCAATATTCACACATCAGTGCCCACTATATCCATTTCTTCATCGAAAATGAGTAAATAGGTTTTATTGGTGATGACTTAGTCACGCAGTCATAACATTAATAATGGTTAAAAGTAGCAGTTGAAACAGCCGATTTACTGTGTACAAATAACAGCGTGTCAAGGTTAGTAATAGTGTGTGCACATTTTGTGCAAGTTTTGGACGAACTTAAGAATTTAATTTAACCTGCTTATTTGTTCCATTCATACATCTTTGTACAAGTCGAAACTTTGCCCAACTCGAATTAAACCTCTCCCTCTTTTTCTCTTTTAGAGAACCCCTGCTTTTTCAAATACTTTCCTGTCTACCCCCACCCCATGCTTTTAAATGGAACAGCCCTCAGGCTGTTGCTGGTATTTTAACTTTTTAATTCTAACTGAAGTAACTATGATTTGCAGGTGATGTTTGTTGTCATAGTGATCGTGGACCCTAAGAGTCGAGGGAAGCCCCATCCAACGCTGCTTCCAGGGTCACTCCACAGAAAACTCGGAATAAGAAGTGATGTTTTTGTTACCCGACAATTTGACTTGTTAAACCTCTCAGACAGAAAGTCATTGGCAAAAGTATTATTAGCAATAAGTCAGTTTGATAAAGTCTTTAAATGATAGTATAATGTTTAAAAAAGGTTTTAACTTTGTGATAAATGTCATCTTTTCTATCTTACTAAATTTTGAATTTTAACTTAAGTTTTTCCTTTTTGTTATATATGTCATATTAGAAACCTTTCTAAGATATTTTATTTTATTTTGTTGTGGTATGCATTATATAATTGCAACAATGAATATTTATTTTCTAAGAAAATATCAAAGCGCTTGTTTCAAAATGTGAATTTTTCAAATGTGCATCTTGATTATGTATGACTCCATGCATATTGACCTTATCTTTCAGAGGTATATATTGCTTTGTTTGTGATCTAATCAAGAATAAAAAGAATAAAAAGATAAATTTATTGATGTTGTGATGCTTTTAGATTTTACATATTGTGGACATGGTTATTATTATGGTAAAATTCTTACTTGAATGCTTCTGGGTTTAGGTGTTTGTTTACCTGCTAATGGAATGACATAATGTGTTGAACTGGGTTCGAACCCCAACTTTGGAACAATGGTTAACATTCTGGCTTTTAGTCCCAGGGACCAGTGTTCCCGCTCCGGAAGAATTGTTACGAAGGGAGCCCGATGTGAGTGTACCAGTGGACCCATGTAACGCTAGCCTGGAATAGGCTAGGTGTAACAATTGCAAGGCTCGCAGTTGAGCCTCGGTGAGGAGGGAGGGAATGATGTGTAGTGGTCCTGGTGTGAGCAGAATGTTGCCCTTACACCAGAGATTGACTCTTTGGTACAATGGTTAACATTCTGGCTTTTAGTCCCAGGGCCCATGCAGAGTTCGATTCCCACTCTAGGACAACTGTTACACTTTGCTGTGGTCAAATACAACTAAATACAGTGATAGCGCAGATGTGAGTGCTTAAGCATTTGCTGTTATCTTGGTGTTCAAGGCTGAATACCCCTAAGGAGGTTGCAAGAGACTTTAGCCCCGTTCACACTATCACGAGTAAGAGAGACGAGTGACCACGGACGTCCAAGACGGACTATACGTAATTACCACGAGTATCCATATATTGCTCGCCGATTGATTTATGTATGGACAAGGATAAGCAGGAGTAAAAATGTTCATCATCTGCGCTCATTCGCCATCCCCACTCGTGACAGTGTGAACGCCCCTGTAGATTGACCTGCCAAGGTTGTAAAATTTTGTAAGCCTGCAAAATGTGTCACCAACCTAACCACAGACTGAACAGATAACATATAAAATACTTTGAGCTGTGATTGGAGGCCTCAATATGCCCATGGTTTAGGCTATGGCCAGCTTCTATATACTGTATGATAGAGTATTAAGTGAGTTGAAAGCACTGTAATATGACTATATGGCTGAGTTTGCTGTATGATATGTGGTGCTTCAGTCTTAAGTGTCTGTGCTGAGATGTGCAAAATAATATCCGACCCGCTGGGTGGCCTACTAATTAAGGCATTTGCCAATTTCACAGAGCTACGCTCTGCTGAAAGTCCTGAGTTACAGCCCCAGCTTGCCAATAGGCGCTCATCATGAAAGTTCTGCATCTCAGCTGGAGCCTGGATGTAACTTAATTGCATGAGACAATTTGAGGTGCCTTGTACTCATTGTATATGCTGAGGCAAGTAAAATAACCTTGGGCACATTTGGCACTGGCCCCATACAAGAAAATAACATAAATGAAGAACTAAATAAAGTTAGTAATTGGCTCAAACTTAACAAATTATCTCTTAATATAAACAAGACTAAGGCCATGGTCTTCCTTACTCATCAGAGAATAGTACAACCTCCTGTTATAAGAATTGAAAATACTAATGTTGAGTACCTCAGTGAATTAAATTTTTTAGGAATTATTATAGAGCAGCATCTCTCTTGGAAGTCACATATCAACCACGTTCGAAAATTATCTAAAGTCACAGCAGTATTAAATAAATTAAGACACATGCTACCAAAATATACATTAATTACCCTTTACAATACCAGGTTTTTACCTTACTTGAATTATGGGCTTCTTTTGTGGGGATCTTGCAGTGAATCGATATTTAAAATACAGAAAAGGGTAGTAAGGACCATTAGCATATCAAAATTCAATGCCCATACCAATCCTATATTTAAACATTTAAGGCTTCTTAAATTAGAGGACCTGTGTACACTGAGTGAGTTGAAGTTTTGTCACAGGTTAGAACATAATATGTTACCGATCTATTTCTACAACAATATTTTATTAAAAATTCTGAGACCCATAATTATCGTAACTCGAGGAACAAATAACTATCAATTACCTGTTTTCAAACATGCCTTCATTAAAAAGTCAATTAGATATAGAATTCCACAAACTTTCAATACTACACTAAACTTTTTAAAAGACAAAATTCTCACCCACAGCTTCAGACAATTTTCCAAAATTACTAAAAACCATTTCCTGGAGTCATACAGCAATATATGTATCATAAGAAATTGCTTTATATTCTATAGTTATTTGAGCACCAGTACATAATCACCCTCATCCCATTTCCTTCGTTTCATATCACTCATCTCATCTCCCATTTCATTGGTGGCCCCTCATAAGCGCTAGCTCTGCCGGCTTGAGGGGTCTCCATCATAATTGCATCTTCTCATTTCCTTTATATATTCTAAAATGTATTATTTATAAATTATGAAAATAAATTGATCTAAATCTAAAAAAAATCATTCAGGCATCCAAATGGGGTTAAAAAAGGTTGGGCTCCAAATATCACCATTAATTATGCCTACCTCTGAGCAAATGGTCATACGTAGGACTGAGACCCAAATGACTAAAAAAATTATGCCATTTATGTGGGCCAAAGTCACCGAGCACAACCTATGAGGTGACTTTGGCCGATGACAAAAGTTTCTGAAAATTAGAAATCATCAGTATATAAAATAATTGCTTATCTTTGAATATATGGCAATTTTGAATATTAAATATAATGTCAAAAGTGGCCAAAGCCACCTGTAGCCAAGCCCCTACAAGTCCCCTGTCCACAGTTACCCACAGTACATCTAATGCAATGTAGGTCGGTTCTGGCTAACGGTAACCATGCAATGTGGTAGGAACGCTGCCATAATTAAACCACTTTTATTTAATATGAATTTGTGTTTCAAGCGCTTTATAATTATGAAATACTATATGTCAAATGATAAGATATAATACTTAAGTGATAAAATGTATCTCAATTGTATTTGTTTGAATGCAGCTGGATTAGCTTGTGTTACTATATAGTTTATGTAATACAAGGGGACTTTACACTCAATAATTTCATTTTGGGACATTTGGACGTTAGTATTCAATTGATAGCAGTGATTCAGTATCATCATATGATTACTTCACTATTAAAATCTTCACATTCATAGCGAGGGGACCCATATAGAGCATGCTATAAATTTAATTTAAGGGTGGCTTCATGAGGCGGTAACCCGGTTTGTTAGAATTCTTAAGAGAGTGGACTTAAAAAAGAGATATCTTAAAAAAGAGACATTTCTAGAGGTATCATTTCTTTAATTAATTGGCCCCATGTGGATGGTGTATGAGGTATTTGAATGTCATACAGGTAGATTTGGCTTTGTTAAATGTTGAAGTGGTCTTAGCTACGACCTAATAGAACAGTTATGAGTATTCAGCCCAGAATGGTGTAGTTAAGGTGCAATTTCCTTATAAGGATGGCACATTTGAGGTGCACTAGCCTAGGTATCTGTGTACATGCATGGGAATGAATGAATCAGTTGCTGAAGGCTTTAGGCCCACTTGGGCGAATT